>CM073132.1:52599180-53869680 GCA_037039145.1 Fundulus diaphanus | reverse complement strand
CTACATATGTTTTAATGTTGATTTAGATGAATGACTACTCCTGCATCCTATGCACTCTGCTATGCACGATTTGGCTATTGCCTCAATCTGTCCGTTTTGTTTATAGTGTGTTTATATGTGTTCTCTGTACTGTAGCCGTGTTTGATTTTATACTGCATTATTAAATTACTGTATAAGTAAGCACATTGGAAGCATTGTACAATCCAGAGTCAAATTCCTCGTATGTGTATACCTTGCAAATAAAGCTGATTCTGATTCTAAATGGTCTCTTAGTCTGGAACAGTAGAAAAGACAATCTTGGGAAGACTGCTGACTTGACAGATGCCGAGACGACAGTCACTGACAACCTCCACAGGTCCAACTCAAATAAAGGTCAACTAAAGAAGCTGGTTGTTCAGAGTGCTTTAAACAAGCATATTCAGAGAAAGTTGTGTGGAAGGAAAACGTATGACAGGGATAAGCGCAGCCTTGAGAGGATAGTCAAGAAATATGGAGAGCTTCAAAAGGATTAGATTGAGGCTAGAGTCAGAGCATCAAGAACGACTACGCCCAGATGAATCCTATCCTGAACCAGAGACAACGTCAGGAGAGAGTCTTTCATGGGCTAAAGAGAAAAAGAACTGGACTGTTGCTGAGTGGTCCAAAGTCTTCTGTTCAGTTGAAAGTAAAGTTTGTATTACCTCTGGAAACCATGGTCCCAGAGTCTGGAGGAAGAGGAGAAGCACAGAGTCCATGCAGTCCACTGAAGTTTACAAAGTCAGTGATGATTCAGGAAACACGTCATCCACTGGGTTTTCTGAAGTCCACACTCAATGCAGCCATCTAGACATTTTAGAGCCCTTCATGCTTCATTTTACTGACAGGTGTTCTGGAGATGCTGATTTCATTTTTTCAGCAGGACTTTAGACCTGCCCACATTGCCAAAGGGACCACAATGTAGTTCACTGACAATGGTGTTAGTGTACTAGACTGGCCAGCAGACTTACTGGTTAGATAAATCTGATTCTGACTTGGTTTGGCTAATGAAACTAAACAATGTTTTACAAGTGTCATTAAAACATGAAACTCATCATCTGACCAGTCATAATATTTGGCCCAGCAGTGAGACAGAGTCTCCCTGAATAACTTAAATTACATTTTTCATACTCATTTCTCCAGACAAATCACTGGAAAAACGTAAGATTCTGAATGACAACCCAACAGGAACTAGTTCAGTCATCCACAAGCCTGACAATAGAAAACTTAGTCGATGAACTATGAACATGAATTAATTAAATTTTAAACTTTGTGAGGAGAATTAGTTGTTTGTAATAATGTTTGTAATACAATCATGAATAGCCATGTGACCAGTCCACTCAGGCCCTGAAAGTGGGCTTTGGTGTCTAGCATCAAAACGTAAACAAGCAGATCCTTTAAATCCAGGAAGTTGTGAGCTGGGAGCTAAATGGATCTGACTTGTTAGGAGTACACATCCTGCAAACTATTGTTTGGGTGGATATGTAGGGAATCCTGCTCAGCTCCTCAAACCATTCCTGAGCCATTTTCAGACATCCTCCTTATGAAAGAGTCTACAATAATGAGGGAAAATTATTTCCACACTAGCTGCTTTTCCACTATACAGTCTTATGTGAGACAAACTACGATGCGCTGTTGCAGGTTTACCACTGTTCTTTTATTTGACCATATTTGATCGATACAGAATACTGCAGAATGGGAGCACCCACATTGGTGAAAATGCTCTGACTTAGTCAGGCAATGTCAATATGGCCATTGGCAAACTCACTCACTCTGAAGACAAACTGAAAACTTGCTCCCTGATATATTCATAAGCCCCCAGAAAAAAAAAAAAAAACTTTTATAAATAAATTTTTTTAAATGGCAGCATGTTATCCTGACAACTGGGTTAACCACATGGAGAAAATGGATTGTTATGCCAGAAGATGGTTGAATATGCTTATTATTATTATTAATTATAATTTGGCATTATAATTTAAATAATAAATCATTCAACTCAAAATTCCGCTACAACAAAATATAGTTCAAATGGTGGTGATGTTAGCTATAAGCTTGTAAGTATTTATACCATTAATGCATTAGTTAATTTGCTGTTATGAACTCATTTATGCTGGGATAAATGATCTGGTCGGACTTGTGACCGACGAGGTTTATCCGGCAGGCTATGAGAACCCCAATGTAACTGCAATTAGAGTTTAAATCCTTATTCGTCTATCACCATCCAATGATATTGTCTCTGTATTAATGTCAGATGTTAACTCCAAAGGAGGTTAGCTCTGATTTCTGAATAACCATACAACTATGAATTGGATTGAACACAAAACAATGTCTATTCCGCAGTGGTGTTTTATTGAACCAAAAGCAATTCCCTGTTACAGTAATTCTCTGATTCAACGACTTTGGAAATCTTACTCACTACTAACTACACGCAAAATATATATGGAGATAAAAGAATAAACAAAACAAACAAAACGAAAGGAAAGAAAAACAAATGGATTAAAATGAGCGGTTGCAACTCTTAGTTCAGCTCACGGTTGTTTAAACCACATTCAGAACATCGGCATTTGACATAGCATTGACAGACAGAGCAGCTGTGGGAGTCCTACCGGACGCTTTGATGCCTTACAAAGCTATCAGCTAAGCTACAGCCCAGTCATCCGACACCCTCCCAAGATGGCCGCTACGATGACGTATGGTCTATCAATTTACGTGAAGCGTGAGGGGAGGTTCTGATGACGTAACCACGGTTACGCTGATGGGGTAATGCCTCGCTTCGAGAGGGCGCGGCTAACTGGTAGTTTAAAGCAAAGCCGCGGAATGAGCTCGGACAAAGAGATTAAACTGATAAGAAGAAGCGAAAAGAGAGAGAGGGGGGAAAAGCATGGAGGAAGATGAAGAGGACTGAAACAGTGACCCACGGCGGGGTTATAGATAAACCACAATCAACACAGCAAAATCAAATGTAAAATGCATGCACATATAAAGAAAATATTCAGCAAAATAATTCCAACTTCGTCGTGGAATAAAAGCATTAACCTAAGCCTACAAATTTCTACGTCTGCCCAGGCACTTCTAAAACACCCTGTTGGTGAAACAGAAATAAAAGGGGAGAACCCCGTTACTTTGAGGTGGTCCGGAGTGAAAGTCCCGGCTTCGGTCCGGAGCGCTCTGGATCACGCGACGTCCTGAACGCGTCTTGACGACCGCAGGTGTCCGCAGGCTGCAGCGGGGACCAGACTGAGAGAGTTCCTTCGTCTTTCTCTCTCTCTCTGGGCTCCTAGACGCTTGTTGGGCCAAACAACGCGTCGTCCTCTCTCGATCACTGGGAGATAAGGCGGCTTCCAGTATTTGATCAGAGGGAATTAAAGGTACCTTTTTGAGTCGACCTCCTGTCTGCACAGGGAATGGTTTTGCTTCGAAAAAATCTCGGTCCAGCGAGAAACTCGAGCACGTGGCGTGGGATTTTCCCAACGGAAACAGCTGTGTGTGTGTCTTCTCGGTTGGCAGGGCGCCAGGGAAGAAGAAAGATTGTCGTGTGCAACCGAGTTTTATCAACTTTACCCTAGCAACGTTATCGGTTGCTAGGGCGCCGGCCATTTTGGGCCGCGTTGCATGATGGGAGTTGGTGGCCATTTTGACCACCATGCATCATGGGAAATGCAGTCTGTCACGTCCTGACATGGCACAACATACCCCTCTTTAGCTTTGAAGAGTGGGATGCTGGTCACAGTCTTTAAAGCTACAACCAAGTCCATTCTGGCGTGACGAAGATCCGTTGTGCATGAGTGGAACAACCTAATAGTCTTTCTAGTAGTCCTTCGGGATTCATGCAGTTCAGTTCATCATCCAAGAGGAAGGGAAAAAAAACAAAGCATTTATTGTGCCTGGGTCAGTGACCTAGCCTGGGCAGACTAAGCTATAGCTAGTAATGTCTATTGGCTAATAAGGCAAACAATAAGTAAATAAAAAAAAGGAGAAAATGCAAACTTCACAATCACCATTGTCAATACATTCATTGGTCATCAGGTTTGAACTTTGAACCAAAGAAAGGAGAGAGGGAAAAGGGAAAGGAGAGAGACAGCGGTTCGTAGTCTAATCAGCTTGTGGCCTTTGAGGAGCTGATGTTACGAACCTGGGGGCGACGAAGGTGAGGGTGTCAATCCTGGTTTGCAACTGTTTGATCTGCTTGTATGCTGCATATGCCATCGCCGTAGTGATGGCCCATCCAAATACAAGGAGAACCACAATAATGGTCATAATGTGAGTGTCGGTCGACTCTGTAGCTCTGGGGAAGCGAAGCAGAGGGACCGAGCTCAACTCTGATGGAGTGAGACTGAATTTAATCAGCTGGGTGCCTGCAAGTAAAAGCTGTCTTTCAATGCCGACATCAATGCTGAAATTGTATCCCTTAAAGACATCTATTATTTCAATCTCTGAGTCATATTTGTCAACGTCAAGGTGATGCAGAACCATGTTTCCAATGTGGACTACAGCACCTTGAGGTGGGGAACAGAAAATGGTTTGGTTGGGCAGTTTTAGTCTAGTAACGGTGTCGTGCTGCTCGTAAGATAACAGGGCTTCTGCCTCTGGGGTGCTAACGAGCCAGCGGTTACCTGCCCGCTCAATTTTGGTTTCCACACCTGCATCTTTAAGGGTCATTCTAGCCTGACAGTTTTGTTCAGGGGATTCATTCCTTAGACCACACAGGTAATTGGTAACGTCTCTGATAAATGGGTTGCTTGGGCATACCCAGTGGATGTCCTTGGTTTTGGTACACAAATCCAAATTAGGAACTAAATAAAGTTTGGGGTCAGCATCATGATAGGCTAGCATCGAGGGGGTTTGTAGGTGTACGTGGGTCTCACCTTGCCAAAAACCGACATTCAATACTGATTTAAGCCTATACACGTTAGCTCTTTCAATGATGGGAAGGTTTAGCATAAATCCTATCTCCAAGTTGTCAGGATTTACAAATATTGGAATTGCACTACCTAGGCTGTAAGCCAGGTGTGTTTGTGGTGGTTGCAGTGTTTCACTAGAGGCAGATTTGAGAACATTTTCAACCAAATCTACTGGTACCAAGTACGGAGGAATCCGTCCTTCAGCAAGGCTATTTACGGATGAGCTAACCTCTCGAGTGAGGTCCTGCATTAAATCTCTAACAACCTGAGTATACATCATGTCATTCTTTACCACTTCTGTGAGCGTTTCCAAAGAAATGCATGGTGTTATTGCTGAGTGTGAATTTATAGACGTGAAGTTATGTATGGACATTTGTTTTATTAGTGCACGTTTAAAATGTCCTGATTGAACATGCACTTGTCCTGTTTAATGCTATGCATTGTTCTCTTCGGCGGGGGCGGAGTTAGGCTCCGTTCCCTGTGAGGAGAGTTTGGTGGACGGTTTAATTTGGTTCGCATGAACCCATTTGTACTCCGGACTTTGCACGCTGGCCTCTAGGTTCTTTTGAGCCCACGTGAAAGTTGTTCGGAGACGGTCTTTTAAATCAGCGACGCACTGGTGTGCCGTGTAGACGGTTGTCACACTGACGTCTTCGGGCTGGTAGATGAGATTCAGGGGAAGTGTCATTTGTCTCCCTGTCATCATCTGGAAAAGTGTCACCCCTGTGGAGCATGGTGAGGTAGAGCGGATTAGCATTAGGACCAAGGGAAGCTTTATGTCCCAGTCCCTGCCATGGCTGCTGGCATGTTCCCTTAACATGCTGACCACGGTGCAGTTCATTCGCACCACCTGTCCCAATGACTGTGGGTGGTAGGGGATGTGGAATTTAACTTCCACGCCCAACATGTCGAAAAGCGCGGTCATGATGTTTGACGTAAAATGCGTTCCTCTGTCCGAGTCGATGGGCAGGGGAAGGCCCCACCGGCTGAAAACGCGATTTAGCAGCAGGGCTGCTGTGGTGACGGCGGTGTCGTTCGGTGCCGGCAAACATTTGACCCATTCTGTGAAACTGTCTGTTATTGTCAAAAGATATTTGTTATCTCTTGACGACTTGGGGACTGGACCGATCCAGTCAGTCTGCGAATGTGACCACGGAAATATAACCCCCCTTCGCTGAAGCAGGGCTCGGTCTAGCAGTCGTGTGGGTTGTAACTGGCAGCAGGTTAAGCAGCCTTGTACATACTCCTGGGTGTCCTGGGCCGTTGAAGGCCGGGACGCCACCTGTTGGAGAGTTTTCAGATTAGCTTTGCAGCTTCCGTGTCCTCCTACTGATGAGTCATGGACGTGTGTCAATGTGATCCCAAGTTCGTTTGAATCTTTGGGCTGAATGGGCTGAAACTCATGGAGCAGCTCTTTAAGTGCTGTTCTCTCTGTTTCAGTGGTCAGTGCATCAGCTTGTTCCAGCTGCTGCATAATTTCTGTTTTGAAACCAGGGCAGGGCTCAGTGGATGAGTCCTGGTTCTCTGGTTGATTTGGTGCCGGTTCTGTTGGGTTGGTTTCTATCGCATACCCCAACAGGTTTCCTTCAGCGTCAAGCGTAGCACCACAAATGGATCCAGCAGGCCGAGCTTCATGTCGCCTGATTTGGATCATGTTGGAAGGAAAAGTAAACAAGGTGTCCGGAGAGTCCTGTCTGCCGGTCAAGGATAAAGGCAGGTCTCCAATGACGGGAATGCTCAGCTCAAAGTCGTGGAAAGAGCTTTCGATGAGCACCCCAAGGGGTTTCTTCGCCACCACTTGGACCGGCATGTGGGTTGGATTCTCCACTAAAAGGTAAGCTGAGCGGTTGTTCAGCTCAAGCAGGGGTGTGCCCCGGATGACCAGGTTGGATTCCTGGAAATAAGAAAGGGGTTGGAAGAAAACCTGTGTGTTCTGTATTTGTTGTCCTTTCAGGATGGCTAATCTAATAGGTACACCTGCAGTCTGTGGTGGTATTAGCATGTTTGTTTCGCTAGCCACCTGGCAAGCCTGTGGGATTGTTTGCCCTGATCGCATGACTTCAGGGGTGCCCAGGAAGGAACTTGGGGTCACGTGAGCCTGAGCCCACAGGACCTGATTGCAAGTGTCCAGCTGTGCACCTAGCCGTACCAGAAAATCAGCACCAACAAACACTGGATGATGTAAATTCTCCACAATGCTGAAAGGATGAGAGAGCTGCCTTGTGCCAATCTGTGCATAAAGTATGCACACCCCCGTTGCTTTCAGAAGCCGGCGAGGCCAGTCTGCTGAGAGCAAATAGTGGCTGTGTTTTGTCTCAGCCAGATGGGGCTTTTCACGGCACAGAGAGCTGTACAGATCTCTGCTGATCGCAGATTTCTCTGACCAAAGAGCCAGCAGCACGTCTGGCATGAATGTGCTTTCCAGGTGCACACCTTCAGCCACTCTGGGGTTATAGGGTTCAACTCCAGAGTGTTTAAGTGAGCAAAGGAAAGATGTGTGGCTGCAGAGAGAAGTTCTCTGATCGCTGCGAAGCGGTGGTGTGTCAGAGGATTCTGAAATCGGCTCTGTTGAAGGCAGAAATGGTGCTAAGAGTTCTTTGGGCTCTTCTGAGCAGGTCACCTGGTGGATAGGGACGGATGGTCCACTTCCAGAAGGAAGAGGCTTGGGGGTCCCCACTTGGGCCCAAAGATGACCATGATGGCAGTCAATGAGTGGAGCTAACCTGTTCAACAGATCCTGACCCACAAGAAAAGGTTCCGTGTCTAAAGTACAGATGTAGATGGGGTGAACAAGGGTCATGTCGCCGAAAGTGATGTCTAACCACGCCCGTTTGGTGATGCATGACTGATCCTGAGTGTAGCTGGTGATGCCCACGTTACAGGTCTCCACCTGGAACGGTTTCCCAAGGGACACCATAGCTCTGGTCACCTCATCAAACAAATCTGAGCATATTAGACTGATCTCGGAACCTGTGTCTAACAGAGCATTTGCTGTGACACATCCTCCTATAACTGTCGAGCAGTATAAGCGATGCGTGTTTTCACGATGGTTTAGTTCACCTAAAAACCTTAGAAAAGGGGTTTTCTGATCACCTGCTGATGGGATCTTAGACGGTTGTTGGTGAATTTTTGGTTGGTTCCCCCACTTAATCAGATAAACTCTGTTAGAAGGGGGGACCTGGTCCACGCCTAGTCATGCTGACGTGGGTTTTGGGCCTGGTTTCCCAGGAGGGTCGGCAGGATTGGATGGTGGCGAGGACGGCTGCGGCGCGATCTGACGCACTGTGTCGGCTAGCAACCTGCGAAAAGTCTCCTCCATCTCCTTTCTCATTGACTCTTCCATGCGCAGGTTCCAGCCTTTGTTGTCATGTGTGCCTTTCTGCTTTTCCAACCTGTCAGTTTGCTTACCGTGTCGGGCTGGATCCGGCCTGTGCCATTTTTGAAACCTCTCACCTTCCATGCTGTCATGCTGACCTCTCCTATCATGAGAAGCTTTCTTCTGCTGCGGCTCAAAACCATGTTGCTTCTTGGAACCAAATTTAGTTTTAGGTTTAGAGGGAGGCATCTCATGTCCCTCCAGACCTAACCTCTTTTCTGGTTCGATCTGAATCTGTAGAACCTTTTTATCACTGTCGGCTCCTTTGTTGGGCCGGACACGTGTTTCCCATGCCACCTGCGCGTATTTCCTGATTTCCTGCATGGTAAGTCTCTTGGTTCTACAATGCATGGTAACCTCATAACGCACGCTTTCATGAAGATTATGGAGGAACAAAGATTTGAAAGTGTGGTCTTCCTCCAAGCCGGGAGCATTTCGTCCCTGAAAGTAAGCAGCCCGTAAACGGCGGTAATACTCCTTGGGCGCTTCAGTTCTCTTTTGCTGAATTGCAAAAGCTCCAAGAGTCGCAGAAGCTGGGTCTGTGAACACAGAATATTCTTCTCTTAAAGCCTGACAAAGAGCTGAGTAACGGTCACGTGTAGCTGGAGGGAGGCTTTCTATGAAAACATGGACACTTCTGGACGTGGTTTTCCAGATAAGCTTCAATTTTTCTCGAGCCGAGGGGCTATATAAGTCTAGCAGACAGCGCTCTACCTCTCTGAGATAGTCATCAATGGTGGATTCTGTATTGCTAGGATCAAAACGCTCTATGTCTCGGGCCAGGGACTCAAGCTGACGCATCCGCAGTCCCTGTTCAGGGATCGGGGCTGGTCCATCTGAGTCCTCTCCTGACGACTCCTGTCTGCGGTAGCCACGATAGCAGGGGGGCTCTGGTTCTGACCACCTACCTGACATCGGCGGCCGTTCGTGGGACGCCGGGGGACCCTCCCTGTCATGAACTCTTGTCCGTGGACGCAGTTCAGAGGAGTGGGGTTTACCTGTGTCCCAGGAACGGTGCTCCCGTCGCCCTGGTGGGGGGAAAGGATCATAGCAGACAGTGTCAGGGGTCAGGTGGGAAGCAGGTGTTTTCCCATGATTTGCATGATGTGCATCAGTCCTGATTGCCACCGTAAGTTGTTTAGGCATTTCTTTCCGTATCACACTGCTATATCTGTCCTGACCTTCGCTTACCCCTCGCTCAGAAGGTGTCTGAGGGCCCAGTTCATCCAATGTCCTCCAGGTGTGATCCCCATGTTTTCCCTCAGATCCTTCTGGCTGCAAGCTAATGAGATCCTCCTCTCGCTCCTCTGTGAGATGACAGCTGCCCTGAACACTTCTCTGTTCTAGCTCCCTAGCTCTTTCCTCAGCTGCGATCCGCATCTCAACCTCTAGCACTAACCTTCGGTGGTATAACGCAGATAATTCACCCAAAACATCTGCTACCAATCTATCCTTTGGCTTGCTTTGGACCTCCTCCACCAATTCCTGAATTTTTCTCTCACAGTCCTCTATGTTAAACTGATTCAAGCGGTCTTGGTCCTCCGGTGTCATTTTAAGCAGTGAGCTAATGACACCCTGAGCCTCCATTCCAATGGAGGATTGTGGACCTTCAGCTCCTTTGACTGAAGAACCTTTACTATCCATTCTTTGTCAGCTATGGACAGCAGCACAACAACTGTAGCTCAGCACTACACAACAACAACAATCAAATAACACTGTAGTTTAGCTTAGCGCTAAATAACAGACAACAAACAACAACGCTGTATTCTAGCTTAGCACTAGGCAACAACGCATACACTTTAGTTTAGCTCAGCGCTAAACAACAACTGCTAACAACAACTGTTAAGTGGCTTCACTTTACTGTCAACAGCAACTCGCACTACGACTGACACTTTACTGCAGGAAGTGTGGTCAAATACGTGCGTTTAATTAGGCTGCGCAGGGGAAAATCAACCCTGCGACTTACAACTCCTATGTTTAGGAACGGTTAATATGCTTGTTTAACTTTGAGAATATTAACTGTGAGTGACATGGACCACTAACCTTTCGGCCAGTAATTAAGTGATAAAGCTGTGGCTTTGTTTGTGATGCAAGTTATTTAAGAACAGGTGCTCTACACATGTGTGGAAAATAGCAAAGTGTTTGGAACTTCAGAGGTGGCAAAGAATGACAGTTAAAAACCGCTAAATTGCAACCTTAGTTTCAAAATCACAGCTCAATTTTGACCACTTATGATGAGCAGAAGGGGGAAAAGAAAGAAAAATAATTTAACAAAATTAAAAGTTTAAAAAAAATATTTCAAAAGGAATAAAAAAAATTATAATAAGTTGACAAAAATTATTAAAAGGAGTAACCGTAAAGAAAGTTTTAAGAAACTGACATTCAAATATCCATTCAGGGAAGCCGAGTGCTTTCACCTGAATTTTTAACCGTGACTGCAACTACCTATCCTGGCCACCAGATGGAGGCAGGGTGCCCTTCACTTTTGGGAAGACTGAGCTGTAATTACACACAATGTCCAGCCGATGGGGAATCGTTTCCTTCATCAAAACAATTATGATGCAATTACACACAACGTCCACCAGATGGAGGCAAGGTCTCTCTTTTCAAAGCAGAACACGACACAGAAGGTGACTGATCAGTAGCAGACGCTGGAGGCGCTGTACGTTCTAGTCAGTTCAGTCTAACTAACTCCAGGTTCAGAAATCAATATTCAAACCTCAGGTTAACAACCTCAAACCACCACAAACACGTACATATTTAGTAGGAGTACTTCCTTAATCAATTATGACTGAATAGCCCTTTTGGCAAGGTGAGCAGTCAAAATGCTGGAATGTAGATTGTGTTCATTAAATTAATAAGTTGCTGGTTATTCAGTTTAGTCTAAAGGAACGCCAAATAAGTAGACTAGCCCACCAGGGGCACGCCAGTAAATGTTATGCCAGAAGATGGTTGAATATGCTTATTATTATTATTAATTATAATTTGGCATTATAATTTAAATAATAAATCATTCAACTCAAAATTCCGCTACAACAAAATATAGTTCAAATGGTGGTGATGTTAGCTATAAGCTTGTAAGTATTTATACCATTAATGCATTAGTTAATTTGCTGTTATGAACTCATTTATGCTGGGATAAATGATCTGGTCGGACTTGTGACCGACGAGGTTTATCCGGCAGGCTATGAGAACCCCAATGTAACTGCAATTAGAGTTTAAATCCTTATTCGTCTATCACCATCCAATGATATTGTCTCTGTATTAATGTCAGATGTTAACTCCAAAGGAGGTTAGCTCTGATTTCTGAATAACCATACAACTATGAATTGGATTGAACACAAAACAATGTCTATTCCGCAGTGGTGTTTTATTGAACCAAAAGCAATTCCCTGTTACAGTAATTCTCTGATTCAACGACTTTGGAAATCTTACTCACTACTAACTACACGCAAAATATATATGGAGATAAAAGAATAAACAAAACAAACAAAACGAAAGGAAAGAAAAACAAATGGATTAAAATGAGCGGTTGCAACTCTTAGTTCAGCTCACGGTTGTTTAAACCACATTCAGAACATCGGCATTTGACATAGTATTGACAGACAGAGCAGCTGTGGGAGTCCTACCGGACGCTTTGATGCCTTACAAAGCTATCAGCTAAGCTACAGCCCAGTCATCCGACACCCTCCCAAGATGGCCGCTACGATGACGTATGGTCTATCAATTTACGTGAAGCGTGAGGGGAGGTTCTGATGACGTAACCACGGTTACGCTGATGGGGTAATGCCTCGCTTCGAGAGGGCGCGGCTAACTGGTAGTTTAAAGCAAAGCCGCGGAATGAGCTCGGACAAAGAGATTAAACTGATAAGAAGAAGCGAAAAGAGAGAGAGGGGGGAAAAGCATGGAGGAAGATGAAGAGGACTGAAACAGTGACCCACGGCGGGGTTATAGATAAACCACAATCAACACAGCAAAATCAAATGTAAAATGCATGCACATATAAAGAAAATATTCAGCAAAATAATTCCAACTTCGTCGTGGAATAAAAGCATTAACCTAAGCCTACAAATTTCTACGTCTGCCCAGGCACTTCTAAAACACCCTGTTGGTGAAACAGAAATAAAAGGGGAGAACCCCGTTACTTTGAGGTGGTCCGGAGTGAAAGTCCCGGCTTCGGTCCGGAGCGCTCTGGATCACGCGACGTCCTGAACGCGTCTTGACGACCGCAGGTGTCCGCAGGCTGCAGCGGGGACCAGACTGAGAGAGTTCCTTCGTCTTTCTCTCTCTCTCTGGGCTCCTAGACGCTTGTTGGGCCAAACAACGCGTCGTCCTCTCTCGATCACTGGGAGATAAGGCGGCTTCCAGTATTTGATCAGAGGGAATTAAAGGTACCTTTTTGAGTCGACCTCCTGTCTGCACAGGGAATGGTTTTGCTTCGAAAAAATCTCGGTCCAGCGAGAAACTCGAGCACGTGGCGTGGGATTTTCCCAACGGAAACAGCTGTGTGTGTGTCTTCTCGGTTGGCAGGGCGCCAGGGAAGAAGAAAGATTGTCGTGTGCAACCGAGTTTTATCAACTTTACCCTAGCAACGTTATCGGTTGCTAGGGCGCCGGCCATTTTGGGCCGCGTTGCATGATGGGAGTTGGTGGCCATTTTGACCACCATGCATCATGGGAAATGCAGTCTGTCACGTCCTGACATGGCACAACAGGATATAGCCCCTTTCATATTATCTCAAACAACTTTTTAATGAAAATAAAAACTAACTAATCAGCTGTATATTGTATCTACTTTTTTTCTAATTACAAACAGAGCTACATCTCCTTTGTTTAATAAAACTATGTTGACCTTTTTGTCCTCCTCCATTCCAAGAAAATGAAGATTAATGTAGTGTTGACATGGATAGAATAATTGTCTTTACATTTTCCGTTTTCTCATTAAAGTAAGTAATTAAAGCCCTTGGGCCAGTTTTGCTTGGTTCTCTTCTGAAGAGATAGTGAGAAGTAACAAAAAAATGTAGGTAGAAGAGAGATAATAGTGGGGGCAGAAGACGTTTTGTCAGTTATTCTTCGTTCCCACTAACTGTGAGTTAATTCCCCATAAACAGTTTTTTTTTTTACCAAGCTAAAACAGAACAGATTAAAGTATTTGTTGAAGGTTAAAGTGCTGGGTGGTGGCGGGAGGTGGTGGTTCTCTGCAGCCATTGAGTAAAAACTTAAAAAGAACAAAAACCAGAAAATATGAAATGAGGATAAAAACGTGCAATGGAGGCCATTTTATTTGCGTCTGTGGCGTCGTCAATCACTCTGCGCTGCAATTTTGGTCATTTTGGAAAACAATGCAACCAGTTAATTAAACACCTACGTGGTATACACGCTCGGGTGGCTGAATTCATGTGGGCCAGACATCCATCATCATTCTCTGGGTTACTGCCTCTGCCACGGGACCGGGCTTTACATCAACTCACCTCACTGCTGTCACCATGAAACTAAGGCGGAGCTGTTTTTTCAAGCTTTTAGGCTGCGGTTCACCAGGCTGTGTGCATCTGCTCAGCTGCACAGAATAACCCAGCAGTTTCTGTCACAAAAGTCTTTGATATTGAATGATCAAAGATAGTCATGATTAATATGAGACTCTGTAAAGCTAGAACAGGAGGTCGGGGGGGGGGGGGGGTAGCTTACAAAGATTTGTTGCATTAATGTAAGCGAAGCTGTTAAAGCCTTAGGTTTAGATTGATGCACATTGGCCTGATTGCTCTGACGGAGGCAAACGCTCCTGAACAGCTGCTTTTAGAAGTAAAGCTCAAGTGGAACATCTGCAGCACTGAACTGCTGTTTATAGCTGCTAATACAACTGAAACAATTTCATGCTGCTGCTGCTGGAGAGTGTTTGGCTGATTTCCTTCAACTGATCTCTACCATAAAAGTACACCAGACTCAAAGACCACTGCATTATATCGTTTATAGCAAAAAGCTTCTCATGTTTCACACTTTGTTTGATCTGCACTTATGTTTTATGATGGGTATTTATTATTCACCCATTTACACAAACACTGGTGTATTGTCTTGGACTGTATTTAGAGGTACATCTCAACCAATTAATGCCGTGAAATACCTCAGTATTTTTTGTCAGTAATTTCAGGAAAGTAAAACTCATATTATATGGATTCATTAAACATAGTGTAAAAATGTATCTTGTGATCTTGATTATTATGGTTTACAGAGAATGAAAACCAGAAATTCAGATTCTGAGAAAATGTAAATTTCTTGAGAAGGCTAAATACTGGAAACCCCTGATTTCATACCCTAATTAGCTAAATAACTCATAATAACTGTAAAGGTTTCTTGAGCTTCTAAGTGCTCTTAATTTGGCTAAGGGAATTGTTTTTCAGGTTGGCATTATGAAAAAAGCTTTCACAAAGAAATAATTTTATAAATGATTCCTGTGATATACAGACATTGGTTTGCAGGGAGGACAACAAATCTATGCATCATTCATTAATAGAAACTCAGTAAAACATGAAGATGATCAAACATTTACAGGAAGACACATTTTTACTAAATGATGCAGCTCAGAACTGGCTCTCTGGTCGTGGAAACCCAGACAGGTTCTAAACTTCTGGCTTCACAATAGAACTGAGAACAAATTGTTTACTTACAGAAAAACTCACTAAATATTAACTTACAACTGACGGCAGATTTTGTAAAACATCGCAAACTCTGTATTTTTTCTCTGGGGGTCACTAAGCGAAGGTCCGGTTCCCTCCGATTCAAGCCTGTTTGCTGTTGTGATGACCCGGATAGCTGAGAATTTGCACTGGCTTTAATTCCTTAGTGAGGTGGAAATGAGCTTATTAAGAGTTAGTGCTTAACTTTCAGTATTTTCCAATCCTCTGTGCTGTTTTTGGCACCTAGGCTTTGGGTGTGCATGTGCTTCACCTAATCATCTCTGGAGTCCCAGAAATCACTCGTACTTAAGAGCAGGTTTCTCAGATTTCTATAGGTTCTTTTCTTTCATTCGGATCGCAGACCTGCTGTTCCTGTGCTTACTTTGACAGATTGCCTGTTCTCCATTTCTGTTTTCACAACGCGTGAGCCTTTGTGCCGTGCGGACAGTGTTGTGGAGTGTTTCCCACCTGGAACCTTTTCCGTCTCCTGCTCCATTTTGCTCTCTGGCTTTGGATGGGATGAGGTGTGTTTTCGCTGCCCGTTTTGTTCTTTGACGTTTCTCTTCTGCACTTCGCAGGAAACGTTTCAACCTTTCATTTTTTGAAGTTAATCCTGTCACCTGTCACATTTGGTTCGTTCTTTTGTGTATAAATTGCATTTCTGACTTCATTGTTTAACTGTAAAGCTTAAAAATCCAACAGAAGTAGCATTGTTGCTTCAACAGCATCTGCTGTAAGCAGGCAGATCAGCATAATTTGGGCTCAAAGAGTAAGAAAACAAGATGTTCATGATATTATGAGACTTCAGGGAAGTACTCTCCATGCACTATGAAACATGGTCTTTAGCATGATACAATTCCCTTTTCTCTCTTTATTTCCTCCCTTTTACTGCTCAGGCTGCTTGAGAACATGTCTGCTGAGAGAGTTCCTGCACTCACTGCAAATGCTCCTGACTGATTGAACAGAAAGATAAAAACTATTAGCGACATCTTTGTCTGGAACATCCTCACTTCATATTTAACACATTAAACTCATGCATAAAGGCATTCGCCCTCTTCAGGTCCTTTGCCGAGACATTTTTCCTGTCGTTTTCTTTGAGTGAAATGAATCTATTTTCCTTTCCTTTCCCCGAATCTCATGTGAAAAGTGTCGAAAATACTGGAACCAACAATATCAGTGATGTATTCCAGCTTCCAGCTGTGTATTCCAAATTGAAGCGTTTCATTTTCTGCAGTCGGAAGATGAATGGAAAGCAGGCCAAGCGCAGACGGAAATGCTTGATGATGTGCCGCTCACAGGATCTGACCGTGTTAAGCTGTTTAATGGGTAGTGTTTATTTATAAAGCATGGATAATGTCATCTGTTCGCGGCTGGCTGTGGTTATCTTCTGTTTCTTTTCCTCCGCTTGTACCTCGGTCAGGGTATCAGAGGCAGCCCTGACTCCCTTGGCGGGGAAAAACAGAGGCCTTCATCAGTCACGGGTCATTAGTTTGATCTTCCTCGCTGTAATGAGGTCACTGTCACCTCGACTTTTCATAATTCTCTAATTACTCTGTGTCTAGAGGTTGAATTTCATTAAAATGAAGCAAAGAAAGGAAGTGGTGCTCAATGGTGAATTTGTATTGGCAGAAATATGCTGATTGACTCGTTTGCTTTAATGTGATGTTAAACTCTTGCACTTTCTGCGTGTTCATTTTGAGATCGCCATTAGGTAATGTTTTAGCCGTCTGTGGACAGACTAAGTCTAGCCAATGATCCACAAGCTTGTAAAAACCACTTTTAGCGGCCATAACTCTCAGTAGTCCTTCTCTGTCTGATTTTATTAGCCTCTCACATCGTTGTGGAGGAGATATGAACCAAACTTCTCTCCAACAATTCTTCAGTTCCTCCAAGTTTGCAGATTGATGTTTCTGCAGGGCAACGTCGAGGTCTCATGACAGTAGGTCAGTCTTGTTGAGGTCTGGACTTTGACTAGGCCATCACAGCACCATGATCATTTTGTTTTTCAGCCATTCTATCTAAGATTTGGTGTTTTGTTCCTGCTGGTGACCTAGTCAGGGCCAAGTTTCACCTCTACACAGATGACCTCCCATTCAACTCTGAAAAATGTTTGGTATAGAGAGGAGTTCTCAAAGCAAGAACCCTGGGCGCCTGCCAATTATTAGCCCTCTGTCACTGTGCTTCACAATAGATATGTTGTCTGTGATGATGAAAAAATTAGTTGCATGCCATTTATATTGGTAATATAAATTAATTTTAAAATAATAAAAAAAACTATCTAGAAAGATTTATGTAAGTTATTTCATAAAATTCTTTATCATCTCACCTCGCTAAAGAAAGTATATGTTTTGCTGCTCAATCATATCTATATTAGAGTGAATTATATTATAATTATCTTACATTTTTGTTAACTGAAGAAAGGTTTCTGCCTATCTAGTTCTGATAGATGTACTATCCGCAGCCAGACCACTGAGCCTTGGCTTTAAAAAAAAAAGTGATAACATCAAATCACTCATTCCACTTTAAACATACCAGTTTAAGGGTTTTCAATTTTTCTGACACCAGAAACGTTTGAATACTCACCAAAAACTTAGGTGGGTGACAGGGTAATGAATTAACGGCTTTTTAAAATTACAAATAGCATAAATAGCTGTTGTTGTATTTATTTGTTGAAAAATGAAACTTGCACTCACAACGGAGCCATGATGCAGTTGCTTTCCGCAGTGCCCTGCTATGTGACTGGCTTTAACAATCTGCTGCAGTAATTTGACACAAACAGCTACTAAAAAGATCAGTGGAAAAGCCTCTAACTTGTATCATCTGGCATGAATAACAAGCTGTTGTTGCGTTTGAAGTGAAAATGTATGTTGCATATTTCAAACATGAAATCCAACCTCTCTCTTGGAACCTATGCAGTGAAAAACATTTCTTTTTTTTCCCAGTCAAAACATTTCTGCATCAGACATGTGCAAGAAAAACTCTTCAAACCTCACATGAGCGCACAGCCTAGAAGACGTCAAAGCTCACAGCACTCCTGCTAAAGGGACATTTTACATAAAACAAATAAGTTAGCCGAGTAAAATTATATTACATCACCAAAACATGGCTGGAAAGGAAAATTCCCTGTGGTCATTTTCAGCCTACAGGTGGACTTCTTTAGAGGAATGACCAAATTTACACGGTCCAACAGTTACACACAAGCGCACAAAAACAGCCAGTATCATACGTGTGCACATATTCAGGACATTTATCATGATCATTTATGCCATTACACCAATTCCCTCATCTTGAATGTATAGAAACAAATCAATGCTTGAAGTTGAAACTTGCCCACTTCTTGTACAGCAGCAACAGTTTCTGCTGCAGACGTCACATTTTAATCCCATTTACCCCGTCTTCACTTCTTTTTGTCTGGAGATCCAGGATGTTTGCACCAGGGTTGGTTTGGTCAACAATGACAAAACGATTTCGTTGGTGCTCCTTTTTTTCGTGATGATAAGCGATGACGAGATAACCATGACAACCACTGACACCTTGAACAGCTTCTTTGCTTTGACTCTCCAAGCTGCAGGGAGCTTGAACATCTCCCCAAGCCAGAGGAGCACCATCAGCCTCTCGTCCTGCTGCTCCACCAAGTGACCTCCTCCCTGAAGAAGGTCAACACCAACCAGGCCGCACATCCAGACATGGTGTCAGCCTGGACGCTTAAATCGTGTGCTGACCAGCTAGCAAAGGTCTTTCTGGACATCTTCCACCTCTCCCTGCAGCTCTCCACAGTTCCTGTCTGTCTGAAGTCCTCCGTTATTGTGCCTGTCCCCAAGAAACCAATCATCTCCTGCCTCAATGACTATCGTCCCATCGCTCTGACCCCGTCATCATGAAGTGCTTCCAGAGGATCCTCCTAAAGTCCATCAAAGACGCCATCCCTGCTGGCCTGGACAGCCTGCAGTTCACCTACAGGGAGAATGTCTCCACAGAGGACGCTGTCTCGTTACCACTCTGCTCTGACTCACCTGCAGCAGCCCAACACCTGTTAGGATGCTCTTCATGGACTTCAGCTCAGCATTCAGCACCGTGTTCCCAGACATGCTGGCTCTGAAGCTCCACAACATGGATTCTCCACACCTCTCTGGTCTTAGATCAGTGACTTCCTCACCAAAAAACCCCAGGAGGTGAGGATGGGGAACATCTGCTCCACTGATCCTCAGGAACACCACAGGGCTGTATCCTCAGCCCAGCTCTCTTCACCCTTTTCACCCAGGACTGTTCTGCTGTCCACCCTACAAAGGACATCAGGGTCTATTTCTCTCACTTTGCTGAGTTCTCCTACTGTTCTTCATTCTACATTGTTTGTTGTTATTTCAGCTTTTAACTTTTTGTTATCTGTCATTTTTCTCTTCATAGAAGGTACACCTGGTCTGGCGTTCTGTTAGCTGTGACATCATCAGGGGAGGCAGATCATCCTCTATTACCATCTAACATAGAAAGTACTCCTGGATCAATGTGAGCTTCTGTGCTTTCTGTGTCTCTGCTCTGTCTTCTCTAAGCCCCAGTGGGTCGAGGCAGATGAGCGTTCACACTGAGCCTGGTTCTGGTTCTGCTGGAGGTTCTCCTCCCTGTTAAAGGGGAGTTTTCCTCTCCACTGTCGCTTCATGCATGCTCAGTATGAGGGATTGCTGCAAAGCCATCAACAATGCAGACGACTGTCCACTGTGGCTCTACGCTCTTTCAGGAGGAGTGAATGCTGCTTGGAGAGACTTGATGCAACCTGCTGGGTTTCCTTAGAGAGGAAACTTTCTGACCAACCTGGAGGATCTGATGGAGTCTGACTTTGGAAAGAGCCTTGAGATGACATGTATCATAAAATGGCGCTATGTAAATAAAATTGTATGTATGTGTGTGTGTGTGTGTGTGTGTGTGTTTTAACTGATGATACCTACATTTGATGATTTTTATTCACCTTTGCATACAGGGATCGAGAATAATACACTTTTTTAAACTAAAACTGACTGAAACAGAAACTAGAGCAATTTTTTGTTTGTGTCGACAAAAACTAGACTAAAACTATTGCATATAGAAATGACTAAATGTGACAAAAACATTGAGTAAAACTGGACTGAAACAAGCATTTTTTTCCAAAATACTAAAATGCCTACCAAAAACAACAACCTGATCCATAAAAACAATTCCTTTTCACCTATTGTTCTAATATGAAACACATTGTTCAAGTATGAAGACGGACTGGAAAAATGAGAAGGCTTTAGAAAAGGTGCATTGCCCAATCGTTATCCACCTTTAGCCATTAAGAGAGTTATTAGACAGTTGGAGCAGGTCCTTTCAGCTCTTCCTCCCAGATGTTGGCCTCATCTATGCACAGTCAGTGAAAACATGGTATTTTAATGGGGCTGTGGATAGAGTTATATGAGACGTCAATCAGAGTTTTAGGCCAAGGAACACCATCGTCAGCACTGACATTCAACCAACCTTGAGGAAGGTTTCTCTTCAGAGGCATTCTGGAATGTTTTGAATGATTTGTTGCCAGGCTGCCCAAAAAGAAAATCAATAATGTACATTTTCAATCGTTCTGGTTCTTGTGGTTTCAAGTTTTCAAATGCTTACAGAAAAATCCATTAGGAAATTCCAAAGACGCCGTAAATTTTGACCCGGATGGCAGCCCTCATGTAAACTACATCTTTAGTGTTCCTGAAAGTCTTAAAATGACTGGAATTACAGATACACACCATATGATGAAAAAGTGTGTGCATCTGATTCTGGTTAGGCAATTGCAGTTTCACCAATTCACATAGCAATTACAAAGCACTATACATGATTACTAATTGCCTAGTTTTATTTAATCCGACAAACTGGCAATGATAGAAGATCCTCAACAAACATGTAGGGAGGGTTTCTACAGTATCAAGGTAATTTCATCAGCCATAACACTATTTGTAGCAGCCAGGTGTGTGCAGAACAATGGCTCTATTTATTGAGCAGTCTCAACTCAAAGTTGTTGGACTGGCCAAGGAGAAAGACATAATGAGGTTTTAATGATGGCGTTTTGACAAATTTCTAAAGTCAAAGGTCATTTGCACCAGTTAAAAAGAAGGTTCTCCCATTCTTTTAAGTCAGAACATTTTGGGAATATGTGTCATATTTGATTTATTACACTAGGAATGTATTCAGTTGATAAAGTTCAAAAATCCAAGCAGATCAGTTTGACAGATATCATTGCAAGTATTTGCTTTATGAGAAGGTGGAGTAATGTCTTCAGGACGGTAACATAAAAAGCTTACTTTATCCCAATGGCCTCCACACCCACCATATCTCAACCTTTTCAATCTTTAGTGTATTTATGTTGGTATAGAGAATTATGAAGTTTTATAGACATCAATCCATTTTGTGAAATTATGATTATCACCATGGCTATACAACTAGAAGGTTTCCAGTTTTAATCTTGGCTGGGCCATTCTGTGTGGAGTTTGCATTTTCTCCCTCCTTTCGGGGGTCTCAGGCTGCCTGCTACAGTCCAAAATAAGCATGCTAGGTTGCCAAATGATTATATTAAATTTAAATAAAAGTCCTAATAAAAAGCATATTTTCTTTTAAGTCTGGGGTTTTACATATCAGGCCATAATAAAAAAAAAATTATTTCACAGGTTGTCTTTTAATTATTTATATCTGATCTCAGGTGCCAACATACAACAATTTCCACATCAATGTATATTAAAAAAAATTAAGCTTACAGCAAAAGCTTCTTATGAAACATATTGTAGGACAACATTTAGTAGTTGTAGCTCTCAACGGTTATTTTCTGGGTGAACATAATATTCTCTCACATTGTTATGGGCATATTTTGCTCAACTTCTTTCTACACATCCTTATTACATCCAACGTTGGTTGAGGCCAAAGTGCAGCTATTAGACAGATTACCTCACATTTGGCTCTTAAATGAGCTATAAGTAAGATATTTACTATAAAATCAACCTAAATCACTCTCATTAGTCACCTGGGATGGAAGTAACATTCCCTATAAACAACGGGTCCTCTCCATCAACAACGTCTTAGTCACATTTTTCTCCTTTCAAACCTAGAGGTACGGTCCGGAACTACTACTACCACTACTACAGCAGTGTGTAGCCTGTTTTTACTTCCTTGTTCCTGAGCCAATCATATGAGAGTTCCCAGGGTTCCCAAAACAAAGTGCAGCATTTGGTAGCAGCAGCCTGCTAACAAGGAAGCCAGTAAGAGAAGCGGACCAGAAATAGAACTAAAGACATCATCATAGACGTGTCATGTGTGAGTAGAAATTCACAACGGCAACACGCCATTTAAAAATGACATATCCGATTGTTGTGATGGGCAAGCTGTTGTACCAATTTGATCCGCAAGGTGTCATTATTACTTAAAACTCCTTTAAATACTTTGGTTCACAGAAGAGTTCATGATCACTTCAGTGATTTCCTGCTGCTGTAAAGCAAATCCAAATGATCAGACCTCCACCACGCAGCTTTACTGTTAGTATAGCCCTCAGATTCCACATTGTCCGTGCTCGGATGTGTCCTTTCCTTTCCAGACCCCCTCTGTGAGTCCATGAAAAGCAACGCCGCCTACATCTGTGGTTACTCCATCTACACTCTGAAGTGCCTGGGAGCCGGAGGAGAGCATTGCACAATCACCGTCATTACAAGCAGAATGCAAATCTATTTGGAGAAGATTACCACATTTCAAACTGAATGTTGGAACGATAAATCTGCTTTCATATTTGGTGGAAATAGAGTGGTTTGCATCCACTATTTGAATTAAACAGTTAACTTTATTGTAAATATTAAAAAAATGTATTTAATTTTGTGGTTAAAAGTCTCAATTTATACTATTTATCTTTAACAAACCGGAGGTTGTTGACATTCTTTTTCCTGTTCACTATGACTGGAATGGTGGAGCTTGACCAGAACGATGGGCCGGAATGGTTGAGAACATTGGAGTTTCATAATTTGGTGGTGAACGATGGAAAGCAGGTCCACCGATAGTGACGTTCGGAGTAGTCACGGAGAATGTGGAACCGTTCTCATTAAATAAGAACAACGTAGTTGCTCAGTCGGTCGGACAGAACGGAGGATGTGGAATCTGGGACTAAGGTGGTGGTGAACTGTGTAAGGTGTGTAGGGGTTTGGTTATTTGGTCAGGCTTCATCCATTTAAAGCATAATGTTCTGCATTTTTCTGTCCTGTCATGAGCTTTAACATTTTAGATGCTAGCTGAGGTCTCTAAAGTCTGACCGGTAGCTTTTGGAATTATTGTGAATTCTCCGAACAACGCATGATCTGACTTTGGTGTGAATTTGCTGAGACGTCAACTCCTGGACTGGCAGACATCTTACATGTTTTCCAACTGTAAACTATTTTTGTTACTGCAGAATGGACTTCAGTTAGTTAGGGAATGACCATATCACCCTTTGCAGATTGATGGGTAGTAACAGTTGCTTTTCTAAGGTCAATGCTGATGTCTTTCCTTTTGTGGCATTGTGTGAACACATACCCGGATGCTCCTTGCAACAAACTGACAAAACTGCTGATATTATAGAAGTTGACACCAATAATAATTAGTTCATCAAGTTCTTAAATGAGCAACACCTGGCTGATAGTTTAACTCTTAAATCAAATGAATGGAGCAAAGGTGTACACGATCATTTTTTCATGTGTCCTCACTGGTAAATTTTTTAAAATTAATCCTTTGATTTTAACTCTACAATGTGCACAGCCGTCTTTCTCTTGATCCTCTTTGCATCCCTCATCTTGCCAGTTGACTGGGTATATCGACTTCAACAGCACCTATCCTCCCACCCCCAACACATCTTCATTTTGAAGGTTAATGAGGCAGGTTTTAAGCTGCTACATAAATTCTCCTGCCTGCATTGAGATTGGCACTTTGCTCATAAAAAATAAATAGGTGCACAGTGGAGCTGAAGCTTTTGAGATTCAGACTTACAGAAAAAGTTAAATTTGCTCATAATATATGAATAATTTGTGATGAATCTAATTATTAGAAATATTTAGCTGTAAAACATTTGTATCTACATTTGCTTCTGAAACACAGAAATAAGCAGATTTATTTTTAGACAGAGGTAACGGAAAAGAACGTGGAAAGACCTGAAAAGCACAGTTAGTAATTGACACCAATTTTAGCACAAAATCATGGTTAAATATCCTGTTTCACCTGACAGTGTTTTGAATCCCTTTAGCAACAGAAAACCAGTGAGGCAGTATGTGACAAAGTGGAAGCTGAAAATTTAGTTAAAACTAAGACAATCTAAGTGACACCGAGAAGAAGTAGGCCAAAGACAGCTGGCTGCTTGTAAGCTCCATCTATGTAATCCTCAACAACAATTTCCATACATGCTAATTTAGTCAGGGGATGCAGGAGAACAGTTTGATGCTTTTTTTTTTATGTAGGATTTTGTTTTCTGTTTTCCTAGCATATAATCCATTTCTGACCCTTTGCCTCGCCCCTTAAGGCAATATCAATGGGAAAAAAAGCCTGGAAGCCGATGCTACCATAATTTTAACCATGATATCTTGTTATATTTCCTGCCAAGGGTCCCCTACTTTTTAATGTTGTATAAGTGACAGAAAACTCTTCCTGTCGAGCAGTCAGGTGTGCATTTTTAGCCATTTTAACAGTAGGTTAGAACCAACCGCATAAAAGCAGGTTGTTTCTCCAGCATTTCTCCTGCACAGCTGCAGCCCACAGGTAATCTTGAGCTTAAATGATGACACGCTGTGCGGGACAGGAGGTGTGAGCAGCGTGTACACAGGAGTGTTCGACACCTCTAACAGCCAATCAGAGCCATGCATTCCATCTGGCTCTGATTGGTCATTTCTGACCGGGGACGTGATGTTTCTGATTGGCAGTCGGAAAAAGATTTTTTTTGTCTGATTATTTGTCTCATATTTTACTGTCAGGACACAGTGACAGTTTAAACAAATTTATACAAAAGTTACCTATTGCAGCTTTAACTGCCTATCAAACATTTGCTCTCTCTCTTTTTTTCTTTTTCTTTTTTTTTGCACAGACAGGCTTAGCCCCCCAACATGGTCTGCATTGTTGGAAAATGGAGAGTCCTACCTTTGTCCATACGTAACAAAGCTTACAAAACCTTGCACACTGGGAGCTTTATGCAGAGCTGCAGACACCTGCAGCTCATTAATTATGCAGCTCAATAATTATCCAGCTCGTTAATTTGCGCTGTTTCGTTCTCAGAATGCCTATCATATTGGTGCATAAGAGCAAACTGACAGCTCTAGGCAAGGCAAGGCAAGCTAATTTATAAAAAACGTTTCAGTAATAAGACAATTATTACTGTACATGAAACAACAAAAAAACAGAGGAAATAAAGCATCACAGAGAGGAAAATCATTACAGAGGCAAGCACATTGCTTTGGAACAGCAGCAGCAGGTCTGATACAGCAGTAGACAAGTTGGACTACAAACTTGAACATTAACATTCAAAGGCAACTCAACAATTTATTTTACCCTGATTTAAAGGAACTCAGGCTTTCAGCACTTTTCCAGTTTTCTGGGAGTTTGTTCCAGTTAAGTGGAGCATAGGAACTAAATGCTGCTTTAACCCCTCTGGGCTTAAAGTGTTCAGCATCTCAGTAGCCCCAAATATATTTAATTCAGGGTGTTTACAGAGAATGGAATTAGGTCGTTTTGTTAATTTCTTAAATAGTTTGTATGTCTTCCGTGAACACCACTGAAGAGGGGCATAACCACACTATAAATTCCCTGATCGTAAGGAAGGAGATTATATGCTTTGAGAATTTATTTGTTTATTTGTTGCATTGCTTTCTAGTTTATCCAGGTCCCCTTTTTGAATGGCTATCATGCACTTCTGGCCCTGCCAGAATCACATATTTAGGTCTACGAGAACCTGGAAGTTAAATAGGGGATTAATTGCAAATTAAAGAATCAGGTTTAAGCTAACTACCTTGAGTTTTTCTACCTGTTGTTGTCATATTCAGCATTTTCGGCTTCAGAACAGGTGATATCAGGTAACTACACTCAGCGTCCCATCAACCGTGATTTCTCAACCCTGAGTTGAGCCCGAGCATGAGAGAAGCCCTCATCAATGGAAGGCAGATAGCACGATTCACCATGGCAGTGGCAGGAAATAAGAAGCCTGGAAGTGTGCATTTCCCGCGAGTGGAATTAGAAATCTTTAATCAAGGCATACTGAGAATATTAAACCATAACTAACAAAAAGAAACAATGCTGTTGCTGCTGAAAAAGCAAGTTAGTGGCAGATAATTGCTGAAAAAGGCAATACATAAGTGATACTAAATATGTTTTCTCACACTTCCCTCATTCAACACAAAAGGGGGGGGGGGTTGATTATGACAGGCATTGACAGGACATGGCATGAAGTATGAAGATACAGTTTACTCAGATACGGTCAAGTTATTGGTTTGTTATGTTTAACTGTACTCAACTAAACCATTAATTGTCTACATTTAACAAGTGCAGTTAATGATGGGATAATGTGTGAAATATTTAATTCTTTAGTAATTATTTTATTGCCAGCATTTGGCTTCACTCATTCTTTTAAAAATGAGTTGCCGCTGATTTTGTTGTAGGAGAATAATTTGTGCCAATCTCACTTTATATTAATCATATAGGCTATATTTATATTTCAAGTTCAAGTAAAATGTTCTGTTATTTAAGTGAAGAAATGTGCTGTAGCCCTAAAGGTGTTGGTGGGAGGGGGAAAATATGAATGGAAACTAAAATAGACAACTGAAGAATAAAAACAAGCCACCAGATAAAAGATTCACCAAGAACCAATCATGATTTTTTTTAATCCTTTTTTTAATCATACTAAATAAGACGTAAACAAAAATCCTGAAATTGAAGTTATGGGTTACAGTAGTTGTCTAACAACATTTGTTTTACATTTGTGGTTGATATTCCACATCAAGCAGCTACATCTAAGTGATAAATATATTATGTTGTAAAAATATTTTTCCTAAAAGCATGAAGCGTCTTGAAAACAACTTTCAAGACGTTTCATCAAAATCATTCGGTGCAGTCTCATATAATCGACTGAAATTCCTCGTTTCATCTGTAGAGACGAAGTTTCCTCTATGTGAAAAGAAAAAAAGTCATGTTAACAAACTCATCAACTGATTCATACATAACTGATCTAGTATATATTAAATTCTATATAACATAAAAGATAAGACTGGAGTGCATTATCTTATTGTGGAAATAATGGATGTTGCATTACAATTATCTTCACTTAAAAAATCTAAATATTTAAGTCTTGAAAAGGAGGTAAGACTGAGGAAATGGGTAGAAACACTGCTTTAGGCTGTCTGTTTGGGTGTTTTTGTGTTGTGATTTATTAGCATTAAAATGTTTCTGACCTTACTACAAATGCTAGTTTGGAAACCCTAGACTGTTGCTTTAGTTTGACCTCAAAAGGTTTGCCAACACATTGTGTTTGTCACAGCGTAGCGTAGAAGTTTGGGTAAAAAGGGCCCAGCTGCAATATCCACGTCTCTCCCCTCGTAAAACAACATCTAATTGGGTTACATCCATGAATGTCTAACCTAGACGTCACCTAAAACAGTGGTGTAGGTTTCAGCTACAATGCTGGGTCAGTCACATCCTGAGGTAATATAACACAGGAGGATTTGGGTTTGTTTAACCCACCATGACATGTTGGATCTTATTAACTTTAGTGCACTTTATTGTTGGTTTTAAATCTGTCACAATAAATGTTTAAAGCTGGATTTCTTCACGGGATTTTATGTGCCACATTTCTGGCATGAATAGAATAAAATGCTGTCAGTTTATATGGTCTGTCTCTGCCTTATAGTGTGTTTCAGCAGAATGCATAGCCTTTCTGTGCATTGCTGGGGCAGTGGGGTCTGCATCCTATTGGCCTCATCAAAAATTCATTTACGAGATTTGAAGTCAATTCTTAGAAGGAATTATTGGTTTAAGACAGGGATGTCCTAAGTTGTGATCAAGGGGTCAAAACTGTCAAGTCAAAAGCTACTTGAGGGCTAAAAAATATAACTAATTTTGTTTAGCTCCTCGCACTGAAGTGATCTAGAACATCAAACTAATTAAAATGTCACTCAAGGACAACACAAGTAAACACAAAATGCAGTTTTAAAATGAGGTTCTTCATTATTAAGTGGGGAGAAAAAGAACAAACCTTCATGGCCCTGTGTACCCCTGTTAAAATATATCTGGGTTTTATCACCTGTTATCAATCAAGACATCCCTTAAAAAGGACATGCCTGACAAAGTGTAGGACACCAAAAGATCCTCAAAAGCTAGACATCATGCCGAGATCCAAAGAAATTCAGGAACAAATGAGAAAGTAATTGAGCTCTATCAGTTTGGAAAGGGTTACAACGGCATTTCTAAAGCTTTGAGACTCCATGAAACCACAGTGAGAGCCGTTATTTCACAAATGGTGGAAACATGGAACAGTGGTGAACCTTCCCAGGAGCACTCGGCCGACCAAAATTACCCCAAGAGCACAGCGACGACCCATCCAGGAGGTCACAAAACACCCCCCCACAACACCCAGATAACTCACAGTATGAAAAATGCAATATTTGTCAGCCTGTGATTGGACAAAACAGATCACATGTGAGACCATGATCATGCTCAAGAGATGTTCGTGTCAGAACAGGAAAATATAAACAGCTAAAATGACTGTGTTCAGATTTATATAGTCAATATTTAACTACAATTTCAAGTAGTTCAAGTCAATGAATCATATGTGCACTACCACTATACAAAAGGGAAATATTAGGATTGTTAGCAGAGGAAATAAGACGTTTAAGAACAATAGTTTGCTCAGATTCAAGTTCAGCGCTCCTGAGTTTACGGCAGAGCTATTCAGAAAGCAGGCCAAACATTTCTTTAGAATTAATTAATTAGAATACAGATGATGGTATCAATAGAAATACATAAACATTAGAGAAGAGAAATTATTAACAAGGGTAAGATTTGGACACACACACATATGTATGTATGTATGTGTGTGTGTGTGTGTGTGTGTGTGTGTGTTTGTTTGTGTGTGTGTGTGTGTGTATGCATGTATGTAAGTACTTGCAAATGAGTGAGAACATTTTTCGCTCACTTTATTAGTAAAGTGAGAAGGGCTGGACGATAATTTGATAACAATATATATATATCGATTGATAGACGTTTGGTTCAATAGAAAAAAAGGGTCAATAAAAAGTTCAATAGAAGAATATTTTTCCTTCCTTTTGTATTCTCGCCCATCATGTAGGTTAATACTACAATCACTACATCCTCCCAACCAATTACAAAGGCAGACCCAGGAGAGCTCCTTCACCGAGCTTCATGAAGTGTTTTTTTAAGACTTACAGTTTTGGTAAAAAGTTGGTTTAATAAAGGGTTGTGTTTGAATTCAGTGTTCTTTATTTAAAAATAGGTGATTAAACAACAGCATAAAATGACCAGGGCTGCATTTCAAATATATGTTTGGAATTTTTTGAGATTTACTGATATCGATTGATGATTTCTATTTTATCAATGTGCTTTTTTCTATGTCTTTGATCCTTTTTGGTCCTCAATTTTTTGGGCTAGGGATTAGGTTTAGCATTAAGGTGTCAATAAGGTTTAGGTTTAGGGTTAGGCAACAGAAAGGCTTGTAAATGAACGGAAGTCTATGGAAGTCAAGGCACGGTCCTCACTTTGTAGTTTAAAAAAAGTGTGTGTGTGTGTGTGTACACAACAGATTTTCTGAATAACATTTTTATTTAAATGTTTCTTTTTATCAGGAAATGCATTGGTGAGTTGTTGGTCATTTTTTTGCACAGGCGGAAACATCTGAGCAGACCAAAGGACAGGGGGGTAAAAAGCTATAAAAAAAAAGGTAATTGAAAAAGAAATTATACAATGAATGAAAATTACTCATTATATGGGGGTGTTTAATATAAAAGGGTGAAAGTACTTTGTTTTCCAGTTTTCTGATTGACAACTGGGCTAGGATAGTTCTGTGTTGGGGAGAAAACAGGGCCAACTGCTTGTGTAGAGACTCCAGGCATAACACAGAGACTCCTGAAATAAATTAGACAATTATGTAAACCACTAATATCTGAGGTCTGCAGCTTATTCTGACACACACTCACACTCACACACAGCTCCTGGAGAAGCAGTGATCAGTGGTTTTACAACTTGCATTTCCTTCTTGAACAAAGAAACGCAGCAGGTTGGAATCACAGAGGATTCCAGGCTCCATTGTAACATCTGGTAACTCATGCTGAAACAATGCCCGACCCCCACAACCCACCTTCCAGACCATTAGTAGACTGATGAGTGAACAGTTAGCTGGATCAACACGAAGCGTCTGGTTCTGCAGCTCGCTCTTTAATCATTCCTTATCTCAGGCAACATTACCACATGATAGTCTTTTGCTTTCTCTTTCTTTCCCACCCTTTCTAATCCTGCTTCTGTCACATCCATCTCACCCCCACACTCCACATCTGCTGTAGTGTTATTCCATGGGTGGTGCTGTGTTTTGTTTTCTGGCTCAGCTCGACACAGTGCTGCGGTGCCACATCATGTTGTGTCTGGAAACCGCAGAATGCCAAAATGCCAGGAAGTGATGAATGCTGGGTAAGCACACAAGAGCTGGCTCCTGAGGGATGCAGAGAGTTGAAGCTTGAGCCAAATGTATCCTGAAAGGGTAGCTCACCCCCAAATCAATTTTTTTTGCCAATAAACTGTTAACATGGTTGTCTTATAGTACTGTCTACATATCCTGGTTATTATTTTGAAATATTAGGACATATTTGTTGAAATCCTGCTTTTGAGTCTAAAATCGTCAGTGTGGCGCCTGCCTAGGGTTAAAGGGTGATCTTGCATTGAATTTCGATTTAACATTGCTTTCATTTGCTGTGACGTAATTCTAATATAGTGACGTAGGTACCTCTGCCGCTGTGAGTTATTAAAGCAGCCCCATCTGAAAGAATATATCCATCTTGTGCCTCCATAGCAGCACTGTTGCACTTCTCAAACCCTCTACCAACTTTTTTTTCTTTAAAAAAGCGACAATCTACCAACTTTTTATATGTTATTGGTAAATGTACGTGAAAGCAACCAGTTGTTCTGACATTAGTGTCTTGAGGCAGCCGGAAAGGAGCTGCTGTGACCGTGGTGAAGTTGGTGTTAGGTTGGTCATTAGATATTCGTGCTCCGCGGCTTCAACAGCCAGCCAGCAGACAGAGAGCAGCGGCCCCAGATCAGCCTCCCTGTGTCGGCTCCAACAGGAGGCTGATGGAGCACAAATGTCCAACCTTCCCTCTCAAGATCAACCATGCTTTGTGTCCACATCACAAATGAATCATGATGCACAAAGCTGCTGATGATCGTGCCTGGATTACAAAGCAGGAAATAAATGTAATGTATAACTGGACCCATCCTGTCCTCTATTGCCTCATCAGCATCCGGTTCAGGCTTCACTGGGTCAACGTCTTGAGCCAGCAGCTCTAACCGATAAGGCTCTGAGGGTGAGTTACACTTTAAGAGTTAGCATTATCTTGTTCAGGGCCAATTATTAAATTCAACATCTGACATCCAGTGAAATGTATCTAAAGTTGTAATTGCTACAATACAGAAGTATTGATTGAATAAAACTGAAGTGTTCTGGTCAGAGGAGGAAAAACGTTTACTTTTCGGACTCCATGCAAAGTTTTTTGCGTAGAGGAAAACTTAACTTATACACTTTCACCACTGTGTAACCTGCTGATAGTAGGATCATGCTATGAGCAAGCCTTTCTTCAGCAGGACCAGGGAGGTGGCCAGACTTGATGGGAAGATGGATGGATATAAATACGGGATAATTTTTAGAAAAAAAAAAATTAGAAGCTGCATAAGACTTTAGGCTGGGTTGGGAATTCATCTTCCAGCAGGACGACAGCCCTAAAATTACCACTGGAGCTACAATGGAATGGTTAAGGTGAAAACTTCTTCATGGATTAAAAAAGCCCAGACAAAGTTCAGAGCTAAATCTAATTAAGAATAAGCGTACAAAGACATAAAAAGATCCAATCCGATTTAATTTTAGCCAGTTTGTAAAGAAGATTGGGCAAAAACAACAGTCTTTGGGAGTGTAAAGCTGGTAGAGTAAACCCTGAAGGTTTTTGGAGCCATAAGAAAGTATTTTTACTTTTTACTTCAGATTTTTATGTCAAAGTGGTTCAAGAAAACTTTTGCACTGCACTTTAAATTTCATCACAATTGGCAATGAAACCAAACCTACCAGCTCTCATTCTTGTCAAGCAACATATTATTTAGAATTTTGGAACATTTGCTGTCCAAAAAAAAAATGTGCGAAATCATGTTATGATGGTACAAAGAGCTATTGCTTTTTGATAAAATAAGCTCAGTGCATGTCAAACACAAAAATCTGCATGTTTTTGAAAAGGGCATTTTGCTTGATATTACCAGCAGAGTCAAGCATGTGTGCAGCAACAAAAGCCTAAAGCTGCTGTCACAATACAAGAAAGATTCAGCTAAATTCAAGGCTATTTTTATACTGAGTAGTTTCTAGTTGAAAATGAATCTCAAGATCATTCTAATTTATTCATTGATCTCTTGGCTTAACCAAGCTAAATTTAGTCTAAGAGAGAGAGCTTAGTGGAAGCCTAAGTTGAAATTTAGACAGTTACATTTAGCTGAGATTTGAGAGAAAGAATTAAAAACAGTTCAAGGGTTGGATATTAAACATGAGTTGCAGGATTGCAAACATAACCTCTAAACGAGTGTCTAAAAGAGAACATCATGTAGCTTCATTAAGGAGACAATTATATCCAAAAGGACTTTTCTTAGGGTATTTGTCCTTTTTTCTTCCCTTTTTTAACACATTTTACTGAAATTAACCTTTCTGATGTTAATTTTGATAAATTTGGTAGGATTCAATTCAATGATCAATACATTCACATTTTATGTGGACGGCTGAAAATTTGCTGGTATAAAAATACATGGAAATCGATTACCAGCCCATATTATTATAACTGATCTGTGTGTACTCCTAAAACCAACATCTGTGTTTAATCCAGTTACTTTAGGGGACATCTCAGGTTTACTTGATAAATGGAAAATTTCTGCCTGCCCAAATGACACCCTCCCTGCAATATGGTTTAATTTTTTTCCCCCTGTTATCAACCCTTGTATTGTAGAAATTTACAATACCTCAGTTTCAACAGGTGTGGTTTCAAGTTCTTTTGAGCACGCTATTGTTGAGCCGTTATTGAAAAAGTGCAATTTGGATCTTACCCAGCTTAATAATTACAGGCCTATCTCCTTTTATGTCAAAGGTTATTTAAGAAATAGTGGCAGAACAGCTAATTGCTTTTATGGAGAAACATGAGCTCTTCGACAATTTTCAGTCTGGATTTCGTAAGCTCCGTTCCACACTCCGTTCTGGCTTACTTAAAACTTCTAGTGAAATTGTAATGTCTGCAGACTCTGGAGCATCAACAGTAATTGTTCTCCTGGATCTTACATCCGCCTTCGATACTGTCGATCACAGTATTTTGAACAGGCTTCAGGACGTAGTTAGTCTATCAGGTAAGGCTCTAGAGTGGTTTAAATCCTATCTCTGGAAGATCTTTTAGTGTTTATGGAAACCAGTCCATGTCAGACTCAAAATACCTGCTATGTGGGGTACCACATGTCTCTGTCTTGGGACCTATTCTTTTTCTTTTATATATTTTCAGTCTTGGCCAGATAATCAGCCAGTTCCCTGATGTGTCTTATAATTTCTATACTGATGACATTCCGCTCTATTGTTCTTTTAAGCCTACTGAATATTTTAAGTTGTCCTGCCTGATAAACTGTGTTGAAGATATTAGACAGTGGCTCTGTGACAACTATTTGCAGGTAAAGACTGATAAGACGGAAACAGTCATCATTGTCCCTAAGAACCAAATAACAGCAATTAAGATATTTCTGGGTGTATTGGCCTCCTCTATCAAACCACGCCTCAGAAACCTTAGCATAATTTTGGATTCTGCCATTTCACTAGAGTGTCATTCCTGATTAATCAAATAACACTTATTTCAGCAAAGAAATATTTCTAAGCTTCGACTTTGGTGTCAAAGGCTGAATAACAGATGAATATTCGTGCTTTTCTTTCATCTTGTCTTGACTATTGTAACAGCCTCAAAATGTCAGCCTGTTTGCAGAGTTTGTGATGAAGCCATCCATTGAAGACATTTGTCCACTTTCACCTTCAAAAACTTTATTTAATGTGCACCAACCAAATTATATCTCTTGTAAACAGCTTCAACAGAATCACTCTCTTGTCTCTCATACGTACTGTCGGTGTATCTTTCCCCCAGGAAGGATGTCATGGGTTTAATTGCCATCAGGTGATGAGGAGCAAAGAAAAACAGAATTAACCTTGTCAGCCCAAAGCCATCCGGCTCTGTCTCCTCTATCCAATGTATCAATTAAAGTTGAGCCTCTGTGGTCCCCTGGTGTCTTCAGGCTCAAAGTTGCCAACACAAAGAAAGGAGGAGAGGTACAGTACAGGGGAGAACAAGTGAGGTTTACAGAGAAAGAGAGAAAATGAAACTCTGACAAGGTGGATGAAAGCCAGAGATTGGGAAACAAGACAATGAGCCAAGGAATGATAGACAGATTGACTTGGCAGATAGACCACAGGAGGGATAAAGGGGGGATTCAGCTCTAGACAGATTATGAAGAAAGGATGATGGCACAGAAGCAAAGAGAGTAAGAATCACAAAAAGGGGAAACAGACACTGAGAGATATATGTCAATCTCAATGAGGGAAGAGAAATTGATAGAGAAGTTATAAGTATAAAGCATGAAATGAAAATCAAAATGTAACAAAAGTTACCCTGAGTTTCCCTGAGGGTTACAGGAACTGGTTAGAACCCTGACAGAAAATGTGCCCTGAAGCAACACATACAGGAACACAGAGGTGACATAATGGCCAACCAATAGACAATATGACAAGTGGAACATAAATATTTTCTAAAGTGTCCAACACATACATGGAAATGAACCCACTATATCAAGCATGGTCCAAAAGGGATGAGATCTATCCATTATTAACAAGATTAACTGCAATAATGCACAGGAAGTCAATAATATAACCTCCATACAAGGTCAATCAAGGTTATCAACTAACACTTATGCTGGTGACTGGCTCTCAGTCAGCAGCAGAAGTTTTGGAGTCAAAAAAATTAGGTAGGACAAACATTTTATTGGAAACAGAACTGTAATGGGTGCCATTTGGATCTTTTGTCCCTGATCCCGAGGAAACCCCGTGTAGTGCAGTCGATCCAAGTTGTCAGGATTTACACCATATCTTCAGTACCGTCTCCTCTGTGATCAGCAGGTCCTTGTTCAAGCTCCGACAACGGCGGGTAAAAAGCAAGAAGCCAGCACTGACACCAAGGTAGATGCACTTGAGCAAGACAGGTGTCACAAGAGCAAACTTGATTTATCTCCAGAAACCAAGTTCAAAACTTAACACGCACACCTGTGTGTGTACCATAAGTCTGGCGCCATCTCTAACGAGTCCATCTGCAAGAAAGGAAACCCAGCTCCTAGCAAAGCAGCTCCTTCAACAAACATGGCAAGAGAAGCAGTCCTCTGCTCAGCATTGCGATCATGTCACGGGTGTCAAAAAGCACTTGACTCTAAGACACTAATAATGATCAGATATCTATCACAAGCAAATAAACCACTGTTAACACAATAAGAACTAAATATGAGACAGGAACACAGATTATTCTGATAGTAAATCATGTGTGTGTGTGGGTGTGAGTGTGGGGGGGGGGTGTCTCTGGATACTTTGACTTTCTCTGAAGATAAAAAAAATATACATTTTAAGTTAAGTTGGCCTTTTAAATTGTGTTTTGGTATTATTGTGTGTGCATGGTTAGCTGTACTTTGTGGCTATTTTGCTGACGTTGTGGCCTCCCACTGACTTATAGCAGTTAAACATTAACCTCAAAATAATACTGTAACAAAGAAATTTGCTCCACTGTTACAGAGATGCACACTGTAGGTTTTTGGGATCCTACATTCCTATACAAATGCAATAACAGGGATGGAACATAAACATGACAGAACTTGACATTTCATAAAATGCATTAATCGACAGAGTGACATTTTTTTTCCTTAAGTCAAAGTTAAAGTATCTTTATTAGTCTCCCTTGGGAGAAATATGCCTTGATACAAGGATCAGCTGCATCGTACTACATATTCAGTCAATCACTAATAGGAAGAGTCTCAGTAAAATAATAAATTAATACATAATAGCAACAGCAGTTCATAAATCACAGTTTGACTTAAACAATCATATTAAAAACAGTGCAAATCAACCTTTAAAAATAGAATAATTTTAATAACAGCACTGCTCTCCCAGTTTGCAGACCTGGAATTACCTGGAAGGAGACATTATTTCCTCTTTGACACTATGGAGAGGATCTTTATTGTCATCTATAAGGCCTACATTTTACTCTTACTACACACATTTTTGGCAGGTCCAACCACCTACTTTAAACCTGTATGCCCAGATTGTTCAGCCACGCTACATAAAAGAGAGTACTGGTGCTTTACAATATAAAGAACATGTGTGCAACATCTCATCACACAGAGCGTTACCTCTACCTCCTGAGGAGACTGAGGTTCTGTGATGTACTTTCTTGTAGAAAGCCTTAGAATTTAAGGTCCAGCTTTTTATTTGAAATTACTTCAATTTTTTGTAGCTTTATTGCTCTATTTGCAGTAATATCATATCATAGCATAGAGTTTATATAGTGGAGTGGTTTAGATCTCTTATAATTCACAACCATCTCTGATTTTGATGGTAGTTAGGTCGAGGATTCTCCTACAGCTCCGCTCCCAGAAGACATACACAAAGTACTTGATTACCTGTTCCTGTAGATTTCTAATAAATAGTTGTATTATCAGAGTACATTTAGAGTAAAATTTTTTGTAATTGCATTTAAGGTTCACAGCATACGGCGTGATGGCTTTGTGTTTCTACTAACAGTGCAGAGTAAACCCCACCAACAGTTTAAGTGAAGAGCAGCAGCTAATCTAATTAGCTCCTAAATGTTTGACATCAAAGCAAAAGATGTTTTAGAAGGTTGCCAGCATTCAGCATACTAGCTGCCAGCCTTGGTAGGCTGATAGCCTGCTGAGGCATTAGATGATCCAATAAGAATCTGCCTCGAGTTACCAGCCCAGGCTGAATGAGTTGTCACTTTCTTATATGCTATTGGCTGCTAAGTTACCATCTCATCGTTGGCCAGAGCAGCAGCTGGGCTCGGCAGGGATGTAGCCTCTAACTACAATCTTCTGCCAACTGCTCAATAGTCTTGATGTTTGTCCTTTATATTTTCCAACAAAAACGACAGAGGAGGACACAGAACAGTTTTGGTTTTGTCCATGAAATATCTTTACACAAAAGTAAGATAATCTTAATCTTCTAGTTTCATGAAACAAAATAACTGCCTTGAAAACAATAAAGATATAGAATCAGAATCATCTTTATTTGGCCATGATTATGTGCACAATCAAGAATTATGTCTCCGGTTATAGCGCTCACAGCATCCATACATTTGCATACACAAACAGTATTTTTGGTTTTGTTTCTATGTAGAAAGAAAAGAAAGAGGAATGTTTCAAAAGGGAAGTGCGATCTCTCTCTCTCTCTCTCTCTCTCTCTCTCTCTCTCTCTCTCTCTCTCTCTATATATATATATATATATATATATATATATATATATATATATATATATATATATATATATATATATATATAGAGAGAGAGAGAGAGAGAAAGAGAGAGAGAGAGAGAGAGAGAGAGTATATATATATATATATATATATATATATATATATATATATATATATATATATATATATATATATATATATATATATATATATATATATATATATAGAGAGAGAGAGAGAGAGAGAAAGAGAGAGAGAGAGAGAGAGAGAGTATATATATATATATATATATATATATATATATATATATATATATATATATATATATATATATATATATATATATATATACATGTAGTTTGAGAGCAGTGTAGCTGACAAATTAGGCTGTAAGCTGTCCATTATGTTTATCAGTGAGATATCCTGGGGGAAGAAACTGTCTCCATGGTGGCTGGTTCTCACAATTAGCACTCTGTAGCACTGACCTGAAGATAAACGTCTGAACAGTTTGAGTGCAAAGGTGTGGACAGATGTTGACAGCCCTTTCTCCTGACCCTAGACCTGTCCAAGCCTTTGACGGAGGGATAATCAACCCTGGTGATCTTCTCTGCAGTCCCAATTGTTCATTGCATTGGACCTGTCATGTTTTGTGGATGAACCAAACCACACAGTGATGGACAGAAATGGGACAGACTGAATGATGTCAGTGTGGAAGATGACCAGCAGCTTCTGTGGAAAGTTGGATTTCTTGACTTGCTGCAGGAAGCAGTCTCGGGGCCATGTTCTGAACAGTGTCTTTCCTGGGAACTTGAAGTGATACACAGCTGACACAGTCTTGTTAGGACAGTAAGGGGGGGTAATGTGAGAGGAGTTCTCTGGGCGTCCACTGATCCACATCCTGCAGATTCCTCGCTGTCCTGGATCAGATCATTGACAGTGGTGTCATCTGAAATGCCAGGAGTTTCACAGGCGGGTCCAATGAGGTGTCGAGGGAGAAGAGGAGTGGGGGGAGAAAACAACCTTGCAGGGTGCTGGTGCTGATGGTTCGTGAGTGGAGAAGATGCTTCAAAGCCTCACCTGGAGCTGACAGTCAGTCTGGAAGCACATTGTCCACTGACAGATGGAGATGGAGGGTGAGCTTCTGGTAGAGGATGACTGTGTTGATGGTGTTGAAGGCTGACCTGAAGTTCACAACCAGGATCTTGGTGTACATCCCTGGGTTGTTGAGGTGGTAGAGGATGACATGTCGTTCCAAGATGACTGCATCATCTGCCAACCTGTTTGCCAGGTAAGCAAACAGTGGCGGTCCAGCAGGGGCCCTGTGATCTCTTTCAGACGCTACAAAACCAGTTGCTCAAAGATTTCATGACAACATTTGCAGTCTGCAGTCATTTAAATCCTATGGTGGTACATTTCTCGGGGACTGGGATGATGATGGAGTGTTTTAAGCAGAGGATGACCTCGAACATCTCCAGAGACTTGATGATGTGAAGATCTAAGTGAAGATTTGGGCCAGTTGGTCAGAGCAGGCTTTCAGGCATAAGTGGAAATACCATCCGGTGACGGGGTTTCCTTGTTTACATCTTTCTCAGCGATCTTTTGTACAGATTCAGGGTCAGGAGATCAGAGAGGAAAGGTGACAGGTGTAGGTGGTCCTTTTGTATAAAAGTGATAGGTGATTGGCAGGTTTTCATAATTACAGAAGAGGTTGATGAGATTGTCAGCTAGTTGGGGGGTCATCACAGGGTAAGGGGACAGGCCCAGGTTGCTTGTACTGTTTTTCAATGTCCTCCAGACTGAAGCAGGATTGTTAGATAAAAAGTTGTATTTCAACTTATCACTGTATCTCCTCTTCACTCTTCTGATCTCTTTGTTGAGATTGTTCCTGGCCTGCTTACACAGTCCCCGGCTCCCTCTGCTGTAAGTTTCTTCTTTGGTCTGATGTAGCTTCCTAAGATGTAAAACAATCATGGTTCATCGATGTTATAGGTGCTAAAAGTCAGTTAAGGTACTCAGTAGATGAAGTTTCAAACTCCAATCTGTGCACATAAAGTATGGCTGTAACACCTGTTTTGACTCATTTGTATTTCCTCCTACCCTCCAAATGCAGGTTTAGGTCTTTTCAATTTTTGCCTGTTAGTTGGAATGAGATGAAGTAGACAGTGATCAGAGTGCTAGAACTGCACGCTGACATCCGCAGTCTGGGATTTGTTCTCCGAGCCAGGTTTCGGTAAAACAAAGAGCAGATCCACAGAAGTCTGAGTTTCTTTTGTTCAAAAGGAGCAGCTGGTTCGTTTAGTTCACTGGGGAGCAGACATTTGGGTTAGGGTACCAGAGTACCCAGGCCCCGCTGTTGGAGCTTGACCACCATGCTTTGTGATTTGGGGGATCACAAAGTACCGCTTTGGAACCACTTTTGCATGCTGCTAAACTCAGGTAGGCTGAGGTGGTTAAATTATGTTTAAGTAGTGAGAGGCCCAAATTTTGCCAAGGAAATTTATTTCACACCATTTCATAACCAATTGATATTAAACAGGACGAACATGTGTAAACATTTTATGGTTGGAACATGTGCTGATTTAAGCTAATTTGCCTTTCTATCATCTCAACCCATTCTTCTCTTAGGTCTGACTACTCAAAAGGGAACTAAAAGGTAGAGTCTGCAATTTTTCTAGAAGTTTCCCCAAGTCAATTTCGAGTAACTCCTCATGCACAAGACTGTCTTACCTGCTACCTTCCGCTCTTCAGGGGATCGCGTGAAAAAATCTACCAAATCTATTCTAGTCTTATTTATTTCTACTGAGGCCTTCCTCTTCTTCTCATAAACATTAACACAGTTTTCTTCATGTGACTCTCAGCCATGTTCAAAGTCTACGGTGAGAGCTGCAGAGCTACAATAAAAGGCTAACACCGAAGCTAACCGCTAAGCTAACTAAATACAAAAATACTAGAAGTGTGCAGCCAGCAAGGAACGTGCACGCACACTGGTGTTACGTGAGCGCGTCAGAATGATCGGCATGTGGAACAACCAATAGATAAGGTGATACCCCTGAAACGTGAGGGATAGAGGGGGGTGAGAGGAGAACCACAACTCTAACCAATCCCTACAATTTGGACCGAAGGCCAGGGATTGGGTCAGAGTTTTTACAGGCCTGCAGCTTTTTTAACCTCTTTTTTTTTCTGAATACATAATGTATTGACTACTTTCAGGATGGAGGGACCATTTCACCCAGTATAACAACATGTGTTTCTGAACAGGTTTGTCAACTAGAGCTTTATCATTTTTAATCTGTGAAACGGTCCAGTTTTTCAATAAAATCCGAGTTTGATTTGTTTCATTAGACTCATCAGAAACATCTTGGTTTCTTAATTACTAGCAACCATTTCATTGTATCCCCCCACCACTTGGTTAAAGCCTTGTGTTACCTGTTTCTGCCAGTTCTTGGTTCACTTGTTCAGCTGTTCTGTGCTGTTGTAAATCATTTTAACTCCACTGAGTCCATCATGCATGTCCTCAGTTTGGTTTCTGAAATAAATGTGAATTTTCGGGTATATCATTTTTGTTTGTATGCCGCATCAAAGAGTTGACAGTAAAAACTACATGCTTGAGAACCAGCAAGGAAAAATTAATATTGTTCCTGATATTCCACTGCACACTGCAGTTACAAGTAGACTGAATAGTGTGTCTTCGTAGGAACAACCACAAAGACAGTTACTTGTGTTGGTTTCACCTGTTTCCACAGTGGTGTCTTTATGCCATCCACTAGACCCATGACGCCAGGGCTGTGCACCCTGACAGAGTGATAATGGAAACCCTGCACACACAATCACACACTCAAAGGACCCCAGAGCTTTTAGCCCCTCTCGGTTTCAACCCTCTCACCGTCTCCAGTAGCATTCTTATCACCTGCAATTTAGCTTCTGTCCTTCTCTTTCTGACACATACACAAACCAGCCATTCACATGTGTATTTGGGTACAGGTCGCATTTCAATTTCTTTCTCGGTCTGATACAGACACAATTTTGGTAATACTACAGCACATGGCAATCCTATTTAATAATACTTATTATAATAATAATAATTATTGTTGTAGAATTATTTTATCTTGATACAACCCACCCTCACCATTGACAGCAGGATCTGTACCAGTTTCTTTCCCCGTGTTATTAAACTGTAGGGGTGTCAACAACAGCCCTCCTTGAAAACCTCTGTTCCACAGGAATGGAGGCCAATTTTCAACTCTATGAATTTTTAAGGTTGTCATTCAATTTGTTTAATTCAGATAATTAAGTTATTAAAAATGTTTAAATAAATCCGTGGAGGAAATGAAGTTAAAAAAATGCAGCATTTGGTTAAACAATGGAACACTACTTACTACCTACTACATGTAGTAGGTAGTAAGTAAGTATGGCATAAGTACCTTTACATGGACACTGAACTCTATCTGCATCATCATATGGTCCGTTCATTGTTGCAATACATCCTGCTGCTACATACACTGGCATCACTCTTACATATAACGTTTCTGTACATGTAAAATTTCTTATTTGGTTTGCTGCTACAGCTAAAAAAAACAAAACATACTTTTACTAATAATGGTAGCCCTTTGTCTTATGGTTTTACCCGGAACCTTACAACAAAATTGCACTCAAATTTACATTGTGAATTTACAACTGAATGACAATAAATTTTGTCTAAGTTTTACACAGACTATAAAATATTTATTTTTAGATTTGAACTATGATCTTTATTTTGTTGTCTTTTGTGTAGTTGTGTTTTATTTATATTTATGTGTGTTATAGTTTATGTGTGAGGACCCCAGAAAGAGTAGCTGCAGTTAATGGGGATCCAAACAAAATCACCATAAACAGAATAAATATTTACATTCAAACATCAAAATCAGCATCTAGCTATGTTTTTGGTACCTTCTCTGATTCTTTTGTTTGTTATTTGACTGTTTTTTATTTTTTTGGAATGAGACAAAGCACATTGGTCAGTATTCAGTCTGTTCAGTCTGTCCTGTAAATGTTAGACACGCAGCTACACAGATCATAATGCAGTCCTTAACAGGTCAATGCACACTCCTCCATACACTTCAAACATTTTCACATTTATTTCCGTCACAACAAATTCAAATAAAGACTTTTGTGAATTTTACTGGGATTTTATGCGAGACAACCCAAAGCACAGATAAAGGTCAAAACAAAAATTGGGAATGTGAAATGTTAGTTAAAACAACTAGAATTTTGCATGTATGTCACAATGTTACATTTCCGTCTCACCTAACCCAAAGCATCGTTTTCTACATGTTTCCTGTGTCCCCTAAATGCTTGTGGCAGCTTACACTAACACTGGATTTCTTCTTGCTACTCCATAAGGGCGATCCTGAGCAGATGGAGTCCAAGGATTCATCCCAGGGTGTGAATCTCCACAGCGACTCCAGTGTTAACGTTGCTTCTTGGATTAATGCGCTCCTCTTGTCTGGTCAGTTTAGGTGGAGGCCCGTGTCATGGTGGGTTTGCATTTGTGCATTATGTTTTCCATTTCCAAAGGGTATTTCAAACTGTGCTTTTGGAGATGTTTGAAGCCTGGGATAGCTTTTTAACCTAACCCTGCTGGAACCGTCTCCACAAATGTATCCCAGAGCTGCCTGCTGTGTTCCTCGGTCCTCATAAAGCTGATGGTTCACTAATGTTCTCTAAAAAGCCTCTGAAGCCTTCACTGAAAAGCTGGCTTTATACTGTGATTAGATTACACACAAGTGGATTCCATTTACTAATTAACTAACTTCTTGACGTGGTCGGTTACCCTGGAATTTATTTAGATGAATTAGATTCAAATGGGCTGAAAACATTAGCTTTACACATTTTTCCCATTTCATTTGTAAAACAAATTAAAAACCAGTTCACAATTGCTTCACAATTATGCCCTACTGTGTTGGTCTGTCATAAATAAATGTCAATAAACAGTGAAGTTTGGGGTTGTAACTTAATAAAATGTTGACAGTAATAGAAAAGAAAGCTGACCGCGCTAAAAAAGTTCTTCAGTCCAACCTTCATGCCATGTTTTAAGCAGTTTTACGGCATTAATTAGCCTACACAAAACTTTTACTGACTTACACAATAATTTCTACCCTTCCATAGCTGCTCACTCACTTGCTCCCTAATTGTGGTTGGACTTGCACAGAGCTCAATACGACTTACGGAATAATTTATGATGGGCGCTGTTGGTAGAGAATATTGACCTAATATCTTCTGCAGCACCAAAACAAAAATCAAGCCACTCCATAATGATCCCTAACATTATCTGTGGGACAAAAATAAATTCATGTGGTTTTCAAACACTTAGTGTTAGAGTTCCTCCAAACTCGTGCAGTGGATACATGAGCTGCATTGTTGATACCAGATTGTAAATATTAACAGAAGTGGGCATTTGGTTTCAGTTATTTTTTATCTGCCTGCATCTAAAACACTGATACTGCTTTATTTCCATTTCCAATATTTGCTTACAGAAAACTTTTTTTCAGCTGTATAAATTTACGTTTCTGTATAAAGTTGAGAGAAAATATTGACATATTTTATTAGAAATGCTGCATACTTGCTTCCATAATTTAAGGTAGTTTATTCTAATGTAACTGTAAACATGGCAAAGTTACAGAGCTGGTTTATAACTTCATAATAACTGTGCTGCTCTGTGAATGCGAAGAAACAAAAATGGACCAGTTAATTTAATTCTCAATAGGATCACAGCTCTGAATTGTTGTGGTTTCTGTCTCTGATACGGCGAATAGCTTTTTTACCATTTGCTCGCTCAAATAACTATAAAGAGGAAGGAGCAAAGGTCACATTGTTTAGGCAATGCAACTGTCCTCACCGCATTAATTAGCCTTATGTGCTTGGTACGGCATGTATTACGCCATTTAGCAGGAGGACACATGAAAGTGGACTTGTGTTTATTTCCACACAGCCATATGTGCATACACCAACTTCAGCAGATGACACAAACAGCAGGGGATTAGCTAGGTGCGCCATTTCAGATGTGAGCTACTGTAATTAAATAAAGAAACTGGTTAGGCTGTCATCTTATCATGACGTCTCTCCCAATTATAACCCGCATCCCCTTCCTGTCTCCCCTCCCTGCTTGTCTCGTTTTCTATTATGACTTAATTTGTTTCCAGTTTTGACCCCCGTCATTCTCTAATTCTGGGAAAATATTTGAACAATAATAACGCCGTCTTCCTTGATGTTTTGTGTCAAAGCACTGAGACCACAATTTAGATAGCAAGTCTACAGGGGCCCCGCCCCTTCCTGCCACATTCTCTCTCACCCTGAAGCACTTAACTAACTTTCACAGGCTGATAAAAAAAAATAATTGCAGCCCCAAGGGCGGGGGGGACTCTAAGTACATTAGTAGCACAAAGAGGGGAGCTGGGATCACATTACACTGAGTTCTGACACTATAGTCTGCACCCTGGAAAGAGTCAAAAAAATATCTGGTCAGCAATCAGAGACACAGACGCAGAGAAAGAAGCGCGCTGGTGTGTACGCGCTCGGCTGTGAGTGCTACCACACCAGGAGACAGCGCCGTCGCAGGGCCGAGAAAAAGGAATGCACTCAGTTTGTTTCTTTGTTCATTTTATTTCTTCTCATGTTTCTGTCTGTGTGCCAGAGGACCTCATCTGCTGACACGCTCTGTTGCAGTACAATAAGACGGGGGAGTACAGGTTCGCTGTGGGGAAGAGTGAACGGAGGAAGTCAGGAGAGCGTGACTCCTGGAAAACACTCGGAGTGGAAGCAGACAGTGTAGGTGAAGGAGACCGGACTTTAACCAAGCTGCTGATTAGATGGTATCACAGCAGTCAGAGTGTGTGTTGGGTTAGATCTACACTCACTGCCCACGTTTAGCCACTGGTACCTTCTCAGTGTGGCTCGTCTCAGCTCTGCTTACTTATAAGTGTTTTCCATTGCTGGCGGTTACTTGGTACCAGACTGAAAACGCAGCTTCAGAAGACCGTTGGTCACTAATTGGGTCGGGAGTGGCATCACTGGTTGCATCCCTGGAGCAATTCCCTTGCAAGAAATCTGACACAGAATTTTGAAAAACTCACAAAAACTGAGTGTCTTAAAATCAGTGCTGTGGTCCAACATGGTGGCTAATGAGGAGATACACAGGGAGCTGTATGGAGCAAACTGAAATAAAGAAGAATTGTCCGAGCAGGTGGCCATTCATGGCTACCTGTGAACACCAAAGTAATGTCGACTGCATTGACGACTGCATTACTGGGTTGGTGGGGAGTGTTTGTGAATTTAAGTATCTTTTATATAATTTATCCCGTCAGTTTTAAGCTCACTTTGAACAAACAAGGATATTCTGATGCTGTTTGCTCTGCTTTTTGTCCTCCAATCTGCTTGTCTCCTATTTTAGCTGTAGTGTCAGAAAGGTCAGACCAGAGACCTTAAATTGTAGCTTTTTAGGATTTTGGTAATATTTGCTTTGAACTTTAGTGATGAAGCTGGTTCCAGTCAAACTAAAGAGGTCCAGTCAAAGATTTACTTAACTTAATGTATTGTTATTCTTTTGAATAGAACCAATTACACTTTAAATGTTAGTGATGAAGCTTCCAGTGAAACAATGAATTAAAATAAGTTATTCTAGTTGTAGCTTTATGAAAGTTGGACAACATTACTTTAGATCAGAAATCCCTTAGTTTGTTTCTTATTATGAATAGAAACAAGTACTGTGATTTGATGCTTTTTGTATGGTTGTTAATGTATGAAAGAAGTCTAGTCAAGGAGTTGCTTTGCTTATTCCTTTGTTAATGTAATGTTTTTATTTTCCTATGTAATATTTCCCTCTGTAATGTTTTTCTGTTCATGCACAACACTTTGAATCGTATTGTTGCTGAAAAGTGCTTTATAAATAAACTTGCCTCGTCTCCTGAATGAAAACAATAACATACCCAGCAATAATCAATGCTAACTCTGTGCTCGGTTCATATTTTCCACTCTCTGTCTCTTACGCATGTTGAAATTACTAGCATCTGTATTTGCTGATACTCAGCTAGTGTCTAATATAATTACATTTGTGTTAACAGATACTTCATGGTTCATAATTCTGTTGTCCAAATGATACCAAACCAAAAGGGATTCATCCATCTGTTGGATTATTCTTGGTTTATTTTCTGTCGGCATTCAATTTATCTTAAACTATTTTTATACATACAAATACATCAGAGGAATTTTTCAAAAGACACATGAGTTTACTGTCAAAATACGCAGTGAGATACAGTGATACGTGTTTGGGCAAAAGGTTGGGAAGGCAACTGCACCTAGTTGTGGTGCTGACTTCACCGACTCCTGTACACAGTGCAGTGGCACACATTCCCTGAAAAATGAATCTGGATCCAGTTTATTGTACAGGAAGCTGAGAACTTTAGACATCCTGAAGTTGTGAAACCACTGTGATAACATCCCAACACTGGGAGGCTTGCCTAAACGCTGCAGATGGTCTGCAACAAGACACATTTACATTACAATAACTAAAATCTTGTGTCATAAACAAATCACGTCCAGTTAAGGCTGGTTCACACGGCAGGATTTTAGAATAGTCGGCTGATTTTCAAAACCTGAGAGACTCCACATGTAACGATAAAAAGTCCATCATAAAACACGTTTGCTCGTACAGTGTCCGGTCAGACGGCGAGCACAACGCGCCACTCATGGGATTTCAGACGGGAAATCTTGCGAATCCTCTCAAGATCAAACGTGAGTTCAGCATAAATAAACATGGACGACCAGGAAGAACAGTGGTAGTTTGTGGACTACGATTTTTTTACGTCTTGGGGAATCCCTCACCTCGCTTTCTGATTGGCTACACATCACATTCAACAGGCTGCGTGCTCGTTTGTCCTCGGGAGACACCACACACTGTAGACTATCGGGGAAAGGCAATCCAACATGTTAAATATCCCGGATTAGAAGTTGGAGCGGACCCGACGTTCCACCGAGTGGAACATATCGCTCTTATCACACCACAGGATCATTTCTTAAGATTATTTTAAATGGTAAATGGACTGAACTTATATAGCGCTATTCCAGTCATACTGACCACACCCTCGTCGATGTGGTTCTGAATTGTTGTGGAGAATGACCCAAACCATCTAGGGTCACGCTGGGTCAACTTGAGCCCAGTAGTACCCTTGGAAAAGAGCCTTTTTGTCAACTACATCTTATTCTATGACCTCCTCCTCAATCTATACTTCTGTTCTTAGTTTTCCAGCTATTACTGTTTCTGAATTCATACATATCAGCATTATGAGTGATACACAATCTAAAAATAATAAAGTGGCATGACATTTCTCATTTTAATGTGTTCATCTAAAGTTTGGCTTGCTGGGGATCAGTATAAATGTATCCATTTTAAAGTACATGCTATCACTTTTCCATTACTGATGCACTTTAATTGAAAGGTCAAGAGTAAATCCATGAGTGCTACTTGTTCTGAGTTTAATTAAGCTTTTAGTGTTCGAGCAGCTCTCAAAGCATTTTGTAAAATTTGCTGAAGAGGCAAAACTCCAAGGGTGTAATCACCGAGCCACAACAATAGAGCTCTTTCAGTCATTCCATCTGTTTTTAGCAGAACAAACAAGCAGGCAAGACAAGATGGAAAGCAACCCAGATAAAGGTTTAGGTCAGTGCAGTGCAGTCCAGCTTCTTCCTTTTCAATATCTGAAAAGAAAGAAACTGTCAATTCAGTGAAATTACACCTACATTTGGCTTCACCTGTACAGCTTTTAACAGAATGACTTTTCCCTCACGCCTCTGAGACTTCCTGCAATTCTATAAATGCACTTTTGAAAGACAGCAAGCTTGTAGCTGAAATCGGCATTTGGACTTTGTAATGACTCCAAAGTTCTGCTTTTTTTTTACTTGTACCTTTCCAGGACTTCCACAGTCGTTTGTAAGTCCATTCCAGAAAATGGAAGAGAAAAAGGAGCCTTTATTCTGGGATACTTTTTGTCACTAAACTGCGACTTTACACTCTAAATAGAAATGACTCCATTCAGGGCCGGAGTGGGACTCGTTTTATTTTCATGCCTCAGATTGGCCCACTTAAAATAACAACCAATTATTTAAAATAAGAAGATTTATTTTATATTTCATCCCTTTCACTTGTGGGATTCGTGACTTAATTTAAGTGACTTTAATCATAACATGGTGCTTGGTCCTGGATGGACTGGTCTGATCTACACATACACGTTTTATGTTTACAAAGAGTAGTCCTAAAAGAACAACCATGAAAAAAGAAAGAAAGAAAACTGAGAGGCATTTGTGTGGACTAACATGTATTGTTTATGTGAAACAACAATGGGCAGACCAGTTTGAGACGATAGAAAATCCTGCTTTGTGTCAAGGGTTCAGGGTTACGGTGGTGGTGATGTAATGTATGGAGGATATTTTCTCTACACACTTTGTGAAGCTACCTTCATTACAGCAGGATAATGCATAGAGGCACAAGGCTCACGTACTTTCTGAACATGACAATGAGTTCAATGTACTCCAGTGGCCTTCACAGCCACCAGTTCTCCACATAACAGAATACTTATGATGCACATCACAGAGTTGCAGCTGATATACAGCAACTTTGTTATGACAATAATACTTATTAATATAGACAAACATCCCATAAGAATGTATCTTGGCCCTTGTTAAATATACTGCATGAGGAATTAGGGCAGTTCTGAAGGCAGAAGGGTGTGAAACCTGGTTCTTTCAGGGTATACCTCATAAAATGCCCATGAATACTGCATCTGTTTACATTTAAAGACTTAGGACCTTCATGCAATATTAGATTTGAAGTGGAATATTCAATCCTCTGTCCTATTTTATTATTTTATTTAACCTTTTTTTCCCGCAGATATTCTCAATGAGATCCAAGATCTCACTTTCAAAAAACCTGTTTGATAAAACAAAGAAAACAAACAAAAAAATACAAGCACAGTAACAAAAAGTAATTAAGACATTGGACTAAAATAACTAAACTGATAAAATGATTTAAAGACAATACCAGGCGTATATGAATTAACTCCTGAGGATCAAGGTCGGTGCAGGAAAATATGAAGAAAGTCTGACAAGCATTTCTTTATCTGTGATACATTTTCGCACAGTTTTGTTTCTCATTTAGAAATGTAAAGTTGAATAACTGGACTGCATTTCAACTAGATCATTACATTTTCTAAAACATTCTAACTAGGCCTATCAGCGTTAAAACTAAAATAACCTTTGACTCCTGGCCGTGTTTTTTTTTTCCTTTTCTAGCCTTCGTCTGGTCTACATTGTCAGCCAGCTCATGTTATTTTTCTGTCTGAACCGGCATACCCAAGTGGAGTGTTGACCCAAGCTTGTGCCTAATTACTTGATTAGATTAATTACCTCTCAGCCAATGCTGACACAACCAGCCTCCCCCCCCTGGCCGGGTGGAGACAGGAAGGGGGAGGTGGGAGGAGTGAGGAAAAGGAAAGGAGAACCAAAGCGTAGCGCTTCGCTTTGCCTTGCAAAATGTTTGTTGGTTTATTTTTAGAAGAGCTGATGGGGGAAGTGGGATGGGTCCAGCGGGAGTAAGACAGGTTAACATCACACTAACGAGAAAGGTCAAGGCAATGCCCTCCATCCCCGCACTCAACACTCTGGATTCAAATCATTACTCATCACTAAGACTTTCTCCTCAACTTCTTTATTCACCTTAATGTTCTTTCTTTTTCTCTGGGGGACGCCTCTGCCAACAGGTTTCATTTACTGCAGACACTAAACAGAAGAATGTATTCTAAGGATTCCTGGTTTTAAAGTGGCTCCCAAGGACATGAGGCATTTGCTAGTTTAAAATAAAGAAGTTTTTAACATTTATCCAGAGTGCTGTTTTATTAGAAAACCAATAAGTTCTGCCACCATCTGGGTCTTTATGCTTTATTCTCTCAGGGAAATAAAATAACACAGCAATCCTCTTTTTTTAGCCATTTACTAAGCATTCCCTGTGAGCCTTCTGCCCAACTACGGCTGGAGACTGCATATGAAGTGCAGTGTCCTAACTTGAATGCACATTTTGTAAGTTGTTCTATAAATGCACACCCATTTTAACCCCCCCCCCCTCCCATGCATGCACTTGACAAACCAGTTGACACCAAACTTCACCACAGAGGCAGATGCATTTGTTTTCTGGGAATTCTCAATGTTTGAGCAACGTTATGTGCCGGAAGATGACAACGACTTGCATGAACATATTGCCAGATGTGGGCGAGCAGCATGCAGGAATATCATTCCAGGTCATAGTGGGCAGCAATAACGGTCACTTATGATTGGAGATCTCTGTTTATGAAAATATGCCATAATGTCCACAATTACATCAATCCAAAGACTATTTTTATACGTGATCATAAATACTATAGGTTCCATTGTTGGCATGGGAAATACTTCTTTTTCAGTGTTTTCTTTCTCCTGGGATGTTGATTTTATGTAAATAAGTGTGCAGCAACATAAAACAGTATCCTTCAAAAGGACAGTGAGTGTTCTGACGCCTCAGCAAATTTGTCATATGCTCTGTGGTTTCAGGCTTGCCATTAGGTGTGCAAGCATGTGCACATCAGCGGCACTGACAGGCAGAATATTTCTGCATAAACTAGCCTAAAGTTAAAATATATATATATATATATTTATAGGTTTGAAAGAGTAGGTGTGTGATTGATATAGTTCGACGGAGTGAAGACAGGCTGACAACTGTCTGCTTTGTGCAAAACCAACAAGACAGTAAGAACTACTGAGAACACAACCTCACATGTAGCTGTGTAAAAAGTAAGCTGTGTTAATGTGGGCTGATGGCTACCAGTGAATGAACAGAGGATCATCCATAAATTCAATGTGTTCCACTCATCTGAGATTTAGTTTCACAGGTAACAGGTCAATGAAGGAAAACCAGAGCTTATCTCTCCCTAGTGGTGCTCTTCTTCTTCTCCTGGGGCCAATTTCCACGAGAAAAACACATCCACCCTTCTTAAACACTTCTTTGCAGTGTTAAAAGATTATCCAGGCTCCTATGTAAGAGATGAGCATAAAAAAACATAAATACATAATATAAAAACAGTATATACGAATTTCCGTGCTTTTTGTCAGATTCCATATATCAGCCTATGTTTATGAAGGTTCATAATTTTATGTAGTAACCGAGCATCCCATGAGAACAAAAACCTACGAATTTACACTGCTGTGTATTTGCGCTCATGTTAGACACACATTGTTCCATTTGTGAATCATCTTTTCCAAAGAACATTAAAGGACGTCAGATATTTTGGAAACGGCTTTAGAGCCCTTCCCAGACTCAAGGGCAAAAACAAATGCTTCCCCAAAGTATTTGCATGTGTTACCACCTTGGCACATTAGTACGGACCAAAATGCTTCAGGTCAGCAAACACTGCAAACATCTGCTTTTGCAGGGGTGATGATCAACAGATTCAGGCGTCAACGTTCCTTCCTATGAGCGCAACCTAACCTCAGGTATTTTCAACACAAGTTTAGATCAAAAAACAGTTCAAAACCCCAAAAACCTAAAGACTACATCACTTTATTATGCCCTGATAGTTTAAAGGTTGAAATAGTATATAGGGTACACCTTTTTCAAATAGTTGTATGTGTACATGAGTCAGTTGGGGTAGTTCTTGCCTGAACCAACTCCCCTGAGTTGTGACGTGAAGATGCAGCAGAAAAGGATCTTGTAGTTCAGTCATGCTCCAAATATTAGGCTTGGAATGTACACTCACCGGCCACTTTATTAGGTACCCCATGCTAGTAACGGGTTGGACCCCCTTTTGCCTTCAGAACTGCCTCAATTCTTTGTGGCATAGATTCAACAAGGTGCTGGAAGCATTCCTCAGGGAGTTTGGTCCATATTGACATGATGGCATCACACAGTTGCCGCAGATTTGTCGGCTGCACATCCATGATGCGAATCTCCCGTTCCACCACATCCCAAAGATGCTCTATTGGATTGAGATCTGGTGACTGTGGAGGCCATTTGAGTACAGCGAACTCATTGTCATGTTCAAGAAACCAGTCTGAGATGATTCCAGCTTTATGACATGGCGCATTATCCTGCTGAAAGTAGCCATCATGGGTTGGGTACATTGTGGTCATAAAGGGATGGACATGGTCAGCAACAATACTCAGGTAGGCTGTGGCGTTGCAACGATGCTCAATTGGTACCAAGGGGCCCAAAGAGTGCCAAGAAAATATTCCCCACACCATGACACCACCATCACCAGCCTGAACCGTTGATACAAGGCAGGATGGATCCATGCTTTCATGTTGTAGACGCCAAATTCTGACCCTACCATCCGACTGTCGCAGCAGAAATCGAGACTCATCAGACCAGGCAACGTTTTTCCAATCTTCTATTGTACAATTTCGATGAGCTTGTGCAAATTGTAGCCTCAGTTTCCTGTTCTTAGCTGAAAGGAGTGGCACCCGATGTGGTCTTCTGCTGCTGTAGCCCATCTGCCTCAAAGTTCGACGTACTGTGTGTTCAGAGATGCTCTTCTGCCCACCTTGGTTGTAACGGGTGGTTATTTGAGTCACTGTTGCCAGCTCGAACCAGTCTGGCCATTCTCCTCTGACCTCTGGCATCAACAAGGCATTTCCGCCCACAGAACTGCCGCTCACTGGATGTCTTTTCTTTTTCGGACCATTCTCTGTAAACCCTAGAGATGGTTGTGCGTGAAAATCCCAGTAGATTAGCAGTTTCTGAAATACTCAGACCAGCCCTTCTGGCACCAACATTCATGCCACGTTCAAAGTCACTCAAATCACCTTTCTTCCCCATACTGATGCTCGGTTTGAACTGCAGGAGATTCTCTTGACCATGTCTACATGCCTAAATGCACTGAGTTGCCGCCATGTGATTGGCTGCTTAGAAATTAAGTGTTAACGAGCAGTTGGACAGGTGTACCTAATAAAGTGGCCGGTGAGTGTATATGGAAAAGGAAATTAAGCCTGAATCACACAATCACTAAAGTAGAACTCTGTAAATATTGATGCATTTTGCTGGTAGTCAGAATAACTTACACACAGGCATGGAGCAAATTGAGACCGCTGTGTCAGTTGTGACCTACAGTATTTATCTCCCTAATGTGCCATCCATCTGTCTGAGCCATCTGTGTCCTGTTACTCACTGAAGACTGGGTTAAACTACAAGGTGTCCCAAATGGGCGTTGATTGAGTCAAAGAGTTGAGTGACTCCTGATTAAATGGGATCTTAGAAGTACAAAGGGGGGTGGCATGGGACCTCCCCAGCTCAGTGTCTGGACATTCAGTCATGCCTTGCTAGATTAGATAATTATGTTTTGCCCATTACTTTTATCCTACTGTTTGTGCCCTGCCAGTACCTTACTGCTCGTCCCTGTCAGCCTCTCTCAGGAGAGCTCAATTCATGAATGCTCCCTTTCAACTCACCTCGTCCTCAAAGCACGGTCACCCCTTCAGTACCTCCCCCTCATCTCTTTCCTCCCTCCCACAGCCTTTCTCCCACCCTGTGTCACTTCTCGTCATGTCATCTGGTAGCTCATCCCATTGTCCGCTCTCCTGGCCTTCTTTCTACGGTTCCAAATCAATAACGGCTTCTCCCAAACACCCTACTGAGCCTGACTTGGATTTCAAGCCACCCTGATGCAGGTACGACACTAAAAACAGATTAACCAGCAAACATAACTTCATTCTGCATACAGTGCTGTGAAAAAACATATTTAGCCTTTTAGATATGCATGTATGTATGTATGTATCTCTTTTTGTGTTTTATGTCACAATTAAATGTTTCAGATAATCAAACTTTAATACCAAAGATAACCAGAGTCAATACATTTTGTGTTTTTTTTTTTCAAATCACAATCTAATTTATTAGGAAGTAAAAGCTATCCACACTGTTTTCAAGTTATGGATTATCTGTGATTAACAGCACTTTTTGGAAAGTTAAATTTCACTAGAAACGGAGAACCAAGAAACCCCTTTAATACAATTTGCCTGACAACATGAAGTAGGATAAAAGGTCTCAAAAAGCTCCACGTTATGCCCTGATCTAAAGAAATTAAATGGCAGTTGAAAAACAAAGTAATTGACATCAGTCAGTCTGGACATGGTTATAATTCCTAAGACTGTAGGAATCCAGTGACCCACAGTGAAAACTATTATCCACAAAAAACATTGACAGCAAACAGCACTGAACCCAAACATATGAGTTATGCAGCACAACAGTGACCTGAAGCAGTCCAGCATGCCAACCTATAAATGACTGTAAAACAAAATCAAGCTTTTCAACTGGCCAACTTTAAACTTTAATCTGACTCTAAAATGTGTCTGAATTGACACAATTCTGCAAGGAGGGATGGATACATATTTTCTCCTCAGTGATGTAAAATAAAATTTATTTCCCACATATCCCAAACACTTAAAGGCAGTTTATGCTGGCAAGGTTCGTAAAATAATTGATTAGCTTTAGGAGGATTCACCTTTTCAATACTTGGTTTGGGTGAATTTCTTCCCCCTGTTCTTCCTGCACTAGAAGTCACATACCTTTTTACATATCTGGCTGTTATTGCTCCTTCAAATTTCACATTTCATAAAAGTTTGAGTGCTACATCCAGAAAAAAAATGTCTTCTATCACATTCCACCTTTTGGCTGGCACTAAATGTTAAATAAAATGTAACATTTTATAACCCTGTTAACCCTAACCCTACCCCCCCATCCTAACCCATCTCTTAATCCTGACCTAACCCTAACCCCACCCCCCCATCCTAACCCATCTCTTAATCCTGACCTAACCCTAACCCCACCCCCCTAACCCCAACCCACCCTAACCCTGCCCCTTAGACTGAAACGTCGCGGCGGAGCACATTACATTATTTTCACTGTTACAACATTAAAACAATGTAAATATAAAAAAAAAAATATCAAAAAATATTAAAAATCAGTCATTATTTTGAGGATTTTTTTTGGGTTCTTTTTGGGGGGTTTTCCATCCATTTTTTCATTGATTTATAATAACTAAGCCCACTTTGACCAATCGGCCACAATAATGGCTTTTTGCGGTGGCTCCGGCTGGACCACCGTCCATTATGGGAGAAATTCCTCCCAAAGAAGATTCGGGGGACGGGAGCGTCAGCCCTATGGGGGGATGGACAGTGCCCCACCTGTCTCCGGCTGGAGACAGGCTCATTACACGTACCTTAACCCCAACCCTAACCCTAACCCACAATCATAGGAATAACAACTTTAATCAAAATGTAATAAAGACAACATGATGGTAGAGGATGTTAGTCAGTGGTAGTTGCCTGTTTCAGTGGTAATAGAGGATAATTGTTTCCTCTAATAATGCGGAGTTTAGCTAGTTATTGGACGCACATATTTTTTTGCAGATTGCATAAAAAAGTAGCAATGGGAGATATGGAAAGAAAACAGCATGGTCTGTTCTGTCTTGAAAGAGGGTTTTAGAAGATAAAAACAAGCAAAGGCAATGAAAACCTAAAATCTAATTTTTTAACATGGCTCATTTAGAATTTGAAACATTCAAAGATCCAGACCCAGAATCCCATCAAAGAGAACAATTTACAGCAGACCCACTGATCTTAATTAATTTAAATCATTGAACGATTTCTATTGATTCTCTTCATAGTGTTGAACATCTTTTGAAACACGAAAAAATTCTTCTGACAAACAATCCATCACCTTTTTACAATGCCTGATTGTTAAACGACAAAACCTGTAATCAAAACACAGAAACACTCTGTGAAAGAAAGACTATTCGTATTCGCTCTGTTGAAGATTAGGGAGTAAATAGCATCTAGGTGCTCCTGATCAAAAGCCGTTTGTAAGGCTGGAACACAATGAAAAGGCAGAAAACACCTCCGCTGTCATCCAACAGTCCTGGGAGGCTAAAAGTTCATTTCTAGACTATTTGAAGTCGATCATTTTACAGAGACAGAGATTTCTTACAAGTATAAACATTTAGGACTGCTGCCAATTTTCCAAGTAGTGGACATCCCAGGAGTGGCTGACACAGCAAATTCAAACCAAGGTTATTGCATGAAATGCTCAGAGATGCGACAAAAACTCAAACTTGATCGTAGACTCAGCAGGCATCAGTTAACATGCCGGGGAAATGAGACAGAGGCTGAAGAATTATGGCTCGTGTGGAAGGTTTGAAAGAGAAAGCCTCCTCTATTTAATGCAATAATGGCAGTGTGACTGAAGTTTGCAATAACTTTGTGAATAAGCCTCAAGATTTCTGAAAGGGTGTCGTTTGGTCTGGTGTAGCCCAATAGAGGTGTTTGTCCATAATGCACAGCACCATGTTTGCAGAAAACCAAACTCAGCATAATATTACAAACACCCAATGTCATCAATGAGCAGATAACTAACTGCTTTTACAAGATAAGTTCAAGCTTTTTATAGTCAAATGTGAGGTTGTCTGCCTGAGAGTTGAAGCTTGACCCAAACTGGGTCACCATCAGGTAAACGATCCCAGACACAGCAGCAAATCCACAGCAGAAAAAAGAATTAGAAAAGGTGCTGAAACGGCCCTTTGACCTGATTGAAATTCTGTGGATGTATCAAAAAAGAGCTGTGAAGAAAAATGGCAAACTTTTATGAACTGAAGCAACGTTGGATGGAAAAGTGGGCCAGAATCTCTCTACAACAGTTTGAGACGGACAATGTCACACAGAAAAGGACTGAGAGTTATCGCTGCTATAGGTGGTTCTACAACAGGAGTGTCCAACTCTGGTCCTCCAGATGCTACTATCCCACAACTTTTAGATGTAAGCTTTCACACCTCAACTGCTACGTTTACATGGACAAAAGTAATCGCAGTAAAAAGTGTAAACCAGGCAATCGGAATATTGAGATCAGATTAAGTTCAATCAGAATGAAATTATATTCCGGATGAGAGGGGTGATTGATAGTCTGACCACCATGCATATAAACGCTTGTCAGGCTCAAGTTAATGTGAATGTGGCAAACTGACCCGAGTGCGCACGATGTAAACATGACATAATTCTATGTTGGAGAGTGACGGAAATACGTCGGGAAGCAAAACTGTCGGGGCTCCTTATCAACGTTTCTGTTTGAAAAAATAAAAGAGCTCAAAATTGTTGCTTACTCAGTAACGTTTCAACCATAGAAGCTGGTGCAAGTCCATCCTGGGCGCTCAGAAGACAAACAAACTGGTATAATACTGCTTTGTTTGCTATTTTTTTGTTGTTTAGCAAAGACAGAAGTTATTCCTCTTCTGTCTTTTAAGTGGAATTTGATAACTGCGCATGTCAGAGTGGTTATAGTCTGAATAAAAACAGGTGCATATAAACACAAATTATGATCTGATTAATTGATTGTGTGCCCACATAAACGATACAATCCAGTTATTTAATCCGAATACATTTTAATCCGATCGTGACATTTTATGCATGTAAACATAGCCACTCCAATGGAGTTAAGAGGCTGCATGCTGATTAGAGAGTTCAGCCATTTGATTCTGGTGTGCTGGATGCGTCGAGAAGTAGCAGAACTGTGATTGGGCACCTGAAAGCGTTTGGGTTACAGGGTAGGCATAGTTTTCGGTCACTTCTACTGTATTCTTGCAAATATTAATATTGTGCCTTATCATGGCACATCCAACATAACAAATCCTAGTAGACCAAACACAAATATGTCTTTCAACTCTGGTTCTTTAAGCACACCACCCTGCATGTTTTATATGATTATCTGCTTTAGCAAACCGGATTAAGATGACTGCTGTTCAGAAAAAGCCTGTTGATCAGCCATCTATTGAAATCAGGTGTGCCGAACGAGGGAAGCATCTAAAAGATGCAAGCTGGTGTACCTTAAGGACCAGGGTTGAAAAAACTGATCTGGATTTATAATCACATGCAGCCATACCTTCATGCTGTAAAAATAGAAATAGAAATGTTCGAAATGTGTCTGCTGAGTTTAGTTTAACCCAAAAGGCCATTTTGATTTCTTCAGCTTGAAAGCTTAAGTAGCTCTGTTAACTCAGTGATGTGAATTTGATCAAATAGAACATGATCTTTTTTTTATCCTCTGAATGCAAGTGAAAGATCTCAACCTCCACTCCCTGGGTGTCCTGCCAGGTTTGGATGCACTTCCACTCCAACACACCTGAATCTAATGGCTGAATGATCTCAGCACGCAATCAAGTTCTACACAGTCCTGCTAATGATCCAGTCATTTCAATCAGGGCTGTTGAAGCAGAAACACATCTAAAAGTAACATTGTACTGGCCCTTGAGGACGGGAGTTTGATGCCCCTGCAGCAGATCTAAACTGCAAACATCTCATGTATGAGTGAGACCTGATATTTAGTGTTCCTCACAGCACAGATGGGTTAAAACCAGAGGAACGGTTGCAGATCTCCAGTGTTGCAGTCGACCACCTTAAAAATCGGTGTGAAATAAATGCTTCGCCTTTAGTCTTCCAGTCTTAACACGCATGGAAGATTTTGGAGCAATACATTTGGAAGTGTTTGCCAAAGCCATCATGAAAATGAGGAATGAGGGAACTCAGTAATGCAGAGCTGCTGCTAAACCCTACAGCATGATCAATGGGTAAGTTAGGACCCACAGCAGGGAGGAGATGAAAATATTCTGGTAAAGCTATATGGGGAAACTATGGGTGAAATGCAGCATATAAAGTTCTCAATGTTATGTTCAGAGGTGTAAATTTCCTTTAAAATTAGAAATTGTCACCAACCACCAGCTTTTTCCCCCTACTAACTATTTCTGGGTTTATTATTGTTGGAAATAATCCTGCCATATTCAGCTGCTTATTATTCCTATTAGGGTTTTGCCATATAGGGTTGATGCCTTTGTGTTTAATTTCATATTCTCTTGATATTTTGTTTTTTGTATCATTTGTATCATTTCAGGCTCTTTCCCTTTTTTGTACATCCTTATTTATCCTCGTTCTCTTCCTGTTCATCGCTCTTCCTCAGTTTCGCTGCTCTCAGTCTGCCACAGCTGTTCCACATCTCTGATTGGCTCACTGGCTCCTTCCTGTGATTCAACCTGTAACTTATTCTCGTATTTATAATTGAAACTCAGCTCTTGCCTCAGTGGGTCCTTTTACTAACCTGCTAAAATGACAGCATCGTCATTTTCTTGTCATAGAGGGATGTAGGTTCCGTGCTTTCTTTACCTTTAGGCCTACATATAGCTTTGCTTTCAAACAATTATTTTTCACTTATGGAGATTTTCAGGAAAGCAGAAATACTCATTGCCCACAAGGGGATCTAAACTTTTTTTGGAGTCTCTTATCCGTTCTAGCCTCCCGGTGGGTAAATGCTTTATTTTTCCTCTGAACTTTAGCAGCTCCCTTACAGTTTATGTTTTCACAAGATCAATAGAATCTCATGCCTTGAAGTAACTTAGGCGTGCGTGCAATTATTTACCTCTGCGTGTAATTTCAGCATCCTCTAAGTCTGAGGCCATGGCTATTAAATAGAAAGATGAAATGAAGAAGGGCGAGCTTTTCTTTAGAGCTGAGGAATTCAAGTGTCTGGCTGCCTTGTTACAGAGCAATGAAAGGATGGAAAGGGAAATGGAAAGATGGATCGGAGCTTCGTCTGCAGTAATGAGGAACGGAGAACGAGATCCTGAACACAAACAGACGCAGAAGAAAAAAGAAAAGCTTTCACCATAGGATGTCTTGCCTTAGAGACAAGTTGAAGAGCTCCTCCATGCAGGGGAACTCGTAGTAGAGCTGCTGTTTTCCGCGTCAGTAGAAATCAGCTGGTATCCTTTGAAATGCCCTTGTTTTAAAGGTTTTCCAAAGATCCAGATCCAGAGCTCCCTGGATGATCTATAAATCTATCCTGGCCAGGAGAAAACCTTGGGAACGCAATTTGGAGTGCAAGAGCGACCCTGGGAGTCAGTGCTGGACCTGCCGCATCTGCAGTTCTACCTTTGATAAGCAGAACGGGACGGATTAACCTTTTAAAACAGAAGTAACCCCCTAAATTATTTATAAACTATTGAAATTCCATGGCTTTATCTTTGGCTTTTGTTCTTTATTTATTCTGTAAGTATAGGCCAAGTGTATTTAAATAAGTAGGACACAGGCAGCTAAATGAACGCAGCCTTTAAACTGTGATAATTTAATTAGGAATATGTATGTGTGATTAGCATGAGAGATATGGCTCAACAAATAAGGTGTGATAATAAAATGATCTTCCTCTCCAGCATCAAGACATAGGCAAGCATTTAGACCAGACACACTTTCTGTGGTGACAATAAGAGCTTAACGTATTTTTCACACAGAGCTCCATTAACAGCTTTGAATCTAACATCCTGGGTTTAAATTACATTTCAGGGTTTTACAGGGAGCCGGTGCAGAGAGGCCAACGCAGGAGAAACGTGATCGGTGGTTCCAGTCACATCTCTGGCTCCGACATTGGGGCTCAGGGGAAAGACTTCCAGGGAGTTACTTGAAACCCAGATTAAATGATGCAGCAGGATTTCAGCCAAGACAAGATAAACGACTCGACAGGTTTTTAATTTTTTTGGTTTGCCACAGGAGGCTCCTCTATGTGTGAATGTTACAGATGTGGTCGCAGGTCCAGGCAGTGGCATCTGTAGCCGATGAAAAATATAGGTTGACATAATTTAGTTTTAAAGTATTTCTATTTCAGCACCTTTTTATGACCAAATCATGAACAAAAAGTGACTTGGTGAACATTTTCTTTTTTCTGTTGCCTAGAAGCAAAGTCGTCTCACTCACTGAACCTGGGCAATTTTCCACTTTAACATTTAATTTTTAGCAAACACAAATTTAAATTTTGGGGCAGAGGTTCTTTTCCAATTTATTTCACTCTTTTAAAAATTTGTTTTGTCATTTTAAGTTTTTAATGTCTCTATGCTTGTTGTCGTAAGGTGCCGTGTGTTTTGTCCTCTTCTGATCGTTTGAATATCACACACATTCAAATAGAAAATATATTCTTACCCACATTCACACCACTTTTATATCAATACCAACACACCAATACCCTTTTTGCGATGTTTTACTTTTTATTGTCATGGATTTTGTGATGATTTTGATCCCAGATTTTGCAGGTAACAGGAATCCCACTAAAAAAATGTTCTCTTGCTTTATTTTGAAGGTTGACGTTTAGATTTAGCAGGTATTCATGGGAAATGTATTATAATGTGAATACATAAAAATGGGACTATATTTAAAGCCAATGTGTCGAAATGAGTCCCCAGGGTCTGGCTGGGCCTAGGCCCACCTACTTTGTATCAGGGCACCCAATGAAGTGAAAAAGAAGAGCGCTGGATTCGTTTTTGGGGTAGGGGAGCTGTAGGACTGCTGCGTCACCTTGCGCTTGATTTCAGGAGCACAAACTCAATTTAGTCATATGGTAATGTCTGTGCGTATTTTCTGGGTCTTGTAACATCAGGAGCTTCAGCTGACTCTAAAAAGAGCGCTTTACAGTCTGTATTTATGCATTTTCCCCGCCAGGTTTATCCCTCGCACTCAGCACAGCACTGAAAAGAAGAATTGTTTCAGCTCCCCTCACTGGGTATCATTAAACATAAATGATGCTGAGATCAGACCATCCGTTTCCAAATAGCCTATAGTTTTTCTATAGCCATCTACGGGCTGCACCTCTACAGAATCTGGGGTACATAAATCTGTATAATCTGACACAATCTGTGTGTTATTCCTGTAGTTTTAAGACTAATGCTTTCTATGCTCCACTTATCTAGAACAAACTTCCTGAGTACTGTAAAAGTGCTGAAACCCCAAGTTCCTTTAAATCACGGTAAAAACCTATTTGCTCAGAATTGCCTTTAACTTAAATGTTGAAGTTTGTAGTCCAACTTCTCTTACATATCTGGCCTACTGCTACTATTCTCCTGCAATGTGTTTACCACTGTAATGCTTTCACTCCTGTTTTTGTTTTACTTTGTTCATGTACAGAACTTTGAATAGTTTTATTACTGAAAAGTTCTTTATAAAAAACTTTCCTTGCCTAGTGGGTTAAAGGCGAAGCAGGAGTCCATGCCTCATTGGGTCCGATTGGAGCACAAACACGAAACATCTGCTCTGTAAATAACTTAAAACTCAGCCTTCGGCGTAGTTACGCACTTAGAGGCGCCCTGCGCAACTACAGGGGAAACAATGTCTGGTCAGGGTGGAGGCTGAGATGACAAACCTGTCGCTGTGAAAGGGGACGACACGACATTAGCTGTAATATTGTGTTTAATAAAAGAAAAGAAAATACCAGAAGTTTTCCATTCATTAAAAAAACGGTTTTGTGTTTCCTGGGCGTCTGGATCGATGATGCGACGGCGGCCGTTTCTGAGTGACGTTGCGTTCAGAAACGGAAACAATGACTCTGACAGGCTGCCGTAGTTTAAATGATCCAGAAGCTCCTCCACTGTGTTTGTGGCTCTAAATCATCTTATAGATGACAGGTCCTGATTATTATTATTTTTTTTGGTGTCAATTCAAGGATGTTCACTAGAACAGAGAGCAGTTGAAAACACACAATTTTATATTGCACAAGACAAAAAGATTATTTTCATTTAAGCCAGTGAAGCTGAGGCAGACACATTTTACGACTGTACTTTCTGCGGAGGATGAGGAGAGCCCGCCTGTCCCCGCCCATCCTCACGACCTTCTATAGAAGCACCATAGAGAGTATTCTGACCAGCTGTCTCTCTGTGTGGTGTGGAGGCTGCAGTGCCTCCGACTGGAAGAACGTGAGGAGAGTGGTGAGGACAGCAGAAGGGATCATCGGGGCTCCTCTTCCCTCCATAAAAGACATTTCATCGCAGCGCTGTGTGTCTCGAGCCCGTAACATCATCAGGGACCCCTCACACCCCCACCACAGACTATTCTCCCTGCTGCCCTCTGGAAAGAGGTTTCGCAGCATCCGCTGCAGGTCCACTAGGTTCTGCAAAAGCTTTTTCCCTGCTGCCATCAGACTGTTGAACTGCTGAACTGCTAAAGTATAAAAACGGACTGTGTACCACATTCGATTCGCTGATTTGCACATTTGCACACTTGCACATTGTATTATATCCTGCAAAATTGCTGCTGCACCTTACCGGGAAACGTACTGCAAAACTGTGTACAATGCAACTGTCTACTTTTAAATCATTGCTGCACCTTACTGCGTATTTGTTTACATTTGTTTTACACTGTTTACATTTCAACTGCCTACTGCTCACTGCTGCACTTTATCCGGAAGTCAATTGAAACTTATCCTGTAAGTGACTGCGATTTATCACTGCACTTTATCCTGTACTGTAATTCACCGCAAGGTATCCTGTAGAGTTACTGCAATCTTTCTGAGCTGTGTGAAAGCGAAATTTCGTTCTGTATCCACTCTGTGTATACAAAATGACAATAAAGAAAGTCTAAGTCTAAGTCTAATTTTAGACATGTATGACCTGCATGGTATCATCCATATTCTAGTTTGTATTTATACATAAAAAATAATCCAAATATAAATCTTTATTGATGTCAGAAACAAATGTTATATTTGCGTTCCCACACTGTCACGTTGACTGTTTCTTGATATACAGTAAAAGCATGCATGCAATGCGCTGAAAATAAGCACTGTCACGCATCAGAGCCGACGCTGGGCCGCCTGAAGATGTCAAAGTCAACAAGAAGTTATAATGAACAGTAATACAGTCATGAGGTAGCAGCAGGATTGGCATGAGTCAAAAAAGCACGGCAAAACAAAGACGTGAGAAACACAAAATGTGCAGCGAGACAGAGAACATATTTGAGAAGAGACAGAAGAGCAGAAGTAGGTAAGCGAAGAAGGCGACAGGGGAACAAACCAGGTTGGCTTCATTTCTGAGACAATGAAAAATTCATAGCACCTTCACCGGCTGCCAGCCTGAATCAAAGAACGATATGCATTCCTGACGGGCCTCGCAGGAACGAAATCAATTTATCTCCGATTTCACAAGAGGGGTTAAAAATATCCACATCACTTATTTATGTCTGTAGCGTCCCCTGACACCCAGAGAGAGAGGTGACAGCTCCAATGCTGGGAGCTATCCTGCTTCTCCACCCCTTTAAGGATGCTAATTCACCCCGACGCTTGCTAAAAGGGTTCAGACATGACACACGTGCACAGCTCCTCGCTTCTGATGCAATTAGCAAGGCGGCTTCATGCTCCAAGACGCGACAAAGTTTGAATCAACGTTCAGTTTTTAATGCTGTTGCATTTTACCTAAATACCATTAGATCAGGCAGTCGATGCTGACAAATGTTTGGCTTCTCTAAGAGAGAAAACATGATTCATCATTTTCAGATTTATAGCAGATATTAAAATTCATTTCAAAGTTTCACCATATCAGATTTAGTTTATTTACACGTATTGTTTCTTGGAGAACTACACATAAAGCTTCATGTATGAGACCTTGTTGATGTATTTACACCCTTTGAACTTTTCAACAAACTTCAATGTGTTGTGTTGGTATTTTATGACTGACCAACACAAAGTAGTGCATAGTTGTGAAGTAAAAGGAATATAATACACAATTCAACATTATTTCCAAATAGAAATTGGAAAGGTGCAGACCGTGCATTCAAATCCATCCTCTTTTTTTATCTGATAGCTCTAAATAGGATACCATACAATGGACTTCAGAGCAAAGTGGAGATGTGTCTCCCACAATGAATCAATTGAGGAAGCTTTATATTTAAGCAATTAAACATTTTTAAGTTGTAGCTTTAAGGATTTACTTTTTTTCTTTTACAATTAAACAAAATGAGTCGTTAATTGTAACTCTTAGAAAAGTTGGAAAAAACTACTTTAGAAAACCCCAAGGATTTAATTTGTTTATTTCGTTTTATGAATAGAAACAATTAGTGATGAAGGTTGTTTCTGTGAAACTAAAGAAGTCTAATCAAGGATTTACTTAGCTTATTCCTTTGTTAATGTAGTTTTTATGTAATATTTCCCTCTGTAATGTTTTTCTGTTAATGTACAGCACTTTGGATCATCTTGTAATTGAAATATGCTTTATAAATAAACTTGTCTTGCCATATTTGCCACTTGTGATTGAGATGTTAATAATTAACATCTGCATGTTAATTCACATCACGTCAACATTAACCTCTGGTGACGTATAGTTGTACAGTTTATTTCTAAACTATGTAAATCTGGTCTTTTGTGGATAAGTGTCAAGAGAAAAGCCATAGTTGATAGATACCATGAGGGATTCTGTTAAACACAACACACATTAAAAATAAGATGTTTTTTGAAAAAAGACACCAAACTTAATATTTTTTGCTAAAGACTGGCTGAGTCCGACCATTTTTCATAAAATCTAACGCTGTTAGGACTGCAGATATTTGCAAAGAAGAATGGCGAGAAATATATATCTATAGATGCAAAGCTGTAAGAGACAGTTGTCAACCAGGATTTGTTATGATCGTGAATCAGGCAAACCCAGTATTCAAACCCAACAAGTGAGGTTAAGGCAAAAAACAGGATTTTAATAATGAAAACAGGAACAGGCGGGCTCAATAGTCAAAAGGGCAGTCCAAAATCCGGTACACAAAAAGCAGTCCAAAATAGGCAGAGGTACAGACAGGGCAAAGCAAGCTCGGATAACCATAGGACAGAAACTAGTCGGTAAACCGGTAAATCAGTCAGACAGGGCAGGAAAAACAGATCAGGGAACAGGCTGGCTCAGAATCAAAAAGGCTCTCGGGTTATCGTCAACAGGTCAATCAGAATAAAGAATGCTGGAACTAAACTCACCGTGGCTCGTTAAATGATCTGGCAGATAGCAGAGGTTTGTGGCAGGACTATATAGGGGAGTGAGCAGGTGAACAGGAGTGAAGGCTAATTATAAGTGAGCAGGTGGATCTAATCAAGGCAAGAAAGCTGACAGATTGCTGAGGGGAGACCGAACAGAGCTGATAAAGTGACAGGTGGAAAACAGGTAACCTAAACAGAAAAACATGTCTAAATCAAAACCAAACAAGACCCCAAAATCAGAAACTTAACTAATAAATCTGATAACATAAACCAAGACAAAACCCAAATCGTGACAGAACCCCCTCCTCAAGGCCGGATTCCAGACGGCCTCAGAAACAAAACAGACTAGCTCGGGTGGGTGGAGGGAGGTACAGGATGGAGGGCTAGAGTCAAATAAATGTCCAAATAAAAACTCAAACAAAACAAGACGAGTCAAGTTCTCAGGCGGGCGTCCAGGAGGACGGCCCCGACGAGTCAGGTTCTCAGGCGGTCGTCCAGGAGGACGGCCCCGACGAGTCAGGTTCTCAGGCGGTCGTCCAGGAGGACGGCCCCGACGAGTCAGGTTCTCAGGCGGTCGTCCAGGAGGACGGCCCCGACGAGTCAGGTTCTCAGGCGGTCGTCCAGGAGGACGGCCTCGGTGTGTCAGGTTGTTCGGCGGACGTCCCGAAGGACGGCCTCGGCGTGTCAGGTTGTCCGGCGGATGTCCCGAAGGACGGTCTCGGCGTGTCAGGTTCTCCGGCGGACGTCCCGAAGGACGGTCTCGGCGTGTCAGGTTCTCCGGCGGACGTCCTCGGCGTGTCAGGTTCTCCGGCGGACGTCCTCGGCGTGTCAGGTTCTCCGGCGGACGTCCTCGGCGTGTCAGGTTCTCCGGCGGACGTCCTAGGCGTGTCAGGTTCTCCGGCGGACGTCCTAGGCGTGTCAGGTTCTCCGGCGGACGTCCTAGGCGTGTCAGGTTCTCCGGCGGACGACCCCTGTGAGACAGGTAATCCGGCGGGTGTCCTGAAGGACGGCCCCGGTTAGCAAAGATGTCCGGCGGCCGGTGGCGGAGCAGGTCTCTCATAGGCCGGCGGCGGAGCAGGTCTCTCATAGGCCGGCGGCCGAGCAGCAACCTCGGGGACCGTCGGTAGAACCGGACCCTCAGGAACCGACGTCTGGAGAGAGAAAGAACAGAACCTGCCGCCGGACTAAAGGCTGGAGACAACGCCGGACTAAGAGCTAGAAGAGAGGCCTGGTTAAAGAGTTCAGGAGGCGTCTGGCTACAGAGTTCAGGAGGCGCCTGGCTACAGAGTTCAGGAGGCGCTTGGCTACAGAGTTCAGGAGGAGCCTGGCTACAGAGTTCAGGAGGAGCCTGGCTACAGAGTTCAGGAGGTGTCTGGCTACAGAGTTCAGGAGGAGCCTGGCTACAGAGTTCAGGTTCAGTCGGCCCCTGGCTACTGGCTTCAGGTTCAGTCGGCCCCTGGCTACTGGCTTCAGGTTCAGTCGGCCCCTGGCTACTGGCTTCAGGTTCAGACGGCCCCTGGCTACAGGCTACAGGTTCAGACGGGGCCTGGCTACAGGCTACAGGTTCAGACGGGACCTGGCTACAGGCTACAGGTTCAGACGGGGCCTGGCTACAGGCTTCAGGTTCAGACGGGACCTGGCTACAGGCTTCAGGTTCAGACGGGGCCTGGCTACAGGCTTCAGGTTCAGGAGACCCCGGACTACAGACTTCAGGTTCAGGAGGCCCCGGGCTACAGACTTCAGATGCTCCCAGACCCTTTAACACCCAGAACCTCATCAGTAACCCTTCCAGAACCTCCGACAAAGACAGTTTGGTCAGCCACTTGGGAAATTGGCTGTCAAGCCAAAGATGAGGGGGTAAGAGCTTCCGAAGAGGTCCAGGGGCCTCTAAGTCTCCATGGGGCTCTGGGTGCTTGTCTTCTCGGCGAGGCCCCCGACGGAGCTTGTCGTTCGGGCGAGGGCCACGACGCCGCTTGTCGTCTGGGCGAGGGCCACGGCGCCGCTTGTCGTCTGGGCGAGGGCCACGGCGCCGCTTGTCGTCTGGGCGAGGGCCACGGCGCCGCTTGTCGTCTGGGCGAGGGCCACGGCGCCCAGTGTCCCGATGAGCCCCCGAGTTGCGGCCTGAAAGAGGGCTCGTCTGAACCCCCTCATCGTGGGCCTGTGGTAGACCCTCCTGGGTTCCCACGTCGCATACTGGCGGCGGACCCTCCTGGGTTCCCACGTCGCAGACTGGCGGCGGACCCTCCTGGGTTCCCACGTCGCAGACTGGCGGCGGACCCTCCTGGGTTCCCACGTCGCAGACTGGCGGCGGACCCTCCTGGGTTCCCACGTCGCAGACTGGCGGCGGACCCTCCTGGGTTCCCACGTCGCAGACTGGCGGCGGACCCTCCTGGGTTCCCACGTCGCAGACCGGCGGCGGACCCTCCTGGGTTCCCACGTCGCGGGCCGGCGGCGGACCCCCCTGGGTTGCAGCGTCTCGGGCCGACTGCGGACCCTCCTGGGTTGCAGCGTCTCGGGCCGGCTGCGGACCCTCCTGGGTTGCAGCGTCTCGGACCGGCTGCGGACCCTCCGGGGTTGCAGCGTCTCGGGCCGGCTGCGGAGCCTCCGGGGTTGCAGCGTCTTGGGCCGGCTGCGGAGCCTCCGGGGTTGCAGCGTCTTGGGCCGGCTGCGGACCCTCCGGGGTTGCAGCGTCTTGGGCCGGCTGCGCAGACAGTGCTGCCTTATAGCTGCCGGAGGCCGGCACTGGAGCTGAGGTAGGAGGCGAGTCCTCTGGGACAGGTGCAGGTGCCGGGGCGTCGGCTGGACCCTTGGGGACAGGATTGAGTCCACTATAGAAACCCTGGAGAGCTGCTCTATAGTGCCCCTCGACCTCCTTTAATTTTGCCTCCAGCTCCTCTGAATACCGGCAGAAAAGAGCCTCCCTAAGGTCCTTAATAATAGGGGCAAAAGCTCTTAACTGGTCCTCCAGAGCCAGATCCTCAGCATCACGGGCGCCACCAGGAGGCGCTGTGGGCTGCTCAGCTCTGGGAAGCACCGGACTCCGATCCACTGGGCAGGAAGTGGCAACGGACGGGCGCGGTACTGACTCGCCTGTCGGCCGAAACGAACGGGTGAAGGAGCGACCCACAGGTTTCCGTCCCCTCCTCCGACGGCGGGACGGCAGGACTTGCTGGAGGTTTGATCCTGTCGGTAGAGCCGGGATCGGTGGAGCCCACAGCGTTCCCTGCATCTCCTCCTCTGGAGGGAGAGAGAAAAAAAGATCCGGGCGAAGATCCCGCACCACCTCCGCTTCGACCTCCATAAACAAAGTTGGTTCTGGATTAAACCCATGGGCAGAGCCGACAGCGGTGTCGCTGGGTGAGTGATCCCTTCTATTCTGAGTTGAATCTGAATTTGTGACAAAGAGCCCTCCCAATCGTAAACTCGGAGCAGGCAGCGGGTTACTGCTGCTGCGGCTGCTGGAGAGATGGCGTCTGGGACCGATACCAGGGGGACAGAACGCCAATCTGGAACCCTCCCAAGCCATAGCGTGTGGAGGGGAAAAAAAAAAAACCTCTAAAAACTTGTTGGGCGATAGGTTTTAGTGGGCCAGATCATTCTGTTATGATCGTGAATCAGGCAAACCCAGTATTCAAACCCAACAAGTGAGGTTAAGGCAAAAAACAGGATTTTAATAATGAAAACAGGAACAGGCGGGCTCAATAGTCAAAAGGGCAGTCCAAAATCCGGTACACAAAAAGCAGTCCAAAATAGGCAGAGGTACAGACAGGGCAAAGCAAGCTCGGATAACCATAGGACAGAAACTAGTCGGTAAACCGGTAAATCAGTCAGACAGGGCAGGAAAAACAGATCAGGGAACAGGCTGGCTCAGAATCAAAAAGGCTCTCGGGTTATCGTCAACAGGTCAATCAGAATAAAGAATGCTGGAACTAAACTCACCGTGGCTCGTTAAATGATCTGGCAGATAGCAGAGGTTTGTGGCAGGACTATATAGGGGAGTGAGCAGGTGAACAGGAGTGAAGGCTAATTATAAGTGAGCAGGTGGATCTAATCAAGGCAAGAAAGCTGACAGATTGCTGAGGGGAGACCGAACAGAGCTGATAAAGTGACAGGTGGAAAACAGGTAACCTAAACAGAAAAACATGTCTAAATCAAAACCAAACAAGACCCCAAAATCAGAAACTTAACTAATAAATCTGATAACATAAACCAAGACAAAACCCAAATCGTGACAGGATTAGCTCAAGGGGGCTGAACATTTTGAGGTTAGCGGTTATGAGATGAGAAATTGTAAAATAAGGTGAATGGGTATGATTTTTTTGCAAGGCACTATATAGTGACCATAGCTTGTATGAAGGTTTTTTTACATTAATGGAAAACCTAAATGTGCTGAGGCCACTGTTGTCAGTCCACTGGATTCTACTTAAGTTGACCTTTTAAAGTTATTGACACCGTCCTCTATAACCCTCTGCTGTGCACTTTTGGTCAAGCAGCGGAGTGAAGCTCACTGGCTGATGAGCTCTTCTGTGCCCTCACTTCTAAGTAATTGAAAAGTAATGGGCCTGCCCCTGTACCACATGCTGTAAGATATCCACCACATGTTAGGTCATTAGTAAATGTGAGCCTCTCCACTGAGGGCATCAGATAACGAAGGAGATCCTTCATCTGTCAGAATGAAAAAGAGCGTACCTGAAGCGAGCTGTGCATGCAAACCTCACAGCTCTAGATGCAGCACTGGTCACATTAATTTAGAGCCTGTTTACCATGCTATTCCTAATATAAGACACCCCCTAATACAATGTTTTAAATTATTTTTGCATAAATGTGATCATTCTTCCAATAGGGAAACATTCATGTGAAACTAAAATTGGAAAAGAAAAATCGGTCATAAGATCCTTTAAGAAGTTGCTGAAGATTCAGGTTAGGCATCTGACATTTTCTGAACTTATATAAGATTATGTTAACATTATCCTAACATTATATCTCCTCAGTGGTTCCTGAGCTGAGTTCACCAACAGGTATGAAGCAGGAGGAAGAACAAGCAGCGTGTCATCATGACCATGGATGCCGCTGCCACTTCCTGGTTCGGTGATGCTGATTTCACTCAAGCATGCATGTAGGTCATGGCCAACAGGGAGGCCTTAGCTGTAAGAGGCTGAGGCGAGGAGCTTGTTTCTGCAGCAGACCTCTAGAACTTTATATTCAAATACCTCCCAAAAATTAGCTTTTAATGTCAAACCCATTAAAATGCTTTTTGGATTCACCTCTACTATCCGAACTCTTTGTGATAAAAGGTGCTGGTTTCCCAGACAGTGGGCAAATATTTTTCAGATCCTGTTATATATTTTGATTTCTATTCATATTGGGGCAACAGGGGCGCAGGAGCTAAGAGTTCATCCTGTTACTGATGGGTTGCCTGTTTGAACCCCCACTCTGACCATGTGTCGTTAAGAACCTTCACCCACTTAGCCTGCAGCCGGTGGTCAGAGGGCCCGGTGGCGCTGATTGTATGGCAGCCCTGCGGGTACAGTGTGTCTCATCACTGTCAGCGTGTGAATGGGTGAATGACTGAATGTAGTGTAAAGCAGTTTTGGGTCCTTGTACTAGCTAAAGCGCTGTACAAGTGCAGGCCATTTTCCATTTCACTATTTACCAAATGGAAAGACCAAACCGCTTCTACTCATGTTCAGTGGTGAAAGCATCTTATGTTCTGTTTAAGCCTTAGAAAGATTCACCTTTCTGTAACTAACTTTTGTGACTGGTTTTGCTGGGTTATTTTTGCCAAACCCAGATTTCAAATTCTACAGCTACGCAGTAAGGTTTCATTTATATCTTGGGCCATTTTTTAATACAAATATACAATTTAATAAACAAGGCAGTGAGATGGTTGTTTCTTTAAGGAAGGGGTTGGGAAAGGGATTTGCACGTGATTCCACCATGATTCAGTTGCAAATAATATGATCTTCCTGTTCAGTTTACTCATTCGTAACATTGACAAGTTTAATGGTGTACTCACACCAGCTAAATCTGGTCCACTTTAAATGGACCTAAGTTTGATTTCCACTTAGTCCCCTGAGACCGAACTCCACTTTTTGAGGTGGTCTTGGTCCACTTCCAAACAGACTTTGGTGCAGTTTGCTTCTGGTGTGAATACGAAACAGCCTCGATCCGACCCAACCGCAGAAAACAGACGTGTCTTTGGACTTAACAAGCCACCGTAGCTGTGGGACTCCTGCGGCTTGTGGGACGCATTTTCCGACTCCGAAATAAAATGTGCTGCTTTAGACACTTACAATGATTTAGCAGCAACAAGAATATGCAAAACAGATGTGCTGCACACATAATTTCCATAGTAGTTTTCCTCCATTTCCGGGTCTCTGCTTTGTCCCCCAATAGTAATTTCTGTCCAATGGGAGCAGCAATAATCGCACGTGTGGTTCTGTTACAAGTTCTAGTTCACTTTCAAAGGTACGATGTGAAAGCAAATTGCACCAAACAAACAAACAGAACAAAAACTAAGTCCGCTTTTGGTCGGGACCAAACAAGCTTATCAAAGGACTTTGCTGTTGTGAAGTTGTAAAACTGATCACTTTTTATATGCTGTCTTTCAAAGACTGCATATAAACTGCATCAAATTTTAGTTGTTGGTTATTTTGAAATCATATAAGAATATGTTTCACAGAATGTAACAATTTTACGTTTTACTGTCCAATAGAAAGAGTGTGGTGTAGTCTCAGATGTTCTTTTTGTTTTTAAACTATCTGTTAAACTTTTTAAACAGGAATATTTCTGCAATTTAGGCCTAAGAAAAGGAATCCTTAAAACAATTATAGAGACACAGTTTCTGGAGTTTATTATAAAGCATGTTAATCAATGTCATTTTATGAATCTGTTCTGTTGGAATCTAAACTAGAGAGACAATTAGTACCTCGCCTGAAAAAAAAATCAGATGGATCTTTAACAGAGTTGGGATTGTATTGGACATTCTCATTCACTGCATTGGATGCTGTAATGGAGTTTCACTTTGTCTTTGTGTTGATTAAGCTTCAAATATAAAAACAAGAATTTTCAGCCTGAAAAGAATCAGATCACTGGATCTTGAGTAATGCTTTCACAACTAAAGCATCCTGAAAATAATGGAAGGCAATTTCTTCATAAGGTGATGAAATACCTTGTTATGAAGATCAGTTCTTGATGACATATAATTTACCTTTTTCTACCAAAGTTGAGCTTTATTGTATTTAAATTATTGTTTATTGTATTTTGTATTTAAATTGATATTATGTAATTTAGGTAGAATTTTTTTTTTTTAACTTAACAGTTACCTTTTGTAAGTATAGTATAGAAGAAATGATCAGGCATATCATTATGACAAATGTAGGCACCTTGACTTCCCTATTTTGTTCAACCGCCACATGCAACAAAATGTGATGCAGTGTATATTCTAACATATTTCTAATAAAATCAGCATCTATTACTTTGGCCAATGTTGTGCTCCAGCCGCTCGTGTTGCACCGGATCACACTGACAGGTTATTGCTCTCCATGTGCATCAGTGAACCTTGACGGTCACCATTTCACCACTGTTCCTTCCTCTGACCAGGACAGCGTTAGTTTTTTCAGGTTTGGTTCCAGTCAGCAGTCATAAATAAAATAAATTCAAATTCCAATTTCCAACTTACAATTAGAAGCTGACAGATTATCTTTACAGCATGAAGGCTAGTCATGTTTTGAGTGTGTATGAGCAGGCTTTAGTGGTTTAGATACACCTTGGCTGTGAGGTTTAAAGTTTTGTCATGACATCAATCCACAAGGGGAAACTGCAATTCTTAAATAACTGAAGTGTGGCTGTCCCGCAGGCCTTGATGCAAATAGTCATACAGTCAGACCACACTTGTTGAATCTGGGCTTCATGATCTTACAGATCCTCAACAGGAACACCTGGAAGCAGGTACTGGACTGGAGGTGCTGGGGAGGCTGAACAGAACTGCTGGTGGCAACTGGAAAACTGTACAACAAATTCCCAGGATGGCCCAGCAGAAGAACCTATGGACCGATGTTCTTCTACTGGACTACTGTAGCACCTGTAATGTTCCCTTGATGCTTTACTTGTTTACGTGTAAATTAGTATTATTTTGGCGACCTGGCTGGGGTTTTCCCCACCTCCCCAATAACTGCTGGTGATAGGCACCCCCCCCCCCGTGATCCTGCACAAATAATAATAATAATAATAATAATAATAATAATAATAATTAAAACCGCAAGCGGTGATGATCGGCCCTCGCAGCCAAGCGCCGCTCTGGCCTAAGGGCCACCGCTAGGGTACGCGCACCTCCCGCCGCCAGCCACCGCAGAAGCTGTCATGCATTTTCCTCACCCGTCTACCATGCAATACACACGTATGCGTTGGGCAGCGTTCCCCCACGACTCACAAAAAATCTGGTGCAGATCGGTCGATGCACCGAGGAGACACAGCCGTTGAATAATAAAAATGCATTTGGCCACCGGGCCGGACTAAATCGTTCAGCGGGCCAGATCCGGCCCACAGGCCGTATGTTTGACACCCCTGGTTTAAACATTAGTATACCAACTTAATCAAAGGTATCTTACTAGCTGTTAATCCAAATTCATGTGAAAAGTTAACAAAACCTTTTTAGTTATTTAAAGTTAATTATTTCATGTGTTTAAGGGTTTCGTTTCTTGCATTAAGACAGCTTTTATGAAAGTTTGACAGTTAAATTGGTGGATACACACCCAAAAGTAATAATGTAAAAGTAACACTTTGGCAATTGGAAAATTGCTAAAGTAACACGTTAGCAATATTCCACATGTGTATGTTGTGTACAAACTTTAGTAATTTCTAACAGACCACTTCACTCTCAGAAAGCAGGTCTGCTGGTGGTTCCTAAAGTCTGTAAAACCAGAATGGTAGGCAGATCCTTTAGCTATCATGCTCCTCTCCAGTGGAACCAACTCCCAGTTTTGGTCCGTGACGCAGACACCCTGTCTACTTTTAAGACTAATCCTAAAACTTTCCTTTTTCCATCCATCCATCGTCTTCCACTTATCCGGGGTCAGGTCGCAGGGGCAGCTTCAAGAGGGAGCCCCAGACCTTCCTCTCCCCAGCCACTTGGGCCACTTCCTCCGGGGGAATCCCAAAGCGTTCCCAGGCCAGCATAGTCTCTCCAGCGTGTCCTGGGTCTTCCCCTGGGCCTCCTCCCGGTGGGACGTGCCCAGAACACCTCATCAGGGAGGCGTCCAGGAGGCATCCTAACCAGATGCCCGATCCACCTCAACTGGCTCCTCTCAATGTGGAGGAGCAGCGGCTCTACTCTGAGTCCTCCCCGGATGACTGAGCTCCTCACCCTATCTCTAAGGGAGAGCCCAGACACACTATGGAGAAAACTCATTTTGGCCGCTTGTATCCGGGATTTCGTTCTTTCGGTCACGACCCAAAGCTCGTGACCATAGATGAGGGTAGGAACGTAGATCGACTGGTAAATCGAGAGCTTGGCCTTTTGGCTCAGCTCTCTCTTCACCACAACGGATCGGTACAGCGCCCGCTTCACAGCAGACGTCGCACCAATCCGCCTGTCGATCTCCTGCTCCATCTTCCCCTCATTCGTGAACAAGACCCCAAGATACTTGAACTCCTCCACTAGAAGCTGGCTCTTGGGACTTTCCTTTTTGACAAAGATTATAGTTAGAGTGGTTCATGTTACCCCGAGCTACCTCTATAGTTATGCTGCTATAGGCTTAGGCTGCTGGAGGACATCAGGGTCTATTGTTCTTCAATTTTGCATGACTGTTGTCATTTCAGCTTTTACCTTTTTGTTCTCTCTCTTTTTTCTTCATAGTAGGTACACCTGGTCTGGCATTCTGTTAGCTGTGACATCATTCAGGGAAGACAGATCACCTGCTATTACCATCTAATGTAAAACACATTACTGGCTCAATGTGTGCTTCTGTGCTTTTTTGTCTGTCTTGTTGTGTCTCTTCTCTCTCTTTTGTAACCCCCAGTCGGTCAAGGCAGATTACCGTTCATACTGAGCCCGGTTCTGCTGGAGGTTTTTCCTTCCTGTTAATGGGGAGTTTTTCCTTCTGCTGTCACTTCATGCTTGATCAGTATGAGGGATTGCTGCTAAGCCATGTACAATGCAAACGACTCTCCCTGTGGCTCTACGCTTCTTCAGGAGTCAATGCTGCTTGTTACGACTTTGATGAAATCAACTGGTTCCCTTATATAGGAATTTCTTTTACCAATCTGGATAATCTGACTTAATATGAATAATCTGATTGATTTTGACATTGTAAACTGCCTTTAGATGACATGCAGGCCGGCAGACCCGACATGTATATTAATAATATGTATTATTATTATTAATATTATTATTATTTTATATATCTGCCTCGTTATATTTGCATAATGCATGAAGAAAAATATCAGCAGCGCAAGAGTCTGTTCCGATCATCCAGCCCTTACCACAGGCTACTGCAGCCCATTGGTTATCATCCCTGACAGTCTAAAGGGCTAGGCCAATCATAAAGTAGAAAAACACCTTCACGCTCCATGTGGAACTTTGTGCAGCAGTGTTCACAGTAATGGATAAGAAACGCAAGGGAGGCGCAGAGAAACTGCACGAAAAAAAGAAACGAGTTCTTCAAACGGATGCTGCGAAATGTGTCAAACTGACTGACATGTTCCCAACAGCAGGCCTTCATCTGCTCCGGTGTCTGGTGTAAAATATGGTGGTGGTTGTAGTCAGTGACGTGCGGTAGGGTTCATGGCTGGTGAGGCACTGACGTCATCAGAGTCAGATTTACAAATATATACACTCTACAGAGTAGACTCGTTGCAAAGTGCTGAAGGAGACTGATTGAGCCAAATAAATTCACCAAGATACATGGAAAAATATTGGTTCTTTGATGAAAAAAATTGTCATTTGATTGGTAACAGTTTATGAGTTATGATGGATTTCTGCATTTGTAACACATTCTAAAACTATAACCCACATTACGCACATTTTATCAGAAAAACAAAACATGAATAAGTATCGCTGTCTTACCTCTACTTATAATTTAAGTCCCTGTGGCGCTCTTTCTGAACAAAAATATCATCATTTTCCGGTAAAAGTTCTCTTTATCTTCTTCAGTTTTAAAAGTCTCTCAGTCTCAATGGAGCTCACTGCCAGGGAGGAAAGCCTTCCCTGATCAGTCCTGTTCCAGCTGTATGTTTAGAGTCTTTTTAGTGCTTTACTTGTTTAGCAAAACTTGCTAATAAAACATCAATAACTTGTTTTGACTCTACTATTTGGGGATCACGAGCGGTGCCCCTTGAGCGCCCCCTGCCAAGTGGCCAAGGAACTGCTGGCCTCACCTACAACCAGTTCTTTGCTGTTTATGATCGGCCAGCACCACGAAAACATGTTATCTGCACACAGTTTGATGACCAAAACACAATTCGTAATCCACATATATTAAATTGTGGAAAATCAGTTCATAACTGTTTGAACAATTGAATTTATGATCTAGAGACAGGAAGATGCATTCACAGAATGGAAGTCAGCACAGTTAACATGGGATTGCGCAATCCCAGGGGAGGCCAAGCTCGCTGCGGCCTCACCGGCTTCGCTATGAAGCGCCACCAAGGATTTACATGAAAAATAGCGAAAAGTCTGCGATTTTAAAGAAAATATGATCAAAAATTAGGAAATTAGATAAATAAAATACTTATTACAAATGACTGAGTAAATCAAAATTTATATTATGTTATTATATATTTTCTTTCTTTCCATGATGACAAGTGAGGCATTTCTCTGGTTCATTTTGTCATTGGCATCCTTTTTTACACAGTGAGTGCACATTAGTCCAATGTTACCCTACAGTATCTGGAAGACTGAATAGATCTGATGAGCAACTTACAATAACTTCTTATAATGATGTAACGTGATAATATGTGTGATTGACCGTGACACCTCTCTTTCTCTCTCTCTCTCTCTGATCTAAGAATAGTTGCTGTGCTGTGGTGGAGTTTACATTTTACAGTGTTAATAAATTAAGATTTTGGAAGTATTTTAAGTGTCCACTCTCACTAATTTCCATTATCCTGACTTCAAGGTATTGCACAGTTGGTATTGCACAGTTGGTATACACATTCAGTACACAAAAAAAATGTGGTGGGCCAGTCTAATCCAAAATGCCAGGGCCAATTTTTTGTCCCAATCCACCCCTGATGACATGTTTCATGATTTGGCGCTATATAAATAAAAACTGAAATTTATTGAACAAGAGTTTGTCAGTTTTCAAGCAGGATTTGTATATCTGTTCAACTTAAATATACAAGGAAACCAAAGAGTTAAGATCACTTACTTACCAAGAGAAATTCCTTTGGGGTTTATTTGTGGTCTCTTGCTGCCCCCTGCTGGACAAGTATGATCAAATACATATGCTTTACATGTCAACTTGGTATCAAAATTCAGATTTCAATCTAAAATGGCTTACTTCCTGTGATACTTGCAGTATGACATTAATTGTAAATTCTGAGCGTCTTGCTGAGATCTACAACTGTACAAAATTTCATTACTCTACGATGAAGTAAGTGAATACCAAAGGGTCCTTTGAAATTTGCTTGGTGGCGCTATAGAGAAACTAAGTCCTGCTCACTAAAGTTTGTTAAGGATTCCTGTTGGGGGGTGGATAAGGATGCATCCAAATGAGTTTTAAGCAGCTCGGCCCAAAACTGTGGAATTCAGAGCCAAACGTATGACAGCAGCGTTTGAGGTGAATATGCCACGCCGCCACGCCCCCCTGCTCCATCCAATCCAGTTGAGCCTGAAATCCACAACATACCAACATGTGTTCTGTCTGTGGACACAGTTTCATGTTGATTAGCTCAGAGGGGTAACATAGCGACCGCTTACAACAAAACATGACACTTCCTGTTGTCAGGGGGCGTGGCCTAAGCAATGTCATCATTTGACCATTGGATATTATAGGAGACCTGATGGTGATCAATTACTGAAAGTTTGATGCCTCTGTGTGTTTCTGTGTAGGAGATATAACAGTTTTATTTTTTGTGGCGAGTAGGTGAACTTTGACCCCTGCTAATGCCCCTCCAACAAGCTCAAAAACTCACCGTTTTGATAACTTTTAATTGGCCATGCCTTATGATCAGACTGCCCGAGTTTCAAGCCGCTCGCTAAAAATCTCTAGGAGGAGATCCATCAAATACCAATGCTATAAACGTCAAAAATGGGGTCAAAATCAGACATTCAATCTAAAATGGCCAACTTCCTGTGATATTTACACTATGACATTAATTGTAAATTCTGAGCGTCTTGGTGAGCTCTACCACTGTACCAAATCTCATGTCTCTACGATGAAGTAAGTGAATAGCAAAGGGTCCTTTGAAAATTGCTAAGTGGCGCCGTTGAGGCATTAGGTCACGCCCACCAAAATTTGTTATGGATTCCTGTTGGGGGGTGGATAAGGATGCATCCAAGTGAGTTTTATGCAGCTCGGCCCAAAAATGTGGAATTCAGAGCCAAACGTATGGCAGCGGCGTTTGAGGTGACTTCACCACGCCGCCACGCTCTCCTGCTCCATCGAATCGACTTGGGGCTGGAATCCACAACACAACAACATGTTTTCTGTCTCTGGACACAGTTTCATGTTGATTAGCTCAGAGGGGTAACATAGCGACCGTTTACAGCAAAACATGACACTTCCTGTTGTCAGGGGGTGTGGCCTAAGTGATGTCATCATTTGACCATTGGATATTATAGGAGACCTGATGATGATTAATCACAGAAAGTTTGGTGCCTCTGTGTGTTTCTGTGTAGGAGATATAACACTTTTATTTTTTGTGGCGAATAGGTGAACTTTGACCCCTGCCAACGCCCCTCCAGCATGCTCAAAAACTCACCGTTTTGATAACTTTTGATTGGCCATGCCTTATGATCAGACTGCCCGAGTTTCAAGCCGATCGCTCAAAATCTCTAGGAGGAGATCCATCAAATACCAATGCTATAAATGTCAAAAATTGGGTCAAAATCAGACTTTCAGTCTAAAATGGCCAACTTCCTGTGATATTTGCACTATGACATTAATTGTAAATTCTGAGCGTCTTGTTGAGCTCTACAACTGTACCAAATTTCATGTCTCTACGACGAAGTAAGTGAATAGCAAAGGGTCCTTTGAAAATTTCTAGGTGGCGCCGTTGAGGCATTTTTCTTTAGATTTTTGTGACGACCTTAAAATACAAAATTTTTAAACAGTCACCATGCATCTGCCAAGTTTGGTGAGTTTTTGAAAATGAGAAAGCCCCCAAAAAGGCCCCTCTTTAGGGGGGCAGAATAATAAGAAGAATAATTAAAGCCGCAAGCGGCGTCGATCGGCCCTCGCAGCCAAGCGCCGCTCCGGCCTATTGGCCACCGCGGGGGTTCGCGCACCGCCGGCCGCCAGCCACCGCAGAAACTGTCACGCATTTTCCCCGCCCGTCCGCCGGGAGATTCCCACGAACGCATTCGGCAGCGCTCCCCCACGACTCACAACAAATCTGGTGTAGATCGGTCGATGCAGCGAGGATATACAGCCGTTGAATATTGATATTGCATTTGGCCACTGGGCCGGACAAAATCGTTCGGTGGGCCGGATCCGGCCCGCGGGCCATACGTTTGACACCCCTGGTTTAAACATTAGTATACCAATTTAATCAAAGGTATCTTACTACCTGTTAATCCAGCTTCATGTGAAAAGTTAACAAAACCTTTTTAGTTATTTAAAGTTAATTGTTATTTCATGTGTTTAAGGGTTTTGTTTCTTGCATTAAGACAGCTTTTATGAAAGTTTGACAGTTAAATTGGTGGATACACACCCAAAAGTAATAATGTAAAAGTAACACTTTAGCAATATTCCACATGTGTATGTTGTGTACCAACTTTCGTAATTCTATCTTAAAGCATGGCTTGGGGCTGATCATTTAAAATATTCTAGGGGGCGCTATAGAAAAATTAGGTCACGCCAACCACAGTTTGTTATGGATTCCTGTCGGGGGTGGAAAAGGATGCATCCAAGGGAGTTTTAAGCAGCTCGACCCAAAAATGTGGAATTCAGAGCCAAACGTATGGCAGCGGCGTTTGAGGTGACTTCACCACACCACCACGCCGCCCTGCTCCATCGAATCCACTTGGGGCTGGAATCCAAAACACCAACATGTCTTCTGTCTCTGGATACATTTTCATGTTGATTAGCTCAGAGGGGTAACATAGCGACCGTTTACAGCAAAACATGACATTTCCTGTTGTCAGGGGGCGTGGCCTAAGTGATGTCATCATTTGACCATTGGATATGATAGAAGACCTGATGATGATCAATCACAGATAGTTTGGTGCCTCTGTGTGTTTCTGTGTAGGAGATATAACTGTTTTATTTTTTGTGGCGAGTAGGTGAACTTTGACCCCTGCTAACGCCCCTTCAACAAGCTCAAAAACTCACTGTTTTGATAACTTTTAATTGGCCATGCCTTATGATCAGACTGACCGAGTTTCAAGCCGCTCGCTCGAAATCCCTAGGAGGAGTTCGATCAAATACCAATGCTGTAAACGTCAAAAATGGGGTCAAAATCAGACCTTCAATCTAAAATGGCCGACTTCCTGTGATATTTGCACTATGACATTAATTGTAAATTCTGAGCGTCTTGGTGAGCTCTACTACTGTACCAAATCTCATGTCTCTACGATGAAGTAAGTGAATAGCAAAGGGTCCTTTGAAAATTGCGAGGTGGCGCCGTTGAGGCATTAGGTCACGCCCACCAAAGTTTGTTATGGATTCCTGTCGGGGGCTAGATAAGGATGCATCCAAGTGACTTTTAAGCAGCTCTGCCCAGAAATGTGGAATTCAGAGCCAAACGTATGGCAGCGGCGTTTGAGGTGACTTCACCACGCCGCCACGCCCCCCTGCTCCATCGAATCCACTTGGGGCTGGAATCCACAACACACCAACATGTCTTCTGTCTCTGGACACAGTTTCACGTTGATTAGCTCAGAGGGGTAACATAGCGACCGTTTACAGCAAAACATGACACTTCCTGTTGTCAGGGGGCGTGGCCTAAGTGATGTCATCATTTGACCATTGGATATTAAAGAAGACCCAATGATGATCAATCACAGAAGGTTTGGTGCCTCTGTGTGTTTCTGTGTAGGAGATATAACAGTTTTATTTTTTGTGGCGAGTAGGTGAACTTTGACCCCTGCTAACGCCCCTTCAACATGCTCAAAAACTCACCGTTTTGATAACTTTTAATTGGCCATGCCTTATGATCAGACTGACCGAGTTTCAAGTCGCTCGCTCAAAATCCCTAGGAGGAGTTCGATCAAATACCAATGCTGTAAACGTCAAAAATGGGGTCAAAATCAGACCTTCAATCTAAAATGGCCGACTTCCTGTGATATTTGCACTATGACATTAATTATAAATTCTGAACGTCTTGGTGAGCTCTACAACTGTACCAAATTTCACGTCTCTACGATGAAGTAAGTGAATAGCAAAGGGTCCTTTGAAAATTGCTAGGTGGCGCCGTTGAGGCATTTTCCGTTAGATTTTTGTGATGACCTTAAAATATAAAATTTTTAAACAGTCTTCATGCATCTGCCAAGTTTGGTGAGTTTTTGAATATGATAAAGCCCCCAAAAAGGCCCCTCTTTAGGGGGGCAGAATAAAAATAATAATAATAATAATAATAATAATAATAATAATAAGAAGAAACAACACAGAAACAATAGGCCTTCGCAGCGCTTCGCTGCTCGGGCCTAATAATTAAAACCGCAAGCGGTGATGATCGGCCCTCGCAGCCAAGCGCCGCTCTGGCCTATGGGCCACCGCTAGGGTACGCGCACCTCCCACCGCCAGCCACAGCAGAAGCTGTCATGCATTTTCCTCGCCCGTCTACCATGCAATACACACGTACGCGTTGGGCAGCGCTCTCCCACGACTCACAAAAAATCTGGTGCAGATCGGTCGATGCACCGAGGAGACACAGCCGTTGAATAATGATAATGCATTTGGCCACCGGGCCGGACTAAATCGTTCGGCGGGCCAGATCCGGCCCGCAGGCCGTACGTTTGACACCCCTGGTTTAAACATTAGTATACCAACTTAATCAAAGGTATCTTACTAGCTGTTAATCCAGCTTCATGTGAAAAGTTAACAAAACCTTTTTAGCTATTTAAAGTTAATTGTTATTTCATGTGTTTAATGGTTTTGTTTCTTGCATTAAGACAGCTTTTATGAAAGTTTGACATCTAAATTGGTGAATACACACCCAAAAGTAATAATGTAAAAGTAACACTTTAGCAATTGGAATATTGCTAAAGTAACACGTTAGCAATATTCCACATGTGTATGTTGTGTACAAACCTTAGTAATTTCTAACAGACCACTTCACTCTCAGAAAGCAGGTCTGCTGGTGGTTCCTAAAGTCTGTAAAACCAGAATGATTGGCAGATCCTTTAGCTATCATGCTCCTCTCCAGTGGAACCAACTCCCAGTTTTGGTCCGTGACGCAGACACCCTGTCTACTTTTAAGACAAATCCTAAAACTTTCCTTTTTCCATCCATCCATCGTCTTCCGCTTATCCGGGGTCGGGTCGCGGGGGTAGCAGCTTCAAGAGGGAGGCCCAGACCTTCCTCTCCCCAGCCATTTGGGCCACTTCCTCCGGGGGAATCCCAAAGCGTTCCCAGGCGAGCATAGTCTCTCCAGCGTGTCCTGGGTCTTCCCCTGGGCCTCCTCCCGGTGGGACGTGCCCAGAACACCTCACCAGGGATGCCTCCAGGAGGCATCCTAACCAGATGCCCGAGCCACCTCAACTGGCTCCTCTCAATGTGGAGGAGCAGCGGCTCTACTCTGAGTCCTCCCCGGATGACTGAGCTCCTCACCCTATCTCTAAGGGAGAGCCCAGACACACTATGGAGAAAACTTATTTTGGCCGCTTGTGTCCGGGATCTCGTTCTTTCGGTCACGACCCAAAGCTCGTGACCATAGATGAGGTTAGGAACGTAGATCGACTGGTAAATCGAGAGCTTGGCCTTTTGGCTCAGCTCTCTCTTCACCACAACGGATCGGTACAGCGCCTGCTTCACAGCAGACGTCGCACCAATCCGCCTGTCGATCTCCCGCTCCATCTTCCCCTCATTCGTGAACAAGACCCCAAGATACTTGAACTCCTCCACTAGAAGGTGGCTCTTGGGACTTTCCTTTTTGACAAAGCTTATAGTTAGAGTGGTTCATGTTACCCTGAGCTACCTCTATAGTTATGCTGCTATAGGCTTAGGCTGCTGGAGGACATCAGGGTCTATTGTTCTTCAATTTTGCATGACTGTTGTCATTTCAGCTTTTAACTTTTTGTTTTTTCTATTTTTTCTTCATAGTAGGTACACCTGGTCTGGCGTTCTGTTAGCTGTGACATCATTCAGGGAAGACAGATCATCTGCTATTACCATCTAATGTAAAACAGATTACTGGAGACATGTGTGCTTCTGTGCTTTTTTGTCTGTCTTGTTGTGTCTCTTCTCTCTCTTTTGTAACCCCCAGTCGGTCAAGGCAGATTACCGTTCATACTGAGCCCGGTTCTGCTGGAGGTTTTTCCTTCCTGTTAATGGGGAGTTTTTCCTTCTTCTGTCACTTCATGCTTGATCAGTATGAGGGATTGCTGCAAAGCCATGTACAATGCAAACGACTCTCCCTGTGGCTCTACGCTTCTTCAGGAGTGAATGCTGCTTGTTACGACTTTGATGAAATCAACTGGTTCCCTTATATAGGAATTTCTTTTACCAATCTGGATAATCTGACTTAATATGTATAATCTGATTGATTTTGACATTGTAAACTGCCTTTAGATGACATGCAGGCATGGACTGGTAATCGGGCGTACCGGGCATTTTCCCGGTGGGCCGACGTGCTGTTTGGGCCGGCAGACCCGACATGTATATTAATAATATGTATTATTATTATTATTATTATTAATAATTATTTTATATATCTGCCTCGTTATCATCCCTGACAGTCTAAAGGGCTAGGCCAATCATAAAGTAGAAAAACACCTTCACGCTCCATGTGGAACTTTGTGCAGCGGTGTTCACAGTAGTAATGGGAGGCGCAGAGAAACTGCACGAAAAAAAGAAACGATTTCTTCAAACGGACGCTGCGAAATGTGTCAAACTCACTGACATGTTCCCTACAGCAGGCCTTCATCTGCTCCGGTGTCTGATGTAAAATATGGTGGTGGTGGTTGTAGTCAGTGACGTGCGGTAGGGTTCATAGCTGGTGAGGCACTGACGTCATCAGAGTCAGATTTACAAATATATACACTCTACAGAGTAGACTCGTTGCAAAGTGCTGAAGGAGACTGATTGAGCCAAATAAATTCACCAAGATACATGGAAAAATATTGGTTCTTTGATGAAAAAAAATTGTCATTTGATTGGTAGCAGTTTATGAGTTATGATGGATTTCTGCATTTGTAACACATTCTAAAACTATAACCCACATTACGCACATTTTATCACAAAAACAAAACATGAATAAGTATCGCTGTCTTACCTCTACTTATAATTTAAGTTCCTGTGGCGCTCTTTCTGAACAAAAATATCATCATTTTCCGGTAAAAGTTCTCTTTATCTTCTTCAGATTTAAAACTCTCTTAGTCTAAGTGGAGCTCACTGCCAGGGAGGAAAGCCTTCCCTGATCAGTCCTGTTCCAGCTGTATGTTTAGAGTCTTTTTAGTGCTTTACTTGTTTAGCAAAACTCGCTAATAAAACATCAATAACTTGTTTTGACTCTACTATTTGGGGATCACGAGCGGTGCCCCTTGAGCGCCCCCTGCCTAGCGGCCAAGGAACTGCCGGCCTCACCTACAACCAGTTCTTTGCTGTTTATGATCGGCCAGCACCACGAAAACATGTTATCTGCACACAGTATGATGACCAAAACACAATTCGTAATCCACATATATTAAATTGTGGAAAATCAGTTCATAACTGTTTGAACAATTGAATTTATGATCTAGAGACAGGAAGATGCATTCACAGAATGGAAGTCAGCGCAGTTAACATGGGATTGCGCAATCCCAGGGGAGGCCAAGCTCGCTGCGGCCTCACCGGCTTTGCTATGAAGCGCCACCAAGGATTTACATGAAAAATAGCAAAAAGTCTGCGATTTTAAAGAAAATATGATCAAAAATTAGCAAATTAGATAAATAAAATACTTATTACAAATGACTGAGTAAATCAAAATTTATATTATGTTATTATATATTTTCTTTCTTTCCATGATGACAAGTGAGGCATTTCTCTGGTTCATTTTGTCATTGGCATCCTTTCTTACACAGTGAGTGCACATTAGTCCAATGTTACCCTACAGTATCTGGAAGACTGAATAGATCTGATGAGCAACTTACAATAACTTCTTATAATGATGTAACGTGATAATATGTGTGATTGACCGTGACACCTCTCTTTCTCTCTCTCTCTCTGATCTAAGAATTGTTGCTGTGCTGTGGTGGAGTTTACATTTTACAGTGTTAATAAATTAAGATTTTGGAAGTATTTTAAGTGTCCACTCTCACTAATTTCCATTAACCTGGCCTCAAGGTATTGCACAGTTGGTATTGCAAAGTTGGTATACACATTCAGTACACAAAAAAAATGTGGTGGGCCAGTCTAATCCAAAATGCCAGGGCCGATTTTTTTGTCCCAGTCCACCCCTGATGACATGTTTTATGATTTGGCGTTATATAAATAAAAACTGAAATGTATTGAACAAGAGTAAGTTTATCAGTTTTCAAGCAGGATTTGTATATCTGTTCAACTTAAATATATAAGGAAACCAAAGAGTTAAGATCACTTACTTACCAAGAGAAATTCCTTTGGGGTTTATTTGTGGTCTCTTGCTGCCCCCTGCTGGACAAGTATGATAATACATATGCTTTACATGTCAACTTGGTATCAAAATTCAGATTTCAATCTAAAATGGCTTACTTCCTGTGATACTTGCACTATGACATTAATTATAAATTCTGAGCGTCTTGCTGAGATCTACAACTGTACAAAATTTCATTACTCTACGATGAAGTAAGTGAATACCAAAGGGTCCTTTGAAATTTGCTTGGTGGCGCTATAGAGAAACTAAGTCCTGCTCACTAAAGTTTGTTAAGGATTCCTGTTGGGGGGTGGATAAGGATGCATCCAAATGAGTTTTAAGCAGCTTGGCCCAAAACTGTGGAATTCAGAGCCAAACGTATGACAGCAGCGTTTGAGGTGAATATGCCACGCCGCCACGCCCCCCTGCTCCATCCAATCCAGTTGAGCCTGAAATCCACAACATACCAACATGTGTTCTGTCTGTGGACACAGTTTCATGTTGATTAGCTCAGAGGGGTAACATAGCGACCGCTTACAACAAAACATGACACTTCCTGTTGTCAGGGGGCGTGGCCTAAGCAATGTCATCATTTGACCATTGGATATTATAGGAGACCTGATGGTGATCAATTACTGAAAGTTTGATGCCTCTGTGTGTTTCTGTGTAGGAGATATAACAGTTTTATTTTTTGTGGCGAGTAGGTGAACTTTGACCCCTGCTAATGCCCCTCCAACAAGCTCAAAAACTCACCGTTTTGATAACTTTTAATTGGCCATGCCTTATGATCAGACTGCCCGAGTTTCAAGCCGCTCGCTAAAAATCTCTAGGAGGAGATCCATCAAATACCAATGCTATAAACGTCAAAAATGGGGTCAAAATCAGACATTCAATCTAAAATGGCCAACTTCCTGTGATATTTACACTATGACATTAATTGTAAATTCTGAGCGTCTTGGTGAGCTCTACCACTGTACCAAATCTCATGTCTCTACGATGAAGTAAGTGAATAGCAAAGGGTCCTTTGAAAATTGCTATGTGGCGCCGTTGAGGCATTAGGTCACGCCCACCAAAATTTGTTATGGATTCCTGTTGGGGGGTGGATAAGGATGCATCCAAGTGAGTTTTATGCAGCTCGGCCCAAAAATGTGGAATTCAGAGCCAAACGTATGGCAGCGGCGTTTGAGGTGACTTCACCACGCCGCCACGCTCTCCTGCTCCATCGAATCGACTTGGGGCTGGAATCCACAACACAACAACATGTCTTCTGTCTCTGGACACAGTTTCATGTTGATTAGCTCAAAGGGGTAACATAGCGACCGTTTACAGCAAAACATGACACTTCCTGTTGTCAGGGGGTGTGGCCTAAGTGATGTCATCATTTGACCATTGGATATTATAGGAGACATGATGATGATTAATCACAGAAAGTTTGGTGCCTCTGTGTGTTTCTGTGTAGGAGATATAACACTTTTATTTTTTGTGGCGAATAGGTGAACTTTGACCCCTGCCAACGCCCCTTCAGCATGCTCAAAAACTCACCGTTTTGATAACTTTTGATTGGCTATGCCTTATGATCAGACTGCCCGAGTTTCAAGCCGATCGCTCGATATCTCTAGGAGGAGTTAGATCTTATACCGATGCTGTAACTGTCAAAATTGAGGTCAAAATCAGACTTTTAATCTAAAATGGCCGACTTCCTGTGATATTTACACTATGACATTAATTGTAAATTCTGAGCGTCTTGGTGAGCTCTACAACTGTACCAAATTTCATGTCTCTACGACGAAGTAAGTGAATAGCAAAGGGTCCTTTGAAAATTTCTAGGTGGCGCCGTTGAGGCATTTTTCTTTAGATTTTTGTGACGACCTTAAAATACAAAATTTTTAAACAGTCACCATGCATCTGCAAAGTTTGGTGAGTTTTTGAAAATGACAAAGCCCCCAAAAAGGCCCCTCTTTAGGGGGGCAGAATAATAAGAATAATTAAAACCGCAAGCGGTGATGATCGGCCCTCGCAGCCAAGCGCCGCTCTGGCCTATGGGCCACCGCTAGGGTACGCGCACCTCCCGCCGCCAGCCACCGCAGAAGCTGTCATGCATTTTCCTCACCCGTCTACCATGCAATACACACGTATGCGTTGGGCAGCGCTCCCCCACGACTCACAAAAAATGTGGTGCAGATCGGTCGATGCACCGAGGAGACACAGCCGTTGAATAATAAAAATGCATTTGGCCACCGGGCCGGACTAAATCGTTCGGCGGGCCAGATCCGGCCCGCAGGCCGTACGTTTGACACCCCTGGTTTAAACATTAGTATACCAACTTAATCAAAGGTATCTTACTAGCTGTTAATCCAGCTTCATGTGAAAAGTTAACAAAACCTTTTTAGTTATTTAAAGTTAATTATTTCATGTGTTTAAGGGTTTCGTTTCTTGCATTAAGACAGCTTTTATGAAAGTTTGACAGTTAAATTGGTGGATACACACCCAAAAGTAATAATGTAAAAGTAACACTTTGGCAATTGGAAAATTGCTAAAGTAACACGTTAGCAATATTCCACATGTGTATGTTGTGTACAAACTTTAGTAATTTCTAACAGACCACTTCACTCTCAGAAAGCAGGTCTGCTGGTGGTTCCTAAAGTCTGTAAAACCAGAATGGGAGGCAGATCCTTTAGTTATCAGGCTCCTCTCCAGTGGAACAAACTCCCAGTTTTGGTCCGTGACGCAGACACCCTGTCTACTTTTAAGACTAATCCTAAAACTTTCCTTTTTCCATCCATCCATCGTCTTCCACTTATCCGGGGTCAGGTCGCAGGGGCAGCTTCAAGAGGGAGCCCCAGACCTTCCTCTCCCCAGCCACTTGGGCCACTTCCTCTGGGGGAATCCCAAAGCGTTCCCAGGCCAGCATAGTCTCTCCAGCGTGTCCTGGGTCTTCCTCTGGGTCTCCTCCCGGTGGGACGTGCCCAGAACACCTCATCAGGGATGCGTCCAGGAGGCATCCTAACCAGATGCCCGATCCACCTCAACTGGCTCCTCTCAATGTGGAGGAGCAGCGGCTCTACTCTGAGTCCTCCCCGGATGACTGAGCTCCTCACCCTATCTCTAAGGGAGAGCCCAGACACACTATGGAGAAAACTCATTTTGGCCGCTTGTATCCGGGATTTCGTTCTTTCGGTCACGACCCAAAGCTCGTGACCATAGATGAGGGTAGGAACGTAGATCGACTGGTAAATCGAGAGCTTGGCCTTTTGGCTCAGCTCTCTCTTGACCACAACGGATCGGTACAGCGCACGCTTCACAGCAGACGTCGCACCAATCCGCCTGTCGATCTCCCGCTCCATCTTCCCCTCATTCGTGAACAAGACCCCAAGATACTTGAACTCCTCCACTAGAAGCTGGCTCTTGGGACTTTCCTTTTTGACAAAGCTTATAGTTAGAGTGGTTCATGTTACCCTGAGCTACCTCTATAGTTATGCTGCTGTAGGCTTAGGCTGCTGGAGGACATCAGGGTCTATTGTTCTTCAATTTTGCATGACTGTTGTCATTTCAGCTTTTACCTTTTTGTTTTTTCTATTTTTTCTTCATAGTAGGTACACCTGGTCTGGCGTTCTGTTAGCTGTGACATCATTCAGGGAAGACAGATCACCTGCTATTACCATCTAATGTAAAACACATTACTGGATCAATGTGTGCTTCTGTGCTTTTTTGTCTGTCTTGTTGTGTCTCTTCTCTCTCTTTTGTAACCCCCAGTCGGTCAAGGCAGATGACCGTTCATACTGAGCCCGGTTCGGCTGGAGGTTTTTCCTTCCTGTTAATGGGGAGTTTTTCCTTCTGCTGTCACTTCATGCTTGATCAGTATGAGGGATTGCTGCAAAGCCATGTACAATGCAAACGACTCTCCCTGTGGCTCTACGCTTCTTCAGGAGTCAATGCTGCTTGTTACGACTTTGATGAAATCAACTGGTTCCCTTATATAGGAATTTCTTTTACCAATCTGGATAATCTGACTTAATATGTATAATCTGATTGATTTTGACATTGTAAACTGCCTTTAGATGACATGCAGGCCGGCAGACCCGACATGTATATTAATAATATGTATTATTATTATTAATATTATTATTATTTTATATATCTGCCTCGTTATATTTGCATAATGCATGAAGAAAAATATCAGCAGCGCAAGAGTCTGTTCCGATCATCCGGCCCTTACCACAGGCTACTGCAGCCCATTGGTTATCATCCCTGACAGTCTAAAGGGCTAGGCCAATCATGAAGTAGAAAAACACCTTCACGCTCCATGTGGAACTTTGTGCAGCGGTGTTCACAGTAGTAATGGATAAGAAACGCAAGGGAGGCGCAGAGAAACTGCACGAAAAAAAGAAACGAGTTCTTCAAACGGATGCTGCGAAATGTGTCAAACTGACTGACATGTTCCCAACAGCAGGCCCTTCATCTGCTCCGGTGTCTGGTGTAAAATATGGTGGTGGTGGTTGTAGTCAGTGACGTGCGGTAGAGTTCATAGCTGGTGAGGCACTGACGTCATCAGAGTCAGATTTACAAATATATACACTCTACAGAGTAGACTCGTTGCAAAGTGCTGAAGGAGACTGATTGAGCCAAATAAATTCACCAAGATACATGGAAAAATATTGGTTCTTTGATGAAAAAAATTGTCATTTGATTGGTAACAGTTTATGAGTTATGATGGATTTCTGCATTTGTAACACATTCTAAAACTATAACCCACATTAAGCACATTTCATTACAGAAACAAAACATGAATAAGTATCGCTGTCTTACCTCTACTTATAATTTAAGTCCATGCAGCGCTCTTTCTGAACAAAAATATCATAATTTTCCGGTAAAAGTTCTCTTTATCTTCTTCAGTTTTAAAAGTCTCTCAGTCTCAGTGGAGCTCACTGCCAGGGAGGAAAGCCTTCCCTGATCAGTCCTGTTCCAGCTGTATGTTTAGAGTCTTTTTAGTGCTTTACTTGTTTAGCAAAACTCGCTAATAAAACATCAATAACTTGTTTTGACTCTACTATTTGGGGATCACGAGCGGTGCCCCTTGAGCGCCCCCTGCCTAGTGGCCAAGGAACTGCTGGCCTCACCTACAACCAGTTCTTTGCTGTTTATGATCGGCCAGCACCACGAAAACATGTTATCTGCACACAGTTTGATGACCAAAACACAATTCGTAATCCACATATATTAAATTGTGGAAAATCAGTTCATAACTGTTTGAACAATTGAATTTATGATCTAGAGACAGGAAGATGCATTCACAGAATGGAAGTCAGCGCAGTTACCATGGGATTGCGCAATCCCAGGGTAGGCCAAGCTCGCTGCGGCCTCACCGGCTTCGCTATGAAGCGCCACCAAGGATTTACATGAAAAATAGCGAAAAGTCTGCGATTTTAAAGAAAATATGATCAAAAATTAGGAAATTAGATAAATAAAATACTTATTACAAATGACTGAGTAAATCAAAATTTATATTATGTTATTATATATTTTCTTTCTTTCCATGATGACAAGTGAGGCATTTCTCTGGTTCATTTTGTCATTGGCATCCTCTTTTACACAGTGAGTGCACATTAGTCCAATGTTACCCTACAGTATCTGGAAGACTGAATAGATCTGATGAGCAACTTACAATAACTTCTTATAATGATGTAACGTGATAATATGTGTGATTGACCGTGACACCTCTCTTTCTCTCTCTCTCTCTCTGATCTAAGAATAATTGCTGTGCTGTGGTGGAGTTTACATTTTACAGTGTTAATAAATTAAGATTTTGGAAGTATTTTAAGTGTCCACTCACTAATTTCCATTATCCTGACTTCAAGGTATTGCACAGTTGGTATTGCACAGTTGGTATACACATTCAGTACACAAAAAAAATGTGGTGGGCCAGTCTAATCCAAAATGCCAGGGCCAATTTTTTGTCCCAATCCACCCCTGATGACATGTTTCATGATTTGGCGCTATATAAATAAAAACTGAAATGTATTGAACAAGAGTTTGTCAGTTTTCAAGCAGGATTTGTATATCTGTTCAACTTAAATATACAAGGAAACCAAAGAGTTAAGATCACTTACTTACCAAGAGAAATTCCTTTGGGGTTTATTTGTGGTCTCTTGCTGCCCCCTGCTGGACAAGTATGATCAAATACATATGCTTTACATGTCAACTTGGTATCAAAATTCAGATTTCAATCTAAAATGGCTTACTTCCTGTGATACTTGCAGTATGACATTAATTGTAAATTCTGAGCGTCTTGCTGAGATCTACAACTGTACAAAATTTCATTACTCTACGATGAAGTAAGTGAATACCAAAGGGTCCTTTGAAATTTGCTTGGTGGCGCTATAGAGAAACTAAGTCCTGCTCACTAAAGTTTGTTAAGGATTCCTGTTGGGGGGTGGATAAGGATGCATCCAAATGAGTTTTAAGCAGCTCGGCCCAAAACTGTGGAATTCAGAGCCAAACGTATGACAGCAGCGTTTGAGGTGAATATGCCACGCCGCCACGCCCCCCTGCTCCATCCAATCCAGTTGAGCCTGAAATCCACAACATACCAACATGTGTTCTGTCTGTGGACACAGTTTCATGTTGATTAGCTCAGAGGGGTAACATAGCGACCGCTTACAACAAAACATGACACTTCCTGTTGTCAGGGGGCGTGGCCTAAGCAATGTCATCATTTGACCATTGGATATTATAGGAGACCTGATGGTGATCAATCACTGAAAGTTTGATGCCTCTGTGTGTTTCTGTGTAGGAGATATAACACTTTTATTTTTTGTGGCGAGTAGGTGAACTTTAACCCTTGCTAATGCCCCTTCAACAAGCTCAAAAACTCACCGTTTTGATAACTTTTAATTGGCCATGCCTTATGATCAGACTGCCCGAGTTTCAAGCCGCTCGCTAAAAATCTCTAGGAGGAGATCCATCAAATACCAATGCTATAAACGTCAAAAATGGGGTCAAAATCAGACATTCAATCTAAAATGGCCGACTTCCTGTGATATTTACACTATGACATTAATTGTAAATTCTGAGCGTCTTGGTGAGCTCTACCACTGTACCAAATCTCATGTCTCTACGATGAAGTAAGTGAATAGCAAAGGGTCCTTTGAAAATTGCTAAGTGGCGCCGTTGAGGCATTAGGTCACGCCCACCAAAATTTGTTATGGATTCCTGTTGGGGGGTGGATAAGGATGCATCCAAGTGAGTTTTATGCAGCTCGGCCCAAAAATGTGGAATTCAGAGCCAAACGTATGGCAGCGGCGTTTGAGGTGACTTCACCACGCCGCCACGCTCTCCTGCTCCATCGAATCGACTTGGGGCTGGAATCCACAACACAACAACATGTGTTCTGTCTGTGGACACAGTTTCATGTTGATTAGCTCAGAGGGGTAACATAGCGACCGTTTACAGCAAAACATGACACTTCCTGTTGTCAGGGGGTGTGGCCTAAGTGATGTCATCATTTGACCATTGGATATTATAGGAGACCTGATGATGATTAATCACAGAAAGTTTGGTGCCTCTGTGTGTTTCTGTGTAGGAGATATAACACTTTTATTTTTTGTGGCGAATAGGTGAACTTTGACCCCTGCCAACGCCCCTTCAGCATGCTCAAAAACTCACCGTTTTGATAACTTTTGATTGGCCATGCCTTATGATCAGACTGCCCGAGTTTCAAGCCGATCGCTCGATATCTCTAGGAGGAGTTAGATCTTATACCGATGCTGTAACTGTCAAAATTGAGGTCAAAATCAGACTTTCAATCTAAAATGGCCGACTTCCTGTGATATTTACACTATGACATTAATTGTAAATTCTGAGCGTCTTGGTGAGCTCTACAACTGTACCAAATTTCATGTCTCTACGACGAAGTAAGTGAATAGCAAAGGGTCCTTTGAAAATTTCTAGGTGGCGCCGTTGAGGCATTTTTCTTTAGATTTTTGTGACGACCTTAAAATACAAAATTTTTAAACAGTCACCATGCATCTGCCAAGTTTGGTGAGTTTTTGAAAATGAGAAAGCCCCCAAAAAGGCCCCTCTTTAGGGGGGCAGAATAATAATAATAATAATTAAAACCGCAAGCGGTGATGATCGGCCCTCGCAGCAAAGCGCCGCTCTGGCCTATTGGCCACCGCTGGGATTTGCGCACCGCCGGCTGCCCGCCACCGCAGATGCTGTCACGCATTTTGCCCGCCCGTCCACTGGGCGATTCACACGAACGTGTTCGGCAGCGCTCCGCCACGACTCACAAAAAATCTGGTGCAGATCGCTCGATGCAGCGAGGAGACACAGCCGTTGAATAATGAAAATGCATTTGGCCACCGGACCGGACTAAATCGTTCGGCGGGCCAGATCCGGCCCGCAGGCCGTACGTTTGACACCCCTGGTTTAAACACTAGTATACAAATTTAATCAAAGGTATTTTACTAGCTGTTAATCCAGCTTCATGTGAAAAGTTAACAAAACCTTTTTAGTTATTTAAAGTTAATTATTTCATGTGCTTAAGGGTTTCGTTTCTTGCATTAAGACAGCTTTTATGAAAGTTTGACAGTTAAATTGGTGGATACTCACCCAAAAGTAATAATGTAAAAGTAACACTTTAGCAATTGAAATATTGCTAAAGTAACACGTTAGCAATATTCCACATGTGTATGTTGTGTACAAACTTTAGTAATTTCTAACAGACCACTTCACTCTCAGAAAGCAGGTCTGCTGGTGGTTCCTAAAGTCTGTAAAACCAGAATGGGAGGCAGATCCTTTAGCTATCATGCTCCTCTCCAGTGGAACCATCTCCCAGTTTTGGTCCGTGAGGCAGACACCCTGTCTACTTTTAAGACTAATCCTAAAACTTTCCTTTTTCCATCCATCCATCGTCTTCCGCTTATCCGGGGTCGGGTCGCGGGTGTAGCAGCTTCAAGAGGGAGGCCCAGACCTTCCTCTCCCCAGCCACTTGGGCTACTTCCTCCGGGGGAATCCCTAAGCGTTCCCAGGCGAGCATAGTCTCTCCAGCGTGTCCTGGGTCTTCCCCTGGGCCTCCTCCCGGTGGGACGTGCCCAGAACACCTCACCAGGGAGGCGTCCAGGAGGCATCCTGACCAGATGCCCGAGCCACCTCAACTGGCTCCTCTCAATGTGAAGGAGCAACGGCTCTACTCTGAGTCCTCCCCGGATGACTGAGCTCCTCCTTGGCCTTTTGGCTCAGCTCTCTCTTCACCACAACGGATCGGTACAGCGCCCGCTTCACAGCAGACGCCGCACCAATCCGCCTGTCGATCTCCTGCTCCATCTTCCCCTCATTCGTGAAAAAGACCCAAAGATACTTGAACTCCTCCACTAGAAGCTGGCTCTTGGGACTTTCCTTTTTGACAAAGCTTATAGTTAGAGTGGCTCATGTTACGCTGAGCTACCTTTATAGTTATGCTGCTATAGGCTTAGGCTGCTGGAGGACATCAGGGTCTATTGTTCTTCATTTTTGCATGACTGTTGTCATTTCAGCTTTTAACTTTTTGTTTTTTCTATTTTTTCTTCATAGTAGGTACACCTGGTCTGGCGTTCTGTTAGCTGTGACATCATCCAGGGAAGACAGATCACCTGTTATTACCATCTAATGTCAAACAGATTACTGGATCAATGTGTGCTTCTGTGCTTTTTTGTCTGTCATGTTGTGTCTCTTCTCTCTCTTTTGTAACCCCCAGTCGGTCGAGGCAGATTACCGTTCATACTGAGCCTGGTTCTGCTGGAGGTTTTTCCTTCCTGTTAATGGGGAGTTTTTCCTTCTGCTGTCACTTCATGCTTGCTCAGTATGAGGGATTGCTGCAAAGCCATGTACAATGCAAACGACTCTCCCTGTAGCTCTACGCTTCTTCAGGAGTGAATGCCGCTTGCTACGACTTTGATGCAATCAACTGGTTCCCTTATATAGGAATTTCTTTTACCAATCTGGATAATCTGACTTAATATGTATAATCTGATTGATTTTGACTTTGTAAACTGCCTTTAGATGACATGCAGGCATGGACTGGTAATCGGGCGTACCGGGCATTTTCCCGGTGGGCCGACGTGCTGTTTGGGCCGGCAGACCCAACATGTATATTAATAATATGTATTATTATTATTTTATATATCTGCCTCGTTATATTTGCATAATGCATGAATAAAAATAAAATCAGCAGCGCAAGAGTCTGTTCCGATCATCCGGCCCTTACCACAGGCTACTGCAGCCCATTGGTTATCATCCCTGACAGTCTAAAGGGCTAGGCCAATCATAAAGTAGAAAAAACACCTTCACGCTCCATGTGGAACTTTGTGCAGCGGTGTTCACAGTAGTAATGGATAAGAAACGCAAGGGAGGCGCAGAGAAACTGCACGAAAAAAAGAAACGAGTTCTTCAAACGGACGCTGCGAAATGTGTCAAACTGACTGACATGTTCCCAACAGCAGGCCCTTCATCTGCTCCGGTGTCTGATGTAAAATATGGTGGTGGTGGTTGTAGTCAGTGACGTGCGGTAGAGTTCATAGCTGGTGAGGCACTGACGTCATCAGAGTCAGATTTACAAATATATACACTTTACAGAGTAGACTCATTGCAAAGTGCTGAAGGAGACTGATTGAGCCAAATAAATTCACCAAGATACATGGAAAAATATTGGTTCTTTGATGAAAAAAAAATTGTCATTTGATTGGTAACAGTTTATGAGTTATGATGGATTTCTGCATTTGTAACACATTCTAAAACTATAACCCACATTACGCACATTTTATCACAAAAACTAAACATGAATAAGTATCGCTGTCTTACCTCTACTTATAATTTAAGTCCCTGTGGCGCTCTTTCTGAACAAAAATATCATCATTTTCCGGTAAAAGTTCCCTTTATCTTCTTCAGTTTTAAAAGTCTCTCAGTCTCAATGGAGCTCACTGCCAGGGAGGAAAGCCTTCCCTGATCAGTCCTGTTCCAGCTGTATGTTTAGAGTCTTTTTAGTGCTTTACTTGTTTAGCAAAACTCGCTAATAAAACATCAATAACTTGTTTTGACTCTACTATTTGGGGATCACGAGCGGTGCCCCTTGAGCGCCCCCTGCCTAGTGGCCAAGGAACTGCCGGCCTCACCTACAACCAGTTCTTTGCTGTTTATGATCGGCCAGCACCACGAAAACATGTTATCTGCACACAGTTTGATGACCAAAACACAATTCGTAATCCACATATATTAAATTGTGGAAAATCAGTTCATAACTGTTTGAACAATTGAATTTATGATCTAGAGACAGGAAGATGCATTCACAGAATGGAAGTCAGCGCAGTTAACATGGGATTGCGCAATCCCAGGGGAGGCCAAGATCGCTGCGGCCTCACCGGCTTCGCTATGAAGCGCCACCAAGGATTTACATGAAAAATAGCGAAAAGTCTGCGATTTTAAAGAAAATATGATCAAAAATTTGGAAATTAGATAAATAAAATACTTATTACAAATGACTGAGTAAATCAAAATTTATATTATGTTATTATATATTTTCTTTCTTTCCATGATGACAAGTGAGGCATTTCTCTGGTTCATTTTGTCACTGGCATCCTTTTTTACACAGTGAGTGCACATTAGTCCAATGTTACCCTACAGTATCTGGAAGACTGAATAGATCTGATGAGCAATTTACAATAACTTCTTATAATGATGTAACGTGATAATATGTGTGATTGACCGTGACACCTCTCTTTCTCTCTCTCTCTCTCTGATCTAAGAATAGTTGCTGTGCTGTGGTGGAGTTTACATTTTACAGTGTTAATAAATTAAGATTTTGGAAGTATTTTAAGTGTCCACTCTCACTAATCCAAAATGCCAGGGCCGATTTTTTTCTCCCAGTCCACCCCTGATGACATGTTTCATGATTTGGCGCTATATAAATAAAAACTGAAATGTATTGAAGAAGAGTAAGTTTGTCAGTTTTCAAGCAGGATTTGTATATCTGTTCAACTTAAATACATAAGGAAACCAAAGAGTTAAGATCACTTACTTACCAAGAGAAATTCCTTTGGGGTTTATTTGTGGTCTCTTGCTGCCCCCTGCTGGACAAGTATGATCAAATACAAATGCTTTACATGTCAACATGGTGTCAAAATTCAGATTTCAATCTAAAATGGCTTACTTCCTGTGATACTTGCACTATGACATTAATTGTAAATTCTGAGCGTCTTGCTGAGATCTACAACTGTACAAAATTTCATTACTCTACGATGAACTAAGTGAATAGCAAAGGGTCCTTTGAAAATTGCTTGGTGGCGCTATAGAGAAACTAAGTCCTGCTCACTAAAGTTTGTTATGGATTCCTGTTGGGGGATGGATAAGGATGCATCCAAATGAGTTTTAAGCAGCTCGGCCCAAAAATGTGGAATTCAGAGCCAAACGTATGGCAGCGGCGTTTGAGGTGACTTCACCACGCCGCCACGCTCTCCTGCTCCATCGAATCCACTTGGGCCTGAAATCCACAACACATCAACATGTGTTCTGTCTGTGGACACAGTTTCATGTTGATTAGCTCAGAGGGGTAACATAGCGACCGCTTACAACAAAACATGACACTTCCTGTTGTCAGGGGGCGTGGCCTAAGCAATGTCATCATTTGACCATTGGATATTATAGGAGACCTGATGGTGATCAATTACTGAAAGTTTGGTGCATCTGTCTGTTTCTGTGTAGGAGATATAACACTTTTATATTTTGTGGCAAATAGGTGAACTTTGACCCCTGCCAACGCCCCTCCAGCATGCTCAAAAACTCACCGTTTTGATAACTTTTGATTGGCCATGCCTTATGATCAGACTGCCCGAGTTTCAAGCCGATCGCTCGATATCTCTAGGAGGAGTTAGATCTTATACCAATGCTGTAACTGTCAAAATTGAGGTCAAAATCAGACTTTCAGTCTAAAATGGCCAACTTCCTGTGATACTTGCACTATGACATTAATTGTAAATTCTGAGCGTCTTGGTGAGCTCTACCACTGTACCAAATCTCATGTCTCTACGATGAAGTAAGTGAATAGCAAAGGGTCCTTTGAAAATTGCTAGGTGGCGCCGTTGAGGCATTAGGTCACGCCCACCAAAGTTTGTTATGGATTCCTGTTGGGGGGTGGATAAGGATGCATCCAAGTGAGTTTTAAGCAGCTCGGCCCAAAAATGTGGAATTCAGAGCCAAACGTATGGCAGCGGCGTTTGAGGTGAATATACCACGCCGCCACGCTCTCCTGCTCCATCGAATCCACTTGGGCCTGAAATCCACAACACATCAACATGTGTTCTGTCTGTGGACACAGTTTCATGTTGATTAGCTCAGAGGGGTAACATAGCGACCGCTTACAACAAAACATGACACTTCCTGTTGTCAGGGGGCGTGGCCTAAGCAATGTCATCATTTGACCATTGGATATTATAGGAGACCTGATGGTGATCAATTACTGAAAGTTTGGTGCATCTGTGTGTTTCTGTGTGGGAGATATAACACTTTTATATTTTGTGGCAAATAGGTGAACTTTGACCCCTGCCAACGCCCCTCCAGCATGCTCAAAAACTCACCGTTTTGATAACTTTTGATTGGCCATGCCTTATGATCAGACTGCCCGAGTTTCAAGCCGATCGCTCGATATCTCTAGGAGGAGTTAGATCTTATACCAATGCTGTAACTGTCAAAATTTAGGTCAAAATCAGACTTTCAGTCTAAAATGGCCAACTTCCTGTGATACTTGCACTATGACATTAATTGTAAATTCTGAGCGTCTTGGTGAGCTCTACCACTGTACCAAATCTCATGTCTCTACGATGAAGTAAGTGAATAGCAAAGGGTCCTTTGAAAATTTCTAGGTGGCGCCGTTGAGGCATTTTTCTTTTGATTTTTGTAACGACCTTAAAATACAAAATTTTTAAACAGTCACCATGCATCTGCAAAGTTTGGTGAGTTTTTGAGTATGATAAAGCCCCCCAAAAGGCCCCTCTTTAGGGGGGCAGAATAATAAGAATAATTTACAATACAGATACAATAGGCCTTCGCAGCGCTTAGCTGCTCGGGCCTAATAATAATAATAATTAAAACCGCAAGCGGTGATGATCGGCCCTCGCAGCCAAGCGCCGCTCTGGCCTAAGGGCCACCGCTAGGGTACGCGCACCTCCCGCCGCCAGCCACTGCAGAAGCTGTCATGCATTTTCCTCACCCGTCTACCATGCAATACACACGTATGCGTTGGGCAGCGCTCCCCCACGACTCACAAAAAATGTGGTGCAGATCGGTCGATGCACCGAGGAGACACAGCCGTTGAATAATAAAAATGCATTTGGCCACCGGGCCGGACTAAATCGTTCGGCGGGCCAGATCCGGCCCGCAGGCCGTACGTTTGACACCCCTGGTTTAAACATTAGTATACCAACTTAATCAAAGGTATCTTACTAGCTGTTAATCCAGCTTCATGTGAAAAGTTAACAAAACCTTTTTAGTTATTTAAAGTTAATTATTTCATGTGTTTAAGGGTTTCGTTTCTTGCATTAAGACAGCTTTTATGAAAGTTTGACAGTTAAATTGGTGGATACACACCCAAAAGTAATAATGTAAAAGTAACACTTTGGCAATTGGAAAATTGCTAAAGTAACACGTTAGCAATATTCCACATGTGTATGTTGTGTACAAACTTTAGTAATTTCTAACAGACCACTTCACTCTCAGAAAGCAGGTCTGCTAGTGGTTCCTAAAGTCTGTAAAACCAGAATGGTAGGCAGATCCTTTAGTTATCAGGCTCCTCTCCAGTGGAACAAACTCCCAGTTTTGGTCCGTGACGCAGACACCCTGTCTACTTTTAAGACTAATCCTAAAACTTTCCTTTTTCCATCCATCCATCGTCTTCCACTTATCCGGGGTCAGGTCGCAGGGGCAGCTTCAAGAGGGAGCCCCAGACCTTCCTCTCCCCAGCCACTTGGGCCACTTCCTCTGGGGGAATCCCAAAGCGTTCCCAGGCCAGCATAGTCTCTCCAGCGTGTCCTGGGTCTTCCTCTGGGTCTCCTCCCGGTGGGACGTGCCCAGAACACCTCATCAGGGAGGCGTCCAGGAGGCATCCTAACCAGATGCCCGATCCACCTCAACTGGCTCCTCTCAATGTGGAGGAGCAGCGGCTTTATTCTGAGTCCTCCCCGGATGACTGAGCTCCTCACCCTATCTCTAAGGGAGAGCCCAGACACACTATGGAGAAAACTCATTTTGGCCGCTTGTATCCGGGATTTCGTTCTTTCGGTCACGACCCAAAGCTCGTGACCATAGATGAGGGTAGGAACGTAGATCGACTGGTAAATCGAGAGCTTGGCCTTTTGGCTCAGCTCTCTCTTCACCACAACGGATCGGTACAGCGCACGCTTCACAGCAGACGCTGCACCAATCCGCCTGTCGATCTCCCGCTCCATCTTCCCCTCATTCGTGAACAAGACCCCAAGATACTTGAACTCCTCCACTAGAAGCTGGCTCTTGGGACTTTCCTTTTTGACAAAGATTATAGTTAGAGTGGTTCATGTTACGCTGAGCTACCTCTATAGTTATGCTGCTATAGGCTTAGGCTGCTGGAGGACATCAGGGTCTATTGTTCTTCAATTTTGCATGACTGTTGTCATTTCAGCTTTTACCTTTTTGTTTTTTCTATTTTTTCTTCATAGTAGGTACACCTGGTCTGGCGTTCTGTTAGCTGTGACATCATTCAGGGAAGACAGATCACCTGCTATTACCATCTAATGTAGAACAGATTACTGGATCAATGTGTGCTTCTGTGCTTTTTTGTCTGTCTTGTTGTGTCTCTTCTCTCTCTTTTGTAACCCCCAGTCGGTCAAGGCAGATTACCGTTCATACTGAGCCCGGTTCGGCTGGAGGTTTTTCCTTCCTGTTAATGGGGAGTTTTTCCTTCTGCTGTCACTTCATGCTTGATCAGTATGAGGGATTGCTGCAAAGCCATGTACAATGCAAACGACTCTCCCTGTGGCTCTACGCTTCTTCAGGAGTCAATGCTGCTTGTTACGACTTTGATGAAATCAACTGGTTCCCTTATATAGGAATTTCTTTTACCAATCTGGATAATCTGACTTAATATGTATAATCTGATTGATTTTGACATTGTAAACTGCCTTTAGATGACATGCAGGCCGGCAGACCCGACATGTATATTAATAATATGTATTATTATTATTAATATTATTATTATTTTATATATCTGCCTCGTTATATTTGCATAATGCATGAAGAAAAATATCAGCAGCGCAAGAGTCTGTTCCGATCATCCGGCCCTTACCACAGGCTACTGCAGCCCATTGGTTATCATCCCTGACAGTCTAAAGGGCTAGGCCAATCATAAAGTAGAAAAACACCTTCACGCTCCATGTGGAACTTTGTGCAGCGGTGTTCACAGTAGTAATGGATAAGAAACGCAAGGGAGGCGCAGAGAAACTGCACGAAAAAAAGAAACGAGTTCTTCAAACGGATGCTGCGAAATGTGTCAAACTGACTGACATGTTCCCAACAGCAGGCCCTTCATCTGCTCCGGTGTCTGGTGTAAAATATGGTGGTTGTGGTTGTAGTCAGTGACGTGCGGTAGAGTTCATAGCTGGTGAGGCACTGACGTCATCAGAGTCAGATTTACAAATATATACACTCTACAGAGTAGACTCGTTGCAAAGTGCTGAAGGAGACTGATTGAGCCAAATAAATTCACCAAGATACATGGAAAAATATTGGTTCTTTGATGAAAAAAATTGTCATTTGATTGGTAACAGTTTATGAGTTATGATGGATTTCTGCATTTGTAACACATTCTAAAACTATAACCCACATTAAGCACATTTCATTACAGAAACAAAACATGAATAAGTATCGCTGTCTTACCTCTACTTATAATTTAAGTCCCTGTGGCGCTCTTTCTGAACAAAAATATCATCATTTTCCGGTAAAAGTTCTCTTTATCTTCTTCAGTTTTAAAAGTCTCTCAGTCTCAGTGGAGCTCACTGCCAGGGAGGAAAGCCTTCCCTGATCAGTCCTGTTCCAGCTGTATGTTTAGAGTCTTTTTAGTGCTTTACTTGTTTAGCAAAACTCGCTAATAAAACATCAATAACTTGTTTTGACTCTACTATTTGGGGATCACGAGCGGTGCCCCTTGAGCGCCCCCTGCCTAGTGGCCAAGGAACTGCTGGCCTCACCTACAACCAGTTCTTTGCTGTTTATGATCGGCCAGCACCACGAAAACATGTTATCTGCACACAGTTTGATGACCAAAACACAATTCGTAATCCACATATATTAAATTGTGGAAAATCAGTTCATAACTGTTTGAACAATTGAATTTATGATCTAGAGACAGGAAGATGCATTCACAGAATGGAAGTCAGCGCAGTTACCATGGGATTGCGCAATCCCAGGGTAGGCCAAGCTCGCTGCGGCCTCACCGGCTTCGCTATGAAGCGCCACCAAGGATTTACATGAAAAATAGCGAAAAGTCTGCGATTTTAAAGAAAATATGATCAAAAATTAGGAAATTAGATAAATAAAATACTTATTACAAATGACTGAGTAAATCAAAATTTATATTATGTTATTATATATTTTCTTTCTTTCCATGATGACAAGTGAGGCATTTCTCTGGTTCATTTTGTCATTGGCATCCTCTTTTACACAGTGAGTGCACATTAGTCCAATGTTACCCTACAGTATCTGGAAGACTGAATAGATCTGATGAGCAACTTACAATAACTTCTTATAATGATGTAACGTGATAATATGTGTGATTGACCGTGACACCTCTCTTTCTCTCTCTCTCTCTCTGATCTAAGAATAATTGCTGTGCTGTGGTGGAGTTTACATTTTACAGTGTTAATAAATTAAGATTTTGGAAGTATTTTAAGTGTCCACTCACTAATTTCCATTATCCTGACTTCAAGGTATTGCACAGTTGGTATTGCACAGTTGGTATACACATTCAGTACACAAAAAAAATGTGGTGGGCCAGTCTAATCCAAAATGCCAGGGCCAATTTTTTGTCCCAATCCACCCCTGATGACATGTTTCATGATTTGGCGCTATATAAATAAAAACTGAAATGTATTGAACAAGAGTTTGTCAGTTTTCAAGCAGGATTTGTATATCTGTTCAACTTAAATATACAAGGAAACCAAAGAGTTAAGATCACTTACTTACCAAGAGAAATTCCTTTGGGGTTTATTTGTGGTCTCTTGCTGCCCCCTGCTGGACAAGTATGATCAAATACATATGCTTTACATGTCAACTTGGTATCAAAATTCAGATTTCAATCTAAAATGGCTTACTTCCTGTGATACTTGCAGTATGACATTAATTGTAAATTCTGAGCGTCTTGCTGAGATCTACAACTGTACAAAATTTCATTACTCTACGATGAAGTAAGTGAATACCAAAGGGTCCTTTGAAATTTGCTTGGTGGCGCTATAGAGAAACTAAGTCCTGCTCACTAAAGTTTGTTAAGGATTCCTGTTGGGGGGTGGATAAGGATGCATCCAAATGAGTTTTAAGCAGCTCGGCCCAAAACTGTGGAATTCAGAGCCAAACGTATGACAGCAGCGTTTGAGGTGAATATGCCACGCCGCCACGCCCCCCTGCTCCATCCAATCCAGTTGAGCCTGAAATCCACAACATACCAACATGTGTTCTGTCTGTGGACACAGTTTCATGTTGATTAGCTCAGAGGGGTAACATAGCGACCGCTTACAACAAAACATGACACTTCCTGTTGTCAGGGGGCGTGGCCTAAGCAATGTCATCATTTGACCATTGGATATTATAGGAGACCTGATGGTGATCAATCACTGAAAGTTTGATGCCTCTGTGTGTTTCTGTGTAGGAGATATAACACTTTTATTTTTTGTGGCGAGTAGGTGAACTTTAACCCTTGCTAATGCCCCTTCAACAAGCTCAAAAACTCACCGTTTTGATAACTTTTAATTGGCCATGCCTTATGATCAGACTGCCCGAGTTTCAAGCCGCTCGCTAAAAATCTCTAGGAGGAGATCCATCAAATACCAATGCTATAAACGTCAAAAATGGGGTCAAAATCAGACATTCAATCTAAAATGGCCGACTTCCTGTGATATTTACACTATGACATTAATTGTAAATTCTGAGCGTCTTGGTGAGCTCTACCACTGTACCAAATCTCATGTCTCTACGATGAAGTAAGTGAATAGCAAAGGGTCCTTTGAAAATTGCTAAGTGGCGCCGTTGAGGCATTAGGTCACGCCCACCAAAATTTGTTATGGATTCCTGTTGGGGGGTGGATAAGGATGCATCCAAGTGAGTTTTATGCAGCTCGGCCCAAAAATGTGGAATTCAGAGCCAAACGTATGGCAGCGGCGTTTGAGGTGACTTCACCACGCCGCCACGCTCTCCTGCTCCATCGAATCGACTTGGGGCTGGAATCCACAACACAACAACATGTGTTCTGTCTGTGGACACAGTTTCATGTTGATTAGCTCAGAGGGGTAACATAGCGACCGTTTACAGCAAAACATGACACTTCCTGTTGTCAGGGGGTGTGGCCTAAGTGATGTCATCATTTGACCATTGGATATTATAGGAGACCTGATGATGATTAATCACAGAAAGTTTGGTGCCTCTGTGTGTTTCTGTGTAGGAGATATAACACTTTTATTTTTTGTGGCGAATAGGTGAACTTTGACCCCTGCCAACGCCCCTTCAGCATGCTCAAAAACTCACCGTTTTGATAACTTTTGATTGGCCATGCCTTATGATCAGACTGCCCGAGTTTCAAGCCGATCGCTCGATATCTCTAGGAGGAGTTAGATCTTATACCGATGCTGTAACTGTCAAAATTGAGGTCAAAATCAGACATTCAATTTCAAGCCGATCGCTCGATATCTCTAGGAGGAGTTAGATCTTATACCGATGCTGTAACTGTCAAAATTGAGGTCAAAATCAGACATTCAATCTAAAATGGCCGACTTCCTGTGATATTTACACTATGACATTAATTGTAAATTCTGAGCGTCTTGGTGAGCTCTACAACTGTACCAAATTTCATGTCTCTACGACGAAGTAAGTGAATAGCAAAGGGTCCTTTGAAAATTTCTAGGTGGCGCCGTTGAGGCATTTTTCTTTAGATTTTTGTGACGACCTTAAAATACAAAATTTTTAAACAGTCACCATGCATCTGCCAAGTTTGGTGAGTTTTTGAAAATGAGAAAGCCCCCAAAAAGGCCCCTCTTTAGGGGGGCAGAATAATAATAATAATAATAATAATAATAATAATAATAATTAACACTACAGATACAATAGGCCTTCGCAGCGCTTAGCTGCTCGGGCCTAATTAACACTACAGATACAATAGGCCTTCGCAGCGCTTAGCTGCTCGGGCCTAATAATTAACACTACAGATACAATAGGCCTTCGCAGCGCTTCGCTGCTCGGGCCTAATTAACACTACAGATACAATAGGCCTTCGCAGCGCTTCGCTGCTCGGGCCTAATAATACATTTTATTTAAAAGGCGCCTTTCTAGACACTCAAGGTCACCGTACAGAAGGGTAAAAAACAGAATGTCAGAAACAAAATCAAAACAAAAAACATTTAAAAAATACCGAGGCTGGGACAGGGAAATTGATAATTAAAGAGAATAGGCAGTCTTAAACAGATGAGTTTTGAGTTGTGATTTAAAATTTAGAAGTGAGTCCGTGTTTCTAAGTAGGGGTGGTAGAGAGTTCCAGAGGCGGGGGGCAGAGCGGCTGAATGCTCTGCTCCCCATAAGCAGAGCAGATAAGCAGGTATATGTAGAAACTGGATGCATGCATGTATTATTTTGCTTTTAATTCTTCCCTGGATGAATCATCCAGTGCACAGCTGCCATGTGGGTTGTAGGACAGGAGACCCTAAACTCAGCTTGCCTAAATGTTCAGCATTTCAATGACAGAACTACCTGGCCCCAGGTAAACCCAAAATACAAGCCCAATATCAAGCTCTGTCAGGAGTTATGCTGTTTGCATATCATCCTCTGGGTCTGCTGAGCTTCTCTCACAGTTCTCACTGATTGTTAGAAGATCCAGCTTGTAAGACGTATCAGCTCATTGCAGTTTCGATCATTCACTCCGTATCACAGGTTAAAATCTTTAATAAATTACACCTAAGTTCCAATATTTCTGGGTGTTTTATTTAAAATATATTGCTATCTGGATACATTGATGAAATTAAGTTATAAAATTATTTAGTATAAAATATAAGGTTGATTGGAAAAGTAGATAAACAGCAAAATATGTACCATATTTTTCAGACTATAAGGCACACTTAAAATGCTTAAATATTCTCAAAAATTGATGGTGCGCCTTATCTATGATCACCGTTGTCCTTACTGACTGATTTTATGTGGTACAATGCGCTCAGAAATCTGTTAAAATGTGTAAGTATGACTTTGGTTAGCAACGAAGTTGCTCTGTTTAATGGATATTCAGATTATCACGGTACACTGTGTCACTACCTGATAGGACCCCTGAGCTGTCTACAAGACTGCCTGACTGTCGAAACTAGTAGTACATTCATGTAAGGCCCCCACATACTCAGGTGAAGTTCAGTCCGCAGAGGTCCGAGTGTACAGGTGCGTGCACAGCTCAAATTTTATGACTTCTCGGTGGCAAGAAGTCATTCCATCAAACTGTTTTCTATGTGACACCGAGCTTGATACACTGAGGCGCTCCAAGCAGGCGGTCTCCAGGACGCAGCATCACAGTCCCTCTTTGTTCTCACTTACAGGTGGAGACTGCTGAAAAAGAAACGGCTCTAAGTGCTGAGCTAGCTAATCACTCATTTTACCATCCATTACACCGCTTCGTCCCACTGGCAGAAAGTCTGGGAATTGTAGGAATTTGCCACAAGAAATATAGGCAATAGTACACTCGACTATGAAGGGTAAAATGTCCACGGAGAGTCAGCCGGAGTAGAAACAGGGCAGTGTAGTCTAGCTACTCTGTTCTTCTGACAGAGACGGATAGAGAGCCGTGGACGTGAAGGAGTGATATTACACACTTGGGGAGAATATTTAGTGCGCCTTACAATCCGGTGCGCCTTTTGGACAGAAAAATACGGTACTAAAAAAGCACAAAACTCACCTCCTCAAATATAGCATGAGTGCTAAATTAAAGTACAGTTGAGTCACTTACAGGTAGAGTTTGCGATCTTTCCAGAAGTTCCCCCGAGTCCTTTTGAATAACGGTGTAGGTACCAGATCGGCTCGGCGGCCTGCGCCTTCTGATGACGTCATCATATGGCAACTCCACTCAAAATAATTACATTGCGCCCGCGGTCTCCATTTGTTACAAATAAATTTTATTTTGTTAATTTACGGTTATTTTCCAGTAACTTAATCGAGGCATGAAAACTTTTAACATCATTTTGGAATACTTGTGTGGTAGTCTGACAATTTAATCGGTAATTTTGCAGGATCAAAGTTACAACCTTAGAGAAATTTCATTCCTCCAATTTTTTTTTTTTTAAAGTTGTGAAGGGAAACTATCAGTGTGGTCCTTGTTAATCATTATACCTAAATATTTTACCTCATTTTTATCAATTAAAGTGGGTTGATTATTTTGAATTGCTAAGATTTCACATTTTTCCATGTTCATCTTTAAGCCTGAAGCTTTTGAGAAAAAAGAAACCGCTAAATTAACTAAATAAAATTGATTCGTTACAAATGCAGACCGCGGGCTCAATGTAGTTTGTTTGAGTGGCGTTGCCATAAAGTGACGTCATCGGGAGGTGCAAGGCCCACGGAGAATTTTGTGACGTCATCGGGAGGCGCAGGGACCACGGAGAATTTCTTCGTAAAAATTGTCCGTTTACAAACCGCAATCCCGCTCTCGAATAAAACCTACACCCCGCTATAATTACTTTAGTAAGTTGTCCAGACCAATCACAATGTTTTGCGTAAATGTGCAAACGTTAAACCAATCATGTATAGTGACGTCATTAGAAGGCGCAGGGCCCCGAGCCGATCTGACCACCCGAGCCGATCTGGTACCTACAACGGCACACGTGCAAGACCGTTTTACCTGCTCATCCGCTCTTCAGGGGGATTGTGTGAAAAAAAATCTCCCAAATCCACTCTGGTCTTGTTTCTTTCTTCTGATGCCTTCCTGCTCTTCTCATAAACTTGTACATGTTTGCGGATTGTTTCTCAGTCATGTTCATAGTATACTGTGAAAGCAGCGGATCTACAATGAACGGCTAAAACTGAAGCTAACCGCTAAGCTAACCGAATACGTAAGCACTAGATCAGGGGTCACCAACCTTTTTGAAACTGTGAGCTACTTAATTGGTACTGTGTCACTCAAAGGGCTACCAGTACTGACCTTTGAACTGAAAAGGTCACTAGAAGTGCTCATGCGGAGCCAGCAAGCGGAAACTAATAAGGAACGTGAATGCACACTGGTGTTATGTGAGCGTGTCAGAATGATGGCATGTGGGACAACCAATAGATAAGGTGATACCCCCAGAACCTGAGGGACAGAGGATTTGAGGGCAGAACCAGAACTCTGACCAATTCCTGTCCTTTACACCAAAGGGCAGGGATTGATCAGACTTTTTACAGGTCTGCAGTCTCACACAGATCTATTTTTTAACCTCCTTTTTATGAATACATAATGTATTGACTACTGTCAGGATGGAAGGACAATTTCAGACAGTACAACAAAAAGTGTTTCTGAACAGGATTACCAAGTATTGCTTTAAAATAGAGAACTTGAGGTTATTTTTGTGTGTCTACATTTGCTAGCTCTTGATGTACCTGCTTCTACCCCGTCGCTTAAGCGCAGACTCTCTGAAGACAATCATTTTCACACTTCTACCTCTCAGAGGAAAATGCTTCAAGCCATTCCCTCTGCACCTGCATGGCTTAACGACGAGGAAAATTGTTGGTTCTATGTGGAGTATTCATGGGATGCAGCGCTACTCCGCTGACTATCAGAGGTGGCATTTTCCCACCTCGGATGGTTTGCTAATGCACATGCCGCAGGGGCTATGCTGGGCACAGTCTGGATAGGCCACCAGTTTCACGTCCTCACAGCCTGTGACCAAGTGTAATTTCAAGGCTTAGCATGTAGACCCATGACTTTCATCCAAGGGAGCTTTTGGCAGTTGGACATAAGAGGTTCTGAGAGTCACAGCAGAAAGGCTTAGCACTCCATTATTTATTGGAACCAGATTTAAATAAGATCTTTTAATCATTGAGTGGCTGCTCAAACATCCTGATGTCACAGCTTCTGGTGTGTCTGGTGCATTGCAGCCGCTTCACTAAGAGCAATATATTATGTTATCATTATTTTTTTTCTTGGCCTCTATCGAAATTATATTTGTTTCCATCCTTTTTTCATAATGCTGCACTCCCCTGAATCTATAAATTCAACTGATGGGTCTGAGAACAAGCTGCTCAATTAGACCAAATACATTGAAAAATGAGCAGCTTTTTGTCCTCAGGTTTCAAAGACCTTTGCTTTGAAACATAAACCTGTTGTCCTGGGATTCTAGAAGGCCAAGAAGAATATTAAATTATTCCATTCAAGATGCTCTGCATTACTCAAATAATTTTTATGGGGTGCAGGCTGCTGGGATAAAGACACACCAGGGAACATGTACAGCACTAAAGCAAATGAACGTAAACAGAACCAGACAAGGTTATCTAACTGGTTACTTCCCCGAAGCAGCTCGCACATTATGTGGTTTTAATATCCTAACCTCTGAGTTATAGCAGCAGTGCCTGTTATGAGACAGCTTATTCAATAAAATAGCACCAGGTCCTGACTTTAAGCACTTTCAGAACCCTTAATGTACATAGAGAATTGGGTTATTGGTATATGAATTAATTGGTATATGAATCTATTTCTCTATCTATTGTAGAATGAGAGGATTCAGCTGTGTCCACATTTAGGTCAGATATGGGTATGCATATATGGTTGTATCTGCAAGGATATGTCCACAACAGGCACCAGAGAAGGTAAGTGACTGCATCCCCAGAGTATTGTAGAAGTGTTACAGGCATTAACTGGGGCATCCATCAGTGACTCAGCACAGAAAGTGAAAGTCAGCTGACAGAGCATGCTTCGTAATCCACATTTGATAGCCTTTGGGATAAGTTAATGTATCTCTGTAGTTTATGAAAAAGGTCTGAAAATGCTGATGTTGTATGTATAATTATATTGTATACCATAGTATATTGAAGCAAGTGTATTTCACAAATTTTCAATAACATCCTGGTTTTGGTCACTTTTGCCAGCATTTGTCCAATCAGCCTTTTGATAATGAATTTAATGTAACTAAATACATACCTAAAAGGAATTGTCCAGTCTTGATATATGTTCTATGTGCAGACCAGTGTTGGTGTGTGAGAATGATTTGATGTGCAAGGGGCTGGTCTTCCTAGAGTGGACGTGTAAGGGGACATCTGGTGGCATCACAAGTGGCTCAATGGTCTGAGCAGGTGACATAATAATCTAGTACATCGGCCTGATCAGATGACGCAACAGATGGATAATGTCCATCTAAAAGCCGGTACAAACGTGTGTTTATAGCACAGAGAACATGCGTGTTGTATGTGGGCCATCTTTGTGAATCATAGCATCTGCATTCAGACAGTCATACAGGTGCTGATTACTACCCAACTTTGCCATTTTGGTCATCTTGAATCAGGTATTTTGTGGGGGGTTTACAAAATGGAGCTGTCCTAATTTTGTACCGACCAGCGTCAGGTATGTTTCATGCTCAGGTTGAAAATCAGTAATATAGGGTTAAGTCTACTCAGACTGTTGTAAGGAACTGTGCTTCTTACCCTTTTTTGTCTGGGAGTTTATCTCCTGTTTTAAGATTGAATACAACATTCGATTTGGTTGGATTATTTCCATGTGAACAACAAACCATGCAAGGATGGTATGTATAACTGTGCACTCAGTTACCAGCCAAACGTCAAAATCACATTTATTTATAAAGCACATTTTAACAGAAAAAAGACATAATAAAATAAAGACAAAATATTTAAGACTTCTCTTTGGTGTCTCGTACTCAAACAAAGGCCAATGAAAAGAGACTAGTCACATGGAAGAGGGTAAAAAACGTCTTGTGGGCCACACTCCAGTCAGTCGTTCACCCATTCACACCCTGACGGTGGTGAGCTATGGTAGTAACCACAGCTGACCCGGGGCAGACTGACAAAAGAAGAATGCAAGTTCTTCTTTTAATGGATATGTATCACTATAGTTGATATTATATTAAAGAACATGGAATAGTGGTGGGCTTCAGTGGATCACCTAAAAGAGAAAACCATTGTTCAAAGTTGGTTCTGTCTGAGTAAAGGTGAAGTAGTCATGATTGTGAACCTATTCTGCCTCAGGTAGATCTATTGATCTAATGTATCCTGCATTTCAGTAGTAAACATGATACAGGAGTTCAACAGAACTAACTAGATCATCCACTTTGTCAAAATTAAACCAGGAATCAAGTCTTCAAAAGACAGGATTGAGATCGTATTTGCCGTAAAGGTCAAATTTACTTTAAGATTCAGGCCTTATGACTGGAAACTTCTCTGAAAGTTTGGGTTCCCAAGTTCGTGTCCCTTGGACTGTTGACATTTTTTTGGCAGTCATCTGGTAAATGATTGTGCAAATATGGCAGCGAGAACAGCTACTCCGTACTACCTTACCAAGGTGGGAGCAGCTTAATTCAAGTCTGCTTTGTCGCTCACTTTAAAGGAGTTTTGGTGGCTGCCACAGCTCCCTTTTTCTCTGACATCCCAGCTCATCAGTCTCAGACAAATTCAACAGAAATCCCATTTATTATACTGGGTGTGTCTGGAATTACAGCAACTCGTGTCTTTAATGAAACCACTCTGCATTCATGAAGAAAACTCAGAAATATTTCTGCATCACTTCACAGCTTGGGGTTCCTGTGTAAAAGTAAAATTAGGCTACAGCATAAGATCATTACCAGGAAGAGTGTAATTTAGCTGTAAGCAGCTTGAACATAAATATAAAATACTTTATTTTCCTCTCTGTATGGGATAACGCATGGTTATTACATTTTGTCACATTGCAAAAAGTAAGTCTTTCATTTTTCACCTCACTAAGGGCTGTTTTTGTAACAGGTAGAGGGTGTGATCAATGTTTGAGTGAAAACAGTGCTTTAAATGATGCTGCAAGCTTGCATTGAAATAAGAAATGTGTATAATATATATATATATATATATATATATATATATATATATATATATATATATACAGGTAAAAGCCAGTAAATTAGAATATTTTGAAAAACTTGATTTATTTCAGTAATTGCATTCAAAAGGTGTAACTTGTACATTATATTTATTCATTGCACACAGACTGATGCATTCAAATGTTTATTTCATTTAATTTTGATGATTTGAAGTGGCAACAAATGAAAATCCAAAATTCCGTGTGTCACAAAATTAGAATATTACTTAAGGCTAATACAAAAAAGGGATTTTTTAGAAATGTTGGCCAACTGAAAAGTATGAAAATGAAAAATATGAGCATGTACAATACTCAATACTTGGTTGGAGCTCCTTTTGCCTCAATTACTGCATTAATGCGGCGTGGCATGGAGTTGATGAGTTTCTGGCACTGCTCAGGTGTTATGAGAGCCCAGGTTGCTCTGATAGTGGCCTTCAACTCTTCTGCGTTGTTGGGTCTGGCATTCTGCATCTTCCTTTTCACAATACCCCACAGATTTTCTATGGGGCTAAGGTCAGGGGAGTTGGCTGGCCAATTTAGAACAGAAATACCATGGTTCGTAAACCAGGCACGGGTAGATTTTGCGCTGTGTGCAGGCGCCAAGTCCTGTTGGAACCTTAAATCTCCATCTCCATAGAGCAGGTCAGCAGCAGGAAGCATGAAGTGCTCTAAAACTTGCTGGTAGACGGCTGCGTTGACCCTGGATCTCAGGAAACAGAGTGGACCGACACCAGCAGATGACATGGCACCCCAAACCATCACTGATGGTGGAAACTTTACACTAGACTTCAGGCAACGTGGATCCTGTGCCTCTCCTGTCTTCCTCCAGACTCTGGGACCTCGATTTCCAAAGGAAATGCAAAATTTGCTTTCGTCAGAAAACATGACTTTGGACCACTCAGCAGCAGTCCAGCTCTTTTTTTCCTTAGCCCAGGTGAGACGCTTTTCGCGCTGTTTCTTGGTCAACAGTGGCTTGACACGAGGTATGCGGCAGTTGAAACCCATGTCTTTCAAGCGTCTCTTGGTGGTGGATCTTGAAGCACTGACTCCAGCAGCTGTCCACTCCTTGTGAATCTCCCCCACATTTTTGAATGGGTTTTTTTCCCAATCTTGACTAGGGCGCGGTGATCCCTATCGCTTGTACACTTTTTCTGACCACAGTTTTTCCTTCCCTTTGCCTCTCTATTAATGTGTTTGGACACAGAGCTCTGAGAACAGCCAGCCTCTTCAGCAATAACCTTTTGTGTCTTTCCCTCCTTGTGCAATGTGTCGATGGTCGCCTTTTGGACAGCTGTCAAATCTGAAGTCTTCCCCATGTTTGTGTAGGCTTCAGAACTGGACTGAGAGACCATTTAAAGACCTTTGCAGGTGTTTTGAGTTAATCAGCTGATTAGTTTGTGGCACCAGGTGTCTTCAAAATTTAACCCTTACACAATATTCTAATTTTGTGACACACGGAATTTTGGATTTTCATTTGTTGCCACTTCAAATCATCAAAATTAAATGAAATAAACATTTGAATGCATCAGTCTGTGTGCAATGAATAAATATAATGTACAAGTTACACCTTTTGAATGCAATTACTGAAATAAATCAAGTTTTTCAAAATATTCTAATTTACTGGCTTTTACCTGTATATATATATATATATATATATATATATATATATATATATAGTAAATGTACCTTTCCTTCCACCCCATCCATGGAAGAGAGCAGATTATTTTCCTTTGAACCTGCTCTTCCTTTTCATATACATTGTAATGTCATCTTCAATTTCATTACATAATTTCCACCTTATTTGTTTATCCAAAGTTCTTATGACATTGTTTAATGCATAAATAGTTGCGTATTCTACATGACCATTTTTCAAGAAGTCCGTAACAAATTAATTTAAGCGCCCGATGCTTCGCAGGGGCCATACAGCTAAACACGACCGTCACGGTGATATCCTAGAGCTCCTTTTTTTTGATCAGTACATTTTTTGTTCATTTTCTGAAGAGGCTGACCTGTAACATTTAGGATTGTGGTGAAGGCATAAATGCAACCAAAGCCAAAGTGTTCTTTCATCTGTGGTTTCAGATTTCATTAAGATGCTCAAATACTGCTTTGTTCACATTTGGAAGCAGCAGATGTCATCACTTCAATCTTCTCATTTAGCCTCTGCAATAACTGCTTCCATGTGTGTACATTAAAATGTTTTTAACCTTTCCTTATCTTCCTTTAAATAATACAACAAAACATTCTGCTCACTCAGAGAAGTAAATAACTTAATGAATTAATGATTTTTCAACAAAAGAACACACCATGTTTGATATTAAATAGATAATATTAGCAGTTCTCCTGGAGGGAGTGGCTTCTACATTGATGAATAAAAGACAACCCTTCAATGAGAGACATAGCATTAACCATCAGCTGTAGGGTCAAAAATTCAATGTAAGATCCAAAGTCTTATTTGTCATGTTAGGTAAGGTTGTCAATGGACCGAAATGCAGACAAGAGCTTGGAAGCCAGATGCTGAAGTGAATGATGATTTATTAGAAATTAAATATCAAAACCTACAGGCAGGGTAGGCGAAGACAAGGACCAGGAATAAAACAAGGAGCAGACCAGAAAAGGTGGCTGCATAACGGCGGATCCGACAAAGTGGGAGAGGAAACCAGCAGTTTTAATGGGGGCAGGAAACAACAGAGACTGGCTGGGCAGGTGAAAGAAATTAGCATAATTAGCAACAGGTGAATGACATCAAGTTGATGAGCTGAGGGGGAGCAATGCAGTGGTAGAAACAAAGAAGAATACCAAAATCACAATGAATAAACACACTACGACTAAATAGACTCACTTATAACTAAACAGAAGACAGGGAAACAAAGATTAAAATAACTAAATGCTGGGTGCGATTTGCTGGGGGGCATCTGTGTGTGATGTCCCCCCCTCTGGTCATTCATGTTTTATCTCTGGGGGGGATACATTCCTCCCCCCTCTGATCTGAATAAGTAATATCAGGGGTTAAAGTTCTCCATCGCTGCGACAGATTTCCGTCATTTGGAAAATGAGCGTAAAATGTTCCGTGTAGACTTTTTATTCAAGATTTTAAACAAAAGCTGCGCTCAACCAATGAAATCTGGCAGAGCCAGGACATTAGCCAATCAGAAGGAGAGTAGGGCAGGTCTTTGCAAAGCGGAGATCTGCCAGTCTGAGGTTTATCGGTGTTCAATCATTTTAACTTTTGGAAGAACATCTCAAGCTGACCACAGATGGTATGAATGAAAGTAGTGGTGGTCAAAGGTTTTCTTTGGATTTATGAACCACCAGTTCAGAAAGTTCAGTGGATGGAACAGCTGACAACAACTTCCCTCGGTAAGTGTCTGTCGCTGCTCTTGCAGTTAATTGATGAGTTATTTCCACCTGTGGTCATGTCGCCTGTCAGCGCTTATTCCCTCGCTTCCAGTAATTTAGCTGATAAACGCATCGACTAACCAGGGATCTCCCCATGATTCACTGTTATGTTTTATTTAAAACTGAAAGAATAATGCTCTAGCTCGGCTAATTTAGCATGACGTGCTTTTTTTTTTGAAGAAGAAGAAGGGTCGGAATGTGAAACGATGTCCCGGTTTGACTGGGTCTGATTCGGAAAAAGTAAAAAAAAAAATCATAAATATTATTCCACCTGCGCTTTTCTGTAACAAAGAAGGCAGAGCTGCAGTCAGAGCGGCTGTCAGTCAATATGCAGCAGCCTCCACCTCATGAGCAGCTGAACCAGGACACTCGTTAGATAAAATGACAAGGATTTTGATGCATACAGAGTATTAAGGAAACTACATCAAAAATAAACAAATAAACTGCAGCTACCACATGGACTGGAGAACGGGTTCTAACTGTGTGAGACCAGAGAAAGGAGATTCTCAGAGAGTTTTTGTAGTTATTTGTTATTTTTACACGGAGTGGAGCGCGATGTGAAGCGACACTGTAGAAGCGAGTCGCACCTGAAACATGTGAAAAAGCCTCCTGTGGAACTATGGACTCATTTTACTCCAACCCAAAAACACCTGCCAGACAGACAAGCTACACCAGCCAAGATTACCTTAAACAATATTTAACTTAACGCAGAAGTTTAATAACATTTTTCTAATGAAAAATGTTCATCTTTAAAAGCAAGTTATGTTTTTTTCTGATAAACTTTAAGCAATTTAACTAAACTTTTTAAAAATGTAACCTCCCATCCATGGATTTTCTATACCTGCTGTTCCGTACAGGTGTTACGTCATGCCGTATCTGACTGGGAAACGCGGCTTGACGTAACACAGGACCGTGGAGGAGCTGTTGACCATCTCCAGCAGTCAGTGAGCGAGAGGTGGGGACACAGAGTCCATCCTGGACATGTCACTGGGCTAAAATATAACCGTTTTTATAAACTTCAAAAAAGTTAATGCCTTTTTATAAACTCATAAGTTGTGATAATTAATTGGTGAGCAATAACGTGCAAAGCAGAGACTTATTGTTGTAATGTGCGATCTGTGTCAAATTAAAATGTATGATCTCATGATAGTGTTGGTTATGTGTCCTTCTTTGTCCATGGCTGTTGTTGGCCTTGTCTGATCATAGGATTGATTTATATTGAATGTGACAGTGGAGTTAATGTACAGGTGTGAAGAAGATGATGTAATGATGCAAGCTGCTCTCTTTTGAATTAGCTGCAGTTTATGGAGGGTTTTGAAATTGTAAAGTGGAAAGATGAGTGGACTGTGGAGCAGTTTGGCAAAAGTGTGAAGGAATAACTTGCTTGATGCTGCAAATATGAAAGTTAACCAGGTGATGTTATGGATGTGGAAAGTGAAAGAGATTATGGAGAGGCTGTCCAGGATGGCGCCAAGGCTCTGAAGCTGAAAGGTGGGAGAGATACAGGAATTGTCAAGAGAACTACCAGATTTGGAACTACCCGATTATTTTTGCTTTAACCCCTGAATATTATGGATTTTTCAAAATTTATATTAATACATGTCTTGTGTCCTTCACATTTGTAAATTAATTTTTTTGTTTGTTTTTAAAGAGTATTCTTACGTTTTCTGCTCAAAGCGGTTAAAGTAAACTCATACCCACGCCCGAGTCCCGACAGTAGATGGCACAAGTTTAAAAACAATAGTCTAACCTACTGGATCTAGCTAGCTACCTGAAAGAGCACCTGCTAGCTAACCATTATTAATAAAACTTTTATTCATTAATAAAACTTTTGAAATGATCCCCCCCTCTGTTTTTTTGCAAATTGCACACTGACTAAATGCATATAGTACATAATTCTAAATGATGACGAGAAACAAACCAGAATGAACTGAATCTACAGACTAATAAACACTAAACACTGAAAGGTGAAAAACCAAAAGATGCATGATCCCCAGGAACCTAAAACTAACAATAATTAAAATACCTGGGATTCGTCACATTGTTGTTTTATGGCTCCTCTGTCCCAGAAAACAAAGTGCACCTTCAGAGGTTTTGTTCAATTCATTTCACTGTTGGATCATATTGAGAATGCATTTTCAAAATGTTTCTTCTAATCAATAGACCAATAAATACATACCTATATAGGTCAGAACAAATCCATCTTGTAAAATAGATATCAGACCTGGAACAGTTTCACTAGGATTTAAGAGATCTAATTTGACACTTAGACCTCTCCGTATCAATGATCCATCTGCCTCCCATTTCAGTCGGGTATGATGAGAGGATGCCATAAGAAATTAAACTCCCCCATTACCTTAAACCCATTTGACACTGTAACATTCACAATTTGATGACCAGCTAAGCCAGACTACTAGGACTCTTTGAACATGAGGTATACAAACCATTTATACCATACCAATGGACCACCGCAAAAGAATACATCCAACTGTGATGCAATTAGTTCAATAATGACCGGAGAATAACACAAACTATTCTCACACTACTCCATCAGCTTCACTGACTGTGAGATGCTGGATTCATGAAACTGGATGTGAAACTAATGGCACCAATCGATTGGCTAATAATTATAGGAGCACTTTTTGGCACTCATAGAGCATTAAAAGGCAGCGAGTTGATCCTTTAATATTTAAAAAAATAAATTAAGGCTTTGAGGTAAGCATTATTGATCGTATTACACATACATTACTCAGAAAGGGAGTACATCAAAGTTGGCACACATTTCAAAGACATACATACTATCCTGTTCATGTCCTCGGATTTAGAGCCACGTAAAAAACTACAGCGAGCATGAAAAGGTCAGAATTCCTGTGACAGCAGCTTTAATCATAAAATGTATGGTTATTCAATCACCTTTTTTAAAAAAAATTACTGATCAGCTGCACCTAAAACATCTAGAATGTCGATTGGGAGCCAAGTTAATTAAAGGTTTGTGTTTGAGAAGCTCGCCAAGTTTAGCAATTTAGCAGATTTAGGTTTTTTCTGTGCGTAGTTCACATCGTTTCTGTAAAAACACTTTACAAGCCCAATATATTTTTTCTGTAACTGTTTATTTTCACCTTTCTTAGTACAAAATGATCACCAAATGCAAAGTAAGTACAGCCAAATAATCAGCATGAGGGAAACTGTAAAGGAGTTCAGATGAAGAAACAGTTTTCTGAAAAATCTTAAACTTCAAGGTGGGAGGTTAAGTATCCAAAAAGAATGCTTCAGGAAATCCTGGATGGATGGTCTCCTTCTGTAGAGTGGGACACATAATCATGTTCACACCAATATACAGCTTGTTCACAACTGGGAGGAAGTGGGTGAGTGCGTGTTCACTCAGTGAGGTCTAGCTTTGTGGACTACAGCCGCGCAGCAACAAGGGCAGCAGAGCAGCCACTTCTATCCAAAAACAAAATCATGGCCTGTCTGATATTCTACAGGAAGTACAAGGATGAGTAGCGGGAGACTGGTGGAAAAGGATTGTCTCTGGTATTATCTAATCCAGATGCCCTGGACAATAAGAAAGATCAATTGTGAGCTGTGATCTCAGCACCTAAGAATCTTAATCCCAATCCATGTGACTGGCTTTCCTTCTCGTTTTTTTTATTATTATTATTTTCCCAAGGATCACTTCCATGAATTAAAAAAAAGTGATACTTTGCTCAGGAGCAACTTTTTTGAGTAGTCCATAAACATTTGTGATAAACTGTGCATTGTGTCACGAGGCTAAATTGATAAAGTAGCTCAAAGAGCAGAATACTGAATGTTGGGATCTGTGGTCACGCCAAAACATGATAATTTCATATCAGATAATTACAGAATTAATCAACACTGATGTTACCCATGCTGCCTTCCATTAATTACAAGGCCCTTGTGCTTATTTCTGTCGCTAATGATGAATATAGTAATAAAAAACAAAGCTGTGTTTACATTGCATGGACCATGAAACCAATTTAACATACAAATAATAATAAAAATGTTCTTTAATTAATTTTTTTATTAAACTGTGAAGAATATTTAGAAAATCTAAGAATGTTAAAGCCATAAACCAAATGTTGTGCTTTTGCTAAAGCTTTTGGCCATGACTATTACTGTAAGGCTGCGAACAATGAATGTTTCCAGCAGTTACGTTGCAGCTTAGGGAGCTTCAGTATGTCTGCTGCACTGTTTCCATTAAATTGTCGAGAGAATTTTCAACAAAGCGTTTGTATGTTAAATAGAAAACATCTTTCTGGCATCAGTCCATAATCTAGTTTGGGACAGATGTACTGGGAAACGTAGTGCTGTCAGAAGGTTGTAGTATAGACTGTGACCTGTATGGTTCCAATAAACAGAATAGTGTTTGCTAATAGGAAACAACATTCTTGAACCGGAGAGAAGCAAAGACCAGCCTGACGTTATGTTTATTCTTTAATGTCAGCTAGTACTGCTAAAGCTTTGTTCTACCACATCTCTAATCACTTATGTGACCAGAAATGCTCTGCAACCGTTTCTAATGTCCAAACCTATTTTAAAATTGTGTTATCTCTCCAAAGCACAATAAATGGCAGCATAATACCTACTTGTTATCTTCCTTTACTAAATCCAGTTAATTGTTTCTGAACAATAAACCTTAAATTGTAAAATTAATTTTTTTTCAACCTTTGGATTAATGAGAGTAGCCATGCTGCTGTAACTATGACTTTAGGACAGTAAAGATGCCTTTGTCTCAGAGAAACTATGTTGATTTGAAATCCCAGCCAACCCTGTTTGACGGAGTCTTTTATGTAAGATGTAGTTTTATCTAGTATTTGCCAAAAAAAACCTACAACACAATCCCTCAGAACTCCTAATGTCTGAGTGAAAAATGTCCTGAAGCGTGGCCAACCGGGGACACTCTGGAGAGGTCGCCAGTCCGTCACAGGGCTTCATGGGAACTCTGTAAAGTTTAAGGATAAATGCAGCGTGTCCAATTATAGCTTTTAACTCACATCTGCAGTCCTTTGACACTCCAAGATAAGAGAGCTTATGAACAGTTAAGAATTGAGATAATAATTAATAAAATGCAGATGACAACCATAATCCAGCACCTCATCACATATGCATGTATTATCCTACACAACTTTTAGACCCACAAAACCAAACATTAGGTTTTAAAACTATAATGAATGCAGGTTTGAGTGATCTTTAACAAACTGTTTAAGTTGGGTCTAAAAGTTTCACCTCCTGGCAACTTGTTCCATTATTTTGTTGCTTTTTCCAGAGAAAGCTGAACGGTACGGTGGAATAGTGTGATAAAACCTGGTGACATATCTAATTAAATTTAATTGGGAACCAGGCACAAAGTCCCACAAAGGAGGAGAAGCTGAACCATTTAACTTTTTAAAAACATGAAATAAATTTCAGACCATTTTAAAATCTTCATAGTTCAGGAAGTTGTGTTAAATTCTGCCATGGTGATGTTTTTTTCTTCAAGCTTCTTAAAAAGTGTTTAGATTCGACATCATGCATGACCAAACAAGGTTCTACAAATATTCTTAATTTTCTCTCATTTAAGCCTATACAACTCAGTCCAATTCAATTCAACTTTATTTATATAGCACCAATTCACAACACATTTCATCTCATTCAACTCATGTCATCTCAAGGCTCTTTCCAAAGTCAGACTCCATCAGATCCTCCAGGTTGGTCAGAAAGTTTCCTCTCTAAGGAAACCCAGCAGGTTGCATCAAGTCTCTCCAAGCAGCATTCACTCCTCCTGAAAGAGCGTAGAGCCACAGTGGACAGTCGTCTGCATTGTTGATGGCTTTGCAGCAATCCCTCATACTGAGCATGCATGAAGCGACAGTGGAGAGGAAAACTTCCCTTTAACAGGGAGGAAAACCTCCAGCAGAACCAGAACCAGGCTCAGTGTGAACGCTCATCTGCCTCGACCCACTGGGGCTTAGAGAAGACAGAGCAGAGACACAGAAAGCACAGAAGCTCACATTGATCCAGGAGTACTTTCTATGTTAGATGGTAATAGTGGATGATCTGCCTCCCCTGATGATGTCACAGCTAACAGAACTGGTATTACAGTATGATCCACTGGTGATCATAGTGTGTATTCTACAGTATCAGATGTGTAGGAAACTAATGCGGGGAAGATGGATTCTTAAAGGTGTGCATCGTTGTGTACCACTGAAAGGTAATGCAGATAGTGTGACAGGGGTATGAAATGCTCTTCTTTCATTTTAGGTCCGCAGTTCCCGCAGTGGTGCTGCTCATAGTGCTCTCTATTTATGTTGGGAGATTTTCTCCTGTCACTGCTCTTATAATAAAAACAGCAAGGAAATCAATGCTCTGCTTGATCATTCATTGACCATACAGCCAACCCACTGCCATGCACAAACACTGTGTGTCAATCTTCCCACAGCATAAAATCAGTGGTTCTGCTTTGATACAGTTGAGTTGCTTTGAAAAGATAATCTATGAAAAGCTCAGCTCAAACACTAAAGTCATTGGAAGTGTTTTATGGCTCTCTGTTGATGTCATTTGAAACTGTTTATCACCAATGAGATTTTTCACGCTTCAGAGTGAATAGAAGAAACATTACACGCTGTCATCAGGAACCGATGTGAAAAGGCCAGCCCTTGATCAGTATTTGACACGGAGAGTTTCAAACATGACTGGTCATAATAAAGTAAACTAAATAATTTGTGGCAAAGCAGAGAAAATGGCTCTACCTACAGGTCCATCGGATTGAACATGATTATATGGTGAAACATATATTAGTAACAGAGTGATGATAAACAACTTAAAACTTAAAACTGTAAAGAATCCTCATACTAAGAGTGCGTGTTCTTTATCAAAATGTTTGTAAAGAATTCACTTTTCTTCATCTGCCATGAACCTCTTTACTCTTAAATGTAAAAAAATTACCATGACTTGAAAACAAGAGAAAACTTTAAGAAACAAACTATTTCTGCTGATTCTCATCAACACAATATGTTACGGGCAAAGAAAAAATAATCATTAAACAAGCATTCACAAACTGTGCATTATATTATTTAAATAAAGCATGGGTAAGAAGTGTGGCCCTTTATTTAATATAACCATCATCACCTATATTTATCATTAAAATGTACATTTAGATGAAATTTGTCCTCTGTAATTAACCCATCGCTCAGGGAGCAGGGTACTGCCACTGTGAGGCATGCTGGGGCTGAGGCTTTAGCTCAGGAACCCGGAGTGGCAGTCTGTGGGATTCAAACCAACCAACTAGCAGCCTTTCCAGGACGCAACCCTTCCCTAACCATTAAGATTAGGATTATTGAAGATATATTCTGATTGTGATTTTACTAAAAGAGATCCAAATTGAAGGCATCAGTGTCAGGATTCAAAGTGAATCCCTACATGCTTCCTGAAAAATAGGTAAATAGAATAAAAGAAAGGACTGAAGAGTGTTTTTCTTCCACACAGTTGCATAATCTTACAAATATTTTTGTTTTTATTATAATTCAGAAAATAAATTAGTGCCACCCCTTGTGAACTTGTTGTCTAATACAGTGTACTTTATGTACACTCTATAAAGTCTCATAACCCTTTTTTTCCTGTTTGATATGAAACAATTCTTCTGTGTTAATAGCTAAATACCAGAAAATGTGATTTTTTTTTTAAAGATTTTCAATACATAATTTTCAAATACAGATGTTTGTTATGTACACTAAGATTCCATATATTTAAATACATGGGGGTTGTCCAGAAGATAGCTAAAAAAAGACTAAAAGAGTGCAGACCACTCAGAGTAGAAGTCATAACTCCAAGGATAACCTTCAATGCCAGATTACAGTCAGGATTTATGTGGGGGACCCATATGGGTAGGACGAGGGCAGGGAATATGGACTCAAAATGAAATTGTCCATGGGTTAAAACACGGCTCCATATAATCAACCTATATAAGATACATGCGGGACAACTGTAGGCCTAAAGTGGTACCAATGAGGGTCAGAAACACAAAACCCACCTGTAAGAATTAAAACTTTCTCTGTCATTTTATTGTACATCCAGTAAAATGTCTTCTGCATTAGCCTATCCCTTAGGGAGCAGTGGGCAGCTTTTGAGACCAATCAGGGGCTAAGGGTCTTGCTCAGGGACAGATAGAGGCAGTCTGCAGGGATTGAACCGGGTACTTGCGACCTTCTCAGAGCGCAGGTGCACTGCTCTAACCACTAGGCCCCTAGGCCACCACTCCCCATGAGCTGGGTAGCATATTTAAGATGAACGTGGATAAGTACAACATGAGGACAAAGTATGAGCAGTAAACATATACAAACCCAGTCTGGCTCCAGTCTGTGGGACTACATTAGGAATACCAGGGGACAAAGTAGGGACAAATGATGGTTTAAACAGGTGGTTATAATAGCAGAAATGTTAATGTTCAGGTTTCTTCTGGATTAAAAAGCCGGCTCCTTGATCCCACTTTTATTATCCATTTAGATAGACAACCCAACGTTTACTGAATTTATGCACATATTTTTTGCACTGCACCATACTTTTCTATACAAATGCCTTTTTGCACCATTATTTTTGCACATAAACTGAACATTCTTCTGCACACTGTTCTTGCCCACAGTTTTTCTCCTGCATTGTTACATCTGATCAATGCTGCACTTTATATTGTAATGTTGTCTTATTCCACTTGCAATCCCATTACACTGTCGAAAGTTGTATGCAACTTTATTGTCATTTTGTATGCACAGAGTGCATACAAAATGACAATAAAGTTGTCTAAGTCCCACTGAGGAGGACAGGTTACTGTTTACGTTGAAAAGAGAAATGAGAGAATATGTGGGAAGTGAGAAGAATCTGTGTGTTACTGTGATTGAAGTCGAAGGGAATCCAGGGAGAAAGGTGAATCTATCTACGGACATTTTGTGACGTCTAGGACGTTTTTTTTCCTGATAGTGTTTGCTTCATTGTTCCAGGAAGAAGACGGAGAGGATGATATAACTGTGGAGCTTTGAAGGGTGGACAGTGAGGTGAGTTCACCAGTGAACTAAAGGAAGTGAGGGGTCAGTGGACTGAGGGCCATGGGTACATGAGTTTAGACTACACAAAGAGTATGTAGCCTCATTACTACCCATCCAATGAGAACCAGCTGGCATCTACGATTTTTTAAAATGTTTTATTTGTGACACTGACTGTGTTTAAAGTCATCTTGGAAGAAAGTATTTCAGGCCCAGAGCATTATATTCCCATTGTTTCATTTCCAATAAAATCCTTTTTATTTAAAAAACAAAAAATAAACCCACCAGGCGCTCAGAATATTAACCAGTATCCATCAACCTCACTGGTCGGTGAATCTGGGATTTTCTGCAAAGCCATTTGAGAACAGGCAGTTGGGGTAAATCCAAAAACAAAATGTGGGGATTATAAGCAAGCTGGGAAGTTTTGGGAACATTTACAGAGGGATGTCTTGGATGGAGTTAAAACACAGCATTCCAACTGGTAGGCGTAAAACAGGTTCTTCATCAACCACAACATTTAGATTCCCTTTTAATACATTTTGCGGTGAAATTTGAGATTTAAAGTTTTGACTTGCAGAAAAATACTGTTATTATGGAACCTAATTTTAACAACAGTTGACGTAAGTACAAGGTAAATTCAGACTACTGGATCCTTAAACTGTTGAGGACAATACATGCAGACACCAGAAACCCACAAATACAGCATGGAACAATGTGCCATGAAACAATGTATAACTCCAGCATTTTCATATTGTTATGTTTGTCATGAGGATTTAAAACAGCTTCAGTTTAGAAGAGTCAACTTGTGAACTATGAAAAAAAGGAATTACTTTCCCTTCTACACATTTGGGTTGCCAGGTACACTCCTGCAATTTACCAGGCATGGTTCATAAATGTTCCAGGGAAGTAACTGGTAATTTCAGTAAGGTACCCAATAACATCTGATGAGCATTTAGTATTTTTTTGTAAAGTATTTTGTGGATTCTCCAAAAGGGGTTTTGAGACTGTAAATTTGGGTTTGGGTTAAAACATATTTTGGAAAATTCTTTGAAATAACATTAAGATGAGCTGAAATCAGATGGAAAACATAAGCTCAGTCTTTGGCCTTGCAGGTGTGACCACCAACAGCTCAGAATCCCTCCTCTCACACCATCACCACAGTGAATGAACATGCTCCTAATACTTAAATACGAATAAACAATATTTAGAATATGGATGGTCTTTGCAGGGTCTTAGTAAAGTCTTCAGGGGTAAAATAAAAACACAGTGGACTCTGCTATACATCACCGGCCACTTTATTAGGTGCACCAGTCAGTCTGCTTGTTAATACAAATGCCAAATCAACTAATAACATGGCAGCCACTCAATGCATTCAGACATTCAGACGTCGTAAAATCCACCATTGAAGGAAGGGAATTTAGATGCCTGTGAGCACGGTATGGATGTTGGAGCCGGATGGGCTCAGAGGAGAATAACCCCGGTGTTCCACTGAACACAGAGGCGTTGCGCCTTCACGGCTGATCGCAGCAACTCTAGTCAGTCAGAGCGGTTCCACCCAACGCGCCGCAGTGCATTTCTGAAGCGTCCCACAAGCGCAGGCGCTCCCCGCTTCTCTAAAATCACCAGCTGTTCTATTTGTGCCGCTTGCCGTCAATCTGGAGCAAAAGCAAAGTGGATCAGTCGAGTTTACAAGTTAAAAGACTACATGAGCAGACTTTGGATCGCATTTTACTCTGAAACATCAATACGTCTTTACCTGCAGCTCCGGCACCAAGCCACCAGAGGATCTCACTTGATACTTGACTCTATGGATGACGATTTTAATTTCACTTAAAGCCTATAAGTACCCTTCTATCAAGTGATCCGAGTCCAACCACACAGAGGCGCTCCACTCTACTGACACTCCCGGTGGAACAGGGAGCCTGGCAGAAAGTACAGTGCAGCCACACCACGGCCCTCCTCCAACACTTCCACATTCAGAGGAAGCCCAGGGTAAGCAGACTGGTCCAGCAGTCACTGTAACCATCTGTTATAGCCAAGGTGAGTAGAATACCCTCTCTAAAAATATAACACATTGAGCATTAAAGCAGTAGACCACACCAGGTCAGTTAAAAGTGGTAAACTGAGGCCATAAAGCAGCAATTCAGAAAGGTTCTTTCTGGGAAATTCATTGGCCAGTACAATGAGTCTCAATTTCATCAGCAGTATACAGATGGTAGGGTCCTAAATAATCAAAAACAACATGAAAATGTCAATACATTTACCAGTCAGGATCGGTGTGGTGGTGTGATGGGGAGGAGGCATTTTCTCGGCACACTTTGGGCACTTTAATAAGAACTAAGCAACATTTTAACTCCACAGCCTAGCTGAGTATTGTTGGTGACCATGTCCATCCCTTTGTGATCTCATGAGGAAATGTGCCTCATTGCCTCAGTTACAGCAATATAGTGAAACATGTTAGAGAACTCAAATAATCTCAGATTAATTTTCATTCATTGTCATTTTTACAGTCCATGAGTTCAGATCTGAATTCCATGGAGCTCCTTTTGGATGGAGTGAAAAGGGAAATTTGCAACATGGATATGCAGCCAACCATTCTGCAACTGCATGAAGCCACCGTGACACAAACATTACTCAAAGACAAGAAACAGTCTTTGAGTAATGTTTGTGACGCCTTGTGAAACCTATGGATACCTACGTTTTTTTACAGTGAGAACATGACAGGTCATGATGGAGACAGACCATGCACAAAACTTAAGCAGCGAGGTTGTGGCGGTTTATTATCAACGTGACAGAGTTATCTGTAACATGGGACCAGTAATGTTTACGCTGTGAAAACAGAAACTGTGAAAAAAAGTGGGACTGGCTACACTTCATGCGTATCCCACATGATGCCCATCACAGTATCATGGTTGCATCATTGTGTTGTCTTCATGTCCATTAAAGTTGTCCCAAACAGAAGCCGGGGGGATGGTGTGACATAGGTGAATGTGAATGAATGGTTGTGGTAAGATATCGCTGACATACAGAGCTTGGGGAGAGTTGAGGAGACCATCTTTGGGATGCAGAAAATGAATTAAAAGTCAATTAGGCAAGTTAAAGAGCTCTGCAATATTATGGCTGCCTTCACACTAATGGAGGTTATGGTGAGCATGGCTCGCTCTCCATCCAGTTTGATGGTAGCCATGGATTTTAAGTTTGGAAAGTGATCCAAATGCTGTAAATCAGAGAAATCCTTGAGCAAAATGGATTTTTTTTCACAATAGGCAGATAATATTATGAGAACAAAAGAAACCATGTTGATTCCACACGGTAGTGATGGCAGTGGGGTTGTAATCCACAGCGATAGAGGCCAGAGAGAAATCTGTAAGGAAATCAATTTCTGGTAGAATTCTTGTAATACTGTTTTATCTTCAAATTTGACAACAAAAAAAAATTACTTACAATTTTCAGGACACACTGATTGTCATTGTTGGTGCTGTGATGTAAGAAAAGAGAAAGATTGAATGTTACAGAGCTATTAGCAGATTCTCATCTGAACTTCAGTCAATTCAATTAGAAGAGAAGAATTACTGTCTTATGAATCAGACCTCCTATCACTGCAGCCCTGCTAAACTGGCTCAATTTGGAGTCTGGTTCCCAGTTGGCAGATTACCGAGATTTCCGAAGCTCTTAAACTAATAAATCTCATACGGAACCTGATTTTTTTCCCCTTACTCTGCCTACTATCAAAGAGCAATGTCGAAAACATCCAGAAAGCTGTTTCTCATCTAATTTCTTAATGGCTACAGTCTGGTTGATGTAGTGTCTGAAAGCCCCTGTCTGTATTCAGAGTGTGTGTGAGAAGAAAAATCACTCTAGACGATAAACTGCAAAGGAAAGTTGTATTGCAACTTTAATAACTGAATTTTTCAAATTTATTTCTGTTTTATGGCACTATTGGCCTTTATTTGAAAGTGGACTGACAGATAATAGGGTTGGGAGAGAGAGAGGGTAGAGATGCAGCAAAGGTTCACGGGCCAGAAGTAGAACCTGGGACGGCCACATCCAGGACCAAGATGACTAGCTTAGATCTGTTGGACAAACAAAAAGGAACCAAGCAATAAATCCTCATCAACTTGTTCTGTGAAACATTTCACTTTCATTGACAAGACACTCAATCTACATCAGCAGGAATTTTCAACTTTATGAAAGAAAAACTGTTGGCCACTGGAAACTGTTTTGTGGACATAAATGTGTATGTCAGAGATGTGACGTACATGGATTTATGACATAACCTCATCCAATATCTAACAAGAACATTGCAGAACTGTATATGCATGGAACAAGGACATGTTGTGATTACTTTGGATCACTGGGACTTTTTTTGACAAAAAATAAATGTAAATGTTTTGTTAATGCAAACTTAACCAACCATCAGGTTATTGAAGAATGTCTAGGGAAGGGAGTACACATTTTTTGATTAATGTTGGTTTGTTATCTTTATGTAAACAGGATGTCTTTGATTTTTGTGATGTTTGTTGTTCCCACTTTATATAGTTACATTTTATGAATTTTCATACAAAAAAAAGGATATTATCATACTTAGAAACTAGTTTGTGAGCAATAGGGAGGAAACTTTTGTATAAAATACTATTTAATGCAATATTCATTCACTAAAGCATCCTCTAAAATGCTTTTGAAAATACACACGTTATTTGTGTGCAACCCTTTAGATTAAATGACAGCACTGATCTAGTTTGTTAAGAAATATATCAAAATAGATTCTCACAATGCAGCTATCTGTTGCTGCCTCACATCTACAAAAATATTTCATAATTACATGGCAGCAGCCGCTGGAAGATAATGGTGTGCATCTACCTCCTCGAGCATTTGCTGGTCTTTCATTTCCTGACAGTTGCTTAGAGATGTTTCTATTTGACAGTTGAAGCCATAATTCCCTTAATCCCATTGCTTTCAAGTAAATCATTTCATCCTGGAAATTTAAGGTAAGGCCCTTTTTCCCCAATAGGCAATTTACTTTACTTGCACAACATCTACTTGTGACTTCATGGAGGTGCAGTTGTTGGCATCGGTGCCTCGGATAGACAAGTATAGTCAACTCCCACTTCTCCCTTTTAACCCACTTAAGTATTAAAACTAATGCATATTTCTAGAATGACCTTTTCACACTACATTCACTGATTCAACTATCAACATCAATGGTTTTTGAAGAGTTATGGTCTTCAGAGGCTTATTAAACATGTTATTTATTGGTTTTAACATCTATAACGCACTTGGATTACACTTGGCTGTATAAAACGTAGGTGGGCTGCTGAGAGCCGTCTGTAGACCAGAACAAGATGTGTGACAAGCCACGCCTCTCTCCGCCTCCACGCCCCCCTTCCCCCTTCCCTTCTCACCTGTCACCTTGTATGCACATATTTGCAAAGGATAAAAACACAGTAAAAACAGCATCACCTTTTCAGAGACATTTCTAGTGAAGAAGTAAGTAACTCATAACTTTATAATGCTGTTAGCAAGAGAGCATTTCGATCCGCTGGACGTGCTCGTTGTCATTTTGCAGCTACGCTTTGCTGCTCTGATGGGGGCATTTTATGGGCAGGGAGGGTCTGAGCTCTGAGTGGCAGCTGTTGACAACATGCCAGCAAAGACAAAACAAGAAACCTACAAGAAAAGTAGCCAGGAACATTATCCATATCTCATTTTCTCGTTTCCAGTTCATATCTCTCCTATGAAACCTCATACTGTACGTGTTGTAATAAAGCTGCAGTGGAGGCAGATGGTTAACCAATTAACAAGCAGTGGTGGGTTGTGTACATCTGTGATTTTCACCAAAATTGAATTGACCTGCTGGACCCAAGCGCTTAATGTAAAACTGTAGATTATAGATTTAACTGGATGATACATTACATTTAACAGTGACCTCCTAAACTCTCTGCTCACGTACCCTAAGCCTAATAGTCCCACTGCATTTTTCCCCTTCGTTTTATGACCCTTCATATTTTGTTTGTTTTAAGTCCGCTGCCAGATGCACCGAGGCCAAGCGCTCGGCATGTGTCCATAACTGTGACCGCTGCAGAGGTTCTCACCCTCCCTTCATTGTGTATTTTCACACAAAAACTAAACCCTGACAGACAGAAGAGTTCATCCTTCCGTCTTCATCGCTCGCCAGAGCTGTAGGAAAACCCAAAGAGGAGCAAGCAGAGAGCGCTGAGGTGACAGCAAAGCCATGTGTGGACACTGACGGGCTTTGCTCCTCCTATGAAAGACAAAACCTTTTATTGTGAAGTTTTGCATCTGTGAAGGTGTATTATCATATTACACATGTTCATTTTGCTGGCCATTTGTGGCATAACTCAATGCACAAGTCTCCAGGTGTTTGTTATACTCATAAGGCATAAGTGCGAATCAGAGTCAGCCTGATTTGGCCATGAGTGTGTGCACAATCATGTCAAATGACTTTGGGTACAGCACTCACAGGGTTAAAAAGTAGCTTTTTTTTCATATGTGAATAAATGTTTTAAAAAAATCAAAAAGTTTAGGATATAGATAAAGAATGAGGTGGAAGCTGGCCATTAAACAAGGAGCTACCTGGACAACGAGCGAATAGCTGATAAAAGGAAACTCAGTTTGTTGAGTCATGGGCTTTTTCTGACAGTCACTGATGGAGATGAGCTGCAATCAATTTAACCACAAACCTTTTTCCACTATCTCACACTCTTTATTATGTTATTCTCCTTTGAACTTTTTGGCAGTTCGTCAACCTGCCCATATTTATTGGAGATTATTAAACTCTCCTTCAGGCCATTGACATTTTACCAAAAGCTATTTTTGAAATATTATTCTGCCTATTGGGCCCGGCTTGTCCTTTATTAATGGCAATCTGCAATCTAGTTCTGTTCCAACGTGATTAAAGAAAGGCTCTTAAAAGCTGTCGAGGGCCTTATTAATTACAATCAGTAAAAAATAGCCTAATCTTTTTTGTTATTTTTTATTTTTCTGAAAATGTCTATCCAATTTTGGCAGGATCTGCTTGATGTACCATAGTTGTGCATTTTAAGCTTACACAAATTACAGCCTAAGTTTTAATATATTAATAAATGCTTTCATATATTACAATTGCTTATCAAACTGGTAACAAGTATTGAAGATAAATAAAAATGTATTTAGTGGTCACTGCTTCTATAAAAGTGTTATTAAAACCCGGCATAACAATATAAATTAGAGGTAATTAATTATAAAAAACAAACAGATGGCACTGATTTTGTTCCAGTCTGTTGCAATCACTTGATGATAGTTTATGTTTAATATGGGTAATAGTTTAGTTTATGTTCAACATTAGTAGTTTGAAGCTCCAGATTTAACTATTTTATTGCAGTGTGAAAAGACAGATGAACATAATTTAAAGAACAACGTTCTGTCAGTAAAGTGTGGATAAAGCTGCCAACTCACATGATCTTCAAAGTTAACCATACAGAAAAAAACATCTCATCAGTATAAATGTTGTGCTTTTTACACAGAAAAGTAAGAACACCCTGAATGAAAACAAGATCCTAAAATGCTGCCCAAATACCCAAAAGTGTTGGATGAGTTGAAGAATCTTGGTGTTTCTTTTGTTTTTTCATGAGGATCAGGATGGAGATGGAGACACAGCTCAGTGCTTTGCATTATTAAGAGTTTGGATCTGGCCTGCTTTTGGTTAAAAAAGGAGCCAAACCAAAATGGAGTCCTCCTTATTCCTGGTCTGCCATCATTCCGGCCTCTGTTTCTGACAATGTTGCCCCAAAGCAAAAAGTCCTCAATAAATATTAAAAGCAGACACTTTTCAACATTATTCATAATCTTTGGTTTTCTGTTTACAATTGCTGGTCCAAAATTGTAAAACAATACAATTAAAGCAGTGCATTAAAGCAGGTGGATTCAGGGCCCCTGGGTCCATTTGGCTTTATACACCATCATCTTCGTATTACTTTATTTTAACACCGTCATCTTCTAATGGGGATTGCCTTTATTTTTTTATTATTTTTTTTATTGGGCCAGTCCTCTGGTGGAGGACAACAAAACAATTGAAAGTTTGGGGTAGAAATGTAATTGTGTCCTGGACCAAGTGGCCAAAGTGAGCTTCCTCCACTGGGTGCTCAGGTTCATCCTGAGACATAAGGGGAGGAGCGCCATCATCCAGGAGATGATCGGAGTGGAGCCGCTGCTACTTGGCATCAGAAGTCAGGTGAGCTAGTTCAAGAATCAAGAATCTTTTTGTTACCGTGTTAATTTTTTTTTTAGACAGACCACCCAAGATCCACCAAAGTATACAGGCAGACACAGCAGACATGGACATGTTTCTTTCTATCTATCTATCTATCTATCTATCTATCTATCTATCTATCTATCTATCTATCTATCTATCTATCTATCTATCTATCTATCTATCTATCTATCTATCTATCTATCTATCTATCTATCTATCTATCTATCTATCTATCATCTATCTATCTATCTATCTATCTATCTATCTATCTATCTATCTATCTATCTATCTATCTATAAGCTCAAGTGTGCAAAATAGTCTTTATTCTTCCTGCTAAGACACGTGCCAAGTTCTGGAGGTCAGTTGTTAAACAATCTGATTTACTGTCTTGTTGCATGAATTAATCACTCGAACATTCTTTAATGACACATTCATGCCTGCAGTAAATTCTGTGCAGTAGACTTAAACCTTCATATACAGAACTGTGCAGTGAAAAGTTAGCGTGTGCAAATATGCCTTCACAGCAGTGTTATTGTGACGTGTAACAGACTCAGGCCTCTCAGCAGGGGGCGATAGCCCTCACAGCTTTTGCAAGGAAGCTGTTTCTGGGTCTGTTCGTTTTGGACTTGATGTTTATGAAACATTTGCTTGATGAAAGTGGGTCAAACAGCGCATTGCCCAGGTGGGTAGGATCTGTGGCAGTGAGTCTGGCCCTTCTCTGGACTCATGCTGCATGACTTCAGTCCAAATCCTGAAGTCAACATCCCACAATCCCCTTTGCTGTCCTCACCACCTGTGCTAAGTCCTTCCTCTCTTTCATGGTGCTGCTCCCACACCACACAGTTATGCTGAGACATAAAACTGTCTGTGGTAGCTCTGTAAAAACATTTTAGCAGCTTAGTGGCAAGTCAAGACCATTTCAGTTTCCTGAGGAAGAAGAGCCGTTGTTGGGCCTTCTTCACCAGGTAGGATGTGTTGACAGTTCAGGAGAGGTTAGAGGAGATATGAATGCCCAGGAACCTCCACCACCTCCCCCTGTATGCAGAGAGGAGCGTATTCAGATCTATTATTACCTCCTTGGTCTGGCTGGTGTTCAGGATCAGGTCGTTACCACTACAGTGGCGTCGGCCGCAAACTTAACCACTGTGTTAGTGGGGTGGACAGGTGTGGGTGAAAAGGGTGAAGAGAGCTGGGCTGAGGACACAGCCCTGTGGTATTCCTGAGGATCAGTGGAGCAGATGTTCCCCATCCTCACCTCCTGGGGTCTGTTGGTGAGGAAGTCACTGATCCAGGAGCAGAGAGGTGTGGAGAATCCATGCTGTGGAGCAGCTTCAGAGACAGCATGTCTGGGAGCACGGTGCTGAATGCTGAAGTCCATGAAGAGCATCCTGACAGGTGTTGTTCTGCTGCAGGTAAGTCAGAGCTGAGTGCTAATGAGACAGCGTCCTCTGTGGAGACCTTCTAACCAGACAGCGTCCTCTGTGGAGACCTTCTAACCAGACAGCGTCCTCTGTGGAGACCTTCTAACCAGACAGCGTCCTCTGTGGAGACATTCTCCCTGTAGGTGAACTGCAGGCTGTCCAGGCCAGCAGGGATTGCGTCCTTCATGGATTTTAGGAGGATCCTAGTCGCAGCCTCTTATAGGATTCCTCTAAAGTTGGGCTTCTCACTGGGAGGACTTAAAACTCAGGAGAGAGATTATACACCTTCCCTTGGAAAGCGTTGAATTCCCCCAGAATGAACTGGAGCGTCCCGTTGGTGAGGGTGACGATTAGGTTTCCATCTTGAACCTGTTAGCTCTGAAACCTGATCTCAGAGAACTGAAAGACCCTGGTGTGATGGGTAAATATATTTATGTAAACAAATTGATGATAGTTCAAGACATCCAAATGATGTGATTATGCGATAACTATGCCAACATTTTACTACTGGAAATCTGAAACATATGAGAGTTTTCCTCATTCAGCTTAGCATTTCCACTCCTCTTTGCCCTTTTTTTTAAAAAAACACAGGATGACGGTCCTGCTAAAAACATATGAAAATACATATTTAAAGATCTTCCAGAAGCTGTATGGCAGAGAGAGAAAGAGAGAAATAGGATCACAATTTACTTCATAATGCAGAATCTTTTCTAAATTTGCTGGACTCCAACCAAACATTTTATGTAAGTCATGGTTAGCTATTCCTTAACCTTCCTAGAGTAACTATTGTTCTGCTTTAAGTTTTAAGTTGGACTTGGATGTAAGCTTAATCTCTGCTTTTGTGCTTAAAAAATGTTGTTTTGCATTTTTATAAATGAACAGCAGCTTTAGTGTTTCTGTATTATTTAGTCATTAACATGAAAAGGTCTGAAATCACATCGGGTCAGAAGGCATCTCCCTAATGAGGTACATCAGTCAGTATTCGGTTGATATCTACGAGCTTGTGAGTATGATATGTACCCATGGATGAAACGCGGCGGCCTTCTCTTTGATGACTTCTGCTATTTGAGTTGCTCATTAAAATGATGAACGTTCAACACAAACAATTGATTATTATAGCTTTGTTTTCTCTGTGTGTACAATGTCCCCATTGTTGGAGAGATTCTATTTGTGTTTCAACACCATAGCAGAAAAATAAACTAAACAAAAACAACACTGTCAAATGATGAAAGAGAGGACAGTGAATTTACAGATTCATATTTCCCGAACTTTAAATGACACGGGGCATATTTTTTTTTACCCTGCCATATTTTCTTTTTAAACCTTCACAAAAAAAACAAAGCATGATGGAAAACCAGTTCTAGCTTAGTTTGTCTTCTTCACTGAACTTGAACCTGAATTGCTCTGAAAACTAATATATCTTAGTTTTTGGAATAATTTGCTATTTTAGGAGCCCAATAGTTGTATTGTTTTCAAAATATGAGGGAATATTTTTATAAGAACTCTGATCAAAAACATAAGTTATTCATTTTTGGGGAACTTTTGGTAAAATCTGACAGTGTAATCACCAGTAACTTGTGCTAAAGATCCTGTTGCATGTTTTGGACTACCCCTTTATATGATTGCATTCTGGTATTCAGATCACTTCCTTGTCCACAGGTATATAGGATCCAACAACTAGTAATGCACATTGTCTCCAAAAATGTTTGTGAAACTGAAACTAAGCTTGGTGAACTCCAGCTTAATTCCTAGCCAAGATTCCCTCTGTGTAATATCCAGTTATTAAATTAGCATGATACTAAATAGTCCACTCTTAATTGTTTAAGGTATAATAAAGTAGAAGCCAATGGAAATGACAACTCATCAACAAAGTGGTTGGCCACATAAAATCATGGAACAGGTTTGCAGATGCTGGTGTGCATAAGGGTGTGAATATCTGCAATTTTCCACAGGGTCAATAGCCGCAGACCTCAAAACTTCTTATGTCCTTCATATTAGATCAAGAACAGTGCACTGAGAGTTTTGTCCAATGGGTTTTCATGGCTGAGCAGCTGTGTCCAAGCCCACACCAAGTGAACCGGAAATGGTTTGATGCAAAGCACTCCACTGCTGGACCATACAGTTATGGAGGAATTTTCTGGATTGACGAATCCCACCTCTCTGGTAATCCAACGGACGATTCTGCATATGGCAGTTATAAGGACAATGGAACAAATCTGACTGCTGTCTTTCAAAGATAATGTTTGGTGCAGAGGGGATTATGGGCTGTTCAGCCGTGGGCCTTGAAGGCTCCATAGTTCCAGTGAAAGGAACTTGCGGTTTAACATACAAAGACAATTTTATTCGCCCAACTTCGTAGGAGCTGTTTGAAGATGACCCGTTCTGCTTCATAACTGTGCACCAGTGTTCAAGCAAGGCCTATAAAGTCATGGATGAGCAGGTGTTGTGTGGAATAACTTTATAGACTGGCACAGAGTCCTGGCTTCAGCCCGACAGAACATCTTTGGAATCTTTCAAAATGGAGACTGGGAGCCAGGCCAGATCACCCAACATCAGTGTCTCAATTTATTAATTCATTTCTGGAATATGGTGTAAAACTACTACAAATATTCCCCTAAAAGTAAACCTGGAAAGGCTTCCCTGTAGAGTTGAAGCTGTGGCTGCAAAACTTAGACCAACATCATATATACAATCATGTTCAATAAATGAGAATATTACTGAAAAGTTCATTTATTTCAGTAACTCAGTTCACTAGGGGAAACACATTATTAACACAGACCGATGATGTTTTAAAGCTTTTATTTCTGTTAGTTATAGTATTTTTCAACCTCCACCTAATAATTAAGATTAATTAAGATTAGAATATTGCACCAGACCAATGAAGAAACAAAATTGTTTTAGCAGAAATGGGGGCTTAATGAAATGTATGTTTAATACTGCCTTAAAGTTTGGTAAGGTAAGCCACTCTTATCCCTATATATATATATATATATATATATATATATATATATATATATATATATATATATATATATATATATATATATATATATATGAGATTTACAATTCTTAAAATTCAGGCAACGGTTGTGCAGTGTATTAATTGTGCAAATCAGCAAAAATGCTTCTAAATATACATTTAGGTAAATCTATCAATTTAGCATTCGATATACAGTATTTTCTCAATTGTGACACTATGTCAAATATTAGATGATTTCTACTTATGAAAAATTTGCTCCATGTCATATGAAAAAGATTAAAGCTAAAAATACAATCCTTCATTTGTCTGTAGCCTTTCTACCTATTACAGTAATTATACATGTCACTGACTTATTTATAGGTTACTTTTAAAGAAAGTGACGCATGAGGAAAAGGGAAAATCATAAAACTTAGGAAAAATATGCATTGTTTGAAAGTATACAGTCCCTTGCAAAAGTATTCCCCCCTTGCATTTTGGTATGTCTTTATGTCACAACTTAAAATACATTTTTGCCTGTTAAGGGAGGGGGGGGGGTCGCAGCGTGGCCTTCCTAGCATGGCTGTTATTAGGCTCCCTGCACAGCTTGGAGGGGCAAATTTCAGATCAGTTTTTCTCCTACAAAATCTGAGGAAAGGTTACAAGCAGCCTGTTTCCATGGCAGTTGGCTGGTTAGGTTCCGATGTTTAACAGCAGGATGTAGTTAGCTGCAATTCTGGACTGCGCTCATGTTTGCCGGTCTCTCCAGTGTGGATGCTTTCACAGTCAAAAAGCAAAGAGCAAGATGAATGTGAGGAGTCACCCCCTGCTGTGATGGGGGCAGTTCCCCAGGTTCCAGTGTCACATTTAAACTTACAGTCGGATTTTATTCCACATGGCTGATTGCACAACAGGGTCAGTCTCAATGAGCTACCCAAATCTAGCCATTATCCAATGCTAAACTGCTCCCGCTCCTTAACTATAGATTCTCAGTTGAATTGAGGTCTGGACTTTGACTAGGCCATTTTAATACATGTTTCCCCTTTTTCCCCACTTTAGCAGTATTCTTTGGGTCATTGTCTGGAGGGTGAACCTCCCTGTCACAAATCAGTGTGTGCACAGGTCCTCTAGTCTCTGCTGTGGACTTCTGCAGCTCCTGATTAATGGCCTCCTGGCCCGATCTGTCAGATTTGGTGGGCGGCCCTCTCATGATAGGTTCATTGTAGTACCAGGTGCTTTCCATTTTATAGCCCCACCCTGACTTATCTTTTCAACAACTTTGACCCTGACTTGTCTGTAGAGTTCCTTGGCCTTCATGGTGTGATGCTTCTTGCTCACTGGTGCTGCCGCCTCTGGGGCCTTTCTGGAAAACTGTGTTTATACTGACAGATCATATGAGACTCAGATTCCACACAGATGGATTTCAGTTCACTAATTATGAGAATTTAGAGGGCCATTGGTTGCACCAGAACAGTATTGTCGAAATTCAGTTCACCAGCTGAGACTATTTTTCGTAGATCCATCACAGAAAAAAAATAATTAAAAAGTTGGGATGTAACAAAATAGGTAAAAATCCAAGGGAGTGGATATTTTTGCAAGGCACTATATACAAAGAAATTATATGAATAAGGAAACCTAAAAATAGCACACTTTCCTGAACTTACACACTATGCTCATAAATGTACCTCTTTCTTTTCAAACTTTTCAAATACTTGCATAAAACATTTTAGGAGCTTATAGGGTACCTTCCTTGCACTTGTTCTCCATAAGTAATTGATTACCATTTAACAGTTTGCAGGGTACTTTTCAGACACTTACAAGGTACTTTTCTGTGCAAGTACAAGTTATGTTTCCTTAACAAAAAGGGTACTTTTCTGAACCTTAATGAGTGCCTTCAAGGACCAGGAGGAATTATTGGTATGATCGTGGAATTTTAAGGTAAAAACGATTAGAAATATGTTTACAAAAATGACCTCTAACAGCAAGTACAATACATCAGCACTTTATAAAGGGTAACAAATCACGTATTATAAACAACCCAGATTTATCAGCCTTCGCAGAGTTCCAAGAAAGTGTCTTTCAAGCTGCATAAAATTTCCCGATAATTCTCAGAAAGTATCAATTTGTTCCAAGAAAGTATGGTGAAAATTCAAATATCAAGAGTCTTTATAGTCATTATGTAACCATAACAAAATTTGGGTGAAACACCAGCTCAGAATGCACAAATAACACACGGACACAAACCAAAAACTCCCACGGAAAAACGAAGAATGAGCATTCCCAAAGAAGACCCTCAAAAATGCAAAACCACAACATGGGAAAAAAAGGTTCATTTAAACTTAAGCTATACAGCAGAAGAGAAGAACTTATCAGACAGGAAAAAAGTCTGGGACTATAATCTTTCTAGTTTCTGAAAAGTTGTAGAACATATCTGGTGAGTTGTGACCCTTGGAGTTGAACTAATTGTTCTGAAAGTTATTATTTAGGACCAGTGGCGCTATATCCATTTCTTTTTTAAAACATAAAGCAGGATATGCTCTTCTTATTAAGAATAGGGAGGAATTATTGGGATTTAATCACTGGTTATGGGCTCAGTTGCATGGTGCCCGCCTAATAAAGTTATATACACAGTGCACACAAAATTAAGAAATGATTTAACACCAAAACAGGCAGTGATTGGTAAAAACTGCCCAAGCAACGTTTGACCGCATTTTTAAGTTCTGTCAGGAACTCCAGATGCCAATTATTAGAAAAATAACGACTAAGAGCTATTGGATATCATGTTGTTGGGATATTTTCTAAAAATAGGGCTGTACAGTAGAACAGTTACCTTGATGCCAGGGGAGTTTGCATGTTTCTTTGTGTATGCGTGTCTGGTGTGTTTCTGTCTTGTTCTGTGATAGACTGGCCGCCTGTCCGAGTTGTAGTCCACCTCCTACACATTGACTGCTGGAGTATGTGGGTGATGTGCTTAAACTAAAATTCCCACATTGTGAAAGTACTTAGAAATTACCTTGTGGGCGCCATGTGTTAAAACGATATCTCACTGTTGGCCAGAGGCATGGCTCAGAAACTTTTGCTCATGCCTCATTTATTTCCCTCTCTACTCCAACCCTGTTTCTTTTTTCTTGTTGTATATCTCACTCTCTCCTTTTCATCACTTCAAAGCGAGGCTGGAATTACAAGCTGGAACAGACGGCCTTACTTCTCATTCATAATGAATGAAGGTGCAGTTTCATGACTCAGTCGAGGCTAAGACCCCAACCCATCCACCTCGCTTCCTCCATAGACCCTCCTGGTTCAGAATGGGACTCTATTGGGCTAATTGTGTCACCTTTGGCTCCCAGAGGGCTGCAAACAAATCTCATTCCTCTGTTAGGTTTTATTACACACATGACAAATGCCTGCATTGATTTGACAGTTAGACGCCGTCTGTTACCTTTGCTTGAAAAAAGAAACAGGGAGATGGTGGGTGATAGTGATGGAATATCCAATGGTTGGCTGCTTCTGGAAGACAGGTTAAAAGGAATAGAAGTTGATGAAACACGTGTCAGTCTGCAATCAGAGCAACAATGACGAGCATAAAATGGGTGAAATAAGGCAGAAAGTGGTGAAAAAAGCAAGGCTTTCACTTTAATGGCCAAATGCAGCCTCCTCTGTTCTTTAGAGGACAATCGGCTTGGTGACCTGAGTTTTGTTACTGTTAGCTTCCAGTGACAGATGAGCCACTGGAATAAATAGTGCTGACAGGAGTCTAAGCACTAATTTTGCCCCAGGAGACAATAGTACAGCATGGTGCTGGCTGGGGAAGTCAAACAGCTGCATTTTTATGACTCTTGAAAGGGGCTTTTTGCTCACTTTACATTTAAAATGAAAAATTCAGGAGGCAACCTAGTGTTCTGTTGGTTTCTTTCACGCATCACAGACTGTGAACTGTATTTATGAATATATCTATTGGGCTGTTTTCACTCATTTTAAGAAAATTTCTTGTATAATTTTGGAATAAATACAAACTGAAGAAGCTAAATCAGATACAAAGGCTTACAGAGGGGATTATCTGTTTATACTCTTTTTTTTGTATATGAACAAAGGTCCAGATAGTAGAAGATGAAATACTAGATTTCCCTCTGACTATTTCAGTGGCGTACTGAATGTCTGGATTCAATTCTGATTGAGATGTTCCGTTGTGACCTTAAAGTAGTCTTTCATCCTCTAAAAAATAATGAAAAAAACTCCAGTGTGGCTGAAATAAAACAATTCTGCATCAGTGTGCCAAAATTCCGAATTTTTACTTCTTTTTTGTTTTTTATTTTGATAGAACCAGTAGATACAGCAACCTTGCCTGCAAGAACAGTTCTCGCAGTATTTGTGTGTTCACAAATACACGAGAATCCATCTTGTACCGCTCCGGCTTCAGCCGTTTGTGCCCGAACCAAAAACGGTTCGGGCCAATCACGTTGCAGTATTGTGATTTAAGGCGGGACATACCAGCTGTGATACGTACCTGTAGCTGTCATGTCTGTTTTGTCAGAATCCATGTTTTCATCATTGAAAAAACAGCAAGAAGTGCCTTGACTAACTTACCTCCTTGTGGTTTCTCATGACGTCTGCTGCTTACATTTTAATTTGATTGGCTAAAACACACCTTTGGTGATGGAGCCGATCAAAGGAGCCCAGAGAGGTTGATCTAATTGTGGTGCAGTGGCAGATTGATAATATGCAGAACGTAGAGCGCTGACCTGGCTGGTCAGGTTAGAGATACCCTGCACACCTTCTTGTAGAAGTATAGTCAAAGTAACAGTGCAGATCCTGCCTTTAATTTTGTCGTTATTTAATCAGAATCAAAATAGCTGGAGCAGTGGCTGTGATAAAAAGGGACTAAAAATCTTCCCAATATGCCAGTTTTTAGACATTTTCAGGCTCACCGTGCTTTTTGAGAACTAAAAGTACAAATGGCAAATAATGTGAGATGCAAGGAGCACCAAATAGCTTTAAAATTGTATGGGGTGAACATGACAATTCAAACTCTATGAGCAAAGTTTTGGATTACAGTTAATCCAAACATCTCAAACCAAGGCAGATTTAGGTTTAATGTTATCTTTTATTTCACCAGTTCATACCATCTTTGAGGATGAAATGTAATTTTCCAGTGCTGATGTAACTATAATGTGAATTTGATCAGAAATCAGTGGTGGACGCTGAAGATGAGGACTTCGCTCCTTGAGCCGCCAAAAGGTAAATACCCTGTGATGATTCTGGCACTGGAGCTGACCCTGCTCTCTACCATCACACCTGCTCATTCTCCACCTCTGCGCAATCAACCTTCACTGGCTCCACCTGTCTCCAGCTGCATAAAAGGCCCGTCCTTATCAGTCTCCAGTGCCAGATCGTCTCGTGCCAACCACTGAGAACTTTCCAGCGTCTATCCTGAGAGCCTGTCTGTCTGTCTGCTCGTTACCGACCTGATCCGCCTTCTGACTCCTGAGTTTGCCGAAGCCCCGTCTGACCCAGCCTGATCGTAACCCGTTTCCCCCTGGACTGTTTCCCCGTGCACCGAACCTGGACCAAACCGGAACCTGATCTTGGACACACCTGTCAGTACTGCCGCTGGATTCTGGATTCTCTGTGAACGGACCTGGACTGCACCTGGATTCACGCTCCTCTGGATTGCCCCATTCGGACTCTGCCTGCCAGCGGCAATTAACCCCAGAGCCGTCTCTCAGCCAGCGCTCGTTCAGGTTAGTGATTCAGCCTTTCTAAACCATCACGTCCGACTCCGCTGATCACTAACCTGTTCCCTTCCCTCCAGAGGGCTGCCAGACGGTTAGCGCATGCTACGCGCCCCAGAAGCCGCACTCCTCCTCTCTTTAATTAAACACGTTTCAAAACGCCACTGACCTGTTTCGGGTTATCATTGGGGTCCGATTCCCGTTCGTAACAGAACGATCTGGCCACACCATGGATCCCTCTTCCGACAGTCAGTGGCGAGAAGAAGTGGATAAATCCATTTCTCAGCTAGGGGCCGGCGTTTCTGAGATTCTCAGTCACTTCCGCGGTCAAGCTGCTTCCCCGCCCGCACTTCCGCAATCGCCTCCCGCCGCCTACGCGTCACTTCCGGTGACGCCGTCTCAGCCCGAGCCACGTCTCACCCCGCCGGGGCTCTTCAGCGGCGATCCCGAACATTGCCGAGCGTTTCTCACACAGTGTGAGATTCACTTCGAGCTACAGCCTTCCTCTTTTCCCACAGACCGATCTAAGGTCGCATTTGTTATTTCATTATTGGCCGGAAAGGCTAGACTTTGGGGGGCTTCCGAGTGGCAAAACGACTCCCACCTTTGCCACTCGTATTATGAATTCTCCAGAGAGTTAACCAGGGTGTTCAGCCCATTGTTGCCCTGCAGAGAATCCTCCAGGGGGCTCCTGTCTCTGAGACAGGGAGAGAAGTCTGTTTCAGAGTATATTATTGATTTCCATCTGTTGGCTGCTGAGAGCTTGTGGAATGAACATGCACTCATGGACGTTTTTATTCATGGTTTAAAAGACCGAATTAAGGATGAGTTGGCTACTCGGGAGTTCCCGAGGTCTCTTAAGCAGCTAGAAGAGCTGGCTACCCGGGTTGATCTCCGTCTTTTGGAACGACAGAGAGAGCGTCGTTCAGCCCCTTCTCCACATCCTCTGTTCCCTGCGCTTCCCTCTGCCGCACCCTCATCTTCTCAGAGGCTTCCGGAGCCCATGCAGCTAGGGAGGGCTGGTTTGGCCAAGGAGGAGTATCAGCGTAGGCTGCAGCAGGGTCTCTGCCTCTATTGTGGAGGAGCTGGTCATCGCGTCCGCTCATGCCCACTTAAAGGACCTAGCTCAGTGGAGGGGGGGAGATCTCTACTGAGTTACACTAAACTTGCTGTCTCCTCAGACCGGTTACTTCCTGCCACCTTAACCGTCTCTAACAAGTCCCATGGACTCTCTGTCTTCATCGACTCAGGGGCTGACACTGAGTTCATGGATGAAGGCCTGGCCAGGAGGTTAAACATTCAACTACACACTGGCTCATCCCCCCGCAGTGTTCTCGCCTTGGATGGCCACGAACTCAATCACTCTCGCCTCGTCTCTGAGCCTGTGGAGCTGGTTTTGGGAGGTAATCATAGAGAGAGGCTGGTCTTTATGATAATTAATTCTCCGCAGGTTCCAGTAATTTTGGGTGCCACTTGGCTCAGGAAGCACAACCCCCACATTGATTGGCGACGGGTCGAAGTGATGGGATGGGCTTCCTCGTGCTCTGAGTCCTGTTTGCACTCAGCTCAGCCACTTCATTCTCCGTCGGGTAAGACTGAAGATATTTACCCTGATTTGTCTAAGGTCCCTCCTGAGTACCATAATTTAAGGGAGGTGTTTAATAAAGCCAAAGCCACGAGTCTTCCTCCTCACCGTCCGTTCGATTGTGCTATTGACCTGTTACCTGGAACCACTCCACCTAGGGGTCGTCTCTACTCCCTGTCTCGGCCCGAGTCCCAAGCTATGCAGCAGTACATAAACGAGGCCCTAGGAGCAGGCATTATTCGCCCCTCCTCGTCACCAGCTGGCGCGGGCTTCTTTTTTGTGGGGAAGAAGGATGGCTCTCTCCGCCCCTGCATAGACTACAGAGGATTGAACAACATCTCTGTCAAGAACCGGTACCCTATTCCCCTCATGAATTCGGCTTTCGATCAGGTCCAGGGGGCGAGGATCTTTACTAAACTGGACCTTAGAAACGCCTATCATCTGGTCCGTATTAGAGAGGGTGACGAGTGGAAGACCGCCTTTAACACTCCGACCGGGCACTATGAGTATTTGGTCATGCCTTTTGGCCTCACCAACGCCCCAGCTGTCTTTCAAAACCTGGTCAATGAGGTTCTCAGGGACATGATTGGCCGTTATGTTTTCGTGTACCTAGATGACATCCTCATCTACTCCGAGAACCTCAATCTCCACCGACAACATGTTCGTTCTGTCCTGCTCCGTCTGTTACAGAATCAACTGTACGTCAAGGCTGAGAAGTGTGAGTTTCACACCACCTCCACTTCATTCCTTGGTTTCATCCTTTTCCCCGGGAAGATGTCTATGGACCCGGCCAAAGTTCGGGCAGTTGCTGAATGGCCCGTTCCTATAGATCGCAAGCAGCTACAGAGGTTTCTGGGCTTCGCCAACTTTTATAGACGTTTTATTCGTGGCTACAGTCAGGTAGCTGCCCCTCTGCACGCTCTCACCTCCAGCAAGACCAAGTTTGTCTGGAATGAACAGGCTGAGGCAGCCTTCAAACAACTGAAGGGCTTATTCATTTCTGCTCCCGTCCTTGTGTCCCCTGACCCTGAAAAGCAGTTTATTGTGGAGGTGGACGCCTCTAGCTCTGGGGTTGGGGCCATTCTCAGCCAGAAGGCCATGGATGGTCGTGTTCACCCGTGTGCTTTCTTCTCCAGAAAGTTGTCCTCCGCAGAACAGAATTATGATGTCGGAAATCGAGAGCTGTTGGCTGTGAAACTGGCGTTAGAGGAATGGAGACACTGGCTGGAGGGCGCCAAACTCCCCTTTTTGGTTTGGACAGACCATAAAAATCTGGAGTACCTCAAGACCGCCAAGAGGCTCAACCCCAGGCAGGCCAGGTGGGCTTTGTTTTTTGACCGGTTTAATTTTTCTCTGTCCTACAGACCCGGGTCAAAGAACATTAAGCCGGATGCCCTCTCCAGGATGTTCGAATCAGAGGGGGAGAGTCTTGACCGAGCCTCTGAGTTTATCCTGCCTGATTCGGTTCGTTGTGCGCTCACCAGACTCGATTTGGAGAGGGAGGTCAGGGACACCCTGGAAGGGAGAACCGTCCCCGAGGCCTGCCCAAAGAACAGACTTTTCGTCCCCGACTCCCTCAGGTTAAAGGTCTTGGAATTCTGTCACAGTTCTCGCCTGTTTTGTCATCCTGGCATCACTAAGACCCTCCGTCTGGTCCGTACCCAGTTCTGGTGGCCCACCTTACTTAGTGATGTAAGGGATTTTGTTTCTGCCTGCTCCCTCTGCACCCAGGCCAAGGCTTCTCGCTGGCCTCCCTCTGGTTTGCTTCGCCCACTCCCTGTCCCTTCCCGGCCTTGGTCCTGTCTGTCTATGGACTTTGTCACTGGTCTTCCTTCCTCCGAGGGCCATACGGTCATTCTCACTATCGTTGACCGTTTTTCTAAGATGGTCCATCTGGTCCCCTTGCCCAAGCTTCCTTCTGCCAAGGAGATGGGGTTAATCCTGGCGAAGGAGGTGTTCAGGCTGCATGGTCTACCGACCGACATTGTGTCTGACAGGGGCCCTCAATTCGTGGCTCGTTACTGCCGGGAGTTCTGTGCCATGCTGGGCATTTCGGTTAGCCTTTCCTCCGGGTTCCATCCTCAAACTGATGGTCAAACCGAGAGAGCTAACCAAGAGGTCGAGACCAAGCTCCGCCTTTTCTGTCAGTCCGACCCTTCCAAGTGGGCCCAGAATCTGCCTTGGGTGGAGCACGCAATAAACGCCACACCCTCCAGCTCCACAGGTCTCTCCCCATTCTATGTGGTATACGGGTTCCAGCCGCCGGTGTTCACCACAGAGGAGGTGGAGTCACGGGTCCCGTCTGCCCGTCTGTCTGCCCTGAGGTGCCAGCGTGCCTGGAGGAGGGCCAGGAGGGCCATACTCTCTGCCTCCCAGAACCAGGCCCGGGCTGCAAACCGCCGGCGGGTTCCAGCCCCGCAGTATCAGGTGGGAGACAGGGTGTGGCTTTCCACCAAGGGTCTTCCCCTGAAGGTCGACAATAAGAAGCTGGCACCTCGGTTTATCGGGCCCTTTCCCATTTCCAAAGTGGTGAACCCGGTGGCGGTCCGTCTCCGCCTCCCCTCAGCCATGAAGGTCCACCCCACCTTTCATGTGTCACTTGTCAAGCCTGCTAGAACCTCTAGTCTGGTCCCCGCCTCCACGTCCCCTCCACCCACCCGTCTTGTTGATGGCTCTCCTGCATACACCGTCAAGAGGATTCCGAATGTCCCGTAGGTGGGGTAGAGGGACTCAGTACCTCATTGATTGGGAGGGTTATGGCCCAGAGGAACGCCAGTGGGTGCCTTCCCGTCACGTTCTGGACAAGTCCCTCATTAGGGATTTTCACAGAGCCCACCCAGACCAGCCAAGGGCGTCTGGAATCCGCCCTTGAGGGGGGGGCTCTGTGATGATTCTGGCACTGGAGCTGACCCTGCTCTCTACCATCACACCTGCTCATTCTCCACCTCTGCGCAATCAACCTTCACTGGCTCCACCTGTCTCCAGCTGCATAAAAGGCCCGTCCTTATCAGTCTCCAGTGCCAGATCGTCTCGTGCCAACCACTGAGAACTTTCCAGCGTCTATCCTGAGAGCCTGTCTGTCTGTCTGCTCGTTACCGACCTGATCCGCCTTCTGACTCCTGAGTTTGCCGAAGCCCCGTCTGACCCAGCCTGATCGTAACCCGTTTCCCCCTGGACTGTTTCCCCGTGCACCGAACCTGGACCAAACCGGAACCTGATCTTGGACACACCTGTCAGTACTGCCGCTGGATTCTGGATTCTCTGTGAACGGACCTGGACTGCCCCTGGATTCACGCTCCTCTGGATTGCCCCATTCGGACTCTGCCTGCCAGCGGCAGTTAACCCCGGAGCCGTCTCTCAGCCAGCGCTCGTTCAGGTTAGTGATTCAGCCTTTCTAAACCATCACGTCCGACTCCGCTGATCACTAACCTGTTCCCTTCCCTCCAGAGGGCTGCCAGACGGTTAGCGCATGCTACGCGCCCCAGAAGCCGCACTCCTCCTCTCTTTAATTAAACACGTTTCAAAACGCCACTGACCTGTTTCGGGTTATCATTGGGGTCCGATTCCCGTTCGTAACATACCCAGAATACCGGTGGAAGTATAAAAAATGCTGGTCAACAAATGCAAGGATTTTAAGTGCTGTAACGCCAATGAAGATGATCCCATTGATTATTAAGACAAACAAACAATTTTCAGATTACTTCTTTTAGTGAAATGTAAATAAAAAGTTGTCTTTCTTTTCAAAGATTTGAAATCTGTTGCACTGTTTTATAGCATTTTAAGAGATGCCTGTTTAATTTCTTATCAATAACAGACCTCTTGGTTGAATTAAAATAATTAACAATAAGCCAGGGGTATGAATCATTTTAGCCTAACTGTAGTTCTAATTGAAAGTCAGATCTAAAAAGGTAAATTCAAAATATTAGTAATTTAAAGACTGACTCTGTATTAATGTAGCACATTAGTTCAACTACTTAGTTTACTTGTACAACTTTTTCATTGCTTAGTTTTTTGTTTCAGTCACAGTGACAGTTCATAGACTTCTGTTTTAATCCGTTTTCACAGTGTCTGATCTTAAATTAAATTTTGAAAACCGATACAGTTTTTGAGATATCATGTTTATGAACACAAACTGCTGAAACGTTTATCCCCAGAAGTGCCTCTAATTGAATTTCATCAGTTTTCATCTCTCTGCCCGTTATTGTTGCAGTTCTGCAGCAACAATTAAAAAAGGAAACATTGATCCAATCAAAAACAATACGGCTGTTTTTTTATTTTAATATGAGCTAAAGTGGTTGTGATTTAAATAATTAATGGCATAATAAATGATTTCTCTTGAGGGAAACTAAATATTTGTCTCCAAATCATACAGTCCTGAATTTTGGCTGTAAAAAGATTTAGTTTATGTGTTTTAACAACTGAGTGGATAACAGTGAGCTTTTCCTGAACTCATTAGTGTTTCTGCTTTCATGTCTTAACTGTAAAACGAGTTGTTTTTAGCCAACTCATTAAATCAGTATTTGATATTTTGTTCATGAATGATCTGAAGATGTGCGGTTTGGAGAAAACCAGCACTGACCTACTTTAGATATTACTAAAATAACTCCGCACTTATCCCACCAGGACTGGATTTTTTTTTCTTAATATATACCATGAGTTTTAAAGGCTTATTAACTTGATGAAGCTTTGAACTTGAAATGTAAAACTTTGAAGCAGATAGCATTTCCCGCTGCACGGCCACAAAAGTGCTTTCAGATATCAATCTCCTGGCAAAACAAATCAGCAGCCGTACAAGCAATGGCACACAGCTGCAGAGAAAAAGCCAAACAATCAGTCTCTATGTTGCTCTGCGGGTGAAGCAGAGTAGCAGATTGATTTTGAACAACATCTGAGATGCTCAAATACAACCTTTCCTCTCCAGTTCCCGGCTGATGATAAATGTGGCCGTCAGGTAGACCCCAACCCCATCCCCCCCCGACCCTCCGGGAGCCTCCATCTTTTTGAACACAGAGCCTGATTACCTTTGAGAACACACACTTCAATTTATACACACACACACATACACTCACGGCAGTCTTTGGGGAAATAAGAGTGAGAGACGGCTCATTCTGTCTTGTCCTCTGGTCAGGGCAGGACAAGTGAGCTCTGTACACTTATCCCGACTCAGTATCAGGGTAAAAATATAAACAGGATTAAAAAAATTATCTTATGTTAAATTTTAAATTCTTCTTTTATGTTCATCAAGATATTCGGGGGATGAATGCAAATAATAAAAGGTTGTATTCTTTAAATATCACAACAATGAGTGTCAGATAAAGACGCACCATGCACGACGCAAAGTGCTTTACATGATTAAAACACAGGAAAACAAAACAGAATAAAAGAAAGTTGGAATAAAATGTAGAAACAAAATAAAACATGGGAAAATAGAAACTAAAAGCAAACATTAGAAACAGTTGGACTACAAAGTTGAACTAATGATGTTTCAGTAAAACAGTTTAACTAGAAAAGTCAAAGGCAATCCTAAACAAATGTGTTTTTAACCTTGATTTATAGGAACTCAGATTTTCAGCCCTTGTTCCAGATAAGTGGAGCATAGAAACTAAATAATTCTATAATTTGTTTTGTAAATCTTTGAAAATACGTGCATAGAGGTGAGATTTCCAGAGAAATTCAAATCACACAATAATGGTGTCAGCAGATCAGTCGTTGAGTATCTTTGATCTTAGACATATATCAATTAAGTGGTTGGAATAAAATATAATCGTAAAATATAATTTAAATTATGCATTACTGTACAACAAAACTGATTCAGCTCATGTTCATTAACTGGAAAAGTCAGAATGCATCAAAGTGTTTTGGGAGATCAGAGATGTTTTATCAGAACTCCTCAATCATCATTTGGCCAACAATAACTGGCTGATTGGAGTGCAAACTTTAAAACTGGAAAAACAAATAGGTGAAAAGAAGTATACCACTGAATCTAAAGGAATCAACTGTATCTAAAATATTTTGAGATAGTTCAGGCATCTGATTGTTTTGGGGAGTTTTCAAGCACATCCCACTTGGAGGAGTATCCCAGGGCAGACCCAGAACAATTTACAACAAAATAGCAAAATTATCAGAACAAATTACGATATATGCCCTCTGACTTTAAAAACACTCTTAGATTCATGACGTCTCTGGCAAGTTAAGAAGGGCACAGAAGCTCAACACCTATTAGTAGAAACTAATTATTTTGTGATGCATACAACCTGACTTTGATCAATGATAAATTAAACTAGCATAAACCAACACACTAGAAATACAATTTTATATAAGTTAAATGTAATTTAATTTTTATGCATAAAATTACAAATATAGATCACTCATAGTTCATTTATTGAACAGAAAAGATTCACACCAATCTTTCAATGAGCCAGCAAGGACAACCAACACTAGATTAATATTTGCTTTTAGTTTACATTTAATTTTTCCTACATTTTATTCCAAATGTTTTTTTACTTGCTTTTATTCTGTTTTTATTTTAATGTGCTATACTAATAAATTTCCCTTGCCTGGATGGTCTCACACTAATCCAGCAGAACGTAAACGTAACGTCTGCGTTTCCAGCATTTTGATTGGACGATCCGAGCTTGGGGCTGTAGGATTTGTGCCCCACATTGTCTACTGAGAGCGTACTGGGAATGCTCACTGCAATTTCAGATGTTCGTTATTTAAACAAACGTTGGTGGGCCGGCCCAAACATCAAAGCGCCTCAAGAGGATTTAGCTACTGAGCTTCTCAGTTTTCTGGCAGATTTAGATATATAGACACAATGTTTAGAACTGAATTTTATTGATAAGGGAATCTGTCTTTTTTACAATATTGCTCTATATAGAACGATCAAGTCTTATCGATTATTGCGAACATAGAGCTCCACAGCTACATGTGGTGGGGCCCAACTGGCCCCTAATGCTGGTATTTGACTCTACATTGAAACATGTCATGTTACCTTAGAAAAGAAATTCTGCCTCTCCTGTAACCCTTTTCCATTGCTCACAACTGACCGACCATTTATAAATGATGCGTACGTCACGTTCCACACAAAGGCAGTGATCTATAAAGAAAAACTTGCCGTCAGACTCTGTGTTCCCTTACGCAACCTCTGACCTGTGTGTACGCTCGTTTTAGAGAAAGGTTAAATTGGCGACGCAGATGGTAAAGTGGTGAACCACAGTCATGCATCATGATTCCTCTCAGACGTTCAGTTTCAGGCCATATCTGACTAAAGCGACTTCATCACATCAATCAAAACTGCAGTGTTATCCATGCTTGCGCTGGTGAACCATAACGGAACATAAGGACTTCTCAAATTAATAAAAAAAGCCCATAAGCCAACCTCGATCTAAAATCAAAGTCCACTCAACAGGGTTTTCTACCATCACATTCATCTCTCCGATGAACACCAGGGTGACGTGTTCCACTGCTTAACATATAAATTGTCACAAGGTGCGAGCTAATTGCACTGATTGCTGTAAGCATTTAAATACCATGGTGATCCTCATGCGTAAAGCTGCAAGGTGGATGCAGCACTGGTGGAAGACCCTGCAGAATGGAAAATTCTTGTCAAGGATCAAAGATTTCCTGGCCCATTATGACAACTAGCTAATATGCTGATTTAGACTCACTAGAGCATTGAATTCCACTATAAGCTACCGGGGAGTGTGGCTACCCCCCTGGTGCTCGGTCACAACCCGCTCTCCAAACCCCAGAGGAGGCACGCTTTAATCATTGAGGAGGAAACCCTCATCCCTCCTGTCCTCCGTCCTAATCGACAATTCAGACGCATAGCCTCTTCCAAGACAAGACCAATTTCAGCACGGAGCAAATGTTGTCTGACATTTAAGACAGTAACAATATTCCCTTTTTAACACGTTTTTTAATGTGGACAAATTTCAACTTTCATTACCCCTTTAATAAAGGCGTTTTCTGTCATTTCTTTTGAGTTTCTTTGTTGATCTCTTTGTGTTTGCCATTGGTAACCATGAAATAACAATAAGGAGCTGGCTCATTTTAATACACAGTAACATTCATGAGGTGCTTTGCATTAACCATTTATGGTTGAATCTGGGCGTGCAGAGGGCAGAACAGGAGACGGAAGCTGGTGTGCAAACGTTCAGAAACAGCTGTGATTTATAAAGGAAAACCGCTTGCTGGTGTGTGCGCATGGTTTTACAAATCAGCATTTTCTTGGTGTATGCCATTTTGGGCTTTTGGGCATATGCAGAACTCTAGTATAGATCCAATGCAATGTTTTATAAATGAGACCCCAGAACTCCAGTATTTCTAAAGCCACAATGCACTGGTGTTTTCTATTTTTAACACACAAACATCCATTGAAAAATTAAACACTAGCAGATAAGAGATAATTTCCACTGGAGGATTTCAGAAAAACTCTCGTTAAGTTTTTTTTTTTTTTTTAAAGTGCAACAAAAAAAAGACTGATAATTCCGGTTTTGTATATTCAATGATGTCATTACATATGGCAGAGGAATCAAGCTCATTAGTATAAGTAAAAACTATGGCTATCTAAGAACATTTGTCAGATTTCAACAAAGACTTTGAAGCAGTTGAGTTGCATTTGAAGTGGCAAAGATCTTAGCCTCACATAGCTGAGCAGAGTTTGACTGAATATCCCCAAGAACTGGTGGACACTGCTGTGGATGATGAGGCTAAAAAAATAAAACTGTCTTTAGAAATTGAATTCGTACAATGTACCTGTTTGATTTTCCTTGTGATTGCAGTCTTTGCATAGTAAGCACTTGCAAAGTAAGTAAATGATGTATTCTGCCTTTATAACCTTCTATAGTCACTGGGATCGCCAGTACTGTGGCATTGCAAGCAATCCAACATCTTTGAAGAACTTCTCTGAGTCTTACTGCCAAACAAAAGGATTTCTTTCTGACTTCCTCTCTGTTGTTGACGGGGATGATAGTCGTGGCATGGCCTGTTCTGCAGGTGTAACGCTGTTGGGGTTAACCAGGAGTATTGCACTCATTATCATGTATCCATTGTCTTCTGCTTATCTAAGATTGGGCCATGGGGTTGTAAGGCCCAGAAGGGAAACCCAGATGTCCCTCCCCCAGAGACACAGGTGTTCCCAGACCACAACCGTCCCTCCAGTGAGGTCAGTGTGTGTCTGTGAAGCTATCTGGACACTCTGATGTGCCCAGATAATCTTTAAAAGAACACACCCTGAAAGCATCTTGATTCGATGCTTGAACCACTTCAGCTGGCTGTTTTGCATCCGGTGGTGCAGCAGCTCTGCTCTAAGATCCCCTGGATGACGGAGTCCAGCCTCCGACACAAGGAAGCTATTTTCAGCTGCTTGTATCCCATCTTTCAAACACAATCTGTAATGGTTGTACAAACTAGCTCATTTATTTTGGCCAAACTCTGTTGAGATCCCTGCAGTGTTCTTACATTAAGCTTTAATGTTTTGTTGGAGGAGAAATTTTATTAAAAATACAAATGCAGAGTACACAATCAGAAAAAAGTACGAATGGACATACTCATAAGAACTCTGATAAGTTGCTTTTTACCTTCTTTGATGTCATGAGAGGGATGTGCATGTGGAGGCTTGCTTTTTGTGGGGGGGGGGTGTAGATTGTACACTGATTAAGAAACAATTTATAACAAAACTGCAACATTGAAAGAACAAATAAGTTTATTCTATGCTAAACTGAGACAAAAGTCTGGCCAACCTTGTTTTTTTTAAAGATATGTTCTACCTCTGTAAAATGAAGCTGTTCTACATACTGTTACACTAAAACCGGACTGTTCGTGAGTCATGAAAAAGTTTTGTGCATCCAAGCAAATTTACTGTTATAGCTACAATAGCAATAACTGAGATCCTGCATGTATGGAAGGATGCCCAGGGGCAAACTCACGGTGTCGTGGTCCCGGCACAGAACGGGGTGTAGCCTTTACTCTCACCACACATAACATCATTCTGAGGGATGGCTGTGTTTTTCTTCCGGGGCTGTGAAGCCGGGCAGATATTTAACCCTGACGTGGCAAATGTTGGGATCATGTCAAGCAGAAGTGAGCCGAAGAAAAGGATGCGCCCTGAATAATTGAAAACACAAAGAACAAAAGAGTCCCCTCAGATAAATGCCATCCCGACCCGCTTCCCCTGAGAGGATGTTTATCAGTCAGCCTTCACACAATGCCACTGCATTCACATACACACCCACAGGAACAAAGAAATATTCGCATCCGCTGCTTGTCACTGATGAAAGCCGCAGCAGTAAAGGATGATGAAAGCAGCCGCCCTGTCCTGCCTCCTAAAAGTGTTCGAGGAAAAGGGTTTAAGGTAATTCATACAAGCAAAAGACCCATAAATCAAGCTCCATAATCACTTTTCATGGTTCTGGGTTGTGAGGGTGAATTAGCTTGGATAATCAATGCTTTTATTGGTTAGCATGTAGACCTGCATGAGATCCAATGATATCGAAATGCTCCAACGTCTCAAAAGATTTTTCAAATATTCTTGTTGTTTTGTGTTTTCAAACAATATAACTAGTATTATTAGTTACCAAACTGAAAGCTGTCACCAAAAATAAAACAGTTGTAACTGTTAGGTTTGTTGCTATGCAGTTTTTCTTCATAGAACAGTTATTAAAGATATTGATATAGAATAGGAACGGCCAATTTTATGGCTTGTTTTAGAAATCTTTACAACCCGTTTTTTATCTAACACATCTCAGACTTTGACTTCATTGAACTTAGAAGCCAAACAAAAATACTTTAGACATGGCTTAGACTCCATGTCTGGGACTAAAGCTTTGTCTCATGTAATCAGAAAGTAAGCAGGATTGTCAGTTGCAGACCGCAGCCTTTAAAAGAATAATTTACATCACCTGAGAGAAAAAGCATTTAAATTAAAAATGCACTCGCCCCAATTTTTTTATTTTGCAGATAAACTGTATAAACATCATCTAGGGGTGCTACTTTAATGTTGCTGTGCATTTCTTTTACATTTTCATCTGAACTTTTTTAGTTCTATAATATTTTCCTTAAACCCCCCTAGTGCTGCCTTCTCAGGGTTGAACGGTGGATATTACAGTTGAATTTTCCTCTTGGTTTATACGACACATGCTTTTGTCACCTGCGTGTCAGACTGAGGAGTTGGAATCGTGAGCTTGGATGCATTGATTGACAGTGTTTAGCGTTTGTTGTTGTTTTGAACGTTGGTTAGCCCATGTTAGCAATGATGCAGCTAACATGACTTTACCGCTCACAAACTGCAACCGTTCTGTCCTCCGATGCCTCGGCAGCGCTGGCTTTGGCATCGCTGACTCAACTCCGTGAGCCAGCAGCTGCAGCTGATAAAGCTCATGTCCTCTGCACTGAAAAAAAAACAAAACGCTTTGGATCCTCTTAAATTTATAGTGGCAACAAGCACAGAACTCCCCTGAACCAACAGTGCATTCCATGCAACCAGTGTAACAGATTATTTCAGGAAAATTGTTTCTCTCATTGCATTCATTTTGGTTAGTTCTTAACTAACTCAGTACACAAGATCAAATAATGACGGTGATTTTTTATTTTAGGACACCTACTGTCGCGAGTAAACTTAAATTGATTCATTCAGTTTCCATTAAGTTAAATTGAACATGCCATTGTGCAACGTTTGCATATTATGTAGTATCTACATTATTTTATTATGTTCTCTAATTACATGAAACAATAATGTTGAATCAACATGATATTCTTAGATAGATCCCACAGATGCCAGATATATTTTATTTCAATGTGGGATACTCTAAGCCTCTCTCCACCTCCGGTGGGGTTAAAATTCCTCCACCTCAAAAGACGATCGGTGGCAAAACCACCAGTATCACCTTGATACTGACATGTATCAAATGACATGTTTCAACATGTTACTTTCCCTCACCCTGACCACAGCCGTGCTTATACAACCTGCACCGCAATGCATGGATGACGGATGGATTTCCTTCTCACAGGTAGCATCGTTCCACTTTAATTATTTACTGACTTTGTTTTGTATTTGTAACATACCTTGGAGCTGTTTTGTTACTGTTTAGACTTGATGGTAAACATTATAAATCCAGATTTTGAAGATGGTTTCTTGATGGTTCCGTGAAAAACATCCAAAACAGCTATTGGACCCTGTAAAATGTGCTATTTAGTATAGAAGATGTGAACACAGGGTGTCAAGGTCTTATGTAAGTAAATTTGAATAAACCATCGGTTCTTGAAAAAAAAAACACCACCTTATAAATTTTCAAAATACAGAGAACTTTTTTTGAACGTGGAAAGTAAAGACCTAATGAAAAAAAGGCACTTAATCTGAATTCATAAGCTACAGCATTGCATGTTTAGAGGTACAGACGTCTGAGAGTGTTTTATTTATGTCATTAGTGTTGACTTGATTAAAATTTTAATTCCTTTCATTGTATTTTGAAGATCAATATTTTTCTCTAATAATATCTATCAATGAGGGTTATATGTTCTCATGTGACCATGAAGAAAACTAATTTTGTTTAAGTTAAAGTTTTTTTTTTCCTGTCAACAAAATTAAAAGAAATGCAATGAATATTGGGTTACTTTTATTTCCATCAGTAATTTAAAAATTTAACAAAAACAAACCTGTCAAATATCTTGAAACGGTAAAAAGTATATATGTTTCCATCTTGAAACGCGATAGTTCAGGTCATCAAAGCACAGTAGGGGGCAGGCTGGGACGTAAACAGAGTTGCTTCTCATTTTCTCAGTTTCTTTCATCTTTCTTCACCCTGCCCCACCACATCTACCCCAATGTCTTGTTTTGGCTAATCCTCACAGACCACAGGGGGGTGGGGGTGGTGTAAGGGGTGGGGTTCAGTAAAGATACCCCAGAAAGCACCCTGTGGCCAGAGTGTACCCCCTCCACTCTCTGCAGTATATTGCCTTCCTTAAAGGATGGATTCACATCTTACTTCCTGGCTGCTCCCAAAATACACCCCCCCCCCTGTTAGCTTCCTGCACATAATTGTCCCCAGCTGTAACACTAGGGATAAATAGGGCCATGGGGACAACAGATCTGTAATTTCAGGGTGAGAGTGAAAAGAAGAAAAATTGGTAGCAGGCCGCAGAAATTTGCATTCTTTTAGCTTTAGAGGGCATTAAACATTAAACAGCTGCAAATTCCCATAAGCATTGAGGTCTTAAGAGAGAGGGTGCGGAGATGAGAGCGAGTGGTGGTGGGGATCAGGGCTTCAGAGGCTTTTTGTTTGGGCCACAGATGGTTGTTTCACTCGACTACCAACCTCCTGCAGTGTTTAGCCCAGGAGATGGTACAACTATCTATTATTGATGCTTGTTAGAAAGCTCGGCTGTGCTTCGTTGGCTTTCACTTATCAGCTTTCATGTGTCTGTTACATACACGGCAACTTGTGGCTGAAAATACACAAAAGAACGGCCGCAGCGTCAACAAAGGGAGCTCTTAAAGTCATGCTCCCAGACGTACATCTCCTTCTTCCTCGTTAGTCAATAAATGGCTTCTAAACTCTCAAACTCACTGTCATGGTCAGTTAGAGGTGTTTTGTTTTGTAAAATTACTTAATTTTTGTCACTGATGGTTTACTGTGACGTCATGCTGTCACTACATTCTTCAATAGTAACCATGCTGAGGCTTTAGGACCCTTCTAATTGCACGGCCCATTTTCTAATGCCCATCTGCCCCCAATCATAGCATGAGGAAAAAACAAAAAACTTTACTTTTATGATCAGAATTTTATCCTCTTTGTGATTTATATTTAAACAGTGAATGTTTCTGATGAATGTAAAATGTAAAATCAGTATGTATAGGAACTGAATTGGGTCATTGGAATATAACCGAGAGTATTTGGCATGTAAACTGTTTTGTGTCTTTTGTTTTAAATTATTACACACACAGATTTCTTGCGGTTTGGCTTTTTTTGCTTCAAATAAATATAAATAAAGAATAATACCAAAGAAAAATAAGTGGAGTTAATACAAAAATCTGATCTTAAATTACGGTTTTATTTATTTGTCATGCTTATGTTTGCCGTGCTTACTTATGATCTGCAGATGCCTTCAAGCTGCCATACTATTTCAATTCTTCTGTTTTAATTTTAAACATCACCTACTTTCTTCAGGCTGATAATAAATCTTACAAAACTGAAATAGGACGTTTGCCTTCAGTGCGGTGAGATTTCTTTGTTCGCTGCTGGTCTTGTGTGGTGAAATTGAAAAATTACCCTTGGCTTCTGTTTTTGCAACCTGCTCAGCGCGGTTTGATCTTCTGTCACCATCACAGAACAAAACAAGCTACCAAACACGTTCATTTTAGCAATTACTTTATGCTCTCCTGTTAACTAACCTCTGTGCAATAAAATCCCAGGAAAGAACCTCAGGAGAAACTTTCTTTGTATTATTTTTTTGTAAGGCTTTAAATACAGTATCAGATTTGAAAAGAGGTGACATTGATGTATTATTTCCTCAATGTTTCCTTTAAGATATTCTTTCCTTATGATGTTATAACAACAAAACTTTATGTATTTGGCTGGGATTTTGTATGGTACACAAAAACAAAGTAGAGAATATTTGTGAAATAGAACAAAAATGTAAATTTTTCTTGAGCAAACAAAGATCAGAAAAACGTGGTATGCATTTATATTCAGCCCCCTTAGTCGATACTTTGTAAATCCACATTCTACTACAGCTGCAGCTGTAAGTCTTTTGCCGGTAAGTTTCTAATAGCGTTGCACAAAAAGAGACTTAGCTGGTGAGAAATGTTTGGTTAACAGGATTGGCCGGTGGGAATAGCTGGCAGCAGGGCTATTCAGCCCGATTACCTCGCAAGTGGAAGCAGGGCAGGATGTTAGGAAGGAGGCAGTCAGAAGCTAAGCGAGTCCTCTTAATACCATCTTGAAGAGACCCGTTGGAATCCCTGCGTGAGTGAGACGTGTTAGATTTACCCAGCGGCCCACACCGCATGGACAGAGGGCTTCATTGACCACTGGGGGCGTTCTCTGGTGTTGACAGCACAGATTATTGGTTACATTAAGGTCTGGACTTTAACTGCATCATTCTAACAAATTATTCTACTTTGATGTAAAACATACAGTGGTAGCTCTGGCTGTTACATTCTCCTGCTAGAAGCTGAACCTTTAGGTCCAGTGGGTCTGGCCAGCTTCCCTCCCCATGTTAAAGATAAAATCCTCCCATCATGATTACGCCACCACCAGGTTTCCCTGTTGGGATGGTAAATTGCTCTTTGTCAAACAAAGCAAACTGTATGACCAACCTGTTCAACCCCTCGCCTGTGACGGCGCTGTGGTGACGCTGCATCAAGAGACACAGAAGAAAAGAAGTTGGTCAGCAACACCGCACAACTTCTTTTACCGAGAAAATGTAAATAAAAACACAATGGCTTCAGATTTTAGCTCTGTGACTGCAATGCTGTCTTTTGAAAGTGTGCCAGACTGTCCATTTAAAGCAGACCAAACGGGGCTGGTGTGAATACACCCTTAGTCTCAGGTTTCTTTCACACATGGCATTTTAAATATAGAAAGGGCAAACGGGATGTTATTCACCAGCTGTTTTTATTGCTACTCTTCCATAAATGGTAGATTTGTGAAGTCGATGAGTAACGATTTAATCTAACAGTTTGAATCTAACAACTGAGAGGAGAGCAAGAACAAAACATATTTCATACTTTTATGGTGCATGCATTTGGACGATCAGTTCATCCTCTTTGAAAGCTCACTGAGTGTCAGAGTGATGGAATTAAAAAGGATGTCAAGTTTTCTGGCTCAGTGCGCCCTGCTACAAATCCCCCAACATCCTTTCCATGCTGATTACAATCTGAGCTCTGAGGAGGCTGTTCTGTAATGGAACACCATTCCCAGGAGTTTAGCAATGAAAATTAGTCTGGGGTCACTCCTGATTCCTTATAAAGGAGAATTTAATCGTTGACTTCTAATTTACAATCGCAGACTTTGAACTGACCGGGTCAGCTTGCAATAAAAAGGAAAAGAAAATTAATAAATAATAATTTGAAACAAAATTAGTGATGCCTCATATATTTGTAGTTCAATTTGAAGTGATCCCAGGAAAAGGTATTTTAGCACTACCGGTGCAAATGTAAAGTTTCCTAAACTCTCCTGAGACTTTTATGAGAACTGTGAGCTTTTGGTCAAATGACTCTAAGATTAGGTTTTTTAGCGAGAAAATTAAAATGGGACATTTTTGCTTCTTCCAACGTAATGATCCAAAATATATGACTAAATTAATACAAACAGGTCACATGTTCAACATTCCTGCATAACCAAATCCTACAGAAAAGCTTTCAGTGATTTATTTGATCGATCTTTCCACATATGGTAAATGGTACATTTATTCTCAGCTGAACCCTCAGACCTCTAAAAGAGTCCAGTATGGAGAATATAAGTGAAATCCAAAATCTGTGTAGTAAAATATGATTTCACACATTAAAAATAACACAGTAAGACCAAAAGTAAAATCTCACAAATATTTACAAATCGGTCAGTAAGCAATCGTAGACCATGTTTCTGAGGTATACATTAGTTTGGAACAAACAAAAGTTGGAATAAATATGAGGGACTGTCATATTTATTAAGTGTTAGACCCTTAAAAAAAGAAGAAAAATCATGGACACAGTAAACATTTATTGAAATTATTGTGCAGCGGGAGGGTTCTCCTGGGTTTATAGTGGAAGTCCAGATTGGCACTGAGAAAGAGCAGTAAGTGGATTATTTGAGATTGGGAATTATAAATAATGTACAGTGGATGGAGAGAGGTCTGTACTGTTGGAGGTAGTGATGGAGATCCAGGGAAAGTGAGTCTTTTCCACAGAGCATGAGTTTGACGTGTGGTGGTGAAAGTTGGCTGGATTATTGATTTCTTTGCTGTAGCTGTAGGAGATCATGGAACAGAGGAAGGTTAGGGGGTGGACAAGCAGGTGAGTGAGCAATGCTGTCAAAACTACACTGTTGTGTAGCGAGCTCCAGACTGCAGCCGCTCAGTGTCCATGTTCTCCAAATGAGAGTCTGGAAAACATGAGTCTGACTAAATGTTAGGATCTATTTTCCTTGTTTAGGGGAGGAGCGGGACATGGGTGGGCTTTCTATACAAAGGAAACTGAGATATTCATAGAACTGTCTGAGAGATCGCATGAAAAATTAAAGTCCAAATTAAAATTGAGGACTGTACATTTACACTGTGGCCAAAGACCGCTTGCTGTTTCCTGTGGATTTGGCTTTGATTTAATTTAAATACAGGAGTATCAACAGCCCTGGATCTAAAATGTTTTCCAGATTAATCCCAGCCTGAAGAACAGCTATTGATATTTCTTTCTTCTCACCACTTTACTACCGTGTGTGAAATTAGGTGACTTTTCTGACTTCTATGGAGGCTTCAGGAGCTAAATAACTGAGGAGGAACTGCAGAGAAGTGTAAGTTCAGACAAAAAAGAAGAAAAACCACAAAGCTGCAGCTACTAAAGTTACCAGACCAACCTCCAGCCAAAACATCGACCAACACGTCAGTGCAGCTCAATTCCACAAAAGGATTAGGGCTGCCAAACTTTTTTTTATCCATTACTGCTTATAATTGCGTAAAATGTAACCATAAAAATGTGTTAATAAAGCAAAATTTATTTATCTATGTATGTATGTATGTATGTATGTATGTATTTATGTATGTATTTATGTATGTATTTATGTATGTATGTATGTATGTATGTATGGATGGATGGATGGATGGATGTACGTACGGTGGTGGGCCTGATCAGAGACGACAACGATCAGGACTACAGAGAGGAGGTGAAGCAGCTGGTGGGCTGGTGCAGAGACAACAGCCTGATCCTGAACGTGAAGAAGACGAAGGAGATCATCGTCGACTTCAGGAAGAACCGGCCGCACCATGCTCCACTGCTCATCAACAGCTCAGCTGTGGAGGTGGTCAGCAGCACCAAGTTCCTGGGGGTGCACATCACGGACAACCTCACCTGGTCTGTGAATACCACGTCACTGGTGAAGAGGGCACAGAAACGACTGTACTTCCTGCGGAGGAAGAGGAGAGCCCACCTTCCCCCGCCCATCCTCACAACTTTCTACAGAAGCACCATAGAGAGCATTCTGACCAGCTGTCTCTCTGTGTGGTGTGGAGGCTGCAGTGCTTCCGACTGGAAGAACGTGAGGAGAGTGGTGAGGACAGCAGAAGGGATCATCGGGGCTCCTCTTCCCACCATCAAGGACATTTCATCTCAGCGCTGTGTGTCCCGAGCCCGTAACATCATCAGGGACCCCCCACACCCCCACTATGGACTGTTCTCCCTGCTGCCTTCGGGGAACAGGTTCCGCAGCATCCGCTGCAGGTCCACCAGGTTCTGCAAAAGCTTTTTCCCTGTTGCCATCAGACTGCTGAACTGCTGAACTATAAACTATAAACTCTGCACAACATTCGCATATTTGCACATTTGCATCACTGCATCACTGCATCTCCATCTAGCATTACAAATGCTGCCGAACTCTCAGTTTCTAAATGCATTCTTGCACAAATGCCCTTTGCACAATCAATTCTGCACATACAAATGGTTTCTTGAAATACTCACCTGTACACTGTGATTTTTCTCCTGCATTGTTTACATTTCAATTGTTTAATTTTAAACCACTGCTGCACCTCATACTGTAATCTAATTTACTGTAATCTACAAGCTGTATGCAACGAAATTTCGTTCTGTACGCACCCTGTGCATACAAAATGACAAATAAAGTTGTCTAATTTTAAGTCTAAGTATGGATGGATGGATGGATGGATGGATGGATGGATGGATGGATGGATGGAAAGCTCAGTTGTGTAAATAGACAATGCAGCTGTTATGCACAGCACATACCACCCAGCTGATATGACAATAGCAGCATTTCTCACAGATTGCAGCAAATAATGCGGAGGTGAGGATGGAGGATTGCATCAGCTAAACGTGTCAGGTTTGTGATATTTTCATTGCCAAACCAAAGCACATTTTTTTTGAATTCATAAATAATACTCAACTATGAATGATGGTTGAACGATTCATTTGTTTAGGTTTTGAATCATTACTTTTTGTTTTGCTGGCAGGTAGAAATGGTGAAGCTCAGTTTTTAAATAAGCATGATGAAAAGAATCTGTTGGAAATGTCAGCCAAACTGCAGCTACAGGCTAAAGGTTGGTCACTTATTTGACATTTACAACAAACCTCTGTCATGGTTAAAGCGTGTCAACGAGGAAAACTGAGTGTTAAGGCCACTAATGAGGTGCTAGTCTAGATACTTTGCTGAAACCTGAGGTGCTGGATAATGAGTGTCGACTGGAAACAGATTTAAACAAAACATTTTGTCCTGGATGTACATTTGTTTAACATTTATCAATTCAGAAACTGGTCTTTTCCAGATGTTTTGATGAGATGCAGCTATCTGAGACAGAACGCCATTGTACAGTTAAAGCAAAGCAATTTTTACCAGCAAACAGATTATTAAAATGTACTTTTGTTGCAAACATTTTTAGCGTAATACAGAGCGCATTATTCTAACACTTGTTTGTTGAAATACACAGCTTCTGTCGTCAGTGGCGGTTCAACCACAACTCCTTCCGTTGGGTCACCTTGTTGTGGCCTCTCCCTCTGCAATGATAGCCGGGCTTTAATGGAAACCAGCCACGCTGTTGGATGTCGGTGACTTTCACAAGCTGTATTTGCATAATATCATTGGAAGGAAATGAGCCGGAGCTTGAAGCTGGGACAAAATAAAAAAATAAGGAACTCCTCATTCCACCTTCCTATCCCTTACCCTTACACCACAGTTTAATAAATTGGTGAATAAGATCAAAGGTTTTGGACATTTTCATGCGGTTTAATGTAAAGATTATGGATTTATTTTGGGGGAAAACATTCTGAGCGCGTTTTATCAGGTTGTATCTGTTTAAATTTGGTTTAATAGCTGAAGAAGCTTTACCTCACTTTGACTGAATCTTGATACACTCCATCCAACATTTTATGTGACAAATATCACAGCAAGTATTGCCGATCAAGCCATTTAACTGGACTAAAGACATTTATGACGTACAGTATAATGCTTTGGGTTCCAACCAAGACCTCCAAACCAAGATTTACACGTTAAACCAAAATTAAACAATGAAAATCAGGCATTGCTTTTGAACTGTGGTTCAACAGAATAATTTAAAATAGAATAAATAAGTGAAACAAGCCTGGACAAATAAATTGATATTTTGTTGTGCCAGCTTTTGAGCCAATCACTGCAGTCAAATCATTTATGTAACTGTCACTGAGACCTCTGCACCTGTCAACAGATATTTTGGCCCACTCCTCGTGAGCAAACTGCCCCAGTTGTCTCAGGTTTGAAGGGTGCCTTCAAAACGGCTCATTTCAGCTCATTGTATAGGATTTAGATCAGGGCTCATAGGAGGCCACTTCAGAATAGTTGTATAGCGGTTCTTGGGTGGTTCTAGCTGTGTTTTGAGTCATTATGCTGTTGGAATAACTCCCCCTGACATCTGCAATACCGAGTCTTTACCCTTGTTTAAATCAAAACTCAAAACCCACTTGTTCAAGACTGCTTTTCATTGATTTTCTGTTACTTTCCTGTGTGTAGTTTGTGTTGTTTCTTTTAGTTATGACGATGTTGCTTTTACCACTTATTGTTTTTACCTGTGCAGTGTCCTTGAGTGTTTTGAAAGGCGCTTGAAAAAAAAGGTATTATTATTATTATTATTATTATTTGGGACAACACCTTAACACAGTCAGAACTGACTCTCAGTTCTCAGATCTTAACTCTGAAAGTTGGATTTATCTCACCCCCCTGACATAGATTCATGCTGTAATGATGTTGTTCTGACAACCAGACAGTTACTTCTTAAAAGGTTTATTGTAAGGGATGAAAAGGCAGGTAGGCAGAACCAGACTTCACCAGATGTAAGCAGGCAGTGACAAACTTGAACCGGTCATGGAGGCAGGAGCTGACTTCAATAGATGATGCAGATTGAACCAGACACCAACAGGAAGTGACCAGAAGTAGTGGGGTGATGCAGACTTGACCTGAAGTAGCAAATATTTCCCAGTAATACAGAGCGCAGCACAAATAATCCAAGATTGACCTTCACCAGGCAGAGCATACGAGCACTAGTAAAACAGAGGAGAGCAGGCTGGGCGAGAAACACATGTAGGCAACGTACAAGACGAGACGTTGTGGCAGGGAGTAGATGAGTGAGGCAGGTAGATGTAGGCAGGTAGATGCAGGTGAGCAGAGTTGACTCTAATCAGTGCAGCAGGTGGAGCTGATCAGGTGCAGAGTGGTGGCTGAGCTGATTGGATGGTGACTGATGGCTTTGGGGAGTGGAACCAGATTAGTTCAGAAAGGTCCGCATAAAAATAAAATAACCCTAAATCATTACATGTTTCTCATATAAATTCCATGTTTATGTGGACATTTGTAAAGCTGAGCAGCGTTGGGAGCACTCAGCTTTGAAGTTATGTTTTTTCTGAGCTAGATTCAAGCTTTTGTGTAAAAAAACAACAACATGAGGACGACTTTGACTCCACCGGGACCTGAGCCTGTGTATAATCTGACCCAATCTGTATAATCTGATTGAATTTGACTTTGTAAAGTGCCTTGAGATGACATGTTTCATAAATTGGTGCTATATAAATAACACTGAATTTAATTGAATTGTTCATTGGGGGAGACTTAACCAACAAGAAAATGAAGAAATACAAATATAAGTGGCCTTTTTGGCCCCCTTTCAGAAGCAGCCTAATCCCCGCGTTCTGTTGAGCTGCTTTGACCAGTTTTTACAGCTGCTGTTCTGCTGGGTACAGCTGGGTACTGAAAGAAGACCCAGGAAGACTCCTTATACATATATGTAAGATGCTTTTACATATTTACATCAAATAATATACAGAGAAAATGAGTAAGAATGGAAGAGGAATATTATTCTAATGAACGACTCAAACCTTAGCCGCATTTAGAGCAGTCAGCAGAGAAATAAGCTTCAGGATCTCAGAAACTGTTCAGCATTTTTCAGATGATTTGTGTTGAGCACTAATTCTTAGATTTCTTTTTCTCATTTGTCACATAAATATTTATAACCCTATGATTTAGAATTTATTAATCTAAATCTGCAACAGAACAACTTATTTCTAAAAACGGCAGCTCTTGCAATGATGCACTGGAAGTAATTAGAAGTTTGCTTAAATAAGCAGCAAGCTTTCATCCAGTTTATTCTTATATATTTTCAGTGCTGGTCGACATGGTGTGCATCACACTTGCTTAATCTGTATGCAACCTGCTACCGCCACACACAGGTTTTTAAAAGCCTCCACTTGCTGCTGAATCCAGCCTTCTTACACACTCTTGCCCCCCCCCCCACCCGCCCCCAACACTTCCATCATTTAGACATTAGAATTCCCATTAGACATTAGAATGAAGTATCTGTGTCACCGACTGCCTGTGTACATGGACAACATCCGTGCACCAGCCTGGACTTAGAAAAAAACGTGAATACAAATCAGCGACTTGATGCATGTCATTGGTATGCAGCTTGCATTATCTGCGAGCCATTTCACAATGTGTAGCAGCAAAGAGTGACATCCTGCAGCCTGCTGTGATAAAAATGCTGCTGTTGTAGCAACCTGCGTCCAATTACATTAGTACCCCATGACATGACTTAGCAGTATTTGTCAATAATAGGATGACCTTGTAACACTAGGTACTGTTTGCAGTTATATATTACATTCCCATTCCGGCTCAGAAGACCAACTACAGCTGAAGTGCAGGCATTATTTATGTAGTGACAGAGAAAATCACGGGAGCCACTCTGGCACCTCACTATAATGGGCTTATTTACAGATTCATCATTGTGTCATTTTGCCCTATTGTGAAACCTTCTATTATTCAGAATAACAAAGACTAATGAGACAACAGGTACAGCACTTTAAAAAGTTGTCTGGTATAGGAAGGTCAGACAGAACTGGCACAGTCTGACCCAGCACTTATGGTGCGGTGTGTAGGTGAACAGTACTATTGCCAAGGGTTCTGCATCCTATAAAAGAAAACAGCTCCCTCTAAAGTTTATTTCATCATCAACAATTCCCCAAGAAGAAAATCAGCATTGCACAGAACCAATCTTAATAATGTACACATTTTTTTTCAGAACACGCCTTTATTTCCCAAGATACCGTTTAGGTTTCATTTTATCAAACCTTGTTAAGTTGCCACTGGAGGAAAACCTCCAGCTTTGATCACATAACTTTGAGGTTTCAGGTCCTTCTGGCCTCAGTTAGATTTATTAATGAATCCCCATGCCAATTAAGCGCAATCATTCTTTTGAATAGCTAACCTTAGTTTTTGTCATCCGAATTGCAAAGGACTAAACCCGTTTCCATTTGTAGTTTTGAATCGTCCACCAGGCCGACCTGGGCTTCCATGACCCTTCAGCAGAACCTCAGGCTGATCGGCTTCCTGCCGCACCACATTGGTGTAGAAAGTCAGGCACAACGAGCCTCAACAGAGTTTGAAGTTCATAGAAGTCAACATACTTTTCAAGACCTTAAAATTGCTGTTTAAAATATTTTATTATTGGTCTAATAAGATAATAATGTAGAATTTTTTTTTTTTTAACGCTCTAATGTAATATTCACATTTTCTGTAAGCTATAATCATCAAAATTTGAAGAATTAAGGGCCAGAGACAATGTTTTTTTTCATAATACTGTACTTTTGTTTTTTAGATGTACTTGTATAAATAAAACGATCATGTTAACTAGGGCTTATGGCGTGGCATATTTTTCTATCAGTGGTGATAAGATAAGTCATCAATATTCAGGTAAAGGATGCCTCCCGTCGTTCTCCCACCCTCTCTAAAGTGGTTATTAATTCAGAGCCAAAGGAACAATAATTCTAATTGCATCTGATTGTTTATCTCAGTTGTTTATTTGTGTGAATTTCAGCAAATATCATTATCATCTGTGGCAAGACTTCACCTGAGGCATCTTCAACAAGACCCAAATTCGTGCAAAACAATTACATTCTTCCCTTAGAGAGCGAGTTTAGGGATCTGTTAGAAAGCAAGGGATGAATCATATTGTTCATCAACATGGATGAACAATATGTGGTTATTAGCATAAACACAACAGTAATAGAAGCAATTAGGCTGAAATATTCAGACACCTTTAATATCATTCATTTACTCAGGTAAACATATGTTGATTCCAATGAGGATTAAAATCAGTTTGTTCAAGCAGATTTAATGGAGCTGCTTTCAAAGGCGATAAGCAAAAAAAAGCATATTTTTTTATTCCAGGGAGCAGTTTTTCGGGTGAAATAGTCAGACAGCTGCAACACAAAATACACCATAAGGGAACAAAAAGTAAGTCAAATTTTCTTGAAATTATTGTATTTTTCCTTGATTTGAACAGGTAAATAAGACTATTTGCCAGTGGAATAAGATTTTTCGCACTTAAAATAAGAACAACTCATCTCCATCATCTTATTTCAAGTGCAGGTTATCTAATTATCTTATTTTAGGGGTAAAAATACTTATTCCATTGTCAAATAGTTTACCTGCTCAAATAAAGAAAATTATACAATCATTTCAATCAAATTTTACTTACTTTTGTTTCTCTTTTTGCAGTGAAATACGTTTTTAATTATTATTAATTTTTGCAGCCTCAAAGGGGTCATTGTCCTGTTTGTGCTGGTCCTCAGTGCAGACAACTGTAGACAGTTATGCCAGAAAAATGTTTCTCAGGTATTTTGGTTCATATTAACAGGACAGCCTCGTCAAGTGACTAGTTCATGATATGAACCTTCGGTTATGTCATAATTGTTTTGTCTCTGTTGAATCAAGAAAACATATAATCATGTTTAAAAGCCAGTATGAGATGATTTACAAATTTGCTGCATGGTTTATGATCTTACTGGAGGAGGACATAAGAACGTTGGTGAACTGTGGTAATCAAGACCTGGACAGTCAGCATCACAGGTCAGGTAGGCTGTGGCATTTAAACAGTGCTCAACTGGAACCAAGGCAGCAAAAGGCACCCAAAGTTTCTACGAGGCAAGATGGATCAGAAGAGGATATAGGATAGATCACTAGTTGGAAAAAAAAAACTGCTGAACCCAAAAGACCAAACTGGACAAACAGTGATAAAAAGGCTAAAATGGATAGCCATGCAGTAAAGAGGCATCTTACAGGACCGAGTCATCAACAGTAAACATACAGCAGCAGGTGAGTTAACAACAAGAGAACAAGTGGGGAAAGAATCTGAAACAAGAACAGAGAAGATTAATCAGAAACCATAACCAAACCCAAATAGATCACTATACTTCAACAATAAACTTAAACTAAACAGCAAACTTTTCAAAAGCAATGCAAATACATACAGAAAAAGTTAATTCTTATAACGTATCAACCAACAAAACACACTGTTCCAGATGAAAATGTTTTATTTCAAGTTCACAAACAGGTAATATAGCACATTCCCATAACTTCAATCAGTACATGAGAATAATTCCTTGTAATGATGCTTTATAGTTTAATTCTGCTCACATATGCGCACAATTGAACATGCATAATAAAAGGCGAGACATCGCTGCTGCTGGTGTCTCATCTCTGCAAAAGAAATGCTTTGAATATTTACTTCCTGCTCGTCAGTCCTCTGTATCGTTTCACACACAATAGCGGCTTGATGTCTCCTCCTCGGCGAGGTGTGACAGAAAAGGCTCATTTGGCATGATGTGCTGGTACAGGGCTCGTCTTTATCATGTGAAGGTGGCTGGGATTACCATGCAGATGCCTCATAATTGAGCTCCAGACGGCAGCGGCATTCATCTAAGTCGGGGCCAACAGGGATCACAGACATTCATTTGGGCATTAAGATTGAGGATTATTTATCTAATGTGCATTCATGTTTTTATCCTTCTTGCTTGTAATTGTGTTGAATAAAAAAAAGGAATGTGACAGAATGATTTTGCTGTTTACCTAAAGGGATTTTTTTCTTTGTACATTGCTTTTGATTGTTGGATATAAGTATTAAAAATGTGCACTGAGTTGAGGTATAATTTGTGGTTATTATATTTAAACTCAAGCCTGCAAAAGGGTATATGCAAATATTTATTTTTTAATAATTACAGTAGCCCATTTTTGAAGCTCTAGTACTGTGCAATAATTTAGCTCCTGGTGTAAAACAGAGGTGCAGATCCAAAAGCAAACCCTGTGAGTCTGGCATCTCTAACCAAATGAATTCATGCGTTTCCTGCTGCATCAAAGACTTCTGCAACTTTCTGTTTGGTTGTGCATTCATATATTCCACCAAATACCCTTCATGCAGAGATGTGAGGCCAGATTTGTAGCTTTTCCCAAGCATTCTCTTTGTAACACCTGCTTGCAGGTATCCAGGCAAGAAGAGCAAAACAATTGGACACTGGTTTGTTTTAAGTTTTCTCTCTTAATGTTTTTTTTTCAGTGTGTCCTGTCTGGCAGTGCAGCATTAAGAATTGATATCTTAATGCCAAAGAGAGCCCAATAGATTTTACTTTCACCTGTGGAGCATTAATGCTTTATTAGATTTCATTCTGGGACTATTTAATGTCCAATGGACACAAAAATGGGAAGGTAGAAGAGAACAAAAAAGGAAGAAAAAAACATGAGACAAAATGCTAAAAGGCAGAAAGGTGAAAAAAGAGGAAAGAGAGAGAGAGCAATATCTTCTGAGTCTGCTTCTACACCTGGAAAGAGAGCTATAAAAAGAACACAGGAACTGTATGTTTGAGACATTCTCTGATTTGGCAATGGGGCTATTTTTTCTTGCCTTATCCTGACATATTTTCAATGTTACATCCATGAAGGACTGTCTGTTCATGGCATCCACATCAGGGTCATATGCGCCACTAATGCAGCAAGCTATCCTGCAGCAACGCCTGGGCATTTTTCTAGGAGCCTTCACTGTCTATCGCTTTGTCTAAAGCTAAGTCTGACCCCACATTCAACAAATTTGCTCTCACTCTTAGCAACTATATGCAAAAAAGACAATGCAATCTCTCATAATGTCCTCAATATTAGTATAACTTTATTCTCTCACAATCAGCCTCAAGTCCGTCACACACGGCTCAGATGGTTTCCCAATTCCCAGTACGCTCTTGTGGGGCAAAGTTAACATTAGTTTTGGGTGAAGCATCTGCCTCAAAGCGTTCATAAGTTCCAAGTGCTTCCTGCTTATCTTCTGCGAGTGTCCCCCTGTTAAAGGTGTCTCTTCCTTTATTGTCTTCCCAAAGAAGTAACTGCATTTTCATCCTTCCCCTTCCTTTAGCAATGATCCAGAGAATATGAAAACGTGCAGCTACAACTTAGGCTGTGACTCAAGTGGGTTGTTGCCGTCCCAGTTCATAGTTGGCGAAGCTCCTCCCACATTTCCTCGTCTTTCAGCCTTTACTCCTGACACCATGTGATATTCATGTTGTTGACTGAGGCCAATCATGAGTAAAGTAAACTTTATTTATATAGTACCTTTTACAGGATAAAAACAACCATAAAACAACACAAAAGAAAAATATAAAAAGAAAAAAGCAGCATAAATGCAACATCAGAGCATAAAACTAGTTAAAGTCAGTCAGAACAAGTGGGTCTTCAATTTCTTCTTAAAAGAATGAATAAAGATGAAGGCAACGTCTTCCTCAGTCTGGGGGCCACAGCTGTAAAGGACCGATCCCCTCTGGTCCTGAAATTAGTTCCTGGAACCATTAACAGCCTTTAGCTGCAGGAATAAGGTTATAAAAAGGTGGTGATATAAGCTGGAGTCACTCAGGGCTCTAAAAGTAAAGACTAACATTTTAAATGAACTATAAAATGTACCGGTAGTCGATGTCTGTCCGTCCGTCCGTCTTCTTCCATTTATCCAGGGTCGGGTCGCGGGGGCAGCAGCTTCAGTAGGGAGGCCCAGACGTCCCTCTCCCCGGCCACTTGGTCCAGCTCCTCCGGGGGAATCCCAAGGCGTTCCCAGCAGAGAGACATAGTCCCTCCAGCGTGTCCTGGGTCTTCCCCTGGGCCTCCTCCCGGTGGGACGTGCCCGGAACACCTCACCAGGGAGGCGTCCAGGAGGCATCCTGACCAGATGCCCGAGCCACCTCAACTGGCTCCTCTCGGTAGCCGATGTAAAGAGATTAAAACTGGAGTAATATTCTGTCTTTTTCTGGTGTTGGTTAAAAGTCCTGCAGCAGCATTCTGCGCTAACTGCAAGACGGCCGAGATATTTCTTATCAAACATATAAAAAGGCTGTTAGAATAGTCAAGACGAGATAAAATAAAAGCATTAATAATCATCTCTAATTCAGCCTTTGACACCAAAGTTCAAAGCTTAGAAACATTTCTTAACTGAAAGAAGCAGTTTTTGATTACTCTGCGAGAATGACGCTCTAGTGACATGGCATGATCCAAAATCATGCAAATGTTTCTGAGGCTTGGTTTGACAGAGGAGGCCAATACACCCAGACGTCTTAATTTCTGTTATTTAGTTTTTAGGGGTAATGACTGTTTCTGTCTTATCAGTGTTTACCTGCAAATAGTTGTCACAGAGCCACTGTTTAATATCTTTAATACAGTTTATCAAGCAGGACAACTTAAAATATTCAGTTGGTCAAAAGATCGGCTTCTGCAGCACACAACATTTATTAATTACCATTACTAGACTTAGACTTAGACTTAGACTTTCTTTATTGTCATTTTGTCAGATTGCAGTAACTCTACAGGATACCTTGCAGTGAATTACAGTACAGGATAAAAAGTGCAGTGATAAATCGCAGTCACTTACAGGATAAGTTTCAATAGATTTCCGGATAAAGTGCAGCAGTGAACAGTAGGCAGTTGAAATATAACCAATGTAAAACAAATATAAAGAAATATGCAGTAAGGTGCATCAGTGATTTAAAAGTAGGCAGTTGCATTGTAAACAGTTTTGCAGTACGTTTCCGGGTAAGGTATACTAACATATACGTGTCATGATTTGGATGAACCTGGACACAGCACGCACACACAGAGCTGGTTTTGAGAGTTTATTGCAGACAGTGGATGATGGATGACATGAACCAGAGCCAGTTACCAGGCGGAGTTGTAGGGTGCAGGAGCTGGCTGACAGGAACGGAGCGGAGATGATTGTCAGGATTCGGAGGAGCTGGGCTGCTGCAGAACCAGGAGTGTAGACCAGAGAACATGAAAACGGAGACGAAGGAGCAGAATCCAGCAGCGCAGCAAACAGGTACTTAACTGAACAGACGGAGAGTAAGACATGAAGGACGAGGACTGGAACCGACAGGCAAGGTGTTGGATTGACTGAATACGAGCCGGCCACGAGGATCAGACTGAGGTGAGTTATATAGTGGAGTGAACAGGTGGAGCCAGTCATTAGTTGATTCCAGTCATTAGTTGATTGCAGCCTGACAGGTGATCCTAATCAGGGCTGCACTGTGAAAGGAGGAGGCAAAATCAGGCTTTACGTATTTGTTGTGGAGCATTTAGATCATCTCCAGTAGTATCATTACTAGTTGAATTGGGAGAATTACCACTTGAACAACGTAGGATTCAATTGAGAATGATATACTGGGCTAGTGTAAAAGGACATGAAGAAAATCATCCAGTCAGATTACTTCTGAAAGATTGTTGGGAATATGAATATAAAGAAATAAAAAGCTTTGGATGGGTAGTAAAGAAAGAGGCAAGCAGCTTGAGATTGAAAGACTATGTAATAGCCCAAACTGTTCCTATACCGGCAATTCCCCCTTGGATGTTTACTACACCACTGATCGATTTACAAATACAAAAAGTAATGAATAAACGAGGAAAGAATACATCAACTGATATAATAGTACAACAATATTTAAGTAAAGAATATTATTCAGTTCTACAGGTATATACAGATGGGTCAAAGGAGCTGGAAGAACAGCAGCAGCAGTATACATCCCGACATTTAAAATAAAAATTGCAAAAAGAATATCTAATCATGTGTCAGTATTTACTACTGAAGTATTAGCTATCATATTAGCATTACAGTGGATCAAAGAAGTTCAACCACTAAGAACTGTAATATGTACTGACTCAATGGCTACTCTGAATAGCCTAATAAGTGGAAAATCTGAAACTAGGCAAGATTTAATATTTGAAGTGTTACAATGTCTATTTAGAACAAGGCAGTTAGGAATACTGGTATACTTCCTCTGGGTGCCAGCACATGTGGGTGTAGATGGAAATGAGGAAGCGGACAAGCTGGCAAAGAAAGCATTAAATCATCAGCAAATAGAAATGAATGTATTTTTAAGTAAATCAGAAATTAAGAGATTGATAACAATTGAAATTAGAAAGAAATGGCAAACGATATGGAATAATTAGTCTAAAGGATGACATTTATATCAGATTCAGGAGTTTACTGGAAAGGAGAGGAAAATATATGGAAATAGGAAAAAAGATATAATTATTTCAAGGCTAAGAATAGGTCACACTGCATTAAACTACAGTCTTTTTAAAATAGGGAAACATGAAACAGGAAATTGTGACAAATGCGGTGATCCAGAAACTGTGCAGCATATTATTTTTGAGTGTGCTGCATATGTAAGGGAGAGAATGAAGTTAATACAAGAGTTGGGATGGATAGGAGTTGATGGGAATTCAATAAAAGTATTGTTAGGAAATGAGGCAAGACAGTCAAGAGTCAATGAAATATTATTCAAATACCTAAAAGATACAGGAACAATGAATAGGATTTAGTTGTAGAATTTAGTTTTTTTTTTTGTTTTTTGTTTTTATTATTTCCTGTTTTCCCTCATTGATTCATTCCGTATTCTTCCAAAATTGTGCACTCCACACTCCAGATCAGTAGGTGGCGGAAATGCGTTGGCCTGCCAATCCGCCATAAAACAACAGCAGAAGAAGAAGAAGAAAGGAGGAGGCAGGAAACGCCCAGAGTGCAGCCATCCAGGCTGCATCATGACAATACGCAGCAGCAGGTTAAAACTATCTAATGGAGGAACACAAGCATCCTTTATTTTAAAATCACAGCAACCAATAGGAATGCTTGTTGATGAACAGATTTTGAAAAGTAACACTAAGCGTACAATACTGTATGCTCAAAATGTCTTGATCCCAGTCGCAGGCAGATGTAATGATATCTGGGAAGAATTTAAAAAACTCACTAAATCATTCATCTAAGTCACTTCAGATGTACATTCAACAATATTCCTGTAAACACATTTTTAGAGACAAAATATGAACAAGGTTCAGTCAGTGAGACAAAATGATTGGCCATGCATGAGGATCGAGCAGATCAATGTTGCTGCTGAAAGTGAGGGAGTGCAATGAACCACTCCTTATATCTGAGTTTGCATCGATGCACTTGATGATATGTCTGCAGGACCTGTGTGTGACAGTTTCTGACACAAACAACGCTTCAGTTTGTAGGAACACATATTTTGAAAGAACGCATATTGACAGGAGCTGTTCAGAGGAAAGATGCGCTGAAAAAAGGCCTTGCATTTCCTTCGACCACTGGGAACACATGCAAAGATAGCTTTCACAAAAATTGAAGGAATACATATCCTGCCTCCGGTCCCCGTAGCATTACAGGGAAACCATGGATTTGAATTAACGTCCAAGCTATCAAACGATGCATTTGTTTTTGTCTTAGAGCGATCAATGCTTCCTGTTTGATTCCAATGAGACAAACCTCAATGAATTGTGGAAAAGCTCAAAGCACATATCTCATTACGGGCTTTTGTTTATAGCTTTGACTCTGCATGAGAGCGCAAATGGATTCTCTCTTTCTCTATTGCCTTGGATTCATCCCCTTTTGTGCTTGACAATTTTCTGAATTATTTGGGTTTCATGGGAGGTATTTAAATCGCAGCTTTAATGGAAAATCCAAATCCACGCATCCGCAGTCCACCTGAGGTGACTGCAGAGCGAAAATGGTCTTTACGCTCATTTTAAGGAGACAGAAAAACTCTAAAAAAGTTTTATATTCAGTTATTTCACATTTATAATGTAAACTAAATTTATATACACTGTATTGCCAAAAGTGCTCAGACACTTCCAGATCAGTTAATTCAGGTGTTCCAAACACTTCTGATGCCAAAGCAATGTAGAGTCTGGCCTACAGGTAGGCTGACTACTGCGACAAGCATCCTAGAATGGGCTGCTTTCAGAAGCTCAGTGCATGAATAAATGAATGAATGAACAAATGCATGGATTAATGAATGCTTTATATTGAGCATACAAGTAATCCATTTTAAAAGAAGAAAAAAGAAACATACTTAAGTGACCAGCCACAGCAAAACCACGAACAAGTCTCCCTGGGGCCGTTTTGAGTTATTTGCAGTTTCAGAAAAAGTGGACTTCTCATTTTTGGTTAACATCAGCTGGAAACTAGGAATATTCGCCAAAGTTATGCAGTTGCTTCGTCAGTTTGTCAGTTTACCATTTTAAAGCATTTGAAATGGTAATTTAAAGCATTGAGGGGTCACTTCATAACTTCGACTAGTATATTTTGCAATAAAATGAAAATCACTATTTTCCCTCACATTTTTCTCAGTCCTGCCGACTTGTTCATAGTTTTGCTGTGACGGGTCACATATTATTGTGAGAAATCTTCTATATCTGTCAAGCTTCAAAACTAATGCAGCCTCAAAGGGAGCACAATGTAATGTGTCCTATCTTATAGCCAGTCAGAATACGCGTGGAGGCTTGTGTCAGGAGGGGCACCCGGTGTAAAAGCTTTCCCAAATTCACCACACGAGTCAATAACATGATCTCCGGTTGAGGCCCAGCTTAACAGCAAATGGCATTGTTGCTGGTGACCAACAGAGTACCAGTGGAAATTGTGCTATTATTTTTCAGCGAAGAAGAAGAGGAAAATTGGGAGGAAGAAGTGTCCATAAACACAGAGAGAAAAAGGAAAGGCAAGAGTCTAGGACTGAGATTAGAGACTTTAAATGTTGGGACTATGACACAAAAAGCTAGAGAGTTGGCTGACATGGTGCAGAAGAGGAAGGTGGAAATACTGTGTGTGCAGGTCACCAAGTGAATAGGTAGCAAGGCTAGAACAATTGGAACAGGGTTCAGGCTGTTGTACCATGGTGTGGAAATTGTGTAGAAGGTCTCTTGAAGGAAGTGTCTATCAGGAATGTTCTGGGGTAAAAACAGTGTCAGATAGGGTGAGGAGTCTGAAGCTATAGACTGAAGTTGTGATGTTCAGTGTTGTTAGGGGTTTTTCCCCACAGGTGGGGAGATATTCTGGAGTCAGTTAGAGGAAGTGATACAGAATCTACCCAGACGGGAGATAATGGTGATTGGACATGTTGGAGCTGGGAACAGAGGTGATGAGAAAGTGATGGGCAGGTTTGGTATCCAGGTCAGGAATGCAGAAGGCCAGATGCTGGTGAAGATTCCCAGTCATCCAGGTCACGGTCATTCCAAAAGAAGTAAAAAACAAAGCAACTGGACTTGTTTTCCGTAGTTTGAAGACGTTTCGCTTCCTATCCAGGAAGCTTTCTCAATTCAAAAAGTCTGGAGTAATGTGGAGTATCAAGCTTTATACTACTGCCCAACAAAGGCCTTGTAATGGCTTAGATGGTGGTAGACGGTGGCCAGATGGTGGTAGACTTTGCAAAGTGCATGGGAATGACTGTAGTGAATACCTATTTCTTTTACAGAAAAGGCAGGAACACGTGTTGATTTACACGATTACAACTTGTGTAGACGATGCAACCTGAATGAACTCAGTGGCTGAAAGGTTAAAGTGTTTCACCTCAGTACAGGATAGTGGTTGTGCAGAAGGACTCAGATGGTGAGAAAGATGAGGAGGACAGAGTCAGAGTAGAGGCCAAAATTGTAGAAGCTGAGAAAGGAAGAAACTTGTGTAGCTTTCAGGGAGCAGTTTAGACAGGCTTTGGGTGGCCGGAGGTGCTTGTAGATGACTCGACAACAACAGCTAATGCTATCAGGGAGATATGTAGAAGAGTAATTGGTCCTCTGAAAGGAAATTAGACAAGCAGACTTGGTGATGGAATGAAACATTACAGGGAGATTAGAATAAAGAGATTAGCTAAGAAGTGGGGCGCTGTGAGGACTGAAGATAGTCACGGGACTATGGAGAGATGCAGCATAAAGTGAAGGTAGAGGTAGCTAAAGTCAGCAAAAGGACACACAGTGACTTGTATCACAAGCTGGACATTGGGGAGGAAGACAGGGATTTATACAGGTTGCCGAGGCAGAGTGACAGCGATTGGAAACATGTTCAGTAGTTTGGGTAGATTAAGGATCGAGATGGAAATTTATTGATAGGTGCCACAAGCATGTTAGGAAGATGGAAGAAGTACTTTGCAGACTTGATGAATGAGGGAAATGAGAGAGAACAAAGAGCAGAAGAAGTAACCATTGCTGATGAGGCAGTAGCAATATTAACAAGGATGAAGAAAGGAAGGAATTAAAAAGGATGAAAAGGGAAAAGGAAGTTGGTCCTGATGATATACTTGTGGGGGCATAGAAGAGTCTAGGAGAGACGTGTTTTACTAAGCTGTTCAATGAGATGGAAGCAGCAGAGATAAAGATGTTAAGGTTCTCTTTGGGAGTGACAAGGATGGATAAGATTAGGAATGAATACACCAGAGGGACGGCTCATGTTAGATATCTTTGAGATAAAGCCAGAGAGGTCAGATCGAGATGGTTTGGACACGAACTGAGGAGAAGGAATGTTGAGGCTGGAGCAACACGGCAGGAGGCCTAGAGGAAGACCAAAGAGGAGATTTATGGATGGAGAAAATGGGAAAATTAAAGAGTTTTGTCTTATACTTACTCATGGTGTTCATAATGCATGTGCTATAACCAGAGTGCTAGAAACTTCCGTTCTGTCTCCTATAACCTGTTTTGAGGTAAACTGTTGAGACGTAAGCGGTTGAGCATGTCCCACCGCAGACTGTCAGCCAGACTGGTTTGAACCCAGTTTCCCTGCATGCACTGTTGCAAGATCCAAATGTCCTGCATTACGTAACACCCTGTTATGAGTAGAGCCCTACATGCCTCCTATTTATGCATTTGCCTGCCTGTACCTTAGGAGCAGAGCATCTCAAGTTCTGCGACATATTTGAAACAGTGCCTCGTCATTGTTTGATAAATATTTGATCTCCATATCAGGACATAGATATTTATGCAGAAGGAAGATATTTGGTGTGAGAGATGAAGATGCACAGGATAGGGTTTGATGGAGACAGATGACTTGCTGTGGCGATCCCTGAAAGAGAAAAATCTAAAAGAAGAATTAATTTGCTTAACTGCAAAGAAAAATAAATCATATTCAAAAGTTTACATACATGAGTACAATATGTTTTGATTAGAAATTGGGATACAAATTGGCAAAGAGTGCCTCCTGGCTCTTGTGCTTTGATCTATATAAACCATACCACAGACACATTTGCTTTATGCTCTGGTGCTCTTTTGTTACTGTAAATTCCCTTCTTTGAAAGAACACACTAAGTTGTTTATAAAGACAAAGTTACCCACACAATAACTCTTTAATAAAGCAGTGAAGTATTGAAGAAATCCACAGCAGACTTGCTTATTAAAGAAGGGCTTTGGAATTTGAAAAAGGAAACTGTTAAAACCAACAGCGTACAGCATCACATTGTGTGTGTCTAAAGGTGTGGTAACAGATGTACTGTGTAAGGGAGAATGCTCATGTTGGGCTTTTGTTGATCACTTATGCAGTTTGAAAGTCCCATTGCTCACGGACTTCCCACAAGGACAGCATTCATGTGAGATGAATAAACAGACTTAGTCTCAATAAAAACTAACACCAGTTAAATAGTGTATTCTGTGGTTATTATCAAAAGAGTCTATAGTGAATATAATGGAATCAAAGGGATAAGCCGTATTTCAAAAAGGGAGATGGGTGGAGCAGTTGTGTCAAAACTAATTCTGTCAGTTTGATTGTTTTGACTGTTTTCCAGATTTTACTGACAAAAAGGTTAATCCCCCTATTACCTGATAGAAACCTTTCTACTCACAGGTATGAAAGAGGCTGAAAACAAAAACATCCACCCCTCTCCCCCTTACACCAAATCCAATCTCACTGCACCCATCAGAGTCGCTACAAAACACGTTCGCCGGTAGGCTTGACATAATTGAATTAATTGTTAACATAATGGAGCGTTTATGTTTAATGCTTACCTCCTGGCAATTACCGAGCAGGAACCTTAAGGCCTGGAACATGAGCCTCATTTTCTCTTTCATGAACATCACTCTCTTTGTTATTACTGTAGCTGACGCCTCTGCAGCTTCAAAGACTTCCATTATTTTATTGTCTAATGACCGGTTCTCTGCCATGTAGCTCTCAGGTGCACCAAGGGAACGTCTCACAAAACCACAATAGTTCAATTTGTCTGCTCTTAGTTTGTGGGATCCGGGGAAGTTCCTCTGACGTGGAATTGTAAATTGGTCCCCTCCATTACACTTTGAATAGCCAAAGTACAGGAACGGGAAATTTGTGAATGAAAGCTCACTAAACAAACATTGGTGCTCAGAAGGAATGCAAGAAAGTCATGATTCAAGGTGCATGTAAATTATGTTTTGTTTTAGAATAGTTTGTGCAGAAACCTCAGCACTGGATGTGTTTAGCATTGTTTTGATCCACAACTTCTAGAACTGTGACTAAATAAAAAAAAGGTGCAGATGTTTGTGATAAGCCACAGCAAAACCAGCAACACGTCTCCACATGGTCCTTTTGTGTTATTTACAGATCCTGAAAGAGTGGAATCTGTAATGATTCAGCTTCTACGAGTACAAGCCATTTACCATTCTCTATCTGTTCAGGCTGACATCCATGCCTGCGGCGACAGTGACGTCACTTTCTGCCCGCTCAGCTCTGCTCCGGTACTTAGCGCTGAGCAGCAACACTTGCAGATCTGACTTTATATTCCTGCCTGTAACAGTGTGTTGCTGCCAGTGTGTCGCTGCCAGATTCTTTAAAGCCATTGTGTGAGTGGACCATCCAGCGTTCTGTTGTTATTGACCGGTTTAAGCCCTGTGGATTTCTGGTTGTCTGCAGAACTCGGCCTCTGCTTCTGGACACCAAAAACCTTTGTGACCAAGCCTGTCTGTCTTTGCCCTTCAGAAAGCTCAGCCTGCCATTCGTCTTGTTGTGCATGACCCAAGCCTGGACGGTGGACTTCCCTTCCACCTCTGCCCAACAGTCCGCCTGCCTGAAGCAGATCTGTCACTCAGTGAAGCTGCTTATTCAAACGGAGCCCTTGGAGCCACAAATCAGGACCAGCACAACCTCCCGGCTTCTGAGAAATGGCTCCACAGTGCGCTCCAGACAATTTCCGATCCTGCAACACAAGCTATTTTATACACCTTTTAAACTACTGCTGTTGTCCGGCTGAATTTTCTGGTGTCCGGTTTGAAAATCCTTTCAAGGTTTGATGTCAAAGAGCCTCAAAGTTTCTTTAGAATCACCTGTGGAAGCCAGCAGGCCGTTAACAAAAGGTGTTCATTCGAAAAACTTTGCATACCTTGCAACAACACCCCCCCCCCCCCCCCCTTCAATGCTTTTCATTAGTGTCTATCTAAACTCACTGGAATGTGATGTGAACTCACAGAAATAATATTTTTCTATGTAAAGATAATTTACAGCACTGCCTTACAATATTTGTAACATATGTGAACAGACAAAAATCTTTCAACTGTCCAAAAAGATTACAGCACCAAAATAATGGTGCACACAAACACTCAAAACTAAGTGAAAAATTAAGTAAGAAAACACATTTACAAAATTGGTAAATATCGACTGTTTATGTTTTTTATTGCTGCATGTTATTGTGTCTGCAATTTGCATCATGACTGTAACCTGGTCTGAAATAAACATGTTGGGACAACGTATCGCTGCAGGCACTGAGCAAAGGTTCGTCTCCTCTCTCCCTTTCTGTTGCTCGACGTTTTCTTGCTCATGGTTTTTCACGTGCTTAGATAACGTTGTAGTGTTTCCACTGCATTTAACCGGCTGTTTACAAACCATACAGCTTGCCGTTGTTTCATTTACGGCATTAAAATATAGCCAAACTGCGCATCTTTCCCTCTCCTCCGTGTTTTTCTGCTCCGGCGGTCTCTCTGTCAGAGTCTGAGGAGCAGCAGCGCAATTGTTTGTGTCGAGTGGAGAGAGCTGATTGGCTGGTACCGCTGAGCCATGTGACGGTGCAAGACGGTGACGAGGAACAGCAAAGTGCCGTGACAGAGACAGGGAGACTTTGGTGAATCTGCTGCAGTCAGTGCATGCGGGAGAGAATCAGAAGTATTGATCTTTTTAAACGAGTATCAATACCAGCGTTAGTATCGATATTATCGATCCTTGGATCGATACGCCCACCTCGGAATACAGTTGATGTTGAGTTGATGGCCAGAGTATTTGTTCTCTGAAGAAATAAGGTTAATCTGTTGACCTGGAAACCAAATTGCAACCATGCAATCAAGGATCTGTAAACTGTTAAAAAACTCCAAGTCAAATCCATACAGGCTCCTCCAAACGACTTCCAGGTTCTCTTTATAGATGTGAAACATGCAATGTTTGCTGAAATTACTAGTTTTGGTCAGTGTATCTTTTTCAGTTGATAAAAAGATTGTTTTTATAACAGATTACTTAGTCTCCTTGAAACAAAGCATTCCTATGCAGTTTTATACACTTATTGATTTCAGTGTCTTGTCATATATTGTCTAATTTCTCCTTTTGTCTGGGAGCTGTCATAGAAGCAAGAGGAAAGACTTGCCACAGCATGTTGGAGATTATTGCTGTTATTGATGACTCATTGATCTAGCAGGCATGCCAGAGTAATCAAGCACAATGTCTCCAGGCGCCGCGAGGATCAAGGCCTTCACCACGACTCCCCAGGCAGGGCAGCTGCTGCAGGAGATAAGCAAGAGGAGGGGTGTGTGCACGTGGATAGGAGGTGGCGTCTTCTGGATTTCCATTCAAATTTTTTTTGTAATTAGATTTGCTGCTTTGTGTTCTTGTGTGCAGTTTTCCATATCTGGGGATCTTGCACCATTATCAGAAATTTCAGAATCAACGCAGAGCTTAGTTGGTAATGTGTAGCAGATCTCATCCTTCAGCCTAGCCATGGAAAATCAATTGTTTTAAGGTCAGACAGCTACTAATGTCAACAACACACAGCTGAGTTAGCACATAAAATGCTATGTTGCATATGATAGGTTTTCAAATAATATTGATTCATGGTATAAACTCATCAACAGATGATGCATGGGTGCTATTTCATTGTAGCATCGTGAATCGGGCTCAGGAATGTGACGTTAGCCATTAAAAACAGCGCAGTGCAATGCAGGACTTCTGGACTCAGATGTATCCATACAGGCGCGTTGGTGGTGCATTGCAGTGTTGTTCTAGTAATCTAGCATAAAATACAACAGAATTGTGAATGCTTGCTTCATTTTCAACAGCCAAAATCATTCTCATGACCGGAGGGGAAAACTATTGCAAAGGGAGTGAGATTTTTTCAGCTTTCCCTCCTCCAGTAGCCGAGCTAACAAGGAGGCCTTGGATTGCATGGGTAGAAGCTGCAAGAAGGAAAAAAACATTGCCTGCACTAGTATTTCCCCATATGTTTGTCTTAAAGGGATTTCCACACAGGTAAGGTTTAATAAAATCACATTTAAATCCAATGTGGTTACTCTGCACAAGCTGCACAGCTACACATCTAAGCATGCATTTCTTTCCATTCAGGGAAGGCAGTTACGAGTTCTTGGAGTGCCATTCTAACATGGGTATTGTCATTACACTTTGGGCACACAGAAGTCAAAGCAACAACTCCTGAGCAGGTTAGCTGTAGGGGAAAGAGGCAAAAAGTGACCAGAGGGGGCAGCTCTGCACCTGCAGCCTCCTTGGATCCAACTGGTCAGATAACTGGCATGGATGAAACTGCACCCCTAAATGAAGCTGCTCTGGGTGTTGAGGTGGATGAAGCTGCACAGAGGTCAGGGATGGATCAAAGTGCAATTAAGTAAGATGCCGATGAACAGCTGGAATGCAGGTTTTGCGGCCGCAGATGTGTGGAAATGCCTGCTGGAGGAAAACAGGAGACAGAAGGAAAAGCTGCTGAGAAAGAAGATGGATGAGCAATTCTTAAAAGACAATGTTATGGTCAGGTATTACATGGGGCCTCCATGTTTGGCTGTTGTGAAGGGTGAGCTGTCTCAGCTTCTTCCCTGTCTGCCAAAGACTGGTTGGAAACATTCCCCCTTCCAGATGTTCCTCCTAACTTTAATGCCCCTGAGGCATCCATGTGGAGAGGGTGATTAGATGTGTAGGCAACAAATACACCTTACTTGGGAATACCACTGAGCTTGGTGCTACCATGTGACTAATATGTGCCCCAGTGATAATTTAAAACTGTAAACCACAGTAAACAATTATAATGACTCTTATAATAACTGCAATATTATCAAAAGATAGTAGTCATAATTTACAATCAGTATTGCCTTAAAGTTTGACACTAATTAACGGAAAGATGTTAATGTGTTTATTCCAAAGACGACATTTAGTGAATCTAATTATCTTCACATAGAAGACTATGAAAAACTACATTCAGAAATTAAAAACAGCCTTAATGTTTTACACAAATCATCAGAAACAACACATAACTGTGCTCTATGGCTTTGCACAGGTGCTAAAAGTGTAGCAGCGTTTAAATGTTTGTTTGTTTGGAGGCAAGTTTGTGTCTGTGTTATATTCACCTACCTTTGTAAGAATGACAGTTTTGTGGTCGCTGACCATGAAAACCTGCAGATCCTGCACTCATCCGCTGGTGAACTGAAGGTGAACTGCCAGAGATTCATCATTTCTGAAATGTTGTAATGTGTAGGCACTTACTCCACAATCAGGGTAACCAAGACATCTGAAAATGTCACCTGTGGTAGCTCGTCAAGATCGCTGTCCACTCACTATGCTCATATGGATCAAGCACATGAACTTTGTTTTTTCATCATAGCCCTGCTTTGCTTCTTTGTGAAGTTTGTTACGGTTTCCCTCACAGTCAATTGTCGTTTTGAGGAGGCGTCAGGAAATATGCTGTTAACGCTAACCAGTATTGAATGCGCCGTGACGTCCAGTCAGACTCCCTAAGAAGAACACAGGGGTGGAGTTTGGTTTTTATTTCGTGGCAGTTTCAAGGAGGTAAAGTCAAACCTGTTAGAAAAAAGCAAAGGTAGATAAATACTTGTCTTTGACATTAAAAATTTGGCAGACTGTTCCCACGACACACCGATGCATGTTTAAATCTTACACCAACTCATCATTACTTCATGAAACAAAACTGTTGTATTGGTCACAAAATACCCAGTGCTGTTTTTAAATATCCAGCTTCCCACATGTGTCAGGATGGTGCAGAAGAAAGATGGGACATCGAGTGAAAAAAAATACATTTTCAGTTACAGTTTAGCAGGACCCTAAATGCATCATCCATCAGTTGATCATATACTGTAATATATGTTAGTTTCCAGCTAATATCTTGTTGGAAATAACCTTATTGAAACAAAATCGTATTTATTTTCTGTGATAGTGTTATTTTCACATTATTTAGACATATAATAGATTAAATAAGATATTCTCCGGGTCAGGAAGGAGGTCCTGCCATAAGCGGATTGGTGCGGCGTCTGCTGTGAAGCGGGCGCTGTACCGATCCGTTGTGGTGAAGAGAGAGCTGAGCCAAAAGGCCAAGCTCTCGATTTACCGGTCGATCTACATTCCTACCCTCATCTATGGTCACGAGCTTTGGGTCGTGGCTGAAAGAACGAGATCCCGGATACAAGCGGCCCAAATGAGTTTTCTCCGTAGTGTGTCTGGGCTCTCCCTTAGAGATAGGGTGAGGAGCTCAGTCATCCGGGGAGGACTCAGAGTAGAGCCGCTGCTCCTCCACGTCGAGAGGAGCCAGTTGAGGTGGCTCGGGCATCTGGTTAGGATGCCTCCTGGACGCCTCCCTGGTGAGGTGTTCTGGACACGTCCCACCGGGAGGAGACCCAGGGGAAGACCCAGGACACGCTGGAGGGTCTATGTCTCTCTGCTGGGAACGCCTTGGGATTCCCCCTGAGGAGCTGGCCCAAGTGGCTGGGGAGAGGGACGTCTGGGCCTCCCTACTGAAGCTGCTATCCCCGCGACCCGACCCCGGATAAGAGGAAGACGATGGATGGATGGATGGATGGATGGATAGAAGATATGTCTTAAGGACAGACTGCTACAAATAAAAAAGACATTGTACAAGCATCACATTACAGCTCTTAGGGCTGGTTCATCTTTTGTGACATGTACTGGATGGACAGTGAGGGGAAAAAGAGCAGCCAAGGTCTAACTGATACATTTGAATGACCTTCAAGAAGCCTGGAAAACTATTGATGAAGACCTCTTTGAAAGATACAAGACGTTCTGAAGTTTGACATCAAAAAATAAAGCACAGTTAATTCTTCTCATGATGCACACCTCAATCAAAACCAACATCAGTCTTCTTTCCAATGATCCCACTACATTAACCTTCCCACAAGACAATCGATTCCACGTCACTGTTAATCTTCACTGTGCATAGGTGACCTTTTACAGACTTCACTCCCCTTGGTTCCAGGTGATTAATACCAGGCTTGGTAATTGGATGTTAATTGGTGGAGCTATTGACCAAAGCCCTGAAGAAAATGGTGATCGAGTGATTTGATGATTCCTCTTGTATCGACAAGGAGGCGTGTAGGCAGAGGGGGACAATTGCCATCTGACTGTATCCATTTATCATCATTATGATTGGTTGTTTATGAAAGCACAGGGTTTTGTCCTCAATAACACATTCTCTGAATGTATTCCAACTCTGGGAATACATTCTGTGTTTTCTTTCCTCCAGTGAAGTTTAGGTTAGACACTGATTTTAAATTAGAAAGTCAAATTGGAGCAGTTGCAAAATCCTGCTTTTATTGTTTAAGGCAGAGGTGAAATCAAAGGTGAAATCCTTTCTGTCCAGGGAACTCTCTGAAACTGTAATCCACGCTTTTATTTCATCCCGCTCAGATTACCGAAATGGACTCTATGTTGGAGTGAGGCGGTCATTGCTCTCTCGTCTGCAGACGGCACAAAACGCAGCGGCGTTTAACAGTTCTGGCCTCACTCCACTGGTTGTCTGTGCAGTTTAGAGTTCATTTTAATATTCCTGTTTTTGTTTTCAAGTGTTTGAATAATCTTGCCCCACGTTACCTCTCTGAGCTTCTTATGTACCTTCTCGTCTCCTCCGGTCGGTTAAACAGCAGCTCCTGGGCGTACCGAGGTCCAGGAGGAAGCTCACAGGGGACAGGGCTCCCTCTACTGTGGCTCCGCAAATGTGAAATAACCTCCTCCTGCACCTTAGAGAGGCTCCTTCACTATCTACTTTTAAAACTCGTCATAAAACCTTTTTATTATTCTTTGGCTTTTAACACCAGCGAGACTTCGTTTTTGACCTTGTTGGTTTTATTTGGTTTTATCATGATTTTAGCTTTTATTGCTCCTATGCCATATTTTTGATTTTTCTTTTAAATTATGTTTATATATCACAGCTGTGTTTAGCACTTTTGTTTTAGTGGTGGTTGTTTTAAAGTGCTTTATTAATAAAGTTGGTATGGTAACGATCGGGCGGCAGCTGTTTTTGATTTTATCCAGGTTACTACAGAGATTCCTCTTCATCATTAAAGCCTAATAAATGTAATTTACCTAGAAATTAAAGAAAATTATGAAACCTTAGGCAAATTTCCCAACTTTGGCATTTTAGAATAATCAGTTTCTGTTGTTACCATACTTCATCAGTATACAGGTAAAAGCCAGTAAATTAGAATATTTTGAAAAACTTGAATTATTTCAGTAATTGCATTCAAAAGGTGTAACTTGTACATTATATTTATTCATTGCACACAGACTGATGCATTCAAATGTTTATTTCATTTAATTTTGATGATTTGAAGTGGCAACAAATGAAAATTCACAAAATTAGAATATTACTTAAGGCTAATACAAAAAAGGGATTTTTTAGAAATGTTGGCCAACTGAAAAGTATGAAAATGAAAAATATGAGCATGTACAATACTCAGTACTTGGTTGGAGCTCCTTTTGCCTCAATTACTGCATTAATGCGGCGTGGCATGGAGTCGATGAGTTTCTGGCACTGCTCAGGTGTTATGAGAGCCCAGGTTGCTCTGATAGTGGCCTTCAACTCTTCTGCGTTGTTGGGTCCGGCATTCTGCATCTTCCTTTTCACAATACCCCACAGATTTTCTATGGGGCTAAGGTCAGGGGAGTTGGCTGGCCAATTTAGAACAGAAATACCATGGTCCGTAAACCAGGCACGGGTAGATTTTGCGCTGTGTGCAGGCGCCAAGTCCTGTTGGAACCTGAAATCTCCATCTCCATAGAGCAGGTCAGCAGCAGGAAGCATGAAGTGCTCTAAAACTTGCTGGTAGACGGCTGCGTTGACCCTGGATCTCAGGAAACAGAGTGGACCGACACCAGCAGATGACATGGGACCCCAAACCATCACTGATGGTGGAAACTTTACACTAGACTTCAGGCAACGTGGATCCTGTGCCTCTCCTGTCTTCCTCCAGACTCTGGGACCTCGATTTCCAAAGGAAATGCAAAATTTGCTTTGGTCAGAAAACATGACTTTGGACCACTCAGCAGCAGTCCAGCTCTTTTTTTCCTTAGCCCAGGTGAGATGCTTTTCGCGCTGTTTCTTGGTCAACAGTGGCTTGACACGAGGTATGCGGCAGTTGAAACCCATGTCTTTCAAGCGTCTCTTGGTGGTGGATCTTGAAGCACTGACTCCAGCAGCTGTCCACTCCTTGTGAATCTCCCCCACATTTTTGAATGGGTTTTTTTTCACAATCTTGACTAGGGCGCGGTGATCCCTATCGCTTGTACACTTTTTCTGACCACAGTTTTTCCTTCCCTTTGCCTCTCTATTAATGTGTTTGGACACAGAGCTCTGAGAACAGCCAGCCTCTTCAGCAATAACCTTTTGTGTCTTTCCCTCCTTGTGCAATGTGTCGATGGTCGCCTTTTGGACAGCTGTCAAATCTGAAGTCTTCCCCATGTTTGTGTAGGCTTCAGAACTGGACTGAGAGACCATTTAAAGCCCTTTGCAGGTGTTTTGAGTTAATCAGCTGATTAGTTTGTGGCACCAGGTGTCTTCAAAATTTAACCCTTACACAATATTCTAATTTTGTGACACACGGAATTTTGGATTTTCATTTGTTGCCACTTCAAATCATCAAAATTAAATGAAATAAGCATTTGAATGCATCAGTCTGTGTGCAATGAATAAATATAATGTACAAGTTACACCTTTTGAATGCAATTACTGAAATAAATCAAGTTTTTCAAAATATTCTAATTTACTGGCTTTTACCTGTAGACAATAGCTTGAAAGCACATAAATGTAAACTTTATGTTAGTGAGATGCGTTACCATAATGTCTAATGGTGGCTTTCAGAGTACAGACAGTTTGGGGGGGGGGGTCCAGAAAGATAAAACAGAACACATTTAAACTATTGGGTCCTAAAATGTCTTTCTTTTTTGTCTGGGAGGCTTTTCATCTCTCATCTTAGAGGCTTTTGTTATGGAGATGGGAATTCTCTCATAATGAAGACTAATATCTGAAGGCATTGTCCTTCTTGGAGTCTATGTCAAATGGGATTTTCACATTTGCAAACACATATTCATTTGGGTATATGCCTCTTTAATCTCTACCAGAACATGTTCTGAATGGCTTGAAAAGTATAAAGTATGGCAAGTTTGAACAAATTAAAATGATACACAAGATCCCTCTGAGACAGTGATGTCTCTGTCTGGAATGGAGGCCAGCTAGAAACTGATGCGTACCACAAACCAGCACTTTGACTCCCATCACCCACTGGAGCACAAATCAGGAGTCAACAGGACTCTGTATCATCGAGCAGACAATGTCTCTACAAACTCAGTTATCACCTACAAAACAGGGCCTGCATCACTGTTCGGACCGTCTCCAGCTCTTCTCCTGCCACCCAACCCTGTCTCTTCTGTAAGTTCTTACGGTTCCATATTCCAGATGATTCTCATGAGCCCCTTTTCCACAGACCCTTTTCAGACATGCACGCCTCCACCCCTCTGGACTCACTACACTCTGCCTCGATCTGGTTGTGTTGTCATTAACCCGGTAAGGGCTGGAGGAGGGGAACACCTCCTGGAGGTGGGGGCTTTAAGCTACTTCTCCAGGCATCCTACACTGTGTTGTGCTTCATAACTGTGCGACCAAAGCTCGTGTCATTTTCCACAATACCAGAAACAGCTACGTAGGATAGTGCTATAGATGAGTTTCACGAGCATTTCCAGTTTACTTCCGCAATTAAGCTAATTCTGCCAGTCATTTCTGGTTGAGTAAGGTTAGCGTTTATTTGCTTTAGATGGTGATGGCTCTAAAATGGGTGCATACTCATTTAGTTCTCTTAAAAGGTGGTTCATCACTTCCTCACCCTGCTACAATATTGAACTGGGAGGATATTATGATGAAATGGCCTCGTGTTACAATGATCACAACGTTTTCTGACTTTGTTGAGTCCGTAGATGGGAACGCTGTGAACAACCTGAACAGCTCGGAAGCTTATCGGTATTTACATAGCGAGAAAGTCGGATGTGTGCTGATACACAAACAACTAGGTGTTCAACCACGGCAGTATAATTACTTTGATGATGCTTGGGTGGTGGTTATGGAGAGGAGGAGACTGCAGGCTACACATGTACAGCTGGACCCCGACAGCCATGCATCTGCTGAAAGTAAGTTTGCTCACTTTAAAATCTACATATTTATTTGTTGATTAGGTGTTTAATTTGTGAGTAAGCTGTTTGTCATTGCAGTTGTACATTTCAATGAAATTTGTCTTCTGCGTTGAACCTTCCCTCAGGGACCCACAGTGGCAGTCTGCAGGGATCAAACCAGGTACTTCTCAACCTTCTCAGAGTACAAGCGCACTTCTCTAACCACTAGGCCACTACTCCCCAGTTTGTGTGATCAACTACAATCGCCACAGAGTCCATCCCGTCACCCCAACGCGATTTAAAAAGTCCCTCTGTTCGTTCTAGTTCACACAGAAACAAAGGCGTGCGGACGCTCAGACAGAGAAGTGCTCATACATGCCAGCGGTGCGCAGGTCGACCACAGGTACTGTAGCCTTGGTCACACGACTCAGAGGCGTCGGCCATGAGCTGATTAAGCTCATCACGAGCATGGCTACCGGTGAAATAAGTGATGAAGAGGTGGATGTGGTTAATTCTTCTCATGCTATAATAACCTGCTGCTGCAGGGAAGACCTGCTATTTTCTCAGAGTTTTGCTTGGGGTCGGGGGCAGCTCATGCAGGTGGAGCCGACGTGACTCTTTCATGACTTTTATTTAATAGAGTTGTGGTCTTCAGTCACAACGTAGACCACAAACTGAAAAAATATCCAGTTAATGCTGATGTTTTCAATTTCAACCACTATGAAATGAGCACTACCGTGGCAAAAAGAGGTGCCAAATTCAGCCAGGGTGTAACTTGTTTCAGTGTCAAAGTTGCTGCATTTAAACACAGTACCTTTATTAACAGATATTTGTATTGTGTGTGTTTTCAGATGTTGGTTAAATGTGGCATCGGTCTGGTCATGCAAATATGAATACATTAGTGTTGTTTTCTTTCTGATCTGTCTCGTTCTGGTTTTGATTACATTTTTGTTTTTACATGTCTCAGTCATTAAACGATTGCTTAGGGGCTTCCAGTAAATAGCACGGAGAAATGACTGTATATTGATTTGACTTACACATGGAGCAACAGGCTCAGCAGATAGAATTTGAGGTTAGAACAATAGAGCTTGTCTACAAAAAAACTGGTGCAGGAGTCTGAGTCAGGTGCACTTCATTCTAATATTAGTCAAGTAGAAGAAAAAGTAAAGTGCAGTATAACTACTCCTTGTAGTAGTTTTCTCAGAAAAGTTACTAAAAGTCATGTATCTGAGAAAAAGTTACCAATGATTACTCACCTCCGGCCTTGGTTTTATTTACTTAACATCAATCTTAGTTTTGTTCTGGCATGAAGTATCTTTTTAAGGACCGGCGGGAATTTCTTCAATAATTATATAAACACTTATTCACTGAATTCTAAAACATTATCTAGCAAGTTGATGGCAGGCAGCAACACAGACCAAAGCAGTGAGGTCACTTGTTATTTGTCACACAAACGTGTCTGTTCCCAGAAACTGCTTCACTGGTAATCAGCATGGCTACAGAGGCTTTAACAACAGAAACCCACTCAGGCTTTGGAAGGCATCCACCTGGTGATGCCGGAGGTAGGAAATTCAAAGTGACATAGCTAAAGCAGCACACCTGGGAAGGCAACAGCAGCGCTGCAGACAGAATGTGTCCCACTGTACTCTACTTTCCTTTTCAGGCACCCAGGAACGCCTGCAAGTTCAGGCAGGTTTTATTCTCCAGTTACGGTTCTCTTTTAAAACATTTAGGAAGATCTGCTGATATAAAGCAACGTTTTAAACTTTTTTACATTAGAGTAGATCAGGAATCCCTCTAGTGTGCTGCCTCATAAAAGCAACAAAACAATAACATTTTGTAATCAAACCTCTGAGCAGCTTTGTTTTAACACAAATTATTTTGTTGGAACCTAATATAGTTTTTTGGAGTCAAAACAAAATAAATGAAATTGAGGGACAGGTCCTGCTAGGTCTATTTAATCTTATAACTTAATTTACTAATTTCACATGCGTCTCATGTGTCACCATAATTAACGATTGACTCATTGTTTTCCAGGGAAACAAAACAGGTCTTGTCAAATTCAAGGGAAGGATTGCAAAGTGAGATTTACTTCTTTGCTGATGTGTAACCAGTTTTAACCAGTGACAAGAATTAGATTGAATTCAGTTTTATTTCTATAGCGCCCATTCATGAAACATGTCATCTCAAGGCTCTTTCCAAAGTCAGACTCCATCAGATCCTCCAGGTTGGTCAGAAAGTTTCCTCTCTAAGGAAACCCAGCAGGTTGCATCAAGTCTCTCCAAGCAGCATTCACTCCTCCTGAAAGAGCGTAGAGCCACAGTGGACAGTCGTCTGCATTGTTGATGGCTTTGCAGCAATCCCTCATGTGAACATTTGAGTGATATAAATTGAGTGTTATTGTCAATAATATGTTTTCTTCAGGACCCAAATGCAGAGAATGGGACTAACGGTGCAGGAGAACTAAATTTACCCTTAGATGAGTTCAAGGAGACCGTGGAGCAGACCTGTATGCAGAGAGAACCCAAGAACTCCTTTTTGCTGGGGAGCTTGATTACTGGAGTTCTAGACAGGTGAGTTAATTAGAAGATGAGAAACAGCTGGGTAGGTCAGGGAGCTGAGCCACTGAGGGAAGGTACTGAGTAAATCAAGAACTGGGGCTCCATCTGAATACACTTAATAATAGCTCCTAGCTTCTGCTCCTAGCTTCAGCTCCTTGGTCCTGTTCTGTAATGTCTCATGGGGAACTGTATCATTGGTAGCAAATGATAGTGACTGGATCCGCTCCGGCGTAGCAGTGACGAGCCCATGGGCTCGTCACTGCGGCTCCCAGGGGCTTCGGGACTGTGGCTGTTGGGGGGTTTCCTGGGGCTCCTCTCTGCTCTACCTTGGGACAGTCGGGGCAGCTTTCCCTGTGTTGGGCCCTCTTGGGCACCTTTGCTCTGGGGGTCCTTTCGGGGGTCTGGCGTTCTGGTTTCCCCGGTGCTCTGCAGGGCAGGTCATTGGCTCCTCATAACCACTATTGAGCATTTTCTTATGGATAAACCTCACAGACACAAGTTCACTCTCACAAACACCTACAGGTGCTTGGATCCAGGTACTTACAGACTCACTTCTATACAGAAAACCCTTATCTTTAGCTGTCACTTTATACATATAGTAAATAATACTCTGTACTTTCCAGTGACGGTATCAAGGCGCTGTGTTTTTACCTGTAATACTTTATCAGTTTGTTTTGCTTTTCATGTCTCTCTCTTCAGGTGTGGAAGCAGATTCCGAAGACGTTATCTTGTTTTCTCCTTTTCCTCTCCTCTATTTTAGTCATGTTGTCTCATCTTTTCCTCTTCTTTTTTTCTTTTCTACTTTCCTGTTTGTGTCCATTGAACATGAAATAGTTCAAGAATAAACTCTAATAAAGCTTTATGCATAAATAAATCAAGCGATGCCAGACAGGACACGTTAAAAAATACATACTACAGATTGTGACATATTTACAAAAGATTAAAAAACATACTTTAATATTATTAATAACCCACTATATTATTATTACAAATGGCTACTGGACAGCTAAAAGTCACCCTTGTTTACAATTTAGTTATGTAAATCACATTTTCAGCTGAAGGCAGAAAGAATTAAGTGGTGATGTCAGGCCTTTATTCTGTCCCCTTTATTGTAGCATAGTCTGGCTGCTATAGTCAGAAAAATAGCATATTTGGTTCCGTCGATTACACAAAGTCCAGCCTTACAGCATTTGCCTGCAGGGCTTTAAGACAATTATTAGACCCCACTTGTTGCTGCTTGCAGAAAACTGAAGTTTATTTTTGTCTTTTATTTTTATTATTATTTTGCAAGCAAAACCTTGCATGCATGTTAGCATGGACTTAATGGAGTGGTGGACAATTAACACAGAAAACGTGTGACTTAAAAAAATCAGCTTTACTATGTTTTTACTTTTTAACAAAATTGCCATATATATCAAACATAAAAAGTTAACCAAAGGCTTGAACATTTCTTTGAATTCCTCTGGCTGTTTAAAGTGCTGTTGGTCAGTTTTTCCAGCACACCACTAATTTGTTTGTTGAAGATTTGCAGAAAATGACAAAGTCCAAGAAAAACTGACTGAAAACATAAAGCGACGCTGAAACCACAGAAAGAGTATTCACTTTGTTGCTGTTTTCATTTTCAGTCCAAATGTGCAATGTTGAAAAATGGTCATCTGGTCTATTATTTACCTCAAAAGGGCAGTTGGCAATTGCTTTTAAGGAATATGAAAGCCACCAGGTTCTGGTGGAATAAGCGTGTTTGACTTGGTTTAGACATGAATCCCTTGTTTTCTGTCCATTACTAGGAAGATTCATCTCTATAGGCAAACACAGCTAAAACAGCACAGCTGAAATCAATCCCCTCTGTAATTAAATAGGTATTCTGAATGTTTACTACAAACTAAAGTTACTTCTTGTGGAAAACCTTGTCCAGGTATATGTTGTTGTTTGGTGGGTTTAGCAGGAAGGACGTGAGAGTGAATCTGATGCATGCCGACAGAGAGTTCTTACCTTCCATTTGCCGGGTGGAGCATGTGGCATGTCACAATAATTCAATGCTTTCCACAGCTCTAGATGTAAACTGCTCACTAGGGGAGGAAGGACACACACTCTCTTCTGGTAATGCTTGCTGCCTGACAAGAATCCTTCAAGCTCCCGCTGAGCAGGAAAGCAGATTGAGCTTTTGGCAGGGCTTTAATCCAAGAGAAAGAGAACCTGATGATGAATGCTGGATGGAGAACAAGCACTAGGGTAACCTGCTGCAGGAAGTCAGAACCATAGGCGAACATGATAAGATAGGGATTCGGAGGCAGATTGTGTAGAAGAAATGATGCTGTGCTACTACAATGCTGACATATATAAAACCTGAAACCTGCAGCATTACTAATCCAAAGAGCAGGAATTGTATTGTTCCAGTACAGGCATCGATGCCTGACCTGACTTTTGTGTGGACCTCTTGAGTGTTTACAGTTGCTGAACATTTGCCTGAATTAAACAACGCTCGCTTACTGCCCTGATAACATTCAGCTGAGGTGAAGTGACTTTTTTGACCCGTTTCATTTGGGCTTTTGTTCTGTCATGCTTAACTTGTCAATTGATGGCACCACTTTGATGAGGGAACAACAAAGAAAAATATCCTGACAGGAAGTCTGGTGGGGAGAGGAGGGGGAAATATAATTACTGCTGTAGCGTGCTGAAAAGGCTATTCAAATGCCATTCTGCGCTCAGTGATTGGCTTTCTTCTCCCTCTGCCATTTGCCCTCTCTCAATACTTTCTCTGTCATTCAAAACGTTAGGAGGCCCTTTCACGAGCCTGGAATAGTGTGCATGGCAGAATAACAAGCTAATTAGAGGTCCTCCAGTGATGGATGGCTGTGAGAGGGTACGAGATGTGGGCACAAGGGCAGCGTAGCACCCTGATTCTGACACAACCATCTGCCCCATTTTGACGGCTTAATTGGAGGAGTGATGTGAGGGGGTGGAGGGGCTCAGGGTCTGGCATTGCCATTGTGATGACCCTTTTGTTGAAAGCTAATACTGTTTAGCACCTTGGTTAGATGGTATTGTTATTATATGAATTGCACTCAGTGTTGGGGGAAAATTAATCACAGCCCTAACTGTTTTTCACTTGTCCATCCGTCCTTCCATCCGTCCGTCCGTCCGTAATCCTGTGTGGGGTCTATTCCGTTAAATGGTATTTATATAATGCCAATTCACAACGCATTATTTCAAAGTGCTTGTCAAAGTCACTTCTATCAAATCATACAGACAGATTGGCTAAAAAAGTTTTCTATCTAAGGAGACCCAGCAGATTGCATCGAGTCATTGCCTTGCAGCAATCCCTCATACCGAGCACGTGACAGCGGAGAGGAGAACTCCCCTTTAAAAGCAGGAAAGCTCCAAGAGAGCCAGGCTGAGTGTGAACCGCCATCTGCTGAGAGCGACTGGGGGTTTGGGGGTTCCACCTTTGCAGTCAAGCCACTCTACCCCTACGATGATGTGCAAACCGAGTCAACACTGTCTACCGAACTATCACTGTGCAAAGGACACAGCCTGCCTTCTTTATGATAAAATACATTTTAACTGGAATATGTGAAACAGATGCGTGGGAACATGGAAAAAGATCACAACTGCTACAAAGATCACCTTGAAGGAAGTGTAAAATATGTTTGTAGAAGTATACAACCAGACCATTGAGGTGTGCACAACCATTGTTTGTGAGGCAAAATTTATCAGGAAAGACATTTTTATGATTGCTCTATTAGTACAAAATAGAGGCTGTTCTCTTTCATAGCATTTGTTTCGTGTCTCACTATGGGGAACGCCTCCTGCGTGACCTCATCAGAAGCTCAAATGACATTACGCCAGCCCCGATTGGCTGGCAAAAGTGACAGTCTATGTCAGGAGGGGATGGGACCCTCCTCCTATATAATAGGCCGACATAGCTTCACTCGTCATTCAAAAACCTCTTCTCGCTTCTCACAGAGGCAACAACTGTCCACCTGGGCGCAGAGCTTAACGGTCCACAGACTTGGGTGCGCAACTCAAGTCACCGGGCGCTCCGCTCCTGGACGTACGGTTGTCGGAGAGAAAGAGTAGCAATACTCTTCTATCTGCTTAGTAGAAATACTAAAAAGAGAAAACTCCGGGGAGTAGCAATACTCCTTTAACACGAAGTATCACTACTTCAGAAACGAGGTTTCGCTAGCATCGCGGCTACCTGGTAGCAATACCTGATAGCCAAACCAACTAGCAACCTCGCGGGTAGTAATACCTGAGGTGTACAGAGTAGCAATACTTTGTACATCCCGCTAGCTTCTGTCCCCTAGTAGCTGCACAAGCTCCTAGGGATACACACCACGCTAGCCACCCATAGCCCCAATAGCTAACCATGGCTACGGCTATAAACCCCAACGACGGGGGTAACGGCACGAGACTTTGTCCCTGCGGCAAAAAGATCTCAAGCTGGGACACTCACCCTGTGTGTGCGGCGTGCCTGGGTTTACACCATGCCCAGGTTGCGTTGACGTCCATGGATGAGTGCATCCACTGCGCAGCCTTTCCCCGCAAGCTGCTTCGCCGCCGGCTGGCCCGCCAGGCCAACCTGTCAGGGGGCGACCCGCTGATGAACGAAGCAGCCGCGGCGCAGGAAGGTGCGGACATGCCTGAGGTGTTGGCTGCCACACCTGGCCCGAGCTGGGCGGACGCAAGCCCCCAGCTCCTAGCCCCCGTTTCCCCGCTGCATGCGATGGACGAGGATGACATGGGCGCTGCCGCTTCCTACATGCCGGGAGGAGATGCGGACTATGGGGACGACGAGTCGGCAGGCTCGGAGCTCCTGATGTCCGATGATGACGAGGAAGACTCCATCTTCCTCAGCAGTGCGAGCGGGGCTGCAAAGCCCCCCGCTGCCGACGGAGGTGAACAACCTCCGCCGTCATCTCCTCTAGATATGGACATGCAGGGCATGTGCAAACGTGCGGCTGTCAGGCTCAACATCGCGTGGCCAGCTGTCCAAGCGGAGGTTGTGAAATCTCGCTTTGACGGAAAGAAGCTGCCAAAAGCGAAAAAGACGGGGAAACAAGTCCTGCCCATCTTCCCGGAGCTACTGGATGAGTTGGCGATCACGTGGAAGAATAGGCCGTACAGCGAGAAGCATCCCATCGCGGGAAGCTCCCTGTTGGACTGTGACGGGATGGAGTCCCATGGCGTGCGCCAGATGCCGCCGATAGAGCCGGTGGTTGCGACCCACCTTCACCCGAAGGCGTCCTCCTCGGCTCCGTCACTGCCCGCAAAGGCAGACCGCTTCCAGTCTAGCCTTACTGACAAGTACTACAAGGCGGCGGCTCTGTCGACGAGAGCCCTCAACGCCTCCTCGATGCTGATGGCCTACCAGGCCGAGCTGGAGGAGGACATGACCAACAGACCAGACTCCGCTCTGTGGGAGGAAATCTGTGTCATAACGGACCACGTCCTCCGTCTCCACAAAGTAGCCATACAGGCTACGGGGAGAGCCATGGGTCTCATGGTTCTCCAGGAGAGGGCGCGCTGGCTCGGGCTCACCAACCTGGCAACCAAGGAGAAAGAGGAGCTCCTTGACACACCCGTCGTCCCTCAGGGTCTCTTCGGCGCTGCTGTCACCAGCATGCAGAAGAGATGTGAGGAGAAGAAACGGGATGATGAGGCGCTGAAGCTCTGCCTGCCGAGGAAACCTCTGCCGGCGGCTCCAGCAGCGCCGCGCCAGTCCTACGCGCAGGCTGCCTCTCGCCCCATCCCTGCTTTCAGGATCCCCAAGGTGCCTAAAGCGCAGGCAGCGACTCAGGCCCCCAGAGGTCCCAAGAGTCCATGGGCTAGGAAGCAATCGCCTCAGCCCAGCCCTCTGACAGCACCTCCGCCGCCTCCACCTGCCGCTGCGTTGGGAAGGCGGAAGAAGCGGACGGCCTGACAGCCTCTCCTCAGGGGAAAAGCGAGCCCGTTCTGCCCCGTTCCTGGGCTGCTCGTTCCCCACCCAGCTCCGTTCCGGAGCCGGTTCAACGGGACTCGTTCCACACAGAATGCATGGCCGGGATGGGCATTCATGTTCCGGTGCCCACCCCAGGGAAAAAACAATGTTTGCAGTGTTGTTGCGCAAATGTGTTTCCCTCGCATTCTGTAACAAATATGTCCCGACGAGCGCATCCGGCCTGCGTGCCAAGGGCGCCGTCAAATGTGTTCGTGACAATAAAGAGAAAAGATATGTTGGAAAACAAATCAATCCTTTCTGTCATAACGCAGCCTGCGGGGAACAGCGTCCCCGCAGCTGTGACAACACAGTCCACCCGCGCGCACCCGCGCGCGCTTGTGCCGTCCGCCCGCGCGCACCCGTGCGCGCTGGTGCCGTCCGGGCGCGTATGTTGCGTGCCACAACCCGGACAAGGCGCCCACAAGGCGGCGGGGACGGAGTTGCCGGTCAGCCCCCTCTCGCTGCACGGCGAGAGCTGGGCTGCCTGCACGCAGTCAAAGTGGGTGCTAAGAACGATAGAGAAGGGCTACAGGCTACAATTCAATGTCGCTCCGCCCCTTTTCAAGGGAATAATATACTCCCATGCTCAAGGCGAGTCCGCCAATATTCTTCTGGAGGAAATTTCCTCTTTGAAGAAGAAAGGAGCTATAAGGGTAGTTCCGCCCGGGGAATCCCACAGCGGCTTCTACTCAAGGTATTTCCTAGTCCCCAAAAAGGGCGGGAGGGGGCGGAGACCCATTCTGGATCTACGTGCCCTAAACCGCTGTTTAAGGAAATACAAATTCAGGATGTTGACACACACGTCTCTGCTGCGGTTCGTGCGAGCAGACGACTGGTTCACATCAATAGACCTGAGGGACGCGTATTTTCACGTCCCCATATACCCCCCTCACAGGAAATATCTGAGATTTGCCTTCGAGGGGATATCGTACGAGTATGTGGTCCTGCCTTTTGGTCTGTCCCTGAGCCCAAGGGTGTTTGTAAAATGCACCGAGGCGGCAGTGTCTCCACTGAGAGAGCGGGGCATCCGAGTGGCGACATACATAGACGACTGGCTAGTGGCAGCCCCCACATGCCAGGAGGCGGCTCATCATACAGGTGTTCTTACACAACACCTCATGAGTCTGGGGTTTCAGATAAATGTGGAAAAGAGCACACTGATTCCCACTCAGCGAATTACTTATATTGGGCTCACTCTGGACTCTCTCCAGGCCAAGGCATCATTGTCCATGGAAAGAGTGGAGGCAATGCGTGCCAGTCTAGCGCTGTTTGGCAGGGGCAACATGGTTTCCCTCAAACAATGCCAAAGACTTTTAGGCCTGATGGCCTCCTCTATAGTGGCTATTCCTCTCGGACGGCTGTATATGAGAGGCATTCAGCGATGGGTAACCTCTCTGGGTCTGAACCCCCACCGACATGGCCATCGCAGGGTGAGGGTCTCAACAGAATGCTCACTTGCACTGCGGCAGTGGAGGAGCCCAGGTTTCCTGACACAGGGTGTCGCTATGGGAACCATTCAGGCAAGGAAAGTGATCACCACCGACGCCTCCCTGATGGGCTGGGGTGCCACTCACGAAGGGAGAGCGGTGAATGGGAGATGGCATTCTCACATGCGTTCTACCCACATAAACTGCCTGGAGCTGCTGGCTGTTCACCTGGCTCTGAAACATTTCCTCCCTTGGCTAAGGGGTCACCATGTCTTGGTGAGGACGGACAACTCCACGGTAGTGGCTTACATCAACAGACAGGGGGGGCTACGGTCCCCCCAGTTGCACATGCTGGCACACAGACTGATAGTCTGGAGCAGCAAGCACCTACGGTCACTGAGGGCAACTCATGTACCGGGTGTTCTGAATTACGGGGCAGATCTGCTGTCCAGGGGAAACCCACTGTATGCAGACTGGATGCTTCACCCCCAAGTGGTGAGTCAGATATGGTCACGGTTCGGTCAGGCGACCGTGGACATATATGCAACAGTGGAGAACGCTCAGTGCCCTCTGTTCTTCTCCCTGCACGACCAGAGGGCTCCACTGGGCGTGGATGCACTGGCACACAGGTGGCCGAAGACCCTCCTCTATGCGTTTCCCCCTGTAGCTCTCATTCCCCCGACTCTGGCCAGAGTGAGGGAAGGGGGTCTGACTATGATCCTGATAGCCCCACGTTGGCAAGGAAAGCACTGGCTGGCAGAGATTTTTCAACTTCTCTCCAGCCCACCTTGGCCGTTACCACTACGCAGAGATTTACTGTCTCAGGCACGGGGGGAAATATTCCACCCCCACCCAGAGAGGCTAGCTCTGTGGGCCTGGCCCGTGAGTGGTTCAACCTGAACACGGTGGAGCTCCCTAATAGCGTTATTAACACTATTCAGTGTGCCAGAGCCCCCTCAACTCGGTCACTGTATGATAACAAGTGGCGCGTGTTTGAGAATTGGTGCGCAGGGTCACAGGCTGTACCTTTTCAGTGCTCTGTGTCAGTGGTTCTGTCTTTCCTACAGGACCTTATTGAAAAGCGTAAAGCTTTCTCAACCATCAAGGTGTACCTGGCGGCTATTTCTGCTTGCCATATTGGCTTTGAAGGAAAGACAGTGGGTCAACATCCTTTGGTGTGCCGATTCATGAAAGGAGCACGTCGTATGTTGCCTACATCTAGACCATTGGTGCCATCCTGGGATCTTCCCACGGTACTGGATGCGCTCTCTTGTTCCCCGTTTGAACCCCTGGAACAAGCAGAGTTGAAACCGTTGTCCCTGAAGACTGCCTTATTGCTCGCTTTGGCCTCAGCTAAGCGCATAGGTGAGATTCATGCACTCTCTACACATCGAGCATGCATCAAGTTTTCTGAAGGGAATGCTAGGGTCAGTCTGCGGCCTAACCCGGCCTTTATTCCAAAGGTGGTTGGCTCGTGCTCCCCCATAATACTGGATGCTTTTTACCCTCCGCCTTTCTCCTCTGAGGAGCAAAGGCGTCTACACACTCTCTGTCCAGTTCGCGCATTGCTGATCTATCTGGACAGAACGAGTGGTTTTAGACAGGGTGACCAGCTGTTTGTGTCGTGGGCGAAACCACACATGGGAAAGCCGGTGTCTAAGCAGCGCCTTTCCCACTGGATAGTGGGGGCTATTGCACTTGCATACACAAGCAAGGGCCTCCAGCCTCCTGCTGGTCTCCGGGCACATTCCACTAGAGGTCTAGCAACCTCCTGGGCTCTTTTTAGGGGAGTCTCTATTCAAGAGGTGTGTTCAGCTGCATGCTGGGCGTCACCCCACACATTTGCTAGATTCTATAGTTTGGATGTCACGGCTCCGACTATGGCACATTCGGTCCTCAGTACTGGTTCTTCTCTGAGTGCAGCTTCTCCAGAGTGAAGCATCAGTGGGGACAGTTGTCATCTTGACAGGCATGTCTGGCAATCCGGGAGTCAGTATTTTCCCCATAGTGAGACACGAAACGAATGCTATGAAAGAGAACTTAAGGTTATGGATATAACCCCGGTTCTCTGATTAGCATGAGTGAGTGTCTCACCAGACCACCCTCCTTGCTATGAAGCGAGGAAGAGGTGAGCTTGTTTTGAATGACGAGTGAAGCTATGTCGGCCTATTATATAGGAGGAGGGTCCCATCCCCTCCTGACATAGACTGTCACTTTTGCCAGCCAATCGGGGCTGGCGTAATGTCATTTGAGCTTCTGATGAGGTCACGCAGGAGGCGTTCCCCATAGTGAGACACTCACTCATGCTAATCAGAGAACCGGGGTTATATCCATAACCTTAAGTTATTAAATCCATTACAGTTCTCTCTAAAGCAATGATTACCAAAGATGGCGTCGGGACCCCACTCGGGGTCATGATCAGTAAGTATGGGGTCTTGAGATACTTTAAAGAAATTAAATGAAACAATAAATATTATAAAGGTGAAGCGTATTTATATCATAGTTATCAACATCTGTGAGTAACAGACAAAACCAAACAGATTGCTTGTGGAAGAGTTTTCGCTTTAACATTAAACTCATGGTTATTTGATTTCGTAGAAATGTTTGTATCCTTAACCGATAGTTTGGGCCATGAGTCCATTCTGGTTTTATTTTGTGGGTCAGTAGCTGAAAAGAAGTTCTGCTCTAAAGGATTCTCATTCTAGTTTATATGGATAATTAGCTTCAACATAAATGCTTTCTTTTCCTTCTGTTCATCCGAGTCAAATAGTGTTTAACTACAGCTCCTGTTTGATTGTATGCCAGTATTTCAACTTCCCATCCATTCCGTACATGCGTAGCAATAGCTTAAAGGCTCCTTTTAGGTTCAAACAATGCATGGGTGTGGATAAACGTACTGTAGACAGTCTTGCAGAGTTTGAGTGCTGTGATAGACAGTGCCCTTGGTATGACATTTTGACTGCTATGTGACTGTAGCGTAGTTAAACTCTAACAAGTAAAACAAGGACTGATTATATGGAGAAAGGGTATAACTGTGCCAATCTTTGCTGCAAGTCGTGCTAATATAAAGCAGGATGGTGTGGTGAAACATGCTGATGAAGGCCTATTCTTATCGGAGAAACAATATTGGTTAGACCTGAAAAGTACAACCCAATCATTATTATTGTTTTTACACATTACTAGATTACTGACATGAAAATTATCGTATTGTGGACCAAAAACCTGAACACAACAAACATGCAACACCAATGAGAGAGAAATTCGTAAATGAGGAGCCGAATGTTTAGAAGTTTTTAGAAAAAAAAAACAATCAAGCAAACATACTGGGTGGCTTTAGGAAGATAAGGTTTGACAAAACAAATAACAGAACTGAGACATACACAACCATAAACATCTGATGAGCAGGGAATGAAAAGCTTTTTATGGATGCCAAGTAAACAGCAGCTAACAACACCAACAAGTAAACGTGGCTGTACTTTATTTTGGAGGCGATATAATCTCCTGTAGAAACATAACAGGTGTGAAACGCTAAAACATCTGAGTCTCTTATTTGTTCCTCTTAGACATCTTATACCTTGAAGAGAAAGCTCAGTATTGTTTTGTAGTGAGTGTCTGTTAATATGTTATAAACAGTTGTCATACCTGCAATGCTCTACGGTACCATCTGGATATCCATATTCTGTATAAATACAGATTAACTGGTTTCCTTCCTCACTGTTTTTCCTCAAATAAGACCTTTCTAAATGCTCTCTCTGGCTCCTTCTTTGCTCATTTATAGAGGTGAGATGCTGATAGGGCAAATATATTATTAAAACACCACTTAGACAACACTATAAGAGAGATATATGACTTTAACAGCTTTCTTTACTCATCTTGTAACAGAAACACAAGGCCTTTTGTGCACAGCTTTGTCTCCTTGACAACTTTGTTCATTCATATTGACATTTTTTGTGAGGTGATTTTCTGACGTTAACCTTAAAAGCAGAGATGAAGTTTTACTCCTTTACTGTATTCTTGTGGACATTTGGGTCATTAATGTAAGCCAGACCCGAGCCTGAGCATCATGAGTTGTGGAAACATTCCTGAATGCCTTGTAAACTTCTCTACGGAAAGGAAAAGGGAAAATGCATGTACAGTATTTCTGAAAAGAAGCAGATGTCTAATAAGAAGTGAGTGAGACTGCTTTGGGCCTGAGAAATGAACGCGGGTCTCTTCTACTGTTCGTAAAATGACCAGATCTGGGTGACTGTAAAGTTACTTTCTGCTGATTCTCAACATCATTTCTTGATTGCGTCGATTCTTTCCCCAAAACAATGGGGCCCATCACATGTACATCCAGAGCCTGTAATGATCCAGTTTCCCGCTGCTAAAAATCACAAATTATTCTCCGGCTGACCATTTGGAGAATGGGGAACGAACAGGAAAAATAGGGAAATGACCCAGCAGGAGCAGGCTATTTTCGTCAGCCACGCTGAGCCTGATTCACAGTGTCATATTTGAAAAGGAGAGGGCGACTGGCCCAGTCTGGTCTTCATTAGTGCGTATTTGGCTTCAGGTTAGAGTCCTAGCTAGGCCTATTGTCACACCGGATCAAATTGCCAGTGTAAACACCTTTAATCAAAGTAGGGTGTCTGGTCAGCGCTGTTTGCAAACGCAAAGTGGCAGCCCCGCTCCGTCTTACGGTAACCATAGATCCACCGTGGCATTCCCTCCTAATGTAGCCATCATATTCACTCCAGCATCTGCATATTTCCCTCCGCTTTCCCCACGTTGCCACGTATTATACTGAGCTGTTAGTGCTCCTCGTTAAGCATGAGGTCACCTAAAAGAGGGCGGACCACCCGTGTAGATCAAATTATCGCCGCCATCTTCGCTCTGTCCTTCCTGCTCCTACCGACGTTTAGATTCATCACAACACGCACATCTCAAAAATAACTCTGCTGCCGTGAGATGAAACAGGAGGCAGGCGTTCAGCCGTTTGTCACTGGGCTATTATCAAGGGAAGTTCTGTTCAAACACATGGAAAGAAAACAGATTGGGGAAAAAAAAAAGATTTGATGCAGAGGAGGAAAGGCATGTTGGGAGATTGGAAGAGCTTAGTGAAGGGGAAGCAGTTATTTAGAGTGCACAGTGGTAGTTTTGGGGTGATAAGTGAGCAGAGAGCTGTGGGGGTGTGGTGTGTCTGCAAACGGATTGATGAGTTGGCGAACTGGGCCCGCTAGAGCACCAAGAGGAGACAGAACCCTGCCATTATCTGGAAATGACTTACATGTCTTCCCCCATGACCGGCCCACCACCCACCCCTCGTCACACACCCCTGACTGAATGATAAGAGCTGTCCACACGCTCCACTGGGGGACATTAACATAGACGTGGATATAAATGTGAGGTATTTTATGGCTAGAGCTGGTAGCTAGAATAAGGCTGATTTATGATCTCTTCAATGAGCGTTGTTGACAAAAACATAAGTCATGCTCAATAGCTCGAAGGGAAACATTTTAGACTCCTGCAAGAACGATTAATACAACTAAAATAGCAGACAGTAAGGCAACACAATAACAGAACAATAACCTGAAAAAGGTTATTGTTCATAAGAACTGAATGGAGTTGCGTGGTGGCACGTATGTCAATGCCAATCCTTAACATACTTTAAAACTATTTTCTCCAGGTACTCTTGTTTCCTCCTAGAGTACAGAACATATATTCTTAGGTTAATAAGTTCTGTTCTGCAACAGCTACAACAGCCTTTCCCCTGCTGCCATCAGACTGTTGAACTCTAAACTGGACTATGCACCACATTTACATCTTTATCTGGCACTACCAACGTTGCTGAACTTTTATTATCCATTTAAATAGTGCACAACTCAACGTTTACTGCATTTTTGCACATATTATTTGCACTGCACCATACTTTTGCATACAAATGCCTTTTTGCACCCTTATTTTTGCACATAAACAATGGTTGAACAATTCTCTGCACACTGTTCTTGCACACTGTTTTTCTCCTGCACTGTTACATCTGATCACTGCTGCACTTTATATTGTATTGTAATGCTGCCTTATTCCACCTGAAATCCCATTACACTGTCGTAAGCTGTATGCAACGAAATTTTGTTCTGTATGCACTCTGTGCGTACAAAATGACAATAAAGTTGTCTAAGTCTAATATGCCTTGACAAATTGCCTGAAAGTGTTGACATGCATGTTTGCCCAGTTAGGATGGTGCGCTTCGTACATTGTTACGTTTTTTTTGTGGCACCCATTGAGTCTGATAGTCATTCACGTAGAAAAACCAGTATGTCATTTTTAGGGAATGTGTCAGTATTGGAAGGTCATCTAATTTACTTTCTCTTTCATGGTTTAAGCCCATAAATTGCATTTTTCAAACAAAGCTCCTCATTTGACCTCATCTCAGGTCTATAGTCTGGTTGTTACAAATGCACTATATCAGCGCATCATAGAACTGACCATTAACATGTTTTTAGTTATTCTCTTTCAAGATTTCTTTGAATGGCTGCACAGTGGAGCAGTGGGTAGCGTTGTTGCCTTGCAGCAAGAAGGTCCTGGGTTCAAGTCCACCCCTGGGTCTTTCTGCATGGAGTTTGCATTTTCTCCCTGTGCATGCGTGGGTTCTCTCCGGGTACTCTGGTTTCCTCCCACAGTCCAAAAACTGTTTTTTGTTAGGTTAATTGGCTTCTCCAAATTGTCCTTAGGTGTGAGTGTGTGTGTGAAAGGTTGTTTGTCCTGTTTGTCTCTCTGTGTTGCCCTGCGACAGACTGGCGACCTGTCCAGGTGAACCCCGCCTCTCGCCCAGTGAACGCTGGAGATAGGCACCAGCACCCCCCGCAACCCATGAGGGATTAAGCGGTTTGGAAAATGGATGAATGGATGGATTTCTTTAAATTGTGTACTGTACTGTCCCAGAAATGCAGACAGTTTCTTTGTTAAGCAGCACTGAGGGCAACAGCTGTATCACGTACTTCAAGGTCAAAAAGATACTTCACCAAATCTGTTATGATTTGATTGATTGATTCAGCTCTGACAGAGGAAACCCTCAGTTTTGAATCACTCTAAGTGCCACTAAAGAACTTATTGACTTGATATTATGAAGAGAAATGTAACTATTTTTTCTGATTCTAATTAAATCAGAGTAAACATATTAGTTTTTTTTTGTCAGTGAGAAATATTTTGAGTGTATACATATATATACACATATATGTGTGTGTGTGTATAAACTGTCTCTAGCCTCCCAACCTTTGCTTTTAAAACACTGAAGTTCAGTTAAAATAGAAAATCCAGGTTTAGTTTGCAATTTCCTGCTTCTGGGGAAAGGTGCAGGGATTTGTGCTTGACTAATTTACAGCTCTCTTTTTCTGACCACAGTAAAGTGCAGCCAGAATATCAATATTAGCAAAGGCTGGATAGCTTTCATGATCAATGGAAAAAGTACATTGGAGTAATGTTCCTGTAAGATGGAAAATCCATTTCAATTATGATTATGAATAATTTATGCTAAATAGTCTATGGGTTTTCTTTACTTATTGCATTGTTAATGTTTCCCTCATTACATTTTCTCAGTACATGTTGTGGTAACCCTAACCTTAGATTAATTTACTGAGGAGCCCTGTTCAGTGGAAAAGTTTATTCTTTATCTGTTTAAAAACCCTTAGTGAGAGTTTTAGAATGACATTCTTTCCTTTGGCCTGTTCGTCCAGGCATGTATTTTTTATGTTATTTTTATTGAGTAGCACAACAGATAAGGTTTTTTTAACTAACCTTATCTTTAGTAAATATATGACAGAAGCACTTCAAAGAACTGTCCTCTGGAATATTGGCAATTATCGCTGTTTAGCTTTCCTGAATCTATGAGTGACATTCCTTCTTTATCTATTACGTACATACGTAGAATGTTTTTAGAAATGTTTTGTTTAAAAATCTGTTTAAGGTATTTACTGTATGAGTAAAACATAAATAATATACAGTGCAGTATTTGTCACCCATGAACATTTCTGGCTTTTGCCACGTCACAACCTCAGTCTTTGATTAATTTCATATGCTTAATAAACAGTTGTGAAGTAGACTGAAAGGAATAAAGTTTTACTTTTTTATGTAAAATTGCATCTGGATTGAGCCACCTTTAATCAAGTACAACCAAATAAAATGAGGTTAAGCTAATTCATTCAGAAGTCAGAACCTTCTGCAAGTGAAAAAATGAGATTTAGAAACTAGTGACTGTTTTGTGGCGTTGCTTTTCGTGGAAATTCTCAGTCTACGAATCGTGGACATCATATTTCTGTCACGTTTAACGTTTTTCTCCAAATTCTTCCATCATCTTTCCTTTTTCTCTGGTGATGGCATTTTTCGATCAAATCCTTGATTCATTCTTGAATTGTTTTGTCACAGCAAGTTATTTAAACAATACTGTTACACCTATTTGTTTTTCTGGTTTCAGTTAAATCCCATTTTAAAACCAAAGAGTTTAATTTGACAGTGGCCAATCGTCTGTAGTTAAAAGCTTTCATCTCTTCTGGGAAGGCTTTGCGAATGGTTTATGTTTTGTCTAACCGTTCTTTCCCCAATAACACATAAAAAAGTCACTAGAATTGTTCCTAGTCACTTCTTTGACGAAAAAAAGTCGCTAGAGGGTCTGAAAAGTGTAACAGTGCTCGCTACAGAGGAACTTTTGATCAAATAGCAATACACATTTGAATTAAATGCAAGACCACCGTTTATCCCTAGGAAGGAACCTCACCAACGATTTTAAACACAAAAGCAGGATTTCAACGAATATGCATTAATTCGTCAAGATAATGACCAGGATATGTAGAAAGCACTAGGGCAACCATGTTAGCAGTTCATTGGCAAGACAGTTGATTTGGGGGTGAGTTACCCTTTAAGGACAATTGCTATAAGAAGAAGCTTACAGTGGTGTAGATTTTGAAGTCTTTACCAGACATTTGAAGCACCAGAACAGATCTAATGACTTTGGCCAAAGGCAGTTAGCCGTTTATGCTAGCAGGTGGCGTAGAACACAACTTTCAAATGTTTGCCTAGCAGTCCTTTATAGCTTCCCTTAACCTAGAGTGAAATTGGGAGAAATTTATCTGCAGGTTATATCTCGCAAAAAAAAAAAAAAAATCAACCTCCAAAATAATAAAAAAGTGATGTAGTGTTGTCAGAAGCCTGCATGAGCTGGATGAATAGACATTAGTACAATATTCACAACCAGAACAGACATGGACACATCTGGAAATAATATATTTGAACAAGGGACAAATCTACAGGATCATCAGTAATATTAATAATTTCATTCTGCACATGTATTATTTTTGAAACATGTATTGTTTTGATGAAAATCTTGTAGCTACGACCTTTAATTCTTTATATGCATTTAATGCCACCATTATTATTTGCTCTTGATTTCAATTCCATCATAATAAAAGGTATCGTATTTCACAAACTAATGTCTTTAAGCAGAAATCCCAATGTTTTCAGCTCACCAGTGGCCAAATTGAAAACAATGCACAGTTTGTGTCCATATGCACGGGTCCAAGTTTCTTCACTGCCTTTATGTTTCCTCTCAAGGCATGATCACAGTTTAAAGTCCAAAGAACCCTTTGAGCACCGGCTTTCAAAACACGCTGTGTCTGTTTTCACATACAAGGGATTGAGTTGTTGTTAGTGTGCATTAATGCCAGAGCCGATTTTACTTCTTCAGAACAGGGAGGGTGTTTGGACGGAGGAAGGAACTGGCTGTGAATGACAGGAAGGGGTCCTTCATTGGATCTGAAAACCCGGGCTCCAGACAAACCCTGGGAAAAGCTCCCGACACGTCCGAACAATACAGGCTGGTGCTGCACAAAGAGAGGGCCCCTCCCAGACAGGTCGGGCAACGCAAGGTGCATACTGACTGCAGGTGTGTGTCTGTGGAGGGGGCACAAGCAGAGTTCTCCTCCTGTTCACTCTCATGTGGTGTGTGTGTGTGTGTGAGAGGGAGAGGGAGAGGGAGAGCATTTGTCATATCTCCCTTTGTCTGAGAAAACTCCTTCTGCTTTGTTGCTCTCTGTAACACAAGAGCGCCCCCATGGGAGGAACATGAATATTTCAATACAACGGGCAGATGATGGTGCAGATTTACTGTCTCTGAACACACAGAGAAACATCAGTATTAAAGGACTTCAAATAGGCAAAAATAGCTTTATTAAACCCACTTCTGAGACTACTGTCTCACTTCAACCCAGGTTGGACCTAAGGTGGATGTTTTTGGTATTTCAGTCCCAGAAAGAATAGAGAGCATCATAAATGGCGTAATAAACCACAGCTAAATATTTACTACTGTCGGTTTTTAACATGCATGCTTGGTTGTGAAGGTTGCTGTGGCCTGAGCAGAAGTTTCTGAAGGTCTTGTTTATGATTCAGTTTCAGGATACAGAAATTTCAGAAATGAATCAGATTTACGAAAACGTGACACAAATGAACATGCAGATAGTTTTCTGTCTGCTCTGTGGAATGAAAGCTGCTTCTAATAAATCTTTAACATTTATGCAGCAATGCTTATTTCCAAACTCCACACGTACAGTTTTGTAATGGTAAAAAACAAAGAAAATGTTCCCAAATAATAATGGATCCTGCCTTAATAATAAAAATTCTCAGGGCCTCAGATCAAGTAAAAACAATACATATAAATGTGTTGCACCAGCATAGATTAATACAAAGATGCAAATGTATACAACCCCTTATACAAAAATTTAAGATAAAAATAGTTGGGAAAACTTTAAAATACTTTTAGTCAGTAGCTGCACCACACAAGAGCTATCAGACAAATATCTCCAGTTTCCATTAACAGGTGTAATTCTAATAGTGAGTAACAAACGGATTGAATAATAGGCTGAGATATGGATTGCTAATTGTAAGAAACACATGATACATCTCAAGTTAGGAAATATCAATTATTACCTTTATTTAATTTGCCATTATAAATAAGAGGAAGAAAAAAATAAGCAGAATCTGAAGACCAAACTTCCCAGTTTAGTTGTTTTTGCAAACTTCACAGACTTAAAGGAGACATAAGTTCTCCTTGTCACATTTCAGTCGGGGATAGGGAAAACTGAACGGACTGAAAAATATGACCCAAACAGAATGTAAATATATCTACACAATACCTGGAGAGATTAAATCCAACTTTCTCACACAACTAGAAACTCCATGTACACAACAAAATGTAGTTAAGGGCTAAAAAAGTGGATTTTACATGAAAGGTTCCCTTTAAAGTACAACTTCTCACCATAATCACAGTTAACCGTAGCCTACAAATATTGTTTTGAATTGAAATAATTCCCACATTGTTAGATTTTAGGATTTTATTCAATCAGAGCTGCACCCAGAAATCAGCCATTGACCACAAATGGTTGAGCAGCGCTGAGCAGCTCACTGTCCAAACAGAGGAAGCGTTTCATGTCGGTGCAACCAGGTCATGCTAACAACAACACTCTTCATTGTAGATGACGTTACTGAGTGAAGAGAGCTGGCAGTAAGCTGTTCTCAGTGTCACCTACGCATTTAAAATGACGGACAGGATTTCCAGAAGATCACAAGAAGGTTGAAAAGAGTATAATAAGCTTTTCTTAGGGCTTTTTCTTTTCATATATATAAAAAGTGAACTCTGGATTAAAGTTTTATCCGATATGGTTGACTGGAAATTTTCTTTTTATACAAAAAGCTGTAGCTGAAAAATAACCTACTGGAATAGGTAAAAAGTATAATTATAATGCAAAATAGCTGGTGTGTTTCCCTGTTTAACTCTGCAAGAGTTATTTTATGATTAGTGTTAGTCATCAGGCAACTGATATGAATCATTTGGTTCGGTGAACATTAAAAGCCAATCTGAATATCCTACACGGCACATCTGGAGCTTAGATGCATAAAAGGGTCTCTGAACACATGAGGTCAGTGAGAAGCTCAAACAGAAAACAAGACAAGAGGTTCATTCCTCACTACGTATCAGTTATACAATTATAAATTCAACATAAAACAATATACCTGCACATAACAAATCCAACATCATCCTGATCTGATTTAAAAAAGCAGCCAAATGAAGTTAAAACTGAACACTGAACCTGTAACTACTGTTATTTAAACAGCTCAAACTAAATGTACAGCTGTCAAACTGGTGAATCTGTGTATCATGGATCAAACATGGCAGCGAGCACGTTGTCGAATTACCCTAACATTTCATATTCGCAGAGTATAATGATTTCTTGCCCTCCGACACCAATTTATTAAGATCACAATTGAACATAATTTGTTGCGGGAATACCGAGGTGACTCTGGCAGCTGGTGGCTCCTCCTCCGCCCCGACTTATTCCAACATGGACTGGGGTGGAAACTCTTAACACCCGCATGTTCTTTACACGAACCTGAACCAGACGCAAACGGCGGCTCGCCCGCGTTCAGCCGGCAGTCGCGTAGAAACCACAATGCGTTTGCACACATCCGTGTTCGCACTCCAACACCCACATCCTCTCCCACTCCTACGTGCCGCCGCACACAACGGTGCTCCTGGACGCGGTTCCGTCTGCCCAAAGGGACTGTCACACTTCCCACGTACACAGTCACACTTTCCAGAGTCACACACTGCCGCTCTGCCCACAGTACATATCCACTCACTATCAACACGCCTGCCGCCCTGAAAAGCAAGCAGGGAGCACACAGTTCTTCCATAACATCATTTAGTATTAATATCAAGGCATAACCCTGAGCCGTCTTACTCGGCACGTGGAAAGTCTGGGTATTTTCCTCCCACAGCTCTTCGTCACATCACCGCTGCATACTGTAAAGAGGGTTTTGAAAGCTCGTGTTTCCTTTTCCCTGGACAGCGTCAAGCGGAGCCCTCCAAGCCCCCGAAGACCTCGTCATCCCCGCAGCAACAGTGTCCAGGCGTGGAGCTGCGGCTGTCGGTCCGAGTGCCTGCCTATCATTCCCTGCAGGGTGTAAATCAGCAGAGCCCAGCCTGTGTTCTGCTGGGTGCCAAGGTGAGGACAGATTTACGAGAGGGCAACCTCCTGGTGAACCTGGCCCATGCTTTCCATCTAGGAGCTGCCTTACCGCCGAGAGGAGAGGCAAGACATCCCATGTTTGGTTTTCCAGGAGGGAAAAAAACCCAGAGGGAAATGTTTAGTGTTTTACTCTTAGCAAAGCTGAGGCACATGAAGTTGGCACCCAGTTTTACTGTTATTAATTCGGTAAATTTTATTACGGGTGACTCCTGATACCTGTTAACTCTCTAATGTTCCTTGTTCTTCCCTTCCGTCCTGGTGAGGACGTATTTGGCTCGATGGTGTAAGGTTCTGGTGACAAAGGTTTGTGTTCCAGTGGATGTGAGAATCAAAAAAAGATATTGGTCTGTGTGAGCCGGTTTCCTGTGGACTTCCGAACGTTAGGTTTCCTAACGACTCTCCATTGTTGGAGTGATCAGTTCCAGGTGAATCTACAGGTGAATCCAAGCTCTAACGAGGCCTGCAGGTCTATAAAGCTGGAACTACACGCTACCAGTTGTTTTACTTTTTAACCTAATTTGGACTGATCATGACCTGGATAACTGAGAATCTTCACCAACATGTTAACTGTCAGCACATATATGCACTGGACGGTGATTAGAGAGATCAACAAGAGTAGGAATGTCTTCCACAGGTGAGAGACACATAGGAATTGAAAATATGATTCATCAAACCATCTTCTTCCTTCATGTTGACACTGAGAAGCCCCGGAGCTGCAGGTGTGATGATGCTGGGGCACAGCAGTCAAAATCTTCTTGGTACACCTTGAAATCCTCAAGTTATTAAAAATGTGTCTGACAGTAGATTTTTAAACTTGCCTCGCTAACATTGAATATAGATTGCATGCTGAAAGCACACTGGGCTGATTTATTTTTTTTAAAGAAAGGTTGAAAGCAAAGCTAGCAGTGATTTTCTTTTTTTTTATATAAAGCAGGTAATGTTTCATAACGGGCTGCAGAAAGCACAAGAAAAGAACAGTAACAATCCTCCGTTTTCTGACTGAAACACCTGAAGCTCAGAGGCTTTGACAAAATGTGCTCTGAATCTACCAACGCGCTCAGTTTTTGTTAATTTCTTTCAGAATAACACAAATCTAGTCACTGGGAGGATAACAATTATGCTCTGCTGCACCAGGTTGCAAAAACACTTTTCTTTCGTCCTGATTGTTAACTCCTGTCCGTATGTGAGAGTCATCGGACTGCATATCTACACACATGCACAGAGAATAAATATTGTAATTGTGTCATATTGTCAGATAAAGTATGCATGCTCCTGTTTGTTTTGAACCCCAAACCTGACCCTGAATTCTTGTGAAGCTCGCACAGAAGATAAGATAAGGCCCGCACCATCAGCCACCATGTCTGTGTGTGTTTGGGAGGCAGGGAGAAAGTGACGTGTTAGCTGCGAATGTCCTCTAACAAAGGAAAACAGGCAGTTATGTCAGCATCGTGGGATTACAATAGAGATAAAATAAGCTGTAAAAACAAATGACCCGTAATGGTGTTTTTGCATCCATAGGGCGGATATCTGAACAAAAGCTTGTCTCTTTTTCTTTTCCTTTCTGCTTTTTCTGGAGTCTTTTTTCTCTGCCTCTCTGTTTCACTTCCTGCTTTTAACCAACATTAAATACTGACTTCAAAACCTGCATCTATGCCCCCTTTCAAAAATGAGTGATGTGAAGAGTTTCCTTCCTTTCACACACAATGGTAAATGGACTTAATTTATGCAATTGGAAGGTGGGACTCACCACTCAGAGTGCTTTACACGAGAACCACCCAGTCACACTCAGTAATATGCACACAATCATACACTGATATGCAGACTGGTGCCAACAGAAAGCTGGAATTGAACCCACCACTGTTCGATATTACTGTTCTACACACTGACCCACAGCTGCACCAGAAATAGCTCACTGACAACAGAAACCAATCACTCAAAGATACCCCATTCATCAGTCTTTAAAGTAATAATCATTACAGTTTAGCTCTACTGGACCTTGAATTTTGAATTTTCACCTACAGAAAAAAAAGTTAAATTGTTCCAAACACTTTTCAAACCTCTTTCAGTCCCATTAAAGCTCTAATCAACCTACATGGTTTTCAGAAAGAGGCAGAGGCTGTTATGGCCTGTTTCTACGTCACGGAAAAAGTCAACAGCCCTCCTGCACAATTAGGAGCCCCCTGTAGTGCTAATGCTCCTCTAACACATAATATGAGAGAGAAAATTGCCACTAATGTTATGCTGAGCCAAGTGTGTACCTTACTTGTAAATTACTTGTAAATTGTAAATTAATTTAACACTCTAGGGTGCGTTCATTGTCATATGCGTTGCTATTTTTTCCCCCACACAGCTTTTTGCGTGTTGGCCAGACAGCTTTGGCCTCAGCGTCTCCTGCCACATGTTTGCTGTGTCCCCATTGCTTGTCTTATGGCTTTCTTTCAGTAATGGTGCTCTTTTTGCAGCCCTTCTATAGAGGACAGATTGTTGGCCCGCATGGCTAATAGCTGTCATGTCGACTGATTCTGCCACCTGAGTCGGCAGCAGCTCCAGAATTAGCATGAGTCCCCTGGCTGCTTCTCAGATTAATACTCTATCGGCCAGTCGGTTTGTTTAGTTGAGTGGCTGCGGTAGGTTTGTCTTTGGGCAATATTCTCTTGGTTTAAAATGTTCTTAAAACTTATCCTGCTCCAAATTTCTGCAAAACCTTTCCCTAATTTATCTGCCTTGTTCCTTCGTTCTTCACTGATGTTTTCAACCAATTTTCTTGGACCTTTAGGGATTTGTAAATAAATTCAGTGACACACAACGCATCATGCTTTTCATTCCACTTCACTGTAGCGTACCACTTTCGGGTCGGTTTGCAATTTAAATTAAAGGCATTACTTTTTTGTGGTTGCAGAGTAAAAAAACAAATGTTAAAAAGTTCACAAGGTTCAGATCTTGTGATCAACTGTCTATCATGGTGAGTGTACCGACTACAATGGAGTAGAAAGAGATGCAGACCCAAAAAGTGCTTGGACCTTAAAGACTGAGGCAGTTTTCTGCTTTTCTATTAGCATCAGTGGTGCATTAGAGTAAACACGGCTCTCCACAAAGCGGGCTGTGGGCCGGAGAGATCGTAAATGTAAATAGGAAACACAGCGGCACTGAAGAGCCTTTAGAGTGTCCGCTGACAGATGTTGTATCATTTCCTTGTTAGCGCCACACCTCACCTAATAAAACCACAGACAAGCTACCTTTGAACAAAGCCAGGCTTTTTCTATTGCTACAGTCAACTTACCACAAATGTGCTACTGAACCAAATATTTCATCAGAACAGAAATGTCTTTCCAAGACAAATATTTAAGCAAAAACCAAAAAAAAATGACCTTAGGTGCCTCAAAGTCAATTGATGCTTTCCTTGAATTATGCACATCCACCTGTCAGCATTTAGCTCAGAGTACTTCTAGATTTAATTATCTTAAACATAAGATTCTGCCTGAGTTATATTAATCCCAGGTATTTTCAAACAGTTTTGAACTTTTAACAGGAATTTGCTCCACTTTCTTAAATTATCCCTATAACAAGGCTACAGTTTCACCTTTCTTCAAGGCTTTAAAGCAGAAATCCTCCCCTTAAAAGAGCCTCATCACAACATTAAAGGCTTTCCAAATCATTACACCTGTATTACATTATTCATTAAGGCGTTTGCTAACATATGCCTATCAAATAATTTCCCTGAACTGTTCCAGCGCTCGACCCGTGCTGGTCCCAGCACTGGTTCTTTACTGCTTCTATTAAAAAATGTAGGTTTTGAACTATGAGGCATTAAATGTCTATTCAAATGGATTGGATCGAAGATTTGCTCATTTTAAAGAGTTTCTGCATGGGATCACAGTTTAGAAAGACAGTTTATGAACATCAGTCTAACTCTTTTTTAACACTTTGTGCAGTGCAGACCAACATTTTTGACCTGGATTCATCACATTCTGCACACACGTGTTTTATGCAGATTTTTTTTTATTTAATTTTTTTTTATAGTGTCCTGTCTGGCAATGTGGCAATAAGAATTGTTGTCTTAATGCCAGAAAGAGCCCAACAGATTTTACTTTCACAAGCGGAGCCGTACTGCTCGCTGTAGTGCTCTGCTTGATTTATACATGCAAGTAGCTTTATTATAATTTATGCAGGGAATATTTCATGTTATATGGACACTAAAACAAGAATGTAGAAGAGGAGAAAAGGTGAAAGAAAGAGGACAAAAAAGGGAGAGAAAGATACATTTTCAGTCTGCCTCTTCACCTGCAAAGTGATGTAAAAAGAACAGCAGAACCAGCAGATAAAGTGTTACAGAGACAATCAACCAAGGCCTTGATACCATCACTGAAGAATATACAGTATTAATCAATACGACATGTATAAAGTGACAGCTGGAGATAATAACAGGGGTTTTCTGTATAGAAGTGAGTCTGTAAATACCTGGATCAAAGCTCCTGTAGGTGTTTGTGAGAGAGCGCTTGTGTCTGTAAAGTTTATCCATGAGAAAAATGCTCAATAGCCGTTGCAAGGAGCCAAAGATATGCAGGTTTTATAAAATCATCTGTCTTAAACTGCCTTTTTATATTTTTAAGTTCTATTTTAAATTATTCCGTTTGGTTTTCTTCTTTTAGACTTGTCCATGGTGCAGCCCTCCTCTCACACACTGTAGCAGAGGATTTCATCCCGTTCTCCAGGCTGTAGTCAGCCCACCTGTATTCCCGCCTTTAACGTACGCTCTTCAGTCTGTTCTCCTGGCCTCCTCTCTGACACTTTGAAAATTGATTTGTTGGTGCATTTTCCTTCATTACAGATAACTAACTAAAGTGCTACTATTTGTCCAACATGTGACATGATGTCTTTACCTTAAAGCAATTGTGTTTAAATGTTAAATTACATGAGAGTAACAGAATATAGTATCCACATCACAATGTGTTTGTTATTTGTGATTGGTCTGGAGGAAAATATGCCTATTACAAGTTGCCTGCTGCAGATCCCTTCATCTTTTGAACTACTTTAAAGGTTCTGCAATTCATTTTCACACACTATCATTAGAGCAGCTGATCTGGGAACACGAGCAACCTCTCTTAACCTGTTGTCTGTTCTGTGCGTTTGACTGTGTTTACCGAACCCACGGTGTTTGTCTTGAGACTGGATCTCAGATGTTTGATCACCCCCCTCAGAGCCAGACAACAGACAAAGCCGGGGCCGACGTACTGTGATCTGTGCCAGATTGTTCCATTGATGTTATTTGAAGAATACAGTAGCATGAGGTGGACGATGAATAATGCATTGTGTTTAGAATGCTTCTCCTCGCCGAGCTTCACCGCTCAGCCCGTCTGTCTGTGTGCAGCCACTGAAAGCTTCTCCTGTTTGGCTGCCAGTTGGAGGTACAGTTGTTTTCATCCAACTTTCAGACATTTTTGGAAAAAATGCCTTATGGTTACTTGGTACTACATGTTGTATTGATTATTGAGATATCAAGAAACAAATAAAAAAAACAGTTTTAACAAAGCTGACCTTCAGATAAACTTTGGGAATGGTTGTGTGATGTGTGTGTGGTGTTTGTCAGAAACCCCATGGAATGTGGAAAATTTACCTGTGGTGTTACCTGTGGTGTTACCTGCCGTGGAAGAGCTCCCAGCCAGGTAAAACAGGGCAGTGATCAGATTGTTGCAGCAGCAGTCACACTGCACATATCTGGGCCTGCTTCCTGTTTGGTCATCTTTGGTCACATACATGCCAAATTAAATGGTTAATGCACCTTTCATGCTAAATGCCATACCCTGATTAAAACATTTGACCAGATCTTTCACAATGAAAGATAATTGTTTAAGACAAAAACATAAGCACAGAAATGCCAAAGAACACAAGAATTAAGAGGTAGTTTGCCCGATTACCTCCCTGTAGCTCAGAGAATAGACTTTAAAATACTTTTGTTAGTCTATAAGTCACTGAACGGCTTAGCACCTAAATACACTAAAGACCCGTTATTGCTGAATCAACCCCTCTTCCACTCAGGTCTTCTGGTTCTGGTCTACTCTGCAAAACCAGAACCAGAACCAAACATGGTGAAGCAGCATTTAGTTTCTATTCTCCACTGATCTGGAACAAAATTCCAGAAAACTGTAAATCAGCAGAAACCCAGAGTTCATTTAAATCATACTGAAAACCTGTTTAGAGCTGCTTTCAGCCATAATAACAGGAACACTGACCAACATATTTGATGAGTGTTGATATTTTCACCTGATATAATTTAATATTTGTTACTGGTCTCACAACCAGTGACTGTTTAATGTGTTTATGATGTTTTTATGTTTTCATGACGTAAAGCACTTAGAACACCTTGCTGCTGAAATGTGCTACGCATAAACTTGACTCGAGGTATGTGAGCCTGATTTAGGGTATCTGCTCCTCCTAAAGCTCCTCCTTATTGGGCTTGAAGGCTCCAGCTCTGAGTTCACGCCTTCCATCACATCCAGCAGGTGGAGTGGGCAGAGACACACCAGCATGCACATACCCCTGTGGATGTGACAGATTACCTTTAGTTAACGGTCTGTTCTATAAGAGATTAGTTCCAGTATAGTTTAATTTTAATTGGAGTTACAATGTTGTGATTTCTTTTTTAATAACAGAAATCTCATTTATTCCTGTTTGTGTTGCATAATTATGCTGGTTCCCTGAATAAGGAAACACATTTACCCTTAAGATCGATTTCTGATTGGCACAAGACTGATCAGCTTCATTTCAAGGGACAAATACAAATTGTTGATACATTAATACAATTTAAGTCTCTTGTCAGTTTCTCCATTCACCTGCTATTTTTCAACAGAAACGAGTGACAGAGAAACATTGTGTAAGAAATAGAACCATCAGTAATAGTGGATATGAGCTGCTAAATGCAAAATCAGATAAAGGGATATATATATATATATATATATATATATATAAATATATATATATATATATATATATAGATATATAGATATATATATAGATATGGACCTTACCTTTGGGAGAAGTCACTGACAGCCAGCGCCTGAGACCTTCTACTTGACACTGACTGATTAATTCACATTTCCTTAGGATTTGACTTGAAGGGAGCTGATTAAGAGTATTCAGGTTTCATCATTATTTTGGTTCCGTTAAGACAAACAATTAATTTTTTGTTTCAGCATCTTTAAATAATAAAGATGTGATTAAATAATTTGCAGACTGTTGGTTTGGAGGCACTCTGTGGGACCCATTAGGCTCTAAGCAGTTTTTTAATTGGCTAACACCAGACTCTGGCTTGCTGGGCTTCTCTGATTAACAACAAATTGGAGGTTTATTGAGATAAATGTGAGTTCATTGAATGTGTCATGGCACGCGTGAAACCAGAATCATATAAAGTACCAAGATGTCGTCATCAGCTCCCGTGGATCCAGTCTGTTAATAAATTACTCCCTTCCCCGTCATCTGTGTCACCAACTTATCTGGGTTTTGTCTGGAGAACACTTTATCATAAATAATCATGCATCTTGTGCTGGGCAGAACTCTCCCCTAGGCAGCTGAAAGATTTTTCTGATTTTATTGATGTTTAATAAGGCCATGAATCAATGGCTGATGCCTCTGTGTGTGAAGGTGAAAACACAGCTGAGGTTAACAGCCATCTACAAGCCAGAATAAAAGCCTCGTATTACATCAGAGCTCAGGAGAACAGGAGGAAGGGAGACTATGATGTTACGGACCAATCAACCAATCAATCAATCATCCAATCAATCAACCAATCAATCAATCAACCTTCAGAGGTGGGTAGAGGAGCCAAAAATTGTACTCAAGTAAGAGTAGCACTACTTCAACATGTTTTTACTCAAGTAAAAATATAAAGTTGTTAGCCAAGAAATTACTCAAGTAAGAGTATAAAAGTATTCAGTAAGAAGGCTACTCAAGTACTGAGTAACTAATCATAACAACTGATCATTTAATATTTAAAAATCATGTAATGAGGCAGACAGAAATATAGGGTTATGTGTACTATGTGTGTTATGTGTACTAAAGACACTAAAGACAAAATAAAAACTTTTCTTAATATTTTTTCAAAATAAAACTTTAAAGCAATACTTACGGCAGTTAATGTATATACAGTACATTAGAACAGTGCAAAGTACTTCTAATGACAATATCTACTGTTTACTGTACGCTCATCTGACCTCCAAATGGCTCAATGAGCTCAGCAGATAGAAAATAACATTAAAATAATAAAGTTCATGTATAAATAAGTCTAACTTTAACATAAGCTCCAGGTTTTTGTCTCTCTGGTGCATTTTTGGTTCTTTATTCATGAAGTTACTCACAATAGGTAGAGCCAGAAATTTTACTCAAGTAAGAGAAGCGATACTTGAGTAATAATATGACTCAAGTCAAAGTACAGTGCAGTAAAACATCCTGAAAGTACATTTTGTTCAAAAAGTTACTCAAGTAAATGTAACTAAATAAATGTAACTAGTTACTACCCACCTCTGTCTACCTTCATATAAAGCACTTGACACCAAAGCGCTGTACATGTCTATACATTTAAAATAACAGAAAAAAGACACAAAATGATCCATAAACCACAAACACCAACAATAAAATAAAATAAACTGACAAACAGAAAAGAACAACTAAAAACAATAAGTAAAATAAATGAAAAGACTAATTATGAGAACAGCCACACGTGTCTGCTGAGGTGGAAGATGGTTTAAAAGATGGTTTTTAAAGGGATTTAAAGCGATTCAACCCTTACAGACAAGACGATTGTTCCAGCGCTTAGGAGCAACAACAAAAAAGCTCTGTCTCCTCGGGTCACAAGACGAGTCCTCAGAACATCGGAAAGCAACAGGAGGTCTGACCTCCAGCTGCTTCTCATCAGTCTAACTGCACTGTGCTGACTGCAGGTTGGAGAACCTGAACTCCATGGCCTGAACTCTAGAAAACCAGAGTCTGTCACTGTCATTGCTCTTCAGCAGTTCTACGTTTGAAAACGCTCCAACACTGGAACAACCTGTGGTACATTAATGGAACAGGATTTGCTCTTTTGCCTGAGTAAAAAAAAATATATATTGTATTAGCTTCCTCTGAAGGTCTTAAAAACTCTTAGTGTGATAATATTAAACACTTGAATCACAAATAAAACTGCAGATGAGATGATAAAGATTCCACTTTAACTCCATGAGAGGGTTTCTATCAGGGTCTTTGGTTCTTTGAAAGGCTTTGAAGAAGTGATTAAATTTTTGCCACTTTTACATCTGACTGATTTGCTCAGTTCTCAACCCGAATTAGGAAAAATATCAGTTTAAAACACAACATTTCAAAAGTATCAGTAGTTTATGCAGAAATTTACATCATTATCCAATTTTTCTTTTTCTTTTTTAACAGAAAAGCAGCAACTATTGCTACAAATGCTAAAGCAACCTAACAGCGATTATTGCAGGTTTGCTAATGCTATCACTATCATTTAGTTATTGTTGTTGCAAAGAATTAAGCAAAAGATTTTTAAACATTTATTGTGCTTTGTCATTGGTTTGCAAGTGTGCTTTTTACAGAGGAGCACAAGCATAACAGGCTAATATTAGCCCAGGCCATCTGCTTGGGTAGCGGAGCCTAAGACGCCGTCTGATGACAGCGCTGGCTGGGACACCTTTTGTTTCAAATCTTCACAGTTTGTGCTTCTCAGCAATGGAAATCATTTTAATCAGTTTATTGTGTCTTTCTTGTGAGCAACAGATAAATATAATAATCTTTCTGGGGGTCTTCTTCAGAGGTTCATAGAATACAATACTGTTGATTAAAATAATTAAAAACAGTTTAGCAGTTCTCGTTTGGCAGTATGATTATCACACACATACACAAAGAAAAATATTACTCTAAATTATAAACAAAGCAAAGTTTAACCAGGGTATTCACCACATTCTGTCTATAAGGTGTCTTCATGGGTGACTTACATGATGTCAACACCAGGAGGGTCTCTATCACTGCTGATGGGCGAGGTGAACATACTTTAACTTCCTGAGGAAATAAAAGACTTGTTGAGCTTTCTCTACCTGGTGTGTGTTCCAGGTGAGGTCCGCAGGGATGTGGATACCCAGGAACTTGTGGTTCTGGACTGTCTCTACTTCTACTGTATCGATTTTTTCTTTAGATGTGAAGGTCAAGGTTATTTTTCTGGCACCATGGTGTCAAGTCCTGGACCTTCTCTCCTAGGCCGACTCATTACAATCAGAAATCAGACCTACAACATCTCCACTGTCTTTAGATGTTATGCTCCAGGATGTTCTGACTGCACCAGCAGACCAGCCGATCCACCTCCTGTTTGTCTGCAGACTCTTCATTGTCGAAGATCAGGCCAATAACGTTGGTGTAACCTGCAAGATGAAGACGTTTCACAGCCAGCTGGGCTGGGGTGAAGTCATCTGTGCAAAGAGAAGACCATGACGATGGTGTAGTGTTTGAAGCTGGAGGGGAACTCACAGCTCCAGAGACTTGTTGAGTATCAGCGTTAGGATGAGGCCAGTTAGTCAGCGCTGTTTCTCGGGCATGAGGGGCGAACGTGGTTAGTTCCTGGAGCTTTCCTGGTCTTATGGCGCAGAAATATTTCCATCCTCTTCAGAGATCTTTAGGTTAGGTGATGGGGGGGGGGGGGGTCAGGGGAATACGTGTTTTCAGTCGGGGATTCTGCTCAGGGTGGGAGGAAGGGTTCTGCAGTCGGTTGTTCTTCAGAGAAGTCCAAACTGGTGTAGGGCTAATGTCAGGCAGCAAAAATAAAAAAAAATGTGTCCTTCAGTGCAGTTTATGGAAACATCTGGCTTCAACTGTGCTGTACGTTTGAAACATATCTGCCAGTTTTGAGTTGATCAAGAATAATCATTTGGATTTGCAAGCGGATGTATTTAACAACCAAATAACCAAAGAAAGGTATTTTATATAAAATAGTAGCAATAAAAAAAGTAAAATGTAATGAAAGTTGTGGGGGGGAAAAGATAGTATTTATTAATTTATGGTTGGTTAATCAGTCTGGGGGGAACACCTGCAGCTAGAATGTTAGAGACTGATCGATGCTGCTGCTGAATTGTTTACCATATTATTTTCAACACAGTTTTAATATTTTATTGTTTACCAGCTTCATTCAGGGTAAAGGTTAAAAAAACTGGGCTGGAGCGGTACGTTGCACCTGGCAGCCATGAGATGGAGGAGAAGATTGGATGGATGACGCACCTTTACATCCCTGTGTGTCAGACGGTGGCCTAAACCTTTTGGGACATCCCTGCTGAAAGCTAATTCGACCTCATTCCAAATTATTTACCATCAACTTTGGTTCTCTAAATTAAACATCCACTCTAAACTTAGAAATCATTGAATCATTTTATGGAAATGGTTTTCAACCATCGTTATTTGTCATTTTGTACTGTTGTGTGTAAAGCCTCGTTATAGAGTTCTTGACAGAAATATGATTCACTTGAAGTTGAATTATTTCTATTAATAAATTTGTATATTTTGAAGAGACGTTGTCACTGATTTATTCCACATGTGTGCAGAGTTTGCTGTTTGAGAACGCCAGAGCTCAAATCCCTCTTTCATCTCTGGTCCTAATACTGCCGCCCAACTGGGCTGCTATTCAAAGGATAATACTTAACAGACCCAAGGTTATTTGATTAAATATTAAAGAACTTAAATGCATTTAATTGCACAACTGTTATAAGATACATTACTGACATTGTAATGTAGAATAGAGCTAGATTTTTAGAAGAAGATGTGAAAGCATGAAAGATAATTATCAATTAATCATTATCAATGTTGCATGTTTGCTACAGTCTTCTGACCTCTAATGAAACTGTCAAATCAACGTTTGTGTTACATGGAACCTAACACTAACAACATAATAAAAAAGAAAAGAAAATCATAGTTAATGTTTGTGTTTCTTGCGTTATTATGTGCTGCTCGTTGTATCTAAGGTCACGTTAGAATCAGACAATGAGATGAATAATTTCTACCAATATATCATCCTCAGCTTTGTTTTCCAGCTGGAGATAAGAAATGATCAGGAGGGCTTCTATACTGACTATAGTGTAATTAGAAAATAATTACAGAATGATGATTACATTTGAGAGGAGGCTCGGGGTGGAATCGCAGCAGGGAAAGCTTCTGAAGAGACCACCTGCCGTCATCATCAATTGCTCACACAACTGGAAACAAACAAGCAATACGTAAACCGACATCATGTACACCATTACTGGTTCATTTATATAAGTCAGCCCCGGATCCCTAACACAAACGTATCATCTGCAAGCACACACGCTCTCCGGGGTCCGTATTAATTTATTTTTCCGCGTTGATAACGCCGTGCTAGATTTCCCCGAAGAAGCAAACCTTTATGCAGCGGCAGCAGCCGGTTCAGGCCAACGGTTGCGTGAAAAGAAGGTTCAAATATTTGCTCGCTCTGAGAGTTTTCCAGGCTCTTTTTTTATATCACAAATGAAGTAAATTAAAAAAAAACTCAAAGCTAAATTTTTTTTGAAGGGAAAAGGCCGCTTTAAAAAAACAACCTACTAAGTCGAGACAAAAACCAAATGCAGCATCTTCAGATTTGTAAGTTTTACAAATTAGGGCATAGCAGGATCTTGAACTACAAAGCTATAATCATTGACAACACATGACAAATTAAACAGTAAGTAGACCTATTCTCCTAACACTAAACTGAAGAGAGACTGAGTGAAGCATCCCTCCTTTTTGCTTCCACATGAAGGAAAATAGCTGGCAGTTGCTGCTGATTAGATGCAATGATTAATTGATCATTACCCATTTGATTAAACCCATAGAAGTTGTTTAGTAAAGAGTTTTGACCACATATATGTTAGAAAAATCCCAAGGTGGAAAATCATCAGCCATTACATTAGGGATGCAGCTTTCTCTGATCATCAACCTGCTGATGGTCAACACGATATTTCATAACTATTTGAAGTCCATCATTTTACAGAGAGAAGCTTTATTTGCCTGTGATAAAACACTTGAGTCAGCGACCAATCAACCCAAGTTACAAGCAGTGTAATGCTCAAAGAAACACCAAACATCATAAAGCTTCATCTCAGAGACTACAGGCTACCGTTAGTGGAAACTTAGTTACTAGTTTTGAACCGTTAAAGCTATATTTTTATTTTCTCGAAAAAGAATATGGCAGCAAAACGTAGGTTTGTAAAGTTTTATCTCTATGGACCAGAAGAGCTCCGGGAGCCGAGTGGCCGTCGTACACTGTGCCGTGCTTAGACAAAATCAGACGGCATAAATACCTGATACCACCTGCGGAGCACAGAGGAGAAGGGTTAATACTTGTTTGCATCCACAGGGTCGGTGCAGCTTACTGTCATGGAATCGTCCATAAACTTATCTATATACCAACATATTCCAGCATTAGATGTGAGGCCATAGGTCTGCTGCTGAAACCTGGCCTAAAAAAGTCCTCAACAGGGCTGTGATCCCAAATACAGCTACAAATCTGCTGATTGCAATGCCTCAGTTAAAGTCCAGACCTGAATCTGTGGGATTTTAGCAGAGTTGTGCAGAAACAAAGGTATGTGAAACTGAATGAACTGAAGCAATGTTAGGAAGAATAGTTGCTCATAATTACAACAATTTGGGAGAAAATACTGTAAAAAATAAATAAAAATCCTTCACATTTTTGCTCAAGGTTGCTCTACTGCTGGCGGTTAATAGGGTTGACTTGGTTTTTGTTCCATAAATAAATATACTGTGTACTATGCCATGTCACTTACCTGACTCTATTATCTGATAAGCGGTTGAAGTAGTATTGGTTTGTGCCAAACCTTTATCCACGTAGCAAGCTTTACCTGAAACAAGGCATTTTCCCTGCATTATAATAACATTTAAACAAACACACATTTACACTCACAGCTCACCTTGCTGAGGAACAAACCACATCTCTGACCCAAACGCCGGACCCCTCCCTCTCTGCCTTCTCCTTTATCCAAAGGTATCGCTCAATCTATCAGCGCCCTCAGTGCAGCCATTTCCCGCAGGCTGGACACGTCTCACGTACAGTGCTAAACACACGTGTTATCCTCATCAGTCTATGTGTTAGAAACTCCAGTAATCGCACATATCTGCCACCTCTTGCACCTTTTCAATTTCCTGGTAACTTAATCCTTTCTGTCTCTCCATACCTCATCATAGCCTGGGAGAAGGAACAGGAGGAGGAGAGGGAGCGCAGAGAAGGAATGGATAATATATTTTTTTTATTCTTTTTGATATAAGTTGGATTAGAGAAACAGTAGACCCATGTGGACACGTTGATATAGCTAAGCTACGCATGAGCTTTTAATATATCTCAATGGAACAGAGTAAATGGTAAAATCACCATTTTTGCTGTAAAGCTGAAACTTAAACTCAACAACAAAATCTAAATTTTCCATTTCCTAATACGACAAAACAACACATTTGTCTGGATGACTGCTGATCACATATCGTATTTTATTTGTCTGCCAACTTGGTTATAGTTTTGTAAATCTGACTTCTGAAATACCAAATGTATACAACCTTTAACTATGGATGAGGGATTAAATTGGTTTTATTTTACTCCAAAAGACATTCACACTTCATGATTTAAGGATACCTCACTTTAACTTTTCCACCCTTGAAAATGTGGGTTTGCTGTTATTTTTGTAATTATTCTTATTGTGATGATGCAGCTTGTGCAATTTATTGGTTATGATGCTTGAAGCAGAAATGAAACCTCTCCACAAATATACCAACGCTAATATTAGTATCCACCAATAATTAGCTTGCGGCTCAACACTAGTGGTTCAGATACTAAAATTGTACAGATATCGGTAGAAAGTGTCTGTAAAACACAAAAAAAAGAATACTTTGATATTACAGTGTGTGAGTGTTCCCTCATATAGCCCCTGCTCAAACATCCAGCCTTTGTTCCTCTCATGATGGTCAATTAGGCCACATTCACACTGCAGGGAAATGCGACCCAAATCCGATCTTTTTGCCCGTATGGGACCAAAATCTGTCTTTTTCATGGCAGTGTGAACGGCCCAAATCCGATCTTTTCAACCCCAAAAAAATCTTCCATATGTGGTACTAATGTGGAGACATATCTGTCACAGCAGCAACAAAGAGAGGCAGGAATAAGTTAATAAAAGGTGTTTGTTGATGAGAGTTATGACAGGGTTAGGGTAAGAAGTGGAACAGATAGTGGCCGAATGGGGAGGCTCTGGTCACGGACTGTGTAGAGAGAACAAGAGGGATAGAGAGCATCGGCAAACAACAAGATAGTGAAGTAGAGAGCAGAGGCTGACTTACGGATGGTTTGACTGGAGCCAGGAGTCATGCTGCGGCAGTCAGTGGGAGACCAAGGTGTGGGTCAGGACAGGATGACGGTTCCACGACAGAGGACGGGCAGGCTGGATGGAACAGGACGCCAGCAGAGGAGAAACACTGGGCCGACCGGAGATCCAGGAAGACCCGAGGAGTTCCGGCTTCCCAGGTAGTCAGGACTGAGAGACCCAGCAGTGGAGTAGTAACGGCTGAGCTGGAGCAGCATCGGGGTCTAGCATGGCACAGGAATGGATCTAGGGAACAAGAAGGTAGGACCAGTGAGCCGTAATCACAGGACCATGAGGTCAGGTAGCGTTCAGCAGAGGTAATGCTCTGACGCCTTCCACCTAGATGCTCCTCCTAATTAGCAGTAGACAGGGAACACCTGCTAATTGGCATCTGGCTGTCCTGCCGTGCTGCAGACAGGTAAGAACAACACACACCACGGCTGACCTGAACCACATACCTCACAATATCGGATATTTTTCAAAGCGTTCGCAGTCTGAAGGGTCGTGTCGCATTTCATCCGTCTTTTATGTCACTGTTCTGGCTCTCAGTACACGTCCACACACAGCAGTAGCAGTTAGCGCTCCATGAAAGACCGTTGCTATTAGCTGTGCTGCTTTCCTCTTACCTTCCTTTATCTTGCTATGATGTGGTCTTAATAATGTCGGCTCTCATCGTTTTAAACAAAACTTTATCGATCACTTCTAGAAACAATTCCATTCACCACTACTTCCATAAACGGCGCATTGCCGTATGATGACTCCCTGTGCGGCCTTGAACTGTTCAGACGGCAGTATGATCATATTTAATAGTGGTGTGAACATAGCCTGAGATACAATGAAAAGAAAATGTATTCAAACTCCACCAGGCGCTTGCCTTGCTGCGTAACGGAGCTACAATGATTCGTCTGAACCGTTGACCTTAAACCACTCATGATGGAACCACTTACCGACTGAAACGCCTGTTCCAGAAGTCCTCACTTGCAGCAAATTGGATAATTTTTATCCCCATCACTGATCAGAATTCCTTGTAAGTGTTAAACAGTGTAATCTGCATTACTTATGTGAAAATGTTACATCTTTGTAGGAAGGTATAAAATGCAGAACAATATATTGTTATTAGGTCCTACTGCTCGTTGCGGATGGTCTGGTGACCAACTACATTTTGCAACTCCAAAGACTTTCCAAATTTGTTGTGATTTTGAACAAAGCGGAGACCGTGGTGGTTTTAAACTGGTGCAGAGAAGGGATGAATTAACATCTAGCTACAGTGCAAGTATAAAAAATACAAACACAATCACCTGCTACTTCCCTGCTGGACCTTATTTTCCATTTAGAACCACCCTCATTTTTTGGATCATAGATTCAGAACGGTGTCTGACACCTTCCTTGAAGATTCACATCCACACTGACATGAAAGCATCCCAAAGCTGCAGAAGATTTTTTTGGCTCCTGTTGATGATACAAATCCTCTCTTCCACCTGGGGTGACAAAAATAGAGTAAATTAAAAATTATTATGACACATTACCAACATTACGATGACGTTATACATTTTAATTTAACACAGATCGCACAATAAATTTATCAATTTCTGCTTTGCCTGTTAGTGCTCAACAATGAATTAGCACAAGTTTATAAAAATATTATTTAAGTTAACATTATATGTTGAAAAAGTTAAACAAAGTTGTTCTAAGATTATCAGGAAAAATAACTTTACAAGCTGTTAAAGTTTAAAACCTTTTTAAAGTTTATCAGAAGAACTTTATTAAACTTTTGTGTAAAGTTAAAAGTTCATTTTAGCTGCTGTTCTCTCATCTGTCTGGCAGGGATCTTTGGGTTTGAGTAAAAAGGAGTCCATAGATCTACACACAGTTTGTTCAGCTCTGCGTTTCTTCTGCGACTCACTACAGTGTTGCTTTACATCGTGCCCCCCTTCGTGTAAAATAAAAAAAAATAACTGGCAAACTTCACAAAAAGCTCTCTGAGAGTCACCTTTCACTGGCTTCACCCAGTTGTACCGTCCCTTTGTCATTGTTTCAGCTGTGATTTATTTTATTTGACATATTATCCGTTATGTTCAGTATACATCAGATTCTTTTCCTGTTCTGTTTTATTCTGTGAGCATCGTGCGCAGGTTGGTCATGACACGCGTCGCTGCTGCATATTTTGATTGACAGCTGAGCCGCTCCAGCAGCTCTGCTTTCTGTACATTTCTGAAAAGTGCATCAAATTACTTTTTTGACTTTTTCAGAATTTGACCCAGTCAAATGCGGGACATCGTTTCAAAATCAGGACATCTGGTCGCCCTAGTTGCACCAAATCCAGAAGGTGTTCAGTTTGATTGAGACTTGGTAATTGTGGGGTACAGTGATCTTACTGTCATGTACAGGGAACCTGCTTGAGATTGTGACACGCTGCATTATCCTGCTGGATAGCCTACAGAAGACGGCTACACTGTTGTCATGAAGGTAGGGGCATGGTCAGCAGAAGTGCTCAAGAAGACCCAAAATATCCACCAGGCGGTTATACCAGCAGCAGCAGTAGCCTCATCTGCTGATACCAGGCAGGAGGGATTTTATGTCGATTGTGCTTTATTCTGACCTGAAATTGGGACGAGGCAACATTCCCGTTTTGTTGCCTATTCTTTGCCAGCCTGTGAACTGTGATCTGTTCTTAGCAGACAGGAGCAATCCTTAAGGGGATTCTCCATCTGCTTCAGGTTCTGATTGATTGTATGATCAGAGACGGTGTTCTGCATACCTTTCTTTTAACAAGTATTTAAGCTACTGCTGCCTTTTTATCTTCTCCAACCAGCCTTCTTCTGCGACCTCTCATAGCAACAAGGCATTTTTTTTACCTAACTGCTATTAACTTGATATTTTCATTATTTTGTAAGATTCTTTGAAATCTGGAGCTGATGCGCATGAAATACTTGTCAATCACTAGTTTCTGACATGCTCAGACCATATGGCACGAAAAACAATGCTATGTTCAAATTCTGACACTCAGGATTAACTTCAGCTAGTTGGCTTCACCATGTCTAGATGTGCATTGAGTGATGCCATATGATTGGCTGATTCACTTTCTCTAAAGAGATGTTGTTAATAAGCTGGCAGGTATTCACCACAATTTAAAATGTATGTGCCGAACAATAAAAAAAAATAAAAAATCTGCTACAGTAAAAACGCCACATCATCAAGGGTGGATACCATGGGATTATGCCTGCAAAAGATAAGAGTACAAGGCGAAAGTCACAATTTTTTGTCGAACTTTATCAGCCCCAGAACTGCATGAGCTCAGTACATTCTTCCAGAAAATTGTTTTTATTGGCAAGACAGACCAGAGGACATCCGAAGCAACAGCTTCCTGAAAGGACTGGCCCTTTTATCTTTGCTTTAAGGAGACCTGATTAGATCAAGCAGCACAGATTGAGTTGGAGTTGCTTTTGTAGCTCCTTACATTCATTATATTTATTAGTTGTGACAGCCCAGAGGAGCTGCCCCGACAGGCTTTAAAATCTAAAATGCTGCCTGCATATATCATAAAAAAAATCCATCTTAAAAAGAAACTTACAGTTTATTATATGGACCATCAATTGAGATTGAAGCTGGAGATATTTATGACATTTCTTTACAGTAAACATGTAGTTTGTCAGTCTTTTTATGGGACAGCGTATTCAATATGACAATGGAAAGCAACGTTTTTCCACTTGGATACAATTACGAAAAATGAAAGCTTTAACACTAGGCTGCCAGTCTGGCTTAGATTATATTAGGCACAGCATAGGATATATTGTAAATGACTTTAAGGATGCCCTGTCTGCCCTAAAGAAGGCTTTAGGAAAGATGATCCCATCCCTCTCACTTACGGCACTCCCTGAATAACTACTTCAAAACGCTTGTAAACCAGCTAGCACGGATGGATCTGGGCTGTATTGAAAACACATTGGCTCAAAATCTACGGCCTCTCATAATATGAAGAGATCCCGCATCAGTTTCAAGGTCAAACCTCAATAAAACCAAAGACGGCAATTTGTCAGAGTCTGCATGGTTTCCGTGGCCAGGCTTCGACATCATCTGCAGTCCATTTGAGACGCGATTGCTGCAGGCCCTGGAACGTATGTCGCAGCTGTCATTTTTCTCATGCACTACGTAAATAATATTTCTCTGAAACAGTTCTGGCCGTGCCGCAGAGCCCAATGACAATCGAGGATTTGTGGGCAGAGAAAAAAGGCAGGCAGACGTTTCCATTCACAACAACTCGACGCTGCTGCCCCGTCAACAGAAGAACGAGTGAAAGTGCGCTGAAGTTTTTTGCTCTCGGGAGGACGTCTTTTTGAACTGAAGTCTGAACCGTCCTTGTACATGGATTTCCTTTGCTTCCTGATGTTCGAGCTCAATTCCCGGGCTTACTGCCTGAAAGCCTTTGTGTGCTCTATCAGCTGTAAAGCAGAAGCCAGCCTTTCTTCCTGACAGGTTTGATGATGCCCAGCAACTGTCATCTGTCGGCAGCATCTGTGGGAAGCAGCTTGTTTTCGGCGATTGTGGATTTTCTGGCCGTACCTGTCAGTCTGACTCATAGGGGCTCATAACAGATGCTGCTGTACTTTAAACTCATTAACTGCATCCCACATTGCACATTGGTTGTCTTTCACTTGGAGTGGCATTTAGAGGTTCTTGGTTCAATGTGTTTGAGTTGGAACCAAGTGTGCGAGTTTGGAAAACAGGAATTTTAGAAAAAAAAAGGAGTCTAATGCTGCCAAACATGTGGATCCAGTTCAGATTTTTTTTTACTTTACTATGTCGTGTGACACGTGAATAACATCAAACTTACTTTAAACGGCTCATATGGCCAATTTTCAAATAAAAATCTTGACTAATTGAAACAAGTTGGAATAGTCTTATGTTTAGCTTGTGAAAAGAAACAACTTTAAAAGGAGGGAATACATCATAAATGTGTTGGAGTTCCATCCTAATAACTCTGGGCTTTGGAAGAATCCGTTGCAGACCTGAGTAATCCCTTTGACGAATAGCTCCGGTTCAAACCTGGCCTTCCCAGATCCAGCAGCCCTGTTCTAGGACCAATTGGGAGCATCCATTAGGGGCGTTCACATACATTTAGATGATCCCCCTGTTTGCATTACCCAGGCACAGATAATCTGTGTATACAGTGGGAAATTAGGGCCGAGCAGCCCCAGGCACAGGGGTAAGGGACCTCCACATGTAGACATCAAAGGGGCTGCAGCTGAGTAGAAGCAGGTGGGTCCTGTCTGTAGTCGAGCACAGGGTGGGCTGGAGTGGACAGAGGAAGGAGGGTGGTGTTCCCCCAGGCCAATTTCTGCTCAGTGCAAGATGGGGAGCAGTGCTCCAGTCTCAAAAATAACCCTAAAAACCTACTTGTTCAGGATAGCATGTTGTAATGCGTAAGTATGATCTAATTCTAAAAGAGCTGGATCAAAGTAACGAGTCAACAGATTGCAGCAAGTTAAAAAAACAAACGAGAAACTTAAAAAATAGCTAATTTGTTCAGGCAAATGAGCTGTGGAGGAAGCATAATTGCTGCCTGATTAAGTCATAGCTAAGTTCACAACAAAACCCCGAAATATACAAAGACACAGGAAGGACTGTAGGCTCTATAGTGCTACAAAAAATGTAAAACTTCAAGCACTTCAACATGTGATAAATAAGGGTTGAAAGTATAAAAAAGATTGAAAAGAAATGAGAAGCTACAGAATGCAGACAACTGAACTGAGATACTGAATGCCAAGCTGGAAAAAAACATCATCAATGTGTCGTATAAATGTATCAATGATAAATTAATAACACATTCATCCATCAATTTATCCATCTTTCCATGTGTTCACTGTCTTCTGCAAATGTAAGATCAGGCCGCAGGGATCAATGGTGCAGGAGGGGAACCCAGACATGAAAACTCTTCAGCGTATTCTGGGGATCCCAAGGCATTCCCACGCCAGATATATTGTCCCTCCAGTGTAATCTAGGTCTGCCCCGAACACACTGGCAGGCCTCAGTCACCCATTCAATTGCCCAAACCACCTCAGCTGGCTTCTTTTGATGTGAAGGAGCGGCACCTCTTGTATGAGCTCCCCCACAGATGACGTCATCCTTGACCCTCCGTCTAAGAAGGAGTCCAGCCATCCTACAGTGGAAGCTCGTTTTAGCCACTTGAATCTGGGTCCTCATTCTTCCAGTCATGTTCCAAATCTCATGGTGATTGGTGAGACTCGGAACGTAGACAGAATGATAAATCAAGAACTTCACTATTTGGCTAAGCTCTTTCATCACCATGACAGACAGAAGGAATGCTCCCCTAGCTACAGACAAAGCCCCAATCTGCCTGTCCTTCTCCCACATCATACTACTACTACTTGTTAACAAGACACCTCTGCTTGAGGGACAGACTGGCCCACCCCCACTCCCCACATCCCTTGAAGGAAGACGACGCAATCTGTTTTCTCCCAGTGGAGATTTGGAGGGAATGAGCCAAGCGGTCAATGAAGGCGATGGCCTTAAGGTGCCACCATAACCAGCAAGGAACAAAACTAGACCCTGAGTTTCACCAACAAAACCCCCAAATCTACACGAGAAGGTATTGTCCATTAACAGCAGTGGAAAGGGACAGCAGTGGCCGAGGTCAACCCACACGGGGAACTAGTTTGACTTTGCAGCAAATGCAGACGCAGCCTAGACAAGAACCGTGTAGCACTTGAACCCCAGTAAACCGTACTGCTGCCACATCCCTGACTAAATACCTTCAGAGAACTGGTTATAAGCTTCCCTTTAACCACAAAACACATGTGGACCAGCAGCAGTCACTTTTTTTCCTCAACATGTTCTTTTGTACTTTTTTCTTTTGTAAGCCAACAAACTATAAATATAAATAACCAATAATGTGTTCATTTATTGGATTGTAGCACGTTAATTCCTTCAAAGAGATGACCTGCTCAAAATAGTTCCTTAACTTTGATCAATTTCAAAATACTAGAATCTACTTTGATAATATCCTTATTCCATTTAGACCACTTATTCCTTAGATAGGAAATTCTTTTGACCAATCTGTATAATCTGATTGAATTTTACTTTGGAAAGAGCCTTGAGATGATATGTATCATTAATTGGCGCTATATAAATAAAATTGGATTAAATTATTATTTGAAGACAACATCTGCACTGCCTGGGTACACTGTACCTACAGGTCTGTGAAATAAAAGTGTCATAGCTCTACCCAGATGGAGTTCATCCAAAAGTACCTTCAAATACTTGATGCTTAACTCAACGGCAGATTTAATTCCTGGACTTCAGGAAGGACATGTTTGCCAATAATTGTCCCTTACAAAGATAAGAGATCAAATCCTACGAGGCATGTTTTTTTTTCATTTTAAAAAATCATCATAATGAATTCCAAACTGTGTAAATACTAATACCACTTTTGAAACTGTTTGTGGGTAAAGAAACTGTTTCTAATCTGAATCAGCAGACTCATGGCTAGTGGTCTGTTGCACTAACTTTTAGAGCTTGTCATTGGAGATAAAAGTTTATGGAGTGATTTACGATGCTGTAGGTTGATGCAAGCTCCACAAAACAACTGAAATTGAAGATTTGGTTTTTGCTTTGTTTTTGGTGTAAAATAAAGTAAAAAAAAAATTCTTAACAGTAGTAACACCTGAATTTGGAGGAAAAAAAAGATTTGTTGCTTTTTTCAATCCCTTGGGAGTAAACACTTTGTTTTGTGCTATAATAGGTTCCTCATTTGGTGCCAAGGAAAAAAAGGAAGAAACCTGAGGAGGTGGGGTTAATGCGAGAACGATTTTTCATCAGCCGCCTGAGTTTTAAGCTGCGTGCTGACACCATAAATAGCTGATAATGGTTCATCTGGAGAAAAGCTGTTTTTCAAACTGCCTGTTTCCTGCTCTGACCTCACATGGGGGACTGTTTGTTGGTCTGCACCAAGAAACAGCTCTCCTCAGGTGTCTGAGTACTCAGGCCGTTAGTTTCTTGTTTATGCTGCAGTTATGTACCACTAAAGGACAACAAGGGCAAAAAAAAAAATCAGAGGGTGCCCTACAGTTTCTAAAACTGGGACCTCAGAGAAAAGAAATACTGATGTTTCTGGTGTCCCCTTCCTCATGCTAGCTTGGAGGTTAAGGTTTTTAACTTTTTTGGTATGTCTACTACAGGAACCGAAGCTTCATGGACTGGCTGAAGCCAAGTCACTACTATGGGAGGACCCAAGACCCAAGTTGAGTAGGTTTATAGCTGGGGTGGCATGCACTGACCAACATGGCGATTGTCACAAGTTGGTTTTGTGAAACTGGCCTTATTTATGTGAGCACGTCACAAAAATGGCTTGGGTGAAAAGAGTTTTATACCTTTTTTAAAATAATCAATAACTTAAAGTATATAAGGACCATTTTTCACAGAACCAAGGGTAAAACAAAGTGCTTTACACAGGTTAAAAACATAAAGACATACATTTAACCACTAGAAACACAAACAACTAAACAATCAAATCAAACCACAGTAATTAAACAATGAGAAAATAAAATGTAGAGGAATCAATCAGGATGCAGGATGCAGGATGATTACCATATTTTTGAGAATATAAACCACACCGGATTATAAGGCGCACTAAATATTCTTCCCAAGTGTGTATTATCACTCCGCCCCTTCACGTACACAGCTCTCTATCCGTCTCTGTCTGGAGGACTAAAGCTGTACTTACACATTTTAACAGATTTTTGAGCACACTGTACCACATAAAATCAGCCAGTAAGCACAACGGTAATCATATATAAGGCACACCGTCAATTTTTGAGAAAATTTAAGGATTTTAAATACGCCTTACTGTCCGAAAACTACGGTTACTGTGAAAATATAAAAGTTTAGATTTTCAAGGAAGCACTGGAGTGATATCTATGTTGTACATGGAGAAAGGTAAAATTAACAAATACAATACCTAAAAAACAAAAGGTTAAGACCATACATAGTAAAAATAAATAATGATAAAATCTAGCACACTGTTAAATAATTTTCTTAAACAATATAATAGTGCTTGCCAAAACAGCCAAAGTAGCTGAAATTATAAAAAAGAAAGCTGGAGTGTTTTCTTAGTTTAGCTCATTTATATGCTAAACATAATTTATAAATATATACTGTATGTGCTAAAGTTAAATCCTCCAAACATCACCATTTACTTTGAAAGCATGTCCACAAATGAATGAATGTTTTATACAATTTTCCATAATTTCAGGTAGTATGGTGTACATTGATGCACGTCTCAGCCTTTTGGTAAAGGAGTTGCCTCTTGTAGGGACACAGCATTCTCCGTTGTTTCTGGTATGAGTTGCTCTGATTTGGGGCATACGTCTCTGCTGGGATGTCTTCAGCTCTTTAATCTAAGAGCACACTTCCCTGATAACATATTACATGCATTCAGGGAATCTGGCTTCATGTATAACACAGACATATTTTTCTAAACGTGGTTGCTTTTGGTTTTCTACCTGATAACTTAGTTTTACTTCTTGACCTTTACTCAGTCCAATCAGCGGCATCATCCCTTCTGTGTCTGTAACTAGTTTACGTTAAATCCATGCGTGCAATACCCCTGAGGGAGGTGCTTTAAGCGGTTGGGCATTATTTGGTTCTTGGAGAGAGGAAGGGTCCCACAGGCTTGTTTTAAATATTTGGTTATTTCAGCATTTCAGAGCCCATATTTCCATGGTTTTTAAGCTGAGATAAAGCTGAGATGATGAGCTGTGTGGGCTTTGCACTGACTTAACTTTGTATAAATACTTTAGATCCCTCTTGGTTTTAGTGAAAACAGGTGGGATTTTTTTGTGTTTGTTTGTTTGTTTTTTTGCCATTTTGATGAAGATGCATGAACACCCGGGCATGGAAAACTTTCTATAGAGAGGGTCAGCTTTTTTTTTCACATGAGCTCTCTGTTTATCTTCTACTGAGATTAATTTTTTTAGCTCGTGTTTTTATAATTTTCTGTAAGTACAGCTGATTAATAAACATCCAAAAACTGTTATTAACAACAAAGACCCACCATGTTTGCTTATTGCAATTATTTACAGGAACCTTCAACATAGCTCATCGTGTTGACAAGAAAAAAAATATCAGGTTTTGCATTTTGGCACAAACAACGTTGTGCCTTTCCAAACCACTCCGAATTCCAGCGATGGCCTTAAAATTATTCTGATGCCAAAGTGTTGTCCAAATTAATTATGTTCACATGAATTGTAGACCACGCTCTGGGGTCATTGTCTGCTTCTTAACTCTGTTGACATGTATCGTTATCACATTTCTTCGAACATTCGACAGGTTTAGACCTAAAACCACCCCCAGTGCTCTGACTGCCCTCTGGCTTCTGTTATAATCACAGTTAAAGCATTGGGGAAACATGTTTTTTATGGTCTGACAAAAAAAGCATAATGTATATCCCTGTTGTGCTCGCTGCTCACAAGGTTTTAACCTCTGGGCACTAAAGTACGTGGAAATATTTATATTCCCCTCAGCAGAGGGGCTGTAACTTACAGCAGGAAAGCCAATTTCACATGCTGGAAGTTCATTCTCAGCCAAGCCTGACGCCCCTGCTGCCTCACTTCCAGAATTCTCAGTCCTCCCTTGTCTCGCGTCTGCTCCAGGAGCAACATCCTATGCGGTTTGGTTACACATGCATACTTATTAGAGGAGAGTATATGTCTTTCTACGGATAATGCAAAGTATTTCCTTCCATGTCTTCGCATGGAAAATTTGGGTTTTCTACGTAGTTATAAGGTTGGTGCTATTTAAAGCCAAATGTTTAGGATACTAAATCCCAATTTTGTGAAATTGTTCCACTTTTCCAGTTCCAGTAAAAAAATATTTAACAAAACACAAAAATAACTTAGACTTAGACATCTTTATTTGTCATTTTGTATGTACAGAGTGCGTACAGAACGAATATACAGAACGGAATATACAAAAACAGTAAAGTTCCTTGGTAAAATACTCACACTCCCTGACATGTTTCAGTCTGTCACAGAAAATTGGAATAAAATACGCTGAAATTGATAGTTGTTAAAAGTGCAAAGTGGGTGCAGAAATTCACTGCAAATAAGTCTTTTTCGGGCATGTCTGCACCCGCCTTCCACATTTAATTACATGTTTCACACTTAGTCACTCTGGATGGAGAACATCTGTGAGTAGCAATTGTTATGTCTTTACAATGGTGTCCTGTTGTGGTGTCCTGACTTTGACTGGGCCATTTCAGCACATATACTTTGATCTAAACCATTCTATTGTAGCTCTTTTCCTGCTAGAACGTGAACCTAATGCTCAGTCTCAAGACTTTTGCAGCCTCTAATAGCTATTCTTCCTCCTCCCTGCTGAAGAAAACAATTTGCATAGCATGTTGCTGTCATCGCCAAAAGTCACTAGAGATGGTGAGTTGAGGGTGATTTGCAGTGTTGCATGAGGTTAAAGGGTTATTTTTGTATTTAGGCAAAAAAGATTAATGGTTTCTCATCTATCTTAAACAGTTTCTTTCTTCTTGGCACTCCTCCATAAAGAATTGGGGAGTCCACAGCCACAGTTGCCCTGATAACTCGCTAGATCGTTGTCCTAATAGTTGCCATACTGTTTCCATTTTCAGATGATAGGTTAAAAGTGCTCTATGTAATGTTCAAAGCTTGGAATGTTATTTTATAACAAAACTCTGCTTTAAACTTATACACAAATTTGTCCCTGACATGTTCGGTGGGTTTCTTTGTTTTAATTATGCTGTTTGTTAACTTGTGCTCTCTAATAAGCCACGCAAAGTCTGTGGCAGACATTAATACTGAGTGAGATTAAACTACTAATGGGTTGCTTTTATCTACCTGTTAGGTGAAGAGAAGGCGACCAACTGCAGTGGATTGTAGTGAGGAGTAACAGGGCTGAACAGAAGCGTAACCCACATTTTTCAGGTTTTATGAAGATCTTAGAACCATGTATCAGTTTCCGTGCATGTCACAAGTATGTACTAGATTGCGTTAACCATTATAAATTTCATTATATTAGATAGAAACAACTAAAAATAGTTTTGTGAAGAACTAAAAGTATATTTTTAGATGGAATATGGTATGACGTCACACACAGCATCTCTCTGTGTTGTTCTCCAGTCTCTTATTTACAAAGCCGTGCATGCAAACATCTGCCACTCAGGGTTTAGCCCCTCCCTCCCCGTAAGATGCCACTCCTGCTTTCCGATAAGGACCCGTTTTTACACCCAAAACAACGGTCTTTGGCAAAGAAGTTGTCATTAAGGCAAGAGACCAAACATGGATCAAGAATGCCCTTACTTTTCCAAGGTGGAGAGCAATTCGAGATGCAGAAGCAGCTCCAGTTTGACTCGGACCTTTTGTCCTTTTAACAGGTGAGTGGAGAGAGTGAAGGTTAGTGGTACAGTGTGAAGGTTCAACTCCTGAAGCTCTTTGCAGTAGTGGAGAATCTTCTCCAGGGACTGAAACATTGGTGGAAAACAACATCTGATCATTACAATGAATGCTCGTTCTTTTACTGAGGCTGTGGGGGGAAAACAGTGGACCTAAAGAGTTTCTTTGACACAACCACAGAAAGTTTGAGTCTTTTCCAATGTACCGTGCCAATGTTCACGCAGTGTCTGAGGAAGAAGTTCCCAAGGTTAGACAGGTCACCGTTATCTGACTGTGAAGTAGGGAACGTCTTCAGGAGGTTAAAAGCTACATCTTCTTGTCCATGGGTGACGAGGCTCATGACGAGGTGAACAGCATGAAGTCAAACGTTTGTTTCTGTTGGAGTTATAGTGCTTTTAGACTGTGTTGCTCTGTTGATTTGATTCATTGTAATGCTACAATTGTGGCATGTGGGTTAATAGTTGGAGTTTGACCAGCAATGGGCCAGGCGTTACCGTTGAGTGAGGCGAGTAGCCGGTAGCCTAGCTAACACAGTTAGCATTGTTTAATGCAGCCCGCCGGGCTCAAGAGCTGTGGTGAGATTTCACTTTTTGCTCCTTTAAACAAGTTAATAAAAGTAGTATAATATCAGACTTTCAATGACTAAAATAATATTTAGTCTGTGTATCCAATTTTGGAGACACAGAAAATAGTCGTTATAGTATATAACGTTTATTGCAATAGTAGAATTGCAATACATGTTCACTCTATTGTAACACTTTCATTAGACGTTATTAGACTAATGATTAAAAAGAGAAGGTACGTAATTGTGTCAATTTAACTTCGAAGATGTCTTACTTCATAAGAAAGGATGCTTCCCCAAAACCTGATTGTATTCAGTGAGTGTGAAAAAGGACATTAAACATCCTGATATTTACACATCACATCCAATTGTCCACTGGAAGATATGCAACAAAAGAAAAGCATGTGCATGCTGACTGTAGCCCTGAAATCCAGATTTCCGTGGACTTTGAGGAAAAAGGTCAATCTTTATAAACTCCCCCGCTGCAAAGTGGCATTTACTCAGTGCAGACATTGGATCCTCATAACGTGCCCATGATGTGGTTACGAGAACATCCTGAAGATGTTTGAAGAGTTTCAGTCAGGCTTCAGAGATCATCATAATGCTGAAACAGCCCTGGTGAAAGTCTCTAATGATATTCTCATGGCCCCAATTAATGGACTTGTGTCTGTACTTTTCCTGTTAGATCTCAGTGCTGCATGTGATCCAGTCTATACCAATATTCCCTCTGAAAGTCTTGAACGGGCTGTAGGGTTAAAGGGAAACGCATTAGGCTGGTTTAAATCTTATTTATACAACATGTTCCAGTTTGTTCATCTAAATGATAAATCTTCTGGAAAGTTACATTTTACATGTAGAGTACTACGGGGATCAGCGCTTTGCCAAATTCTCTTTACTATGTATATATACTTCCAATAGGTAAAACGACCAGACAGCATGGGATACATTTCCACTGGTATGTTGTTAAGTCAAGTATGTCACAGCAAGGAGACACATGCAGGGCAGGAGTACTTGAGGACCTCTGCTTTGGTCTTGACAATTGGCTCAGAGCTGATCTGCTTTGCTGTGTTTCTGTCCTAGATTAAGCCACCAAAGGTACTAGTACTTCCACTGACCGTTTACTTTTCTATCACATAGAAAGTACTCCCAAATCAGCGTGTCTGTGTTATCTTTGTGTGTCCGTGCTCTGTCTTCTCAAACCACCAGTGGTCGTTCGCAATGAGCCTGGTTCTGCTGGAAGTTTCTTCCTGTTAAAGGAGCGTTTTCCTGAGGATCTGAGGTTTTCATCCAAGCACAAAGCCAGGACCTTCCAGTTGTGAGACAACAATGTTATAAAACCAAGCATGCAACGACTTTTTCATGTCTTTATCAGAACCTAATGTCCTCTCGACTTACAAGAATATTAGACCAGCGGTTTTATGAAGTTCATCATGGAAACTGAGGCCACATACATGCAGTAATATGTAGCTGCTGTTGAAGATTTAGGCTCATGGTTATGTTTTTACTCGGTTAATAACACAGTCCCACAACATGTGCTTATATACCACTTCTAATTGACACACAGCTTCAGTTTTGTTCTTGCATAAACAGATGGGTGCTTAGTGGGAAAAATAAAGCAGTAACAGACCCAGGAGAGTAAAGCCAAACTGGAAGCTGGAGGTCGTAAAAGCAGGAACAATGAAATAAAGAAGTGCTGGAAACCTGTGATGAGGTACTGAGTGGTGAGTCATGAGTTGTTTACTCACTAAAAACTAACCCTTTTTAGATTACACATAGTTATCACAATCATTGTCAACATGGACATAATTTACAATACAAATCATAAGTGAGCATTTGTATAATGAACTGGAGTAAAACAGTTTTTTTTTTACTTTTTTTGTGATGTATACAGTGTACCCAACTGTCTGGCTGGGTTTGGTGCTCAAATGTTGGATTCTTAAGCTGCTGTCAAACTGTTTCCTATCTTGCCGTGTTAATGGTGTATTGAAGGAAAGAGTCGCACACCTCTACATGTCAGGAAACAAAGGGGAATACAAGTATGAATGCGACATGCATGCCTGGAAATAAAATGTCAGTGCCATCTGAGTGCATCCAAGGGATCAGATAATGATTAGCCTTATTAATGAGAATATAGGTCATGCTGTCAGTTTCACTTTCAGCCGTCTGACATCCAAAGGTGAGTGAATCTTCATCAGCAAAGACAGAGTGTTTGCATAGTGTTGCATGAGATTGAGTAATGTTATCATGGTATCTTTGCTGCTATAAGAGTCAAAGCTTCATCCACTCTGTAGCACCAACACAATAAAAATACACAATTTGTGTCAGAACTGTAGTGCCTGTGCTTCAAAATGTTTCAACATGTCTAAAGAATCTGGAATACATTGCCTTAGCTGGTGATCAAGTTTTGCGTGCGCCAGTGTTAAATGAGTAGAGAGGCGAGGTTGAAGCATTATTTACCTGAGGCAGCATGTCTTCCAAAGCAACGGAAAGCAAATCATGACTAAGGCATGAAAGTGAAGACATGTAAATGTAAGCTGTTATACCTTGTCGTGTTTCAATTATACAGGGCCATTCTAGCCTACTTCATAGAACCATGTTATTTATAATAGCTTGGAAGTTGTCAGCAAAGTATTGATTAAGTGTTAGTTCATCAGCTCGTGTAGTTTTGAAAAGAAAGAAAATGAAAACGCTTCAAGCAGTTTTACTTGTGTTTGGTAAACAGCCGTGCAAATAATCTCCGGGACAAAGCAAACGTGCTTATCACTTGTTTTCTGAAAAATTATCCAAACTGAGGGACTAAATGTGTTGAGATGGCCCAAAGGGAAAATACAGAGTTGGGGTATTACTGTTAAATTACTGGTTACCATTTTATCTTAACAGATCTGTGCGGTTAAATTTGTTGAATTAAGCAGAGCAAATAAGACACTGTTCACTTTGACAACAAATTTAATCACTATTCCAACATTAAATCCATCTGTCAGTCTTCGAGTGGACAAAGCTTAGTTTGACCAGACACTCACATATTGAAAAAAAAATTTTTGGTCAGAACCTTCCATCAGCTTGTTGTTTTCCTTAAGGGACATGACTTTTAAAAATCTCCCCCGGACAGTTGGAAATTTTACGAATTAAGCAGAAAAAGGTACAGGTAGGTGAAATGGTGCAAATCTTCTAACCTTAGAGACTCTATGGCATTTGTTTTAATCTCTTTCAGATTTTACCGGTCTTTCTCACCAAAAGTCAAACCTTTTCCATATATGTGTGTCTCACCTCTAATTTGAGAGGCAATCCTTCTTTAACAAGAACACATTCCAGAAACATATTTTAGTTGATTTTTCTCCCAAGATCATCAAAGAATTGCGAAATTCATATTCGACTGGTGCTGCCACTGTGTCTGGGGCTTGTTTTTCAGATTAAAAGTACCATTAAAAAGTAACCTTTAACATGGTATTAAACATTCCTTTCATTAAGCCCACATTTGTGTTTACATTTTTTTGGTCCTATGTAGTTAAGATGTCTTAACTGTGATTTCATTAGCTGTAATTCAAATATCATCATTGTTAACAGATATAAAGGCTTGAAAACATCATGTTGTGTATAATGAATCTATATGATGATTATTTTGTGTTAAACATTTGCCGAAGCAGTTAACAACATTGATGTGGGAAATGAATGACGTTCTTAAACTAGTTTTCTAAGCTGTAAATTGTGAGTTTCACCATGTATTATATCAGACTTTGCTGTTGACACGACTTTACATTTATCTCAGTTTTGGACATGATGTAAACCTGGTGAGGGTTTATTATTGATATAGTAGTTGATAATTTACTTGTCTTTCTTTTCACAATATATATATATATATTTTCCTTTAAATAAGACTGAATTATTTTGCACATGTTGAAAAGCAAATAAGTCTAATTTGTGTAACATATTAAATACCCAACTATATCTTCGAATATTTGCTAAAAACATTTGTTGCCTTTTGCAGTAAAACACTACATACAAGAGACCCAAGTGTTAAAAGCATTTAAATCCTAATGCTAATTAAATGCTGTGTCAAATAATGCTCTGATTGATAGAATAGGCCTGATTGTGAACAGTGTGAGTCTGATTACATGACTAAACTGTTATGGGATCCCCCACCAGCAATTTCAGATAGTCTAGCCACAGAGTTTCAATCCCCGAGCTTTTTTAAAATCCACAATTACCATCTGAATAGCCGAAAATGGTGATCTATTTCATTTCAGGACTAATACAAAACTCAATTGCTCTTGATTTCCAGCAGCTCCCATTTATACTGAAGGTCATGGATGATGATATTCAGGAAAAGTTCTGAAGAAGGCAGACGACAGCAATCTATTTATTTAAGTGTGTCTCTATGTCATAAGTCAAGATTTATATAATGGATATTCTAATGGAAATAAACTACTGTTTGAAGTTCTTCCTTTAAAATTGGAAGTTTATCCATTACCAGTTTATATTATACACAAAAAAGACTAAAAAAGATCCAAAGTGCAAGAGAATAAATGCATGAATACATAAAAATGCAAATCAATACTAAATAGTTGTATTTGTTTATATGAAATGCAGCTGAACAACTTCCACTGGAGATCACAAAAAGGATGTGTTTTATTTAGAAGGGAGCTTTTTGTCTGCAGTAATACTTGATTGGACTTTGCATGAAGTATTTTAGATACTTTTAAAAACAACTGCAGGATAAAGGCTAGATGTTTAGCCCTCAGGGGGGCTGGAACTAAAATACGCTCCGGATTTTCTCCCACATAGGCCTAATTCCTCAGCCACCAACACGATTGTTCTGATGTCGGCTCACCACAGAAATATTGAGAGGAAGATTGTGTTGTGCCATTATGCATGCTTTAACTCTCACTCTGTCAGGTATTGTCCGCTGAATATCAGCCCAAACAGCTGAAGTTGAGCTTTCTCAACTCCAACAACTGTTGCTTTGCATCCCTTGCAGGCTTCGTGTCGCTCTGGCTTCCCTTTAATCACAAAACTTACATATTTGTCGTCTCTAGAATTGCCTCTGTGGCCTCGCCTTGCGTCACATTGCTCCCATGTGGCACCTGTGCTTAGGGATATCATGTAAATCTGTCGCTCGGCCTGACACCTTCACGTTCAGTGTGAACACACCTTTACACTCTGATACACTCTCATGTTCTCAGCTGCTCCTGAGAGGGTCAGGTCCCATGCTGTGGTTGACTGTCAAGGGTGTTCAGGATAACTTTTTAGCAATTGAATGAGGCTGGACCAAGGCCCTGGACTGGAAGGCTGTTTAGGACTATCACGACCTCGTTTAAAGGCCGTAACAAAAAGGAGACACACCATCTGTACAAGGCAAGCTAGTCACCAAAACACAGCTGCCCCACCTGTAAAGAAGTGCCAGTTTAAATGAGGTATCATCCAGGATTGGTGGAGCAATCAAGGTGAGTATCCAATCGGCAGAAAAGGGAGAATTTTAACAGGAAGTACAGGAGGAAATACAGGAAATGACCCAGGAGAAGGTCTGCATCGAGATTCCATAGCGGAGCCAGCTGGCAGGAAGAAACAACTGCACCTGAATTTAAATCACACCAGAAAAGGGAAAACATAAACGAAGGCCACTGGCCGTAACAAGGACTTTGCATGAATGAACGGATTGTCTGTCTGCGTCTTTCCTCAGATAAAAGGAATTACCCAGGAACCAGCAAGGCTGCCTTAAACTGGGAACTGGGAGCATCAATGTCCACAATGATGGAAGTTTTTCATCTTTATGGAGTGAAAGGTTGGAGATAAAAAAAAAGGTTGAATATGAAATGTGCAGCTCCCAACCAGGACAAGCCAAATCCCTTCTGTAGCAAGGTTTCAATGTCAGAGAAGACAAGAAGTATGTTTGGAAAGATCAAGGTGAGGCATTTCCAATAATACTGCACCAACTGTCAAGCAAGAGGGTGGTTGCATCATGCTGTGGAGATTCCAGTGTTAGTTGCTTGGATTCATTGCACAAAGTGATTGTATAAATGATCAACGATCCAAAACTCCTTTACTTCACCTCAAATTAACGATAAACTGTACATTTGAAGTCACTGGGGTGTTCCTGCAGGGCAAAGATCCAAAACACACAACTGTTATTCAAACGGACATCTTCACAAAGCTCTGATTTAAAGTTTGTTCAAAATTTGTCGATTGGAAATCTCTAAACCTATAAACATGGGCCTGGAGCACTACCCGCATCTCTTGTCTGTGGACAGTTATGCCAACTGCATCTGATAAAGCTTTAAGAGCCACAAAGGAAAAGAATTGGTGAAGCTAACTAATGGACAAATGCTTCACTCTTTCCCTGACTGAAAGTCTTTTTTTAAATCTTTGATAATTCATTTGCTACATGACATAATCCAGATTGAATAACAAATTATATATTAATGTCAAAAATATTGATAATAATAAACAGCATGACAAAATAACAGCACAAAATGTATAACCTGTTTGCAAGGAAATAGAAACTCAACTCAATCAAAGTCACAGCAGAAACCTACACAGTATGTGTTTCTATTTTATGTGTTTATTTTCAGTGATAATTATATAATTAACCTGAAGTGATTTAATTCATTATGGGTTGAATAATTAAAGCTTGAATAATTAGGTCTCTTGTTAAATAGTCCAAACAAATGAAAACAGTTGCAGGTTTAATCTGTTGTGTATTTTAATGACTCAACCACATTCTTTAGATCTTGTAAACCTACTTTATTGTGTTAGAAACAGAGTATTTCTTCATTTATGTCAAAAAACGGACCAACGATCGTGAGATTTGTTTCAGAGACCGAAGTCAGAGGAGACAATTCATAGTAAACTGACTTTCTGACAAAGTGACCAGTTTATATAAAATGGAGCTAAATGCGGAAATTCAGACTGAAGAAACTCATTGCTTACCTCCATCAATCAGGGACTCCTTCGCCTCCGACGCAAGCCAATCAGCTTTGAACTGCTCCTCCTCGAAGCCAATCAGTGTCCTGGATCCGTCTTAAAAGAACTTTAAATCCAGCGCAACTTCTACCCAGCAAGCAAGCAGTCGCTGTGCGATGTCTGATCTGGACTCTGATGACCGGATTCAACCCACCTCCATCCCCTTCTCCACCATCATAGCAGCTCCATCTGGCTTTCCTATGTGCTCCTACAACCTTGTTCCTATTAGAGTGTAATTCCTCCTGGACTCTACAGAATTCCCTGTCATATCTCAATCGGTCCGGCAGAGACCGCCATGCTGAGCCTGGTTCTGCCAGAGGTTTCTTCCCAAAGGGGAGTTTTTCCTCTCCACAGTCGCTTCAAGCTTGCTCATCATGGACAGTCATGCAAACCCGTGTTTATCAAATTGGACATCTAGCAAACAGATCATCACATGGACTGAACAAACTTCTTCTATCTCCACTCCACCACCAGTTTCAGGCCTGGGGGATCATTCCTATTCTCATACACCTGCTTACGCATATTGAAGTATAATTCAGCGTGAATGTTCCTGCCGAGGTCTGAGCGCCAAACTCTTAAAATATTGTATCAATAAATTCTTCTAATTGTCTCTTCTTTCTGTGTGAGTTTTTCAGATTGAATTGATGTTATCCTTGACCTGTTGCCAGAAATATGATGAAATTATATATAATTTGGAAAATTAAAATTACCCAGCTTCCAGCAGATGACAAATGCTAAAATCTTGTCATTGCCTCGCGCTCATAATGCAAAATCCTGATTTTCATTTGGGTTCTTTTGCAGCAACAACATACAACTGCAGGTATAATTTATTTGTTTTACATATTTTATACTTGGAAAATAACAACCAACTAAAGAACTTGTAAGCTTCTTGCATGATTTACATTCTTTAGTTGTGCTTCTTAAACAAATTAGCTTTGTATGATGTATATTGTCGAAGGTACGCATTTAAAATATTTTTTTTTCATCTCAGTAAGTTCTTTTGTGGTTAAATATAGGGTAAATAAAGTAAAAGTATTAGTTAGGCTATACAATTTTATTTAATGTTAATGAATGTTTCTTTCTAACATGTAAATATAAATCAATACAATTATAATACTAGTATTCAACAAGTTCACAAGGGTGTGATGAATTTACATAAATATATCTAATATTTTAAATCAAAATACCTGTTTTGGCCTATAATGTAAAACCTAGTTACTTGTCCTCCTTAAAGCCATATAAAAACACACACACACGCATCCTTGCATAAAATACAAAGTGAGAACCGTGCCTTGACTTCCATAGACTTCCATTCACTTTCATTTTAAAGCTTTTCTATGGCCTAACCCTGACCCTAACTTTTACTGGTTTGTACCTAACCTTAATTTAAACCTAACTGACACCTTAGTGCTAAAACTAACCCCTTGCCCAGAAAAAAGTGAGGACCAAAAAAGGTTCTCACTTCACATCAAAGTCCTCTACCTCCAAATTAAGCAATAAAAATACTCGTTCAGCAGCAAGTAGAAAAACACACACACTCAGACATGTGTGTGTGTGTGTGTGTGTGTGAGAGAGTAAAAGAATTGCGTTGACTTGTGAACTCTTTAATTTGACAGTTTCTAGCCAAAGAGAAAAACTGTAACTTGCTTTTTAGGTGTTATACTAGTACTGCATCTCCCCCACTAAAAAAATAAAAAAAACTTTGTGAAATACAGCAGAGAGTACTGCAGGTGTAGGCTGCAGGGGGTCAGACCTGTGACGAGTCTGTCAGAAACAGACAAGCACACGTGGGTGTCCGCTGCTACTGACCATTTATAGAAACAGTCCCTGGGAGTAGTTTTGAAGTGTGTCTAGCTTTAAACTCTTTAAAAGGTCCTATTAAACAGCAGATAACCGGCATAGAGCAACCGAAAGGAACGAAAAGTTACTGAGGTTGGAAGCTATCTTAAATGAGAACAATAATTCAATTCAATTCAATTCAATTTTATGTATATAGCGCCAATTCATGACACATGTCATCTCAAGGAATTTTACAAAGTCAAATTCAATCATATTATACAGATTGGGTCAGATTATACAGATTGGTCAAAAATTTCCTAAATAAGGGAACCAGTTGATTGCATCAAAGTCCCGAGAAGCAGCATTCACTCCTGAAAGAGCGTAGAGCTACAGGGACAGTCGTCTGCATTGTACATGGCTTTGCAGCAATCCCTCATACTGAGCAAGCATGAAGTGAATCATCTCAGCAGAAATGTTAGACTTCAAACTGTATGGGAATAACTTTATAATCCCAGATTTATGGGCAGTACCAGGACATTGTTGATGTAACCCTGCCTTGATTTTGTTTTAACAAACACTTGTTTGTTCCAGAATAGGACATTTATAAAATAAAATATATTGTTACACCAGCTGATTATTTCCTAATAGGGAAATTTAATTAACGGGATCTGATACTTTCCTTCTGAAATCTAATGGCGACAGTAATGGATGATTCAGCTTTTCTCTGACTATAAAAGATTCAAACGATCCTGCATGCTCCTGCCTTGCCTTTCTATTCTCAAATACCTTATTTCTATGCAGAAGGAGTATATTTCAAACACTCTCAGACCATCTGAGGATTTCAGCCTTACAGAAGGAGACAGTTTCAATTATCAGTCAACCGACAACAAGATCCAAAACAACTCAAAGCAGTCCACCCTCACTTTGCTTCGAATTAACAAGCTGCGGGTCAGTTTCTCATTTAATGGCCGCCGCAACACCTTTTCAGAAAGCCTCCTACTGGAAACACCTGTCAGCAGCACAGCAACATGTTATCCTGAGGGCCAGGTAGCGCTCTGCCTGGGTTAGAGAGTAACAGGGAGAAAAGGGACAGTGAGGTGTGTGAGAGGATTTGTTTTTGGCTCCTGTCTGGCACCTCCGCTAATCTCAAGGCTCTAATGTTAGCAGCAGCTCAAGGGGGAGTGGAGCCAGGAGCCAAATGCTATTGCTAGGTGAGGATTAAACAGAATAAAGGCACGACAGAAGTGCAGCACTTGGGTGTTGTCTAAGTTTTTGTCTGTAAGAATTATTTGGTGGGTAAAATATGAACAGCACATTTATTTCCATGGCGACTGTTACTTGTTACCTAACTTTGTCATCATGCTTCAAGTAAATGCAGCTGTCAGCTGCCTTTAGACCCTTTACACTGAGTACGAAACACGAGGAGCTATTTTTATGTGAAAAGGTAGGAGGATGACACGAGAGCTGAAGCACATCAGAAAAATAAAAGCATTTAAATGCAGCATGCGCACACATAAATCTATTTTATTTCTTACTTTGTTTATATTTTTCTTCATAAAAATGTTGCACTTTTTGCACTTGCTCACCGCAATGAGTGTCGGTCACTTTGTGTTTTGCTGGTTTTGAGGAAACCCTACTGTCATCCTAAGTTTTTAGTTTTATTATTTCAATTCAATTAAATTTTATTTATCTAGCGCCAATTCACAACACACATCATCTCAAGGCTCTTTCCAAAGTCAGACTCCATCAGATCCTCCAGGTTGGTCAGAAAGTTTCCTCTCTAAGGAAACCCAGCAGGTTCCATCAAGTCTCTCCAAGCAGCATTCACTCCTCCTGAAAGAGCGTAGAGCCACAGTGGACAGTCGTCTGCATTGTTGATGGCTTTGCAGCAATCCCTCATACTGAGCATGCATGAAGCGACAGTGGAGAGGAAAACTCCCCTTTAACAGGGAGGAGAACCTCCAGCAGAACCAGGCTCAGTGTGAACGCTCATCTGCCTCGACCCACTGGGGCTTAGAGAAGACAGAGCAGGGACACAGAAAGCACAGAAGCTCACATTGATCCAGGAGTACTTTCTATGTTAGATGGTAATAGAGGATGATCTGCCTCCCCTGATGATGTCACAGCTAACAGAACGACAGACCAGGTGTACCTTCTATAAAGAAAAATCACAAAGAATAAAAAGTTAAAAGTTTAAATAACAACAAACAATGCAAAATGGAGAACAGTAGGAGAACTCAGCAGTTAGAGAAATAGACCCTAAGCCACTCTAGCTAGAAGCTTTGTCAAAAAGGAAAGGCTAATGAGGTCAATTGTTTAAATAATACGACATAGACACTGTTGTGTTGTATTTAGTGTCTCTAAGAGAGACATTCTGTCAATTTAGAAAACAAAAATCTCACATCTAGTGAAATCTCACATCTGTAGTTGATAGCTGGTGTTACTTTGCTCTAAAGCAAACATCCTTATTTCTTTATACTTTATTTTCTATAATCCAATTAACCTCTTTTGATTAAGTCTTCCTCAAGGTCTTTTTTTTAAGTGTTTGTTTTCTTTGGCCTTTGGCTGCTTTTATCTATTTTTTTAGTCACATCAACCACTGTAGAGCAGCATGTCAACTCTGAACAGATTCCTGGTCTAGAGCAATATGTTTTCCAAACTCTCTTCAGGTCAGTTACACTTTTCTTTCAACTTTGGCTGCATCCAGACCTTGTACCCAAACCCCTTTTAGAGGAACTTAAACCATTGGGCATAAAAGTGCTTCAGAGCTTAAGGAGCGAACCAGTGTTGTGTCTCCACATAACAGCCAGAGTTTACTACTATTATGAGACATTCTATTTCTTGCAGCCTGTCACAATGAATTATAAGCATTATTTGTTTTCTGAAACTGCTTTTATGTATCTGACTTAGAAGTGGAAAGTGGAAACATCCAAGAAAAAGCAAGAAAACACTAACAGCTTATGGGAACATGACAGAAAAGCTTTTCCTGGAGGTGATGTCACAACCTATATTTGTAAACTCGATTCAAATTGACCTGACTTGGCAACTCCTGTACATTCTTGCTACCCCTGACATTTCTCATACACGGCAAAATGGAGCGTGAAAGCAGGGGAAATATAAGGAGCTTGCAAGACTCTCTGCTGCTTTATGGTGTACGTTTAGTAAATATGTTTAGTAATCCTTTAAATAATCCTTCCATCCATCCTCTAACCACTTTTCTGAGAAGGGTTACGTGGGGAGGGAGGGGGGGGGGCAGTTAAGAAAGAACCCGCTTCAGGCTCTTCTTGCTCCTTCTTTTCAGACTCTGCACCAAACAGCCATCTTTGTTTGTGGATAATCTTCACTGTTTTTACCGGTATGTCCATTTCTGACCACAGATCACCGTGAAACAGGCCACTGAAACCTGGAGTTACACACAGTTTGATGCTGAAATTCTACCTGGAGATATCCAAAGGCCCAACAGTCTTTAGAAATAGACCTACACATCTGAAAAGCTGCAATTGAGAGCTCAGCTTTGTCACTATGCTTTCAAAAGAATTCACTCAAAGTCAAAGGTCTTCACAACATTTTTCCATTTATTGTTGGTTTTCTAACCACTTCCTTTCAACAACAATTGTCTATGATGACAGAAATCTCTTAAAATTGTCCCTTTTTTTCCCATTAGCAGAGTTTAAGTCACTCTTCAGGGTTTAAAGAACTTAAAACCCCAATACTCCTAAAAGGACAATCTTAGATGAAGACAGAGGAGATGTCTTCAGTCAAACTCTTTACACTTTGACTAGCTTGGAGTTTTACCCCAGGTGAGATATTTAAAGTTTATTGTTTAGTTCAGTTTGACAGAAACAAGATGCGCATACACGTGTATACTTTTCCAAAATCATTGACCACGGCAGCAGCTGTAATGTACAATCAAAGGAAAATAATATTACATCTGACCTAATGCGCGCATGTTAATCAAACGCTACACTAACGTTCAGATTAAATGGCTGTACATTAATTTTGTTTACTGAAAAACAGTAAAACACATTGCAATTGTATACATTATGAAAAAATTGGCTTTTGGCACCCACCAATTTATGTCTGGTCAGCAAAATATGTACTGCTTAAAAATAAATACAAGAAAGTGGCAATATAATAAACAAAGCCGCCGACGATACTGGGGAAGAAAAATGTTGTTTTAACAGATCCACCACTCAAAAGAGGATCAGTCTGAGGTAGCAAAGCAAGGTATTAAGTTCAGATAAGTAGCCAGCGGCAATCATTGGCCAGCATTAACGTCTTCCTCCGTGACATATTAGTTCTACAAACAATGCTGTGACGGGGGTATTTGCACACTCTCATAATTATGTTTGTTCACGTGTGGATGGTTATATCTTCTTTGGTTTGTGCCCCCTGTCATAACATGTGTGCATGCGGTCATTGTGACTCTTTTCGGCCATGTGTGTTGCATATCACCGCAGGCAGAGGATTTGAAACATCTGTGAGGGTACAGCACCTCTGGAGGGCTATGGGTGGGGCGCGCATGCTTTCCTCCATAAGGACCATATCCCTTTTCATGTGTGATGCCAACACATTTTCACCATACCAGAAATGAAAATGTGCAATACTTAATGTTTCTCTCGGGACCTGATCTTTATTCCAATCTCAAGCAAGGACGTTTAAGTAGAGAACAATTTGAAATAGGTTCATTTAAGAGGAGTGTCTCTTTGTCGCCTGAAGGACAACATAGTTACAACGAGAGCTTGATTAGATTTATTCCAAGAAAAAAAGTTATACATGTTTCTTGCCATGAAAATGACATCATTTTTCTGCCATTAGTGGAAATATTTGATATTCTGACAGAAGACAGAACCTAGTGTACAGTTGCAGCTCAATACATTAGAATAACAACGAAAAGTTCACTTATGTCAGTGATTTAGTTTAAAAAGTAAGCTTACTGATTGCAAACAAATAGATTTCATGTTCATTTTCATGCTTGGGGCAACAGTGGCATAGGTGTTATGGAGTTCATCCTGCAATTGGCGGGTTGCTGGTTTGGTCAGAGGGCCCGGTGGCATCGATTAATGGCAGCCTGGCTTCTTTGGGTCCGTCCCTAGTTAAAGTGCTGTGCAGGTACAAGCCATTTACCATTTTACTTATTTATTGCAGATTGTGAAAAGTCAAAGTCTTTGTATCAATTCTTTTTAATATGAATATGTTGCAAAAGTGGGAATAGTATGGCCTACATAATCATGAGTATTGATATGAGAGTTTCCTATCCATTAGTAATTGACTTTATGCCTTAGCTTCCAGCAAGTTGAACAATCACAAAATCCCCAGTAATAAACATTTAAAATGTAGGTGTAAAGGTATCTACTGTATATGTGAGGGTTACGTTTTGAATTAATACTGAAATAAACAAGATTTTTGGTAAGATTCAAACTTGTTGAAAATGCTACTTCAAAGTAGTCCAGAAAACATTGAATCATAGACTAGAAAGGATACAGCTCTCCGTTCTGTGCGACACAAGTGGCCACGTTCGGCGGAAGTGTTTGTTGCATTTATTCTCAAACAGCGAAGGAAACTTGAGTGCAGGACAAAAGTCCCTTTTTCAGAGTTGCATGTTGTGGACTGGAAACAATACAGCCATGACATTGGGAAAACATTGCGAATATTTACCCTAGCCCACCATGCCAACTTCCTGCTTTTATACCTACAGTCATGTTTGTCAAGTATTGTCCGAACACAATGTTGCCATCCGCCAGACCCTTAAGAGCGTTGGCCGAATCTGAAGTCCAAGTCAGACGTCTAAGACAAGTAAGGATGTCTGACTTTGAGCTAAACAAAAGACCTGCACACAATAAATCAGCTCAACCAAACATTATTCAAAGATATTATTCCCCCTTCTGCACCTGGTTTGAATATAAACTCCCAAATAAATTTCATTTGTTCTGCTCCACAATGCTGAAGTACTTTGTTCTGGGTCACACTCTCTAAACCCAAGTGTCCCTGCTGAATTGTAAAAGTCGAGAGGATAACCATTCAGGCTGGGTCAGAATAATGCAGAGCAATGTGTCAGTGAGTCAGTGAGAATAGTGTTGCAGTCTGTTTGACACTAATGCATCTCCAGAGGAAAGTAAGCATTTCCTTGTACTGTTAACTTCAAAGCACGTTAAAAAAATCCTTCAAATGCCTTAGAGATTCTGTGACACATAAAGATGCAACTTCAAAGTCAGATTTGCTGCTAAATGTGATGCACATTCTAAGCACAAGAAGAAAACAACTCTTAGAAGTAAAAAGCTTTTCACGTATCGACTGGCTGAACAAAACTGTCACATTAGCAGCTGTTATCTGCTGAATTTATTATCCCTAACTTTAAAACTACTCACACCTCACAGAATGTTTCAATTTAATCATCAATATTTAAAATGGAAACATGTTTGATTATAGATTAATTAATTAACTTGTCAAACAACTGATTGTATTCAATTCTATTCATCCTGGCTTCTATTTGAGGTTTACTGTACATTACATTGTATATTTGCTTTATTTTTTTAGTTTAAAAATCAATCTAAGTTTTGAATAATTATGGCAACTGTTTTTATGTGTTTTAACAGTATTGTTCTTAACTATTACAGATTTTACCATTACTTATGTTTACTGTGTATGGTTTACGAAAAGTTATCCTTAAAAAAAGTTTGATGCATTGGTAAAAAAAAACTACAACAACAACAAGTGCATCTAATTAGATTATGGTGAAAATTCAGAAAATTTCTGTAATTCTATTCAAAAAGTGAAACTTGTGTATGTATATATATATATATATATATATATATATATATATATATATATATATATATATATACATACATACATATTAAAGTGTTTATTTATTTGTTATGAATATAACTGACATCTAATGAAAACTCCAAATTCAGTATCTCAGAAAATTAGAATATTGTGAAAAGGTCCAATATTGAAGACTCCTGGTGCCACACTCTGATCAGCTATTTAACCTACAAAGACCTTTAAATGGTCTCAGTCTAGTTCTGTAGGCAACACAATAATGGGGAAGACTGCTGACTGGACAGTTGTCCAAAAGATGACCGCTGACACCTTGACAATTCTGTTATTCTGTCTACATGCAAACCGCATCTTGCGCACATGGCGGCGTCCGCTGTTGCGTCCAAGCTGAAGCAGATATTGGCTTTATAGGACAAACTGTAGGACACTTAGTGTTTAACGACGCTAAATGTGGCCACAGAGGCAATTCTAGTGACGCAAAACGCTCGGTTTGACGATTAAAGCGAAGCTAGAGCGACAGGATGCAAAGCGACAGTTGATGGAGTTGAAAAAAGCTGAACTTTTGTGTCTTGTCACGCTGCGACAACCAATCAGGAACTGGATGTGGCTGTGACGTGAAGGACTGCAGCGGAGACAAAGCAGTTTTCATTCAACATGGAAGACAAGCTGACAGTGGCGGTCTGCGGTCGGCCTGGGTTATATGACTCAACCAATTATTACTACCGAGTCATTAGATCATGCCATTGTACTGCTGTATTTCTGGCTCGTTGCCCACTGTGCAATTGCTGCCAGTGGGCAACGAGCATTCACGTTAAATGTGAACGCACCTTAAAGAGGTGTGTGACTATAGTCGTGTCCCTCTGTGTTGACCCTGTGATGGACTGTTGAGCTGTCCAGGATGTGCCCGGGTAGATTTTGCCCCACCCACAACACTAAAAAAGCATATGGATGTTAAAAATTAACAATCTAAACCTACAGCAACGTCTTCCTCTCTGGCACCCCCACTGTCAAGAGACGAAGGATTATTTGTCTCCAGTAAAAGTTCACGAAGTTGGAAGATACAGAGAAAGGGATCTGTCCCTCTCCACAATCTCTCTCGCTACGTTTTCCAGACTCATCTCCTACACAGTTTTTTCCTCCGCCAAGCCCAGATCTTCTTTATAATATCCGTGGATTGAAATTGCCATGGGAGAAGGTGATTTTGTCTCTGTTGGGTAGGTTCTGTATTTCTTTTGAGGTAGAGCCTTAGTTGGATCTGACCAAAGCAAATGGTTTCAGTTAAAGTTGAAGTGGCATTAAGCAAACTCTGCATGTTCACAGTTGTGATGATAAGAATGAAAAAAGCTTTTTCCTGACATACAGATAAGGTTTACTGGTTGTTATGGAGACTTGATGGCCACAACATGTTGCTCTCTGTTACAGTAATCTAAAAGAGAGCTTTGGATTTTTAATAATTTTTATTTTTAACATCCAGCGGCAAGATAAATATGAGTTCTCATTCCTTATTTCAGATGTTGACTCTAAATATGAGAATGTGTAAGGTGGTGGCTATCTTCTTTTGGCCATCTTCTAACTTAAATACATGTTTGGCTTACAAACGAATCTTCTTTTGCCTTTCCTTTTTTTTTCACGAGCAGGAACAAAAAATGTTACATTTATACCTTTTGTAGTCTTTGATTAACCAAAATGCCCTTGAAATCCCTCGAATAAGTGTTTGAGAACCTCTACACACTAACATGGATATGTTGCAGAACAAGGCAAGACAAGGCAAATTTATTTGTATAGCACATTTCAGTACAGAGACAATGCAAAGTGCTTTACATGATTAAAATACAGGAAAATAAAACAGAATAAAAGCAAGTAGGAATAAAATGTAGAAACAAAATAGACATGGGAGAATAGAAACTAAAAGCAAACATTAAAAACAGACATTTTCTGCTCGGTTTACACCTCTGTTCAACGTGCAAAATGGGTTATCGGTCAGGAGTTTATGTATTGATGTTTGTAGAACCTTGTCTAAAGAGGGACGTTTCTAAAACACAGCTCATGCACTCATATTTAGATTTTTTAGAAACAATCACATATCAGCCTACTCCACACATGGCCCCTGTCACTTTCTGCACTTAAACCATAAATAATCAGAATCAGAAAAATTATATTTTTTTGTGTGGATTGTTGTATATATATATATATATATATATATATATATATATATATATATATTACAGATCTAAAATAAGGTGATGGTTACAATGTGCAAAACAGTGCAAAAGAATGAATAAATGTCAATTACAGAGAGAGGCATTGTAGAGATTGATGACCACAGGCAGGAATGATTTAACTGCAATAACTGATCTACAGTTTTTATAGGATTCTCTTTTTTTCATCCAACAAATTACCCCCAAAGATGTCATTATTAGGACAAGAGAAGCAAATTCTCAGAACAGCCTTGGCAGATGTGAAGACAGATGTCAATGAAAGATCCAAAAGATGTACAATAGTGAAAATTACATGAAAAATAGGTGATTGGGAGAGGTAAATATTCTGAAAAACCAAGATATCAGCTGAAGCTGATGTTCCTGAGTTTTAGCATATACGGACTGTCTCAGAAAATTAGAATATCGTGAAAAAGTATACTAGTAGGCTATTCAACTAATCACTTGAATCGTCTAATTAACTCGAAACACCTGCAAGGGTTTCCTGAGCCTTGAAAAACACTCAGCTTGGTTCAGTAAACTAAATCAGAAGTATGGGGAAGACTGCTGATCTGACTGCTGTCCAGAAGACCATCATTGACACCCTCCATCAGGAGGGTAAGACACAAAAAGAAATTTCTCAAAGAGCAGGCTGTTCACAGAGTGCAGTTTCAAAGCACATTCACAAAAAGTGTGTTGGAAGGGGGAAATGTGGCAGGAAACGCTGCACAACCAAGATCTGGCACCTGCCCACAGTGCCAAAACCACCAGTAACTGGTGTACTGACCATGGCATTACTGTCCTTGATTGGCCTGCCGATTCCCCTGACCTGAACCCCATCGAGAATTTGTGGGGTATTGTGAAGAAGAAGCTGAAAGACACCAGACCCAACAATGCAAATGAGCTAAAGGCCGCTATTGAAGCATCCTGGGCATCCATAACACCTCAGCAATGCCACAGGCTGATTGCCTCCATGCCACGCCGCATTGATGCAGTTATCTGTGTAAAAGGATTCCCAACCAAGTACTGAGTGCATTAATGGACATTTTCAAATGTTTGATTTTGTTTTGCTGTTATAATTTTTTTTTTTACTTGGTCTGAGGAAATATTCTAATATTTTGAGATAGGATTTTTGAGTTTTCTTCAGCTGTACGCCATAATCAGTGATATTAAAACAATAAAAGGCTTGCGATATTTCAGTTGATTTGTAATGAATCCAGAGAAGACGGCTCACCCGTTACTACCATCTAATGTAGAACAGATTACTAGATCAATGTGTGCTTCTGTGCTTTTTTGTCTCTCTTGTTGTGTCTCTGCTCTGTCTTCTGTAACCCCAGTCGGTCGAGGCAGATGACCGTTCATACTGAGCCCGGTTCTGCCGGAGGTTTTTTTTTCCCGTTAATGGGTGGTTTTTCTTCCCACTGTCGCTTCATGCTTGCTCAGTATGAGGGATTGCAGCAAAACCATGTACAATGCAGACGACTCTCCCTGTGGCTCTACGGTTCCCCAGGAGTGAATGCTGCTTGTCAAGACTTTGATGCAATCAACTGGTTTCCTTATATAGGACATTTTGACCAATCTGTATAATCTGACCCAATCTGTATAATATGATTGAACTTGATTTTGTAAAGTGCCTTGAGATGACATGTTTCATGATTTGGCGCTATATAAATAAAATTGAATTGAATTGAATTGAATGTATGACATTTCATGTTTTTTAATTGCATTACAGAAAATAAAGAACTTTATCACAATATTCTAATTTTCTGAGACAGTCCTGTATATCTGACATAAAACAGGTTCACAAACACAAAAAAAACCTGACTGCAACACAAACACAAAGGAAAACGGGAGTCTTCCTTTATTCAAAACACATTAGAGACACTGAGCCAAATAGTTGAGGATTTCGAAATGAAAAATACAAACAAACCGAGGTGTGATTAAAGTCCCTCTGGAGGCAGCAGCTTATTAATACGTCGCCTCCAATAAAGCTCTTGATATTCAGATTCTGGTCGTCATGGAGATCTCAGTCAATCCTGAGGTGGAGGCAAAGGTTGGAGAGGTGGAGCATGACTCCTGCAGCATGGAGGCAGATTATAACTGCACTGCTGCCACTCAGCCTGAGAGCTGTTTTACTCAACGGAAAGGGATACTTCCTGAGCCAGTTTAACAGGAATCAGGTCTTTTTACTGTTAGGAAATCTACATGTCTCTTCAGGAGGGGCATCTGACAGCTTTTCTGAGGAAAACCCATGCCTTCCTCACATTGCATCTTGCCTTTTTATGAACAACACATACATTTCTTCATTGGATAAAAGTTTTTTACAACATATTAGCTATGCCTCAGCCCAGCCACTGGGTTGGTGCACCTTTGGTGTGAAGGCGATCGTGGAAAGGTTATCCTCATGGTTCCTAACTCTGTTTTACCAGTCAGCAGCAGAAGCTTCACTTCACCATCCTTCCACTTTCGCTCCACCTGGTCCTCAGTCCTGTCCTGGAACAACTCTCTTGGACCACAGTAGACGTGGTCAACACTCCAGATCGGATGATACTACTGCCATGATAGGTTTGTAGTCTAACCATCAGACCTATAGTCCTCTACAGTGGGGGGCCAACTGCACAGACTACTCATCTTTGAGTTATTATTTTTAACTGGTATAGATCTGTCTTTATTCAGTTTGAAGCAACAATAAATAAATAATTCATGTGGAATTAAGATTTCCTTTAAAGAAAACAACAAACTCGTCTCAACAAAAGCTTTGAGGGCACATTTGGCATCTACACTTAGGCTTCTGCATTTCTAGCTTTTATTAACAAAAAAGTGCATTACATAATATTTTACAAAATGGGTCGGTCAGTCTGGTACCAGGAAGGAGAGCCGAAAAATTCAAGACTAGTTTGTTTGTAAAGGACATTTCAGTAATAAGACAATTCAAAGTACTGAATATGAACAGAACATAAAAAAGAAAACATTACAGAGGAAAGCACATTGCAGTAAAATAGTAGCAGCAGGTCAGATATATAAGACAAGTTGGACTACAAACATCAACATTAACAGTTAAAGGCAACTCTAAATAAAAGTAATGTTCTCCAGGTGGTAGAAGGTCCACTTTGTAACTGTCTTTAGATGGAGGTTCAGGTGTGAGTCCATCACTACTCCCAGGTTTCAGGCCTGATCAGTGGTTCCTAGCTGAAGAAGCTGAAGCTGTGAGCTAACTTCTGATCTCTCCTCTATTGGTCCAAAAATTATTATTTCAGTTTTGTTTTTATTAAACTGAAGAAAAATTTGTCACATCCATGCATTGATTTCTTCTAAGTATTTACTCAGAGCTTGAATGGGTTGAGAGTATATTCCAGGTGAAAGTTTTACAAAGATAAATTCATTGCCAAAATAATATCAATCAAAATGAGGACATGATGTTATTCAGACAATTTTAGTCGCCCATATCATTGTTTATTCCTTTTCCAGTCTCAGACCAGTGAACCTATCCTTTGTGGCCCAAAACAGAAATGACAACACTTTCTATTTTTAGTGTTTGAACAGAAATTATCCAGGGCTGGTGGTCAACAGGCTGGCAGGCATTTCAGAGGAAGTGTTATCAAACCTACTTCAGAGGTGAAGTCACTTCCTCCTCCAGCAAAACCAGATAAGAGCACCCACTCTGAGCCTGATGGGAATTAAATCCTCACCAGGAAGTGGCACAATGGCCTGGCCCATTAGCTCTCAATCAGAGCCACGTCAGCCTTTAAAATGGTCTGAAAAAGCATCCGGCACATCCCTCAGTCTCTCTGGGTCATTGTTGAGATTCTCTCCCACAAACAGGTTGATTGGTTGAGCTCTCGTTCCTCATCCATGTGTGATCCTGTCGGACTGTTTGGGTCATGAGAGCTGATAGATGATTATTGTGTTAAGGAAGGAAGTCTACTTACTCTGAGTAAATCATCTAATGCTGTTGTGACAGACAGGAATGCTATCAGGCCAAAGACTGGCCAAATGAGTGACTAACCTGCAGGTCCAGATGTTCAAAGGTTTGGTACATAAAATGTCTAATAATAATAACTGCAGGGGGAAAAAAACCAAGAACCTCTGCAACATATTTTAGAGCAGCGTAGTTTTGGTCCAAATGGGCAGTTCGGGTGATGCAGTCAATATTTTTATGATTATTTAGGCTTTTTTTTTGGTTTTTACAATTGATACAATAAATGAACCTTTTACCTCGGGTGGAATAGAGCGAAAACATGGAACCTGGCAAATCATCTCTTAAGGCAGACACACTAGTAAAATCAGGTAATTTATTTTTTTTGTCCCAAAACAGAGGTCACATTTGTTTGTGCAATAAAGACAGTTTATGATTCACAACACCTTTTCCCTTAAGTACCTCAGTTATGGCCTCATCACAGACGTTATTGTCGAACTACTATTTACAGTACAATATTGTAACATAAAATCAGTTTTTGATGCATTCTAATATTCAGCAGCACTCATTAAACTTAGAGAATAGAAGACTAGAATAACTTTCCCAAGGTTTTAGACAGAGATTGATCTTGAACCTGAATATTTAACTTTTGACCTTTACAATTCTCACATACTTTTATAAGCAATAAGTTGGATGCCAGCTGTTTGGAAATCCCTTCGATTTAAAACTTTGAGGGCTTTCTTCAGAAACGTTTTTACATCAGCCAACATGATATGGAATCTGTGGTGTGATGTGGCATTATTAAAGTGACCTCTCAAGACCAGCCCCCTCTTTTTCTGGATTATGGCTCAAAATAACATGCTTAAATTAAATCATGCTGTATTCAGCAGTTACATTCTCCATTTAAATAATCTCGGTTCAATTTTAGATAATCTGGGTATACCAAATTTGCTATTTTATCAAAGGGAATATCCAGTAATGAAACAAGTCAAAAAAAGGTTAAATTTGAAATGTCATCATCCGATATTTTGACTTTATCACTAAAGTGGTCAACTACTATGTTATTGACTCATTTGGTGTGATTTTTCTCTATCTCTCACTGAGAAACATTTATATTATTTTCCATTTTAAAGACAGAACATCTTGTATAAAGCAGGAGATGATACATAACCAAAAACAAATCTGACCTGTGCCCCCTACCTACTCCATAGAGCTTGCAACATTACGCTTTTTTCCTTTTCTCTCTCAATGCTTTGGGTGCAATAAGGCAGAACACATGTCAACATGATACATTGACCTAATTATATTACAACTACAGCTAATCCCAAAAAGTACTCTCCATGCACAAACAGAGACGTGGGAACCAAAGTGCATATGTAGAGGCTGACTGAGCAGGTCAGAAATTAATCCAACACTTCAGCTGAAGCAAAGATGCTTGACCTTTGTGGGTAACATTATCCTCTGTGTTTAGCTTTGTAAATGGACACGTAGGCGTCTGGCACATCAGACCCGTTTAAAAAATGCCTACCTCCCAGGTTTATCAGCGATCAGGCCAATGTTTCAGGCCAGTCGACAGCCACATCGCTCATCCTCCACGTACACGCTCATGAATATGTATACTCAGCAAGGCTTGTTAACATTCCCAGCAAATCCTTTGCAGACAGGTGAAGTGCACGCATGGAGCCTTTTTCCGACCGATCTGATGACCCTGTTGGAATAATCACGCACGCAGAGGAAGCGGCTGTATGGTCAGGTGAATATCAGAATGACACTGCTGGTTGGACTTCCTCCTGCGCAGAGATTACACATCCTCAAGGTTAGCGTAATCATTTCTTCTTTCCTCCAACAAATAACCCTCAGCAGGGAGTGTGTTGTTTACCTGCATGCTGTTTTTTTCCTGAGATTCATTCTGCATCAGTTAATGTTGAATATTTCATCACAGCATCTAACGTACGCAGGATGAACCTGAAGCTTTATCATGATGTGAAACTTATTGTTAAAGCCACATGATAAATAGCTTCAAGGATGTTTTTTCATATGTTATGTTATGATTTGTTTTCTGATATGAGTTTAATGTTTAACGGTTCTACATCATGCTTTTTTAGGCCAAGTCAACTATAGGTATATATGTGATGAAATATTGCCTTTGGCACTATGGAGTATTCATTTGTTATAAAATATTAGTTGTTTTCTCGTGCTATTTTCCCAACCTGCATTCACTGAGCCGCGGTCTCTTCCCGTGTGGCCACCAATTTCACAACGTCGCCCTTGAGCTGCTGCAGCATGGTACCAAAAGAAGAGCAGTAGCTGTTGCTGTGCAGATTAGGTGCTAAAAGAGCCCCGTCATCTAAACTTTGAGCAGAAACGATCGCGCTCTGCCTCACATCACCGCTTGTTGGCTGTGTTGTTTAATTCAATTCAATTCAATTCAATTTTATTTATATAGCGCCAAATCATGAAACATGTCATCTCAAGGCACTTTACAAAATCAAGTTCAATCATATTATACAGATTGGGTCAGATTATACAGATTGGTCAAAATGTCCTATATAAGGAAACCAGTTGATTGCATCAAAGTCTTGACAAGCAGCATTCACTCCTGGGGAACCGTAGAGCCACAGGGAGAGTCGTCTGCATTGTACATGGTTTTGCTGCAATCCCTCATACTGAGCAAGCATGAAGCGACAGTGGGAAGAAAAACCACCCATTAACGGGAAAAAAAACCTCCGGCAGAACCGGGCTCAGTATGAACGGTCATCTGCCTCGACCGACTGGGGTTACAGAAGACAGAGCAGAGACACAACAAGAGAGACAAAAAAGCACAGAAGCACACATTGATCCAGTAATCTGTTCTACATTAGATGGTAGTAACGGGTGAGCCGTCTTCTCTGGATGATGTCAAAGTTAACAGAACGCCAGACCAGGTGTACCTACTATGAAGAAAAAGAGAGAGAGCAAAAAGTTAAAAGCTGAAATGACGACAGTCATTTCAATGTAATACAATACAAAACTGGAGAACCGTAGAATGAAGAACAGTAGAAATCAGTAGAGTGAGAAAATTAGACCCTGATGTCCTCCAGTAGCCTAAGCCTATAGCAGCATAACTATAGAGGTAGCTCAGGGTAACATGAGCCACTCTAACTATAAGCTTTGTCAAAAAGGAATGTTTTAAGATTAGTCTTAAAAATAGATAGGGTGTCTGCCTCACGGACCAAAACTGGGAGTTGGTTCCACAGGAGAGGAGCCTGATAGCTAAAGGATCTGCCTCCCATTCTACTTTTAGAGACTCTAGGAACCACCAGCAGACCTGCAGTCTGAGAGCGAAGTGCTCTGTTAGGAACATACGGAGTAATCAGAGCTCTGATATATGATGGAGCTTGATTATTAAGGGCTTTATACGTTAGAAGAAGAATTTTAAATTCTATTCTTGATTTAACAGGAAGCCAATGAAGGGAAGCTAAAATTGGAGAAATATGATCCCTCTTGTTGATTTTCATCAGAACTCTTGCCGCAGCATTTTGGATCAGCTGAAGACTTCGAACTGCATTTTGTGGACTTCCTGATAGTAAAGAATTACAATAGTCCAGCCTTGAAGTAACAAATGCATGCACTAGTTTTTCAGCATCACCCCTGGACAGAATGTTTCTAATTTTGGCGATATTCCGGAGGTGAAAAAAGGAAACTCTGGAAACCTGTTTAATATGGGATTTAAATGACATGTCTTGGTCAAAAATAACACCAAGATTTTTTACTTTATTACCAGAGGCCAAGTTAATGCCATCCAGATTCAGTGATTGATTAAGAAGTTTATTTTTTGAGGACTCTGGCCCAAAGATTACAACTTCTGTCTTGTCAGAATTTAAATGCAGGAAATTTAAAGTCATCCAGCTTTTGATGTCATCAAGACATGACTGCAGTCGAAGTAACTGATTGGATTCATCAGGATTTATGGATAAATATAGCTGAGTGTCATCAGCATAACAGTGGAAATTAATCCCATGCTGTCTGATAATTTTGCCAACCGGAAGCATATATATAGTAAATAGAATTGGTCCAAGGACTGAACCCTGTGGTACTCCACAGGTGACCCTAGAGTTTGAAGAAGATTTATTATTAACATGAACAAACTGGAATCTGTCCGACAGATAAGATTTAAACCAGCCTAATGCTTTCCCCTTAATCCCTACAGTATGCTCAAGTCTTTGTAGGAGAATAATGTGATCAACTGTGTCAAATGCAGCACTGAGATCTAACAGGACAAGTACAGACACAAGTCCATTATCTGAGGCCATGAGAATATCATTGGTGACCTTCACCAGAGCTGTTTCAGTGCTATGATGAGCTCTAAAGCCTGACTGAAACTCCTCAAGTAGGTCATTACTTTGTAAATGTTCACAAAGTTGATTAGCAACTACTTTCTCAAGAATTTTAGATAAGAAAAGAAGATTAGATATAGGTCTGTAGTTTACTAGCTCATCTTGATCAAGAGAAGGTTTCTTAAGTAAAGGTTTAATAACAGCTACTTTAAAAGCCTTTGGTACATATCCATTTACTAAGGATAGATTAATCATGTCTAAAATAGGACCACTGATCAGAGGGAATACCTCCTTAAACAACTTGGTTGGGATTGGGTCTAACATACAAGTAGAAGGTTTAGATGAAGCTAAAATTTTAGATAGCTCAGAAAGCTCTACTGCTTTTAAACAGTTCAGACACTGCGCAGGTTCTAAGGATTCCTCCAATGCTGCCTCACTTACTGAGGACGAGGTAATCATGTTTGGGAGGATGCCAATTATTTTATTTTTAATGGAATCAATTTTATTTATGAAGAATCCCATAAAATCATTACTGCTAAGAGCTAAGGGGATGGCTGGATCAACAGAGCTGTGGCTCTGGGTAAGTTTGGCAACTGTATTGAAGAGAAATCTAGGATTATTCTTATTCTCCTCAATTAATGATGAAAAATATGCTGCTCTAACTCTGCGAATGGTCTTGTTATACAACAATAGACTGTCCCTCCAGATTAGGTAGGATTCCTCTTGGTGTGTAGAGCGCCATTTTCTCTCCAATTTCCTAACATTGTGCTTCAAGGAATGCAGCTCTGAATTAAACCAAGGAGCCAGCTTCCTGTGAATAATCACCTTATTTTTCAAGGGAGCTACATTGTCTAATGCAGAACGCAATGACAAAGTCATACCGTTTACAAAGACATCTATTTGTGAATTGGAAGAAACAACATTGCTGCCATCTACAGGGCATTTCTGCAATACGGAGGATATTAAAAAGGGGACAGACTCTTTAAGTTTTGATACAGCATTATCCGATAAAGATCTACTATAATGGAACCCTCTTTTGGGGGTGGAGAACTCCGTTAGATTAAACTCAAATGTTATTAAAAAATGATCAGATAGGACAGGGTTGTGAGGAAATACTGTTAATTCTTCACAATCAATGCCATATGTCAGCACAAGGTCTAAAGTATGGAGCCAAGAGTGCGTCGGTTTATGCACATTTTGAGCAAAACCAATTGAATCTAGGATAGTTTTAAAGGCTACACTAAGGTTATCACATTCTGTGTCAACATGGATGTTAAAATCACCCACTATAATAACCTTATCAGTATTTAACACCAAATCAGATAAGAAGTCTGACAGCTGATCCAAAAACTGAGTGCAAGGGCCTGGTGGACGATACAAAACAATAAACAGAAGAGGTTTTATTGCTTTGCAGTTTGGATGAGGGAAACTGAGGGTTAAATGTTCAAAAGAACTGTAGTTATTAATTGGCCTGGGACTAATTAATAAATCAGACTGAAAGATGGCTGCCACTCCTCCTCCTCTTCCCACAGATCTGGGAATGTGGAAATTTGAATAATTGGAGGGAGTTGACTCATTTATACTAACGTAGTCCTCTTGTAGCCAGGTTTCTGTGAGACAAAACAAATCAATCTGTTTATCAGAAATCAATTCGTTAACTAACAAAGTCTTTGGAGGGAGAGACCTTATATTTAATAGACCACATTTAATTGTTTTATTTTTAGGTTCAAGGTGAACCGTATTGATTTTTATTAGGTTTTTATGATTTGTTCCTTTTAGATAAGTTTTTGATCTGTTAAGTTTTGGCCGTGGGAAAGACACCGTCTCAATAGGATAATGGGTGGGTAACAGTACAGAAGCTGCAGAGAGGTGTGTTTACTGGGCAGGGGTGGCGCAGTCAAGGCAGGTACTTCCTGGAGGGCGCAGCCAATGACGGCTCTACATAGACCAGTTATGAACCACTTGTTTTCCAGGACAGGGAGGGGCTGCTGCAGAGCAAGGAATACTCAGACCCATATAAATCAAAGAAAATACCACCTTGGTCATGAGTTTGATGAAGAAGTAACATCATAACATGGTTAAAAGCTTTAAAAAGTAGATTTCATATGATTAGCCCCTTTAACCTCCATATGTGAATGATGTGTATCACTGATTGTAAATCTTTGGGTCTTTCCTGGTTAAACATAAGTAAGAATGAAACATGTAAATAGATTATTTAAGATTCTTTCATATGATTTTCTTATTTTCTTCAGGACCTTTCAGTTTCTGATGTCTCTGCTGATGTTTGAGGAACAGAGATGATTAGATATATTTAATCTTATGCAAACACGATTATTTCAGAATATGTGAGATGTGCTTAAGATGAGTTTGAATTCATCTCAATGTAAATGAGCTGTTAAAGGTTCACTTTAAATAAAAATGCAGTGAATAAGACGAAACATATTTTTCCCTTTTTTGTTAATGCCAACAGTTGTAAAAATAAAATACTGTAAAAAGACAAGTTAGGTGTGGCAGTTTACTGTAATTATTTATCCAGTTCTTTGACTGAAACTGCCAGCAGGTAGAGCAGTCTCTGTTGCCATGGTTTGCGTTCTCTCCTACAAAAGCTTTGAAAAGCTGCCCTCCAAACTTGCATATTGAAGCAGACATTAAAAGAGAAATAAAGGTTTAAGATTCAGAAATGTGTCACAGCAGGATAGACTTATTTGTACAAAACTGAATGAAAAAAAATTGAATAACATAAAGAAACGGACACATTTAGAAGAAAACATTGTGGTTAAATGAAAAGAAAAATTATGTTATAAGGAATGGAAGGAAATACTATTACTTATTCATTTGTAATATAAAATATCGACATTTTAGACACTTGTGTTATTTTTTTATTTGCCAGCCAGTATCTGTTTTCAGATCATTATGCAATATAAACTTTAGTGCTTGACACCCCTTACTTCACATAGTTTAATACAAGTGAATATATGTGACTGTTCTCAACACATACATGGATATTCAGTTTGGAAAAAACGACATTTGTAAATCCATAAAAAGGAGTCTTTGAAACTTCTGTTTTTTTCCTAGCAAGAACAACAATAAAATTACTAGAATACTTTTAGCATTATAAACTTTTATTGCCTCATTTGATTTGCTTCCCTTTCCTTAACTTCATGGGTTATTTTAATTTTACCCTCAATGTTGCCTTTTGTTATTTTGACAAAAATCTGGAAGATTGTTTATCCAGGGACAGCTAAATTCAACAAATCTTATGACCACTGTTTTTCCAGGCATGTAACCCAGCGATCTTTTGCTACTTTGTTTTATATGAAAAGTTGACTGCATTTGCTGTATGAAGAAAAAAAAGCAACAAACATAAAATAATATTTCCATAAGAATGTTTTAGTTAAGAATGAGATCTCGGTTACAAGTGGCCGAAACGAGCTTCCTCCAGAGGGTGGCTGGGCTCAGCCATAGAGATAGGGTGATGAGCTCTGTTAGCTGGGGAGAGCTCATAGTAGAGCTGCTGCTTCTCAGTATCAAAAGGGGTCAGATGAGGTGGTTTGGACATCTCATCAGAATACTCCCTGGACACCCAGAACTTGCAGGAGGGACTACATGTGCCAACTGACACATAAATTAAGGGTGCATAGCCGCAATATTTGACTTTTTAAATGTATACGTCAGCAGCTCACATCTGTTTATAATCGCGCCCGGTTTTCATCCACAAAAAAGACCATGAAAACATCATCAGGAGGAAGGCTTGGTGTATATAACCTTATTTCATCATGATCAAAACGTTTTTGGCCTTTTTCTTAAGTATATAATGTGGCTATATATATTTAATGGAGCTTTGAGGCTAAACCAATTAGTCACAAAGTGAGCATCAGTCTTTGATAAACTTAAACTATCTGTGTTTATTCCTCTAGGAAATTAGAGTGTTCACAGACCTTGTTTGGTTATTTGGCCTCACATATTGGAGTCAGTTAAGAATAAGAAGTTTATGTAACTTGAAAAGCAAATTAAAACGTTTAATTTTGAGTGGGAAAGAGTAAAAGAAGCTTTACCTACAGCGGATTTCAAATTGTTTTGAGGTATCTGTAACTTCCTTATCACTCATAAAATGTTATAAACGTCTCCATGAAGGTTCAGACAGCTTTTTAAAATTTACTGAAGTACCCACACGTACTACAACATGAGTCAAACAAACCAAATATCTCAGGTTAAGCATAATAAAATTCTTTTAAAATGCTGAGTAACAACCCTTTTTGCAGGGACTTTCAGCCATTACCCAGGATTCAGTGTGTTTTGACACAATTTTACTCAAGTAATTTCAATTTCCTGGGTTCACATTTTGCAGATAAAAGGTCATGGTCTCGGGTAGGACTTTCAGATATCCTCTGATTATTAAGGGGTGGGGATGATTAGTGGACAGTCTTCTGACATCCACTCACCAGCCATATGTAAGACCTTTGTGTTGTTTTTTACTTTATACATTTGTATTTAAATGTGCTTTTTGTTATTGAGAATGGACCAAAGGAAGAGGAGATACACCAGTTGTAAGTTCTGTATCTTGATTTGTGAACTAATGCCAGGATATGGACTTCTCAGTCAAGCTTTATATATTTGGCCCTTGGCTTCTTTACCGCCACCCACTGGACTGGAAGTGCAGTGCAGTTTTCTTCACCACGTTCCCATTTGTCATTTGGCGGATTTAGATAAATGTTCCCCTGCTGTTCAGAGCAATGGAAAGAAAAAAAATGCACAAATACATTAAATTCCTTTTACCTGGTTAAAAAAAACTACGAGGTATTTAAATCCTGGGATTCTTGGTGGAAAAGGCTAATATTCTCATCAACTGATGTGATTTCCCTAACTGTGGTTTTACCCATTTCAAGTAGGAATAAACATGATGCTGACCAAAATGATCTATCTCCAGAAATATTTTTTTATTACATTGTACAAATGTATTACAAGGGATTTTTTCAGTTTGCATTTGATTAAATATCTATTTTCCAGATGTGCTATACAGTATACAAAAATGAAACCCCCCCAGGCTGTATGGCTGTGTGTGCATAGCTTCGACCGCCCATGGTTTGAGGACGATTTGTTCACATTCGTCCTCATACATGTGTGACCTCTCTACTTCTGTTCCAGGCTCTGAGCCTTGGTGCTTTGCAGGGAGATTGTCATCAATCATGGATGAAAATGTGTCGTTTTTCTGCCCCTACCAGGCACTTGACCTTTACCAGACCTGTTCTGTGGGATTTCTTCCTACTGTAATGTCTTAATAAAAGATAAAGAGATCATCTCTGTGCTGAGGAAGAGAACCCCTCCAGAGAGCACACATTTTATACATACCAACACTCTGAATCCAGGGATATAATGCCACTCCAAGGTAAGTCTATATTGTGTTTTGAATTGGTTCTCCAAGCTCCATCTGGCAGGTCTCTGTAACACCTAAAAACATGTGTTCTCAATTTACATAAAAGCCTACCTGCATGGCTCTGCAGACGGCAAACAAATCTGTGAGGGAAAATCTAACTTAAAATCATCTCTTTAACAGTGAGATCAGTGTTGTGGTCAGGATGTTTCCTGCCAAGAATTTATGTGCACACTAAAAGCAAAAGGTTTGGACACACCTATTTTCCCTTTTCCTTATTTTGGTAAAGACATCAAAACTATGAAGCAAAAGTGCAAAGAATTATGTAGCAATCAAAAAATCGGGAAATAGTTCAAAACACATTTTATAATTTAGAATAAAAAGTATGTTTTGATTACTGCTTTGCACACTCTTGGCATATTCTGGATGGGCTTCAGTTCATATTTTGTATGTATTTTATTGGGATTTCATACAATTAACCAATACAAAGCAGTGCGTATGTGTAAGGTGTAAGGACGATGCTGCTTGGTTTTCAGCATGCGTCGTGGCGTGCATTCCTATTCGGCCCCAGAGACCCACAGCACAGCTGAGAGTACGCAGGAACATTATCAACAGTGGACTCCATAAAACTGGCCTGTGAGGAAAAAGCGGCAAAAAAAAGAAAACCATTGCTGAAAGAAAGACAATAGAAAGTTTGCCCTTCATGTAAAGGCAACAAATAACATTTAGGGGAAAAAGTGCTCTGGTCAGATGATACCAAAATGAAACTTTTTGGCTTTCATGTGAAACGTTATTGTGATGGTAGCATTATCATGCTGTTGGATACTTTCCTGCAGCAGGAACAGGCCGGTAGATGACGGTTGGCAGCAAGTTTAATACTTTAATAATATCCAAAGTCACTGGATTCCAGTCCAACAGAGCACCTTTGGGGTGTGGGGGAGCAGGAATCTCTCATTATGGATGTGTACCTGAATAATTACATGACACTATGGTGCTGTCATGTCAATATGGACCAAAATCTCTGAGGAAGTTTTCTGATGCATTGTTGACTGCATGACACACAGATTAAGTTATTTCTGAAGGCGTCCAACCTAGTTCAAGCAGGGTTTACCTAATAAGGCGACTGTTAGGTTTATATTCATGTTACAGAGAGATTAGATTCATATTAATTGGTTCAACACGCACATGCTTTAAACATTAAGTTCTGTGTAAGATGTTGTGTCTCCTTTCAGTTTATCTAAATGATTTTCTCTCCATTAAATGACCTGTGCATAACCTTGAGTTGCTGTTGCGGCCTTCTTCCTCTCCAGTGGCTCTTCCCCATGGAGACTCTGCTCCCCGTTTACCCGGTCCTGCTGGGAACTGGCCTTTTGTGGCCTTTTTCCCCGGGTGGAGTAGTCCTGCAGAAGCTAGCAGGGCCTCTCATCGCCTCCACACAGAGGCCAGAAAGCAGCCGCTTCTCACTCTCAGTGTGCACAGACAGCCCGCTGGGGCTTGACTCCCCTTCTTCGGCTGCTCATTTCTTCTTTTTCCCCGAGTAATCCCTGCTTGGCAGCAGGCTAAGGCAAAGCGGGGAGAAGAACTTCTCTCTGAATGTTTGGGAGACAAGGATTTATCTGAACCTGTCTCACCCTATGTTCTGTATAAGCCAGGGGAGGGTGGTTGAAAAGTTCAGACACAAGCGAAGCGCACTAAGGCGCTGATATTTGCTGCAAGATGTCCGTCTGCTTTAGTGTCCATATTTCACTTATACATTAGCTGAAGGTGACTCCGGTGCCGCAAAAGAAGTTAAATCTCTCAGAGTTTAATCAAAGAAGGTCAGAAGATTCAGCACACAATGGATGCTAAAGGACAGCAGCAGAGAGCCCCGGCTGGTGTGAAGCTACTTTTAAATCTTCACGGTAATTTCAGGAGGATAAGATGGACAAAGGGGTGAAGCTTATTTTGCACTCAGCTTGAAAAACTACCACTAATCTTGTAGATTTTTTTTTCTTTCTTTCCTATTATTGTTATCAGCACCATTCTTCCTCCCAGTTTGTGTTTTATTGTGAAGCCATGAGTCACATTTGGCACACAAACATCCAAAGTCGGAACAAATTCACGTGAAACAGAAGGCGGGAGGTGGAGGGTCAGCATGACTGCCCACCCATAAATCCCTGTAATGAAATAGGCCAGAACTGTACGGCTGCTCTGATTGGTCGGCAAGCAAAAAAAGAAAGAAAGAAAATTCTAATCCCCTCACTGTCCACAACTATTAGATCAGTTTCTAAATCCTATCAAATGCATTGCTATCTGAGCGGCTCAGCAGACAGAAGCAGAAGTTGCCACCTACAGTCCGTCCTGATTAAAGCACTGGGTAAAAAGTCTCTGTTTGCCTCCATATTAGAGTGCGGGGAGGAGCCGGCGCTGTGCTGAGCCAGGATTAGGTCTGCAGCGGGATGGTGGGAAACATTTACAGGAATGTTACTGCTTCGATTTCCCAAGACTGTAAAACTCTCTGATTGTGTGTCCACTGTGTTTACATCTGTGGTCACTAAGGGAGAAAAGAGCAGGCTGTCAGTTCATCTGACCTGAGGGAGGAAGGTAAAGGCTTCTTCCCTGTGGAGGGGACTGGGAAGAAAGTTTGCATCGAAAATAAATTAAATGCTGCCTAATTATGCAGGCGGTTTGCGTTGTTGACAGTATAGCTAATGTATTAAACTTTTTTAGTAGTACAGGTTATTTTCTGGTGAGAGCTTTCAGAATTTACTCAAGGTTTGTGAGGTTTCGATTACAAATAAAACTGAAAAAGAAGTGTGATTTATAATTTTGGCTTATTTTTGACAGTTAAAACGATGTCTTTTGTATCTTTTACTATGTTCCTGCACTGAACTATACTGTCAGTAAATCTGTAATTATAAATGCAGCACTACATGTAGTAATCGCCTTCAAGCTTGCAGAGTAGAGTTTCAAAACAAAATCACTGGATTCTGGGTTATTTCTGAGCTGCTTGAAAGCATTAAAAGTTTATTTCCATTGGAACCAGAATTGCTGGGGAAAATAATGGAGAAAAATATTTAAAACGGTTGTAAGATTTTAATCATTATTTATATGTGACCTTAGAAATTTGTTAATATTCAATAAATTAATCTATAATCTTTTTAATCTAATGGATTGAGTATTTATATATATATATATATATATATATATATATATATATATATATATATATATATATATATATAGAGAGAGAGAGAGAGAGAGAGAGAGAGAGAGAGAGAGAGAGAGAGAGAGAGAGCGAGAGAGAGAGAGAGAGATTTACTGTATTGATTTATATTTTAACTGATTTTATTATGCATTGTACATATTGGGGGAAGTACAATTATTTAATTTAATAGAGGTTTAAATATAATTCAAAATAATAACATTATCATGAAGGTGGATGTGTGAACAGTTAATTCATGTAATTTTTGCATGGAACAAACCACAGATGTACTGGAGAGAGGAGCTTCCCTCAACTGAGAAGAGGATGCTTTTAAAGCAGGCATGAGAGAAGCTGCAGCACAATAACTGCAGCCCTTACACTCACTTCAGCCCATAATACTGTTTACAATGCAAAACCTAAGGAAAAATTCGAGGAAAAATATATATAAATAACTAGTAAAAGTATAATGATAGAATCCTAGTCAATGTGTTTACCTATTTATCTCATTCCATAATTTAGCATTTTTTTGCAGTCTCAGTCCTCCATACCGTATAGGAACATTGTCATATTAAGTGCACCAACAGTTAAGCTTTACTACAAGTAATCTTAACTATTTTTACATATTTCTAAAGATGCAAACATTTGTCCATGTCTTCTTGCTGCAGTACATCACTCAGAGTTCTGAAACCAGTTTTCATGTCTCTGCATGGATAAAATCTCATAACATCCTCACCTAAGTCCCAAAAAAAGACAAAAGAACCATGTTCACAGAGAGAACAACATCTCTAGTAATCAGCCCTGCATGTACCACCGTGCAGTTTAAGGTGTTACATGCCTGCACCTGTGTGGCCATGGTGCAGCAGCTCATTGTTTCTCAGTCGTGAAGTGAGACCGGAGAAACAGAGGTTGATGACGTCTGTCTGCGTGCTTGTGTGTGTGCACGAATACCTCGTCTCACAACTAACAAAATGGAACCTCAGAGCCTCACACAGCCCCCTGACATCTGGCTCTAAAGCAGAGCTTTGCTGCCCCCTCTGGTTGAAAGCAGTAAGCCTTTTCACTGTCTAAACACAATCCTGCACCATCAATGACCGTGGCTGCACCCACCAATCAGCTCATAGATTCAAACTGACACATCCACAGCTCTAAATTGGGAGATTAGTAAAACAAAAAACACAAAAATTATATTTTATTGCTCATTGACGTATCATAGTAATCAGAGATGAAAAATGCAGATTTTTTTCCCTTAAAAGCTGCAGAGTTTTATACAAAAATTATACAATGTATATTCATTTTTAACAGACTGTGTTTATGTTTATATATAACATTTTATCCTCTTGTTTTGTAATGTGTAACTCTTCCAATAAATGTTTTAGACTAGTGTGATAGTAACTAAAAATAGGAATAAAAAAAGTTAATTCACCACATTATTGTGAAAGCCTTACTCTGTGCACTTCAGGAAGATTTATCCAATTTCGACAAATGCCAAGTGTTTAAATCTATGAGAAGCACTGCAATTCTCTTAAGAAACAATGTGCATTTCTCTTAAGAGGAGCTGATTTCAGACGAGCTAACCACACCTGTTGCTCCCTGAAGGTCATGGCTTGAAGATTTCAATAGAGCCACATTTCCGCACAAGAAAGCTAAGGTTCTCCAAGCAAAACACTAATTCTGCTCGACTTTGTCTTGAGATGTTGCCCATGAAAAGCCCAAGCAGGATTGGTGTTGGGGTGTGGGAGGGAACCTGGATCTGCACAAGAAATGACCCGGGATTTCTGCTGAGAATGAACACTCAGTTATTGCTTTGGTGTGACACAGTTTAGCTTGAAAAGTTGACCCACCTTGGTGCTCTATAATTTTGCAGCACAATAATTAAAGCTCTGTGATTTTTCCCTAAATTTCCCCAAGACCCTTTTTGGAATAACTCAGCACCGTTTTACCTGCTCTTCCGCTCTTCAGGGGGCTAGCATAAACAAAATCTCCCAAATCTTCTCTGATTTTACTTCTTTCAACTGAAGCCTTCCTCTTCTTCTCATGAACATGAGCGCAGTTCGCTTCTTGTGACTCTCAGTCATGCTTAAAGTCTACGGTGAGAGCAGCGGAGCTACATTGAACGGCTAACCGCTAAGCTAACTTATAAGCTAGCCGCTAAGCTATCTGGATACATAAACACTAGAACTGCGCACTAACAAGGAATGAGCGCGCCCACTGGCATTACGTGAGCGCGTCAGAATGATTGGCATGTGGGACAACCAATAGATAAGGTGATACCCAGGAACTTGAGGGACAGAGAGGGATGAGAGGAGAACCAAAACTCTAATCCCTTCGGACGGAACCGCATGCATTAGTCAGTTTTTACAGGCCTGCAGCTCCCACAGAGAATTGTTTTTTAACCTCCTTTTTCTGAATACATAATGTATTAACTACTTTCAGGATTGAAGGGCCATTTTCCCCAGTATAACAAAAAGTGTTTCTGAACAGGATTACCAACTATAGCTTTAACTTAAAATGGCCAATAAACTAAAACTTGTTTAAATGAAAATACAGTTCATTCAAAGAGGCATGGTTTATCTGATTCTCTGTGTGTATTTTGAGCTGTAAGGGTTTTTATTTATTTAACTATCTTTAGAACGATCCTCTAAGTGAATTTTATTCAACACTTCCTAGTGTTCCCCTGTGCAGGTGGCGGAGGAAGCCCTAACTGTCTCCTGTAAGCAATACTATCCTTCTTGGTTGCTCTGAAGCTGCTTCTGTTTTAGTTGGAAATCATATCTGTCTAAACCTGCAGCACGATAATCATTTCTGCACCTGTGCCAAGTTATTAGAGAGGGAAGAGCCACAAATACAATTACGATAATGGGCTGCAGATAGTAGAGAGGATAATTGCATATTCTTTAGATGAATATGAGTTGACATTGGGAATGGAGTCCCAGTTCACATCTGCTGCACATCGCTCACAACTTTGACAAAGAAGAGACCTTTGCAATTTGAAAGCAGAGCGACTAACCCTGCTTTAATGATAATAATAATGCATCATGCATTGCCCTGTGTTCATAGTCAACAACTGCAGATGAATCGTACGACAATGACGACAGATCAACAGCAGAATGGAGAGGGAGTCATTACAAGAAGACATGTGAGATAGAATTTGGCTCAGTTGCAGATGGCAAAGGGCCAGTTTTAGTTTGGTTTATGTCCCAGTTTGTTTCCTTTGATTCCGCACTCAAGGTAAGAACCATTAGTCAGTCATTCAGCCAGGATACCATCAGAGTGAGTTATGTGACACATCATTTTCCAAAGAAGCAGGACAGATTAGGTTTAAACGGCACACTGAAGCGACGCCACAGACTGATGTGTTAAAATATGGAGTCAGCCTGCCTGTTTGTCTCCAGAAAAGGATGAGCATGAATTCAGTGATTTATTTTCAAGTTGTCTATTTATGAATTTAAAGTTATTTGTTGCTTGAGGTTTTTCTGCAGATCATTGAAGCATTAGTCAAAGAAAAACAAGAATATTCTGATTTAACGAGTTTTATTATCAAGATTGGATTTAGGATATTACAGGTGCAGGAGGGGAACCAAGGTGAGCAGTGCAGCTTCTCCTGGGGGATCCCAACCTGTACAAGTGCAAATGTCTATTCTATGTAATCCTTAAAGGCTAATTCAAACAGTAAGTAGCCGTGAAGTGATAGGAGAGTCATACATTGGTTTTTTTTACAAATCAAAATGAGAAAAGTGCCTGAAATGCAGTATTAGTCGTCCTCCAAACACAACGATTTGCATGAAGGTGAAAATGTCCGCCCCATCTGACTACAGCACCTTCTCCATCCCCTTCATAGCTTGTGGTGAACTCGATACTGGATCTTAATTTCAACAATGCCTTTCTTCTTACCATTCATCTATAACAGTTGGATTTATGAACAGCGCATAATAGCTGTCCTGTCAACCGAGTCTCCCACCCATCTGAGCCGTGGATCTCTGCAGCTCCTCCAGAGTTACCATGGACTTCTTGGCTGCCTCTCTGATTATCAAAGGGTAAAGTTGTGTCTTGATAATACTGCACCGTTTCTAAGCTTTCCATTACAAACAGCATTGAACAATCCTCCTAGATTAAGGCATTTAAGGCAAATTATTGCACTAGGTTGTATTTAGGAGTATCAGAGTAAAGGAGGATGAAAAGAAAAGCAAGGTGCACTGGACAGAGTCTTGGAAAATAAATGCATCCTTTTAATTCCACATCACAGTCATTGACTACTTTGTTCTGTTCTAACACATAAAATACCAAATAAAGTACAACAAACCATGTGGTTGTATCATGAGAAATTTAAAGAAAAACACTTTTATGGCAAATTTCTATATATGCGTACAATCATTCAGTTATTTATTTATTTATTTATCCATCCATCCATTTTCTAACATGCTGATCCCTATTGGGGTCGTGAGGGGTGCCGGTGTCTATCTCCAGCTGTCAATGGGTGAGAGGCGGGGTTCACCTGGACAGGTCGCCAGTCTATCGCAGTATTTATTTATTTATTTATTTTGACCTTTTTACTTTTTAGTCCCTCCAGAAAATCTTGGGGTGTCCAGGAGTTCCTCTCAGTCAGATCTCTCAGGAAAACTTACAAAAACAAGCATCTGGGAAACACCCAAACCGAAACCACCTCATCTGACTCCTTTCAGCACCGTGGAACATACATGAACTAGTAAGAAACCTTTTTTAAGTAAGGGAGATTATTGTTTTTACTCATCTCTCTTCATGTTGTTGGAGTGGAGGAACGACTGTCTGCTGTGGACAAAGCCCTGATCCATCCTGCTATCAGTACAGCACTGCTTAGTGAAATACAGCCTGATGGCAACGTGACGACATCAACTTTTACTTTTGTCATTCTAATAATATAAAAAAATACAGAAAAAGCAGCTCTCCGGTGTGTAGAAATGCCCCAAAGGGACCATGCTTTACTTTTTGCATGTCGATAACCTCTTAGAAGAAATGCGCCTGGCTGGAGTTCCTATTTCCCACTGGGATGCACCTGCAGTGCAACCACCCAGACCGTCGGTCCTAACGGTAGGAAGCTTGCATTTAAAGTGTGACGTACCTATTGTTGCCATGTGTCACACAGATAATTACAGTCTGGAGACAAATATACAAACTAAGACAAATTACATTTAAAGTACAGGCAGCATGGCAACAGCACACACAGGAGGATTGTTTCCTTCTAGAAAGTGAGGCTGAGATCCTTTTTTCTTTCAGCTGAATACACAATTTCAACCAATCTGAATAGCACTGTGGTCTGTTGAAAAATCAAAGATAAAACAGGCAGTGTTCTGCCTGAAACCATCCACAGCACCTTTTTTGCTGTGTTTGTGAGAAGAAACTGAACTGTTACACTGACTTTAGTGCCACTGGATCACTTTTCTGAAAAGAGATGAGAAGAGTTAGCTTTTGTTCTGCTGGAGCTGCCGAGGCTTTGTGGTGCAGGTGAAGAATACGGGCGCCGGCTTTCTCAGACAATTCTGACCTGCATCTGAATAAAAGCCCGGCCAGCTGGAGCCCTTTATTTACTGCTGAAATATTGGGATGCTCTTTGCCAGGTTGTGGAAAGAAAAACGCTCCAAAGGCTTTATAAAACAGGAGCCATGACAGGGAGCTAATTTAAACGACTCCCTGCAGCTTTCTCTCCTAAAGATTCTTACTTGTGTTTAGCTGAGTGTGGAAATAAATTAGCATCTGCAGGAACAACAGCTGCACATTGGATTATACGTTTTCTTTGGTGAAGAAAAGCCAAGTCAGTGTTGTTTACTTCCTTGACCCCATAGCAAAGAACATGAAACTGCAGGAATATGTGCCATCAGAAACAACATGTGTTCAATATTAGAAAATTTTAATTTACCATTTTCACATTCATGTAAAAATTGGAATGAAAGTTAAAATACTATTTTAAGTATCTTAGTTTAGGTTCACAAGTTGGTAAAATACTGTGAAACCTAATTTAGGCAAGGCGAGTTTATTTGTAAAGCACATTTTAGTAGCAAGACAATTCAAAGTGCTCAACATGAACATAGCAAAGAAAAGAAGACATTACTGAGGAAATCACTTTGCAGTGGAATAGTAGCAGCAGGTCAAGATGTCAGACACGTTGGACTACAAACATCAACTTTAACATTCAAAGGCAACTCTAAACAAACAGATTTTATCAAAAAAGTGGAGCATAGGAACTAAATGCTGCTTCTCCATGTCTGGTTCTGGTTCTGGTTCTGCAGAGCAGGCTGGAGCCAGAAGACCTGAGTGGTCTGGAGGGTTGATGCACTGATAACAAGTCTGTGATGTATTTAGGTGCTAAGCCATTCAGGGATTTATAGACTAACAGAAGTATTTTAAAGTCTATTCTCTGAGATACTGGGATGCAATTCAAAGTTCCTTATTGTCATGTACACAGTGGGATAGTATAGCAGCAGTGTCTACAAGACGATTTATCACAATAAATAATAGTGATGAAGTGCTGGTCAACGAAAAAGAGAAGAATAAAAGAAACGTATATAACTATGACATTATGTAGTTCAGGGGTCACCAACACGGGGCCCGCGGGCACCAAGTAGCCCACGAGGACCACATGTGGCGCCCACGAGGCTGTTCTAAAAACAGCACAACCCACCAGTGAGCTGCATCTAAAACCTTATTTTATTCCGTTACTCTTCCTGTTTATTAACACTTGCATCTATATAGATTTAAAAATTATTTATTTTACATAAAGTTAAGGTGAACTCTGACTTTTCTAGTTCAACACCAATGAAGTAGCTCTGAGTTTCAATAAGGTTGGGGACCCTTGATGTAGTTAATGCTCTTGCACGATTCTGATTCTTTAAAAGGAAAATAGCGGTTTTTGGTATGGGTGGCATGCTTTTTGGGAGTTGTGCACAGAACATTTTCTATTGCTTATTTGCAATGGGTAGTTAGAAGCCTCTGTGCTGTACACAGCATAAGCACAGATGACCAATGTTTCTATAGTGTTGCTAATCTCTGCAAGTTATCAGGTTATTAAACTGATCAAACCTAACCTGGACTATTATACTATGTGATTCTTTAAACAGCCATTTGGTGTGTATGAAAACTTTATTTTACTGAAGAAAACTTAAAAAAAGCCTTTTCTAACTTTCTTTTTAATTACAACCCCCAATGATTGACTCTAACACATTGGTCAACATTGCAGAACAGGTTTCCCTTTGGAAAGTCATTGTCATGGGCTGCAAAATACCAGCCTTTGATCTAAACAAACATGTAATGAAAATTTGACCGTTGATTGAAGGTTTATCACAAAGATTTCATATTAACTGATTTGGCACTATTAAGATTGCCACTGATTAACAATGGTGCAGATGATGAAGGGGACATATGATGCAAAATCCACTTTTTTAGCCCTTAAATACATTTTGTACTTGGATTCTCTAGGAGTGGAGAAACTTTTAACGAATTCTCTGAGTAGACTGGGAGAACTGGGTCGGCCTTTCTGGTACAGCACTCGACTGGTTTAAATCCTACTGAAAGGGACTTTTAGTGTCAGCAGGTAACTTTTCATCCCAGACGACAAAAATCACATGTGGGGTTCCCCAAGGGTCCATCCTGGGTCCCTCCTATTCAATATCTATATGCTCCCTCTAGCTCAGATCATAAAAACAACATCAACTACCATCACTATGCAGATGACACACAGCTCTACATCATCATGTCAACAGGTGACTATGAACCCATTCAAGCACTGAATAAATGCTTAGAAGACATCAATCCATAGATGTGGCAAAAAAAAAAAAATTATTGAATAAAAACAAAACTGAAGTAATAATTTTTGAACCAATAGAGGAGAGATCAAGAGTTAGCTCACAGCTTCAGCTGCTTCAGCTAGGAACCACTGATCAGGTCTGAAACCTGGGTGTAGTGATGGACTCAGACCTGAACCTCCATCTAAAGACAATTACAAAGTGGACCTTCTAGCACCTGGAGAACATTTCCAGGATTAAAGGACTAATGTCTCAGCAGGATCTGGAAAAACTAATCTATGCGTTTATCCTTAGTAGAACTGATCACTGCAACGGTGTTTTCACAGGTCTGCCTAAAAAGTGGATCAGACAGCTGCAGCTGATCCAGAACGCTGCTGCCCGCGTCCTCACTAAGACTAAGAACGTAGAGAACATGGACCCGGTTCTGAAGTCCTCACTAAGACTAAGAACGTAGAGAACATGGACCCGGTTCTGAAGTCCTTCCACTGGCTCCCTGGATCTCAGAGAATAGACTTTAAAATCCTCCTGTTAGTCTATAAATCCCTGAATTAGCACCTAAATACATCACAGACTTGTTATCAGGGCATCAACCCTCCAGACCACTCAGGTCTTCTGGCTCCAGCCTGCTCTGCAGAACCAGAACCAGAACCAGAACCAGACATGGAGAAGCAGCATTTAGTTCCTATGCTCCACTGTTCTAGTTAAACTGTTTTACTGAAACATCATTAGTTAAAGCTCATTGTCTAACTGTTTTTAATATTTGCTTTTAGCTTCCATCTTCTATTTTGTTCTATTTTGTTTCATTTTTTCTACATTTTATTCCAACTGCTTTTATCTTCCTATATTTTAATCATGTAAAGCACTTTGCATTGTCTTTGTACTAAAATATACTATACAAATAAACTTGCCTTGCCTAGAGATCTGTATATCATTTTAGGGACATATTGTTTAAGCCCTTCAGTTGGCTCTATTCTCCATGAGGCTTTTTGAACAATCAAACTGCTAAACAAGGTCATGGACTTCCTTCCGGCTTACCAATTTTTCTCTCTGATGCTGTAAGGATTGAGGCAACAAAGAAGATGGATGGATAGATAGGTCACATTATATAATTTCTGATACAATGTATGTAACAAAATTAATATTTTAAGGGTTAAAAAAAAGGTCAATGTGTTTCTATTTATTTGTTTATTTGTTTCAAAAATACCTGAAAAATGTCATCCAAGCTCTAGTTTCGTACCTAAAAGAGGGAGGACAAAAGCAACACAAGATGGATTTATTCTGGCTCATATTGTGATTTTATTGTGTTACATGGCTCTACTTTGACAGGATCTGCAGATACCCTGAATGCGAAGAGGAGGTGCTCAGAGAAGCCGTCAAGTCAAGGTTGTTATGCCGGCTGGCATTTTGTAATATAGTGAGGGATTCTAATCTTTATCAGCTTTAGTGGCCCTGACAAGCTAACATTTATTAAAGTCGGATCAGAGGCACTTCACTCAGGCAATAATGTGCTGTCAGTGACAGTTAGTGCCACCCAAGATGATCTTGTTAAAAAGCTTTTTAATCAGCAGTGGAACTAGACAAAGCCTCATCCCTGCAGCCTCTCACAGATATCAGCCACGTCTAACCAGGAGTCGGCTCTGAGTTGAGTGTCTGAACATCTCCAGCCTGCGAAGTTTCAGAGATGGTGAAATTCTCATACCTGCAGATGAACACTTAGAAACCAGCGTACCTGCATTCGAGAGGAAAGAATGGTGCGTTTTCTCCCTCTCACAGTCCACCGCCGTTACTGTCACTGCCTTTGTCATCCTCCTCCAGTCAAGCAAACACTTGTCACAGCCCTGACTCCGCCGTGCCTTCTCAGACACACTCACGGGCCGGCTTTGTCACGCTGTCATTCAGCCGGCCCGAAAAGAGTGAGATGTGAGAAAATTTGCTCCTGAGCCTCTCTGTTTGACCAGCCGTTAGCGTGAAACCACTCAATATTCCCCGCTGGAAGCTGCTGCTCTCCCAGATCAGCGGACGTTGAATACATTAAATGTGAAGTCGGTGGTGGAAATGCAAATATTTCATGCACCTGAAATGTAATCATTTCAGCGCTTACTGAACCCAAAAGCTAATGTAGTTTTCCAGTATTTCCTCACCAGTACAAAGGTCCAGAGAGAGAGAGAGAGAGATGCGACCCCACACACATCCAGCTGTGGATGAACTCAGATCCAACTATCTTTTTGCTCCGTTAGCTGTCTTCTAACGCATTTACCAAAATCCTTTGTCTAAAAATGTAGATAAAGAAAGAACTCACTTAATGTAGGAAGTTATTGAATCTCACTGTATGTATTGGGAGGACAGAATGTAAAGGTTACTCTGCTTAACAACTAAAGTTCTGCAGGCTGGGAATAGATACTCTTAAATTGAGATTGTAGATTCAGCCTCTATTGGCGACTTGTCAGGTTTGATGCTGGTTTTAGAAACATCTAGGCCCCTATGGTGACTTTTTTTTAAAGGCAAATCGTGACAAATCGAGCTTTTCTGGGAAAAGTCACTAAAGCTACTATTTGCCTACGGTAGGAATTTCTACAGTGCAGGTTTGTTTCTGTGGCGTGTTTAGAGACTATTTATAGAGATATCCTAATGCGTTTTTTTTTTTTTTTGATAATACTAAACTGAGTCGTTGCTCCACCTGAGTCCATTTGACCACAGAAAATGCATTTTAAAGTTTGCCATAGTTCATTATGTATCAACGTTTTCTTTCCTAATTGGTTATGCATATCATTGTTCTTTTATAATTTTAAAATTGGTGTTTTACTTGTGTCAAGAGCTAACTGTCATCCCACCGGTGGCGTCCGAGTGGTAATAATGTTATTTTAAGTAACAGAAAATGAATGAATCCAACAACACCTGGTTAAACTAAGAAAAGAAACAGGTACCATCGACGAGTTAAAACTTATAATGATTCATTACAAGGTATATATAAAAATAATGCAGGGCAAAGTCTGAATGTAAAAACGGTAGGTAGAGTAGTCCGTAGAATAAAGGATTAAATAAAAGGCGGCACGGGCAGAAGAAACCTTCAGGAGTCTTAGGTGGGAGTAGTCCTCTTGTCTGTACAGTTCCTTGGCGACCTCGACCTAAAGCTGATGTTTTATTTTATTTCATTATTTTTTTTAAATCCTATCTATGCCTCTCCTGCCAAATCTGTACATTTGGATTTCCTGGGACAATACCCATGTTCTCAAACTCCTGCAGGGCTGTCACCGTGTCACAATAAGCTTCATTCTCAGTTTACAACTTCCTGTTTGAAAAACATTTGATTTACACAAAATACCTTTTGGGGCTACACTGCTTACTTAAACTAACATTAAAGACATTTTGAGCCAAAGCTTTGGTTCTGAACTTGCTCCAGTAACTTGGATTTTCAGGACGTTTCGTGTATTCTTAATGGAAAGCTGTTCACCGCACATGCAGAAGTTTCAATAAACAAAGCTCAGTTGTGTAACCGAAAGAGTAACACAGCCATTTTGGTTGATGTTTGTTTGTCTGACATTTAAATTAGACTTGCATGACACATATTAATGCAGTCCTGCAAATGAGCTGGAGAAGCAAATGACATTTTACAAGCAACAAATTAGTCAAACGAGCGGTGTGAGACGAAAGTGAGAGACGCTCGTTGAAATCATTGGCCAGGTGAACACTTTGTATCGAATCGCTCCGGAAAAGTGCAAAAAGAGACCCTGGACCTGACATTTAACTGGGAATTAACTCAACATATTACAGTAGAGCTTATAAAATGAACTCATTTTCGATCAAGTGCTCTGACGGCCATATTTCAGGGTACCAAGATAAGGTCAACTGTCACAGAGGAATGTTTGCTGAATAAAAATTGACGCATAACAAGCTGAACAGCAGGTTGGAGTGGGGCTTTCTCCCCTCTGCAGGCTGCAGATCCTGACCTTTACATTACGCTATTCAATAAGGTTTTTGTTATAAATGTGTGTGTTTTATTCTGTCAAATTAGGAGAAGGCCCCTGTGGGTACCTCATGCCTTAGAGCCTTTAATTCATTTGTAACCGTTGTGTTTTTCTTGTTCCAGTGTGCAGCCCAGCATATGAATCCATTATTTGATTATTTCCAATGTGGCTACCCTTGTGTTTTATCTAGTGGGTGATAACAGTTCTAATAAAGCAGCACAGCAAGTCTGTGTAGTAAAAACCATTTTGACTCCTGAGCCTTTCTAGTAGGTACAGTAATCCAATGGCTCTGTGTAAAAGTATGTAAAGGTACCAATTGTGCTGTATTTGAACATACTTTTCTGAAAGATGTTTCAAAAAAGATCGTTTTAATTTGTCCAGCAATATAAACCTCTATCTCCATTCTAAATGTGATGTAGTAGGAAAAAAACTGTAGCTACCTGCGCAGAGGTTCATTTAAATTTAGCATTTTTATATTTTTGGTTTGGACTAGTTTTTTCAACTGCTCCTTTATAGATGTGTTATGTCGCTGCTATTTGTAAAACTTACATATTAGATGATCAGAAACCAAAGATAACCTTAGTATTTACAATAAAACACGTCTAATATAACAGATAAATAGGTTAGAATAGACTAGAAATACCTTTATTGTCCCACAGTAGGGACATTTGGGTGTGACAGCGGCAAAAACACATAGACAGGATACATCAGAGTCACATCAGATTTAGTAATTGTATTTAAAATAAAAATGAAAAAAGATAATCAACCTGCCCCTATGTAAAAAAACAAGATTGCCCCCTAAACATAATACCTTGTTGCCAGGTCACAGCATCTCAGTCCGTTTTTAGCCCATACTTTGCCTCTGACACTCATTAGGAGGTTGACTTGGGTCTTTGACTGGGTGCTTCGTCCAGTTGGGCTAAACCTGGACATCCAAAACCAATCCTAAATTGTGGGTCGTGGTGGCCTAGTGGCTTAGAGCAATGTGTCTGTAAAAGCTGCCCACTAAGGGATGGTTTGAATGCAGAAGAACAGTTCTGTTTGCATGTAAAATCGCAATGAAAAGATCTTCTTCTAAATTCCAGCAAAAGCCACACTCCACCAAATTAAAATATGAGATAATTAACAGAACAGCTGTCTTTCAGAAGGTCCAGGTCTAAGTGGAAGTCTAGGTAATGTGACTGGCACCACAGTCAAGGATCACAGATCTCTAGTCAACATTTTTACAGCTGTATTTGAGTCTGTCCGAGTTTCAACTTCAATAAGAATAAAGCAAAACTTTAAAAATGTGTTCATTTCAGAGAGCACAGGGAAAGTGCGTATAACCTTTGTGTTGCACAGACAGTAGAAGAGCATTGGTGGTAAGCCTGGGGGCAGTCTAGAAGATTCTTCTTTTTTCATCTTCAGTGAGAGTGAATCTGTGATGTCTTCACTTTGGAAAGGGGACGGCGGCTCTGTTGTTCAATATCTGGAGCAAATTACCATCTGCTGCACTCAACATCTGAACGTGGAGAGACGCATCCAGATGTGTTTGTCTCTGACATTTCCATGGATTAAAAACATAGAAAGTTGATCGAACTAAACAGAAATAACGTGCAGAGGGATAAACACTCTTAGGTAGAACGGCAACTATTCGTACCCATGTCCAACCTTCCTGAGTTTCTTAAGCTGGGATCTGTTTTGAAACTCCATCTTAATTAGCGCTGAAGTGTGAAGAAAGAAGAAGTGTTCCTCTGTGTGGGAAATCTTTATTCATAAGGGCTTAACTGTGACTGGCGTGGCCTCAAGACATCCCAACCTCTCAGCTCGAGAAGCACTGCCAGATGTTATGGATGTTCCCCAATAACTAACATTTGCATCTTGTGAGAAAGAAGGGATGATAGTGGTTAGGCAGGTTGACTTGTGATAACTGAACACAGCCTCTGTGTGGGTTGAGGTTTGAGTGCTGCATCTGTGTTCTATGAAGTGGCATTTCATTTCTTTTATTTCCTCGCAGTGTTTTTTTTTCCTTCTTTTTTTAGTAAAACAGTGCATCTGGCTCGGTTTCCACTTCCCTCCGTATGTCTTGATTAGGATGCAGGGTGCAGTGGGAGACGAGACGCTGACACCGGAGCTGAATTGTGCATCGTGAATGTCTGCCACGTCCCTCGCCTTGCTTCCATACTCACATTTGCTTTCTCTTAGCTCCGTTTGTTTTTGTTGTCTCTTTTGTTCGGGCAGAAAATCCGCAGTGTACGCAGCTGTGGACTGTGGTTATACGGATGGCAAATAACGATCCACCAAACTGTACACAGAGGTTTTTCAGCCGAGCCATTGTCTCCATGGAATTGATGAGAGGAAGAGGAGAGGGGGGGGGGGGGGGTAGGAAACACACAGGATGACTAATACCCTAAACTGCAGGCCGGCTGGGGGGCAATCATCCAAATTAATGAGCAGTAGATTGACAAGCGGTTCAGTCTGGATGCTCATCCTAATCAGAGAGCGGGAGGAAAAAAAAGAGTCCTCCTTCAAAGACTCGCAGAATGAGTTTTCAGTGTATTTCATATTCATGTAACTAAGGCTTGGCAGAAGGATCAGCCACCCTTCCTTTATGAGATGTTTATTCACATGAGGGGCTCGTCTTTAGGCCAGTCAATAAACACACAGCCTCTTGTGTGCTGGGGTGTATCCTGGTCCAGGTAGGAGATCAGGTGGCCTTTTAATTACTCCTCTGGTAGGGGAGGTGGCATTGGACTGAACCAGAGGCAGATGGACACTTTGATTTCTTCTATTCGGGTCTGATCAGCCGTCGCACCTCGAGAGTCCTCCTGGGCTGTAACGGACAGTAAGTAAGAAAGGAAGCAGTACTGAGGCGATTTCAAAAGAGTGTGAAATAAAAAACACAGCTCTAAGTCTTCACCTTCATGCAGAAGAACCCCTTTGACCTGCGTCCATGCTGTTAATAACATGCTGCTCTCTCCTCTGTGACGCCCACCTCCCTGAACGCACAAACCCGAAGCAGCTGGCGGTCCATCTGGGGCTCATCAGTTGCCCTGGAGAGCAAAATTAGTCCCCACCGCACCAGACTGGGCATCCGCTCTGCATTATCACCACTACACATTTCTTTCCACTGCATCTCTGCCATGCTAGCACCCTGCTATTCCACCGCCTGCTGTCCCAAAGCCACAGCAAAGACCTGTCACGCTCCATCATCCAAAACACTGTCGCAGAAGGTGTTCTTATTTAAAGCGGCTCCTAAAAACCTAACACGCTGAGGCAGGCGAGAGCATGAGCAATAATGAATGCGGTCGTCGTCAGAAGGAAAGAATCACAGACAAAACATGGGGCCTGGGGTCTGTATGAGCTATTAATGACCGTGATCAGATGTTGCTTCCTCTGCTGAACACCCACAGAATGAGAACACAAGACAGAACATTCATGTTTTCCCGCAAATCTTAGCAAAGTTTTTAAAAAATATCAAATTAAACACGCACGGTCATCTGTCATTGGTTTGTGAAGCAACATGAAATGACCAAATTAAAATAAACAGGAACGTAATGATGGGTTTCTATAAAGCAAGGCTTTATGGGTTATTATGCCAGAACAAGGCCAGTTTTGCTAAGAGACTCGTTTTCTTGTTTAAAATCTAAAACCTAAATTCTCGTTCTTTTATTTTATTTGGTCAATAAGTTAAACATGAAAGACTTCATTTAAATGAACAAAATAATCAGATCATTGTAGAACATTCATCTTTAAATCTTTGTAGACCCAAAATATAAATGGGACAAAGGTTATTCAATGATGGAGGGCGCAGAAGACTCCAGTCGGCTTTTAAGTCAAAACTACCAGATTATCGTGGTTATATTTTCTACAAAATTAAAACTAAATGCAGAAACATGGTAGATAAATAATAAATTATTGTTTTGTTGTAACAGTTATCTTACTTGATGAAGATTTGTCAGTCAAAACACCCCTGATCTAACGGATGTTCTGAACATAAAAGGTTGCAACTCCCATCCATGGCTTGAAGGTTCTGGCACCGATGCCTTGGAGTCCGATACTACAGCAGAGCCTTAGTTGTCTGGAGGAGTTCATGTTCAGAGGAATTAATTAAGGAATGCCTTCATCACCTCATTTTGACGTATGCCTGATAAGTGCCTGCTTCTTGAAAAAAATAAAAAACATTAAGTTTTTTGTGAATGAGATCACGGCAAGGCAAGTTAATTTATGAAGCAGTTTTGAGTGAGAAGACGATTCAAAGTTGTGTGAATCGTCAAATCGTCCCCTGACGGCGAAACAGTGCCAGTTTGTAGTGGCATCGTAGCTGAAGAAACTCTGCAGTGACACTAAAAATATCTCTCATTGCAAATCATTTAGTTTTTTACATACATTTTAATAAAATTTCCAATCATTTAAGTAACTAATTAAGTAATTGGTAATACTGTAATGAATATGGAAACCTGTTGATTGGGGCTTTGCATCGTTTAGAACATTTACCAATATTATTTTATGTGGATTATCTTCTTCCCACAGTCTAAAATAATTGACTGCCCCTGGTAGTTAGGATGTTTACATAGTTTGGATCAGTTTTTTGCTGCGACAGACTGTCGACCTGTCCAGGGTGAACCCCGCCTCTCGCCCATTGACAGCTGGAGATAGGCACCAGCACCCCTCACGACCCCACAGGGGATAGACGTGTTAGAAAATGGATGGATGGATGGGTCAGTTTTTTGTCTCTGTGATGGACAGGGACTCTATCCCAAGTGTCCATGCCTGTTTTCTGTTCACGTTCTCCGTCTCCATCCTCTAAACCGTACATAGTGGATACAGAAAACTGATTGATTATATAAATGTCTCTGTGTATGTAAATGTTGTCAAGTATGCTGATGATGCATAAAAAGCTACTGGCATCAGACTAAAAAGTGTTTCAGGAAGATTCAGTTTCAGCTGACTTACAAGTAAAGCTACTTTTTGTTTGGTACAGTTTGTATTATATGGACTCATTTCCTTGCAGCCAAAGTGTCCCTCATGCTCAAAAAATGCTTATTTGGAAAAATAGAAATGCTAGTTTACAAGTTTATTGCAACGTTTCTTATTTCTTGTGACTTGCAGGCACCATTCTGGCATAGAGGCGATTGCTCCAGTCAGTGGTCAGCTTCCCAAAACCCACATTTGTGTATTTGTGTCAACCTGTGCAAGCGGGACAGACATGAAGGGAATTAAAGCTCAGGGTCTTCCTCAGCATGGCCTACTCCCCCTGGATGTCTTGTCTTGTTGCTGGGTTTGTAATTTCAATGGGAGCTTATCTCCAACTGCAGACCAACCGTTTTTCCCGTCCCCGCCGTGGCTGCCGTTCCCGGAAAATATGGATGACACCCACGCTTAGCAACCCTCCTGGTAAGTGATGAGGAGCACACAATAACTCGAGGGAACAAAATTGTATAGAGGTGTCTACATCAACCAGACTCCGACATGTTGTGCAAAAGCAGGCTTTGTTTTATGACTTCCGAATTTCCCTCTCTGGATCCTTCATTACACGTACTGTATATGTGCAACCCCAGAGCTGTGTTTTTCTTTTAGGACGTCCTTTTAAGCAGAACTTGTGAGTATGCATGGGAATGTGTATGTGTAGAGCACATTATTCAGATTGAGGTATTCACAGGGTTTAATTTATATCCTCTGAGTCTCAGTTTAAAGCTGCAGAAACTGAACTTTTATCACTATTTAAATCTCTAAAATCATTTAGAGTTTTCTGAAAGGATTCATTGAAGGGAACCAAAAACATGAAGATTTAGCTATTTTTTTGCCCATAACTTTTCAATCCTTACTATTTAGTGGAGCTTATTTTTTTCTCTTGAGGCACAAGAGTGTTGGAACATTTGATGCTTAACTCTGGCCATGTGTAGGAGTGGGGATTGTGTTTGATTATTTCCCAGCATACATCCAGATGGAGTATATATCAAAGGAAATCATGTAGAACAAAGAAAATAGGGAGGGGAAAAATCATTCCTAGTGTGCAGTGAACTGTGCCAAGGGGGCTCCTAAAAGCCCCGATACTTGTGTGTTTTGATTAAAAGTTGTGTACTTAATGAAACGCCATGGTCAGTGACTTAAGCACACCACTGGACAATCTTACAACCTGTTGTTTACCCAACTTGGTTGGAGCAGAAAGAACCAATTTAAGAGTAAAACCGTTTTAAAAAAATCTTACTTTGATCGAATCTATATAGTCATTTATGTCCAAGCGCAGTTCAATGAGTTAAATATGTCACATAATTGGTAGAAGGGTGGAGAATAGACACAAATGCACTCGTACTTAAGCAGAGACTTAACAAAACATTGAATTAAGGAGAGCCATGTAAAAAAATCTAATATCCAGTCTTATGGCTTGCCATACAGGAACATCAGACAGAGAGCAATGGTAATCCAGGTCTACTTAAACATGCCAAAGTATCATTAAATATAACTACAGGAAGAGAAGCCGGTGCTAAGAAAATGACCCAGAACAGTGCACTGCATGAAAAGTGTGATTTTCGTCACTATGCGGCACTGTAGATTGTCGTGGAAGTTCAGGTTAACGGCTGTTCACGGTAATTTGCAGGCAACACCGAAAACTGCCGTGAATTGTCAGAAATTGTCGTGGTCCTTGCTTGGCGTGGTCCCCCCATGACTCCCCCTCCTCCTAATTCTAGTGGAGGCTTTAACATGTAAATGAAAATGCTGTGAGCTATACAAATGCAAATCAGGGTTGCAGGGGGAGTTTACCCATGTCTCGCATTCAACTCCTCTTCAACTCCTCTTGGACGCGATCTACAACTTTCAGCCAGTCCGCAGACTGACGAGAAGAAACTGCTGATTGCTATCAGTGGACTGTCTCATATGAGTCAGTCGGTACTGAAGCAATGCCAAGAGCGTGGAAATGTTCAAGTCAGAAGTTTTGGTTGGGTCATTCAGGTTAAAGTAAATGAAATGGGGTTTAATGAACTAAAAATAAGTCCCACTTTAATGGAGAGGTATAGTGAGGATTTAACTATATATACAGATGCATCTAAACTAACTGATAAAAGAATGGGTGTTGCTTATGTCATTCCAAAATTAAACATTAAAGTTGGAAAAAGAATGAGTGATGATTTAGCAGTTTACACAGCGGAATTGATTGCTGTGTGGCTAGCTTTGCTTTGGGTGGAGGTCAATAGGCCAAGGAAGGCAAGCTTCAGATTCCAGCTCAGCTTTTATCAGTATTAAAACATTTCAGTCAAAATCAAGGCAAGACATTGTGTATGATATACTGCAAGCTGCAAATAATCTAATAAAGTCAGGAATTAATATAACTCTGGTATTGTACCAGCTCATATAGGAGTAATAGGAAACGAGTTAGCAGATAAAAGTGCTAAGCAAGCAGCAAGACATTCTAATATAGATGTTGAAGTGCACTACAGCAAAGAAGAAATTAAAAGTATGGTCAAAAACATAGTTAAGGGTAAATGGCAAACATTATGGGACGGTGGGCAGACTGGAAGACAGTTCTATAATATTCAGAATAAAGTGGGAAAGAGCAGAAATACAAACAGAAGCAAGGAGGAGGAGGATGTATTTTCTAGAATGAGGTATGGACACACACGTCTAAATAAAACTTTGTTAATAATGAAGAAGCATGCTGATGGCAACTGAATTCTGTGGTAGTCCAGAGACTATAGAGCATGTTATTGTACACTGTAATAAATATCAGGAAGAAAGACAAAGACTAGTCTTACAATTACAAGGAGAACAGATGAGGCTAAACTTAGAAGAAATTCTGCAAAAAAACACAGGGGAAATGAGTGTAAACTATGTAATTGGCTTCCTGAGGAATACAGGACTAATTAAAATAATTTAGTATGATCTTTTTGTTTGTTTTTGTTTTGATTGGTTTGTTTCGTTATGTTTGTTTGTGTGTTTTATTTGTTTGCAACCTATTAGGGAAGGTTAGACTCCAGTACCACACTCCAGTCCAGTTGGTGGCGGTAATGCACCATTAAAGTTAGTTGCCAACCGCCATAAAAACCGAAAGAAGAAGAAGAAGAAGCGGACCGTCTCGTCAGCTAATAGTGCCGATATGAATGAGCGGTTCACTTAACTGCAGAATTCGGTAAACTCCAGGTTGCTGTCCATAGAGGACAAGTTGGCGGCTCTGCAGTCGAACAACTGTGCGGGAGAGACTAACTCCAAGAAGAGAAGACGGGTGCAGAATCCCAAGCTTAGGTAAGAATATGTTCGGTGACTGCTAGCTAAGCTAAAAGTAGCCTAGCCTACAACCAAATCTAAGATTAGCCTAGTAGCCTTGCAAAAGAACAAGCTTTATTAAAGTGTATTTTCATTTACAGGAAGCAGTATGCCGTCTTCACAACTCGGAGACAAATTGCAGGCGCTATGAACCGGAGCGAGGCGGTGACCTCCTATTTGCTCGGAGCAATGTCTGCAATTCCATATTTACACGATGTTGATAAAGACGACATTGTCTGTAAGTGACTTGTTTTTACTGCTTCTCCTTCCTTGTTTAATGTTATTGTGACTTGCGTTTGATTTTTATTCATACCACTTTCATTTAATTATTTTCCAGCCTGGCGAAGAAGATGGCGTTGTTGGCGTGGCTCTGGATGGATTGGACGGCCGCCGCCATTTCGTAGGCCGGTGTTGTGCGCAATTCTGTTTCCCCCGTGTCGGGAACGCGCTTTGCAGCCGTTTTCCCGGCGCTTCTAGTTGATTTCTCGGTAAAACAAATCCTATAATCATGTCTAGGTTGTAACATTCAGTTTAATCGGCAGCTGTTTACAAAATTGTAAAATAAAAATAAACGGTCTTTCAGACATCTCCTGAAAACTTTGGGAAATAAAGAGCAAATGTTTTTAAATTCTCAAAAATTATGTGTGATAGCATGTAGTATACTAGAAATTTCCTTAATCCAGTAAACTGTCATATTTTATATTACAAAGGGATGTACTGGGAAGTCTACACTCTTGTGTTTTCAGGAAGTCTTAGGCTGTTTCTCAATTCACGAGAACGCGCTCGCATTCTCGTGAATTGAGAAACAGCCATAATGTTTGTGTCCTGCTATCAGCCATCCCATCCTCCTCTTTCAGCAATGTAAAATCATAAATACACAGTAGGTGCTGGAATAGTGTTTTATGGCTTACTTTTATTTGTCAGGTTAAAGTGACAAAAGTTGGAAAAAGACCGTTTATCTTGCCATTTATAACACAATACAGCGTAAGAAGACCTAGTTTATTTATTTTTATTCTACAATTTTGTAAACAACTGCCGATTAAACTGACTGTTACAACCTTGACATGATTATATGAGTTGTTTTACCGAGAAATCAATTAGAAGCGCCGGAAAAAACGGCTGCAAAGCGCATTCCCGACACGGGGGAAACAGATTTTCACGGGGGAACAGAATTGCGCACAACACCGGATCTCTCTGAACTCTGTGTGAAGCTGCAGTCCCGGTTAGAGGCGACGCCGAAGTACAGAGCCACGCACAGTAGACGTCTGCACATCGGACCTGCCTCAGAAAGAACGCTGCCAGCAGTTACCTACAACCCCGAGGAGGCAAACGGACAGTTCACGGGGTTGTAATTTTTGGATCCTCGCGTTGTATATAGGTGTTTGTTTTAATAAAGCTCTTTCTTTGCATAAAACATCTTCCTGGCAAATGTTCATTTCCTGTATAAATTCATTCATGTCCTTGATGGTAGCCTAATTATAGTGTAGTAGCCTACATAGGATAACATGAATATACAGCATAATATGAATGAATAAATAAATAAATATATATAAATAAATGTATATATATGTAAATAAGTTATTGGGGATCTGCCAACCAATCAGGAGTGATTTTACTTGTTTGAAAGAAGTGGTTCCATCCAATACTCAGTAAGAACGTTCAAGCCTGGCCTGGCCACGTGTGGTTTTGCTGCCAATCAGGAGCGATTTTACTTATTTAAAAATAGTGGTTTCAGCCAATACTGAGTAGGTTATTCAAGCCAGACCTGGCCAGCCGCGCGGGTTCGCTGCATTCATATGCTAATTAGGGCCATTAGTACAGCTGATCGCTCTCCACATAGGTCAGAGTCCGGTTCCGACAATTTGTGGCACTGAAAACGGCAACAAGCGCGGGTTGCAAATTGTCGTTAACTGCCGAAAATCAGGGAGATCTGCGGTAGTTTACGGGGACGAAAATCTCACTTTTCATGCAGTGGTGGACCGCCACCTTAACACTGGATTAAGACCCAACTATGTTTTCTAAGACCCATCAGAAAACAGCCAGGTCCAGATTTCTTTCAGTTTTAAAAACATCACGATGGTGCAACAACCTTTATTCTTGTTAAAATGTTTTCTCCACTATCCCTCCTGTGCTCTTTCACCATCCACTCTACATGTGTACTCACCGACTGCTTTAGTAAATTCAACTTGCAGGTACTACGGTCAACAGCGGTCATAAACATTCCCTGGTACATAAGATAGGTTAAACTTAGGATAGAACAAGCCTTTATTGTTCCAGAGTGGGGAAATTCAGGTGTACCAGCATCAAGGAACACATTTACAACATGAGGAACAAATACTGTGCAGTTATTAGAAATAGAAAGATCAAAAATTGAAAGAAGTGTGCAACTTGGCAGAGGGATTTTAAGAAATGTACAAAATATGTCTGTTATACATGAGAAAACCAATAGACTATTTAAAAGAGTAAGAAAGACTGCTTAAAGAACAGTAGAGGTTATAAACACTCATTGAGTCTGTTGGGAGCGGTGATAGTTATAAAGTCCCGCAGCTGCTGGTAAGAAAGGTCTGTAATAACGCTCCATTGAGCTCCAAGGATCCAGCAGTCTGTCACTGAAGGAACTCTTCAGCAGCTTCATTCATGGGGTGGGAGACATTGTCCAACAGCCACGTTGGTTTTTTGCCCGAGTCCTTCTGTGTCCCACCGGCTGCACTGGGTCGGGGGGGCATCCTAGGACAGAGCTGGCCTTCCCCATGAGCTGATGAGACGAGAGCATCACACAGTTGCTAAATATTTGTTAGCTGTACGTCTATGATGAAGGTCTTCCACCACATTTCATGTTGTCTCTTGTGGCTGCGGAGGCCAGTGGAGTAAAATGAACTCATCGTTTTCATAAAGCCACTTTAAGATCGATTGACATTTGTTAAATAGGTGAATCCTGCTGGAATCCACCATCAGAACATGGCCAGACTGTTGGGGTGCAGCACGAAGATCACAGTTTGGTATGTATTTGTTTCCTCCTGATGCTCATACTGAGTTTAATTTGGTGTTAGCTGTGAAGCATCAAAGTTATTACGGAGATGTCGATGCTCCCTGATTGGCTAAGATGGCTGTAGAACGGGGTTCTCAAACCCATCACTGTCCTCCTCACTGCCGCTTGGTTCCTGTGGTGGCGACTGAAATGCAGGATCCCTCATAATCTTCCACCTCACAGTTGCCCCAATCATAACCCCTGTAACTTGCTTACTTAACAACACTTTAATAACATTTTGGGAAAAAACATCATCAGAATAATCTCAGTAAATCCATGTAGATTTGTTTATAAAACATATTATAAAAAGCGACATGTGCTTGTACTGCAGCAAAAACTATTGTTTTCTAATAAGACATCCCAAAATAAAACTTCGTCAATAACATTTTTGCTAAGTCCCTCTGACAGAGCAGTCTGTCAACTCTTTCATGCAAATCTGAACAAGAAACAGCCCTGAAATTTGACTGATTATTTTTACCAAAGCGAAGTTTAGATCAGGAGTTATCTTCTCAACTTTTGGATGTGTTGTCAGCCATCTTGAATCTAACCCGAGATGTGCAATACTCTTCTGCCACCACTATGTGGTAGTATAAGGGCCTTGTATGTGGACACCGGACTCTTGTAGACCAAAGTTTAGTATTGTGTTCTTGACAATCCAAAATGTGATGTCCATGCATGTGGATGCCAGGTTCTTGGGGGTTAAATCACTCTGGAGTTGTTTTAACACTTTGATTACCTAGTGTCCATGCTGTACCTGAATGCAAAATGTTGATGAGAGGGAAAAAAAAACTCTCATCAACAGAAATTGCTCCAATTTATGTTATTAGATGCGACAAGCAGCATTAAATGCGACAAGCAGCAATTTTGATGTCATGATTTTTCTCCAGGATGTGTGATGTTTACATTTAACTCAACGTTGTTTCAGATGAATTATTCAGTTAAGTGCATAGACTAATAAAATTAATTTTCGAGTCAAAAAGTGAGATAGCAGTCCCTTTCCAGACGATATAGTTTACTGGGCAGTTGCACGAGTGTATCACCCGAGCGCTCCATCGTGTGATACACTCATGCACACAGTAAACTACCGTGCATACATTTAGATCTACAAGTTACAGACCTGTGTCCAAAAAGACATTCCCTGAGAAACAGAAATGTGCAAATTGACATTAGAATGCGAGAGACTGTATAAATAATTATAATTGGATCAAGTACGTGTGGAAGCAGTAGTATATTTGTAACATGTAACAGACTACTAACTGGGCTGGTGGCCTATATCATTCTCTGCAGGGGGCGATAGCCTTCACAGCTTTGGGAAAGAAGGTTTTTTTTTGAGTCTAGTATTTTTTTATTCAAAGTAAAACAAAATATACAACTATTTCATTTAAAGCATGCTGTATTCTTAGTATAACCCCTAACCCCCCCCCCTCAAAACACTTTAGTATTTCTCAGTCTGACTCTTCAATGACTTTCCTTGCTCGTTTTAGCGTTTTGACTTCTCACCAAGGTCTTTTTCCAATCTGACAGGGATTCAGCTGAACAGAAGACAAAGCAGAAACACACAAGACAACGAAGTAGCACCTGTCCATCACTCCACCTTTCCATTCATAATCTTTTTACTCCACTTAATGTTGTTCCAGGCTTAGGGTGGGCCTGGCGCCAATCTTCAGCAGCCATTGGATGGGAGGTGAGCTACACCTTGGAAGAGCTGCTAAGTCATCAAGGGACAAACATGAGATACAGCTCATTCAAAAAAATACAAAAAAATCCAGAATCACATGACACAAAAAGGGACAGACAAAACACTAATGGAAAGAGCTTGAAACCTGTTCCACATGTTATAACTAATCTAAATTACTTATGGTATTATTTAAAATATATTTCAGGTGTTATTACTATGTAAGAGTTTTAAAGCAGATCTTCACATCAGCATCATAAGGACAACACCTTCTGTTCAACAGCAGCACTAATACAATCGAAGCCATTTTGCCCCCAATGCAAAGTGTGTGTTCTGCTATAGCTGAGTTGTTGAGGAACACAAATAAACTTACCGTCTCTTGGGCCTGATTCAGCTGACACAAAAGAGGGCTTTTTTATCTTTTTTCCAGTTCTGGACATGGACAATTTGCCCTCTTACACTTAAGCAGAAGAGCTGAAAAACAAAAAGCAATACGATAACAACAGGTTTGTCTTGTCCTCCCACTCTGAGTCGCATGAGCGGTGGACTTACAGAGACTGTTTATTTGTTCCTTCTGATTGAAGTGATCTGCTTTTGATTTCAAGGAAGATAAAAGAAAGTCTTATTTGGCTGGTGATGGCTCCTACTTTGATAGAGGTTTTTTTTTGATTGGAGCAACACAGTGTGTGCATTTTAGAGCAGTTTAAAGAGAACTGTCTGTTTTACTGACACATTGACAACAGCAGCTTTACATGGAAATTACCAAAGGCACAAACTGATTTATAAACATAATAATAACATAAAATCGGCAATGAACAATAAAGCCAGGGCGTTCACAGAGCTTAGACCTTATAGGTTCCCAAAGCCAGAGCTTGTATTGGTAGAGAAGAGTTTTTCCAGCTTAGAGTCATATGTTCCAAATACAGACTTTAAACAAGTCATCAGTGCTTTTATGACTTCTGTAACACTGCATGTCAGCCTTTGTAAATTGTTTATTCAGTGGCTGCATGCTGTAAAAATGCTGCTAACTAAACCGAACCCAGTGATCACAGCACAGTTTTCCGTTCTCTACCTCATACGTGTCGATCCTGACAGCAGTGATTTTGTGGATATATGGTGTGGGGAGAGGTGGCCCAGTGTTTAGAGCAGCACGCTGGCATTGTGAGAAGGCTGCAGGAACCCGGTTTGATCCCCACAGACTGACACGATGGGTCCCTGAGCGTGGCCACTGCTCCCTAAAGTATGGGTTAAAGGCTGAAGGCAAAGTTCCTTGGAATGTACAATTTAATGACAAAGATTTATTTTTATTTTTATTTCTCTTACACATTGGTCAAGAGTATCAATATAGTTTCTTTTTGTTTGTCTGGAAGCCATGATGGTCGTGGTCGTCCAGTGCTGCTCTTCAGTTTATGGGTGTTCATCACTTCCCTTTCAGACGTGTCGGAACTATGTGTAGGAGCCTAAATGCAGTTTATTTTACTTGGAATATATTTTTTTGTTTAAAGATTCAAAGGGATTTAAAAAGGATTGAAAATTGATATTTACATACGTACAGTATATTGATATTGGGTGAATAGGACTTTTATTGTGAAGTTTAAAAACCTGGTAGAGGAGGGGGGGGGGATTTCCTGCTAGCGAGCGGAGCGGGGCAGTTGAGGAATGAGACGGAGATTGGAGCGTAATAGTTTTTTGACCTCGCCCTTCCCAGGTTACGTTGGACTTTGAAATACTTTATTTTGTGGATAAATATTACGTTTTTTGTAATGTTGCGTTAAGTTTTTTAGTAAACAGTTAAAAGCAAGAAGTGGACTCGTGGATTCATTTTCAAAGTATTATTTTTTGTGGATTCAAGCCAAGGGATCCTGATGAGCGTCAAGCTAAAGCTCCAATAAGGACAGTAAGAACCTACATTTTTAGTCAAAAAACTTGCTCAACACGGTTTACTGGATACCAAAACTGGATCGGATGATAAGGACAACGAAAGAAGATCACCTCCGCATGGATTTGGAGATTTGTCATCCGAAGGAAACGACAATTGTAAGTTAAAAACTGCTACGGATTGGCCGTGTGTCAGTTAAGATTAAAAAGACGAGTGGAATTCATTGAAAAGTTTCGTGCGCAACAGTTCGCTAATTAATGTGGATGTGAAAGATTGAAGCTAACATGCAAGAGCCACAAAAGAAACGAGTTGTAAAGATGACAGAAAAAGGCAGGGAAGAACAAAAAACCAGGATTCTGAATGCACGTAAGGGCAAGCTAGCACAGCTTGCTGGCATGATTAAGCAACTTGAGGAATTAATGGTGGACGACACGAACGCCGACCTCGTTAAGAACACGCTGCGTGTCGATTTCGGTGGTTTACTGACCGAATTCACGGACACAAACTTTAGTTTGCAGCTATACATGAGTGAGGAAGAATTTTTGGAAAATCAAACTAACTATTTTGAGCCAAAACAAGCCTCAATGAATGATTTCTTCTGGAAATGTGAAAAATGGATGAAAGAAGTTATGAAGCGAACTGAGCAGGCAAAAGAACAAGAGAATGATGCTGAGCAAACTGATAACAGATCAGTGCGCACCAAAAGGGGTAGTTCGCGACATTCAACCGCAAGGTCATCTTCTTCCAAAATAAAAATGCTAGCTGAACTTGAGCGTGTATCACTGAAAGCTAAGGCTGATGCTGTAATGGGAAAATTGGCCATTGAACAGGAGGAAGCAGAGCTTGAGGCAGAGCGAAAGAGAAAAGAAGCTGCCATTAAAGCAAAGAAAGAAATGCACGAAATTCAAACAAAATTAGCTGAGTCGGATGCAAAATTGCAAGTTTTACAAAAATATGAGGAGGAGCAGGATGATGTGAGCATTGGTGGATCTGAAGTGCCAGATGACAGAATGTCAGTCAAAAGTGCCCCTCAACTGCCACGACCCACCACGCCGGTGCAAAATTATTCCAGACTCGATACATTCTATCGAAGCTTGCCTGTTAGACCCAAAGAAAATCTGATAGATGCAAAAGAGAAAGGAAATGACAGAGTTGTGCTGGATAGTTTGTGCCAATCCATAATCCAACAGGCTAATGTGACCGAATACTTAGTGAAGAATCACAAAGCATCTTTACTCCCTGATCTCACGATTAAAACATTCAAAGGAGACCCATTGGAGTATAAATCATTTATTAGATCTATAGAACATGGCATTGAAAGCCGCACTGATGACGAACGTGACCGCTTGCAGTTTTTGTTGCAGTACACGAGTGGACAGCCACATGAGTTGGTGAAGAGCTGCATTCACATGCCACCTTCAACAGGTTATGCCAAAGCAAAGCAAATGTTGCAAGACTACTTCGGTGATGACTACAAGATTGCAGAGGCATACTTAAAGGAAGCCATGGACTGGCAGGCAATCAAACCAGAAGATGGGGCTGCTCTACAGTCATTCGCATTGTTCCTGACTGGCTGCTCCAACACAATGGCGGATATTAGCTACATGGAAGACTTGGACAATGCAGCAAGCATCAAGGCTTTAGCTAGCAAGCTACCCTACAAGCTGAAGGAATCCTGGAGAAAATACGCCTGCGACTTGCAAGAGAAAACAAAGAAAAGAGTTAAATTCAAGGATTTTGTTGAATTTGTGAACAAACAAGTCAAGTACTTAATACACCCTCTCTATGGGAACATAAAAGACAACACCACCACCAACACAAAGGATCCCGTTCGTCAGAAACCAAAAGTACAAGACAAGAACATGGCTAAATCCAAGAAGGTTTTCACAACATATGTTGCTTCGTCAGCAGAAAACAAAGACAAGAAAGAAAACGAAAGCTCAACATTTAATAAAACAAAGCCAGTGGATGCCAATGGGAAACCATGTTTTTACTGCAGTGGAGAACATCACAGTTTCTCAGTCTGCAAAGGATTCAGTAAGAAACCTCACAAGGAAAAGATTGAGTTTTTGAAAAGTAAAGGGCTGTGCTTCGCATGCTTGAAACATGGTCATATGAGCAGCAGCTGCTCAGAGAAGGCACAATGTCAAGAATGTGCTCGTCCACATCCTACTCTGCTACACATCACGTTTAAAGAGTCAAAGGATGAAACAAAGAAAGACAAAGAAGGTACAGATGAGCAAGCTGTGGCAAACGCTCATAATCAAGCATCTGAAATATGTAGTGTTACTGGGGCCGGTAAAGAAGATTGCTTCCTGTCCATAGTTCCGGTACAAGTCAAGGCACAAAAAGGAACCAAGATAGTGACCACGTACGCATTTCTAGACCCAGGCAGCTCTGCTACCTTTGCTACTGAGTCATTAATAAATGAACTGAACCTGAATGGACGCCGCACAAGCATCTCCTTGCGAACCATGGGAAATGAGGCCGTGGTGAACACGCGTATAGTGACAGGACTGGAAATCAGCAACTTGGAAGGTGACCAGTTTATTGAAGTTTCAGAGGTGTTTTCCCAGAAGGCCATTCCCGTGACGAAGGATAATATCCCACGCCAAGAGGATGTCGGCAGATGGCCTCACCTAAAGGAGGTGAAGCTTCCTGCTGTTGAAGCAGAAGTAGGATTGCTAATCGGAGCTAACATCCCCAAGGCCCTGGAACCGCTTCAGGTGGTGAACAGCATTGATGAAGGCCCTTATGCTGTGAGGACAGTGTTAGGCTGGACAGTCAATGGTCCTCTGAAAGGAGGCAACGATGGACTTAGAATTAGGTCAGCAGTTACAGCTAACCGAATCTCAGTAGCCAAGCTGGAAGAGCATTGGCATCAACAGTTTAAGCTGGACTTTCCTGATGCAGGGCTTAGTGAAGACATTGAAATGTCAAAAGAAGATCATCAGTTTATGAACATGGTGTCTCAGTCGGCACAATTGAAAGATGGTCACTACAGTATTTGCCTTCCACTGAGAAATAAATCGCTGTGCATGCCAAACAACAGGTCAGTGGCAGAACAACGTGCACTGAACTTAAGAAAAAGATTCACAAAGGACGCAGACTACCGTGCAGAGTATGTTGCATTTATGGAAGACATTGTCAAGAAAGGCTACGCAGTTCAAATCGGCAGAGCTGAGTGCGCAGCGACTGAAGGAAGGACATGGTATCTGCCCCATCACGGAGTCAGACACCCAGTCAAGCGCAAGCTACGTGTTGTCTTCGATTGCGCAGCAAGCTTTGGAGGAACGTCGCTGAATCAACATCTTCTACAGGGACCAGACCTGACAAGTTCGCTAGTTGGGGTCCTCACACGGTTCAGGCAAGAGAGCATTGCTGTAATGGCAGACGTGGAAGCCATGTTTTACCAAGTGGCAGTGCAAGAAGAAGATACAAATCTACTTAGATTTCTTTGGTGGCCGGAAGGAAATCATCAGAAAGAGCTTGCTGAATTCAAGATGAAGGTGCATATCTTCGGTGCGACCTCGTCTCCAAGTGTTGCTACCTACGCTATGCAGAAGTGTGCAGCTGATTTTGAGGATGAGTTCGGGCAGGAAGCCGCCATCACAGTGAAGAAAAATTTCTATGTGGACGACTGCCTCAAATCAGTAGCTGACGAGGACACAGCAGTCGCTTTGTGCTCCAACCTACGAGGCATGCTGGCAAGAGGTGGTTTTCGGCTAACCAAATGGGCAAGCAATAGCAGGAAGTTGCTCAACTCAATTCTTGAAGGTGAACGAGCACAAGGATTTCAAGATCTCGATTTGAACATGGACAGTTTGCCAATGGAGCGAGCGCTGGGAATCCAGTGGTGTGCTGAGACAGATCAGTTCAAGATCAAGATCAACCTCAAAGAGCGTCCACACACCAGGAGAGGCCTGCTCTCCTTCCTGAGCTCCATCTTTGACCCTCTGGGGTTCATTGCTCCAGTGATACTGCCCGCCAAAAGGATTCTGCAAGATCTATGTCGTCAAAGGTACAGCTGGGATGACAGCCTTCCAGTTGAAGTGATCAAGGAATGGACAAAGTGGACATCAGACTTGCAACAGTTAGAGGTGTTTGGCGTTGACAGATGCATAAAGTCGGAGGCGTTTGGTACACCAGTCTTCGCTCAGCTACACCACTTTGCTGACGCAAGTGAAGACGCTTATGGGACAACAAGTTACCTTGTTCTGCGCTCCTCAGCTGGAGAGACCCAATCCTCTCTGATGATGGCAAAGGCACGGGTAGCGCCCTTGAAATACCCGACCATACCAAGGATGGAGTTAACTGCGGCCTCAGTCGCAGTCAAGATGGACAGGCTGCTGAAGAAAGAGCTTGAATTGGAACTCCACGACTCTGTATATTGGACGGATAGCACAGTTGTGCTCAAGTACTTGAACAATGAAAGCTCCAGATTCAAAACTTTCGTGGCAAATAGGGTGTCAACCATTCTACAGAACTCTCAAGCTTCTCAGTGGAGATATGTCAATACCAGACTGAATCCGGCGGATCATGTATCTCGAGGCCTGACGGTGGAAGCATTCTTGAAATGTGAAAGCTGGCTTTCTGGACCTGAATTCCTGTGCAGCGAGGAAGACCAGTGGCCAAAGAATCCAGATCATGGAATGATCAGCGTGGATGACCCAGAGGTCAAAAGGGTACAATCTCATGCTACGCACGTACAAAACCTCAAAGACCCGCTGGACCAGCTGATGTTGTACTACTCATCCTGGGTGAATCTGAAGCGCGCTGTAGCCTGGTACCTGAAATTGAAAGATTTGCTGAAAGAACTGAATGCAAACAAAAACAGGGAACCAAGTTTGTCAAGCAAGGAAAGAATGGACAGATTCAAGAAAGATTACAAAACATCAAAACTTATATGTGAAGACTTGACAAAAGCAGAGACAGAAATTATGAAATACGCACAAAGAAAAGGATTCCAAGAAGATTTAAAAATGCTAAAAGAACAAGAAAGAGTGAAGAAAAGTAGTACTCTTCGTAAACTGAATCCAGTTCTATTAGAAGGACTCATAAGAGTAGGAGGTAGGCTGAGCCGTGCTGCGCTGCCAGACGACTGCAAGAAGCAAGTCATCTTGCCAAAGGACTCACATGTCACAAGGCTCATTCTTAGACACATTCACGATGTAACAGCTCATGCAGGAAGGAATCACATGCTGTCTAAGTTGCAGCGACGATTCTGGATCCCTGGTGCAAATGGAGCCATCAGGAGACTGTTGTCCAAGTGCGTAGACTGCAAGAAGCTGCATCGAACAGCTGGCAAGCAACTCATGGCAGATCTACCTACCTGCAGAGTCTTGCCTGATGAGCCTCCATTCACGCGAGTTGGCGTCGACTACTTCGGCCCATTCATGGTGAAAAGAGGAAGAGGACATGTAAAAAGATACGGTGTCATCTTTACTTGTCTCGCAGTTCGCGCAGTGCACTTGGAAGTTGCGTCTTCGCTTGACACCGATGCATGTCTGAATGCAATTAGAAGATTCCTTGCGAGAAGAGGACAAGTCAAAGAGATGTACTCGGACAACGGGACGAACTTCAGAGCTGCCGAAAGTGAGATGAGGAAAATGATTTGTGAATGGAACACCAGCAAGATTGAAAAGCACCTACAACAGAAAGGTGTGCAGTGGCACTTCAACCCTCCGACAGGTTCCCACCACGGAGGAACCTGGGAGCGGCTTATCCGCTCTGTGAGAAAGATTCTGAACACCACAGTGAAAGAGCAGATGATGGATGAGGAAAGCCTCCACACCCTGTTGTGCGAAGCGGAGGCCATTATGAACAGTAGGCCCATAACCAAGGCGTCTTCTGACATCAATGATTTAGAGGCCTTAACCCCTAATCACCTTCTGTTACTGAAAGTCAAGCCTGAGCTGCCACCAGGAGTGTTTAGCAAGGACGATCAGTACACAAACCGAAGATGGAGACAGGTTCAGTACCTCGCAGACATATTCTGGAAGCGCTGGTGCAGGGAGTACCTCATGCAACTACAAGAGCGCCAGCGATGGTCAACATTAGAGAGAAACTTCAGCGTCGGCGACGTGGTGCTGGTAATCGACGACACATCGCCCAGAAACTCCTGGCCGCTTGGAAGGATCACAGAGACTCTTCCAGACCGGAGAGGTTTCGTTCGTCAGGTGAAGGTCAAGACCCGGACCAACGAGCTGCTGCGACCAGTAACCAAGTTGGTTCTGCTGCAAGAGTCAGAGGCTGACTGATGGACTTTCATATATCCTTTTATGGTTATTGCTGAATGAGTGATATAGTTATGTACTTTAGTTTAGTTGTTATTTAGTTACGACTTAAGAATTAAAGGTAAAGTAACAAGAATAATTGTAGTATTAGGCTCCTTGTGATTTAAGATTTGAGTAATTGTTTCAGGGCATTGATAACAATTAGGAGCCGGGAATGTAGGAGCCTAAATGCAGTTTATTTTACTTGGAATATATTTTTTTGTTTAAAGATTCAAAGGGATTTAAAAGGATTGAAAATTGATATTTACATACGTACAGTATATTGATATTGGGTGAATAGGACTTTTATTGTGAAGTTTAAAAACCTGGTAGAGGAGGGGGGGGGGATTTCCTGCTAGCGAGCGGAGCGGGGCAGTTGAGGAATGAGACGGAGATTGGAGCGTAATAGTTTTTTGACCTCGCCCTTCCCAGGTTACGTTGGACTTTGAAATACTTTATTTTGTGGATAAATATTACGTTTTTTGTAATGTTGCGTTAAGTTTTTTAGTAAACAGTTAAAAGCAAGAAGTGGACTCGTGGATTCATTTTCAAAGTATTATTTTTTGTGGATTCAAGCCAAGGGATCCTGATGAGCGTCAAGCTAAAGCTCCAATAAGGACAGTAAGAACCTACACTATGTATTCAGGATTTTATTCCTTATTTTAAGAGTGTTAAGGTTACATTTGACTTGGCTCTCCTTAGAACACTTTGGAACTAATTTGGTTTTATATCTAGGGTCATTGTCCTTTTTCAAGTTTTTTTTCCTGCTGGTAGAAAACTGACTTCTCCTTCTATGAGTGGCCTTTCAGCCCATGTTGGTGTAGGAGTCACTTACCTGCAGATAATGACAGTCTTTCCCCAGCTTCAGTCAGCATTTTTAGTCATCTTTGGGATACAGAACCTTCTCCTTCCTGAACGGTATGAAAGCTGTTCATATTTGCTTAAAATTGTTTGAAAATATGAGCATTGTACTTTCAGACATATAGAAATTATTCCCAAGAATAAACCAGAATTGTGGAGGTCCACAATTCGTTTCCTCGTGTCTCGGATTATTTATTATGATTTTATCTATAATTCTGCACAAAGAAGCTGCGTGTTTGAAGCCTCTTAAACATCATCAGGTGTGCCTCTATTTAACTCCACCTTACAAAGCCATGACATCATAGCCTGGGCTTACAGAAGCTACTGTCATAACAATTATGATGATGATGATTTATATGATGATTTATAGACACAAATTCAAAAAAATCTCTCTCACTATCCTGGCATTAAGTAAAAATGATACACTTTCTAACTATCCAAATATTCAATCTTCAATATTCACAACAAATTGTTGGAGTAGCAGACACACAGATTAGAAAATAGATAACATAAGATATCAAGAACAAAAAGAAAAATGCAGAACCAAGTCAAAGAAAATAGAATTATGTTAACACAACGTGAGAAGGAACAGAAACTTTGCTGATCCTGTTTGCTTGGAGAAAGACTGAAGGTGTAATCATATTATGATAAAGTCTGTCTGCAGACCTTATCAGAGAGGTCAGCAGATATTAGTGCAACTTAACTAATTCATTTTTGTAAAACACAAAACATCACAAAAACACAAAAATCTTTTTTGTTTTTTTTTTAGCTAGAATAAGGCAAAACAAGTTTATTTGTATGGCACTAATTGCACAGGGTTATTCAATTTTTTTCAAATACAAATCAATATTTTATCAAAAACCTCAAGTAGATATTATTCACTAAATAAAAAGCTAATAATAAAGGACAATAAGAATATACCATAACATTCTATGTGGTGCACCAAATATAACACAATGCTCCCTAACAGACACAGCATGCAACACAATGTATTTTCTTTTTCTTTTAGTCTCTTTTTATTGTTTTGAAAATCAATAAAAAGATCAGAAATTCTCTCAAAATGCTGTTCAACAAAAGTAAACACTTGCATAAAGTGATGTTTTTTGCCCACTAACTGACTCATAACATCATCAAAAACACTTTCCTGCTTGGACACCTCCAGCATTCCAGTCCAAATATTTCATTAGAGATTAGGGCATGTGTGGCCTAAGGTGATATGAAATCGAGCAAATGACCTGACGTGGCGTTGGATACATTTCTGTAAGACTCCATGAGGGGAAAAAAACGACAAATTGAATTAGCATATAAATAGCAGGGAAATTGCAAATATGGAGGTTATTGAAACAGGCAACTGAAGGGCAATGATAAAGAAAATGCATTTATATTGGACCTTTGTAATCCTGTTGACCAATTAGAGCATTTTACTGCATTTTCATTCATTTCCGTTATTTATTGATACAGCCCTTTACATCAGCCAACCAGACAGCTTTACAAGGAAATCATTAAAAATGTTCAGAAATAGGTACCAAATAGGTGCTTTAAATTGACCATTTATGGTTGAATATGGGTGTGCAGAGGGCAGAACTTGAGGCGGAACCTTGTATGCAAACATCCAGGTGCAGTTGTGATTTAAAACAGGTAATAGCTTCCTACGCTATTATAAAGTTGTATAAATGAGACCCCAGAGTCTCATTTATACAGCTTGCATGCACAAAAAAAATGGAGCCTGAAACTTGTGTACGTCACTTTTCACACAAACGTTGGAATCTTGAAGAAAAAAAACCTAAAACTTGATGAGAAAATATGCGGTCCTCAGGGTCATCACCCAGGCGTACGCGCATTTTAGAGGCAGAGCAAATTGGCGACGCAGATGAAAAGTGGTGAATTGCAGCGACAACGCAGGATGATTCTTCTCAGACATTCAATTTCTCTCCATATCACCTTAAACATTGATCGACTTGATCATAAGAATCATATTCCCCTTTTTTATTCATGTTTGCGCTGATGACACATAACTATACACAAGGACTTCTGGAATAAATAAGAAAATGGTCATAATCCAACCTAAATCTTTAATAAAAATCATTTTATCAGGACATTCCTCTCCCCAATGACAACCAAATGAGGGGTGCTACAGATTAACACATAAATTGTTGACAAGGTTTGAGGCAATTAGTTTAACTGATGTAAACAGTTGATGACTGCACTGCTAGAAGACCTTTGTTCATATTTTGTACACCCAGTAGCACTTGAACATGGTCGCCCCCCTCGTTTAACTTCTCCAAGCAGCTTACCACTTCATTCTTTATCATCGGGAGGAAACTTCTCAATCCATGGTCCTGATCCAGTTTGGGCTTGCTCCAAACCCCCCTCGCCCTGGGAAACAGCGGCCAGCTGCGGCTCGGGCTGCAGAAATGGCGCTCGTAGGAACAGAAGTTCATTTGGTCCTTTCTGTTGTTATCCCTCATAAATGATTAAAAAACAGCTTTTTTTTGTTTTCTAAGACAAACTAGTTATCCATGCGCATAAATATCTTATTTCATCCTCCAGAAGAAACTCTGTTCTTTCGTGTTGCTGCTTTGCCGTTTTGATTACACTAGTCAAGCTTGCATATGTTGGTGGGTGGATTTTATTCTGAAATCCACCGGAACGTTCTCCTGTCTAGCGGCCGACTTTTCCTGTTTGGCTCGTGAAATTCATGAGTTTGATCCGGGAGCTGATGCAACGTCTGGCCAAGTTTCCTTCTCACGGCGTCAGTGACCGGACCCACACTGGACCGTGGCTCATGTGAGTGGACATTGATTTTAATGAGTTTGGTTCCTTGCACCATATTCAGTGGGAGCCTAGCATGAGACGTTCCTCTGACTGCAATCAACTTCACTTTTTAATGAGTTAATTTAAAGGGGCCATGACAACATATTTCATTTTTCTCAGGTTTCGGGGGTATAAAATGGTCTGTTGTGCACTGATGAGGCTGTGAATGTCAAAGGATGTGCTCAGGGACAGTCAGCTTTGCTGCTTTGCTCAAAAATGGACAGATCAGAAAACAGGTTAACTTTCTACATAATTCATATTCTCTAATCAGAGCGCACCTTGAAAAAACAGCTTCCCCTCCACCCCCAGCTGATACACCGGCTGTGAATCGCACTAGCATGTCTGTCAGCTCCACTTGAGAGGAGGAAGATGGAGAAGCAGCAAACGGCAGCCCCAGATCAGCACCAGATGCCGCGGAACGCGAATATCCAAAATTCAACCTCTCACTCACTTCACAGCGGTTACTAAACAGGGGAGCTGATATATCCGAGGGGGGAAAAAATGGATGGAAGGTTCCACTCCCTCCCGAAGAAGGAGAGAAAGACAGAAGAGAGGCCGAAGTTCGTTTATGGGGACTTTACTGAAGAGTTTCCTTGATCGTTAGCATGTGAATACGTGAAAAACTGAATGTAGTGTAAAATGCTCTGGGGTCCTCAGGACTTGATAAAGTGCTACACAAGTTCAAGGCATTTATAATTTAAAATAAGCTAGTTACAAATGTTCACATTTGTTTGGCGTGAATTAAATGTTGAGAGAAATAAATGTGGGGCTGCATCCTACATCAGACAGTTGGAAAGCCACCATAGACCATCTTTTTCGCTTTTGTGCTTTCACGTGCTCTAAGTGTGAAGCTTTTTACTAAACACTCCTATTAGGAGTCACAGTCTTTGTAAGAAGATTAAATTAATTATACAATTATACCTCTTGGATTTTCCTCCTTGTTGATACGTTTAGCAGTTGACACCACAGAGAAGAGTTTATTCTTCCAAGAGTTAAGTAAACTTGGAATTAGGTGTAGTAAACCAATAGGTTTAATGGATAATATATTACTTACTGTACAGATGTTTTAATTAGACCTAATAATGGTCATCTTCCAGCATGTGTGCTTGTTTTGATAAAAAGATCTCATAGAAGAATACTTTTCTTTCGAGGTAACAAATGCTAACACAAGAAGATAATGATTGTAAGCATATCTGCCCCTCTTCTATTGGCAGAGAGAAACTTAAAGCTCCATTCACCATCACTAAGGAATGTTAATAGGTCTTAGCACTGTCAACGTAAAAAACAATGCCGAGCTCCACAAGCGGACATTCTTACCAAAACTTCTCATTTAACTGTTGCAGTCCAAGCTGACATAAGCAGTTTTGCACAACCCGTTGGGAGAAACACAATAAAAATCTGCCACACTCACCAGCTACGACTCTGGTGCTCCATTGCAGACACTGCTCTGGCTTCTGTTGAAGTTTGTTGGCATCAGTTGTCGGCGGAGGTGCCTGAGCAGTCAGAGCTTTTATTCAGCCAGTCGCACAAAGTGCCAAAATGTTGCTGACAAAGAGAAAGCTAGTGAAAGGGAACGGATTTATGACATTCAGTACGTGGGACAAATGTGTAGCCCGACCCAATAAAATGCAAAACAAAAGTAACAAATGCAGCAAGCTCACAGTAAAATGTTCACATTGCTGAGGTTATTACATTTATAATTGACGGCGGTAAAGTTCTGTTGGAGGGTGCATTGAATGAGCTCAGCATAACCTCTCATCAAAGCAACCTGCGTCGGACTTAATCTGGTCATCTATCAGAGTCTCAAATGGTCACGTTCACAGCAAGGTGACAGCAGCTGGCGTTAACATCTTCACAGCGTCTCAACGAGGGGCGCAGGTTGCTAGCACGCCGCCGGCCATCCTAGTTGGCACGCGGAGGCCAATGGGATCACTCGCACCTCCTCGCAGTCATCGTGGATCAGTCTCCCTGAGCTGATCAAAGGCATTTGACTCCTGCCATGCGGGGTGCTGATTGCCTCCATGCACTCCCTGACACCACGGCTCAGCTGAAGACGCTATAATTAAAATGGAGTGTGTGAAGAAGAGGGGGAATCATGGCTGCTTCAGAGCCAATCCTCTGTCTTTATCATAAAAAATGAGACATTTGGCAAAACAGCCGAGTGACAACCTTAAATCAAAAGATGTATGCATGATAATGCAAATGGAGCCAATAGCTTCTTCCTAACTTTCCCTGCCTGCAGTTTGCATAAGTTGAGCGTCAAACTGAGTTAGAGTATCTGAACATCAAACTGAATTCAAATGTTTTGTGCTAATACTATTTAGTGTTCTATAATTGTGTGTTATGCAGAAGACAGTACATTGTTTACTCTTCTAAAAAAATAGATTGGTGAAACTTGTCGATAGGCTTTTGTTCGGAAGTTGGGAGGTAAGAGAACATTTCAGTGGTAAATATTTCACTCAAAAATTGTCATAGAAGTAAAAACCATAAAGATTTGATAGAATGGCTTTTTTTAAAGTGAGGATTTGTGAAGTCTTTAATAGTAATTGCCTTACATCTTGTTGATGGATGCTTGAATAAAAGTTTATAGAAAAGTAAAAAAAAATCCTCTGAACCAATAAAAGGCTTAGAGCTAGTTTTAGCTCATTTCAGTATCAATGCATGTGGAATACAAGTCATATTCAATTAATTATAATACTATTCTATTAAATTTCAATGCATCTATTTATATAGAGCCAATTCACAACATTGCAAGGCATTTTACAAAGTCAACTGGATCAAATCATACAGACAGGTTGGTTCGCTTGCATTGTGTCGTTGACTTTGCAGCAATCCCTCGTACTGAGCATGCATGTAGCGACAGTGGAAAGGAAAACTCCCCCTTAACAGGACGAAACCTGCAGCAGAACCAGGCACAGACTGATGGTTTCAAGCCTTTATTGCTGCTAATTAATACTTTCCACTTACAAAACATCACATATCAGACATCACGAGGTTCCAATGCTAAACTAGCCGAGAGAGGAACCAAACAGGCTCCTTTTCCTACCTCCTTCCTGCGTCAGCGCTCATGGCGACCGCTGACGCAGTTCCGCTTTGACTAAAGAGTTGTGACCCATAGAGGTCTGAGGTTCCTCAGAAATGAACCGACCTGACGGCTTTTATTTGTTAAACACTGGCACTGCTGTTCTTTTTTCAAAATATTTCTTTTAAAAATCAAGAATTCAGTACAGCCTTCAAACTGGCAGAAATGGTCATCAGACGTTGGCTGACCTACTGCTGCCAACATGTTTTTCATTGGTTTGCCCGATCTCTCTCCTGGACATGCATTGGCTGAGCTTTTAGTGCGGCTAACTGGGCTCTCCTTTACCCTATAGACTTAAAGACGGGCTCAGACCTCATCTGCCTCCCTGTGTCTCTTCCATGGATGAAGCCACTAAAGGAGCTAGTACTGTCACTAACATTTTCATTTTCTCTCATATAGAAAGTGCTCCTGGATCAGTCTGCTTTTTGTGTCTCTGCTCTGTCTCAAACCCTCATGCTGGTCATGACAGATGGTCGTTCACACTGAGCCTGGTTCTGGTTCTGCTGGAGGGATCTTCCTGTTAAAGGGGAGTTTTTCTCTCCACTGTCGCTACATGCATGCTCTGTATGAGGGATTGCTGCAAAGTCAACAACACAATGCAACTGTCCACAGTAGCTACACGCTCATCAAGGAGGAGTGAATGCTGCAAGTCAATCACTCGATTCAGTTTGTCGGGTGCCTTTAGAAAACCTTTTAACCAATTTGTCTGTGTGATTTGACAGAATTAACTTTGTCTTGAGATCTGTTGTAAATTGATGCTAGATAAACTGAATTTAATTATACATTTTAATAAGATTTGGTTCATGTATAACCGTGTATGCTTAAAACATTAACTAAACATCTTTGTTAAGATAGCTTAGAAATTTTGGTGAGTGATCAACTCGCTGGTGTTGAATGAACACGTCAGGAGCTCCAACCAGTCTTCTGGCAGATTCCTAAGCTCACAGTCAGTTTAGCTCACCATGTCAGACTTTGGGATAATGGAGAAGTGGAACCACATCACTAATCACTGCTAATGTTCTGTGTGAGAACAGAAAGAAAATGTCTTGAGGCAAAACAGCAACATTCATATTCCCCAGAGAGTCAGAGTTTATCAAATTTCTATTTAAAATTCCAATACGCATCGGGGGAGGGGTAAATTTGCGGCCGCGCGGGCTGATTCAGGTAACCAGACTCTTTGTCGGTCGTTAAGCATGAGGAATCGATATCATATCAAGGCCTCGTGGAACACCTGACAGTTCAATTTCACAGCAAGCCTGGGAATCAATACTTTCGGAATAGTTTTGGACTTTACCAAAGGCGACCCACTGGAGTTAATCTATGGTGTCATTAACTCAGGTCACAGCGTGCATGGTCATTACACTGTGTAACAATAAATGTTCATAAAAGACGACACTCTCTATCCTCCTGCGCTTGACTGCAGCCTCTAATTGAAGTAAATTCATTCATGAAGCAGAGAGGCCTGATCGACTTGTTGCCCGGCCCCGTGTTTGTCACTCTCATCCTGGGGAATTTGGGCGAACGCTGACATGTCAGGCCTTTCCGAGGCGAGCACAGCAAAGGAAATTGAACAAGGTTTTATCAAGCAGAAAATGTTTTAAACTGTTTAGCCTGTTCCAGATTACTTTTGGGAAGGATTATTTACCCTTGAAACACAAGGATAGTTGCAGGCGTTTTTTCCTCCAAGTGCTTCCTACAAATAACCGCTTAAACAGTGTGTTTGAGGGAAACCTGCATCTACTTATTTCAAGCTTAAATTTACCCATCGTCAACAAAAAGAAACCTTGAGCAACCTTGAGCAGCCATCCATTACTAACAAAACAGGCACTTTTAAGCAATAACAGGGTATAAAAAGTTATTGTCAGGATGGAGAAATAAACAAAGCCATTAGTTTTGTCACGCAAATAAATAAAAATGTTCAAGCAAGACTTGGGCCCAGTACATTCATCACAATAGAGTTTGCTTTATTGCTGTAGATTATAAATTTAATAAATGTAACAGAATAGCAAGAGCTTCGCCCTCATATGTCATAACTGAGATGAAATTGCCTGTGGGAAAAGGACACAAGCAGCCCTTTTGAGTGGCACTGTGGTTTTTGGCCAGTGTCCACTTGAAATTGAAGTCTATTTTCCCCTCAGTGGAAGTCTTGAGGCGGGTGTGACAACAGATGGCCAAGCAGAAGACTAATGGCAAATACTCTGAGAAATGATGATGGTTTCAATGCTGCCTAAACAAGGTCAAAGCTTTCACTACAGTCAAGAAAAAAGTTGAACATAGGAATCTTTTGCAATTGGAGCAAAGTCAATTTCACATTGAAATCATTAATAATCATGTTTAAACCTCTGTTCAAAAGAGACAAATAAAATCATAATAATGATTTTTCCTTCTGCGTCACGTGGGGGATACTGACAGCTTTTCCACTGCAGCACAAAACATTTGGAAGCTATAGTTCCCAGGGATATCTGAAACTCGCTATTTTCAACCCAAAAATGCAGAGGTTCGGCTTGGATCTCGCCCCATCACACACATTCTCACTTCTTCCATATCCTCCACTTAAATTCCAGCTCTATAATTTTAAGAAAGATTTAAAGCGGTGTCCCAAATTCTCATTTCCTTTCCTCCCAGTAATTGCAAGTATTCATTTTGGAGGCTTTACTGAGATGTGAATTAAATAGTTGCAAGAGCTAAAAGGTTAAAGAGTAGGACATGCCTGACGATTGTTCTATTTGAAACATTAAAAGGATGATAGTCACCAGGATTAGTAGGATTAATGGTGTAAAACTGTCAGAGTGGATGATATTATGGCTTAGTTGAAGCTTTATTTTACGTCTGCAGCATTTCTTTCACTTTCATCATCTCCTGTCAGCTCTCAAGCATATTTTCAGGCTGAATAAAGCACCTAAATCAACAATGGCAGAGTGACATGAGACCTGATTTTAGAATAAATAGAAAAACATGAAAAATAACACCACAAAAATACAACATTGAGATCATTCAGTGTATCAGACTCTGATGCATTTTTCAGAGAAATTGACGAACCAATAAACAAAGCTTGAATGTAGTGTTGTTTGTGTAACGGATGAACGAGAAGCAGGAATTGAAGAAAGCTTGTGCAGATTTACCAATGGCACCGAGTAAACGGCAGTTTGGAAATAGTTTGGTGAACCAACAATAAATAAGGTGCCTTGGACTACAGAGCCTGCTGCTACCTTTGCACTTTATAACATAACCACAAACTTCCAAGTTATTCAATTCAATTTCAAATAATTTTTTAATCTAGTGCCAAATTACAACAAATAAAGACTCACTGCACTTTAAAAACAAACACTCCCCCATACATGTAAATAAAATCAGTGCAATCAGTTGCCGTCAGAAGTTACCAATTTGCAGAGTCCACCTGAATTCCTACTAGATTCAGGGAAAATTAAGCCGTTGTGAAGGTCTCAGAGGTTTGTTAGAGAATATTTGTGCGCTGACAGTTTAATCCGTTGTCTGAAAATTAAAACTCCAAACCCACCTAGACATAAGCTCCCAGGTTCTGGGAGTAAAGCAACCAAGAGGTCTATCATTACTCTGGAGGAGCTACAGAGAGTCAGGGCTCACAGGAAATTGCACTCTCCAAAAATCAGGGCAAATAGGTAGAGAGATTCTCAGATTCCTCTCAGGGAGCTCCCATGTTAGCCTAAAAAAGTCTTAGCTTAACAGTAATTCATACATTTGTTGAAAGGGACTCGTGAGGAGACAAAGGAAAATTTGCCTGTCAGCATTTTACTGGGGTTGCCTGCTTGTATAAAGCATTTATATTTAGCAAAACGACCTGCATAAAATGGAGAAAAAGGGTGGAGAAAACTGAACTGGACGCCTCTATCAGCACAGCTCTGGGAGGAGAGTGGAGGAGCGTTGAAAGGTAAATTGGTCTTGGGATCACGGTGCAAAGACACTGATTTTAAAGTGCATTGCCAAGCAGTTTTTTCTCTGCTTTAATACACCAGCCTGAAAAGTGAGAAACGCTACAAGCAAAAATCTAAAGTGAGCGAGGAGAAGGCATCACAAACTTCTACATGACCTTTTGGGCTCTGGATATTGACATCATCATGTACAATACAGAACTTTCTCACCTCTTACATCTCCCCTCCAGGTAAATAAAGTGTATATTATAATATTATAGTAGCACTTTTTCTTGTTTAGAGTGTGTGTTTATGGATAGATTTTTCTGCAAGTTTTTCCAATTCTTATTCTTTCCAATTCCTATCATTATTGAGAAGATTGTGCAGTCCATAAAATATATTTATCCTTTTTTTTTTACACATGATCCATTGTTTTTCCTATTATTTATTTATTCTCAGTAAAGTTACGTTACTAGAGCCACAGCTTTAACCCACTAGCCACTGAAACAAGTAAATGTTCCCCTACGGGGATGATAAAGTTGATCTTATCTACACAAATAATAATTTTACGACTGGTAAAGAATTTTAAGTGGTTATTTCCTCCACTGTTTAGGTGGTGGATCAGCCAATCAGCTTTCTCTGTTTCTACCATCTTCCACTCTTAAGACTCTCTTAAGCTCGCTAAAAGTCCTCCTCACTACTCCTAACATTTGTTCACTTTTGGAGCTCCCTTAAGGCCAACTTTTATCTTACAGTCGTAAAATTCTAAAGTATGTCACTAAGAGCAAAGTTTAAATTCCTTGTGAATATGGCCCCTGGTCTTTATAGAATAATGGCAAGAGGAAGGACTTTGTTGAAATAAGGTCAAACAAAGTCCCGTTTAAATTTTGCCACAATTTTGGGCCACATAAATGGTGTATATATAACTGTGAACACACCATCACCACGGTGAAACGTGGCCATGGTTCCATCATGTTGTGAGCATTAATCTGGTGAATGGAGAAAAGGAACCTGGTCAGATTTACTGAAGAAGATGGATGCAGCAAAATACAGGACAAACCTGCATTAAAAACCTGCTTTAGATTGCAAAAGGACATGAGACTGGGACGGATGTTTGTTTTTTTCAGCGGGACAATGATTCTAAACAAGCATGCTAAAAAAAACTTGAAAGTTAAATATATGATATGCTAATTTGCTTTGCTTTAAAACATTAAATCCCAATACATACATTAAGGTTTATGGCTGTATTGAATTGCTTTAATGTGACAAAATGTGGAATAAGGTCAAAGGGTGTAAACACCTTTACAAGGCTCTGTATTTAAAAGGATTTTAATCCCTTTAAAGTGCTGGTAATGTTGTCTAATCTATCTGAAAGGCATTCTCTGTGTCTCTTGGCCTTCACTCACTGCGTTCTTTGACTGTCAGATGCTCCAGAAACTGCCTGAGAGCAACGCCACTCAACTCTTGATGCCCCCGCTTATGATCATTCATGCCCATTGTAGACCTCTCGAATTCCTACAAACCATTGATCACAGACTGAATAAAAAACTGGTTCATGAAACGTGTCTGTAAAAACTGAAGAGAAACAATGACCATATCGCAGTACTATCACACCGTATGCACTCTCAGGATTTCCTTTAAAATATGAGGCTGTGTTCTGTGCATGAGTGACAGAATCAATTACGGTTATAAATGTTTTCAAATCAGAACAGTGGCGCGTGTGTTTTCCACTGAAAATATGGGAGGTATTAGAGGCTTTAAGCTATTAAGGACCTCAGGCCTCCCTCTAGTTCATGTATTGATTACAGTCGTCCGTCTGTTTAACGATGTTTTACGCAGGTCCTGTAATTGCTTTAAACGATGGCAGAAAATTGTCCTGCATCTATAAAACTCAGCCTAACAGAAGCAAATATATCTTATGGTCGTTTTTCTTCACTGTAAAGTGAAATCCTCACCGCTGGCCTTCCCAGCTGCCTACACACATTGTTCCAACAGCTCAGCCCCACCACAGAGCTTTACAGGAAGGCTCCTCCGTAATGACTGACGGAGCGCCGGCATGAGTCAGAAGGAAAGGATGAACGCTGTATAAATAAACTTCCAGTGCTAAGCCATCAAAATCACAGGCAGCTGAGGAGAGCAAAACATGAGGAGTAGAACATTTTAACTGTTGGGAAAAATAAATTCCATCTCCAAATGTTATTTTAAAAAGGAGTTAAATTAGGAGAATGCTTAGCTTTAGGAAGGTAATTTCGTTTTAGATTTCTGCTGTACCTGTCAGCTGTAGCAGCACGTACCCAAGGAAGATGTTTTCAATGACAAAAAAGTTTCTTTCATTTTAAGATAATTTATTGTTATTCATAATAACATATTTGGCATCTCCAAGTAGTTGGGGTGTGTTCTTACCTTAAGTGGAGGAGTTTAAGTATCTTGGGGTCTTGTTCACGAGTGAGGGGAGGATGTAGAGGGACGGCGAAAAGATGGAGCGGTGCGGCAGCCGCAGCAACGCGTACTCTACATCGATCAGCTGTGGTCAAGAGAGAGTTGTGCCAAAAGGTGAAGCTCTCTATCTACTAATCGGTCTAGATTCCTACCCTCACCTATGGTCACGAAATTTGGGTCACGGACAAAAGAACAAGATCCTGGATACAAGCAGTTGAAATGAGCTCCCTTTGCAGGGTGGTCTGGCACTAACTCAGATATAGGGTGAGGAGCCCGACCATGCGGGAGTAGAACCACAGCTCCTCCACATTAAGAGGCGTCAGCTGAGGTATGTCGACATTTGCTCTATAACTTTGTCCTGCATGTTTTAGATGTGTCTCTGCTCCACAGCACCTGAACCAAATGGTTGCATTACCTCCTCAGCAGCCACCAAGAGCTGCAGAGGCCTGTTAATCACCTTTTAATTGAAGTCAGGTGTGTGGAGCAGGGAAACACCTAAAACACGCGGGACAGTAGGTCCTGAGGACCAGGCCTTTGCAAAGCCTGCTGACATGCCATGAGGTAAATCAGCCTTTTGATTCAGGCCGGTTGGATCAGGAATGTTTCAGGACAGTGGCACTTGGGGACTTGAGTTGGAGACCCCTTGAAAGCTGAATTGTGTGAAACGAAAACTAAATTTGTTTTTAATCTGTTCAGCGCCACTGTGTTACTCAAGTGAAATCTGTACCTTCCATTACATCAACATTGGGAAACACTTGTGCCAGTTAATCAGCCTGAGCTCCGCTTCCAACTCTGCTCTCACAACTTTCCTGGAATGCTCAAGTTAGCAATTATTTTGCCGCTCTCCATTAAAAACTGTCAGACTTTACTGTTTAAGCTTCTGTAGAAATCCCTTTACATGCATTTACTTCGCTGTATCACTCCCCTAACACTGCTGAAAGCCTTTAATTACATGCTGTATCTTATTGTAGGATCATATGCTCTCTTTTTGAGACGACCAGCTGCAGCCACCAGAATGTTGTTTTGGGAATGACTTTTTCCACACCAAAAAGCAAAGACGGGAACATGTCAGAGCTAATTTGGGTCCATGGAAGGCTCACGCTTAGCTCAGCTCCCTGCGTTATGTCACTTCACTCAAAACTCGACGAGCCGTGGGGTCAGGCATACTCTGTCGTCTTCTTTAATGAAGCGGCAGATAATGGCCCTGGGGCCCAGGAGAGGCTTGACACAAAGTGCCACGTCCTTTGACTTGGATTAGTCTTAATTACTGTTACCCTCGGCAGATCAATGGGGTAGCAACAAAGCACATTGAGGCCACCCCGTGTCACACGCTACCAAGATCCAAACACTTAAAAGGCCAAAGCCGGGTCTAGTCTCGCTCTGTCAAGACCTGGTCTGGTCCCAGTCCCGATTGTATTCGGCTGTGAACGAACATCAATGTTACTCTTTAAGTTATTGTTCTGACAAATAGTCTTTACAGGACTATGAAAGTCAATTAATGCACAGGATTATTACAGATGTAGCAGAACAATTCATCGCACGCTTTGATTCCACAGCTCTTTAACATCCCATGGAGTGGTGGGAACAGTCTTGTTTGAGCTACAATAGGCCCGTCGTGAAACACTATTAAACACACTGACAACACGCTACGACCTGTCTAAGCAGAGGAGAAACTTTATTAAATCTAATCTGGGTTACAAACACCACCACCAATAACAGACTTTCTCAATACCTGTTAAATCCTTTAAGATCAAAATCTGCATGAAATTACATACCTGATATACAGAACAAGTACAGCTCCCCAGTTATAAAGTATAAATGCACACTCTTTGTTACCTGTGTAATAGTATGACAAAATAATATTTTTCCAGTGGAACCACTACTGCAGCTTTGACTATCCATGTTTTTTGTGATTGGACAAAGAAAAGAGTCTTGTTTCTTACACTTGGCCAAATTGTTTTTGGCCGAGTGTAAGAAACATTACATTGTTTAATTTATTATTAATAAACATTACAAAACACCATGAAAACCCCTTTGAGAACCGAGGAAAAGCATTTTATAGATACACCTCTTATCTATTACTGCAGCAAATTTGAGGTGAATCAGTTGAAGCATATTTGTTCCACAGAGGTTTTAATGGGCAATGTGCCAGACGGACCTGTGATTTTGGCACAGTTCAGCTAAATGTGCCAAAACTGTGCCATGTGTTTTTCATAAAATGGAATCTGGTCAAAAAAGTGCTGATATTCATTGCAGGATTTATTATGCAAATTAAATAGCTTTAGGTCAACACATTTACCCATTGTATCATCAGAAGGTTCCATTGCACATGGTCTTACATCACTAATGTGCAAAGCAATGCATAAAGCTAAATCATAAGCTTGATTGTGCACAGAAATTACTTCACCCGATATGTTATTAAGACGACCTTTACAAAAATTAAAAGGGGGGTTTCTGTAGTTCCACGTGATATCAGACATGGGGCAGTTTGAGCCGGTATGTGTGTGTTTTGTGTGTTTTGTGTAGTGTTTTTCTCTAAACGTCCACCTCGTTTGTAGGACCTCTATTTTAGGTTTGTTTAAATAGCTATAAAACCAGAAGTATTTGTGTCAGGACCCTGCGGGAAGCGTCGTGCAGTTTTCTGCCGGCCCCGCATGATCTGCTTTCCCCACAGGTGGCTGGAGTTGACAGGTGGGCGTGGTACACACCTGCGGCTCGTTCCGCAGCGCGGAGCTGCACTATATAGACAGCACTTGGACTGCTGGACGATGCCAGAGTGTAGCCAAGTATTGGTATGCTTAAGAGGCCCTTGTTGCATGACAACGTTCCTTTTCAGAGCTTTAACAAATATTTCCTTCGTCTCAGGTCACCCCTTCTTCCCGAGTGTTCCTCGCTCCTCCGCGAACTCTGTCTCCGGTGCCCATTCGGCTCCAACGAGTCAATCCGTGGACACCTACGAAACCGCTCTGGTTACTCCAGCTTTCCTCAAGCCACCCATCCATCCACCTGCTGCTCGGGCCCCGCACGGATCCCTCCTGACCGCCCGTCTGTCTCTCCACCACCATCTGCCACCTAGGAGGGTCGCTGATCGGGTCCGTCTCTCCGCTCCACTCCCCCCGGCTAGATCGCGGCGCTCGGCGGTAAGCGGAAACTTAGTAACACCGTTCCCGTTGCTCCGTGAGCTGATCTAACTTTCTCCTTTGTCCGCAGACCGCCCGAGCCCGGCTGTACTTTCTGTCCCTGGCTGCGAGAAGCGTAAATCGCCTGAGATCGGCTCGTGCTCCCCTGCTTTAAAATAAATATCTGAAACTGCTCCGCGCCTCTTGAGTATATTCTGCATGTGGGTTAGACACGTCAAAACCATGACAGATTTACACTCTGGCCAGACAAACCCCGCTGATATACTCGAGAGGACGCTTGCTATCCATCAGGAGCAGCTGCAAAACCTTGGTTTTGCTGTAAATTCCACCCAGGATCAGCTGAAGGGGCTCGCAGGGCAGATCGGTCAACTGACTGACGCGCTGCGCGCCGCCGCACTGAATCCTCCCTCCGCGTCGCCTCCCTCTACATCGGGGCCCACGCCCCCCGAACCGCCTTCAGCTGTTGGCGCAACCTCCTCTCCCGGGCCGGAGAAGTTCTCTGGAGATAGCGGAGATTGTGGGGGTTTTTTGTTTCAATGCTCTCTAGTTTTTAATAATTCCCCGAGAGCGTTTAATCAAGACGAGACTAAGATCTCCTACATTTTGCGCCTGTTAACAGGGAAGGCCTTAAGATGGGCTGAGGCCCGTTTTCCAAATTGTCAAGACTTCAATTGTTCTTTTCAAGAGTTCCTACAGGAATTCAAGATGGTCTTTTCAGTCGAATCTGACCCTGTACAACAGTCCCGCCAGCTGCTGGCAGTCAGACAACGCGGTCGCCGCACCTCCGACTTCGCAGTGGAGTTCCGCACCTTAGCTGCCGCCGCCGGCTGGGAACAGCGAGCGCTCAAGACGGTCTTCTTTAATGCGCTAGACGAATCCCTTAAGGATGAGCTAGCCCGTCTAGAGGAGCCTGACTCTTTAAATAAATTGATTGAACTCACCATCCGTCTCGATGACCGTCTTAGAAGTAGGGGCCGGGGCAGGTCTGAGAGATCCCCGCGGCTGTCGGCTCCTCTCCCTCCCGAGCGCATTCCTCCCAGGCCGGCTGCCGCCTCACCACCTCCACCTGAACCTATGCAGATAGGCCGGGTGCGTTTAACACCAGAAGAGAGGCAGCAACGCATGGAAGCTAGGCAGTGTATTTATTGTGCCTCACCTGAACATTTCATCCGTGCCTGCCCTGAGCTGTCAAAAGACCGGGTCCGTCGGCTGTAGTGGAGAAGCCGGCGGACCACAAGCTTTCGTCTCCCGCGCCTCCACATCTTCCTGCGTCCCCACGTTTCTGTCTGCGAGCAATAATTCCCACGGCTCATGACAGAGTAAGTTTCGCTGCTCTAGTTGATTCGGGCTGCGATTTTAATCTAATCGATGGTTCTCTTGTGCAGCAGATCGGCATCGAAACTGTGCCACTGCCTACGCCCCTTCAGGTGTCCGCCCTGGATGGTGGCAACCTCCCGCAAATTACCCACCAGACCGAGCCCCTGGAGGTCATCATTTCAGGTAACCACCGCGAACGTGTCTCATTTTTTGTTTTTCCAGTAAAACACGCTCCGTTAGTCCTCGGATATTCGTGGCTAAGAGAACACAACCCACACATTAATTGGGCCGAGCAGCGGGTCGAGTCCTGGTCAGCTACCTGTCACTCACGCTGTTTACTTTCCGCGTTTCCCTCACATCCTCCATCGGAGGTTACCGCATCTGGTGAGTCCTCGGTGGATCTTGGTCTTGTCCCCGAGATGTATCACGATCTATGGCAGGTGTTTAGTAAAAGTAAGGCCAGTTCTTTACCCCCGCACCGTCCGTACGACTGCGCCATCGACCTGCTGCCCGGCGCTCCGCTGCCCTCAAGCCGCCTATATAACATCTCCCGGGCCGAGCGCCAGGCGCTGGAGAAATATATCAGCGAGTCTCTCGCTGCGGGTCTGATCCGTCCCTCCTCCTCGCCGTTAGGGGCGGGGTTCTTTTTTGTGGGCAAGAAAGACGGGTCGCTTCGCCCATGCATTGATTATCGCGGGCTCAACCAAATCACCGTTAAAAACAAATACCCCCTGCCGCTCCTTTCCTCCGCGCTTGAACCTGTCCAAAATGCCACCGTATTCACAAAGTTAGACCTGCGTAACGCGTATCACTTAGTACGGATCCGCCGGGGGGATGAGTGGAAGACGGCTTTTAAGACCCCACTGGGCCATTTCGAATACATGGTGATGCCTTTTGGGCTCTGTAACGCTCCGTCAGTCTTTCAAGCCCTCGTCAATGACGTCCTCCGGGATTTTCTCAACATATTCGTTTTTGTCTATCTGGATGACATCCTGATTTATTCCCAGAGTCCCACCGAGCATTATCACCATGTTCGTTTAGTTCTCCAACGCCTCCTCGAAAACCGCTTATTTGTCAAAGCGGAAAAATGTGAATTCCATAAACCCTCTGTAACCTTCCTAGGTCTAATTTTAGAGGGTGGGCGGGTTCGATCAGACCCTGAGAAGATCAAGGCGGTCCTCACCTGGCCCGTTCCTGAGACGCGGAAGCAACTCCAGCGCTTCCTAGGTTTTGCAAACTTCTACCGCCGTTTCATTAGGAATTACAGCCAGATCGCCGCCCCCCTACACGGTCTTACGTCCCCCAAGACCCCATTTATGTGGAACACTGAAGCCAATGCAGCCTTCGAGGACTTAAGAAATCGCTTCTCCCAAGCACCTGTTCTCAAGCATCCTGACCCGCTGAAACAGTTTATCCTGGAGATCGATGCCTCAGACACGGGGGTTGGCGCTGTACTCTCCCAGCAATCCGATGATGACCAAAGGCTCCATCCCTGCGCCTTTTTTTCCCGTCGCCTGACCCCTCCTGAACGCAACTATGATGTTGGGGATCGTGAGTTGCTAGCCATTAAACTTGCGCTGGAAGAGTGGCGTCACTGGCTAGAGGGGTCCGAGCAGCCCGTCATCATTTGGACTGATCATAAAAACTTGGCTTATTTACAGTCCGCCAAACGTCTAAACCCTCGGCAAGCCCGCTGGTCACTGTTCTTTTCCCGTTTTAACCTGTCCATAACATACCGCCCCGGTTCCAAGAACCTGAAGCCCGACGCCCTTTCTCGCCTCTACTCCCCACACGACTCCGATCCTGAACCAGCTCCTATCTTACCCCCCACCTGCACCGTTGGCTCGTTACGTTGGGAAATAGAAGAAGTCATCACCCGAGCTCAACAGAATGAACCTGATCCAGGCAACGGTCCTGCCAATCGAGTTTATGTGCCCCGCGCTGCACGCGCTCAAGTGATTCACTGGAGCCACGCCTCCAAATTCTCCGCTCACCCAGGCACCCACCGAACTCTCTCCCACATCTCCCGGCGATTCTGGTGGCCATCTATGGCTAAGGACATCCAGGAATATGTCCTCGCTTGCCCCGTCTGTGCCAAGAATAAACCATCAAACCGACCCCCTTCGGGTCTCCTACGTCCACTACCGATCCCCAAACGGCCCTGGTCCCACATAGCCCTTGATTTTGTTACCGGTCTCCCACCCTCTCAGGGGATGACGACAATCTTAACCATAGTCGACCGGTTCTCGAAAGCCTGTCATTTAGTTCCCCTCCGCAAGCTCCCCTCCGCTCTACAGACTGCTCAGCTCCTGGTTAAGCACGTTTTCCGTCTGCATGGGATCCCACAGGACATCCTGTCCGATCGAGGTCCCCAGTTCACCTCCCGAGTCTGGAGGGAATTTGCCTCCGCTCTGGGAGCTCGGTGCTCTCTCTCTTCTGGGTACCACCCCCAGACTAATGGTCAGACGGAGCGGCTTAACCAGGAGCTCGAGTCAGCCCTCCGGTGTCTCACTTCCACTAACCCATCTGACTGGAGTAAATTCCTCCCGTGGGTGGAGTATGCTCATAATACTCATACCTCCACCGCAACTGGTTTTTCCCCCTTTGAAGTATCCCTCGGATATCAGCCCCCCCTTCTTCCCACGGACGAACAACAGATCTCCGTCTCTTCTGTGGAGAACCAGATCCGCCGCTGTAGGCGGATCTGGACCGAAACCATCCAGGCTCTCCACAGAACTGTCGAGCAGAACCGCCGGTTTGCAGACCGGAAGCGAGTACCTGCCCCTCGCTATCGTCCCGGTCAGCAGGTCTGGCTGCTCTCACGGGATCTTCCAACCAGGGGCGCTCCACGTAAATTGGCTCCCCGTTACTCCGGCCCCTTTACTGTAGACTCTGTTATCAGCCCCTCTGCTGTCCGTCTTCGCCTTCCCCCGCACTCCAGAATCCACCCTACTTTCCATGTTTCACAAGTTAAGCCCGTGCTGTCCAGCCCTCTGTGCCCTCCGGCCGAACCCCCTCCACCCGCCCAGGATCACCAGGGTCGCCGTGTCCACCGGATCGTGGACTCACGTCGGCGTGGGAGGGGGTGGCAGTACCTTGTGGACTGGGCGGACCGCGGTCCGGAGGACCGCTCGTGGGTGCCAGGGTCCGCCATTCCGGATCCTGCTTTGATTGATTCCTTTCTGGCCTCCCGTCCCTCCACATCTGCCTCGGGGTCGCCGGGTGGCGACCGTTGAGGGGGGGGTGGTGTCAGGACCCTGCGGGAAGCGTCGTGCAGTTTTCTGCCGGCCCCGCATGATCTGCTTTCCCCACAGGTGGCTGGAGTTGACAGGTGGGCGTGGTACACACCTGCGGCTCGTTCCGCAGCGCGGAGCTGCACTATATAGACAGCACTTGGACTGCTGGACGATGCCAGAGTGTAGCCAAGTATTGGTATGCTTAAGAGGCCCTTGTTGCATGACAACGTTCCTTTTCAGAGCTTTAACAAATATTTCCTTCGTCTCAGGTCACCCCTTCTTCCCGAGTGTTCCTCGCTCCTCCGCGAACTCTGTCTCCGGTGCCCATTCGGCTCCAACGAGTCAATCCGTGGACACCTACGAAACCGCTCTGGTTACTCCAGCTTTCCTCAAGCCACCCATCCATCCACCTGCTGCTCGGGCCCCGCACGGATCCCTCCTGACCGCCCGTCTGTCTCTCCACCACCATCTGCCACCTAGGAGGGTCGCTGATCGGGTCCGTCTCTCCGCTCCACTCCCCCCGGCTAGATCGCGGCGCTCGGCGGTAAGCGGAAACTTAGTAACACCGTTCCCGTTGCTCCGTGAGCTGATCTAACTTTCTCCTTTGTCCGCAGACCGCCCGAGCCCGGCTGTACTTTCTGTCCCTGGCTGCGAGAAGCGTAAATCGCCTGAGATCGGCTCGTGCTCCCCTGCTTTAAAATAAATATCTGAAACTGCTCCGCGCCTCTTGAGTATATTCTGCATGTGGGTTAGACACGTCAAAACCATGACAATTTGTGCAAAATAAATTGAGGGATTGTTTTGGAAACATTAAAGCCTCCTTTTGCAAGCAAATAAAAAAGCTGTTTCACATTGTTTAGAGGCAGCGTTTAAACGCCTGTCTCAGCTGGGCCCCCATGTGGGTTCCCCCCCCCGGCGGGTACTCTACAGTGTGAGTTCCTCAAGGGCCAATTCTAGTGTTGCTGCTTGTAAGTATCTGGCTCAGTTACCTGTGATCATTGTATAAAAATGTTTTAATAGGATAGTTCATAGAAATTATAGCATGATGTATACTGATGGGAATAGTGATTAGGAGGTTTCTGGGAAATTAACAGGAAATACTTGCATAGTTATGCTGTGTGATCATGTTTTACCCAATCACAGACTTAGGTACGGTCCTGATATTTTAGTCTGATGCCAAGATGAAAGATTTTTTTTCTCCAAAAACTTGATGCAATGCATCTTTCTCTGTAATTTCCAAGGCTAATGATTTTTTGATTAAGCATTGCCCTGATTAAGTAAATATTTAATTATCCTTCCTAGAAGAAAAGTTAATTCCTTGACATTTGGAGTTGCAGCAAAACATATTCAAAAAACTAAAAAATACTTAAAGTATGTTACAAATAAACACTAAACTTATAAGATGTTTATATCGTCCTGGTTTCATACTAAGATTTTCTGTTTCAAATGACCAAGCATGAATGTAGTGCTACGTGAGAGAGATGCAGAGCACACAGAGTAGAAACTGCTTCCTCAGCAACATTAGGTTACCAACAGAAAGGACTCTCTCTCTCCGACTGGACCAGCTCAGTGGTTCTGAAATGAAACACAAGTGAAAGCTGTGCAATTAGACAAATACTTCATACTACTTTTACATTGCTACACATTATTCGTAATTACTAATATTGCATTACACTTAAAAATAAAATTTGTTTCTGGGAAAATATGAATAAAATGGCTTCTTTGTATTGGTTTTATTTTAATTCTGAATGTGTGGTTCAGGGTGTGAATATTCAGGTTGTACGATTAAAAAGTATCCATACCGTCAAAAAGTATTCATACCCATAGAACTTTTTTCACATTCAACCCCTGGTTATAGGTCATAATGACCCCAGAAATGTTTTTGTGCTTTTGTGTGATGGCTCAATACACACAAGATGCAACATTGTTGTCAAGTGGTAGTAAAATGATACATGGTTTTGAAAATTCCCCAGAAATAAAAATCCAAAAATCTCAAGTGTGTTGTGGTTTTGCGATGTGTGTTTGAAAAACCTGGAATTTAAGGCACTCGGATTTGGGAGGGAGAAAATGTTTTATTTCATCTCTACTCCTATAAGACAACGTTTAATAAGAGTTCTGTTTGTAGAGTCGAGCCTATGTAAAGGAATGTTACAGTAGCTTAATTTGAAGCCTGAATTCCTTTAATATGCAGGTGTGAAAAATTCTAGCATTTTTGGTTTCGATGCAGCCGCTGTTTCAGGATGTTAACATGTGAAGGAATCGTCACAGCTACAAGCTGCTTTTTAGTACACTGAGCCATAAGATGTAATTTGGTAACTTTGTTACTTTGTTTGTTTGCCTACTTTGTGATGTCACCTCAATCCCAGCAGAATATGCTTTCACGTTTTTGTCATTATCGTTATGTAGGATGAATTCAGGCACATTTTGATTCGTGGATTACTATTTTCATAAATTAGACAAATCCCGCAATGTCTTCAGGAAAATAAAACTGTAATAAATGTGCACAATCATTGGAGCTTTGTGTGATCTGGTGTCTGAGGATATGGACTCATCCTCGACCCCTAAGTCTGATTTTTATTTTATTACAACTTCAGAAATGAGGCTTAAATAATATCTACTTTCCATCTGGATGGTAATACCTCTGTCATAGGAGTGTTTTCAATATCAGAGCTGAGAACCTTCGGTGTAATTCCTGTTGTCGTCCTTTTTCATACTCCTGTTCTCCCCAGATGGTCAAATGCCTCCTTCTGCAGCAGAACAGTCAATCCCTGATTAATGCCCATGGCTGCACTCTCTTCATGGCTTTTTAATTAAGGCACTGAGATACAGACGTAAAGACAAGAATGTAAACCCTGGGCCTAAACATACACAACACCCATGGTGTCGCACAGAATCAAGAGGAATGGGATTTAATTAAGCAGGCGTCAGTTACTGAACAAACGGCAGTGAAGTGTCGCTTTATGGTGTAACAGCATTAACCTTTGACCCCATTCTTACAGCATTGGTTATTCAGTTTGTTAAGCATGTGTAATAACATTAAAGAGCAACACATTTATCTGTTGTCTGACAAGAGAAAGGAAGCCATGACAACAAGAGAACCACCCAGGGAAGGGAGACTTTTAAAAGCATTTTTAAGACCCACTTCTCACTGACATTTAACTCAAGTGGAGTTTAGTACTGTGTTTTTTTTGTCTTGTCTAATTGGTTGGATCTGGTTGGATCTCTTGAAGCCAGCTTTTATGTTTTCGCTCCCCGGGGTTATGATAAATTTCATAAATACTGCGATGTTTATAATAGTAAACAAATGCATATCACTAATGAATCGAATAACATTGCAAAATAACCTGATTGTCATTTTGCCAGTGCATCTTACACTGGTGAGTGTTGTGATCAGCAATGCACTGAAAAAATCTTTCCCCCCCTTCATAAATTTCTTAGATTTACTGCTGGCATGCCAATGGAAGTGTTTCAGATCAAACTAATTTCAATATGAATATGGCCTGAGTAAAAGACAAAAAGTAGTTTTCAAATGATTGCCTTTTGCTCATCTAAGATCTGGTCGTGGAGTTGAACACGTCCAGGAGTGAAACCCAAGCATCCCTAAAGATTCTGTTAGACTGTAACACAATAGTATAACAGTTGTACAAAATAAAGAGTCACAAACATTTTGAAGATGTTGAGCAGGGGCCTTTTTAACACATATCTGTCAGCCTGGGTCTACGCTTCATCCTGCGCCACCTGGACCATCCGCAGACGTACATCAGGATCCTGTTTGTAGACTTCAGCTCGGCCTTTAATCAACCCTGACTTCCTCCACCAGAAGCTCACACTGCCACCTCCACCTGCCAGTGGATGACCAGCTCCTGACTGACCGCCAGCAGCAGGTGAGGAACATCCTCTCCTGCCTAAAAACAATCAACACCAGCAGGTGTATTTACTCCACTGGGGTGTGTCCTCTTGTCTCTGTACACTGATGACGGCACATCTGCCGACCTGTGTGTGAAACCCCTGAAGCTTGCCGCCGTCATTGGGCCGATCCACGATGATGACGATGATGAGTCTGCGTACAGACAGGAGGTGGATCGGCTGGTCCAACGCTTCGCCCAGAACCACCTGGAGATGATGGTGGACTTTAGGAAAACCCGCCTCGCTCTGCTCCTCTCGCTATCCTCAACAAATACTCTGGACCGCTTCCTGGATCACCTGAAGGTAAATTCCTTGTCTGTACCCCCAAACTTTCCGAATAATAATAGTTCAAGTTGCAGTTGTGGAGATGCTAAATATCAAAATGTTCAGGATCCATGGTTCCTTGTGTTTTGATTTTGTTATTTTGGGATCTTGGTGTTTTTTTATCCTTGTATTTGTGGTTTTTTATGTAGATTGAGGATTTCTCTCTCCTTGTCATCATTTTCCTTCAGCTCTTCTCTCTGATTGCTTTCACTCCACGTTATCTGGGTAATTACTTTCACCTGCCCTCCTGCCCTTCCTCTTTGCGTTCCTCTCCTCTATTTAAACCGCCCGTCGCTCTCCTATGTTGTTGGATCCTCAGTTTTGTTGCCTCCTGTTCTCTCCTTGTGGATTCTACCTCTGTTAGGATCACCAGTTTGCTCCCTTTCCCCCTGTGACTTTGTAAGTTACCTATCTTGTTTAGATCTCCAAGACTCACATTGTGTAAAATCCCTGTTTACACTCTGGTCCGGCTCCATTTTCAGACATTGTGACAAAAGTATTCATATTTGGCTACAGTGAATGTCTGTGACAGTCTTACATTTCACTTTACAGGTTTTATGTCATCATATTCAAGGAGAGAATATATCTGTCCTCCTTTCTGCCAGGAGGGCTTTTAACCAGATAATCAATATTTTTCACTTCACCTGTCAGTGGACAGAATGTCATGATTGATCCGTGTGAAGAGAAGAAAGGACACGAATAAAGATCCTTTGATTAATTTGTGTCATGAAGCTTGTGAAAGAAAAGGTCACCCGCCCTTGACACGAGGACAAGATCTGATGGAAATAAAACTGAGGAGTTTCTTTTTTTGTTATTATGGATAAATCATATCTAAATATACACCATTATCTGGGCATGTCAATATCCTGAAAAAAACAGATTTGTTATTTCTTATGTTGAAGGAACATGCATGTGAGATCAACCAAAGCGTTTTTTGTATATCCTGTTCTGCCTCAATGGTTCAAGTTCTTCCACAGTTATCATCCAAACAGGAGCCTTCAATTATTGTAAAGATCAAAAGATTTGATGTTTTAAAAAGGAGCGAAAATAGATGGAATAGCTTTTCTTAAAAATCTAGATCAACAACTACTGGTTCTTCTTTTTGTCTTTTAATGAAGACAGATAATAATGGAAAAAGAAAAGAACGTTAAACTAATTCAGTTCAAATGACTAACAACCATTTTCATATACAATCCTAGACCTGATGTCTCCATTTCTATCTAAAATTAACGAACAATAGATGGACGGAGAAGCTTGTGGAAGGATACCCAGACTGTTTGATCCAATCATGCATTCTAGAAAGCAATTCTACAAAATACTGCAGAAATGGATGCAATGAAGAAGGTAATAAAACATTATCTTTTTGGTTATTCTGCTGTTTTGCACATGAAAAATATTCCATTAATCCTAACTGACCAAAAGCGGAACGTGGTCTGATTTATTAAATGGCACTGAGGAAAAAAGGTGTTCCATTTCTTTTTGGAAAGTAAATATGTGGTTTCAACTCTATCAGTATGTATGCCTACCTGTCTACAGGAAAAAAAATAATTTACATAATCTTTACTGACCCAAAACAGGAAAAGAAAAACTGACTCAAAACCAGGGAGGACCAATGTTATGTATTTTATGCAGTAGTGATGTGCAAGTCCAAAACAAATTGTTCAAAAACCCACAAGTCACTTTACTGACTCATGAGTCACGATTCGTTATCTCTATTAACCCGTTCACTTGCTACCGTTAGCTGAGTGAAACCAACAGACCAGACATGTCACTGGGAAAAGCTACACCTATGGTTTGTTATTTCAGTGCAACCTTCCTGCTCTGAGCTGTGAACGAACCCGGCCAAGCAAACACAGCACAATTCGAGCAGCTTTGGATCAGTGAGTTAACGAAGCAGCTCGGCGCAGCTCAGCAGCAGCAGCACGCTTGCACTCAGCAGGCGGGAGAAGCCGTTTGTTCCCTGAAAGTTTGCTGCCTGCTCTTTGAAGCCTGCTCCTTTAGTCTCAGTGACAGCGTAGAAAGAAAATATTCAGGTAATCATTGTGCTAAGACATTTTTAGCTTGTTCTGTTCTTTATTGTGGAGATTAATTACAACTTCAGGGAATGACTCACTACTGTTTGCATGATTCAGTGCATAAAAATATAAGTTTTTGCCAAATCTGAAACAAAATCTCAGATAATTGGAGAAATGTATTTTTTAATCTCCAACGGACAACATTACATAGTGTTACACTATAGTGGGCGACTGACTCAGTGACTCAAAAACTCAAGTCATTTTGATGAGTGACTTAAAGACTCGAGTCAGTAAAAAATATAATATTTCCCATCACTATTATAGTGTAAATACATGGTTTTAGTGATGTAACAAGTAACATTTTATACTTGTGTATGCAAAAAAGATATTTGACAGTTCAGTTAAAGCAATATAATTGCACTCAAACAGCATGCAAAGTCACATGGCTTAACATTTATGAGAAAGGATCTGTTGGATTATTGTACACGATGAACAGAACAGTTCATCAAGTGTTGTTTTCCCACAGGGGAAACAGTGCCCACCTTCTCCTGACTTGTAACACAACATCCTGACCTATTTCAATCTTTTCAGTAAGCGGATGGGATTTTCTGCAACTTGTAGGAACAGTCGCTGGTGGATCTGAAAGTGAAGCACCTCTGAGTCGCTTTTCTGGGTTAGACTGTCGTGGTAGGGAAAATAAGAAAGGCGATTGGATTGTGGGGTTGCACAGCTTGTACCAATCTCCAACGGTAATGGGAAATTTCTTCTCCCTTCCATGTTGCACTTCCTGTGTCCTGGCAGATGATGACTGTGGCTGTGGATCACAAGAGAGTCTTTGGAGGCCGCTGTGGTGAAAGTAAAATAAAAAAAATGCCAATTTGAAGTTCCTGCCACCTTGTGGATAACAAGAATAAACATTTTTCAGAGGTGTGGGGTATTTGGAGAAACAGCCTCAACGACTACAAGGAGCAGTCAAGGGCTACTGACAAAGAACTGTGTGGTAAAAATAGAAGAGGGAAAACATCTTCCTCGTGATTTTCAAAATGTCTCCTTTCAAGCAATTTAAAGAAAAAAAACAGGTAATGTATTTAGTGACAAAGCAATCATGTCGTCAACTATTTTCATTTGATTACTAAAAAACTAAAACTTTTCTGTTTGCATTTAGTTCTTAAAAAAAAAAGCTGTACTTTTATTGTGTTATTCTGCACTTTTAAAATAGTTTGTTCATATTCTTTGATATAGATCTGTGACCTTTAGAGGTCCTTTTTAAAGCAAGAGTGGAAGAAGGCTGGTCTCACAGCCCACCTTATTGGAGAAGGAGGCTGACAAATGTGGCAGTGTTCACATGTAAGCTTCAATTAATCTCTCAAACGATGAAAGGCCTAATGGGAAAAGGACTCAGGAGAGAACTCTGCTGCTTCCTACATTTTTTCCAGGACACCAGCAAAGAATAATGTCCTTTTGCAATCAGATTACTCCTTTTACCTCTATTTTCTGACACCAGCCACAAGAAAATGACCGCCCTCTGCCTTTAGTTCTTACTATTTCCTGCCAACTTATATTATGGCTACTGTTAAATCTCCCATGAGGTAATTTATCTTTCTATGCTTTTATTTTTTTTAACACATTTTTGTCCATCGTTTTATTTTTAAAACCATATCACCTTCTACATTACTCTGATTAAACTAGGAACCCGTTTACAGCAAAATCTTCCACTTCTCCCCACGAAGAGGTCTATCAGATAAGTTCAAATGCCCTTAACTCAGTAATAAGTGAATAGTTCCAATCTTCTAAAATACTTTACTGGGTCTTCTTACCGAGTCTTTTATTACCTATACTAAATGAAAAATTCTGTCAATTGATCGTTACAACATATAGAGTACTCCATCTGCTGCAATATTCATAATCCATACTGGAGAAGGCTCGTTTATTTAGATTGCATTATCAACTTTTCTTACTCTGTTACTTTGAGGGGAGTGACAGCATTACAAGTTTCTGCAGGTACTTGCCTAACACATAGAGGGTATGTGCATAGTATTTAGGAGACACCTTTGGGAGTATCCATGGTGTACATACAGGTTGTGTCAGTGTCCCTTGATAAATCATAACAGTTTAAATGCACTTAAAGTACTTTTTAAAACCAACTTATCTGCAAAAACTATCATCCACCATTCTTTGCAAGACTGTATTAGTCTCCACATTGCTGTGGAGAAATTTTGTCCCACTATTCTTTCCAAGATTAATTATATTACCTAAGGTTTGCAGACATTTGTTTCTGCACTGTTCTCTTATGGTACTACCACAGTATTTGAATAAAGCTGAGGCCTAACTTTGACTGGGTCATTCAAACTGCAAAACAAGTGTAAATTGTCAGCCCTTCATCCTCAGCTTGACAACTCTGTAGGCAGGTGGCATTTTTCAACTGAATTCTCTTTTTAAAGACAATAACTTCATAACTTCTGTAATTGTCTCAGACGTGCTGAATATCAACATTTGGACCAGATCCTTGTTGGTGACCTGTTCTTGTCTTGGTGCTTCTCTTTCTTTGTCTACTTCTTAATCATTTACTACAGTTCCTTGTTGGGATTGAGATCCAAAGAGTTTTCCAACAAATGTTTCAAAATTTCAACGCAACAATTTCTGAGCTAATTTTTCATCACTTTGGCCACTGTTGTCAATAAGTTAAATTTATCCCCTCTACCTCCCTAACTATGGGACTAGCCCATAGTTAGGACTAGACTAACTCAGACTGTAGTGGATTAATATCACACAATGAATATTGTGGTGGATCAATATCTTATAATAAATATATTCTTATCACAATGGTTATAAGGTGTGCTGTAACATTCACCTAAGAAACATGTGTGTGTGTGTGTCACGCTACAAGTCCAGAATAAGAGGTAGAGGGTCAATGGAAAAAACCAGGGCAATGGAAAAAACCTCTGGGTCAAAGAGCAAGCCATTTGCAATGTAAAACAGAACATGCAAATGAACACAGAAAATGCATGGTCCATGTTCGGAAAAGGTAATGACGTGTAACCATATGGAAATGGGCAGTAGTGAGGGGCCATGTTTGGGAGGAGCTGTGATGTGTAACCATGTTTTTAAAAAAGCACACCCTAGGTAAGTTTCCACTGATAGGTAAAAAATTAACAAAGATATCCGTGGAAAAAGCAGTGGAAAATATGTAAAAATGGGAGGGGCTCAAAGGAGGAGCCCCAAGATCCAGAGAATGTATATAAGCAGACCACTTTCTGTACATTGTCAGATGTTGTCCGGAGAACATCACATGTGTGGTTGTCTTGTGTTGTTGCAATAAACCACCCTGGACTGAAACTCAGCTACCTTTGTTCACTTTTTGACTACTGTTGGATATTTTTAACTGCCTTACCAAGAATTTAGAATTTTTGAAGGACTTAGTACAAATTATTACGTTGTGGGGAGGCCATCCACAACAAGACTAGCCCTCCAGCCAATGGGTCTGATAATCCTTACTCTGTCGAGTATTACTCTGTACAAAATTCTGAGGCAATCTATTGAGGGAGATGAGATTGGTTAGTTTTGTGTTCTGTTTAACACATAGCTTTTAGTAGCCTGCTAGCGCTAGCCTAGCATGCTGAAGCTAGCAAAAAAAGTAGGAGTAAAGGACAGCATATTTTTCATCGATGCTTAGGAGATTAATTTAGACATTATAGCATGTCCTCACTCCTTGGAGGTTATCTGTGATATTTAATTATAACTGCAGTCATTTTGAAAGTAATAACAGCATCTGTGTTCCTCAAAGCTTGTTATGCTGTTTCACACACAGCTTTTTGCAGGATGCTAGCCTAGCCTGCTAGCGCTAGCCTAGCCTGCTGAGGGTAGCAGACAAAGTGAAACTAAAGGAGGTCCTTGATGAATATTTCCTGCTTCATAAATAAATGAAGCGATGAGCCTCTAAATATTTCCAACATAAATGGAGAGTGGATGCCAGGCTTAAAATAATTTGAAATACATTTGTCTGGCAGACCTCAGAGCTGTGAGGTGAGGCTGTGTTGTTTATGTGCCTCTGAAATGAGGGGCTTGGGTGTGCAGGGCTCTGGATTCTGTACCTACTCATGCTTGGGTGACCAGGGGGGTCCATAGTTTTTATCCACCTTATTTTCGAACGCGGAAGTAACTCTGGGTCCAACTTCCGTTTGTGTGTGCCGCACTTCCGTTTCAGCGCTTCCCTCGGCCAAATAACATCAGTTTGACTGAAATGATCAACTATCGCAGCACCACTGTCAAAAATTGCAGAGCAATCGAAGTGGCAGGTCAGGGCCACAGCTTCAAACTATTCATGACTGAGAGGATGACATGAAGAATTGGCCTCATCTAACGTACGAGGACATTTTAACCTGTTTTGTGTCACTTGGTGCGGACGGCTCTGCAGTGCGACTTTACCGAAGCGAACCTCCGCAGTGAAAAAGTTGAATCGGTGTTAATTAATATCAACAAGGATAACCTGGTATTCATGGAGGCTGATGTCCATTCAAGCCAAAACTAGTCCAACGTTCACTCTGCTGGATTCTGACTACATTAACCGGCTCCACCGAGACGACCGGAGCGCTCTGGTGCTGCAGCTCCAGGTGAAGCCTTCAGTCATGCAGCGGCGATCTTATGGAAGGTAGGCTGATGAATCATCTGATTCAGAAACATACTGGCTGTTGGCTCGTTGTGATTAGATTGCTGGTCAGTTCATTTTGTAATGTTTGGGATTAAACTGATGTTATAAATGGACATCTAAACATTCTGCCCACTTCATGTTTTGGCTTAAAATTTTAAATTTAAATTAATAGTTTAAATCGTGTGCTTCTCTGTCGGTCTTTTGTCCACAAAATGAAAACAAGAAACATACGGTGGTTTCGGTGGTTTCTTCAGATTTTAAGCTTTTAACCACAGCGAAGGGATTCCTCCTTCTTCGGCTGAGGGTGAATGAAGTAGGGCGCCTCGTATCTGCAGCTCTTGTTCACGGTCGATGATTAAAACACTCCTGCTCCACGTAAACCTTTCTTTTACACCCGTTATTATGACAGCCTCTAACCAGACAAACGATCCCGGTCTTCCTCGAAGTCATAATGCTGAGTAATTTGAGACACAGTAGCTGCATGAGCCGCTTCTCAGCTAGCTAAACACTAACAGGAAGTGAGCGGGCGGAAGTCTCGCACACACAAACGTCAACTCGCTGCCTCCATGTTTCCGTCAAAAATAAGGTGGATAGGAGTGTCCAATGATATTTGACACAGCAAAAAATAGTAATATAGATACAACGAATTTACTAATCCCAGGCTATAATGGGTAAAAAAAAAAAGAAATACATGCTACTAACTGCTTTTAATGATTCAACAAATATGCAACAAGAAGCTCAAACTAAGTAGAAACAAACCACAGAAAACCTCTATACCAGAGTGGAAAATAGAACATCATCCTGGACCTTCCTTGGACCCGCATATTTGGTCTTGTTATCAGTATTAATATTTCAGTTATTAATACTGTATAAATGAAATGGTATCCATGTTTTATTTGAATAAAACTGTATCTTTGTTTCATTAGTTTATATTGTTTTCTAAAAATAGCCAGAGCTTTTAGGTCTACCTGTATATCAGGTGAAAGTCCCTCTACTCTCTGTTCCTCAGAGAACCCTGATGATGCTTATTAGAGTAAACCTCCACCTCATTCCTTGCAGTGTGAATTTAAGAATCAAGTGTTTTAATCATCATTTTATAACCATGATGAATTTTTTTAAAAAAATGTATAAACTGTTTGGCATAATTTACAATCACCCCATTCTGGATTAGCACTCAGGATTATGCCACCTCTTCTACATTTGCTCAGTTGCAGTGCTGTATTTAACCATTTTCTCCAGCCTTCTTTTTCTTTTGACTCATTGTCAGGTTATGGTGGAGCGGGTAGGTTTAATAAAGCGCTCCATTTTGTTCACTCTTCCCAGTGGCCTGTAGCTAGTGCCTGGCCAGTGGCCCGAATAACGCACAGTTTGTAATCCGACTAATCAAATTGCACGATAAAGTCCGTGGAAATGCTTTTCTCGTAGCAAACGTGTGCCGCAGATCCAGGACCAGTTTGATAGACACGAGTAACACAGAGCAGCCATGAAAGCCACGATGCGGTCTGACTTTGGATCAGATAAACAACCCACCTCAAAATATGACCCCCCATGCACCCCTCTCCAGCGGCCATTGTATATAAAAAAAATAATGCTCATAGTAATCTCAGATCATCTCATCTCAAACAACAGTAGAAAACAAACTCATTTGACATTGTGGTAGAAGCAGGATTGTGTTTGCAGTGAAAGGGGACACAGAAGTGGGTTACTGCCCATCCATATGGCTTACAGAGAGAAAATTCAATAATGTTGCCTCAGCAATCTACAATAAGAAAAACCCACTAAGTCAGCAACTCCTGTCTCCCAGGTCTGAAGAGGACTTTAGAATCAGTTCACTGGTCTGCTTGCACCTGCAACCTCCTCATGATCTCATTAAAGGCAGAACTGATGCAAGAGCACAGAAACAAAACCTTCCTCAGGGATGAGCTCAGCACAAGCACAGAGCGAGGGGACAGATGCTAAGGTCTTCTCCTCACTAACATTCACGTTTCAAGTATGAGTCCTGTACTGCAGATCTGGTCATATATAGAAACAGAAGTGCAAAGGGGTGAAGTGAGTTTGAAAGTAGTCTTCTGTGGAGTTTAATCTCACTAAGGCCAGTTTCAGAAATGTCAGACTGAATGTCCTGCTCCGCCAAAAGAAAAGGCAGGACAGCTGAAAGCTGGGCCACAGCACTGAGAATATGACTGTGACATTTTCTGACATGCAAGGGCGCGGCGAAACCTCTGCAAATCCACCTCTGGCAACACTTTCCTAACCTTCCACCTGAGACTTGATTTTCCACAAGCCTCAGTTTGTTTCAGGAGTAAAAGCCTTTTATCAAGGTCAAGATTGGGTTAAATCTTTCTACCTCACTTCCAGGTAGCTTCTTTGATAGAGATTTTTTTTATTTCTTCTTTTTTTCGCCAAAATGTCAGTCTTGTACTTCTTCACAGTACTTGTTTTTCTTGCAATTGGTTTGAAACTACTACTGAAAATGATTTCCCCTTACAGATATGTTTTGGGGTTTTTTATGTCAAAAATAAAGGTCTCAGATCATCAGACTATTTTGTAAACTGACGTAAAAGCAAAACTCAGTTTTTGAATTATGATTTTATTTATAAAGAAGACAAAGTTACCCAAACCAACCGGGCCCTCAGGGAAAAAGACTAATTTCCCCCTAAACCTAATAACTGGAGATGCCATACATAACATCAGCAATTTCCATCAAGTGTTCATGACGTGTTGCTTTTCGTGCTCTTTTATCCTACGTCATGTTGTCATTTTTGTGTTTACATGAATTCTTGACTCTAAAGGCCAGGTGTGGGTGTCATCAGTCCATCAATCACAGTTCATTTAGGGCAACACCATTTTCACATACGGTAAGGTTGGTTTGGATAACTTTTCTGCTTAATAAACAAAATAATTGTTTGAAAAGTGCTATTTGAAGTTACTCAGTTTATCTATGAGTTTAAAATTTGCGAGAATCTAAAATATTTGTGTGAAAAGAATTGAAAGCAACAAAAACTGCACAGAACTGCCGTTTTCAGTCGTTATTGGCATATAATTTCTAAAAATCATTTGGCAAGAAGCTAATCTAAACTAGTCTAAACATATTGCAGCCAAAAAAAGGACCTTTATACAAAAATGATAGGGCTGAAATGTAGCTTTAACTCAATTTATCACCAGGAAGTCCACCTGAAACTGAAAAAAACTGAAACATGAGTAAACCGTTATGACCTCTGTGTATCTGCTGCAGTGCATGAAATGAGCAAAAAAGTGCTCTGAAAGAAAGAAAAAAATCACTGCACTATAAACTGCTTAAGGTTTTGTGTCGGCATGACACTGGGGCCTCATCCAGAAAGACATTTACATTTTTACAAGTTAGCTTTTACTGTGACTGTGACGCTTTGATCCTAAAATCAGACTTTGTCGTTACAGGCTGAGAGTGAGCACAGTGCAGAGGAGTGAATTCTGTTTGTAGGAAGAGATTTCCTTAAAATGTTGTAAATGTGGCAGAGGAGGAACAGACCAAAAGGCAGGGAGACAGTCTGGAAACGAGCAAAAGTGAAAACATTTTGTGAGATTTATACGATCCAGTCTACGTGGGTCTTCATATGGTTACTTCTCTCTGTTCCACAACCAGTTTATATCTGTGATCTGAAACACGCGGCCCTGTTCCAGAAAGGCGGGAAAGTGGACAACAGATCTGCCGTTTTCAGTTGTTATTGGCATTTGTAAACATTAGATAGACATTTTTAAAAATCATCTGGCAAGAAGTTACTCTAAACTAGTCTAAAGGACCTCTACACAAACAGACAGCTTAATTTGACCCTGGCTAGTTTTATCTCAACAACATTGTCACCAGGAATTCCACCTGAAACTGGATTATTTCACTAAACAGGCTCTTGTACCACCTCTTTAATCATATAATAAGTTGAATTCCTTTCAGAGACAACTTTAGTCAACCTGCCTTGAAATCAAATGCCTTCAGTGACTGGCAACTTCAATTATTTTCTGAGAGGAAAAACTGAAACATGAAGCAAACCGTTATGGCCTCCGTGTTTCTGCTGCAGTGCATGAAATGAGCAAACAAGTGCTCTGAGAGAAAGAAAAAAATCACTGCACTATAAACTGCTTAAGGTTTTGTGTCGGCATGACACTGGGGCCTCATCCAGAAAGACATTTACATTTTTACAAGTTAGCTTTTACTGTGACTGTGACGCTTTGATCCTAAAATCAGACTTCGTCGTTACAGGCTGAGAGTGAGCACAGTGCAGAGGAGTGAATTCTGTTTGTAGGAAGAGATTTCCTTAAAATGTTGTAAATGTGGCAGAGGAGGAACGGACCAAAAGGCATGGAGACAGTCTGGAAACGAGCAAAAGTGAAAACATTTTGTGAGATTTATACGTTCCAGTCTACGTGGGTCTTCATATGGTTACTTCTCTCTGTTCCACAACCAGTTTATATCTGTGATCTGAAACACGCGGCCCTGTTCCAGAAAGCCGGGATAGTGGACATCCAGAGTAAATTCTGAAGTAAATTCCTGCATACACTGGCTTTTCTGTTTCAGAAAGCCCAGAAGACTTTACCCTGAGTCAAATTGTGACAACAAATTACTCTGTGAAAGAGCCCTGGTTAGTAGCAAGAGAGTTTCATAACAGTGAGATTTTTCTTATTTTTAACTGAGATCTGCAGGAGGACGTGTCGGAAAAGGAGTCTCTTTTCTGGAGGAGCCTGGAGACGCTGGAGTGGAAAAACTCTGCAGAAACCTCTGCCAGGAGAGGCTGATCAGACCACGATTAAATAATATTTACAGATCGATATATTTTCGAGCATTACAGTGTTTCACCACAGTCAATAATATATGTATTTATATAAATTTACGTAGGTGACAGAAAATCATCCAGAGTCGCGCTGTCTGGAATGTTACTGTTGCACTCGGTTATTGGTGTTCTCAAAGACCCACATGACTAATAATAATAATAATAATAATAATAATAATAATAAACTGCACAGAGTTGCAGATATCAGTGAAAGCAGGATTTTTCCATATCAAATTTTGAGCCTTCGAGCACAAATTTTCTATTCATATTGTTTAGATTTTGCAGGTATAATTAGCTGCATAGATTACATTCAAATTCCTATCACTGCTACTTAATCAATGCTCATGCAGCTTATTGTAGTTTTGTACATTGAAGATCATATAAGATGGAGCCCACATAATCAGCAATGTGGAAGTGAAGTGACCTGGGGGGAGCTTCAAAAAATCTTTATGTAAAACAAATATCTCCCTGCTGTAATTTTTTAAAGTAATATTTTACACACTATTGTTTTCAGAAAAGTTTTTATTAACACAAACCCGCCACTGAGCATTGTTCTAAACATGCCAAACATTTAGGCTTCACTGCACTGCAAAGCTAAAACCTCTGTAAGCCACTCAGATCATTCAAAACAACCATATGGTCCTCTGGATTGGGAGGGTGTAAAACAGCTCCTTCTCCTTTTCACCTTAACATACTGGAGCAGTTGGTCTTGTAAGAAAAAAACAACGAAAAAGTTTCTAAACCAGCGAAAAAATCAGCACCTCTCTGATTTTTTTTTCCTACACTGCTGTCTTTGTTTAACACTAAACATTGTTTTCTCAAATCTCCACTTTGGTCAGAGCTTTCAGAAATAATAATTTTTAGTGATGTACAAAAGAGTTTTCATGTGAATGAAAGACCAAAACGCATACACATTTTTTTTATTTTCACAGATATCTGGCAACGCGTGGACAAAGCCAAAGTAGAGACAGATCAACAAAAGTTCAACAAGCCTATGGAACCTGAGACATAAGTTACAAATCAATTATAATCCAAGAATGTTTTAAAATGACTAAATCAAAAATTTAAATTTTAGAAAAACAGCACAAAACCCTGAAATGTAACAAAAAATAAATCACATAAAAACCCATGAATCACTTTGCACATACTACAACAACAGATCTTCTCAAGGGAAATGGGCTGATCTGTTTCACTGCTGGGATTCTAGTGGCCCAGTTTGTAGCAATGTTGCTTTGTAGCAAGCAGGTCTGGGGTTTGAATCCTGGCCTGTAGTCTTTCTGTGTGGAGTTTCCATTTTCTCCTCTTGCATGCATGGTTTCTCTCTACATACTCTGGTTTCCTCCCACAACCTCAAAACGTGACTATTACAATAATTGTTCTCTTTTATTTAAAAAAAATAACATCACTGTTGGACATTGTCTTCCACTGCTTGCTGTACTTGTCTGCCCATTGTCTTACACGATGCAAGCATTCAAATCCCAAGTCCATTTACTTTTTTGTACACACTAACTTACCAAATAAGGTTGATTCTGATTTTGATTTGTTCAGTGTGTCTCTGTGTACCTTAGCTGCTGGAGTCGTACAACTACGGCCAATGTATAAACCCAGTAAACCTTCCTATCCAATGGTTTACCAGTCAGTCAGAGACAGGGATTGATGGTGAAGCAGAGGATGGTAAGGCATTTTAACACAAAATCGGCTTAATCTGACTATCCATAATTACATCCTGGATATCTCAAAATGTGTTTTTACTAGTGCATTTTGACTTTCCAGAATAGCAATTTAAGATATTGGCATTTGCATTCTGACTATTAGGAAGAATAATTCACAATATTGTCAATCACATTTGGCAGGTCAAAATCTCTTAGGATGTCTGAAATGATGCCACCAGAGTCATCATTTGAATGGTACCACATCTGTAATTATGATTCAGGATATCTCAGACTTAAATATGACTAGTCAAAATTATGAGCTATCTTGAATAATGAGGTAATATGAGATATTTATTAGAATTATGACTAGTGAAAAAGCAAGCTATCTCCGATTTACTTTATGATTAGTCATAATTTAACTGTTGATATCTGAAACATAGGCAGAATGTAATTAGAGATATCTTAAATTGCTAGTCATAAATACATTTTTGGTATCTGGGATGTAGGTAAAGCCAATTCTATGTTAAAATGGCCTGCCATAACAGCTGCAGTGACTTCCTGTTCATTCTATTACAACCCCCCTGTGGCGTCATTTCAACACATTTCTACTCATACCCACAGACGTAAATTTGTGTCCACAGCAGTAAAGACTTGTAGTAGTAGAAATTAGAGTTGTATTCACAGGACTTTGGACTCACAGCTTTCAGATTCATACTCACATAAAAACAGTCCTGACCCGCAGCATTTTTAAACTCACATATATGTACAGGATTTTCCAGAAGTAAAAAATACCATTACGAGTTCTTAGAATCTGCACACATGTTTTTGACAGCTTCCTTACTCCATATTCGACTAAATCAAAAATATTTGGTCAAGTTTTATTTTAAAATGAGAAAACAATATAACCGAAGCTATTGCAACAAACTGCCAGTGCAGTGGTAAAATGTATTGTTTTAACTTTGCTGCTTCATTACAGCTGAGGTGGCAGAATTAAAACATGATCATGGACTAATAGATGTAAAACCAGCTGATTTGAGGGATTAAATATTTTCATTTTTGTGCTAATTGTTAATTGTATGTAAATATAAATGTAAAATACCCCTCTAGGTACTCTACAGGTTTCCCTAAAGCACCTCTGTAGGTGCAAGCTAAGCAGCATACTTTGTACCTCTCAAATACCTTCGTAGGCATGGGTGTACCGAGAAACGGATAATGTTTTTTTTATTCTCCGTGTTGCAAATAAAAACACAGTTGTGTTAAACTTGGACATATGCAGAATGCTAATGTACAGACCTGAAGTGCAGAATTCTAGCTTTATCCACCACTGACCTTTAAAAAGAAAAATGAAAGGGCACAGTTTGTTGCAGGAGTATCTCGCCTTCTTTATTGTATCTGTACAATTTAGAACACTTTGATTATGTGTAACACTGTTTTACTGTGCACTCAGGGTGGATTAGTAGTTTTTTTGATTATTTTGTTGTGCCTCTTTTTTATTTGATGCCTAGATTTATATGTTGGGGTTTTCATTATGAAAATGTTTCATTAATAAAACTTTTAAGACAATTACGTATTTGAGAAGATTATGGTTTCTCTTTCAGCTATAGTAATCGGCGTAGGGAGAAGGGTTTCCCAGCAGATGTCCTTATACAGTATGGAGCATTAAACAACTCCAAAGTTATTCAACAATTATTTGTGGTCAAATCAAGAATTGATGATCAAGAGTTTGTATTATAACCATAGTGAAATTTTGGTGAGACACTGGTTCAGAATTAACACACATACACAAATCCAGACATCATGTTAAAGTTAAATACACCAACAACACTTCCTGAGAAGCTAAAACGTGTCCAAATAGTCCTTAGTATCTAATAAGATTTAAACGTTCAACACTGATAGGAGTCACTTTACAAGTATGATGTAAATTAATGTGCAAATGCATGAATGTATTTAGACAAACATTTCCGGACAAGGTAAGTGTACAAATAATCATTAGCAAAAAATTCAATGTTCCAGTTAAGACAGGTAGCAGTCAGTTTACAGTCAATGTAAAATACTGTGCAGTTGCATGAATGTATTGCAGTGCAGTGCGGTTCCCATACCACTCTGTCGAACTGAGATACAGGGTGCTTTCAATTATGGCTCTATAAAGGTTTATGGGAAGCTGAGTTGAAAGTCCAGTCCATTTAAGTGTCCAGAGAAAAAAGAGCCATTTTTGGTCTTATTCCAAAATTCCTAAACAAGATTTACCATATCAGGTGGTTTTATTGTTATAAAATATCATTAATTGGAAGAATCTAACCAAGTATTAAACCAGTTCTATACTGATGATTTCTTTTTTAACTAAAGTAAAAAAAAACAACGTTTTTGTTGATTGAAACCTACTTAAATTATACCAAACTGTGACTTTAAAACCAAGCCATGTATTGAACAAAGATATTTCTCAAGCATCCGGCCATGTCCAGTCCTCACCTACTGTCCTGCTGCTTTTAGATGCATCCCGGCTCAAACACAATCATTACCAGACCTTTGCAGAACTGAACAATTGAATGCTGATGAGGGAATTTGGCCATTCCATTTCTGCATGTTGGAGAAGGGATAAAACCAAAAGTTGCAGGACATTAGCTGTTGAAAACTCAAATTTGACACTCCTGCCTTAAAGATATAATGGACGAACCTTTTGGGCTTTGAGTTCCAGGGGATCACCTTATCCTTGTTAGTTTCCCTTTGCTGGCTGCACCGTGAGCTTCAGTTTCAGCCGTTCACTGTAGCTCCACTGCTCTCACTGTATACTTTGAAAATGGCTGAGAGTCGCAAAAAGCAAACTATTTTACAATTTCCTGCGAAGAGGAAGGCCTCAGAAGAAAGAAATAAGCCCAGAGTGTATTTGGAGGATTTTTTCCATACGATCCTCCTAAAGAGCGGAAGAGCAGGTAAGATGGTCTTGCTCAGTTATTCAGAAAGGGACTTGGGCGTTTCGTACCTACATTTCCAGAAAAATTGTCCACTCTACCTTTAAGTAAATGGTAAATGGTAAATGGTAAATGGACTGAACTTATATAGCGTACACCTGTAAGTACCACTTGCAGGCAAGTACCACTTTTTCCCCCTTAGTACTCCCATAGGTACATTTTAAGAACCATCGTAGGTACCCTTTAAGTTCCCCTATTGGCTCCCCTTAAATTCGTCCCCCATAGGTGCCCCATAATTATCCATTTATTAAATTCTTGTTAAGATTTACACCCAAGAGCTCCCTGGATGTACCCTAGAAGTACCCTCCCCATGGCTCCTCTAGGCTGTATTATCCATAGTTACTAGCCTTGACTGTAATTGTTTTGTATTTATTCTATTATTTTCTAGAAATATGAATTTATCACCAGTTTTGATCAAATCAGCTGTAACTGTTGCTTTATCATGTTTTGGCAATTTATTGGGTTAACTCTCTTTGTATGATGTTCTTCTGTTATTTTTTTAAAAGTTGGGCTGTCATTCTTTTTTTTCCCCCTGATACAGCACTTTAAATTACCTTTTGTTTGAATATTAGTATATAAATGGACTTAACTGACCTTGGTGCTAACGTCTTTGTCATCTTTATGGTGAATGGAACCTGTTGTTTCAGTTTTCTGGTGCAGTATGTTAATCATCTGTTTTTCTGACAGATTTCTTTCAGAATAGTTTGTAGGTGTTGTTTGACGTTAAATGTTATCATGTGGTTTGTACGCTGAGAACAGCCGGACTATATATGATTGAATTATAATCTATGCAGATGACATAGATTTTGTTCAAACAAGGAAAATTCTGGAAAGATTCTGAGGCTTCAGTTTAATGAAATACTTGCTTGTACTGTAAAGACCCAATTGTTAATAAATTCTGCCTTTTTCATTCAGCTTGGACAAAACTCAACATAAAATCTCCAAAATAAGTCGAGTTGAGCAAGTTTTGCATGCGGAGGAATCAGTGAAGTGAATTCAGCACTAATCAGGTAAAATGAAAAAGTGAGACCGAATATTCACTCCTCAGCTTGACGTGGGTTTTTTTTCCTCCCCTGCACCAAAACTTCAAATTGATTGTGAATTCTCCACACACACTCAGGCCACCAGTGACCCCATTTCACAGGCAGCCTGCAGAGTTACAGCACAGGGCAAGCAATGTGGCGTATAACCTGGTTTCTCCGTGACTTCTCCTCCATTTGTCTGCCAGTTCTCCTCTTTCAGCAGGTGCACACTGTCCTGCCCCGGCACAGCCCACTGCTGTGCGTTAAAACTGTTCAGGACATGCTCAGACACTTCCTCCACCAGCGGCGCTGATGCAGAGGCGGTCTGTCAGAGCAGCATCCGCTCTCATATGACTCTATCATATATTCCAAGCACACAGGTATTTTCATCAGAAACATTTCATTTCATTTGAAGAGGCCACCTTCTTGTTTGTTAGGGCAGATGAATCAGCTTGGTTTTGCGGTGAGATTGATGTGGAAAGCTACCAGGTGACAGCGCACGCAGGCTGTTGTTTTCTGGTCAAATTGCATTTGCTGCGAAGACGTCGGCAGCGGGAGATGAGGTGTGGTGACCTCTGAGGATGATTAGAAAACATCATTATTTGCCAGCTGTGGGACGCTAACTGTTTATGACCGCCGGGGATTCATTTCGTCACTGAGCCGTGTAACCTTTTCCCTGCATCATCTTCGCTGTGGCCACCGAAACAAGGTGTCATCCGTGTGGAAAAATCTGCTTTGCCAATTTGTTCCTCGGCCCGATTTCAACTTCAGCTTTGATCAAGAAGCGAGGCTGCTGATGGGAGCAAAATGCTGCAACCTGAGCCGCCACTAGAATGTCTGTCAGACAGTGAAATGATTTGTTATGCAAACCATTATTCATATCTGACAACATGCCGAGTGGCTACTTTGGTATTAATGGACCCTCAAACTGGAAGGCTCTTATTGATGTTGACAGCCACACCTTCTAAACAGCACGCTCATCACGCTGGCCTGTGACATGACTAATGAATGGAAGACTGATGGGCATGAAAAGTCTGTGCACATGGATCTATGTCTGTAATGCTGGAGGAGCCCGGTGTACCTGTAATTGAAACTATATTGTCAGTGTCAGTCACTAGCTTCATCTGTACACATTATTAGTGAAGGAGCTTCATCACAATCACTTTTTGAGCTGTGATTGAATGGGACAAGAAGAGGCTCACATGTAAAAACGTACGGGAATGAAGCCGAACAACTCCGTTGCTATAGTCTTAATAAGAATAAATACTGTCATATGAAAAATCTAATCTAAAGCTAACCTCTTTCAAAATGTCCAATCACGTTTTGACTGCTTTAATTTCACCCAATCATCAAAAAAAATCCTTACTTTAATCATTTAGCAAAAGATATATAAAATATGTTTGCTAGCTGAGGTACAGGTTAAGACATCCTGCCCTGTTATAGCTAGGCTTAAGGTTGGGGTTTGGGTCAGGGGCTGAAGGGGTTCTGCCATGACCAGTTAAAGCCATCCCAAAGCATCTCAATGAGATCAAGATCTTTAATTTGACCTTCCATTTCTTAATATTCAACCATTCCTTGGTGGATGTAATGTTTGAGTCAGTGTCAGTTTGCAGACTGCAGTTCTGCTTCAGCTTTAATTTCTTTACAGATTTATTTGTCCAGCAACCTCTGATACACAAACCATGACAGTTCTAGTGCTGTACTTCAGATTGAAAGATGTTCTGTTCCCAGTTCTTCATCTATTCTAGTGTCCAAATAATTGCATTTTACACTCAACTGTCTAAAGAACATTATTCCAAAAGCCCTGGGGTCTCTTTTCTAAAACATTGCTTAGAATCCATACAAAAAGTGTACGTACGCCAAAAAAAATCTTATTTATTTTTCAATTTCCCTTTATAGATCACAGCTGTACCTGAACATTGGCGTACCTGGATCCGCCTCATATTCTGCTCTCTGCACGCCCAGATTCAACCACAAATGGTCCATGCAAAGCACCTCTTGAATGTTAATGTGTTAAAAATGTGTCAGCTGATCACCTTTTTTCATGGTGAAATGGCAACCACAAAGAAAAAAAAACAAAGAAACTGAAAAAAACACAGAGGATTCTATTAAATGTGTAAATCAGATGTAAAAGCACAGATGTTCATATTAAAAGAACTTGTTAAAAAGTAAACTTGTCATAGTTTTAAACACTTTTAAAGACAGCCTCCATGTTGAAACTCCTCTGGAGTTTAGAAGCTGACTCGGCTGAACGCTCGGGGCTTGGACCCAGAAACTGGAGGGTTGTAGCCACTGACTGTCCCCTGTAGGTTAAAGCAGAATGCAATGCTCAGAGTTTAAAGCGGCATATTGGTCAGTCGTTATCATTGGAAAGGAAGTATCTGATCCCTGAAACCGCATTTCCTCCTAACTCTCCCATTTACAAGGTCCTCCAGCAGTGCCAATGTCCAATGTCCATTACGCACAAGTGGATTAGACTGTTTACAGCAATATAGGTGATTACCTCCCACCTTGTCACAATAATCTGTAAATCTGTGAAATACGTCACCCTGGTGATCATTGGTGAGAGGAATGTGATGGTAGAAAACCCCAATGAAATGTTGTGCAGACTTTGATTTAAGATTTAATTTGGGTTATGGACATTATTGATTTACTTATTTGAAAGGTCATTATATATACTTAAGTGTCACCAGCATAAGCTTAAAAACACATGGCTCTTAAATGCTTATGTTCTTGTCGATCTATGATCAAAGTCTGATATGGAGTGAAATTAAAGGTCTGAGAGGAATCATCATGCAGTTTGGCTGCAATTCACCCCTTTACCATCTGCGCCGCCAATTTCCCCGTCTCCAACATGAGCATACGCCTGGATCAGCGTTTCTGTGAGGACCGAACATTTTCCCATCAAGTTTTTGTTTCCTAGTTTTGTTTCATGTTATTTCTGGCAATTAAGTTTCCTTAGACAGCAAATGTCTCCTCCTCGCACACCTCCCATGGAAGTTTAACTGGTGGAGGAGAAAGTAACTTCATCCATAGGGTGGCCAGGCTTTACCTTAAATTGAGAAATTTGTCATCTAAGGAAAGTTTGAAGTAAAGCTGTGTTTCCTCCTCATTAAAAGGAATGTGTTGATGTTGCCCAGGCATCTGGTAGGATGTCTCTTAGAGTCCTCATGATGGTGGTTTAGCAACTATGTTCCTCTTAAGGGAGGCCATTGGCAGACCAGGAACTGGCTGAAAGAAATAAACTATATGTCCCTTATGGTCTGTGAACGCCTTGGGATCACTCGAGGAGTTAGCATGTTAAACTTCCTTACTGGACCCTTTAACGCCATGATACCGCCTTGGATAAAGAAAATAAAAAACTCATAAACTGGACCTGGATGGATACATTTTCAGTTAAAATACTGAACAAATAGCAACGCATTTGACCTTAATGCTGACTCGCCTCCTTTATGACAAGCAGAAAAAAACTTAAATTATCATAAAAAACATTCAGGGTTGGTTTTGTTTCCTTCCATATTCTAGTGAAGAAGGAAAAACCTCAACATGTTAATAGGATCAACTTTAGAAAACAAAGATAATGTGAGAAATACCCAGAAGCTTCCGAGCTCTGTGTTTTTTAGTTTATGGGAGGAGAGATATGACTTCAGCCTTTCTATTAATCTTTTCATTCTCCCTTCAGGCAAGTGTGCAGGGCATAAACTGGAAGGAAAAATCATCCTTTTCTTCTCCCTTTTTTTTTTCCTGTGCCCAACCAAGGTCAGCCAGAGCAGTGTGCAGAGCTTTAAACAAATTAATCCCTTACCTCTGGGGTTTGGGAACCATCTATCTGGGGTGTAATGTGATAAGGGGCACAGGATGGAGAAGAGGGATACAGCAGGTCCTCAGCTCGGCTAACACACTCTCATTTCATCGCCTGACACTGCTCCTCTCCCTATTACACCCGCACCTCAACAGGCTCAGAGGTGACTATGCCGCAGTTACAGGAAATAGGAAAATAGCTTATTCTTCCTGCTTATCAAAACCGCTCAGAAAAAAAAGAAGTAGATCTCCTGTAAATCCCTGTGGCGGACGGGGAAGGGAACCAGCAGTGCGGCACCTACACAAGCATCAGTGCCTATGGAGCCGCTCACGTGTATTGCAGTTGAAAGCCTTCACCTACATGTAGTTTGGTAGCAGCTGGGCTAATGCCGTGAGTATAGATTATGGCCGTTTCATTTGGGAAGCTGTGGGCATTAAGGCAGCTTGGATAATGCAGAGATTCTAGCACAGTTATTTGGCTTTGCACTCTGACACAATGACAGAAGACGCTAAAGGAAAAAGGAAAGCTCAGCAGAAAGTGGGAGTGAATAAGGTGATGTATGACCATCCCAATGCCCTTATGACATTTCCATCAGCCTTTAAAGGCTTAATGGAGAATGCATTGTGGCTTGTAAAATAGAAGGAGAAAGAGGAGGCAAAGAAAGACACTTTAAAACGACAAGATGGCGAGCTGATGAAAGAAAACGAGTGTCAGGAATTGGAGATGTCTAGCAGCTTGTTGTCGGGTGAAATAGAAAAGAACATTATTATATATAAAGCTCAGAGGATGTGGAGACACTCCTGCTTATCTTGTTTGTCTCCTTCAGTGAAAGACAAGCATGAACAACGTGACTCACTTAAAATTCTCCATACACTTAAGTATTTTTTCAATTTAGACTTTATTTAAATGCAATCAAAATGTGATTGAATTCAAACATGACATTAACGCAACTTCCTTTTTCCGTCTGGTGTAAATGTGGACTCCACTTTTCAAAACAGGAAGTAAAATGAGAAAAAAATATTTAAATGTGGCCAATGTGTGTTGATCTTCAAGAATCACCAAATAGTTAAAAGAAAATAGCTACTGGCCTAAACTCTCCCTTATAGAGAGTTAAAGTATTACCTGAAGCCAGCAGAGAAACTAGGCTGGACGGCAACCAAGTTTCTGTTACCTCCACACACCGCGTGGAGAGTGATGGAGGATGAAAAGATCGTTAAAGATATGAGAACTGCAGCCAAGAATGACATCTTGGAGTCATCAAGTCTTGGTAACAAATATAAGATTCTATCTAAACGCCTGCTGTTTGTTTGGGAAGCATGTAGTATGTCACGTTTGCTAAATGCAACTTGAATCCTGTGTTACGTGAGAGTAAAACTGACTTTTGTTGCAACAAATGATCCAGGTGAGTCTGTGGAAAACAGAGAATGCATATGTGGATACTCCTGAGTGGATTTATGGGTATAATGCCTCCCTTGGTAGAGCAAATATGTTTCAATTCAATTAAATTTTATTTATATAGCACCAATTCATGAAACATGTCATCTCAAGGCACTTTCCAAAGTCAAATTCAATCAGATTATACAGATATGGTCAGATTATACAGATTGGTCAAAAAATGTCCTATATAAGGGAACCCAGTTTATTGCATCAAGTCTTGACAAGCAGCATTCACTCCTGGAGAAGCGTAGAGCAACAGTGGACAGTCGTCTGCATTGTCCATGGCTTTGCAGCAATCCCTCATACTGAGCATGCATGAAGACAGTGGAAAGAAAAACTCTCCATTAACGGGAAGGAAAAACCTCCAGCAGAACCGGGCTCACTATGAACGGTCATCTGCCTCGACAGACTGGGGGTTACAGAAGACAGAGCAGAGACACAACAAGACAGACAAACATGTTTGGGATAACGGCAACAGCCAGAGCACCATTCTGCTCGCCATGTTCTGGACCTGAGAAGGGGAAATAAGTAACGACTCTTAACCCTAGATTTGGAGATCAAATGTTTAAGATAAATGTCAAAACAACATCAGCTTCAGGGGGAACAGTGTAGTTTTTATCCTGGCCATGCAACATCAGACAAGTTCTACACTCTACATCTGGTGTCATCACCCTTTTTGAAACTGAGAGCTACTTCATTGGTACTGTGTCATACGAAGGGCTGCCTGCACTGACCTTTGAACTAAAGATTCAGAGCTCACCTTAACTTGTAATTTGAACATGTTTTTAGATGTTTTTAAAATTAATGTAAATACAAGTATGATTAAAAAGGAGGAGCAACTGCATAAAATAGCGTTTTAAATGCAGCTTACTGGAGGGTTGTGATATTTTTTTGTCCCGGGGGCTACCTGGTGCCCATGGTTGTTGGTGACCCCTGCTCTACAGGGTGTTTGAGGGTTCATAGGAGTTTACCCGAATAGTCCACATGTGGTTTGTGGTCCTAGACGCCTCTCCCACTGAAAGGAGGCCCAAGGGATGGCCCAGGACACACTGGAGAGACTATGAAACTCATCATTAAAAGGTTTACATCTATAAAACATGGGCAAACTCATTATCATGAGCAAAGCTGATCTTCAAACCAGGAGCAAAGCACTTTGCATGTGTAAAATGAGCGGAACAGTGGGTGCAAAATCTTTTTGCATGGGTGCCTTCATGAATTTGCGGATCATATGGTAATGACCATACTGCTCAAATTTATGAGCGGAGGCTATTCATCAAACCAAAAACTGATTGCGGGCGCAGTTTTTGTGTCCATATTTAGTATGATTGAAAGTCTGGTGCAAACTCGTACGCAAAAATGTCTACAGTCATTGTGGCCAGAAAGAAGGCATTGGTACAATGGAAGACAATGTGTGCATGTGAAGATATTTGGACTGTCAGAAATTACAATAGTAGAATAGTATGGGGAAAGGGGGGTTAGTGGTGCTTGGTAAGGAAAAATACCATAACTGATCTTAAATATAGTGGCATGCTTAGAAACAAAAACACCTGACTATTAACGGCCATCCGTGTTCAAGTTCAGCCGGGAGGAATATAAACGTAAGGCTGTAGGCTGAAAGCCACAAGAAATAGAAGAGTATAAGAGCTTCTTTAGAGAAGCAGCATGAGATTCTATAAAACCTCACATACGCTTGGAATCGACCTCTTTTGTTCTCGGACCCTCACAAGGAGGAGTTCACATCTTAGGGGCCTGCAAACATGTGCTCAGACTGGAGCCAAAGCTAAGTAGACCTACAGTCTTTCTGTGAAAAGAGACATTCAAGGCAAGGCAAGGCCATTTCATCTGTATAAGCACATTTCAGTACGAGGACAACACAAAGTGCTTTACATGATTAAAACATAAGAAAATAAAAACACAAAAAAAGCAAGTTGAAATAAAATGTAGAAAAACTGAAAAAAAAAAAATTGAAGCACCCAGTGATCACAGAAACCGGCTGTTTGTGATCTTCCTCAGCTGCTTGCATTAGAAAGCTGACCCGAGACCGTGTGAAGCACTTTCCTGCGGCTGGAGGGAGCCGAGCTACACCTCTGCAAGCCGTGCAGAGGCCTCCACAGCACTGAGCGCAGTCAAGCCAGAGAATCCATGAACTGCATCCCTGCAAGCCCTACAGAGGTCCCCACAGTGTTGAGAAGCCACTCAGAAGCGACCTGGAGTGGCCATAAACGAGAGATTTCAGCCTGTTCCTTCACCCTGGAGCAATTCCTCATAACTGGATGCCAAAACGTCGTCACAACGGGACACAAAAGCAGAGCTTTGGCAGAGATGAACAGGTAAAGTTAGATGAAGCTATTTGAAACTGTTTACTTCTAATGTGTCTCACCGTTTTCTTAGTGGGTAACTGAGGCTAAGACTTGGAGCTAACAGGCTAAACCACCCCCTTAGCAATCTTTGAAACAAAGTTTTTGCTACTTTTGGGATGTGTTTTAAGGTTATGTCAAACTTTATTTGCATAAGGGTTTTATAAGATGAAGGGACATTACTGGTATAATATCAAATATATCTTAAAATTATTTTTGAATAAGCTTTGAATGTCTACTAGCATTAGCCACTATTAGCCTCCATAATAACTCGTTAATAACCCTAGTTTAACATAACTACGATTTCTCTATACATAATGCTAGTTTTTGTCTTGATCCGCTAAAAAGCTTCTATTCAGAGTGGCTCATGTTACCCTGAGCTACCTCTATAGTTATGCTGCTATAGGTTTAGGCTGCTGGAGGACATCAGGGTCTATTTCTCTCACTCTGCTGAGTTCTCCTACTGCTCTCCAATTTGCATTGCTTGTTGTTATTTCAGCTTTTAACTTTTTGTTCTCTGTCATTTTCTCTTCATAGAAGGTACACCTGGTCTGGCGTTCTGTTAGCTGTGACATCATCAGGGGAGGCAGATCATCCTCTATTACCATCTAACATAGAAAGTACTCCTGGATCAATGTGAGCTTCTGAGCTTTCTGTGTCTCTGCTCTGTCTTCTCTAAGCCCCAGTGGGTCGAGGCAGATGAGCGTTCACACTGAGCCTGGTTCTGGTTCTGCTGGAGGTTCTCCTCCCTGTTAAAGGGGAGTTTTCCTCTCCACTGTCGCTTCATGCATGCTCAGTATGAGGGATTGCTGCAAAGCCATCAACAATGCAGACGACTGTCCACTGTGGCTCTACGCTCTTTCAGGAGGAGTGAATGCTGCTTGGAGAGACTTGATGCAACCTGCTGGGTTTCCTTAGAGAGGAAACTTTCTGACCAACCTGGAGGATCTGATTGAATTTGACTTTGGAAAGAGCCTTGAGATGATATGTGTTGTGAATTGGAGCTATATAAATACTGACATTGTCACATATTTGACACCCCTTGGCTTCTGTAGTAGTTATTAGGTGCTTGACGCCGAGGTCGCCAAAATGTAACCATGTTTTTATTATGTAACCCTACAAATAATTGTAATTGTTAGCCCGTGTGTAAATCTTACAGGGAGGAAACTTTCTGACCAAACTGTATAATCTGATTCAATTTGACTTTGTAAAGTGCCTTGGGATGACGTATCATGAATTGCCGCTATATAAAAAAAATTTAATTGAACTGAATCGTCCAACAGTGCTACGAGCGCAAGTACCACATTAATAAGGAAAATGAATGTTGATTTAATGGTGTTTTGTGTACCTTATGATTAACCCATTAAATAATTTCTAACAAGAGACTGTGTTACATAGAGTCAAGTGCCTTGGGTAGATCAAGAAACAGAGCAACACAGCACTTTTTAGAATCCAAATGCTATTAACAGGCAGACTGTGTCATAAAGCTTTAAAGGTGGAGCAAGGAATGCTGGGTGCTACACCGTATTACAAAGGAGTTACAAAAGCAGTTGTCCTTGTGGCTTAACTAACTAAAAGTTAAACATGAATGACAGTTGCATTTCTAAATCCACAGTGCTCATTGCATCACATCTACCAGGCTGGAGACAGCGAAGCTTGCTCTGTGGGAACACAGAAGCTGATTGCCTTGTGGCTAAGAAGGAAGACACACTGCTCAGCTGTGGTGACTGAACTAATTGATAAAAGGAGAGGAGGCATGCCAAGAGCAGAGGTTTATAGAGAAAAGACACTGAGGTGCACACTTGCATGCTTATGAACATCCCAGTGCCTGCTCAGAAACAACCTGTATAGTAGGAAGTTAAGCCCAAAGTTAATTTATCTAGTTACTGCATACATCGCAGATGTGACATTTGTTCAAAAATATTTTGGATTCATTTTTGGGTCTGCCAGCTAGATTAGACGGGATCATGACTTAGAATGGAAGAGATTTTTGTAAAAAAATTAACAAAATCTGATTTCCTCAAACTTTAATTGTGATTGTAGATAAACTATACATAATTTTGGCATCTCTGGGATTATGTATATCTGATTTAGAGGGGCCCAAAGCAGCCTACGTAATAAGACCCTATTTGCAGCCTCCCATTCATTTCCTATGGTAAAGCATTGAATCAGTGCCAAGGTTTTTCTTGATTTAGCCAAAAACTGTTTTGGTTTATTAAAGGTTGTATAGAAGCAGACTTCTCCCAATTACTCTGCACATATCCATGTATTTTGAACCATATCAGACAACGGCACTGATGAAAGCAGAATAAGTATGAGGCACCCATAGTGAATGCATACCACTTCAGACAGAAGATAGATGCAAAAGAAATCAATGAAAAATAAAACCATCAGAAAAGGACCATGTAAAATAATAATGAAATGGCTCACATTTAGGTAAAATGAACACAGCAAACATGAATCGACCTCTGCATGAGCAAAAACAGATGAGGCCAGACTAAATAATGACCCAAAAAAGACTCAACATGAGGCAGCTGCTCTGGCAGAGCCTGTTGTCCACTAATCACAGGGCTGGTGGTTCAATCTCCGCTTTCTGGGCAAGACAGAGAACCCAAAGTTGCTCCTAGTGGCATATGGGCTCTTTTCAAGGGATACATTTAGCATTTTCCATGTCAAAATTTCATCCTTTTCCAGACTCAAATTTTCCAACTTGTCGTTCATTTTAGCTTATACATGTATTTTACAATAATATTACATATGTCCGAACCTGCAAAAAAAAAAAAAAAAACTGAAGAAGCGGAAGGAGGTAGGAGGACACAGAAAATGACAAAGAGTGGATGGACAGATAGCATGGAAAGATGAAAGTAAAATAATGGATGAAGAGATGGATTGAAATTATTTAAATAAGAAAATTCTTTAAATACAAATATAGTCTACTTCCGTACTTTCCGGACTCTTTAGGAATCCTGAAGAGATTACTGATGTCACTGGATGTCACAGACTTTGCACCTGTGTGTACCTTCACCAATTTTTATTTTTAATTCAAAACATTATTTATTGAATTTTGATTACACATTATTATACAAAGTTAACAAAAGAGAGAGAAGCGAGCAACAAAGATATGGACTGTCTCACAAGGAATCCTTATTCCTTCACCAATTCTTACTCACATTTTGTACCTAGGCATTTCCACTTTATCTCTTTCTACTTCAGTTTGGTATCGACCTACTAAACCAATTCATGACGTTGTATTTATCTTTGTAGCTAAATATTTTTGTATTATTTGTAGCGATTAATGATTATAAAAATGCCGAGATCTCATGTATAATTTATTTCACCAGTATTGCATTTTCTTAGTGGCTTAAGTTATCCAAGGATTTCTCTCTAGCTTTGCTGCTATATATTTGGCTTCTTGAGGACATAATGACTACTTCCCCTCACTATAGTACCTTTTCTATTAGTACTAATTGACTCAACTCAATTTGTCTCGACTCGATTCTACGCAGTTTGATTTTTTTTTCTATTACAATTGACTACCATCTTGATGTCAGTGTGGTCATCATAGTAAGGTGGCCCAAGACTGGCACCATGGGTTCCTGAGCAAGTGTGACGAAATCACGTTGGGGAAGTCCCTCCCAGAGCCCATAGAAATGAATTGCTGTGTCCAAAATTTGATAGAGTCTTTCCATGTTCGCTAATGGGAGCGCCTGGGGCGATTTTTAACTTGACTGAAAATCGGCTCCAAGGGGCGGGGCTTCTGGTTGGACCTGGGTGCTGAACGTCGCAGCATATTCAGACTGCTGGTTGGATAATATTATTAAGATAGAATGACAAAAAAACAACTCCTTCCCTCTCTTTTTTTCATGTGTTTAGGGAGGGTGGTGCACTATCGCCCACTATGGGCCGAACGCTCCTGCCCTTTGCAGGCGGAGAGAGATTCTGGAACAAAAATAAATAAATCAAAGACACACAAAGTACAAGCACAACACGTAATTGCAATATATATTAGAGGCAGCAAGTGAAAAATACAAACATAGCACAGAGGAAGCATTGAGGCTTATTAGTGATGGTACAGTTTACATGAGACAACTGCACTAAAATATCTTTATTTGTTCATTGTTAGCTTACCACTAATGGGATGAGTTGCATACAAGTTGCTTAAATATACTGTATAAAAACTGAATTTAACTGAATTATATCCAAGCACATTTGTTATGTCTGCTAGCAGACGTTTTTCTTCTTTTTTTTCCCAGACATGATTTCTTAGCAGGTTCTTTATTGGGTTTAGTATGAATTTGTGTTTCTAATTCTTCAAATGTGAATAAGTATGGGAGAAAGAAAGCTTGGTACATAAACAAGGGTTTAGTTTTCAGATCTTATCAAATGTTGCATTAACTAATGGACTGAAAACATGATTTTCTTAAATAATAATGGCTGTTTAGAGGGATTTTAATAAATCTCTTTGTTTTTCCACAACTCACAACTTTGTTCAGTTCCTTTGAATGTCCAGAGTATGACTTACTGACAGTGCCCTCATTCCGAGATGTAAAAAGGACAATTTTGACCAACATCTCTGAAGTGGCCACAGTTTCTAAACAATCATAAAGGATCACAAGATAAGGACCGAGTATGATGGTCTCACAGGTGAGAGATGTCTGTATTTGGTCACTCTAACCATTTTCTTAGAATTGACTAGTGTCCCTGAACTGAGACACAGCTCTGTCTTCTGAAGTCTAGCAAGTTTCTCACTTTCTGTTGCCATCGCTCATCAACTGTGGAGAAGACTTCAAGCAGAGCCGGCTGTGAGATGTCACCAAGCCACTGATGGATGGCAGACAGCTTGAAGCCACGTCACTCGTGTCTGCTTAGTGAGCTGCGATTCCTCAGAGGTTCATCACTCTGCAGTTGCTTTGCTTTTTTTCCGTTTGTGCAAAGATCATCGTGAAATATGAGGGTCTGAGCTCATGTGGACAATCACAGACTGAGAGCTAGTGTCTTTGTGTGAGCTCTGTGAGTGAGATGGAAGACTGGTGAGATGTGAAATGAAATTCACTTAAACATGTGGCAGATGGAACGATTCATCTTCTTGGGTTTGAAGTGACAAAAATCCGAACTAATGAGGAAACAAGATCTGCATGTACAAATTGATTCAAAGGAATTTCACGGCACACACAAATCGAAGACTTGTTGTTTTTCTTTTTACTGTCACACTGAAGTGTTTACTAAATCTGTGAGCAAATGTAGCGCCTGTAGTCCACGTACACAAACATGTGCTACTATCGGTTGTATGCTGTTATTTGTACATGCAGGAACGTGCCGACATGTCTCCCCGCATCACGCAGTCTCACTCACAGAAAGTGATAATGAGCTCATGGGGAGTCAGAGGGAATGGAGATGTTGTCGAGGTTAGGGGAACATAAAGAGAGATGGGATGCTCAGGGTATCGGAGCCATAAAACAAAGATGTGGAAGCCATCACTCTCCTCCCTACAGTCACTGTGGGCATAAATCTCCTTCCTCTAGGGTTTTGAAAAGATGTCACCTAGAAAAATGCAATGTCAAAACAATGTCACCTCAGCGGTTCCTGTAGAGGTTCCCTTCAATATGAACAACAAAGGTGATGTAAAGAGGGAAAAGAGTAGCTATGCTAAAAGACAAGTTTGGTTGCACTATTTTATTTTTTAAGCTTACAACAATAATTATCCTTTCATGTATAACATGTAACAAACGTGTTACTCATCACAATATGGCAGCAAGGCGCTCACGCTGTGTGCAACCCTATAGTGTCATTCATGAATGAGTCGTTCAAAATAATGAATCTTTGCTGACAACAGCAAAGTTACTCTATAAACCTTTTTTAACTCAAATTTCCAATTACAAAATGTGTTCTTTGCTCACCAATAATGGAACAAAATTCACTCCATACCTCCAACATCATGTGGCCTTTTTGTATGTATGGTCTGTCGCGGCAGATGGCCGTTCACCAGAGTTGGGTGAGTCCCGCTTCAGAAAGTAGAAACCCTGCCTAGTTTTCCTTCAGCCCTGTTCACCTCACCAGGTGAGTTTAAACCAGTGCTCTCAAACTCAAATCCTCAAGGGCTGATGTGTCCCTTGCCCTACACACCTGAATCAAATGGCAAAACTCCCCTACCAGCATGCAGTCAAACTCTTTAGAGCTCTGCTAATGACCTCATATTGGAGTCAGGTGTGTTCAAGCAGAGACACATCTAAAAGTTGCAGGACACTGGCTGTCGACTACTGGAGTTTGAGACCACACACACACAATACCTGTGCAGGCAGAGAGAAGTTACACCTTATTGCATTATTAGTTTGGGCTCATGTGTGGTCCACATATTTATCTTGGTGGATTATTTTATCCATAGAAAAAATATTACCGTTGCAGAAGTGTCAACATCGCAAATAAGACGCGGGGCAGGGGGAGGGGGCTAAAGCCATCCCCAGGAGGCATTTCCCTCCTTCAGGCTTTTCTAATCCATCTGAAAAACAACCAATACCGATTAAAGCCGGGCGGGACAGGGCGGAGGAGGGCAGGCGAAATTGATTCGGCAGGTGGAAATGGGGCTATAGACTGACAATGAGAGGAGAGTACGCTACACACTGCAGTCTGCAACCACTTTCAACATGGAGGAAAACTGTAATGATTCTGTCTGATCCTGTCTGTGAAATCCCTGCCTGAAGTCACGGTGATGTCACTCTCTGCCTGCTCAAACCACACTCAGGTAATCAGTTCCACCTATGACGGCTCCAGTTATATGGAGTCACTGCACCTGGGAAGTCCACTATATATACCCGCCTCTCCCAGTGTGTAACTGCCAGATTCTTGAAAGCCATTTTGTGAGTAAACCATCCAGTGTTCCTTAACTGTCTGCTACTGACTGCTCTCATTCCTGTGGATGTTGCCTGCCTGTTTTACCCCTGTCCGATTCCCCTCTGGGTCCGCCATCAAATGATGATTTTTGATGCTGTTTCCTTGTCTGTAATATAGGATGAACCCAAGGTTTGGTAAGGGTTCCCAAAGTGGGGTTCGCAAGACATCTCTTACGGGGTCGAAGGATGATTGTATGCTGATGTTTGTGAAACCAATACCAAAGTATAACTTTACTCAACATGCCTCATTTTAACAGAGAGGGAAGGCTGATCTTTTTTGCAAAGGTTCTTATAAAATACTACTTCATACTTTATTCTCGTAATTTTATGACTTTATTCTTGGAACATTATGACTTTTTTATAAATTATAAATTACAGTAGCAAAAAAAATTACAAAACCAATTCCGTAAAAGCTGTGGTTAAAAATCAGTTATGCTGAGTAAGATGGAGTATCATTAGCTCCAAATGTCAAAGTTAATCCAGAAAGAAATCAGTTTTCTAGAAAGACTTATAATGTAATACATTTAGCACTGTGTAGAAGACTTTTCTGGAAGAGAGGACATCTTGATTACTTTGAAAATGTAGACAATAAACGAGAAAATGAAACAGGCCTAAACAATACAAGAGACAAAACTCAATTAATTCTGCTGTTTTCCACATCTCATTTTTAATTATCACTGCATCAGCAATGATAGAAGATACATGACAGGCTTACTGTGCAGGTGTGACCTCAGTCCGTCTTGTCTTTGTTTAATTACCGGCAGCATGCAAGGAGCTGTGACTGCTCATCTATTCTCACACTCCCTCATCACCTCTCTCTTTTGCTGGTTTTGGCAGAAACTCTGTTGCAAGACTGCTGGGGGAAAGTGCCAAGGGGTGAAACGGGGCAGATGCGCATTTTAACACAAATAGCATACGGACATGCTGAATCCACACAAAGAAGACATAATTACACTGATGTGAACTTCCTGCACATCTGCTGGATTCGAGGTACAGTGATGCAAACACTGATTTTGCAATCTGATTAGATCCCTGCAGAACACAAGACAGATTCTCTCTGCATTCTGAAGTTTCATTATTACAAAAGAAAAAGGTTAAGTCAAAACTAAAAATAAAAGCAGACCTGATGCATTAGGAAAAAAAGTTTGGATGTCATGTCAACGCACGGACAGGATGAAAGCAGAATAATTTAATAAAACAAGATTCACTCCACACAATGATGGTACCATGTCAAAGAACAGACTTCCGGGGGTGCCCATCTGTGTAAATTCATCCCAATGACACATAATGAGATTCTTAGAGAAATTACAAAGACCCCAGTCCAGGCTTCCAATATCATGTTAAAAGTCAAAGTTCATGACAGAATAATTACAAAATAATGAACAATTATGGATCGGATGATATGCAGTGAATTTTGTTCCATTATTGTTGCAAGCAAAGAGCACGTTTTGCAAATGGAAATAGGAAAAAAAATGCAATTCAGAAATTAAACTTTGAAATCCTCCTTAATCAAAAAAGGTTTTCAGAGTAACTTTGCTGTTTTCACAGATTTTATATTTTAAAAAAATTGTTAATGAAATAAATAAATAAATCTTTTCAAATTTTAGTTTTTAAATAGTAATTTTCCCCAAAAATTTTTTTGCTGCTTTTATATTTTTTTTTTTTTTCTTCAAATTTCTGTTTTTCAGATTGAGTTTTACGAATTACATTATTTTCTAATTGCATGTTTCTCTTCACTTCTCGCTCTTGATGCACACATTGACCAATAAAAATGTTGTTGCTAATGTCCATGCAGATCAGAAGAAAGGTTTCTTTGCTTCTCACTCCAGAGGAAATAATGAAATATAAACTAACCTTCTGGAAATTCTATTTAATGCTCCATGAGTGCCCTATAGTTGTCAGAAAATTATTGACCAATTTCCTCTAATAGAAAACAATGGCAAAGGTTTCATCTTCTATTTACAGCATTCAGGATCCTGAGGTTGTGTGTCATGTGATATTGATGTGATATTTGGCAGTTATGTTGAAACTGTAGCCATGGTACCAATGGGTTGTATATTTGGCAACTAATAGCTTTGAAGTTGTATGTGAAGTTGTAAAAACATCATTGAGAATAAAATCTCTTTTGCAACAGGGACCTGGGAAAAATGTCATGGCACCACAAGCTAATTTGAAATTAAATAAGTCCTCAGACTGGTGGATGGCTAACAAGCCTGTCAGACAACTGTTTTACTGACTGAAACTATTTAAATAATCTCAAAAGTAAAATGTAACATCGGTGGAGTAAAGTGCTTTGTTAGCAGAAATTGAAAGTCTAGCATTTCATAACAGACCGTTGTTACATTAGAAGCAGTTTGCTCATCTATCCATTCAAATGCTGGTTTGTGTGTCTTTTGGATAATCAGTCTGTGTCCAAGTTTGAGCCTTATAGTTGTTGTTTTGGGTTAGATGGTTGAATGTGGACACAATTGCTTCTTCTAATAGAACAATCAAATCAGAAACTAATAATGCTGTCACTAGTAATTGTAGGTATATTACGTGGATTATGGCTCAAATGACAGGTCTGTGCCGGGAAACCTTGTATTTTCAATTAACTTACATATTTTCCACCGAAATGTGGTCAAATATAGCCAGGATTATGCTAGAAGCTTGATGATGACAACAAAATTGCTAAAAGCATGCAGTCAAGGTGCAGCTTGCTGAGGGAGAGCTAATTAGTTGTTAGTGGGGTTGTGCTTGAAAGCGTACATACAATTTTAACATTGTGCCGAATAGAGAAAATTCACAGCAAATTCAAAATTGTGCCTGGTGCAAATTTGAAGGAGATGGATGGTTCTAGGTTTCTTTCTTCCCTGAGACTGCAATAAGCTGAAAGCTTGATAGGATTTTTTTTCTCTGATTCCAAACCATTAGTGCCTACCTCAGCTTTAATGACTGTGGTTAGTCAGTGGCGGGCACATGTTGTGCACACTCGCACACAGTCACAACGCAGAGCAGTCCTCCAGCCAAGACTTCTGGTCTCTCACATCTAGACAAACACACAAGCGAGTGTTATTCTACCTTCTGCCACTTCAGAGTACATTTAGGCAACCAGGCTGCTCCTACCCAACATTTGTCCTCAGCTCCTTCACCAGGTTTTGTTCCCCATTATTTTGGTTTGCTCTGTTATCAGCAGTTGCTATTGGATACCATTTACACAGAAATGATCTCTGCATACGAGGAAAGGAGCAGCGCAGTATTGATGCAAGAGCTTAAGGTCTTGAAAAGGTCTGGATTTCTTTTTGTATGCTATGAGAAGAAGAGACAATAAATTAATCAGAAAGAAACTCATTATACAGCTCAGAGGGGTAAAAAAATTATATTGGCAGGCTCTGGCAATGATTTTACACATATTCAGGGTAAAAACAGAAAAAAAAGGACAAAATATAAAAATGGGGTGAAAAAAACTTGCTGATACAATGAAAATGTGACATTTACAGAGCACGATTCTTGGCCTGTGTTTCATTACCAAGTCATATTTAGCATGCATGGCCAGCTGTTTGCGAATGCGTGATCAAATACGCAGATGTCATCCTTTTCTTGCATTCAGAAAATCCAACACAGCCTGAGAGAAAAGCGGCATCCATGGCTTCTGACTGTCGCCCCGAAACATTGAAAAACAAAAGAGAAAAACAGAGAGTGAGGACAGAGAACTGAACTCTAATCAGATGAAACAGAGGAGCAGAAGTGGTAATCAGCAACGAAAAGCGGCAGACTCAGAAACACAGAAAAGAGCTCACTTATTAACTCTACATACAACTTGGACATTTTACTGCTGCTCTGTGAGGGGTAAGCAGATATTTTTCAGTGTGATGGATAAATGTTCACCAGCGAGGTTTTGACTTTCTAAAAGCCTCGATGTAAATTTCTTCTTTACGCTTCAAGTTTTCATTCCACCAGACTACCATTAAATTTTCTCTACTCTGCAGTGCCTGGCACGTGCAGCTGCACGACTGTCAGTCAGAGGTGGCACTCTGCAGCACCGGGGGCCCCCAGGGCACCGTTCTGTCTCCGTTTCTTTTCACCCTCTACACCTCGGACTTTACTTACAACACGGTCAGCTGCCATCTTCAGAAGTTCTCTGATGACTCGGCCATTGTGGGCTGTGTGTCTGAGGGGAACGAGGTGGAGTACCGGTCGGTCATCATGGACTTTGTGGACTGGTGTGAGAAAAACCATCTGTGTCTTAACACCAGTAAGACCAAGGAGATGGTGATCGACTACAGGAGAAGACCCCCACATCACTCACCTGTGAACATCCAGGGGCAGGACATAGAAACAGTGGAGAGTTTCAAATACCTGGGTGTTCACGTCAATAATAAACTGGACTGGACTCATAACACAGACGCTCTGTACAAGAAGGGCCAGAGCCGCCTCCACCTCCTCAGGAGGCTGAGGTCCTTTGGTGTGAGCAGACCTCTGCTTAAGACCTTTTATGACTCTGTGGTGGCCTCAGCCCTCCTCTACGCTGTCGTCTGCTGGGCCCCTGGCTGCACAGAGAGGGACAGAAAGAGGCTGAATAAGCTGGTGAGGAAGGCCACTTCTGTCCTGGGCACTCTGGACTCTGTGGAGGAAGTGGCGGAGAGGAGGATGTTGTCCAAGCTCACATCCATCATGGACAACACCTTCCACCCCCTGCACCAGACTGTAGAGGAGCTGAGCAGCTCCTTCAGTGCAAGACTTAGACATCCTGTCTGTAAAAAGGAGCGCTACCGCAGGTCATTCATTCCTGCTGCTATCAGATTATACAATGCTGCACTATAACTGTAATAACTAATGTGCAATTACTATTTAATACCCTGTGCAATAATCCTGTAAATAAGAGACTTCAGATATTATAGTTAACTCACTACCTCACTGTTGTTCTTTACCTGGTACCTCTTTAATTCAATTCAATTCAATTCAATTTTATTTATATAGCGCCAAATCATGAAACATGTCATCTCAAGGCACTTTACAAAATCAAGTTCAATCATATTATACAGATTGGGTCAGATTATACAGATTGGTCAAAATGTCCTATATAAGGAAACCAGTTGATTGCATCAAAGTCCCGACAAGCAGCATTCACTCCTGGAGAACCGTAGAGCCACAGGGAGAGTCGTCTGCATTGTACAACGTCATATCCATATGTATATAAGTCACCTTGAATGTACATAAGTCATCTTAAAGCTCTGCTTTATTTCTTTCTTTTTTTTTCTCGATCCACTGTATATATGTGGACGTGCTGTATATACATCATGCACCTCTTCCTCCTGTTGGCACCTTCTTTTGATTATTGAGCCGATGTGACACATGAATTTCTCAACTGTGAGATCAATAAAGTCTAACTTATCTTATCTTATCTTATCTTATCTCATCTTATCTTATCTTATACCTCAGCATTTCAGTTGCTTGTCCTGCTCTTAAAGATGACAGTTTTGACTGACAGCCCCTGTGTCCAAATGTGTCCTCAGAGATCCTTGAGACACTTCAGGATGCAGCAACATGTTCTAATGCGCCCAACATCACAATTACACTTCTACGGCACCATGATCTGGCTGTTGAAATTCGGCATGCTCAAAAAACACACTATGGGAGCCCATCGTATTATTAATAAACTACAAAAACCTGGTTAGGACCCGGTAAAGACATTTCTTTAGAGTGGCATTAGTATGCAAAGTTATTCAAATCAACAGCTTTTGTTAACACCCCCCTGGCTGGGGGTGATTCTCAAGACACGTTGAGGCTTGTTTTGTCCCTAATTTTCTTTTAGAGGGTCAACATTCAAAAGGTCAAATAAGTTTGACTTATTTGGAAAGCTTTGAACGGCCCCGGGGAGACTTGTTCATGGTTTTGCTGTGGCCTGTCACACACACACACACACACACACACACACACACACACACACACACACACACACACACACACACACACACACACACACACACACACACACACACGCACACGCACGCACATATGTATATCTATCTCTCTCTCTCTCTCTCTCTCTCTCTCTATATATATATATATATATATATATATATATATATATATATATATATATATATATATATATATATATATAATTTTAAATAATAATAACATTCTTGACATGACGAAGTTAATAAAATAATGTACAATTGTGTATTAATAAAACATTTTACAATGACAATGCCAGAGGTATATAAGTTATGTTGACTGATATAGAACTGTGAGTTGTTTATCAATATACACATCCTGTTAATTAAGTTAGAACAAACAGATTAGACTGGCCTTGCTGCATCAGTGTCCATCGTTCAGGAATTTAGCTTCACTCAAAAACATACCTCCGAGGCTGGTGACTTGGCGCCTGACTTTGAAGCTCAAAGACAGTCATAGCAGCCTGAGGGGAATGAGAGAAGGTGTTGTGGTGTCTGCTCTCACATGGTGGGGTGACTGCAGACCATCTGGTGTGGAGGCTATACAGTCCTGACAATTGGTTTGGCTCAGGTCCTTTATCTGAAGTTTTTGTATTCCACTCATGTAAAAGCCACATTAATCTGGCTCTGATGTGAGAAAATCAACTGATCCACCTTCTTGATTAAATTTGATCAGGTTTCTGTTTTTCAATTAAAAAATACTGATATAAAAGGAGGTCACATAAATTTGACATTATGTCCCTTTTTCAACACATCCAACTCCTCATAAGAAAATTAATGGTTTTATACACGCATACAAGTGCTTTCAAAATGATTGCTAGCTGTATGAGGTGACTTTGTTTCTTTCAAAATCTTGATATATAGACCGTACGTGACATCATGGTAATCATCATGGAGAGTTTAGACTTAAGATTTGTAAGCTTGGTGGTTCTTGTTTTTCCGGAGCTAATATAAAGCTATGTGGTGGAATACTAGTTCATCAAGCCAATTTTAGCCCTTTTCAGATCAATTTCTCATTCACAGCAATTTAGGTCGACCCAATCCAATGCAGATTGTGAAATCCAAAGGGTGTGGCCAAATCCTTACAGCTTTCACCTGAGCAATGTGAGCAATATACGTGTGGGGAATTTCCCCTTATTCTGTACAATGCTGCAGTCGTAATGCTCGTTACACAAATGTATTCAAAACTTTATATACAAGAACAGCTGTGTGCCAACCTCAACTTATTATCTGCTTTAGATTATGCTAATCAAAGTATTTCTCAAATTTCTGAACATGGGTTCACACCTCTCTCAGCGCCTCTTTTATTTGACTTTTATTTAACCAGGAAAACGTCTTGTTGAGAATTAAAATCTAGTTTACAAGACAGTCCTAGCCAAGACAGCAGCACAAAATTAATAATGTTACAGACATACATGTCAACATATACACTGAAACTGACATTTCTGAAAATCAGGCACAACATCAGCAAACATATGTTTGACTCCAAGTCATCCAGAATTTTCTCAAAAGCTTCTAATGAGACCAGTTACAAGTTTCAAGTCTTTTGGCATTTTGTTTTTTTATGCAAAGGGAGCAACATATATGAAAGATTTAGTTCCATGACCTCAGTTCATACCTCTGGACCTCTGATAAAACATAGTTCTGTGAATGGAGGCTGTAAGGCACCGCACTGTTCAGACAGAGGAAGATGAGACGTCAGTTTGTGCTGTTTTTGTTTTGTATCGCTACGTCACACTCGTTCAGCATCTTGCCCTTTCAGCTCATACTGGTTATGGGTCTGTGACTACCTCCTGAGGTGGATCAGAGGGATGATATTGTAGCGTTGTCTTTGACCCCATGTTCCATTTAGGGACCTTTCAGCTTATCACAAGGCTTAAAAATCACATTAAGATCACAGGATGAAAGGGTGAGCTGAAAAGGGCTTTGGGTGAAACTACAGAGAAGACAGTCAAGACCAGACCAAACCAAATGTCTAAAGTTTAAATAAAGAAGGTCACTTTCAAAAGAGTAACAATATTCTTTCTTATCATGTGTTTTCAAGATGTGTCACAGATTTTATAATATATAATATAATTGCTTAGGTACATTACATGATTTTCTTTTGTTTTGTTAAAATCCATGTGAAAAATCAATATGTACAAAAATGCTAGAAAAACACAGAGGCTTGCATACATATCTGCACATATATAATTCAAAATTGTTCCATATCAGAAACAAAAAAAGCTTGATTCAGACTTCCATAACAGATTTTGTTGACTCTTTTAGAATCAGGACTGTAAAGCTTATTGGGCTTTTTTTCTGCCAGCTACATAAGGTCCGCTTTAAATGGACCAGAGTTGGTTTCCCCCTTTGCTCCAGACCTGTTGTGCAGGTGTGAATACACTTGAGCGAACCCTGGTCCGGACCAAACAACCGGACAGAGGCCCACTTTTTGAGGTGGTCTCGGTCTGCTTCCAAAGGGTCTCTGGTGCAGTTTGCCTCTGGTTTGAATAAGAAACGGCTACGATCCAAACCAACTACAGAAAACATACGTCTCTTTGGACTTAACAAGCCACAGTAGCAGGAACCTAGTATTTAAATCATGCCTGGGTGTGTGGGACTCCTTCGGCTCTCAGGTCGCATTGTCCAATGCCATTCCAAAAATCAGAAATAAAACATTCTGAAATCTACATTGAATAAGCTGCTTTTGCCACTCACATTGATGTATCAGCTGTGATAACAGCACAAATATGCAAAAGAAAGGTGCTGCTCCCAGGATTTCTATGGTAGTTTTCCTCTATCTCCTGGTCTGTGTTACATCCCGTGCTAGCCATTTCTGTCCAATGGGAGCAACAATCGTCACATATAGGGCTTTGTACTTTATGCAATTAAACAATAACTTGTAAACAATGTGAAAGCAAACAGAACCAAAGAAAACTAAAGTAAAGGCAGCTTCTGGTCTGGACCAAACATGCAGGCCAAAGAAATTTCCTGGTGTGGATACACCCTAAAACTTCAAAATGTAGGTTCAATTTGGAGTTGAGTGCTTCTTTCTTTAGATATATTTCAGAAATTTGCAAACTGTTTGTTACTTTCTTCTTTAAAACTTGTTAACGTACCTTTTTTTTTCTCTACATACATTTTTTTCTGTATCCAACCATCCATTCATCCATCCATAATAGGTGGATGGATGAATTATATTAAGTAATATCTATTGTGTTCAGTCATATTTCTTAATCATTAAAAGCATGAACAATGCACTTAAATCAGATATATCAGTCCTAAGCATAAAAAAAACTTAATCATGTCACCCATAAAGGAAAAAAAACTCAATTATTTAACAAAAGTGATATCATCAGTCTGAAACTTGCATCCTTAAATGAACAGGAGGGAGTCCCTGGAGCTTTCAGCAGTTTGATAACCACATGCTGAGATTTCAGCTCCATTTAGCTCGCTTCACACTCGGCACATGAGAGGGAGGCTTTTATCTCTGTAAAATGTGCTACAACTCAAACTCTTCCTGCAATAACTGCAAGGCGCTGCTATGAATTTATACAGCTCTAAGCAGGAACATTTTACCTTTGTCCTCAAATCTGGTAACAGCTTTGCAGGAATAATAATGAGAACCACACACCTAAAATATGCTTGTTGTAGCATCAGTCAGGCTATCAGAAGGGATAATTCATAACCTCTTGTATCCGCCTGATTTTATTGGCATAAAACTTGTTACTTTAACCGTCTTTGGCTATTTTCTTGAAACTCAGAATTAGGTTTAAACAAAACAGGATAGTGCCTTGTGGTGACATTGTAAGCACTGTCGCTTACAGGCATGTTGATTTAAAGAGATAGTTCAGTCATTTTGAAGTGTGGTTCTGTTAAAAGATCATAATCTTGTTTTAATTCTGGGTGACTATTTTTGTTCTCTTTCCAACTTTCAAGCTTTCTTACTTCTGTGCCAATGATCCACTCTGTGCTGCTCAGGATGCAGATAGCAAGCCTAAGTCTGTTTATATTCTTCAGCCTGGTGGCTCAAAGGGACAGGGTGTAACTAAGTTGGGTCTTAATTAGTAAAAGTCAAGCATTGTTGCCAACTCCTCAGTAAGGAAAGTAGCTATTGGCTGCGCTAAAAGTCGCTGAATGACATCATCGCCTAATTTGCATAATCTGCCACATGATGTGATGTGCATGTTATTGACGCTGTGGGAGAAATAACTTTGTTAGAGAGACAAAAAGTGAGTAAAAACACTCAGAATATATATAGCGCTACTTTTTTCTGTCCATTAATGTTTATTTCTTTATTATTATTATTTCTTTCTTTATTTTATTTTTATTTTTTATTAATGTTTATTTTATTACAATACTAACCCTTCTTTACCCGGGTTTGAGACCGGCAAAATGAACCATAAAGAGACACTATGGCGGAGTTACACAATTTTTTTTCGAACTTTTTTTTAACGTTTTCTTTATTCCCTTGTGGTCCACCAAGGAGCCTACAAATCACGGTAAAACAAGAACATGTGGCTGTGTGAATCAAATGCCGTTATTTATTTAGGATAAAATATTTCAAATTCAGTTAGTTATGATCAACCTGCGCCATCAATCCCGGCGCATGCGCGCTTCATTTGCAGTCTGGACGCTGAGGGTAGACATGCTGTGCCTCTGACTGCAGCGCTGAGAGGGACTCCTGCGGTAGCGGGAGAACGGAGTTGGGACGGGGGAGGTGCCCCACGGCAGCACCTGCCGCTGGATGACAAGAGTAGGAACGATACGTGCTTTCACGTAAGAGTCTCCAAAATCGCCAGTGACACCAGAAAACTCACTAGATTTGTCGCTAGTCGCTTTTTTGAAAAAAAGTCACTGGAGGGGTCTGAAAAGTCGCTAAATATAGCGACAAAGTCGCTGAGTTGGCAACACTGAAGTCAAGTATTGCTTTTATGAATACATATTCTGGCAAAGTCTCTTGCAGTTTGCAATTTGCATTGTTTGTTATTTCAACTTTTACCTTTTTGTTCTCTGTCTTGTTTCTCTTCATAGAAGGTACACCTGGTCTGGTGTTCTGTTAGCTGTGACATCATCAGGGGAGGCAGATCATCCTCTATTACCATCTGACATAGAAAGTACTCCTGGATCAATGTGATCTTCTGTGCTTTCTGTGTCTCTGCTCTGTCTTCTCTAAGCCCCAGTGGGTCGAGGCAGATGAGCGTTCACACTGAGCCTGGTTCTGGTTCTGCTGGAGGTTCTCCTCCCTGTTAATGGGAGTTTTCCTCTCCACTGTCGCTTCATGCATGCTCAGTATGAGGGATTGCTGCAAAGCCATCAACAATGCAGACGACTGTCCACTGTGGCTCTACGCTCTTTCAGGAGGAGTGAATGCTGCTTGGAGAGACTTGATGCAACCTGCTGGGTTTCCTTAGAGAGGAAACTTTCTGACCAACCTGGAGGATCTGATTGAATTTGACTTTGGAAAGAGCCTTGAGATGATATGTGTTGTGAATTGGAGCTATATAAATAATACTTAATTGAAAAAAATGGAAATTAAATACATGGAGGACATGTCGACATTGTCACATATTTGACACCCCTTGGCTTCTGTAGTAGTTATTAGGTGCTTGACGCCGAGGTCGCCAAAATGTAACCATGTTTTTATTATGTAACCCTACAAATAATTGTAATTGTTAGCCCGTGTGTAAATCTTACAACCTGGGGCTTTAAGGGGAGCAGCACAATCGTTAGTCTCTGCCCAATTATAAACCACAGACGTGATAATAAATTGCTTCTTTCATTATATAGATTCATACTTTAAAGGTACTTACTGATGGTACTTGCATCCTCACTAAGACTAAGAACGTAGAGAACATGGACCCGGTTCTGAAGTCCTCACTAAGACTAAGAAAGTAGAACACATAACCCCAGTTCTAAAGTCCTTCCACTAGCTCCCTGGATCTCAGAGAATAGACTTTAAAATCCTTCTGTTAGTCTATAAATCCCTGAATTAGCACCTAATTACATCACAGACTTGTTATCAGTGCATCAACCCTCCAGACCACTCAGGTCTTCTGGCTCCAGCCTGCTCTGCAGAACCAGAACCAGAACCAGACATGGAGAAGCAGCATTTAGTTCCTATGCTCCACTGTCTGGAACAAACTTCCAGAAAACTGAAAAGTGATGAAACACTGCGTTCCTTTAAATCAAGGTTAAAAGCCTATTTGTTTAGAGATTGCAGTAAAATGTTAATGTTCTATTCTAAGTATTGTAGTTAACTGAAACTTCATTAGATTAAGTTTGGAGTCCAATTTATTCAATTCAATTCAATTCAATTTTATTTATATAGCGCCAAATCATGAAACATGTCATCTCAAGGCACTTTACAAAATCAAGTTCAATCATATTATACAGATTGGGTCAGATTATACAGATTGGTCAAAATGTCCTATATAAGGAAACCAGTTGATTGCATCAAAGTCCCGACAAGCAGCATTCACTCCTGGGGAACCGTAGAGCCACAGGGAGAGTCGTCTGCATTGTACATGGCTTTGCTGCAATCCCTCATACTGAGCAAGCATGAAGCGACAGTGGGAAGAAAAACCACCCATTAACGGGAAAAAAAAAACCTCCGGCAGAACCGGGCTCAGTATGAACGGTCATCTGCCTCGACCGACTGGGGTTACAGAAGACAGAGCAGAGACACAACAAGAGAGACAAAAAAGCACAGAAGCACACATTGATCTAGTAATCTGTTCTACATTAGATGGTAATAGTCGGTGATCTGTCCTCCCTGGATGATTTCACAGTCAACAGAACGTCAGACCAGGTGTACCTACTATGAAGAAAAAAGAGAGAGAACAAAAAGTTAAAAGCTGAAATGACAACAGTCATTTCAATGTAATGCAATGCAAATCTGGAGAACAGTAGACTGGAGAACAGTAGAAATCAGTAGAGTGAGAAAAATAGGCCCTGATGTCCTCCAGTAGCCTAAGCCTATAGCAGCAAAACTATAAAGGTAGCTCAGAGTAACATGAGCCACTCTAGTTATAAGCTTTGTCAAAAAGGAAGGTTTTAAGATTAGTCTTAAAAGTAGACAGGGTGTCTGCTTCACGGACCAAAACTGGGAGTTGGTTCCACAGGAGAGGAGCCTGATAGCTAAAGGATCTGACTCCCATTCTACTTTTAGAGACTCTAGGAACCACCAGCAGACCTGCAGTCTGAGAGCGAAGTGCTCTGTTAGGAACATACGGGGTAATCAGAGCTCTGATATATGATGGAGCTTGATTATTAAGGGCTTTATACGTTAGAAGAAGAATTTTAAATTCTATTCTTGATTTAACAGGAAGCCAATGAAGGGAAGCTAAAATAGGAGAAATATGATCCCTCTTGTTGATTTTCATCAGAACTCTTGCTGCAGCATTTTGGATCAGCTGAAGACTTTGAATTGCATTTTGTGGACTTCCTGATAGTAAAGAATTACAATAGTCCAGCCTTGAAGTAACAAATGCATGGACTAGTTTTTCAGCATCACTCCTGGACAGAATGTTTCTAATTTTGGCGATATTCCGGAGGTGAAAAAAGGAAACTCTGGAAACCTGTTTAATATGGGATTTAAATGACATGTCTTGGTCAAAAACAACACCAAGGTTTTTTACTTTATTACCAGAGGCCAAGTTAATGCCATCCAGATTAAGTGATTGGTTAAGAAGTTTATTTTTTGAGGACTCTGGCCCAAAGATTACAACTTCGGTCTTGTCAGAATTTAGATGCAGGAAATTTAAAGTCATCCAGCTTTTGATGTCATCAAGACATGACTGCAGTCGAAGTAATTGATTGGATTCATCAGGATTTATGGATAGATATAGCTGAGTGTCATCAGCATAACAGTGGAAATTAATCCCATGCTGTCTGATAATTTTGCCAATCGGAAGCATATATATAGTAAAGAGAATTGGTCCAAGGACTGAACCCTGTGGTACTCCACATTTATCTTAATCTACTGCTACTATTCCAATGCAATGTACTTTGTGTGTTTTGTGTGTGTGTTTTGTGTGTGTGTGCTTTTTGTCCTTATGTTCTGTTCATGTACAGCATTTTGAATTCCCTTATTACTGAAATGTGTTAAATAAACTTGCCTTACCTTACCTCTGCTTCTGTGTTTCCATACAATTTAGAATTGAAACCAGATATTTACATAAATTGCATAAAAATATACATAAGCTTTTTTTTCTCAGAGTTTCGTATGATATCACATAAACCATTTCATGTTTAAGTCAGCAATGAATACTAGAATTATTTATACAAAAACAGATTTTTTTTTTGCAGATTTGGAACACCCATTTGTGCCCAAGCTTTTATGAAATGAGGTAGAAAGACCTGTGAAATATTTGGGTGGCAACAGCATATTGTGTTGGGTGTTTAGTTGCAAGTGGAAATGATGCACTTCACAAAATAAAAGGTCCTAAAAAAATACCATTTTGTGAAAAATGGAAGCTCAATGGATCTTCCAAATTGACAGTGACCCTAGGTTTAGAGTCAAATTAGCCACCAAGGGCACAACTAGGTCTATAGTTTGGATAGTAGTCACAAAGATATTATTTCATTGTATCAAAATGTGTAAACTGAGCAGCAAAGCTGTGTCACAGGAAGTGTTCCACAAACCTGACAGTTACAACAGCTCAGTCCGGAGGAATGGACCAAACCTCCAGCAAAGTTTCCTGAGAAGCTTGTGGAAGGAAATGAAGTACATCTGATCCAAATCATAGAGCTCCAAAGGCAAATCTAACAAATACAGATGAAATCAAAGCAAAGAGAAAGTTTTATGAGACCTGATCTAAGTTGGGTATACTGTCCTCCTGAGTTAACATACATTATATCGATACTTCTATTTATGTTGTTGCCTCGTTTAATGGTGCTTGCAAGCAAAGTTATATCAATATTTGATATAACTCGACAGGGCCGCTGGAAGTAATTTTGAACAGGGGGTGCTGTGAATTTTTTTTTTTTTTGGACAAAAGACCTGTGAGCCTATAGGCCTATTTAAAATACAATAAATAAATAGATTGACATTCACTGCTTTATTGTTATATACACTTCAGTGCACGCAACCAGGGTCTAATGGGGACGTCATCCAAAGCAGCCAACTTTTGCCTTGACTCACTGTGCAATGTGCAATTTTTCAGTGGCTTTACGCCAATTTGAAAAGCCGGCATTTGAAACTGGATGTTGGCTGGAAGGGCGTGTCTAATCCAATCACGCTGGATTGGGTTGCGGGTGCAGGGGCTGGGCCTGCCGGTGCAACTATAGACATAATTTAAAGAGTACAGTAGTCTGCTTTCGCCTATGGGCGCTGCTCAGTGTAATGTGTTGACCAGGCGCTGAATCAATTTGAATCAACTCGTTGAAGATTAAACTAATTTTCACGTTTTTTTGCTGAAATCTTTAAAACTATAGCTATTATAACAAAGGGTTCAGTACATTTAAATATTCTTAGTGGGGTTAAAGGTAAAACAATATTCTGATAAATGTATGCATGTTGCAAAACACAGCCACGCATACATTTTTTTATTACTATACATATACACAAACACATTTATACACAAACATATACATATACAAACATACACAAAGACACACACACAGACATATATATATATATATATATATATATATATATATATATATATATATATATATATATATATATATATATATATATATATATATATATATATGATTGTGTGCGTGTGTCCACGAAAGCCAAAAAACTCAAGACTTAAAGATTAACAAAACTAAAAGTGACCAAAACATATCAATTAACTAATTAAACAAATTACTAACAAATAATTGTTTTCTAAACACTAAATTTAAACAAAAATATTAATACAACAAATATGCAAATAAATAAAAATGAACTAAATAATCTAAATTCTAAAACGTGACAAAAATAGAGAAATAGCTCCTACAGCAAGCTTGAATTTTGTTGTTGGACAAAAATACAGAAATAAAACATTCTAATCAAAAATATAAACAATATTAGCACCCCCACTTCCCGCGGCCATGTAACTCGACCCCAGTGGGTCGAGGCAGATGACGGTTCTGCTGGAGGTTTTACCTTCCTGTTAATGGGGAGTTTTTATTCCCACTGTCGCTTCATGCTTGCTCAGTATGAGGGATTGCAGCAAAGCCATGTACAATGCAGACGACTCTCTCTGTAGCTCTACGCTTCTCCAGGAGTGAATGCTGCTTGTCAGGACTTTGAAGCAATCAACTGGTTCCCTTATATAGGAAATTTTTGACCAATCTGTATAATATGATTGAATTTGATTTTGTAAACTGCCTTGAGATGACATGTTTTATGAGTTGGCGCTATATAAATAAAATTGAATTGAATATTTTCCGTGTAAGGTTTCTTATAAAGCACAGTTGAAATAGTCTCCTGATATCTGCTTGATCCTGAGTCCACAAAGAGTCCACAGAGCTGCAGGTATTTCTCAGAGATTATGTTTTCTCTCGGATTAACCCATTTACCCTTTTGTGACACATACAGCCTTGTTATAAACCCTTGTCAAACACCGGAGTGATCGCCTGCTGTCCACACGTCTGGAGGACTTCTGCACTCTCATGAAGTTTCTGTATTTTCTATGGGTGCCTCTTAGAGTTGGTCACACAACAACGATGGTGCAGTTATAAATCTTCCACTGTAGACTCTGACTTTGATAGAGAGAAGCTGATTTGCTGACACGGGCCTCCTTTAGGCAATCACCAGCTATGTTTTTATGGCACGGACTGGTGTGGCTGGTAGGCTTTAAATCGGTACTCCATCAAACCTATTTCCTTCCAGGAAAGAGCAGAAAGTGAGAATAAATTATTTTGTCTGCCAGATTGTTTTTTTTTTTATACAATTGTGTATATATATATATATATATATATATATATATATATATATATATATATATATATATATATATATATATATATTCCACTTTCCAAAATTATATTCCATTTTGTTCAGTCTTAGCTGCTGCAGTTGTTGGTGCTATCATTACGAATATTTTCTGTAATTTCAACTCTAACTCACTGAGTTATGCTTTAGTTATGGTCTCCTGGTGGGGTCTTCTTACATCCATCAATTAATGGGTAACTGGATGGATGGATGGATGGATGGATGGATGGATGGATGGATGGATGGATGGATGGATGGATGAATGGATGGGTGGATGGATGGATGGATGGATCCTGATTAGAGAGCAAACTTGATCTCTATTTTTCTTTACATTTGTGGCTCACAATATTTTAAGAAAGAACATTTCTAAGTGATTTATCTTTGAAGAACACATCATGCAGCTTCTACTTTAACACATCTATTTAGTTATCCTTGAATCTAAGCTGTATCTCAAATAGTTTATGGTGGTCATCTGATAGTAGCCATAAATCCAATGAAATAATAAAATGTATGCACAACATACCAAAGAAAAGATTCAAAAACCTCTATTTTTTCCAGCAAGAATCTTCCTGCAGCCTTGACTTGTTAATCTTGGACAACACGGCTCCACAGATGACATATGAACTGGAAGATGCTTATTTCTTTCTGACTCTCATTCCAAAACAACTCCTTCAGTGTACACTCCATTGTTCTGCCACTACCCTCATGCCTAATTGGATGTCTTTCATACTGCAGGAACAAAGAGAAGGCCCCAGTTGTTGTGGCTCCTCTAATGGACCCTCCAGTGGCTCTCACATTGATCACTTCCTCTATGAAGGCATGCTCAGCATGGCTCATCATGCAAAAGGCAATCTAACACAAGTGGAAGACAAACTCAAAGAAAATTAGAGTTGATTTATTTTATTGTATGCTACCAAGCTGCCCAACACCTGACCCGTATCTCATCGGCATACTAATTACAAGCTAATTTCAACAAAATCACTTCAGGAGCCCTCCTAGTGGGTGTTTACATTTTAGGCAATTTTTTTACGCTGGGGTTATATCAACTTGCCACTCTTGCCTCCATCAAGAGCAGCTCCGGATAACTTACTAGTTTGAATTTCGGGAGATATTTGAAGCATGGTTGGTATCCGGGTTGAGGACATTGTAATTGTTCTTTATCAGCGAGTATTTGGTTTGGCAGCAGGTTTTAAGTATGAGCCGACAGTCACTAAATCCTCAGCAGTCGGTGAAGGGTCTGTGCTCATTGTAGCTTCTCTGGGGGGGAAGGTGCCAAGTGCTTGTCCAATGGAACAGGTTCTGTACCCCTCTTAAGACAACCCTCAACCCTAGTCCATCCATACCTCCTCACACACCACTCCTGTGAGCTGCAGTGGGGGAAGCAGCTCAGCGAAGAGTGCTGTTGACATTTTCTGAAATAGCTTGAAAGCATTTTTTCTCTTAGAGCTGGAAGAGGAAGACTGCACCTGTTTGGTAGCACGGAGGGGAGATGAAGAAGAGCTCTATATGGGGAAAAGTACCATAAAAGATGGGGATATAATTTTTTAAGCAGTATACATAAAAATCTGTCTGGAGGATTTGATTTAATTTGACTATGTAACGACACTTGAGATGACATGTGTTGTGAATTGGCGCTGTATAATAAAATTGAACTGAAAATGTAATAAAGTTTGTAAGCGAGAGGGCTGTACTGTGGAAAATGTGAGCATACTATCAAGAATGGTAAATGGCTTGTACTTGTATAGCGTTTTAACTAGTCTGACGACCCTAAAGCGCTTTACCCTACAGTGAGTCATTCACGGTGGTGAGCTATTTTAGTAGGCACACCTGCCCTGGGGCCGACTGACAAAGGCGAGGCTGCCTCACATCAGCGCCACTGGGCCCTCTGACCACTGCCAGCAGACAGTTGGGGTTTAGTGTCTTGCCCAAGGACACAACGACTGAGACAGTCGGAGTGCGGGATAAACCTCCTAACTCCTGTGCCACTGTCACCATGTTTTGTCATTGTGAAATTACCTTTGAGGCATGCACCAACTTAGGATACACACAACATGACATACATACACAGACTTAGTATTTATAGTTGGTTTTTTTACACGTTAAACATGCAAGTTTGTATCAGAGTCCGGGAGTTCTGATATCAGTTCCCTAAACACCTTTAGGTACATATTATCAGAGGAAAGGGGCCAAGAATTTAATTTCCAGAGCAAATACTAGGAACTGTGACGTTTGTGCAGGTATGTTTATTTGTTTATTTCTGTAGTTCTGTTTTTTCTTATGGATAAACTTTCTTACATATACAAGTGCACTCTGGCAAACACCTACAGGTGCGTGGATCCAGGTACTTACAGATTCACTGTCACACTTTGGTTATTGTTGTTTGGATCAGTAAGCAGTACAGAGCCAAGAAGCAGCATGATGTGGGTCAAAATGACTTTTAATGAAGATCCAGAACTTACAGGAAAGCAGACATGAGCAGGCCAGACGGAGGACCTGACAACTAGTGAGGGGAACATGTGGCTTTAAGTGGAGCGGAAGAACAAACTAAAATCAGGAGCCCCAGTGTAGACAATCAGACTAATAGGTGACAGGTGCAAAGAAGGACAGTGACAAGGAAAGACGTGGGCAGAATAAAGGGAAAAAACTACCTGGTGACAGAAAGCAGAACCAACAGATAAACTATACAGATATAGTGCAGACAAACATAACTACAGAATCCCCAGGGACCTAAAACTAAATAACTACACCCCTGGGGATACCTGACATTCACTTCTATACAAAAAACCCTGTCATTAGCTTTGGCTGTCACTGTATACTTCTTATATTGAATACTACGTATTTCCCAGTGATGTTATCAAGGCCTTGTTTGTTTGTACCTGTGAAACTTTTTAGGTTTGTTTTGCTGTTCCTTTTATATCTTTTTCTGCAGGTGTAGAAGCAGAATCCGGTGATGTTATCTTGTTTTCTCTTTTTCCTCTCCTCTATTTTTGTCACCTTTTCTCCATTTTAGCATTTTGTGTCATCTTTTTGTCTTCCTTTCCTTCTCTTCTACCTTCCCGTTTAAGTAATGCAGTTCGTTATGCTACACAGTTCTTTTTTTAAAGAAAGGTTTTGATTCTGGTATTAGTTTGCTTGGAAAACTTAGATATATATATATATTTGTGCTAATGAGGAAGAAAAAAAGAAAAGAAAAACAAAGTTGTAACATATTGAATTTCCCAGCTGTTCATCTCCTCAAACAACCTGCCTGCTCTCAAGTGCAGACAATGATTTATCTCATAGCATAACCCTTTTTAACACTCATTTTCCCTCAGAATATACATATACCCTGCCATTTGTCTCATTTCCTTTTTTCACTCTTTTAGGTAATGGAAGTTTATTTTTATTTTGATTACCTCTGCTTTTCTCTGTGCTGTTAATTCAAATGCTGGGGCTGAATCTCTTGCGAATATATCAAAAACGGCATTATTACCTGGGTCAAGGCACAACGAGCAGCTTAAATGATAAGCATGCAAATGAAGGCATGTTTTATTCCATTATGTAAGACATGCAATACTTACAATGTATAGTGCTTGAAAGACCCCAGGGCACCTGGAGCATAACATCAATCACTCACAGAACAAGCAGATGATTTAACAGGTAGGTGGAGAAAGAAGACGTTTGGGTGAATTGGATGATGAGTGGACATGATGAAAAAAAAAATGAAATAAATAACCAGTGAAGAAAGAGGATAGCACAGTAAAATAGTCTCCTTGGGTTGCGGACATTAGTTGTGCTGACATATATATAATAGCGATAGAGCTAATTCTACAAGGTATACTATCCTGCAATTGCTTTTTTCTTCGATAAGAGCTAAGAAGTTAGACCAACTGGATGAGGAAGGAAGAAATATGCCTAAAACTCCCTCATCTGCATCTTGTAATGCTGCTGATGATTTGATAAGCACAGCTGACAGTTTGATGATTCACACTATCGTATTTATCTCATTGGAGATCAAAATGCTGATGTTATTTTATTCTGCAAACTGGACTGAAATTGATGGCTTAAAAATATCCAATGTAAGTAAATAAATAAATAAATATAGAAATATAAGCAGCACAGTAGAGCTTGGATAGTTCTACTGTAGTTCCCTCCTTTCCCCAAACAGGTTAAATGGGAGCAGTCCCAGGTTGATAATGTGCAGAACGTAGAGTGCTACACATTATCTGTCTGCATTGCCAGGTTAGGGGTATTTTATATTGAAAAAAATTGTAATTAAAAGAAAAAAATGATTAACCGCCACCTGTGTTTGCCCTATTTAGCCAGCGAGGATGTTTTACACATCTCTGCTGGTCAGCCATCTATATTGATGGGATGTTGGTGGCGCAGGAGCCCTAACCCCCCCCCCCCCCGCCCTGTCTTGTGTTGAGCCGAGTTTCCCCATCAGGTACGGCACGACGTAACACCTGTAGGGAAAAGTGAGTATACAAGATTAATGGATGGTGGGAAGTTAAACTTTAAAAAAACGTTTATCTTAAAAAAAACGTAACTTGCTTTTAAACATTATCAGCTTAACACTTTTTAAAGCGTATTAAAAAAAATGCATTACACTTTTGCATAAAGTTAAATATCTTTTAAGTTAACTGTGGTGGCTGCACCTTGTCTGTCTGGAAGGTGTTTTGGGTTGGAGTAAAAATGAGTCCATAGATCAGCAGGAGGGTTTCTTCTAAAATGTTGCTTCACATCGTACTCCCCTCCTTGTAAAATTGAAAAAAAACTTTGGCAAACTTCACAAAAAACTCTCTAAATGTACCTTTCTCTGGCCTCACACAGTTAGAAACTGTTCTCCAGTCTATGCTGTAGCTGCATTTTCTTTTCTCTGACGTAGCTTCCTTAATAATCTGTATGCATCAAAACCCTTGTCATTTTATTTTACGAGCGTCCTGGTGTGCAGCTGCTCATTAGGTGGGACGCTGCTGCATATAGATTGACGGCCGACGCAGCTCTGCGTTCTTTGTCGCATGTGGAAAAATTGTTTGACTTTTTCTAATCTGACCCAGTCAGACATTCTTTCAGTTTGTGGGACAGCAGGACAAGAGTGAAAAATGTAGCGGAGTCCCACACAAAATGTGACATCTAGTCACCCTAAGTACAGGCCATATACCATGTACCACTTTGCAATTACTGAGCGGATCCTCTAGGTGGAACACAGTTAAAGCAGAAAGTTCTGTCACCTCATAAAACAAATGGGTTTTGCTTATTGGTTCAGCACAACCTCCATCACCACACCAAGGAAATAAAAATAGAATAAAACATTTCCAACCACAGCTACTCATCCACTGACAATTACCGATCCATTTTAAAACAAATTTTGCAGAATGAGTCACAATTAAGGTCATTGCAAGGCTGTTATTTATTAAATAGCTGCGCCGTTAGACTTGGGCCTCAGGGGCCCCAGATGTTTTCTGAATAACCCTGGATCTCACAACAGAAAAAGCTTGGAAGTACATGTTTGTTAAAACGATGCATCAAGCCCCAAAATGACATTAGATGTAATATTTTTATTTAGAATCAATCATATTTGTTCCTGATGTATTCCATACGATCGCTACCTGCACCACCTAACTGTAAGTCCCAGCTATTCACTCATTTACTCAGCAAGGCATGAGGTGGAGGTTTGGTTTGGCTGTGATAGAAAACAGCAGGACTTTTATGTGAGCTTCTGGATTTGCGTCATTATGTGAAAAAAATTTGGTCCTTTGCTTCATTTAAAATCAAAGCATTTATTCCACAAGTTAATAAACATATTCAAAGGTCTGATCGATTCAGATCGTCATACTGCATTTGATTTCTGCCATCAGTCCAATTCTACGTGTACACAGACAAAAGTGCTGCTCAATAAACCAGGAAAATATAATGCATCTACTGGTGCATGGAAGACAGAGTAGGCATTCCTGTTCTCTTCCACATTTTCTCTGCTGATTCTTAACATACAGCTCTGGCTTAGGTCCAGGACTTCATCTACTGAAAGAGAAACATGTAAAGTTGCAGTTTGCATAAGAAAAAGATCACAGCAATTAATCACTAGTGTATCATTAATTAGTTACTTATTGTTCTGAATAATACATGTAATGTGTGTGAGTGTACATAAAGTAAACTCATTAAACAGGAGTAAAGTTTTACTCAAGGCACTATATATATATATATATATATATATATATATATATATATATATATATGTACAGTATATATATGCCATTTTATGTATCTAGTTGTCGATAACTGAAACATTAAGTAGAAAAACAAATGATGTAGAGCCAGTTTGGGGCTCTGTTATATTTTAAAGCCCGCATCTTAGCACCGTTTTCTCGGCAGGAAGTGTTTAATAGTAAAGACTGCACCAATGGCTTACACACTCAGTGGAGAACAACATACTTTATTGTAAAATGTTTTATTTATTATTTTTGGCGGGCCAAATGAAAATTGTTTTTTCAGAAGTGGAATGAAGTGCTGGGAAGATGGCAGTAAAACAGAAGTGGTTCATGAAGGAAGGATATTTAGAGAATCTGTTTTAATCAAATGTTGAAAGCTCTCATTATTATTAAAATGCTTTTAAATTAAATGTTCTTTTAGGATGTTACGTTTGACTAAGGTTTAAGAAGATGAACTTTATACCACTATACTTTTTTGAAATGTAAGAAATTAAATACATGGAGCCTCAGGATGGTAAATTAAATACTTCACGTATTTAATTTCACTTTAACAAAGTAAAGGAGAACTTTGTTGACAGTATACAATCTAAAAATGTCATTTACAAAGTGAAAGCACATTTTTCAACCATATAGTAAACACAGTTTCTCTGAAATAAAAAACAACTTTGGTCAAACAGAATGAGCAGAAGTTCAGAAATAATATTTTTTCCCCCTAAATATCAGTATATGTGTCTTTGTCCTTCAGCAAAAAAAAAATTCCATAAATCCTAAACTCTGTTTCTCTTCATCTCTCACTTCAACTACAAAAAAATCAAACCAAGTAAAATTATTGTGAACTTTTTTGTTTGATTTACAATAATTTACAGTACTTTCAAACAAAACCCAGCCAAGGCAGAGAACTAGTACAACATGTAATTTTAAGTTTAAATTGCTTATAAACTGATCCACTGTATTATTTAAACCAAACTATTTTTGGCTTGGGATAATATATTAAATTATATAATATATAAAATTTGTTTGAGAATATGAAAGATTCAAGTGTGTAAGGGGGTGTATATATTTTCACAGCACAGTAGTTTGTGGAGTGTGTTGTGCTTAGCAAATGTTTTTATCTATTATTGAGGTGTCCTGTTGAGCGGGCTAGGGACCAAAGCACAGACAGGAACGTGGGATGGGCATCAAGTATATTCTAATGACGAAATGGGAAAAACTTACAAAAACACACAAGGAGAACAGGACGTGCAGCACAGGCAGACTCGCAGAAAGTAAACAGGGAGTGAAGTGGAAAATAATGGGGGAATCCAGCAGAGAACAATTACCAACGGTGAGCTTAAATACTGAGGGGCGTGTGGAGAAAGACATAGGATGCCAGTGTGTTAATCAGAGGATGATGTGGAGCAGCTGAGACAGAAGGTAAGCAGCGAGACTGTGGGAGACTTATTAACACAGACGTATGATACAAGGAACAACTAAACAAATGGAAAAAGACAAATAATGACCCAAGGAAATAAGCTAAAATGCAAAGGGAACAGAACACAAGAAAATAAGTAAAAAAAAACCTAAAGGAATAAAATAATAGCAAGACCTTACTGACACTAATGAACACAAAAGCATAAATAATCTTTTAGAACATAATAAACAACAGGGAAATGATGAAAACTGAGAAAATGAGAAAAGCAATTCCCCACACCTGTGGGATGTAACAGAAGGAGGTTTAAGAAAACACAGATAAAAATACTGTGCATACATATCTTACAGATGGGCCTCTTTCCTGACTAAATGATTTTATAAAACCTGCAACAGATTATCCGTTATATCCAATCCAGAAAAATTAATTGGCAGTGACTGTAAGCAGAACAAAGCAGCAGGGGGGCAGATTGCTGGTGCACACACACTGTCCATTACTAGTTATTGTAAGAGATTAGCATAATTTATTTTACATTACAGTAATTAAAATATTTTGTAGCTGGCTAATGCTCAAGGTTATTAAATATATTAAAATGCTTTAGACTAACATGTGGTAAAAAAATGTGTTGAAATAATCAGTTTCGAGAGAAAATGGGATCGTTGGTCCTGACACAAATTTAGCCTGAGAATCCAGATCTTCTTAGCATCAAAGAACCTGGCAGTGAGTTGGACAGCCAAAACACTTTGGTAACCAATTTGTGGGTCAGCTCATTGTCACTACTGCCACTCTGTGGGATGTTTTTGGTCTAAATCTTGAAGTCCAAACTCCGGCCGACTTTCAGCGAACCAAAGGAGTCCATTATGAAACAGGCAGAGAACCTATATCATCGGAGGTGGGTGAACACTGTGATCAAAGTGCACTGATGTTTAAAAAGAAATCTTGGTCAATTTTTTTAATGGTTTATTGATAAAGTGTATTTACAAATGCATATGTCTTTAAATGTCAATAAGCTCGTTGGATTCTGAGCTTGTTATGTCGAAGCTGCTGAAGTCTAGAGGACATGCGGCAGGCTGCAGAGATGGATGAAAGCACAGAATATAGGAAACTTTTCCCAAACAGACCAACTACATATGAGAAAAAAGACGTGCTTTTTTAGCACAGCTCTTTTCATCTCTTGAACTTTCTCATCTCTTCCTCTTTCTGCTCTCCCTTTCTCTTCATCTCACTCCAGGGAAGATGAAAGCAGACACTGCCACTGGCTGTGAACTCCCCTGGACATGAACATACTACTGCTTTTGTGTTTTTGTGTGTGTTTATGCTCATGCAGCTTGGATTACTTTTTTGTTGATTCCACTTGTAACCAGAAACTGAAATACAATTACTCTGTGCAGAAAGTGTATTTGTTGCGACTACTGGAATATTCTCCATTAACAGAATTGAAACAAATACTTGAGCCTTCTTGGTATGCATTACTTTTAAAAATGAGCACCTCTCACATTAGATCAGAAACTATGTGCAGTTTATTAAGCTGTATATCTAAACTTTTAGTCTCACACAAATGGAAATATTGCATCCTTTAACACAAAATTACAGGGTTTAGGTACATCATCTGTAAGAATTACAACACTCGAGTTACCAACGAGCTCTCCCTCCTGTGCTTCAATTCTCATCCTTAGTCTCACCCCAGGCTATGTTGACGGCACCTTTACTCCTGGGGAAAAGCATTAAAGAGATTTTACACAAATCACCTTCCCAAAGAACCAGAAACCAGAATTCTTAGGTGAAGCAACACCCCTTAAACTTAGGTAATTATTCTCAAAATGAGCAAGTTTTTATATACATTTGAGCAAAATTCAATTGCAAGGGTCCAACAAAAAACAGAAGACAAAAGAGTCCCATTATGTGAATAGTGCAAGAATATGTAGCAGCAGGATGCATTTCAACAATGAACAGCACATTGATAATGCAGACTGTACAGATAGTAAAGTTAGTGGAATAGATTTGACAGTGGCTATATAACGTGACTACCGTATCTTTCAAACCATAAGGCGCACCAGATTATAAGGTGCACAGTGAATTAACGTGTCTTTGTCCACATATATGGTGCACCAGATTTTAAGGCGCACTAAATATTCTTCACAAGTGTGTAATATTATAAGGCACACCATAAATTTTTTAGAATATTTAAGGATTTTAAGTGTGCCTTATAGTTCGAAAAATATGGTAGCTATTTATGTATGTGAAGAAATTGTTGAACAAACACAGCCAAGCTAATTTTTACATAGTTTTGGAACGGATAGTGCTAACACTGTGTAATGAGTCTGTCTGATCCTGCATAGCAAAACCCTGTCTGCAGTCATTCCCAGCTCCTGCTCCCAGGGCTGCCTGGTAATCAACGTCTGAGCAGTTACACCTGCACCTGGGATGAGCACTATATATCCCAGGCTCTCCCAGATTCTTGAAATCCACAGTGTGAGTAAACCATCCAGCGTTCCTTGATTGCCTGCTTGATCTCAACCTGTCTCATTCCAATGATTTCTGCTGCCTGTCTTACTCCTGTCACATTCTCCGGTTGGCTTCAGTTTCTGGACCTCGACTTCCTGAACCATCTATCGACCTTGTTTGGTACCTCTGCCTGGATTGTGCCTCCTGGGGTCTCATCATGGAAAATCCAACCGTGATACTAGTATATTAAAACAATAACCCACTTGCTAAATATTCTAAATATTTATGCTGCAGTAAAACATCTTGGTTCTACTGTGTGCTAGTATTGCACTTGTCAAAATGTATTTTATTAATCTTGTGGATAGGGTGGAAAATTGGGTTGCCCTTTCAGGTACTGTGCTAAATTAGCAGACATGCAGTTCCTCAAGGGGCCCTTCTTGGGAAGCTCCTTTTGTGCATACCCCCCTCAGCTCAGTTTTTACTGCACTGTGATATCTCTTACCATGCTTACGTTGATAACCTTCAGCTTTATATTCTGGTCATCACAAGGGATATAAAAACCCCTAGTCTTGTTACTGAAAAGTGCATTATAAATAAACTTTACATTTAGTCCCAAATTTTATTTCATATCTGGTGACGCCAGTTGTGGAGTCATGCTTTTATTTTTGAGGGGGGTTATTGGCAAGGGTGCAATTTGAGTGTCAAAAGCTCTCTGCACACTCTCTGTAAGTCTCCTGTTCCCTTTTTTAAAATCCCTAGCTGCAGCATTACCTCCAAAATTGAAAGATTTAAATAATATGGCACCATAACAAGTCTGCCAAGAGAGAGCAGACCACCCATACTCACAGAGCAGGAAAAGAGGGCGGCCGTCCAATGATAACCCTGAGGGAGCCACAGAGCTCCACAGCAGAGATTGTGTCGGTCCACTGAACCACTGCACACAGTACGGTCCACAAAGCTGGACTTCATGGAATAAAGGCCAGAGGAAAAAAAAGCTTGGCTTAAGAACACTGATGGTATCGAATATTGGTGGTGTTGCTTTTATGCTTGGTGGCCGTATGTTATGACAAGCTGGATGGATCTAGTGAAAACCAGACTTTCTGTTTTACATGTTGAACAGCAAGTTATTTTCCTGAGTTGCATGATGAATGCCAAACGATATGAATCAAGATCACCTGCTTAAAATTAACCAATCATCTGGTTTAACTGGGCATCTTAAAGTTTGTGTTTAAATTGTGTCTTGAATTCAAATCAACAACAACAGTCCACTACATCATGTCTGTTTTTTAGATCTGCCTGCAAGATTAGTTTCATATTTAATAGTGCCACAAAAATATGACAAATAATAATAAAAAATATAAAACATGACACTTTCAAGTATTTACCTACTTCATTTATGTATAAACCACTTTAAAACAAACACAGCTGTGGCAAAAGTGCTGCACATGTTAAAATAAGAAACATTTAAAAAATAAAACAAGGAAAGAACAATAAAAACAAACTGTTAAAAAACATAATAGAATAAAAAACTATAATACAGTAAAAACAAGAAGTATCATGGTGTGTCAAGGAATAGGAAGGTACATTATAAAACCCAATTTTATAAACTAAACCTGTGTGCAAAAGTTAGCACACAGCTTCAGCTGCTTCAGCTAGAAACCACTGATCAGGCCCGAAATCTGGGTGTAGTGATGGACTCAGACCTGAACCTCCAAAAGCATCTAAAGACAATTACAAGGTTGGCTTTCTATCACCTGAGGAACATTTCCAGGATTAAAGGACTGATGTCTCAGCAGGATCTGGAAAAACTAATCCACGTTTATCTTTAGTAGAACTGATTACTGCAACGGTGTTTTCACAGGTCTGCCTAAAAAGTGGATCAGACAGCTGCAGCTGATCCAGAACGCTGCTGCCCGCGTCCTCACTAAGACTAAGAACGTAGAGAACATCACCCCAGTTCTAAAGTCCTTCCACTGGCTCCCTGTATCTCAGAGAATAGACTTTAAAATCCTTCTGTTAGTCTATAAATCCCTGAATTAGCACCTAAATACATCACAGACTTGTTATCAGCGTATAAACCCTCCAGACCACTCAGGTCCTCTGGCTCCAGCCTTCTCTGCATACCTAGAACACGAACCAAACACGGAGAAGCAGCATTTAGTTCCTATGGTCCGCTTATCTGGAACAAACTTCCAGAAAACTGTAAAAGTCCTGAAAGCCTGAGTTCTTTTAAATCAAGATTAAAAACACATTTGTTTAAAATTGCCTTTGACTGTTCTAGTTAAACTGTTTTAATGTTCTTTTTTGTTTCTACATTCTATCCCTACTTGATTCTGTTTTCTTTTCCTATATTTTAATCATGTAAAGCACTTTGCATTGTCTCTGTACTGAATTGTGCTATATAAATAAATTTGCCTTGCCTTTGCCTTGCATTTCTGTATTTAAGATGTAGTAAAAAATAAATAAATACTGAAATACATGTGCAAAGTAGAAAAAAGGAAGAACCAGCTGACAAAACAATCTATTCACAATGTAAAACAGTAGTACTTTGTGCATGAAATAAATTCTGATTAATAAAAATGTGCTGTTAAAGAAACATGGTGTAATATTTTCTTTCTGGAGAAGCGTGTGTGCTGGAAGGGGGAGCTCTGTTGTGTTTTTAGGCCACTGCACCGAATGTGGGTCTAGCAGATGTAAGAGATGGGAGGGGGGGGGGTGCAGCTGATGGTTTCAGAATCAGAGCAAACAATGCTGCCCAGCTGCTGCTTCTGCTGAGCTATGCAAATGTCACTTACATAAATAGAAAAGTTGAGCACTTTGCTGCAGCTGAGCAGCAGAAATGCAGTTTCTCTGCAGCAGGTCTGGAAGATTTGTGTTGCAGGCTGTGGAGCAAATAGGCAAAACCACAAGGAAATCCTTGAATGTTGAACAAAAAAACACTGTAAAAAATATTACATAAGGTCAGCAGAGAAAGATGCTTGTTTCTTTTTAACTGCTCTGTTATGGCTGTTGTAATATTCCATTTAAACTGTAAACATATTTTATAGGTTCAGTGGTTTTCATCTCAGTTCCTGATTACGCTGGTTATTTTACTACCAAAAAACAAAACAGAAAGATATTTTTCTAATTTGGTAATTAGAAAAAAAATATAAACATAAATGCACATTAATGAAGACACAGTAATGCATTTATAAACATCCAAACAACTGCTTTGGCAATTCAAGAAGGGAATGCATCATATTACCAGCCTGTCATTGACACTAATACTAAGTCACTTAAGTTTATGCATTTGGGACATGAGTTTAAGGGTTTCTTTGTTTTAGGGTTTCTGTAATTTGAGGATGTTCTACTGGAACCGAAACCCATTGATAAATAAAACTCCATTACTATTCTGCAATTTTACAGATATTTCAACAGCTTTTCAAATCTGGGAAGGTTTTAGCAACATGTTGATGACTAAAATTAACACATTGTGTGTGTATAATCTGTCTGTTTAGCTGTGTTGTGGTTTTTCCACCCCTTATTTCCTCCACTATGTCTTGATTGGCTTTGTGTTGCTTAAACTCTCAGTTGTGATGCAGATCTCATTAGTTTGCTCTGAAAGAGTCACACACTACAGCCATTGCTGGATTTTTAATCACAGTTCCCATCGTCTCTCTACATAAAGCTAGCCCCATGCTGAATATGAATAATGTTGTTAATGAAATCTTTTCTTCAGGTTTCCGACTTTCGAGACCATTTCTGTTCCGCATCAAAGAGCCTTAAAATTCTTTCGATTCTTGTGGGACTTTGCCAGTCAAAATTGTTTAGCTGATCATTTTCCAGGGATTAGAGGAATTTTTCCTGTTTAATGTAATAGCCTCTGTGAATTTTAGCCTCCTTTTAATCAGCGGGTAAAAGGAACAATCACTTACATCACTGAGCTGGGGAGCGCCGCTTCTCCACCAGCCCTCAGCGTATTGCTTATTTATCCAGCATCTCAGGCTCTCTTGGTTTATTTTATCAGGGTGAAACTCCAGTATCTGGCCAGATTTCTGCGGAGTGGCGTGCCTCGTCTGGCCTCTTTGTTTCGCAGCAGATGTGGAGAACTGGATCCATGGTGGTGCGAGTGTGGGGCAACTGGGGAAGGAATCTGCCCACTGAGGCCTTTATAGTGGAAATGTTTCAGTCTTAAAGTAATTGGATCACTTAAATGCCCGGTGACAGATACATGAGCAAAAAAGCCAGAGAGCTTGGTGAATTTAATATGTTGGAAAAATAAAACTCCTTCAGTTGTATATGTATTGTGTTCCATACGTTTGTCTTGTTTTATTAAGTTTATAAGCCTGTGAAATGATTGGCTGAAATGAGGAAAAATGGTACATTTAGAGTTTTATTTAGTTATTCACCAGTATACCAGTGCTCAGACTGAGGCTGAATTTCTGATGGATTTATAAGGCACAGGCTGGGGAGGCTGACACTTTTCCATTTCAGTCAAACTGGCAATTGGAGTTTTATCCACATAGCTTGTCTCATGACAAGTTCAGACAATGACACGTGTGGAAATTGTGTTGTGAATGTTAGGTTGTGTCAAAGACTGTTGTCCTCTGACTCCCGTTTGTATGGATGAAACTGCAGTTTCTTCATTTGACTCTATACTGTACGTTAACACGCTATAGTGGTTAGTCGTCCTGCAGTCGGAAGGTTGTGTGTTGGATTCCAGCTTCCCCTGTTCGCATGTCAATATTCTCCCTGCCAAAGTAGCCTGCCAATCTCTGTATTGGTGTATCCCGTGTGCGGTTCTGCTGGAGGTTTTTCTTTCCTGTTAATGGGGAGTTTTTCTTTCCGCTGTCGCTCCATGCTTGCTCAGTATGAGGGATTGCTGCAAAGCCATGGACAACGCAGACGACTCTCCCTGTAGCTCTACGCTTCTCCAGGAGTGAATGCTGCTTGTCGGGACTTTGATGCAATCAACTGGTTCCCTTATATAGGAAATCTTTGACCAATTTGTATAATCTGACCCAATCTGTATAATATGATTGAATTTGACTTTGTAAAGTGCCTTGAGATGACATGTTTCATGAATTGGCGCTATATAAATAAAATTGAATTGAATTGAATTAAAATAGCTAAAAAAAGGTACCTGACACCAAACAAAACGTTTTTAAGAAAATCTGGACTTTTAAGCGAGGTCTGCATCCTATTATCAGTGTGTGTATTGATTAAAGTAAATATATCTTGAAGGGCTGTTTTGAGTGCACTATCTGTACACAATATGCGCAGTATTTAGCCTCTATGCAGCAGACGTTCATACCGATCTAACTCCAACATCATTATTTTAGTTAAGACACTGAAGGTCACAGAGTGTTAGAAGAAATAATGTTATCATTTCCTAATATCATGCTTCCCCGCTCTTAAAGGGTAACCAATCCCTAAAATCTACTTTTGTTTGCTAAGAAACAGTATCTAAAACCATCTGTGTGGCACCCTCCTCATTTTTAACTGGTGTACTGCATTTGAATTTCAAATCAGTGTTATTACTGGCTCAAAAGATATTGTGAGATCACAATAAGTCTTGTACATGCCTCCATAGTGAGTTGGAGTTGAGGTGGTGTGCTTTGCTATCTTTATATCGATTTTCAAGTCAGTGATTTATTAGCTTAGCATTAATTTAGCATTCCCTTACCTTGTTCTAGTAGCCCAGCCCTCACCCCCTGCACATTCCCTGGTCCTCTTCCTGTAGACACATTTTTCAAATATTAGATGTGGGTGGAGTAAGGCTCTGGTGTGAGTTATTTTAGATAGAAAGAACTAAAAAAATAGTGATGTGAAGAACTAAAGGTATCTTTTTAGGTGGACTATGGTTTGAGATCACACACCATCTCTCTGTGTTGTTCTCCAGTCTCTTGTTTGCAAAGCCATACTGGCAGCTGCCACTCAGGGCTTAGCCCCTCCCTGCCCATGAAATGTTACTGTCAGAGCAATATAGCGTAGGAGCAAAACAACCTGTTCTCTTGCTAACAGCGTTATAAAGTTATGAGTTACTTACTTCTTCCCTAGAGATGTTCCACCGAAAGGTGATGCTGTTTTGCTTTGTCTTTATCCTTTCCAAATATGCGCATAAGAGGCGATGGGTGAGAAAAGGAGGGGAAAGGTTGCAGCTTGAGTGGAGGTAGAGAGTCGTGCCTTGTCACATATCTTGTTTTGGTCTGCAGACAGTGCTCAACAGCCCACCTAGTGGTGAAAATTAGCTTCTTGCTCCTTCAAGTATTAGTACCTGCAGTCAAAGGTAAATTTGCTCTAGTCATTAAGAACAGCCTGCTATGGTCAGGGATTTAAAAAATACTGTTTTATAGTAACATTAGCTGAGTAAACATACTGTGAAATACAAAATCTTTTATGTTTTTTTTTTTCAAAGTTCAATCAGTTGTTTTTCTGAAATATAAGTATTTACAATTAGTGTAAAGTTGCAATTATCAGCAATACAAGGAACATTTTAATGTGCAGCTGCAATGAACACTGTTACTAGCAATAAGCCAAAAAAATCAAATCTAAAGTTTAATGCATATAAACTCTATTGCCATTGTCTGCTTTTGCAGCAAGCTGGCCCACAGTTGATGTAAATGCCAGATCAAGAATGGGTCAGAGTTGATGTCCGATCTGATCCCACAAATGTTCAGATGGAGAAAGATGGGGGAACTGGCTGACCGCAGGAGGACCTCCAGTCTGTAGACACATTAGTCATTTCTGGACTGGTATTGTTATGTTGAAAGACTATTATGTGAAGGCAGGATGTCACTAACTCAGTGCGATGCTGTCAGGGTCCAATTAATCACTACCAGGGGTGACATGCTGTCAGACCTTATGACTTTCCATGATGTAATGCCAGGAGTAACGCTGGCATGCTTCTTACATCATTGCCAGGAATGGTCTGGTCCCCTGGTTGCACTGCATATGCACCACATGATCTGTGGTCTTACAGAAATATGAATCACAACATGAACACAACGCTACTTGATATCAGTCTATGGCAACTGACACAAGAGACGGTAAACCCAATGGTCCAGCTTCTCCAAGTAATCCGGACACAATATGAAGTAGATGATCAAAACCTTTATGACATGTGAGGTTACACAAAAACATACACATTGGTTCCAACTTTGGGCTTCTATAACATTTGTAAACTAAATAGACCTGACAGCTGCATGACATGGTGACCCAATTCCATACATTTCCACAATCTGACCCTTATCCAACTGCATCAAGTGTACGCAATTTATTTATTTTTTTTGTAATTTTTTATTAAGGATCCCCATTAGCTGTTGCCATGGCAAACAGCTAGTCTTCCTGGAATACTAGCTGTACGCAATACTATCTAATGGGTCCATTTCACCCACAGTTTTAACTGAGTCTCCGTGGGTCCAGTCACTGTCTGATAACATCACTCTAGTCATCATCCCAACACTTTTGAAACTTGTGGCACAACTAATGTACATGGCCATCACTGGCCTGCACTTAGTCAAAATCTGAATTAAATACATTTTCAGGATTTCCCACTGTTAAGGTTTAGATCCCTGTCAGCAATAGTTTTATATGACTCATGTTGTTATTCTTTGTTTTTTCTGTGTTCAGTTTAGTACACATGTCCATCTCAATAAATTGGACTATAACTGAAAAGTGCATTTTTTTGATTAATGTAAAAAATAGCATGTAATGTTGATTGTCATACCTCTGCACCTGAAACTTGTTATCTCTACTGAGTGTTTTTATATGTTTCTTCAGCCATTTAGGAACAGACTGTTGACTGTCCACTCTCAATGAGACAATCATTGACACCCTCCACAAGCAGGGTAGACACAAAAAGGTAATTACTAAAGAGCATGACTGTTCTCAGTGCTGTATCCAAACCTATTGATCAAAAGTTAAGTGGAAGAAAAAAGTCTGATAGAAACAAGTGCACAAGCAACAGGAATGACTTCAGCCTTGGGAGGATTGTGAATCAAACATATTTACGATACTGGGGGAGATTCATGATGTATGGACTTCAGGAGGACTCAAAGTTTGAAGAGCAACCTCACACCAACATTTCCAGAACATTGGGTAATGTCACAATCACTTTTTAAAGCCACTCCTGAAGCAAAGGCACCTTAGCTGGACTGTGGATCTGTGTTACATTTTAGATGAGTGTAAATTTTACATATTATTTGCCAAAGTCTGAAGCAGGATGATTCAAACTTATAGAGGTTCAGAGATAATTTTCCACAATTAGTGATTATAAGGGCAGTCATGTTGTCCGTTGGAGCTGTGTTGATGCGTTTTATTTAAGTCTAAAGTCAGGAAATCTTAGAGCACTTCAAGCTTCCCTCTGGTGACAAGCTTTAACAGGGACATTGCATGCAAATGTCACCTTTTGCATGTTTTTGTACTTCCATTTAGGTCTCTAATGCTTCTAGAAACACTCCAAGCACTAACCCTATCCAGCCACTTTTGGCTATAAGTAAAAGATTTGTTGGTGTTACGCTGCGAGGTGTGGTGTGGAAGGAAAACTCCTCAAAGTTGGCTGCAGTTTAAACAAAGGTGGTTTATTAGGCCTCCCTCAGCACAGCATAGGTCAGGGCCAAGGGGGGGGAAAAAAAATTTACATCTTCCCTTCAGACTCTCCAGCCTTTCTCTCCTTGGTACAGCCAACAGTCTCCTTATATACTGTTGTCGCCACTTCCTCAATTAACTGCCCAGCCAATCAAAGTCCAGCAAACAAGGTCCTTTCTACAAAAGAGCTGGGTTTGAGGCGGGCCTCCTCTTTGGTAGGTTCCAAGATGGCTGCTATAAGGACACACCCAAAAGGTAACAAACATTTTGAAAACAAAAACATCACATATACACATTCCAGAACTTAATTGTTACAGAAAATATTATTGCTTCTTAACATTTACTCACTTCCTCCCCCTCTGGTTTACAAAACTCAGGCAAACGAGAAAGGTAGTCAGCAATAAGATTTTTCTTACCTGGACAATGCTGTATGGTGAACTGGTATGGCTGAAGAGCAAGGCACCAACGTAATATACGGGCATTCTGATGCTGCTTGGAATGCATCCACTTCAGAGGTCTGTGATCAGTTTGCAGATTAAACTCCCTTCCTAGGAGATAATATTTTAAAGAGTCCAAAGCCCACTTTATTGCAAGTCCTTCCTTTTCTACTGTGGAGTACTTTTTCTCCCGGTCAAAAAGCTTTTTACTTAAGAAAAGGACAGGTTTTTCTTCACCAGCTTCTCCCTGAGCTAGCACTGCTCCAAGACCAACATTTGAAGCATCCACTTGAACAACAAATGGCTTGGAAAAGTTAGGACTCTGTAAAACAGGAGCTTGACAAATCAGTTTCTTTAAAGATTGAAATGCATGTTCACAGTCCTCCTTCCACATAATTTTAGAAGTAGACCTTTTTGTCAATTCCGTCAGAGGGGCTGCCAATGTTGAGAAATGGGGTATAAATCTTCTATACCACCCAACTAATCCCAAAAATGATCTCACTTGCTTCTTTGTTTGAGGTCTGGGAATTGTTTGAATGGCTTTTACTTTTTCAAGTTGTGGCTTTATCTGTCCATGGCCAACAAGGTAGCCCAGATATTTTACTTCTTCTTGTGCCCATGCACACTTGCTCACATTCAAAGTGAGACCAGCATTCTGGATCCTTGCCATTACAACCTTTAGATGCTGTAGGTGATTCTCCCAAGTTTCACTGTAGATCACCACGTCATCCAGGTAGGCAGCAGCAAACTTTGAACAGTCACTAAGAATAATGTCCATCAACCTTTGAAAGGTAGCTGGTGCTCCATGAAGACCAAAGGGTAGAACCGTGTACTGGAATAAACCCATTCCTGGAATTTGAAAGGCTGTGTATTCCTTAGAGGATGGATCTAAAGGCACTTGCCAATAACCTTTACATAAATCTAAGGTTGTGATATATTTGGCCTTCCCCAGTCTTTCCAGTAGCTCGTCAATGCGTGGCATGGGATAAGAATCAAAACAGGAAATACTGTTCAACTTTCTGAAGTCAGAACAAAAACGTAATTGCTTTGAGTCTTTTTTAGGAACCAGCACAATGGGATTTGACCACTCGCTTCTTGATGGCTCTATCACTCCCATTTCCAGCATCATCTGGACCTCTTTTTTCAGTGGATCCATCATTCTTTCTGCAATCCTGTAAGGCTTAAGACGAACAGGTGTTGCATCTTTCAAAGTTATTTTGTGTGTTATAATTTCAGTTCGCCCAGGTACATCTGCAAATAGAGATGGAAAAGACTGTTTAATCTCACCCAGCTGTTGCCACTGATCAGGAGTCAGATGCTTTGGAGCCTCTTCAGATTTGGTCAAGTCTCTACATGGACTCATTTCAGCTTCCCCATCTTTCAACATGGCACTGTCTTCAGGCTGAACATCTTGTACCATCAGGCTCTGCTTCACATCAATTTCTGGAACATTTCTTTCATGATATTCCTTTAATAGATTTACATGAAGCAGTTGCTTTGACTTTTGTTTTTCTGGACAGATAATTTCATAAGTCACTGGTCCTGCTCTTCTAACCACAGTGTAGGGTCCTTGCCATTTAGCAAGCAACTTACTTGGCCCACTGGGCAAGAGTACTAAGACCTTCTGGCCAGCCTTCAGTTCTCTTTCACGGGCACGTCTGTCGTACCATACCTTTTGCCTATGTTGAGCCTTCTCCATATGATCTTTAGCTTGTTCTCTGTACTTTTCCAGGTTGTCTCTCATCTGAAGTATGTAGGAGATGATGTTAGTTGGTGAAGCTGCTTCACTGGATCCTGATGCCGCTCCAGCCACCCAGTTCTCCTTCAGCATGTCCAAAGGGCCTCTAACCTGTCTCCCATAAATTAACTCAAACGGAGAAAAACCAGTTGAGGCTTGTGGTACCTCTCTGTAAGCAAACAAAAGGAAAGGCAACCATTTATCCCAGTTTTTGCCAGTATCATCAATAAACTCTCAACATTTGCTTTAATGTACCATTAAATCGTTCTACCAAACCATCGGTTTCTGGATGGTATGGAGTAGTACGAATCCCTTTTACACCCAGTTGATCATAAAGAGTTTTCATCACTTGTGACATGAAATTGGTACCCTGATCTGTCAGAATCTCCTTTGGGATACCAACTCTGGAGAAAAGGTCTACTAAACACCGAACAATATGTTTGACCTGCGGAGAACGTAATGGATAAACATCTGGATATCGGGTTGCATAGTCACAGATGACTAATGCATATTTATGACCATTACTGCTCTTAGGTACGGGACCTATGATATCCATGGCGATTCTCTCGTAAGGAACACTCATTATAGGCAATGTTTGCAACTGGGCACGGTCTGAAACTTTAGTAGGGGCCACCAACTGACAGTCATGACATGTTTTGCAGTATTCAGCTACATCTTTATATAATCCTGGCCAATAAAAATGTTGAGCAACACGATTATAAGTTTTTGCCTGTCCTAAGTGTCCTGACCATGGTATAGTGTGACCCAAATGCAGAATTACTGAACGGTATTCTTTTGGGACAACAAGTCTGGGTTCAGCAATATCTGCTAGATACAAAAGTTTATCCTTTATAATGAAAGGCTCTCCTGCTAAACTTTTGAACTCAGCAGCACTCTCTTTTCCACCATCTTTATGTGCTTTATTAAAGAGAGGTTTCAAAGATGGATCGTTTTCTTGTCTCTCATTAAAGTTATTAGGAATTTTCCACTGGAAATCAATACATGGAGTTAATGGCAATGCAGGTTCAGGGAGTTTTGACCTGCTTTTGTTCTTATTTTTCTCCTGTCTACGCTGTCGTTTTGATTTCTTGATTTTATTTCCTCCTTCATACAGATCATCATCTACATCTGGCAGAAGTTCTAAATCCTTTTTCATGGAACGTGTGGTGACAGCACAGGAATAAGCCACTAAGTTTTCTTGAACCAAACTATCTAGGATTGGTAAATCTTCTCCTAGGATAACATCATATGCTAACTGATTCAAAACTCCAACAGTCAACATAAAAACTTGTCCTTCAACATCAATAGTGACATCAGCAGTTGGATACTCTTTTTGACATCCATGAACACAAGTAATGTTTACCGGTTTGTTAAAGTGAGGCAGTACATTACTCAACAAAGATGATTTCACCAAAGTTCGTGAGCTACCTGTGTCTGCAAGAGCTTTTACAGCTTTGCCATTTATCACCACATCAACTACATGTTTATGTGGAATCATGTCATCAGAAAGTTCATAATTATGTTCCTTGGAAGGTACCACACATAACTCTACTGACTTACTTTTTCTTAATGGGCATAAGGAAGCTTTGTGACCAGGCTGCTGACAATAGTAACAAATGAGACCATACCTTGGTCCAGGTTGTGTGTACTTCTTACCACCCCTCTTGTCCAAATTGGCAACATTAGTTGCACCTGGAGGTTTTACCTCCATAGACTTTGGTCTCTCAGTCACTCTTGACCTAGAAGGTTCTCTGTGAGCAGCCAGGTAACGTTCAGCCAGGTCTGCCGCTTCCTCTCCAGTCTTTGGATTATTCTCCTTCACCCATGTGCGGACGTCTGGTTGAAGCACACGTAGATACTGCTCCAAGATGATCGTTTCCCCCATCTCTTCTTTACTCCGACTGTCAGGCCGCATCCATCGCTTGTAGAGTCCCTTTATCCGACCGTAGGTTTCACGTACACTCTCTCCCACTGGAAAACTGATGCTTCGAAACCGGTATCTGTAGGTCTCTTCTGTTACATTAAACTTAGACAACACAGCAGCTTTAATAGCGTCATAAGAGTCAGATTGGTCCTCATCCATACCAGCATATGCCTCAAGGGCTTTTCCAGTCAATAATGTGACCACTCTAGCAGCCCATTCAGCTGGTTGCCATCCCCATGTTTTAGCAATGCGTTCAAAACGTATGAAAAAACTTTCAGGATCCTCACCCTCCTTAAAGTCAGGTATTCTTGGATCACCTCCACGGGTTGGTTCCACTCTTTGTGCTGGAGCTACTTGTGCTTTATGCTGCTGGGGCTGAGATGGAGAATAAGGTTCTGCTTGGTAACCAGAGGCTCCTTGGACTTCCTCTGTTGCAGACAGCTGAGACAGTGTCTTAGTCTCTCGCTTTGGAACAGCTGCTTCTGTAGAAATGCCAGTTCTGATAGACAGCTCCTGTTCAGCATAAACATCACTTTGCAGCTTTGGCATGTTACTGCACAACTGTTTAATCTGGTCAGACAGTATTGCTTCTGTTCGTTTAGAACGTTGCATAAATTCTCTTATTTCATCAAAGATGTCAGTTTCAGAATGCTCTTTACTCACAGCTCCAACTGTGGTATGCTTAGGCCGCACAACCGGTTCAAAAATGTCTTCGCCAGCCATGGCTCCCTCAGGTAGTGAATCCGGCTCTGCTGGTCCTCCGCTTTGTCCTTCCATCTCAGAAAGGGGGCTTTTCTTTGTCCCACGAGTTCTTCCACGCCCTACTCCTCTCATTTAGCCTGTTGTCTTCCTTCATTCACAGGCGTAAACGGTCCCACTCCTGACACCACTGTTACGCTGCGAGGTGTGGTGTGGAAGGAAAACTCCTCAAAGTTGGCTGCAGTTTAAACAAAGGTGGTTTATTAGGCCTCCCTCAGCACAGCATAGGTCAGGGCCAAGGGGGGGAAAAATTTACATCTTCCCTTCAGACTCTCCAGCCTTCTCTCTCTCCTTGGTACAGCCAACAGTCTCCTTATATACTGTTGTCGCCACCTCCTCAATTAACTGCCCAGCCAATCAAAGTCCAGCAAACAAGGTCCTTTCTATAAAAGAGCTGGGTTTGAGGCGGGCCTCCTCTTTGGTAGGTTCCAAGATGGCTGCTATAAGGACACACCCAAAAGGTAACAAACATTTTGAAAACAAAAACATCACATATACACATTCCAGAACTTAATTGTTACAGAAAATATTATTGCTTCTTAACAGTTGGTGTATGGAAAATGAGCTGTTTCAAAAACTTCCAAACTATTGTGTCACAATTGGCGGGCTCTGCCCCTCAACTAGCAACCCAAGCGGAGCTGTACCCACTTCATCAGCTCGTTTTACCACTGTATGTGCTATACAATGACTGCTTGACATGAGCATGGTTTATCATGGTTTATCATTTAGCACAAGCTAACAATAGTCTACTGATAGCCATGTGTCCAGCTCATTGTGAGAGGAGCTCAAAATAGGCGGAACTGAGGAGGTGAAATCTCATTTTCTTAGAATGATGAGCAGAAAATGTAATGGACATGTTTTTCATAGCCCATAGACCTATCCTAACTTGTCTAAAAGGTAACATAATAGTGGCCCTAGAGATGTTAATTTTATTTTCCAGCAGGACTTGGCACCTGCCTACACAGACAGAAGTACCAAATTCTGCTTCAATGACCAGGGTATTATGTGGTTGGTTGGAGAGCAAACTGGCTAGACATGGTTCACAAAGAATGTATGGAAAAAATGTCAAAAGAGAGATAGGACACAGTGGAGCCAACAATGAAGACCAGCAGAAGGATGTAATTAAATACCTGAGTTTTGAGAACACTTCAGAAGAACCACTATAATCACCTGCAACATTGATGCAATACTTCATGCACAAGGAGCATCACCCAAGTATTTAGTGCATATAGTGAACAGTACATGGGCATACCTTTTCAGCAGATGCACCTTTCTGTATTAGGCTAGATGAGTTTATTTATAAAGCCTTTTTTCAGTAACAAGATGATTCAAAGTGCTGCACATAAACACAATACAAAACAGAGGAAAGTAAAGCATTACAGAAACACAGGGGAAATGTTACAGAGGAAAGCACATTGTATTGAAATAGTAGCAGCAGCTCAGATGCAGTATAAGACAAGTTGGAATACAAATTTCAACATTAACATTTAAAGGCAGCTTTAAACAAATTGTTTTTTTTTTACCTTGATTTAAAGAAACTCAGGCTTTCAGCACTTTTTCAGTTTTCTGGGAGTTTGTTCCAGATCAGTGGAGCATAGGAACTAAATGCTGCTTTTCCATGTCTGGTTCTGGTTCTGGTTCTGGTTCTGCAGAGCAGGCTGGAGCCAGAAGACCTGAGTGGTCTGGAGGGTTGATGCACTGATAACAAGTCTGTGATGTATTTAGGTGCTAATTCAGGGATTTATAGACTAACATAAGGATTTTAAAGTCTATTCTCTGAGATCCAGGGAGCCAGTGGAAGGACTTCAGAACCGGGTCCATGTTCTCTACGTTCTTAGTCTTAGTGAGGACTTCAGAACCGGGTCCATGTTCTCTACGTTCTTAGTCTTAGTGAGGACTTCAGAACCGGGTCCATGTTCTCTACGTTCTTAGTCTTAGTGAGGACTTCAGAACCGGGTCCATGTTCTCTACGTTCTTAGTCTTAGTGAGGACTTCAGAACCGGGTCCATGTTCTCTACGTTCTTAGTCTTAGTGAGGACTTCAGAACCGGGTCCATGTTCTCTACTTTCTTAGTCTTAGTGAGGACTTCAGAACCGGGTCCATGTTCTCTACGTTCTTAGTCTTAGTGAGGACGCGGACAGCAGCGTTCTGGATCAGCTGCAGCTGTCTGATCCACTTTTTAGGCAGACCTGTGAAAACACCGTTGCAGTGATCAGTTCTACTAAAGATAAACGCATGGATTAGTTTTTCCAGATCCTGCTGAGACATCAGTCCTTTAATCCTGGAAATGTTCTCCAGGTGCTAGAAGGTCCACTTTGTAATTGTCTTTAGATGGAGGTTCAGGTCTGAGTCCATCACTACACCCAGATTTCAGGCCTGATCAGTGGTTTCTAGCTGAAGCAGCTGAAGCTGTGAGCTAACTCTTGTTCTCTTCTTGATTACTTCAGTTTTGTTTTTATTCAATTGAAGACAATTGTGGCACATCCATGGATTGATTTCTTCTGAACATTTACTCAGAGCTTCAATAAGTTCATAATGTTGTGCAATTTTACCAGTTTTGTTATGAATATTATAATTAGCATTTATAGAGACATAGAGACATTCAAAGTCAAAGTATAGCTACAACGGAAATTGTTTCAAATGGCTGCGATCAAGGGCTTTGACCCTTTAATCATTAGCACTAACAATTGGCTTATTAATTAACAGTTATTACCTTTATTTAAGGAAGAGGAATGTCTAACCAGTTGTAGAACTGAGTTAATCTTAGCCAGCAAATATTGCTAACTTTCATTTCAATTGCAATTGGAGTTTTAATAATGTCTGTCAATTCAGTTATTAACTCAAAAGGAAATAATTTGATAACTCTTAGAGACCATTCAATTGCTGATTCAAAATAATCAAAGAACAAATACGATTAAGCTAGTCAGAATTTGTTGAACCTACAATTCCCTTTTACAGCAAGATAACACTACTTGAAACACACTACTACTACTCAATAAACACGGAAAATAGAAAAATAAATGACAATAAAAGACAGTAAAATTTGATTAAGTGTAGATGTATCAATTTGTAATTAATACACAGTTGATTAAAATTGTATTGGATCCAACACTGAACAAATACCATTAACACAGCAACACTTTTTTATGTAAACAGCATTAAAAATGGGGTTCACTAATAGCTTTGAGGTAGATAAGGGCTAGTGTACACACTAGGGCTGAAGCTAAGATGGCGGGTGCTTCAGCAAAGCTATCCGCTAGCAGTGTTAGTGCTTTCACCAGTTAGCTTCTAAAACGTTATATTTCCGAGCCTCAAGATGGCGGTCGGCCAACGACGGCTAACCGGTTAGCAACATATGACTTCACAATAGCCTGCAGCTAACGGACTTAAAATAGCTTTGTTCCAGATGATAAACCAGTGCTCACACCGATTAGCTTAGTCACTCTGTTTCACACACAAAATGGCGGCTCTGATGACGTATGGGCTCCAGCCCCTACTTGCCTTGCGCAAGATGGCTTTAGGCCCGTTTACACTACACTTTTTTAACCGAGCCGAGACCAGTCCGAGCTCGGTAACCGAGATAACTCTTGTGTGTAAACGGTCAGCAGACTGAACCAGACCGCGCTAACCATAACCGGACCGCGCTAACTGCAGACCAGCTCTTGGGTAGGTCTCGGCCTGGTTCTATTTTATCCCGGTTTCTGATAACGAAGAGCGCATGAGCAGACCGCCTCATCTCCTTACAGTCAGCTGACTGTCAGCGGGTTTTCCGGCGTGTCTGGCTGCACGTCCCGATTCACACTCCATTCAGACAAATTTCAGACATTCATAATAATACTAGCTTCCTTACCGTGCCACACGGTTTCCAGTGATGATTCTGCTTAGCAGCGCAATGAACCTCAGCGTCTGTCGTTGTTTCCTGCATCTGTAAATCCTTATTAGACGTTCGTTTGTCTCATCCACTTCCCAAAAAGCCAACTTTCTCAAGTAAATTCACCAATGGTTGCCTTCTTCCCCTGACTCTCTGCAAACACCGAAATATCACAATATCAAGCATAACTTCCTGAATGTTACGGGCGCAGCTGTGTGTGTTTCGGTGCTTCCGCCTTCAATCCCAGAGAGCGGTAGTACCGCAGATCGCCACTAGGGGGCGAGGAGCAACCGTCTACTTAAGCAATAAACCTGTTCCTATTAAGAAAATGTCACCTTATCGGTATATAAAGGAAAAGAAAGATCTCTTACCTTATTTGTTGCTTCCAAAAAGGAAGATTGGTGGTGCACCGTTCAGCGTCTTTGAATCTCAGCCAGATTGGCAGGGAACGGAAAGGTTATGTTGGCTGGCGGTGCTGAGGATGAAGAGTGCGCTGATCTCCAGCTGAAAGCTGCTGTAGCGTCCTGGCTCACCTGGACAGTGATGAATTGGAGATACGGCAAGCGTCTCGTTTCAGCTGTCAGCTGCGGCTTCTTGTGTGGCTCGGCGGTTTTGTTTGGTCAAAACAAAATGGTGGCACCTCGTTGATTCACTGGGAAATGTGGGATTTCCCATTCAATTAAAGATGAATTAACATTAAATTAAAGTCCAGAACTCTCCGGCATACAACAACGGTTTCTGTTGGTCCTGCCAAGAATCCGATCATCGGCCCACCATGTATCGGTTACATTCACAAAGAATCAGCAATGCCAGAAAAATAAGCGTCAAAGTGGCTGGTTAAGAAGGTGTTTAATGCTGCCAGAATAAGGGCAAGCACTTGGCTCCACTGCAGTTTTATTCCTGGGGTATAATTTGATTTGTGGGCAGTCACAACCTCCATTGTTGTCTGACCTGTGGGTGTTCCGGGAAGTTGTACTCTCAACTGTGTTACATGCTGGGAGTTGCAGTTTGTCACGTTATAATGGCATAACAATAGTCACCTGGTGATGTAGAGCTGTGCATAGTTATGGTAACTGATGTTGTTTTTTACGATCTGAGCTGGAGGGAGCATGTAGATATTGAATAAGAAGGGACCCAGGATGGACCCTTGGGAAACCCCACATGTGATTTTTATCATCTCTGATGTAAAGATACCTACTGACACAAAAAGTCCTTTAAGTAGGATTTAAACCAGTGGAGAGCTGTAGCAGAAAGGCCGACCCAGTTCTCCAGGCTTTCTAACAGGATGGAGTGATCGACAGTATTAAATGCTGCACTGAGGTCCAATAGAACCAGCACTGTGGTTCTTCCACAGTCTGTATTTATATGGATGTCATTAAACACCTTGATAAGGGCGGTCTCTGTGCTGTGGTGAGGAAACCTGACTGGAAAACGTCAAAGCGGCTGGTCGTTGTTAAGAAGGTGTTTAATTGTTGAAATACAGCTTTTTCAATGATCTTACTGATAAAGGGGAGGTTTGAGATGGGCCTGTAGTTCTGGAGTAGTAGTTTGTCTAAATTGTTCTTTTTCAGCAGTGGTTTGATAATTGCTGTTTTTAGGGACTGGGGGAAAACACCTGACAGAAGGGACGTGTTTATTATCCGAGTCAAATCAGATGCTATGACAGGCAAAACTTTCTTAAAGAAAACTGTGGATAGAACATCAAGGCAGCAGGAGGAGGAACGTAGCTGCTGAATGATCTGCTCTAAGCTTTTGTGGTTTATTAGGCTGAATTGGGACATTTTGACAATATCAGTTGTAGTTGGAGACAGCTTTGGTTCTGAACTTGATATGGATTTATAGACTGATCCTCTAATCTTTTGGATTTTGTCAGTAAAGAAGTTAGCAAATTCATTGCAGGCCCTGGTGGAGTGGAGTTCTGAAGCCACTGACACAGGAGGATTTGTTAACCTGTCGACTGTGGCAAATAAGACACGATCATCATTAATGTTTTTGTTGATGATCTCAGAGAAGAAAGATTCCCTTGCATTTTTCAGCTTAAAGTTTTATCTGTAAAGTCTCTCTGTATGCAGTAGATGTCGTGGTCCACTCGGAGCTGCACTTTTAATCATCTTGTTATTAAAAAGCGCTATATAAATAAACTTGCCTTGCCTTGCCATAGTGAACCTGGAGTCTAGTCTTTCACCACCTACATTCAGCTTTTCAACACTCCCTTTTTTCACTTCTAACTGCTGGAACACTTCTCCATGCTTTTTTCAGAGGAAATGAGAATTACTGATGAACTTGATGGTTTTCTAATTAATCAGATGCTCCAATAGTTTTCTGGTTTGTCATTCTGATGTGGTTTAGACAACGTCACATATTTAGGTTTTGGAAAACATGGTTGGTGGGTCTAAAATGTACTTATTACAATGTAGGATAACATCTACTGCAAGCAAATGCATCATAAAACACAACATATTTCTCTGTGATCATTTTAAACCCACTGGCTTTAACAGCGGCAAAATTACACTTTCCAGTTTCTCACAAAGCAAACAGATGAGAATTTCAATGTCTCCCGATTATATAAAAACTGAACTTTCACCTTTTTACTGAAAGTTGTAATCTGGTTTACTGATGACTATATTTGATTGGTTATTGCTCTTTCTACATCCAGATCGGAGTTGTTCTTTGATTACAGGGGTGCTGCAGGTTGATGATGTAGCTCAGGTTGTTCAGACATCCTGATTGGTATCAGCAGAGTCCCAGAGTTCAGCTACAAAGTGGTGGTGGTGGATGATGGAGAGTAAAAGTGCAAATACTCTGTCACAATAAATAATTATACACCTCTTTTTTGGCACATAAGACAGAGCACTTTGACAAGTAGCTACACAGATATATGTAATCTATGTCTCTGTGTTACTTACCTACATTTTTTATCTCTTTCCATCAATGAATCCAAACGTAATCAGGTCCCTGTTCCTGCACTTGCTCCTGTCCCCAATTCATTTCTCACTCCTCCCTTTGCCACATAGGGGCTGGTTAAGTCTTTGATCTGTATTAACAAAGTGTTAAATCTGTTTGATCTCTTCGATTAGCCCCCAAAGTGGTGTCTAGACACAGAGAGCAGTGGGTGAGGAGCTGTCCTGTGCTGCTTCGGTTCTGTCATGGCTTCTGTAAGCCCCGAGGGAAGTGCTGCACGCTTTAAAACAGAAAGAGATTTAGAAACAGAAGGGGGATTGATTGTACTGTTCTGTTCGAGCAATACATTTTAAAGTTAGCTTGCTATATATATATATATATATATTATATATATATATATATATATACATATATATAAAACAAGGACTTTGATGTAAAGTTAAGACCTTTTTTTTGGTCCTCACTTTTCTCTGTTAGGTTTAGGTCTAAGGTGTCAGTGAGGGTTGGGGTGGGTTGGGATTTTAATGGTAATGGTTAGGTTTAGTGTTAGGGTAAGGCCATGGAAAGGGTTGAAAATGAATGGAAATCAATAGAAATAAAGGCATGGTCCTCTGTAAGTATTTAAAATAGGGACGTGTGTCAAACTGTCTCATTAAAAAGCAATCTACACTTAAATATTTAAAGTTAAACTCCTTGTTTGTGACCACATACCTGGCAAATAGAGTAGATTCTGAAAGAGTCAGTAAATATTGCTAAAATGTGACAGAACCTAAACTAAAATTGTCATATCCTCAGAGCTATGATAAGCTTGTTTTTAGTGTTTGTCGTCTCCTCCCTCCTTTCGGGGTTTGAGCGGCGTGAGCAGCACCTTAAAGAGGAGCTGGCTCCCTGAGGAAGACGTCAGGTAGTTTTACTCATGAGCGGTAATCAGGCTCTCATCGACTTGCATTCCTTGCTTCCTGAAACTCTGATTCTAACCTCCATTGTTTTCTCTGACAGAAACAGATTTCTCAATTGTTGTCTAAGTTCTGGGCTCCAATGATTGCTCCTCTGTCAGCGCTTCTAGTAGCTGCTCTCATCTTTACCTCTTCCTCTGCTCAACTCACCTGCCTCAAAGTCAAAGTCAGACTCTTTATCTGTCTCCCTTGGGAGAAATTTACCTTTGGCAGAGGCAGTTACACTGCACAGCCACATAGCACTCTTCCATGATATCACAAAGACGATAATGATTTAATAAAGTCAATACTTAAAAAGCACACCGCTAACAAGGCTTAATTTGAAAAATTGTGATTTTTTTAATTTACTTAAAACAGTGCCACATTCTCACAATTATAATAAACTGAAGGAACCTGAGCAACCATAGTAAAAGAACACATGATCCAACCTCCAAATACAATATTAAACAGGTCAATGAGGAATTGGTTTTCTAGGTTCTTCTGGACATGTTCTTCTTGTGCTCTGTGTTCATTAATAACTTTACTGATAATGGATGGAATGGACACTTATGCTTACAGAAAATAACTCCTTACATCTGTCCTGAGTGTAGTAAAACATACTCAGAGTGCAGAACGTTAGAACGTTGTTCTGTTCAAACAATTGTTGAGGAGTTAGAGTATGGAGGACCATTTCTACTATAATTCAGAAAACATACAGATAGAAACAAATTTCTCAGTAAAATAAATACAGGGCCAAAAAATAGATATAAATATAAAATTGTATGTCATTAAATTCAACAAAATAATAAAATATGACATTTATTCAATAATCAATCAATTAAGCAGCTACAAATTTAATTGCATTAGTTTATCTCTTTGCTTTATTCCATGTTGTTTATATAAACCACTCATTTTCAATCATCAGTTTTTCTTGAACTCTAACATGTTTATTTATGTAAAATGATTATAATTTTTCTAATTATTTATCATCCCTTTTATTCTGAAACATTGATATGTTTCCACCCCTAATATCCCTGACGTTTTCTTCCCCAGCAGATTCCCAGCCCTTTTATTTAATTCACCTCTTTTTCACTTCATCTTTTTCCACTTGGTCTGACTGTGCAGCTGGAAATGAAGCAGCGGTCTTAGAAACAGCATCAACGCCTCAGCTTCTGGTCTATTGGCAGAGGTCAAGCCTGTAGGAAGTAGCTGCTGAGTGCCTGGATGGGGAAATGTAATGAATGATGCCCGGTGAACCCGATATTCAGCCGCACACAGAGTTACGTTTCTTTAAAAGGTTTATTGTGAGGGATGGATAGTGGTGCGTGAGGCAGACAAGCAGAACCAGACTTGAACAGATGAGTTATGGCAGAAGGCTGATGCAGGTATATGTACAGGTGAGCCGAGTTGACCAATTAGTGGCAACAGGTGGAGCAGATCTAGAGTAGAGCAGTGACGTGCGGTAGGGTTCATAGCTGGTGAGGCACTGACGTCATCAGTCAGATTTATAAGTATATACACTTTACAGAGTAGACGCATTGCAAAATGCTGAATACCTACATCACCTACATTGTGCCAAATAAATTCACCAAGAGGCATGAAAAGAATATTGATTCTTTGGTGGAAAAAAAATAAATTATTTGTCATTTCATTGGTAACAGTTTATGAGTTATGGTGGATGTCTGCATTTGTAACACATTCAAAAAATATAACACACATTACACACATTTCATTACAAAAACAAAACATGAATAATTATTGCTGTCTTACCTCTACTTATAAATGAAGTCCATGCGGCGCTCTTTCTGCACAAAAATATCGGTCATTTTCCGGTAAAAGTTGTCTTTATCTTTCTTCAGTTTTAAAAGTCTCTCAGTCTCAGTGGAGCCTTCCTTGATCAGTCCTGTTCCGGCTGTATGTTTAGAGTCTTTTTAGTGCTTTACTTGTTCAGCATAACTCGCTAATAATACATCCATAACTTGCTGTGACTTTACAGTTTTGGGATCACGAACGGTGCTCCTTGAGCGCCCCCTGCCTAGAGGCCAAGGAACTGTCGGCCTCACCTACAACCAGTGCTTTGCCGTTTATGATCGCCCAGCAGCACGAAAACATGTTATCTGCACACAGTTTGATGACCAAAACACAATAAGTTATCCACATACATCAAATTATGGAAAATCAGTTCATAACTGTTTGAACCATTGAATTTATGATCTAGAGACAGGAAGATGCATCACAGAATGGAAGCCAGCGCAGTTAACATGGGATTGCGCAATCCCAGGGGAGGCCAAGCTCGCTGCGGCCTCACCGGCTTCGCTATGAAGCGCCACCAAGGATTTACATGGAAAATAGCGAAAATTCTGCGATTTTAAAGAAAATATGATCAAAATTGATGAAATGAAATTAAAAATTAACGCTTTATTACAAATGACTGAGTGAATCACAATTTATATTATGTTATCATTATTATATATTTTCTTTCTTTCCATGATGGCAAGTGAGGCCTGACTGCATATCACTGGAGTAGAGTGATGGCTGGAGGGAGGCTGTGCTGATTGGATGATGACTGATGGCTGAGAGGTGACAGGCTGTTAGGAAAAGTCCAGGAAAAGTCCAAACAAAAACCCAAACCAAAACCTAAATCATGACAGGAAAGGAGCTGTAGCGATTAACTTCTCTCGTGTTTGGATATAGAAGTGTTGTGGATTTGTGAGCAGAGTAGCACAGTTAGCTGCAGATAGTGCAGTTAGTCGGGACCCCTTATCAGGTTGGCTGTTTAACTGAGAGAAATCACTTATTATAGATCACTTATTATGAATACACAAAGAGAAAATAGAGTTCAAGAAAAACAGATGACTGAAAATAACTGGTTAAAATAAAAAGGGGTCGGAAAAAAAAAACTTGTGAGTAAATAAAGTATATCTATTAAGCGCCTTTCACAGACAAAGCAATCACAAAGCCCTGTACAGAAAACCAATAAAACAGCAATTAAAATAAAAAACAGAAAAGTAAGATAAAATCACAATAAAATCGCAGTAAAAATAAATATTCAACAAAAGGCCTGTTTAAAAAACAAAGGTTTGTAATAAATACACAAAGAAAAAATAGAGTTCAAGGAAAATGGATGATTGAAAATGAGTGGTTTATATAAAGCATTTGCTGTTGCATCTATATTTACCACCTGCACCAAAAAACGTGATTACTTATTATTATAAACCACCCCATCTTTTTTTAAGTTGTGATGCTGGTGTAGCTAATACATTTGATTTGGGGGGAAAAGGCTTTGCAGTTTGTTTGTTTTAGAAGAGAAAATGAAATAAATGTAAAAATATATTTACTTTGTTGTACCTTACTGGAAGCAGAAAAATAAAACCAACACATTTTTTACGTGAAGTGTTAAACAGTCAAGGTGGACAAGCTATCTAATGACAACGAGGTACAGTCTTGAACTCAAAGAGAAATGAAGTTAAGTTGGTTTCCATAAAAAGCAGAAAGAATCTTAATTTTGAAGCAGAACTGCGGTCACATCTGCTGCATGTCTGACCGAGATGCCCATAACAGCGAAGACGCAGCGCTGGCAGAATATCTCTGAGGCAGACGAGGAGCAGTTTCATTTGTCGTTAAAGCAACATTTTATTGAAAGGAAACATCAATAAAATAATGAATAATACACAGAGAAAGTCCTAGAAATGTTTAGTGTTTGTGCATTTTCATTCTGATTAATAGCTCATCTAGTAAAGACCTCCTGTTGGTAAGGCTTAGAGCAGGGTTAGGGTAACCCTGCTCTAAGCCCAACTCATTTTCACCTTCTCTTTTTATGTCATGTTTATGATCTTAAAACAGATCCATGTTCAAACTTCTCAAAAATGTCTGACAAACTACTTAAAAATACACCTACATTCTTGACGTTTTTTTTTTTTTTTTAGAAAAGCTGCTCACTGGGATAACTGCTGTTTGTTTAATTGAATTGTTTCTCTGTGTTTCTGTAAGAAAAGTGGTGCTGGGGGTCCCTGGGAAAGGTGAGAATCTCCACAGCAGTATCATTGCTCAGCAGCTTCTTCTCTCGTAAAATCCATCATGGCTTCTCTCACAGACTATAACATTCTAGCAATTACGCAATCTCTAAGTTAAACCTATTGAAATGAAAGCTAACAGAGTGCTAGAAAGTTTTAAAAATATAATGACCAAACAGAAATATTTTAATTTGCCTTTTCAAAATTAGGCTAATAGATTCAAAATAAAAGTCTAGATCTGCCATAGTTTAAATTAACTTTCAGTTTCTTTACGAGCTTAGTTAGCATGTGATGGATATTCAGGCAGTGGTGTTATCCTTTCATGTTTTAGTTGTTTAGATTTATTCTCACGTTTAAATGCAAGCGGCGGTGAGGAATTCCCATCATCTGTGATTTTATCCCGGCGGGCACCGCCTTACTGTACCTTCCACGATCACAGCGGCCGCTTCCAGTCATCTTCCGCCATCTTAAAGGGGTTTAGCATCTCACAGCTGGAGGGCTTTGCTGTATTTCAGTGAAAAACAGCCAGTCCTTCAATCAGGGCTAACAGTAAGCAGCCGGAGCAAAAACAAAGTGTCAAACAGTAGAGAGGAGCCGACTAAATACTTTATGCCGCACAGAAAGAGCAGCAGCAGGTTCCCACCGCCACAGTAACAACTGTGAAGAATTTAATTCCTCCTGCCTCTCCCACTCAGACTGTGGAGGATTAAAGTCCGAGAGGCTCTCCCGGCTACCCGCTGCTCCCTGTTGGGCTGTCCCACCGGACCCAACATACAGGAGCCATTCACAGGGTGGCCCTTCCCAAAGCCTGACTTATGCCCACGATGCCATTTTAGTGACATCTGCACAAACAATTCTGTTTAAACCGCCTCACAATCTCTCTTTTTCACCACTTGTTTTCCCCCCTTCGCTTCGTCTTTTTTTATTAAATCTAATCGGGATGACACGTCTCACCTTATTCATCCCTTCTTTGTGCCGCATTTTTCAGTGTTTACATTCGTGTGGTGCCTCCTCCCTGCTGCGGCATTGATGTGGCATTATGCACCCAGGGACAGGAGAGGCACCGAGAAAAGGGGGAAGGCTAAAAAGATGAGTTCTCAATGTGCTTAACAGAGGCGAGGGCTTGCAGGAGCACAGTTAGTCCCCCCCGAGATCCTCTTTTTGTGCCGTGCCCCTAATGGGAGCAGACTGGGTGAGAGTAGGGAGAGATTAAAGGTGCTCTGTGTGCTTTCAGACAGTTTGTGTTGTATTTGGCAGTCAACAGCATCCCTACAGGTCATTCCCAGAGTTGATCGCTGCCAACCACCAGATATTTTTTTCTCATGTAAGTTTCCACAGAGCTGCCGGCCCCCATGATGCCGATACCACTGGGTTAAACTGATGTGTCCCAGTTACTCCAGTTAGGCTGTGCTTGTGTTCTTCCCGCACTGATTGACAAGCTGGATACGAAACAGGGCTCAGGAGGATGCTGATAATTTACCATCACAGGCACATCGGTGGAAGGACCACGCCTCCCACGACACAACGTCCAGCAGTTCTGGGTTTTTATTTTATGTACGCTCATTGCAGCACCAGAATTAATGCTGAATACCAAAAAAATCTAATTGAGAACAGACTGAGGCTCAGCAAAGCATGTAGAAACCTTACAGAGGGTATCTCTCTGCACATGCAGAGCTGTTCTATTCATGGCTCAACTGTACTCTCTGTCATACATTTAAATCTTTCCATTTTACTGGTTTTTGAACCGTTTAAAAGGATGCACAATCGATCATTTATTTATAAGATGCTTGTACAGATGCCTCCATCTACCATCCAATCAAAGACGTGGAATTAAAGTACCAGATAGGAGTAGGGGAAGAGATCTGGGAGGAAAATAAATATTCTGGATGTAGGGGGGGGGGGGGGAAATCGTGTGTTGCTAATGGAAGGTACACAGAGGTGATTTCAAAACACTTTCTCCCTCCATTTCTATGATGGCTGCACAAACTCTAGAGGAGTAAATAATGTGTGGAAATAAAAGCTGGCTAAAAATACAGTTGTAGAAATGTTCTGAGAAGAGTTTTTCCATTTGTCCAATTGGGTGTATCTATTATTTATTTCAGACAAATGTAAGCAAGGAAAAGAGTAGCAGATGTAGTAGCAAAAGAAACATGTTTGGACCAAAAAAAAACGAGAAAAGCTTTTAACTATTCCACAGTCTGAATGTTTTAAGGAGGTCAGCTCTGTTGCAAACTTGATGAACTCAAAAATATATATCGAAAACCTTTTCGTAATATTTCATTTAAAGTTAACTCCTTGAGTTCACAAGTTTTTGACAAAACTATTCTTAAAAGGTTGTTAGCAACAATGTAATTCCAGTTCCATTTTTCATTTTACCTATTTTTATTTTATTTCAGTTACTATTAATTTTGAAAAAAAAAGTAAGCTTTGTGCTTTAAATAACAAATCAAGACCTTAAATTAGCTGAAATGACCCCATGAGAAGAAGCTGGTATAGACAACAGGTGAATGGATTAATGGATATTTACTCCACATTCAGAACAACATCTGAGAAGCTTTATTTTTTACTAGTAGTTTTACTAAAATGATTACAAAAATGTCAATTAAAAGCAAATATAGAATATATATATTTACTTTGAATTGACATTATTGTTATTCAAAATGGACCTTCTTCATGTTGTTTATGTAATATTCTTCATGGAGGTGGTTTGGTCATTCTAGCAGTTTTTATTAAACTTTAGCCTCAACCTTGGCTTAAACATTTAGCCAAATCTGACATTTCATTTCAGTGCAACCTCTGTTGTACTTTATCTACTTTATTCCTGCTGATGGGTTCTGAGAATGAAAGCACCCACACCAAATGAGTGGGCGACTTTACATCAGCAGGATTCCTACTTTGTTTCCTACTAAGGTTTTTTTCAAGACCCAAACTTTCACAGTTCTCAATCCCTTTAATAAAGCACAGTATTAAAGTGTAAATGCATAATTGTTATACCTCTGGGAACTCCAGTTGGAAAACCATTTCAGGTGACGAACCTCCAGAAGCTCATCGAGAGAAGGACAATTTTATCTTTAGAATAAGCTAAAATATACAAGATGTTTTGAGTAATTTCACAATTATGTGTTTGATACATAATTCTATACACTTGTCTTCACAGTGTATCTGTAATGTAGAAAGTCATGAAAATAAGGAAAAGCTATTAAATGCCAACGGTGAGTCCAAACCTTTGACTGGTGATAATATCATACTATAAATATTTCAACAGTCAAGTTGTCTGTGGTGTTAAGTAATATGGAATCTGCAGGACAGGCAGATGGACTGATTAACTGTTGTTTCTCCGCTATTCTTTCACCAGAGCAGAAATATCTGAAAAGGAACAAATAGAAAAAACAAATAATAAGTCATTTGATGAGTTTGGATAAATATTGGTATCTCAACATAGTTTCCTTTTCAGGAAAATTATGTGAGAATACAAAACCCATTTTGCTGGTTCAGAGTGATGTGGTGAGGGGTTGTAATTTCTTTAATTACTATCTTCAAAACTGTGTTTTTGTTTATTTTGTTAGAAAATTGTAATAATTTCAGTCTCTGCCACTGTTTAGTTTTCTGTTTTGGGTTCTTTCCTGTTTGATTTCTGTTATTGTTTATGTTCTGTCTCTGGCTCCACCCCGCCTGCAATCATCTCTCACCGGTTTCCACCTCAATATAAACGGTGTTCAGACCAGTCATCAGTGCCAGATCATCTTTCCGCGCATTCAGGTGAGTCTTTGTCCAGCAAATTCCTGTTCCTGTTTGTCTCTAGATTTTGACCCTGTTTGCCAGCCTGACCTGTGTACCTGTTTTTTGTTCCTGCCTTTTTCGGACTGCCTGTTTGTTGCCTGACCTGATCTGCTTTTTGACTCTGAGTTTGCCTGACGGTCCTTTTTGGTTTTCTGTCCATTTTTTTCCTTCTGTAAATAAATAGCCTTTTTCTGAAACCTCTGCTTGTCTGACTGAATCCTGGGTCCCCTGTCTCGAATCATCACAAAAATGCCAAGTTTGGTAAGAAATCCGTGTTAAACAGGAACACTTGCAGGCTTAAACAATCTCTCCTGTTATCCTCAGAACGGACATTAAGCAGGAAGGAACGAAGCGATGAGTTGAAACGAATCCAAATTAGCAAAAAACAAACAAAGTAGTTCCAATTTTTTGTGCTATTAACTGCCCCTGACATATGGCTATATTATCAAGTAAATATGTCTATGAATGCTTCATCCAGTCTTATTGTTATGACAATAACCAGGATAGTACACATTCTCAGCCCATTGCTTTTAGATTTGTTGTCATAAAGGACACGGTTAAGGGAAATGCTGTAAATACTGGTGCTGCCCAAGAATGCATTAGGGTCAAAGGATCTCTTTAAGATATAATGAAGTAATAAAAACCATAAACCCACCACAGCAAATTAATTTCTCTGCAACAAAAACACTCATCTCATCTTACATAAGAACCAAAATGACTTCAATATATACAACATGGTAAAATGGGTTATCCAGGCAGTGGCTGCTCAGTCAGCTTCATCTTCCCCTTGTTGTGGTTCATACATGTTCCACTGCTCAGTATTATCATTCTATTAACTGCTTCCAGTCTGTCTATAAAAATCTTTTTGGTAACCTGGCTGTAGTTATAACGCTGGGATGTTTATGGCTGTGCAGGCTGCACAATACGCACAAATAAAGTGCATAGCAATGAGAAAAGGCCTTTAAGCAGCATGTGAACTGGTGAAAAGAGGTAATAAACTACCCTAAAAGTCAAATTTTAAATATGAATTCAAGTATATCCGGCTGACCTGAGTTCAGTTTACTGTGCTGGCCTGTCACAGCACTCCCAGTTCCTTCTGTGATTTTAGGAAATCAATTTCCCACCTCTGTTCTAGTGAGATTTGTCTGGTTCATAAACTAAGCATTACTGTTGCTCTATCAAACAGAAGATAAGCAGAGAAAAACTCTAGTTAAGACGTTTCAGTACTTGACAAAAGACACTTCTTTAGTAAATGAACTGCTGATGGTGCTCTCATTGATGTACAGAAGTCAGAAACCCAGTTTTCAATGAAATTGGACAAATTATTGCTTTTTTTTCCTTCAAATTTCACACTGACAACAATTTGTAAGGTGATACAAAGTGTTGAGGCCACCTAGATGCAACGGAGGAAGTAAATACTTCTACAGCTTACCGTTTTACCCCACCAGGATTACAGATGTCGAAGAATCTGTTTCCAAAGAATAATTTGTGATAAGATTTCAGCTCCTGCATTTCTGAGACAGTTGTCATTCGCACGACTGCCATTTGTAAGGAGTTCACACATTTAAAGCATATGCCGTCTGCTGTCTCTCGTGTTTCATGTGCCGTGCACTAAAACCAAACCCTCCTACCAACCAAGGCTGATTTCAAGTCACATTTGTCTGTGACACTTTGGAAAGCTGGAGCTATTCATCAATTTATCACAGAACCTAGAGGAAAAACTGTTATAAAGGCAATCTGCTATATCTACAGCGCCTTTTTGAAAGTATTCAAACCCTTTGACACGTTACAACCACAACATAAAGTATTTAATTGAGATTTCACGTGTTAGACCAAGACAAAATAGTAATTCTGAAGTGGATAGAAAATAATACATGATTTAATAATAATATATTCTTTTATGTGTGATAGATAAGTAAAAAAATTACATAAAATTAATTCTGAGGAGTGCTGCATGCGTTTGCGTTCACCCCTTTTTAACCTGATGCCCCCAAATGAAAGCTAGATTAGGCAGCGGTGTTTGGAAAACACATAATGAACCGAGTCCAGATGTTAGTAATTTAAACTCAGTAAAATCCAGCTGTTCTATGAAGGCCTCAGGGATCTGAGAGAGAACATTAGAAAGTAAACAGCATCATGAGCACCCAGGCACACAGCAGACAGGTCAGGGAGAACGTTGTTGAGAAATTTAAAGTACGGTCAGGTTATGAAACGATATCCTGAGCGCTTAAAGTCTCACAGACCTCTGTTCAACCCATCATCTGAAAACTGAGAAAGTATAGCACAACTGCAAATGTTCTGAGACGTGGCCGTCCACTAAAACTGGAAGGCTGGACAAGAAGAGCGTTAGTCAGAGAAGAGGCCTGAAGGTCCAGGGACTGTGGCTGAGGTGGAGATTCACCTTTCAGCAGGGCATCGACTCCAAACGTACAGCCAGAGCTACAAGGCTTAGATTAAACTATGTTGATGTGTTGAAAGGGCCTAGTCAAAGTCCTGACCTAAATATGAGGCTAGAGTTGAAGAAAAATGGGAGACATGCTCCATCATTAGATAATCACAGCTGCTGGAGACATACCTGAAAAGCCTTGCCGTTATAATTGCATTGAAAGGTGGTTCTACAAGTGTGTCACCTATTGTTGCTCTACCGAATAAAATCCCAATAAAAACATGGAAGGTGTTTTTTAGCAGTATGGATATTTGGATAATTTAACATAGGACTTGGACATTTTTACTGAAATGCAACATTTTTAATAAAAAGGCTTTGAAATGTGTTAAGAGTTCATTTATTGGCGTACTCACCGCATTCCTGTGAAGCTATGTGACGCAAACGGCCTTTCAAGGCTACAGAATCTGTGAACTGATCAAACGGGATGAGGGCGGGGCTTTTTCAAGAAACATTAGATCAAAAATAAGGATTGACGTTGCCTAGTTAGGAAAGTGTTGGGAAGCTTTATCCTGGTCCACTGCAGTAATTTCTTGTGCTCAATCTGCGCCGCTGGCCACAACTGTGACTGGAGGCTTCGTTAAAGGGTCAGAGTTCTGGGATTAACAGAAAAGGGGGGGGGGGGGGGGGGTTGAAAAGTGAAGGGGGGAAGATTGCATGTAACTCCCCCCTCCTCCTTCTCACCAACGGCTTAAATCCATAAACTCGTGCCAGCTGTTGCCTCATGCTAAACCCAGTTTAAGAGAAACAGACCTAAAAGGCCCAATCACCAGTTGCTCCACGGTGAACCTAGAGCGCCCCCATTGGCTCTGGTCAAAGGCCGGCACTGCAGCCCCAAGTTTAAGATTAAACTCAGACACAAATCACGCTGACGAACCGTGAGAGCTCCGTCAGTTTTCCTCAGTCGGAAGTGAGGCGCTCAAATGTACAGAACACTTAGCAACACTGGGATTAAATTTATAATCATAAAATTGTGAAAAGCTAAACCGGGATAAACTCTTTAAAGAAATCTTGCAAAAAAAGAAATAGGACTCTTGATTGAAAAAAAAGTTTCAGGCTCAAACTGTAGAGTAAAAACGTTTCAATATAATATCGTAGAGATTTACTGTCTTTAGATTGGGAAAAGTTGGCTTTCTAAAGTTTTTACAGCACAAACTGTAAACCCCTATGTTAGACGTAGAGAACTACTGACCAGTTCTATTTTGGTGCCACTGTGTTTGTTTTTTTCCAGGGATTTACGCTGTCACAGTTTTTCATAATTCTTTTTGTAATCCCAGACCAACTTCATGATGTTTGTTTCAGAGGGGATAGCCCATCTGTCTGCAGGCCTTCTCCTCCTTTTGGCTGCTAAAGACAGTTCATTACGACTCTCTAGACTGCTTCCGGGACCATACAGGGCGATCCGAGTGTCCTGATTCTTCATGAAACATCCGAGCATTAGATTACACAGCAATGAGTAGTAAGAGGAGAGGCAGAGATGGAGGAAAAAGCACTTATCCATTTGGGAACACAAACACTAAGCGAAGAGGTTGGGCGGCCATGGGAGGGGCTGAACGCTGGATGGGAACAACGATCAGAAAGCATGTGACAGTTTGGGGGTTAGGAAGAGGCCTGTGAGACAGACACATCCCGAGTTCAGGCTGGGGTTAGTGTGGCAGGAGGTGGGAGTTGCTGATTCCACTCCGCCGTGGCATCATCTGCGCCACCTTCACCAGTCAGCCACGCCGTCCCAGAAATCTGCATCGACATCCATAAACTCTCTCTGAACCCTGACCAGTCTGGTCCCGCAGCCGACAGCTCAGGAGGTTTTTAGGTTGTAATCCCCCCCAAAGGACTCAAGGTGAACCAGAGGCCACGCCAACCTGAACTATCCTCCGGTCATATGACGGATCATCGGCCGGAGGATTTACCACTATCAGGCAATAATTATCACAAGTCGGTTTTATGAATCTCCCAAACATAGATGATAAAACTCAGAAGAACATAACAGATTACATCTTTATCAGGATTTTAATTTTTTTAACACAGTATAATATCAGTCATACTTCTCTGTTGTACATTCCCAGATCTGTGTGTATAAAAACAGATATTTGAATAAAATTCATGTATTTCTACACTTGGAATAAAATGCACCGTGCAAAAAAAGCAAAGAAAAAAAAACGATGAATAAATATATATATGTGAAAATATACATGTGTTAAATATAATAAAACAGAGTATTTACGGGTTGAGAATTTAAAAAAGTTATTAAACATACAAAACCACATTCTGCATACATATGCCATTTTATGTATTTATCAAATAGTATTATATAATTAAATGACATGTAAAAACTCTATTAATTTATCTCATAAAACACTGTGATTTTCAAAAAATAATTTTTACTTATCTGAATCACAGCTCATATATATATATATATATATATATATATATATATATATATATATATATATATATATATATATATAAGCTGTATTTTCGAAGAATACAGCCTGTATATTTAACATATTTTATTTGTAGAATAGGAAAACACATGTTCACAATTTATATATATATATATATATATATATATATATATATATATATATATATATATATATATATATATATATAAGCTGTATTTTCGAAGAATACATTTGAATATTCTTCTTTTTTTTTATAAATCTGGCATATTCTATTCAATTCAATTCAATTCAATTTTATTTATATAGCGCCAATTCATTAAACATGTCATCTCAAGGCACTTTACAAAGTTAAGTTCAATCATATTATACAGATCGGGTCAGATTATACAGATTGGTCAAAAATGTTCCTATATAAGAAAACCAGTTGATTGCATCAAAGTCCCGACAAGCAGCATTCACTCCTGGAGAAGCGTAGAGCCACAGGGAGAGCATATCACTTGTTTGTTTCTTTAATAACAAATTTTTAAACTTTTTTAAGTGCACTAAAATCTGAGAATATTTGCAAATATCATGTTATTCGAATCAGAAAAATACATTTCATTTAAAATTCTAGTACTGGTCAATAAGGGTTTAGTGTCCAGCTTTATTATTAATTATAACCTACATTTTCATTTAACCAAATTGTTGTTCATTTATGGAAATGTGTTTTCGTAGGAGCAGATTTAAAACTAATAAAACAAATGACAATGATAAAAATATGTTGTTTTTTGTCCTGGTTATTTTCAGATTGCATTCCAGAATGAAACAATCAAAGGATGACAAAGCCTGTGAAACATTTTGAACGATTATCCTCGGGGTGGGGGGTGTTGTGCTGCTGGCGCGCCGATGATGGCCTGAACTTAGCTTCAATAATCTCCCAAACACGGAGCACCGGCCTCGGCCAATCGCGTCGCTGATCTGCTCGGCTCTCACAGATACAAGCGGGTTCACCCCGAGTTCATCATGGCTGCCGCCCAGGCGAAGGATCGACTGAATCCGACCGCACGACGTTGACCACGCTGAAGTTCATTTTGCTGCTGGACTCTTCGTACCTGTTGACACGAAACATGCTGTTAGGTGTCACGATCGTTTTCTGTCTTCCACACAGTTCATCACTTCTGCCATTTTCTTTATCACTCTTTCCGACAAACTCAATCCCCTGCTCCGGATTCCATAAAAACGCTTTTGCGCACCACGAGCCAGGGCACAGAACACCCAGTTTCTGAAATCCCTGACAGAGTAATCTGTGTGTGTCCTGCTTTCAGATGCAGACTTTCCACTTGACACTGCTGCCATCAGCAGGGCACCGAGCACGCCCCGTATTTCAAACCACAGCCATCAATCAGAGCAGTCCTACATTAAAGGCCACAGGAGACAATCATATTTCCACACCAACCTCCCATGATGCAAGAGCATGTGAAGTGACAGCAGGACAGAGGACATGCGCCCCCGTGTCCCCTGTGAGAGCCGTCCCTGTCCCTCTGCCCGTCCCCTGAGACCATTAAACGGGTGATACCTCAGAGGCCGTGATTGAGACAGACTGCGGACCCTTCGCCTCGTCACGCGTCCAGCTCGGACCGTGGCTGTTTGCTGTTGACATGTTATCATCGCGGGCTGTTGTCCGCTCCACCAAAGCAGACTGATTGAATTTAGAGACTTTTTTTTCCCCCGGCGTACGCTTTCATGCTCCATTTACTAACACCTTTGAACATAATCAGTGTGCAAGATGTATCTGCCTCGTCTTGCAAATGCATGTGGGTAAAAAGAAAATGGAGTGGAACACCCAGTTAAAGAGCATCAAGTGAACATAAGCATTTTCCATTTTTCCTATTTTAATTATGATCAAAAGGGGCTTTTTAAAAGTGGAATATATTTTATTTTGGACACAACTGTCTGGTTGTTCAGGGCTTACTTTATACATCAATAACATGTATTTCATATATCATTGAACAGAGGTAAAAATATTAAGAAACAAAAAACGTTGGTAAAACTAATCTCAAATCAATTGGAGTAGAAATAACAAGACTAATGCAATATAAGAAGAAATGATAACTATTTTTAGTGAGTTTAAAACATTTTATATAGTTTTTGAGGAGTTTGGACCCTCTACATTATAAATGTCAGCAGAAACGTTATATAAAACATATGTGATGTGTTCTCCTGCCAGAATCCTACCTCAGGAATAACCCAGCACAGCCAGAATTTCAAGCAACAAACAATACATACGACCTCTGACCTCGGCCCATGTATTTTGCATCATGCACACATCCATTTCTTGTTTCAGTAAAATAAAATAAAAAAACACAACACAAACAAAATATGCATCTGTTAATTTTAATCACAATGCTTTGGCTCAAGCTTTAATGCAAACATATAAATATCACAACCAGCGACTGATTTCATTTCCATTTTCCTTTCCATTCATGACTGAAGACACAGAAGTCCAGATTTAAGAAAAACATTTTGAGTTGGACATTAATCCTGTTTAAAGCCCTTAAACTGGGCTACAAAGCTGCATTTATTGCAAGATTTCTGTGTGTGGTATAACGAAACAATTACTTCTATCATAACCGAGCAGGACAGAAACTAAAACGCCTCATTGCAGTATGACAATAACATCATTTACTTCTGAAAAGTTTCATGTGCAGTTTGATTTACAACTGATAAGACGTGACTGGAGGCCGACGGAGAATCACTGTCGGCCATTGACAAACCGGGAGAATGAGTTGTATCCAACAGTCTCCGTTCATGATATGGAAGTAATTTACTTCTCAATAGGCGCCCAAGTTTTTCAGTAAAGTACGGTGTGCTTGGGTGGATAAACTCAATGGAGTTTAATGAAGGGTCTGTGTGATGTCCTGTAACTATCTGGGCCAACGGGGACCGATGGGGGACCCTTTGTCTTTATTTCTAAGGAGCCTCTCATCATATCTGTATCAAGGTGGATGCCGGGTTGTCGAATTTGCTGCAGAACCAAGCTGCTATGTAGGTTAGCTCCACAAAAGCGCTTTAATCCAGAGTGGAAATAAATAAATAAAAGTGTTTGGGGAGAGGTGAGTGCTCGGTCAGCTTGTCTGCACAGCCCCCCCCCCAACCCCCCCGCTCCACACACACACACACACACTGCTTTGGTTGTGTCATAGCCGAGAGCCGCCATTAGGACTCTGCTGATTTTAATGTGGAGCGAGTGTGCCGTCTACCGAACAAACCGGGCGCCGGTGAAAGACCGCGAGCTGAACCCGGGTTCTGACACTCATGACCACAAATGTACTCCCACACATAGAAACGCACACAGAGGTCTGATCTGTTGACCTGGGAACCGACGCTCGCCGTGTGCGAATCTCAAACGACTAAACTGTCGAAAGATTATTGTTTTTTTTCTGCTTTTTGCTAATTATTTTTTTTTGCTTTGAATCTAGGCTGTATTTTAGAGCATATTAATAATTAATGAGACGTATGAAACACGCAGTTCCCCTAAGACAGCTGTTAACAAATCTTTACTCAAAATATAGTCCTAGTAAAACATGTTATTTTTCTATTTTACATATAAGTCTGTTGAGATGATGTGTTGTGAATTCGCACTATTTAAATACACTGACAGGCTGAATTTTATAGTACATACTGGAAATACTAAACAGTCCTGATATATTTAATTGTTTCATCACGTAGGTTTTAGGTTTGTATTTCAAAATGAAGAGTAATTTATTTTTGCTAATGTAATTTTAAAAAAACAACTATTTTAACTATATTCTGGTAAAATAATGTAGCTATAATTTTGACCTGATTATTGCATTTTGGTCTCTTTTTTTCAATTGTGTTTTAAAATGTAATCAAAACTAGTTTATATATAAATCTGCTAAATTACACACAAAAAATGTTTGAGGGCAGAACGCTTTTAGTTTTTCCACAATATTTCACATATTTGATAATATTCTTTATGGATTTAATGCTGTGTATCGCAGGCAATTTTATTGCTCTCATCTTTTTTGTGCCTTATGATTCAGACAATATTTTTTATGAACTCATTTAGAGCAGGCTACATTTTTTAAGCAGTAAAGTTGACTCTACAGAAAAATCATGGCTGACAGTTTTGCAAATCACAGCATATGTGAGGATTTACAGGAGGAAAACTGAAGCTGCCGGCGCTCATTTTACACCACATTCCACACAACTTAAGATCCATGCTTCTCCTACGCGCCTCTCTTTCTCCACCTTGACAGTTTGGGACTGAATAACAAAGGTGAATTTCAAAGGCGTTCACCTGTGGACTCTATGGTCTTGTCCAAAGCAGGTTAAGGGCCAGAGGGCAGCATTGGTATGGAGTGTGAACTTCTCTCGGCACGAGGCCGGGACATGGAAAGCACCGGGGGGCACGGTGTCAGAGAAAATACTGCTGCTGCTGCTGAACTTAAATCTGGGATGGAAAAAGGGCTGAGCGGCTGACTGGCGACTGAAATGCTACACGCGTTGCACTCTGAAAGTGCATTACCTTCTTTCCACACATCCCTTTCAAGTCCTCCCAAAAGCCACTGCAGCAATGTAACAAAAATACATCCAGAGGTGAACTTGATTTGTCTGCATTTGAGTGGGATCTTTCCCCTCTGCAGTCGTGTCGAACACAACTTCTCTCTCCGCGTCCGTCTTCATCGCTGTGACCTCGCTGAGAGCAGCCACTCCAGCAGTGAAGGACAAACCCACAGAGAACATCTCTACTTAGAGATGGAAGAAAAACACAAATGTGCCCACTTTCTTTAATTTAGATTTGATTTTTCTCTTGCCTTGAAGATAAATGTTTACTACAAGGTGACATCCAAGTGCGGAGCACGTAAGCTGGATGTATTGAAACAAATAAATGTAAAAGCAGCCGAAGCTTAGAGCGTGACCAACACATGCATTATCGCTAAAACTGCTTGCATCTGATTGTTTTTTTCAGATTTTTTCAGTAAAACTGCATCAAAATGTCATGAGGAGATGTTTAGAGAAGCAAAGCAATATCTATTTATTGGCTTTTTTAGTTTAGTTCAGTTTAGTTTATTATCACTGATAATATCATATTTATTTTATTTCTAGCTACCTTTATAACATCTGTTTATCTTATTATTTTGTTGTTTAAGTTTTTAATAATCATGGCAAGCACTGATACGTGTTTACGTTATGCTTCTATTTTATCATTATACGTGTTTACTAAGTATGGTCTTAATTTTAGTATTTCATCATTTCTATTTAATTGTTTTATTATTGTTATAATAAAATATGTTTATATCTCCTGTGTTTTCTCGCTGATCTAATCTACATTATTGCATTTCCAATGTTCCCCGTTCGTTGTAATTGACTGATTTCTCGCTTTTAATTCCACAGGTTTATTACCAATAATTAGTTTCTTTGTCTGTTTACTTCCTTATCATTTTATTGTGTGTCTCTAGTGGTAAAAATTTATATCTTTCTGTTTTTTAACCTCTGGGAAGCACTTTGTGTTACGTTTGACTGCATGAAAAGTGCTTTTTAAATAAGGTTTGAGTGACTGATTATAGCAATCTAGCGATACAAAAAACTTAAAACTTCTTAAAAAGCGTTCTACTAAAATGGTATGATCTTGATTTCTAAGTATTTGAGATATTTATGGAGGGGAAAATTAAAACCAGTATTTATTTTTAACGTTTCAATCCAAACTGTCTAGTAACCAGAAAGAGTCCCCTGAAAGGAGAAACGGTATTTATTTTGATGTTATTTAATAAAAAAAAACCTGTACCCAACCTCAGAACTGCAATGCTGCAGATGAATAAATGAAGTCTTATTCGTCCATACTTTAATTTCATTTAGATTGTCCACCTTAGGGCCCAAAGTGGCCAAACATAACTTTGGTCTTTTTGCGGTCTGTCAGGATTTGCTTTACTGACCTCATGACGATCCGCCGGTCTAACCTGAGCTACACTCTGTAAACATATCACTGAAAAATCTTTTTTGCCTCTACTCTTGCATTTATTAGAAAATGTCTGTTAAATTTATATTTTAGTGGGAAATCTGTATAAAAAATAATTATTTAGAAAACGTAGTCCAAGAAAATCCGAAGGATTCTATCTTGTTGTCAATTATAATTAATGATACTTTGATCTCATTGGACACATAAAATTATCCAATACCATATTATTATAAATGCCCTTCACTTGCTGTTTATGGATTCAATCAAATCTTGGATACGCATTAAGTAATAAATAAGATAAAATAATGTGCAAAACTTAAAGTAAAAAAAAAAATAGCTGTTAATTAGAACTGCATTTACACTATGATTAACGGTCAAATAAACAACGTTTAATACAGCTAAATCATGTTATTAATATAGATTCACCATAAAAAGATACCTTTTTACTCATAAATTACAGGTAATCCTCCAATCGCTTTAAGAAGGATTTAGTTTACTATTTTATTGGGGTTTATTTATTGTAGACATGCCAACAGCTTTAAAACCATCAGTAATGCTTTAAATAACATTATGATAAAGTAAATATCAAGACTTTTTTTAAACAGTTTGCTATTAAATTTCAAATACATACTTTCAGATTTTTTCAGGAATTTATTTGCATCTTTTATGTTTTAATAAAAAACAAACTGAGATTTGTGATGTGATTGTGCAGAAATATGGAAACTGATTAGAGTAAATTACTGGGGATCAGGACGTTTGGGATGCAGACAGTGGAGAAATCGTATCTCGGCTGTTTTGCAACACTGCATTTCTTATTTTTCGTGTCTAATTCCATTATTTACTCTGTCCGTGCTCTTTACAGTAGACTGCACCTCATGCTAATCCGAGCCGAGCTCTGAGTAAACAAGTCCGGATGCTCGCAGTGAGCGAACACAGCTTCACCTGGTTATATAAAGCGGTGAGCCTGCGTTACAGACGAAGAGAAAGAACGTTAGAGATCTTCAGAATAACGCTGGCCCATAGCTGAAGGGGCAATGCACTCTCCAGCACATGCTGGCCTACATACACTCTGAGTGAACTTGGTGAGACAACGCTCTCCTAGCTGTTCTCGTTTGGAGCTTGTATGCAATATAAAAACGAATCTCCACTGATGGCCGGAGCTTATGGTTTCCCACTGTCTGTGTACGGCTCCGCAGAAACACAATAGTCTGCAATCATGTAGGTAGGGCTCCATTTGCCTGATGATAATTGCCAGCCTTGCTCATCAGGATGCCCGACTGGCTCACCCGCTGCACGGATCATGTTCTGCTGCTGACAAACATCTGACTTCTGACCTCAGTTTCTATCCGCCCTCTCATCTTCAAGGCGAACGATAGTGATGACTAACGGTGAATCATAATGATCGTCTGCAACAGGCTGAAATTCAAGTGTGATACCTCAACGATTACGACGGCGTTCGAGCTTCGTACATGACCGCGTTTGTGGAACCGTGGACACCCAAGGTTAAATATAGTTTGGCTGAACTTTGAAAACAGCAATGATGCTATACTCAGCAGCAGGAGGAAAGAAAATATATATTTGTAGATCATTTAAAAATTAGACAATTTACATTTCATTTGCTGCAGCACATTTTATCGAGAATATCGAAGGGGTGTATTTATGTATTTACACATATTTTGTGAGGTAAATTCAGGGAGGTTGCAATTTACAGAAAAGCTTGTGCTACGATCAGATGTATTCATTTATAAAAAGCAACATACCTGACAAAATTATTTTCTATTCTAAAGTTGTGCACGGTGAGAACTAAGAATTTTTTTTTTAATGTAAGTCGGGACGTTTTCACAAGCCTTTTGAGGTTTGTTAACCAATATCAGCACTCTTCATTTGCAGATTTGATATATTTTTTTAAAATAGGAAAGGATGCATTTCTTTATCAAGGAAAATCTTTGACGAAAAATCTAGATGGATAGAGAGAAGAGGATAAAGCAAAAAAAAGAGAGACGGATTCCAAAGTTCAGTGGAGAAAATAGGTCAGCCGGTGTTAATGTGCTTGAACTTTTGACCTGAAGGAAGTGCAGCTAGTAGCTCAACAAAAGACTTTCTGTCAGAACCTAACCACCGTCATTTAATCCAGAACACCATGTTAACGCTTTTGTTTTTGATTTGCTTTTATTTCGTGGCAAACGTTTAAAAGGCGGCGCGGAAAATGAGCTGCCGAGTCTCCAAAATCCTAAACTGAATCCAGTAGAAGCTTGTAATGATTTATTTCACAGCCGTCTGATCTGTGTTTTCGAATAAAATGTTCATAAATCTCTGTCTCCTCTCCTCTGCCATCACCCAAAGGGGTCTGATTGGAGCTTTTTTTTTCCGGCCCCTTTGGTTGTTTGAGTCGTGTCTTTACGCTGCCTCTGACCTCATTCCTGTCTGCAAACCTCCATTTAAGAGGGCAAACGGCTGCTCTTTGTGTGCACACACGAAACAAGATGGCGGCGTACGGTACCTTGCATTCCGTTCATCTCTTGCACTTTTCCTTTGAATAAGGAAACCAGGTTGATGTTTTTGTCTTTTTTGTTAGCTCCGCGAGATCGCCCGGCTCTCCGTAACTATCGCACAATAATGCACAATAATGTCGCGATAATGAAAATCTAACCATACAGCAGGCGACACAATTATTGTACAGAAATGTGCTGCGGCAGCGTGTCCTTCTCCTGTATTTCTCTCTCTCTCTCCCTGTTTTTTTTTGCCATTTCCAACCCCCTGTTCTCTCTGCAGCAGGGCTCATAATATCAGATTGCACAGCCGGTCTTGGCCAAATGTGAATTTTATACTCTAGTGAACACAGGCTTTACACTTTCATTAGCTCACATTCTCCTCAGCAGTGCAAATGCCATGTCGCTGGTTGAGGAGCGGGGGGAGGAGAGTGAGTGGGGGCTTTTTATTGCGTGTCACATGGCGGCGGAGGACTGGAGGGCGGGACTGGGAGAGCTTCCGGATCGGACGTTTGCCCCCCGAGGTACGGAGACTACAGCCCAGCCTTTCAGAAAGGGGAAACCAAAGTAAATCTACCTCGCTGAACACATATGGATGATGTATAAACTATGAAGGCATGCAGAAACACCCAACTGCTGTTGTGACAGGGTGAATCGTGCTTGGGCGTTGATGCAGAAATCATTATTGAGTTGATGCGATTTTGCCTTGAAGAAGCATAAACAATTTGATTTAAATCTGCACACAATGTAATTAAATTGGTAGGGATTATTAGAAAACTATAAATAAGATGCATTCATAAGGCTAGGGGCCTTTGGAGCCGTCCACGCCTCAGTGTCAAAAGAATCTGAGCAACAGGTGCTGCAAGGTTAGCGAGGGTCCAATCTGCAAGGGTAATGTAACTCCAAGGTAACGAGCTTGCAAAATTTAGAACCATGTGCTAAATGCAAAGTGTTAACAGAGAGCCTTTCTGAACAGCAGCAGTGCCTGCTGGGTGTCTTAATGGCTATTAGATGTCACCTGGGGTGGAAAATGGACCGTTTTGACCTACACAGCGGGTCAAAGGTGTTGGCCCCCTTACATTTTATTTTGTTTTTGATTTTTGCTCACACGTAAATCTTTCAGATCGTCAAATAATTAGCTGAGTAAATACAAAAATGCAGTTTTCAAATGTTTATTTTATGAACTACGATAAAACCCGTTTTTTTACAAAGCTTAATTTCATCATCCAAAAACAGACGTGATTAATGTTAGACCGCAAGAGTCAGTTAACTTGAATAGAACCTGTCAGGCAACATGAAGTAGGCAAACAAAGAAACAGCAGCATGCCACACTCAAACCTAAAGACATTGAAGACCAGCTGAGAAGCAGAAAGACATTTTCCAGTCTGGAAAAGGTTCAAAAACATTTTTAGGGCACAGCAGCTCCGGCGAATCACAGTGAGAGACATTATGTACAAACTATGGAACTAAGAACAGACCAGAACTCCACAGCAATGTCAAAGACTCATCGGCGGTAAGTGCAGATGCTTGATGCCAGTTGTTGCTGCCAAGAATGTCACAACTACTTATTAGTTTTAGGGGGCAAATACTTTTTCACATTTTGGAATAATGTTTCCACTTAATGAAGGAAATTCTGGTTTGAAACCAGCAGTTTGTTAATCATTGTCTGATAACATAATTGGTTTAATTTTCTAAAAAGAAAAAAACAAAACATGGACGTGTACTGGGCTCATTTTTATATCACAGCGCATCATATTTGATTGATTGAATTTGACTTTGTAAAGTCACTTGAAATTTGTTGTGAATTATATTATTATATTATATGAACAAAATTGAATATGTCCACAAACTATCACCATTGTTTCTGTGCCTTGCGGTTTATTTCTTTTGGCTCCTTCATTTTGTTCCTTTATCTTGTGGTTTCTAGATATTTCTTACATCTTGTTAGATCTGGATGAACAGCAGCGGTCCTTCACCCAGCCTTGCCTGGAAAGACTGATGGTTCTGTTAGAACAAAAGAGATCCTTTTTCTTACACCTGTCAATAATAAATCTAGTGATTGAAAAACATTTTTTCACAACTATTTTATTGCTCATAAAGTTATTTACCTTCGCCTACTTAAATATTTTAGGTTTGCTCATGGTATCAAATTGTAGATTTCTAAAGATAATTTCATGCTTGTTTTTGCTAAATCAAGTACAACTTACTAATGCATAATTGCATTTAATTTTTATGCCTGTAGGAAGTTATTTTTTGTAAATGTAAGTGAACACGTGATCATATTCTCATTCCATTCACTCTTCTAGCCCACATAGTAATTAAACTGCGTACTCACAGCTGCTTGCTTTATATTACTCATTCTCTCATACATGTTATTAAGGAATAGAATATGTTCAGCTGCCAGAAATAAACTCTAACCAAACTGATACTTTGATATAAGTGACCGGCTCTATGGAAATGAGACATATATGATGAATTTTAGATAAAGATACTGTCACTGAATCAGGACGCTGTGTAAACATCTGAACTTTGCATCACCTGGATCTTATTTTTATTCAACTCATGACAAATGGAGCACATCCAACTCTTATTTCCACAGCTGTTCTATGAAGAAGCCGCTATGATCCCCACTGTACCCGGTAAACAGTGTGAAGATGAAATTAAAACGTATAAATATGCCTAAACATAGAAATAACTTATCGTAGAAATGCTACATTCATACTTTCAGTTACGGTGTCATCAGTTGTAACGCCATACGCTTTATATCCTCAATAGGGCAAGTTGATAGATCTTGAGTCATCTTAATATTTCATATTTTGGTCGGTAAGAACTTGACTGCCATGGACACAGGTGCCGACCTCAACCCAATAACACACAACAGAATCTGCGGAGCCGGCCCTCTCCGTAATCAGTGTCTAACGTCGAAAATAAGGAAAATGGTCAAAAAGTCCAAAAAGTCTCAGCTGTTAAAAAAACCCAAAACTTTCCCAGAAGAGTAGAAGGAGTTACAGCTGCAAACGGTGAGGCAGCATCATAATAAACCTCATAAACTAAGAGTGGGTCAGCTGATTGCTGAACATATACATGTGAAGGCAGAAGAACAAATACTTTTGAGCCAATATAACGGATCCCTTATTGATTAACATGGATTTCTGCTGCAGCTCATCTCTATATGTGACTAAAAGCTTAAGTTGCCCCATTATGACAGCGACAGTATATAAAATTTCCATGTGTTACTATGCTTTACTCCAGCACTGCTGGTTCTGTGTCGCCTTTAGTTTCTCCGTCTGAGTCTCTTCCTCCCTTCTTCTCTCTGTGTCATATGTTTAGTTTCTCCTCTGCCTCCTTTAGTGATAATGGTACGTCTTTTAAATCCAGTATTTTTGAATTGTTTCACGTCTCGGTCCTTCAGAGCCCGCTCAGCTGGGACCTTATTGTAAAGGGTCTTGATACAACATGTGTTGTGAATCAGCGATATATAAATATACTGAATTGAATAATCATCTTATGATCATGAGAAAACAAGGTTTTTTTTTTTTTTGGTAATAAAATTTTCTTCAAACAACGTTTTTTTTCTTAATGTCATGAGAAAATCATTTAATTATGTCTATTAAATTGTAATTAAGATTGACTGCGGCGGGTAAGGGTCTTGACAGATTCTGCATGTCACAATATTGTTGAAACATAATACCATAAAGATGCTATCAGCCAACCAGACGACATGATTAAAAGTGATTAAAGGCAGGAGAGCTAGCATCATGTGAGGAGAGGATCCAGCATCCACTGATTTAAAATCAATCGCAACATTATGATACATAATCGGAAGGAATAAAATTTAAGACTCATAACGACGTTTTTTTGAGAAAATGTACTTTTTGATGGTTCAAAAAGTACATCACTGAAAAATGTCCCATCATGTGATGCTTGTGGATCGGTTTCAGCAACAAAACTCTCAAATAACAAGGCTGATGTTATAAAGGACAAGAAACACAGTCTTTAATGTTCAGATTTGACATTTTGGGATGAAAATGACGATAATATTGTATTTTACCATGGCGAAAGCCTTGAAATGTGTGGCTTGTTGTAAATGGGTGATACTAAGCAGACTCTAAAGAAACCTTTACCACTATGTCCAGCTTTGTACAGGCTGTTTGTAACCCCTGCCCAAGCAGGCCTAAAAAAGAGAGAAAATTCAATTATTTTTACTTAATGAAGCAATGCAGATCCATCTGAAACAATTTCACTCATAGTTACACAGCTTATCTCAATCCTGATTGTGGCGAAACGGGACAGTAAAGCTTCAGCATTTCTGAGTCGCCTCATTAAAACCAACGTTGCCCTCTGGAATATTTCTCTTTTGTTTTATCATCATATGTTTTACTGCCTAAAATGCTTGCTTGTGTTAATGCAGTGAAATTAAATGATAATTAGAAAGGGACGTTTGCGGCCGGGCGGACGAAGGAATGCCAGAGAGGAATGAAAATAGTTTGTGTCAGCGCTGCCCCTGAGAGATGAAAGCAAATGCTGGATGTGTCTGAAGCCATTAGGGTTAGGAGCGCCGTCCGGCCTCCCCCCCCCCTCGCTGCCCACTCCTCTCCATCAGACATGGACGGACAGAAAGCAGTGGCTCGCACAGAGATGCCCTTCTCACTTGGGAGAATTAGCATTCACAGTGGCTCTTAGGAGCTGCATTGTTAGGTATTTGTGTGACTTTTTGCACCGCCATGTTTCCAATTAGCTGCCTGCTGGACTGTGGCGGCGAGGGGATGATCTAACGAGGCAGTGACATCTCTGGGGGGCTCCGTGGAGCTGGTAGCTGACAGCGTGGTGTTGTCTGAGGTGACCTCTCCTGCATGCTGTTTTGGTTCGACAGGAGAACATCCCCAACGCAGGAGAGAGGACCAGGGATGTTGTGGCGTTGGGCGTTTCGGGTCTTCCGGGGTGAGACGCACAGTGGCCACTTCCTTTGTGAGGTTCGTGTCTTTGTGATTCTGTTTTTGGCCCCCGTCGGTGAAGTAAAGAGGAGCAGGTTCATGCGGAGGGCAGCGTTTACAGATCTGAACGCAGCTGAGATGGAAACATCTTCGGGGCACACGCTGACCTGTCACTGTCGTTTCCCTGGAGTGGATCCGACGAGTGCGGTCGCGTCGTCTCTCACAGCAGCCGTCCTTCTTCCTCCAAACTAAAACTTTTCTATTTCTGTGTCACCGTCCGTCGCCCGTTTCCTGGCTTCGCCGGTCCAGGGTTGGCCCCGCCCACGTCCGCCACCCCCTCTACGCTGCTGCCGCACACATACACATAAACACAGAGTCCATTGTCAGCAGCGCCGAAAGCAGATTTGCTCTTTAAACTAATGGCCCGTTATGTGAAACAGACCTGATTACTGCCTGACAGAAGGAATTAAGGCCATCCAGCGCCAAACGAGCGCGCCAGCATTCATGACCTGGCACAACCACTTAGAGGGAATTTTTATTTATCCTGCGCCTAGTAAACATGAATCTGAAGAAAATAAACAGTAAGCTTGACTTTGGTGCTTTGTCATATCGATTCGACTTCTTCTAAAGGATTGGCTGTAATTTACCAAATTAAGAATGAAAAGCAGAGACAGGGGGGAGAGATGGACCTTTTCCATAAAATTCAGCCCATGAAACATTGTTTCCATTACAGGAGTTTTTATCTGCCTCCTCTGATGATAACCTTGTTTTAAGACAAGGGCAAAAAGGACGTTTAAGCTTTAAAGTTTGGATTATCTGCATTTAAGAAACTGAACACGTTTAACCCTTAAATGTGTTTTTGGTTTTGTTTCATCTCTTTGTTACAGAGATATACCGCATAATGTCATATTCAGGGATATTGGAGTCGACTTTGTAGTTCCCTTGAATTTAAATTATTTATTTTTTTTTGTATTTGGATTCATAATGTAGCTGAGACTGCAATTAATTGAGCGAGTTGATTGGAGTTGATCTGAAATTGTTTGTTTTCATGTAAAATGCCCTCAGGATTTTTTTGTCTGTTTGAAATAAATTGAGTTGAAAATCCAAAGATTCAATTCTTAATCTCAAATTTATTTGAGTCCATTTCCACAAAACATTTACAAATACTTTACAGCAATCTGCATCCTGCTGCTACAAATATTCACACTATTCATAAGATCTTAGACAGAACTTTTCCGTACATATGAAAAGTCTTTGTTGGTTTACCGCTACATGCCTGACCATAGACATATACTTATATTCATAACATTTCTCTTTTGCTTTGACTCTGAGTCTTGTAACAAAATTTCACTCAAATTTTTAATATGAATATGAAGTTGACTGACAATAAGGTTGCCATATTCAAACAAACTAAAAGGGACAATGGGCTTGGTTACGAAACTTATCCTTACAACCGAGCAACAGCCAGAAAAGAACAACTGTAACTCTGCTTTAGTATGAATATGTTGGTATTATTAATTTATTAGCACAAATATAATGCCTCCATTATCTGAAGGTAGGTCTGACTTTATGGGCTTAAATTGCTTTTCATTTTTTAAATGGTTGTTTGAGGAAGTTTCTTTGGGACGTATGATTGTTAACTGTTAAGAAATGGGGGAAAAAACACAAATATATTTTCCATATTCTATTCCTCTAGCTTTCTTTTGTTTTTCCCCTCAATTTGGGTTTTTGTATTTTCCAAATCTGGAACATACAGGATGGTAATTCAGTACTTTTCCAAACCATTTCCTTTTTGTTTTTTGGGAACACACTGAAATATTTCTTCAATGATGTTCTAATTATTAATAAACCTTTACTTTACCAGAGAAAATGTTTGAGAACCATTTATTACTTACCAAACATGGTGATGAATGATGTCTTAACAAGCCGTAGCTACTTTATTTCTCTAAATGGTTGACACATTTCCCCCCACATTTTGTTATAGTTTCAGTTCTTTGCTTACTGTAGAAACAGATTGTTTCTCTATTACAATAAACTCTTTAAACAATGTATCTTTATTGTTATTTTTTTGTGTTTATTTCGGCCGGTACCTGCAATTTTACAGTAAATAATACGTATAAAATACAATGTGAGTGATTTTTCAGGTACTGTACTACTTTTCGTATCAAGTCTGATGAACCAACAACAGTTCTGTCTCATCACCTATACCCACAAAGATTTATGAAACTAGCATTTAAATTAAAATATGACCGTCTTCTGTGTCTGTCGGTCAGCTCTGTAAACTCTTTTATAATGTTGTCCACAAACATATCAACAAAGTCTTTAAAGCTGATATCGTATTTAAAAAATAAAATAAAAAATTGGTTTGGTTTGTTTTTTATGTAATCTAATTGCAGATTTTGATGATTGATAACTAATGTTGTTATTGTTAAATTGCTCTTAAAATTGTGCCTTTTACTTGTGTGTTTTGCCGCATTATAAAACAAGAGTAATTCCGCAGAAATAGACGTGACAGTACATTCATTGAATTGTGTGCGGTAATTTCTAATGTAATAATAATAATAATAATAATTATTATAATAATAATAGTAATACATTAATAATTTGGTCAAAAAGGAACTTTGTTAAAGAGGCAAACCCAATTAATAATTTCATTATTGATTTGTTTATTTAATAATGGGGTTTATTGCTTTTTTTTGCATCACAGACATTTTAGCTATTTGAAAATATATTTATATATATTTTAAATTAATCTAATTTGTTTTGTAACTTTTGATGTTCTTAGCCATCTATTAAAAAATGTCATTAATACATGTTTGATATCAATTTGTTTTTGTATTCTGCTTAATGGTGAACATTTAACAGTATTTTGTTTTTGTTGTATTGGATTATTTTTCTGGACAAATTCATCTTAAAATAAAGACGTCATGTGCACCCCAGAATTTAGCTCATTTAAAATTATTTAAGTACCTGCCTACTTATTGTTACTAATTTTATATAAATAAATAAATGTAACTTTTCCAATAATTATAAAGATGCTAATTCTGAGATTTTGCTGGAACACATATTTTGTTTTCTCTGACTAAAGATAACCTGGCTGGTTTTGCAGCGAAAATAAATAACAAAGCAATGTCTATGTAATTTTTCTAAACTGTGTGGTGAGTATTTGGTTAAGAAATGATATTGTTTCATAAAATAAGACAAAAAAGTATTGGTATCAGTATTCAGATAGACTTTAATAACAACAACAACATAGAAGAGTCAGTAGATAGGGTCCAATTATGTGCAGTGAGACCGGGTTCTGGCTTGCTGCAGGGAAGGGCTGATGGAAAGCCCCCCATCCCCCTCCCAGGTGGAATAGCTCCACATTCAAAGAGTTGTGGGTCGCATTCTGTCATTCCTCATCTGTCAACTCACATCTACGACCACCAGGACCAGTGGAGGCAGCTTTACCGAACGGAGAAAAAGGCTTAGATGTAGGCTTGAGGTTGGCAGGAGGGCAGTCATGTGACCCAAAACATCCAACCACGGCTCGATGACCTCGCAGATCTGCAGGTGTTGAAGTGGAAGGGATGCGACTTTCTGCTGACCCGCAGACACAAGCAAAGTGTTTCAGAGGTTCTCTTTCATAAGGCGCTGAAGTGCATTGAGATCAGTAGCAAACACATCGCCGACACACTTTAAGATTAAAGTTGTACATCAATCTGAGAGCAACAGGGAGATATAAGGACACAAAACTGCTCGTCTTACGGTAATGTTTAAATTTATTATAGATACTAAAACCAAAGTCAGCTGCTGTCTTTATCACAGTGGGATCAGTCTTGCTTCAGATAAAATCAAAGCACAATCTTTTCCAAATCCTGGGGTTACAAATCATGCCGTGATCACCATAATAAAGTATTTTGTTGGCTCTAAAATGATTTAAATCTAACTAGTGTTGTACAAAAACACAGAACCAATTCAAACGTCTTTCATGTTAAAATATAACGTCTTGTCAGACTTCATCAGTCCCACATCGCTGTGTAGGAATTCCATTTTTGTCAATTTTTTGTATATTTTCGGCTGCATCTGGGATCGTTGTCCCGCTGATGACCCAGTTTGGGCCGAGCTTCAGTTTTCGGACAGATGGACTCACATCCGGCTCCAGAACACTTTGGTATGGGAGCTTGTGCTTTACTGGGTGACTGCATGGGACCCAGGTCCTGTGTCTGCAGAACGAACCCAAACCATCAGCCCTCCACCACCGTGCTTTTTTAAGTATGTCACGTTCTATTTCAGATATTCTACTCTGCATTATGGCCAGACATCTCCATTTTGATCTTACCTTTCCAGAATACATTGTTCCTTGAGAATCTAATCATGCTACCAGTTCTTTTAAGAGACAAGAGCATTTATACTTCAACATTTCAAAACAAGCTGTACACATCAACTTTAAAATTTACTTTTTAAACCAAGAGAGTTTGAAATGGAGCCATTCTTTACATTTGGACTTCATGGTTCCTCACTAACCAATGAGAATGAAGAATCTATTGAATGTTTCTGTTCACTTGAAGTGAGATTTAAGTATTTATTTTTTTATCTGGTAAAGATAAGATCATTTTATGATGTGGTGATATTTAAAAGTAAAATTAAATGAGGTGGTATTTCTTTTTACTGTTACTGTAAATGAGGTCATGTTACATAAAATAAAAAACGCGAGGCTCTGCTCAGAGCTGAAGTTTGAGTGGCTGCTTCGGGGCTCAAGTGAATCTGAGTTCTGCTTTAAAAAAATTTTACGCGCCGCTTCGGCTTTCGTTTGCTTACACAGCACGCCTTTTCTTACACCATCACTCCAGCTTCACTGGAAAGTTTTGTTATGTCTGCTTGCGGCAGGCTTATTTGTTTTACTGCCGCTTGCTTTTGGTGCTGCTAATGAGGAAACCCGAGCTCTCCTGCTGATATACGCACTGTACGGTGAGTAGCGTTGTTAAATAATGAATGAAAAATAGAATCAAACTGCACTCCAATCTCAGCTGAACACCCACGTCATGAAGTTCTTGCGGTGCTGTGCAAAGACGGTAAGCTGTGGTGTCTGATGTAAAAAAGCTGTAAATCAGATTTAAAAAGAAGCAAAGTGCTCTCGTGATCGCAGGCTTGTCAAGAGCTGGGTTAGCGTGACCAGAAAAAATTAGAATAAGGTGGCTGGGGGAAAAAAAGAACTTCACACATGGAGTATGAAACAGAGCTCGTTAACGCATGGAGAGGAAAAGGTGTGAACACGAATCACACAACTTGATAAACTAGTTTGAGTTTTTCAAACTAGTCCAAATTATTTAGTAAAGTGTAAAACAAACCCCAGATAAGAAATGTGTGTTTTGCTACACAAAATGATTTAATAATATTTAGTTTTAATCTCATTTGCTTTTGCAACATTTGTTGGACAATTAAGGTAAGTGTAGGATATAAAATTAATAGAATAAAAAGACTTTTAAGATAATTTAACTCATTTTTATCAATTGAGGTAAAATAATTACAAATGAATACATTTAAAGCTGTTTGGCTAAGATGCAGTTATAGTCCTGAAATGAAATTAGGATTAAACTGGACTGTAAATCATTGAATGTAAATGACTGAGTTGTGTTGAAATGGACTTTGCTGATCTGAACTGAATTGTGCAGCAGCTGATATGAAGAATGTATCCAGTTAGAGTCCCGATCAAACCTCAAACGCCTCAACCGACTCCTTTCGATGCGGAAGAGCTCCGGCTCTGCTCCGAGCTCCCCTACACGATGGAGGATCACGCTGAATTTGACTTTATGGGGTTTCCTCAGCTTCTCCTGCTTCACTTTCTGTTAAACTTTCCCTGCTCCTGATATTCTCCTAACCTGACAAAAGCCAGCTGTATGTCGCTGCGCCTAGCTCCACTCACATACATCTGGGACACCGCCAGGCGGGTCGGAGTCGATTCCGGGCCGACCGCGTTCAGGACTAAAGGCCTCCTAACATAGTTAGCACTAACCGCTAACTGCTCCGGGGCGCGTCCGCGTCTGCACGTCCGCTGCAGATGCGGACGCGCCCCGGAAAACAAAACTTGCCAAATCCGGTCGGGAGAAGGGCAAAAACATGGTTTCCACCAACAAAAGCCTTCAGAGGCGTTCTCTGATGTTCTTTTAATGAAACAATATTAGGTAGATTGGACAACACGGAAGAAATAGCAGCATCAATGTTAACGCTTGCTTCCTCGACGAGCCGCCATTGCTATCAAAACAGTCTCACGTCATGGTCGCGTCTCCACTACGTCACATCTATGAAATGCCAGCCCTGCGTCCTGATTGGCCAGACCATAAATTTGGTTGGAGAAATCACTTTCTACCGGCGGTGTCCCAGATGTATGTGAGTGGAGCTAGGCGGAGCAACATACAGCTGGCTTTTGTCAGGTTAATATTCTCCGTCCAAATTTAGACAAAAGTTATTTAATGAACAAAGAAAAATGTATGGAATGTAAGTGGAGTCTAAGTCATTTCAGTCTGATGTGAACTAGTGTCTGAAAGAACCCCTATCGTATCATGGACCTCCAAAGTTATTTCATCAAGAGGAGTTTGGATTTGTGTTTTCTTTTCTACGTTTGTTAATATATTTTACCCATGTGTGCAGTCTATTTTAAAAATGACCTGCTGGCTCACTTCTGTTCAGTTTGACAAGGCAAAGGCTTTTGTTACAGACATCGGTTCACGATAAAGTTATAAAAGGTCGAGGCTTCAGGACCAAAAACGTTTTCCATCCATATGGTTTCAGAATGTTTTACAAGACAACAGAGAAGGTTCTGAATTGATCTTTTTTTCAACTGAATTTAAAGCTGTCAAAGCGTCACACCTCCCCCACCTGTTGCTGGCCAATCAGTTGGCTAACACACTTATCTGTCACATAAATGAAACGAATGACTAACTTGTCTTTCAGAACCCCAAAATATGTCCAGACAAGATATGTCCAGCTGGCCTCCTCAGCTGAGAGCTGGACCTATTAATCAAGAAACATCAGCTTGTTTGAGCCGCTTTATTCAGTAAAGAGCAAGACAGTAAAATATACAGTTTAGTATTCTGCCTGATAGGCAAGTTTCCTATTAAATCTCTACATTTACTGTTTATTTTTGCCTTAGTCTTTTTACAAATACACACACATACATATATATATATATATGTATGTACAGTATATGTATATACATATATATATATATATATATATATATATATATATATATATATATGTACAGTATATGTATATATACATATATATGTATATATGTATATATATATACTGTATATATATATATATATATATATATATATATATATATATATATATATATATATATATATATATATATATATATATATGTATAGATAGATCTATCTATCTATCTATCTGTATATATATATATACATATATATATGTATATATAGATAGATAGATAGATAGATAGATAGATAGATAGATAGATAGATAGATAGATAGATAGATAACATTATAGCTGTAATGATAAATACCAAATATGGCAATAATATCACTTGTTTTTCAAGAATCAGTAAAATTATATATTTTATATAAATACCAAAACACATCAAAACCTGGGTATTTTTACTGAAGCTTAGCGATTATCATTAATGGTTATCATACTGTCATGTTCTATCACCAACCAACATCTACATCACAACATTTGGTAAAATAAACTTTTCTTTACTACCTACACATTGAATAAGAAACCTGCACGTCTTCTACACATTGAGCTTGCTTTTAGCTGCAGCATTAATGAATTTATCACAACGTTATCTTTGGTAACTATAGCAGAGAAGAGTAAAGCTTTCAGCTGATGTTTGATTTTAAAGCATTTTAGTTACGTGAAATAATCAATTATCATCGGAGAAAAATGAGGAAACAATCAATTATTAAAAGAAATAATTGTATTTGATTATTAAACAAATGTTCATACAATTACCTCTTTTCATGCCAATATTTCTGTTTTGATATTTGCTTTTCATGTGGTTGTGGGGAGTAAAGCTTGTTTACTCTTTAAAGCCCTCCAATAAAATCGGTCAACATTTCTAAATTGCTGCTGTGTCCCTTCAGACAATGTTTTATCAATGTCCTATTGTTCTTTGTCTAGATTGTTGGGAATTGGGGATTAATGATCAGGTTTCACTGATCACACCGCTGCTCGTGCTCTTGGATCTTACAGCACAAACCCAAAAACATCACAGTTTGCAGGTTATGTCGGCAGAAATGTCCCGTGTTCAGGGGAGCTTCTGTTTATCCAAAATAGTGACTATCCTGATGCCTTAGTTCATTTGTATTTAATTTCTCTTAAAAACACACTAAAACTTATCTTTGAAACAAAGTCGTAAGTACTGCAAACAAAACAGGATTATTGGACCTGACCCTCTGCTCCAAACAAGTCTGGGATCAAGCCTTTATGTCGCCACATGTTGAGATTATTAAATGAGAAATGAAAAATCAGGATAATTATGTTAATGGCAAAGTTATTTCAGATCAGGATAACAGCTCCCCGTCTGTCAGGTGGAGAACATGTTCAGTGGACTGAGGTTTGTGTGAACGATGTTTGACAGGCGGCCTGACGGGAAGTCCTCAGCTACTCTGAATGGGAAGGGGGAGAAATTTGGCAGAGAATGTCAGAAATGCTGCATGGATTTATAGAACATATAAAGTTGTCTCCTGCAGCTCACGGGCCACTGAAATGATTCCAGTTATTTATTTATTTTTAAACTTTTTAACCACAACTCTCAAATGTGTTCCGGGTTTCATCTCAATAAATTAAAATATCATCAGAAAATTCTATTTGAAAAGAAAAACTGATGCATTACCTTATAGATTAATTACACGGATATATTTCAAATGTTTATATCTGTGTCGCTGATACAGCTAATGAAAACAATTTTTTTTATTTTAGAAAATGTGAATCATGAATAATAACAAAGAAAAGGAGTGAGCCCAAGTACTGAACAGAACCTGTTTGGTTCTTCTTTTACATGAATCACTACATCAATGCAGCGTACCATGGTGGTGACTGTGTGGTGCTACCAAGGACTTCAGGAAGCCATCGTTACTTTAATGGCAGACTTTGCGCACCTCTTCTGTTCTCCATCCTCATGCTTCCTGAAGAAATGTGGTCTCTCTGATGGGTTTCTGGACAAAAAGGGTTATTTGGTTCAGATCATGGCAAAAAGTTTTCTTCCTACTTTATGTGCATATGTGCTCACACCCACCAGCAGTCAGTCTTAAGCAAGCTCTGCACCGGTGGGAACATGAGTCCATACGGCCTCTGCAGGAGGAGGTGGTCACCTATCTTCCTCGACTGGCAGCTGACCCTCTCACCTTGGAGTCGTTGGGGGTCCAGAAAACTGTTTGGCTACAATAAATTCTTAGCATCAGTTTCCTGCTTATGAGACCATGTTGTTGCCAAGCAATGATGTCTCTACAATTTCCTTTTAGAGACAGCCAATATTGACACACACAGGCAATGATTTCAAGCACATTTATCCATCTCTAGCAGTAGTTATTCTGCTAATTAGCTTGAGTTATGTTAAATGAAGTCTAACAGCTTCGCCTGCTGATGGTGTGCATATAGTGGCATGAAATTAGCAGATCAATTTTCCTACAATGCTGTTTTTAAAGTTAAAAACAGCATTGTGTATTTTTAAAGTTAAGTTAATGAATTAATATGCATCTAATTACTGTTCGGAACAATTTAAACACATTTTGAGAATACACAAGGACTTTTAAACCAGTTTTGTACATTTATCCTATCTCTTCCTTTCTATGATGATCAGTCTTACGCTGTCTGAAGTGATTTACTCTGAAACACATTTTCATACGGGAAGACTCGTCCCCGACCTCATCCTTCTAATTAAAAGGTCCGTGTGCAGAATAAACAGCGGCAGCGGCTGCTCCCTCAACCCTGCAGCAGAGGCAAGGTCAAAAAGTAAATGAAAGTGCATCTGTTGAAGCGACAACATACCATTGCACTAGACATTTACAGTCCTATAAACCACAAATGTTGAATATAAATCTTTTAAAAAACTCAATTTACACAACAGGTTTGTTGCTGCTTTTATAGCCACAAACAGCAGTGAGATACCGCAACACGGACGAGCGCATGAAGACATCTTAACCTTTGAAAATTGAACTTTTTACAAGTGCATGAGAGAGTGTGCTTATTTGTGGATGTTAAAATGTTACGTTCCTGTAATGTTCCTGTTTGCGGGAGATTTTGCCGACAGATAGAAAAGCTTTGGCCACAGGGCATGCTGTGGAGAATACAGAAATACAAAAACAAACTCATTTCCACCATGACTGATCTACGGCAGCCCCATTTCTGTTTAAGGACTCAGATACAAATCTAACCCCTTTCAAGGAAGAAAGAAAACCTCTTAAAACTCTTATCTTTCTCTCTGTAATTCTTCAAGATAGGAGTGATCCAGCTGAGATAACAAGAACTGAACCATTACCGCAGTGACAATGAAGGAAAAAAACGCAGGCTTTTTTACTTAACTGGTGAGAGGAAATACTGAGGGTCAACAAATCTGAAGGCCCAGAAGTCTTTGTAATAATTGTTTCTGCAGTTCTACTGATGGGTGAATTAATAGTGGCTTATATATAGTCTGAATTTCTAAACCGTGGCGTGTTTTCTTTTGTCTACCTATTCCTGTGTGTACCTGTGTCCATTTAAAGACATTTTTGACCCTCCATTTGCCCATCCACCCATCCGTTTCTCTATCCATCCATCTGTCCTCTTTAAAAGTTAGATTTATAAAGCCTGACTATATAGAAATATCTTTCATAAATTCATAGCAACCTTTTGTATTTGTTGTTTAACATCTCATACAAAGGATTGCCTTTCTGACAATTTGTATCTAATCAGAGCTTCAGCGAACACAGTACTTTAAACCTACTTCAGAGATAAGTAGGCTGAAACATCATTTTTTATTCATTTGAGCTGCTAATTGTAGTTAGCCTGATTACTTAGCATATGAATTAGCATGTCCCAGTGTTTTTAAACCTAGAACTAGCCCAAGGATCTGTGACTCTGAACTGGTTACAAGCAGATGTGCATTCATGCCCACATCGCTGATGCTGGTGGAAAAACTGGTGGTAGACGTGATCTCTTGACTCTGCTCACGTACAGAGCTGTAATACTTTGGATAATGTGATTCAGACAGGTGCAGTTCATTTTAAAGATGCACTTTTAGTGAATATTCCGACAGGAACAGGGAAACCAGCAACCAGTAGTGGGGGGTGAGGGGAGCTGAGGTGTGTTTACCTGATGAATGTAACCGCTGTGAAACAATCAGGTGAAAAAAAATTATTTCTCTGATTAATAGTTTTATCGAGGCCTGCACTTTGTTATTGTTACCATATACCTCTCTATCTTTCTTTCTTTATTTTTTGTTATTATGTGTGATTAAACTTGTTGCATTTTTTGTGTTTGTTGGTTTTTGAAGGTGTGGGGGATTGGGGAGGTGTCACAGAAGCGGGTGCGCAGCTAAAAAAGGTTTGGAAACCACTGCTCTGTCTTCTCTAAGCCCCAGTGGGTCGAGGCAGATGAGCGTTCACACTGAGCCTGGTTCTGGTTCTGCTGGAGGTTCTCCTCCCTGTTAAAGGGGAGTTTTCCTCTCCACTGTCGCTTCATGCATGCTCAGTATGAGGGATTGCTGCAAAGCCATCAACAATGCAGACGACTGTCCACTGTGGCTCTACGCTCTTTCAGGAGGAGTGAATGCTGCTTGGAGAGACTTGATGCAACCTGCTGGGTTTCCTTAGAGAGGAAACTTTCTGACCAACCTGGAGGATCTGATGGAGTCTGACTTTGTAAAGTACCTTGAGATGACGTGTTTTGTGAATTGGTGCTATATAAATAAAATTTAACTGAACTGAATTCAATCGGAATGAAAATTTAATTTAAATATTTCTCTTTTCAGACTGTCCTGATGAATCATATATCATTGTCCCACATCAGTTATCCCTTTGGGCTGTTGACACCATTAATGCCAAAATGCCTTCTTAGGTCCACTAAAATGCTTCCAGGGGTACGTTTAACCCCAGTTTTAGAACTATGGCAGTAAAGTATGCTTTTCAGATTTGCTGAAATTGTTGTGGGGTCTTCATTCAGTTTAGAGAGGACCTTGATCACTATTTTATTTCTTTATCTTGGCTTGACATTTAATTGGAAGGTAAGGAAGCATATTACATTGTTAACCAGTTTGAATGCCAAGGTTTTCAAAATATAACAAGACTAGCTCACAAGATATGTGAGCTAGTCTAATGTTAAACAGTAAAACTTTCAGGGCTTTCCTGTTTCTGTTTCTGGTCTTTCTGTCTCTATTTACAGAAATAACCGAGTGAGGCTCGGCAAACAAACAATTCAACAAAAAGAGGGAAAATAACCATAACATCCGTGTTCTTTGTGTTTTTGTTCTTGGCTAAATTAAACATGTTTAATGCTGCACAGCCAAAATAAGCATTATATAGCATATTCAATTTTTTTCTGCTCTGTCATTGTGGTCTCTCAAAGCAGCATAAAAAGGAAACTGGAATTTGCATGACTCTGTCAAGTCTGGTTTCGGTCTGTAGCCTTGCCCCCAGGGGTACTTTTCTGACCTCTTAAAACTGGCCAAATCTTTGGGCTTGGCTGCTGTAGAACTGTGACTTTTTCCTGACAATGAAGAACGTTTTATCCCCAACAGATATGTTGTGGCATGTTATTGTTTTTTTTAATCTCATGGCTAATAATCAATAAATAATATTTTCACTGTAATTTGCATTCTTCCTCAAACACCTCAGATCTATCGAACTTTGTTATGTATTTCATGATGCTTCACTAACATTCAAACTGACTATAAAGGTATAATCAAGAAGAGTTTGGTGCAGGCACCCAACCTTCCACTGTTGGTATTTCTTCGAATTAAGTGACTAAAAGCGTTGATCAAAACCGTTTGTATGTGAATCAATAAGTCAATCAGCATGGCTGACCTTGAAGGGGATTAAAAATATTTCTCCATTTCAAAGTTGGTACAAAAAATATTTGGAGTTTGTCTGCAAATTTTGCAGATTTAGCTTCAGGAGTTTGGACTTGTTGGGTTCTGTTGATGTACATCAGCCTTTGGGTCACACAAGAAAATGCTCTGTTAGATTTAACACTGAACCACTTTTCTTTCTTTTGCAGTTGCAAACTTCTCAACAATTTGCTTCTACATTGAAACGTCATCCATTCTTTAGTCTATAAACTATTGATCTATCCATCTATCCATTCTTTCTTACTTTCAGTCTCTGGTTTTATTCTCAAAGTCTGACCACTGTAGAAAATAGGGAACATTGCTATTTGTTTGGTAAAAATGGACTCGACACTCAACAAACTCCGGTTCGGGCTGTAGTGTACCATCCATGACTGATGCAGTCACTGAGCTTTCCCTGTATGCTTGAGTCCAGTGCATCGATATTGGTGTGGAACTCAAATCTCTCCCCATCCACTTCATTCACCTGTGACCAAACATCTGCCAGAGGTTTGTTGATACAGCCTCGGGTCCAAAATGACTGTTCAACACTTACCATGGCCTTCTTTTGCTGCCTTTGTAGGTCAGTTGCTTTACTTGTGTTGACATTCTCTCCAGCTATTCTGTTCGCTTGATTGGAGAACCTGAAGGGAAGGAGATGGGCTTTAGGTCTCCTGATCCAGTGGACAACCTTTTTTATGGAAAGCCGTGTGTATTTCTCATGAAGTTGAATGTAAGATGTGCATCATTTTAAAAAATCAAAAGGTTCAAACAGGAGAGCTACCATCCATGCAAGATGTCGTTGGACAGACACAGAAAAGACAATATTGCCTTTTATGTGGAATGTGAATGTGGTTAAAATATGTCCACATAAAGACATACAGTATGTTGATGTTTGCATTTGATTGGCCATTTGGTTGGGTTGATTATTTGGCCTGACCAAACCAGACTTTTGACATCTTCATTTAGGAAAAATTTAGAAAGTCAATACTCAAGACAATACCCAGAACAAGGAAGCAGAACTGTCAGACCAGCTCAGCAGTTGACCGTTACATCTGGTTCACATCGCCGTCCTTTGACTCAAAATGCTAAAACTAAAACAGGACTAGTGATGACGTTTTACCTAACAATAAAATAGATAAACAGTGAGCGGCATGTTGTGTTGCAGGTTGGCAGTTTATGAAGGAGGTGGTGAAAAGAGTTTTCTTCTGGTCTTTTATGGTGTTCTTGGCCAATCAAGGCAAGACAAAGCAGATTTATTTGGATAGCACTATTCAGACATGGGCTAATTAAAAATACTTTACAGGAAAAACAATGGAGCAGAGATAAAACAAACACCAGATAAATTAATAAAAATACAAACACATCAGGAGCAAATGTGGTTATACAATGCTCTCTACGATCCATCAAATGCCATTCCTGGAAGAAAGGAAACAAAGAGACAACAATACCACTCTCTCTCTCTCCACCAATACCTACCAAACTCATATTCTTCGGATGTGTTCACCTCCTCCTGAACTTTCCTCAAGGTGTATCCACCTGGTATCTCTTTATTATTCCCCATTTTACTGTTCTTACTATAGAGCATACTTCTCTTCCTCAGTGTTGAACCAGGATCCTACTGATCAACCCTGAGGTCATTATCTTGACCTCTGGGTTGTCTGCCTGAACTCGGTTCCACATCAGGACACCTTTCAGGTCTACTTCCCCTCTACCTACCTGATTCCAGTTTTCTTGGACTTCAACAGAAGTCCTTGGGGAACTTAGAGATCCAACATAAGAGCTCATTGTTTCGAACAAAAATGAAATATTCCAGAATAGATTCTACGACTATCCCACATTAAGAAGAATGTGGAAAACTAATGTTCATATCAGTCTTGCCTTCTCCCATTTTTTTCATGATTACGTGGTTTGTTGTTCTTTGGCCTTTGGGTCCATGCATAATAGGAAAACAAGATCTGAAAAATGTAAGAGGCTGTTCAGTCATATTCCCAATTTACAGAGAATGTTAAATGAACTGTGACAAAACCTGTAGCACCAGTGCATGTTCAATACCTGTGTTTTTTGTTTTTGTGGTTCTTTTTCTCTATATTTCAACTACTAAAGAATTTTTTTGCACCCAGAATAACTGATCCTACAGGAGCAGTAACTCTTTGCTCAACCAGTCAACAGTTTTTGGGTCCCAGGCGTGGACCACCCAGCTTGATATGCACTCCGTTGAAAGGATTTATAACAAGTGTAAGACGATTTATATTTGCTACAGGGGGTCAGGGGAAAGTGTGACAAATCACAGTGAGATTCAAGTGTGCATTTGGCTAATAAAAAAGTGATTATTGTTATTCAATTTTGACATTTTTACTCATTTTTATAGCACATGCATGTTTTACAATAATTGTTCCACAAAACACACAATGCCATGATAAATATAAAGCACGCTGCATCTATTTCTTTGTCACTGGTTCCATATATGCAGGACAAAAATATAATGAGTGTTGATGAAAATGTGGCTGAAGCAACAGGTGATATTTGCTCCAAAGTTAGTCATCTAAGCAGATCACTTTAGCTCAAAACAGCCGAGTCTGGTCTGCATGTACTTTTTACTGCATAATAAATTACATTAATAAATGATTTAATGACTTTGACTTTTCTTCACACTTTTGCCATTCTCCACATATGAAAGCACAAATATGCATGTTTCATCTGCAGCCCTGAGACCCCTTCAAGCAATTTACAGCAACACTCTGTGTTTCATTACCGGTGACAGATTTATGACCCACGGCTGGAACTTCCACCAAATTTCTAGTTAGCCTTAGTTTGCTGCATAACACAAAGTTACACCATCAGCTCAGCTTTCAGAACCTCTCCTCAAATCAAAAGCCTCCCCTGCAGTGGGAAAAAATGGTGAACTTTTACAGCTCTGTGAATTAACACAGCTGTGTTCCTTTAAATGTCTTTCACTCTTCCACGACGCTTGGAAGTGCTGCTTTGAGGCGTCCACAGCCAGTGTTGTTAAAAAAATGTAGATTCAATTTAAAGTTCCTGCCATTGTGACAGCTGTTATTGCTGTGTTTCATTTATTGTTTGAACTGTACTGAATTAATTTCTTATGAGTCTAAGGGAAGCCTTTTGGTTCATATCCTGCTAAACCAGTCCTTTGAAACAAAAGGTCTGGCTTCTCTAAAATTAAATCCTAAGTAAGAGTTTATGTCTTATTTTCTTCTAAGAAATGCTTTGATTACATGCAATCACTGAAATTAAAAGCAAATATTATCCAAAGAGGAGGACTATGATGTTGGGTTTCAGCAGGCTCAGGCCTTTGCCATCAAAGGCCACCCAGCTCACACTGCACCAGACTTTGCCTCATCCTTATGATGCATTAAGATGCAAGAGACATTTAAGGTTCCTATGACATGAACAATACTTTCTAAAACCAAATATATACCTTGAAGAACATATAAAAGAGCATAATCATTTGATTTGTTTTTGGTTGGAAAATTAAATAAAATAAGGGGTTTCAGCATGACATCGAAATGGCATTTGCCTCCTGTAAAAACCTGGTATTTCTTATTGTGTTATTGATTTGTCTTTTTATATATAATGTCTGATAGTAGCTTTAGTTGCTGCACAATATGAAGTTTTTGTGCATTCCTTCACCATATATTTTTTGTACACAAAGTTGTGAACACCTTGTGTTCAGAGGGGCCACTGGAGTGTTTTTCTCTTTTTACATCTATGTTATTAAAGCATAATATACTGCATCTAGCAACTTCTAAACCCAGTTGAGCAGTTTGTTATTGGTTGGTGCCAAACAACTTTTTTTTTTTTTTTTTGCTACCCTGGGTGTTTTCTTGCACTATCATGCATATTGCATGGTTTTCTCACATTGTTGTGTAAATCGGCTGCTGTCTTTCCTCTATTTAATTTGAATATTCCATATTTTTACCTGAATTTGCCATATTACTATACTATCTATCACTGCGTAATACTTACTCTGTCTGTATGTTTGTTTACTTTTATTTTAGCCTTTGTGATAAGTTCATTCTCTGTTTTAGAACGAACTTTAGATCAGATTAGCTGTTTTTTCATTACTGATTTAGTGTGTAACTCTGTGTTTTGGCCACTCTCATGTCAGAATTTCTGCATTGTAAGATCTTTATTTATCTTTATTTAAATACTGTATATGTTTCGGTTTTAAAGGCAAATCTTTTTCAATGAGAGTTCAGTTCCAAAGAGATAAAAAAGCATATTTTATTGGTTTGACTACCTTTTCGCCCTTTATGGCCTAATGATTCCAATTTTCTTTAGATTTTTTCCAAGTAGTTGTCAGCATTCATTTTCCAGGTTTTTGGCCTTGAGTGTTTTATATATAGATATACTTTTATCGAATTAGACAGTTCTTCTTTCCCATCCGGGGGCATATAAATTGTCTTCTTGTAAATTGTATTTTATTTCCATTACCTGCTTGAAAATCGTGTGATTTAAACATATGAAAGAGAGGAATAGAATATATTTTATTATTATTGTAAAACATGTGCAAAAGAATTGGTCAGCAATTTTCCCATCAGTGCACACTAACCCTAACCCTACAAATAAACTAAAATAATACACAATGAAACAATACACCATTAGTATTGAAATGGATGGTAACATTAATTGACTCTCTCTGGGCCAGGTTTTAATGTTCATAAATCTGATGACCATGGCTGATAAAAAAAGGTACTTTGTTACTGTCCAAACAATACACATTTTGTAGTAAAATAAAACTTTCCTCAGAAACAATGTTAAAATTTGAAGAAAAATACTTTTGTGATGGATCATTGATTATGTCAGGACCAGAGGTCTCATCACACAGTTTTTGTGAATGTAAATTGTTGGTCTTACATAGATATGCAGTGAATTAGGATGTTATTAATATTCTGAAACAAAGAGACAATTATTGGAAAACTGACATTTCAAACTGTCTCCAGTATTTTTATTACGGACTGTCGTCAGTCTCTGTCTGTAACCCCTGTACACTGGCAGTACCTTACGAAATGAGGTTTTCAAAAAATGGTGCCAAACTTACAACTTCTGTCTTGTCAGAATTTAAAAGCAGGAAATTTAAAGTCATACAGGTTTTGATGTCATCAAGACATGCCTGTAGTCAAAGTAATTTATTGGATTCATCAGGATTTATGGATAAATATAGCCGAGTGTCATATATAAAGTTAAGAGAATTGGTCCAAGGACTGAACCCTGTGGTACAGCACAAGTGACCCTGGAGTTTGAAGAAGATTTATTATTAACATGTACAAACTGGAATCTGTCAGACAGATAGGATTTAAACCAGCCTAATGCTTTTCCCTCAATCTCTACAACATGTATGTATTTTATTCTCCTCCACTAATGATGAAATATATGCTGCTCTAACTCTGCAAATGGTCATTTTACACAACAGTGGACTGTTTTTCTAGGTTAGGTAGGATTCCTCATGGTGTGTAGAGCGCCATTGTCTCTCCAATTTCCTAATGTTGTGCTTCAAAGAACGCAGCTCTAAACTAAACAAGGGAGCCAGCTTCATGTAAATAATTACCTTCTTTTTCAACGGGCTACGTTGTCTAACGCAAAATGCAACAAGGAAGTGACACCGTCAACAAAGGCATCAATTTGTGAATGGCAAAAAACAACATTGCTGCCCTCTGTTGGGCATTTCTGTGATACTGAGGAAATTAAAAGGGGGACAGACTCTCTAAAGTTTGATACAGCATTTTCTGATAAATTTCTACTATAATGAAACCTTCTTTTGAGCTTGGAGAACTCTGTTACATCTAAATCAAAGGTTATTAAAAAATGATCAGACAGGACAGGGTTGTGAGGAAATACTGTTAGTTCTTCGCAATCAATACCATATGTCAGCACAACGTCCAAAGTATGAAGACCCCCTGGGCGTCGGGGCTCTGGGCCCATGGCTGGATCTGCTCCAGCCTAGCTGGCTGCCGGCGGAGCCGATGGGCTCGTCCCCGTGACTCCCGGCGGCATTGGCATTGTGGCTGTTGTGGGGTTCTGGTTCCCGCGTCTTTCTCAGTTCTCTGGGGCTTTGGCTCCTCAGAACCACTATTGAGCATTTTTCTTATGGATATACCTCACATACACAAGTTCACTCTCACAAACACCTACAGGTGCTTGGATCCAGGTACTTACAGACTCACTTCCATACAGAAAACCCCTGTTGTTATCTTCAGCTGTCACTTTCTACATTTCTTATTAAATAATACTGTGTATTCTTCAGTGATGGTATCAAGGCGTTGGTTGTTTGTACCTGTAATACTTTATCGCTGGTTTTGCTGTTCTTTCTATTTCTCTCTTTGCAGGTGTAGAACCAGACTCAGAGGATGTTATATTGTTCTCTCCCTTTCCTCTCCTCTTTCACCTTTTCTCCCAGTTAGCATTTTGTCTCATCTGTTTTTCTCTCCTTTTTTCCTCTTTTACTTTCCCGTTTCAGTGTTCATTTTACATGAAGTAGTCCCACCATAAAATCTAATAAAGCTTCTTGCATATATAAATCAAGTGAAGCACTATGGCAAAAACAGTAATGCAGTAAAAAAAAAAAAAAAAAACTGAGACTAAGGGTCTGGTGGACGATACAAAATAAAAAACAGAAGAGGTTTTGCTGCTTTGCAGTTTGGATGAGGGAACAATAGACTAAACAAATGGTGGTTAAATCCCCTTTTTTAAATGATTTGAATTACGTAAACACTTGGAAAAGCAGCATGTAATGCCATTAAATTTAAATATAGCAGTTAAATCAACATTTTGTATGTGATTATTTGGTACAGGCCAAATAAAATCACTGCCACTTTGGCATTTAGATCTGATGCTCCCCGAGCCCCCTGGGGACAGGCCCCCAGGTTGGGATTCACTTCTCCATGGACATAAATTTCCAACATATTCAGTTAGACAGTAGTGACACTGCCTCAATGTAAACAAAAGGAAATGGCTCATTTTTCGTCCCACGTTTTTTTCTATCTCTCTGAAAAAATCCAAAATCAGACAAAAGGGTTTCCTTCCTAGTTTCCGCCTCAATAAGGACTATTGAGTCAACGTTTTCCTAAAAAACGATCTCAAAGTGATGTAAGAGAGAACATTTCCCTGCTGGATGGAGGGACAGTGGCTCAACCGACATCTGAAGAGGGAGCTGTGAGCAGTCCATTACTGCTGAGGTCATGGCTGTCAGAAACATTAGCTCACAATGTGCAGATAAAAGCCAAAGCAATAAGGACAAACAAATCAGACCAGGGGACACGGAGATGGGACCTGCAGATGTGCTGCCTGTCCGATTCCAGACATAAAAGCTACATTCGCTTCAAGATCGAATTACATTGCTCATTTACACGGCAGAACCAGAGCTCCATTTTTATTGGGCCAGACGAGGGCACTTGGACAAAAGATCCAAATGATCAGGTCTGAGCTTTGCATGAAGAGCAGATGCTAGGCAAGGTGATATTTTACATGCTTCGGTGATTCCTTAATCCATCCGTCAGCGACCAAAGTGTTCAGATTTCCACCTACTGCCGCCTACAATGCTTCCATCCTTGCTTGGGCTTATAGAGGGAAAGCAGGTGTTTGAATTTATCTGCAGGGCTACTGTTTTATAGAAAATGTCCCTGTGATATTATCCTGAAGTAAGTAATCTCAGAAGAATCAACTTAGTTGTTCAAAGTGTCTTGTGAAAGGTAACTTGCACTTTGAAGTGTTTCACAATGTCCCATGTTACCAACACAAGCTGGGTTGGGTTTTATTAGGATTTTTATGTGATGGAGCAACATCAAGTGTAGGGGCGGGGAGTAAGATCATTTTCTCCATGCATGGAGATGCGGACATGGATGACTCTGACCCAATTAACAAACATCGAAACTCGATTTTCTTAATGTTAATTTATAGCATAAATTTGAGGAAAAGAAAACAATAATAATAATAATAATAATAATTATTATTATTATTAATAATAATAATAATAAGTGTACGTTCCAATTAAATTTTCATCCACTGCATCTAACCCATCCCTCAGGAAGCAGTGGGCTGCCTCTGTGCGGCGTTCAGGGAGCATTCTGGGGCTAAGGTCTTGCTCAGGGACCCATAGTGGGAGTCTGATCCAGAACCCTGCAGCCTCTCCAGGACACAAGCACCCCGCTCTCTAACCACTAGGCCACCACTTTGCCACCGCTTTGATGTTCTGGGTGCACTGTACCCTGCACCCAGAACATCAAAGCATAAATTACTTCCTCAAGAGCCACAACATAAAAACTGTAAAATGAAATATTTCAGAATAACGGAGAAAAGGCAAAGTTCATTGCATCAGTTCCCAGCTCTGTTTCTGATAAACTACAGGACCTTGTCTAAGGGTTATGATTGCATGTGTCTATGTGTATGTCAATAATCAATATACAATCTCATCGCTGCCCTCTAAATTAAGTGGACACTTGAAGTGACGAAAGATCCCCCCCCCCCAATAAAGTGGCACATAGTTGTGAAGAGGAAGGATAATTATATGTGGGTTTAATGTTCTATGTCAATCAATCCGGCGCCATCAAATGAAGTGTAGACAAAAGTTCAAGCTAGAAAACTCACCCCCTGCGCACCTGCATCCACTGATTGCCTCATCAAGCGTCCTCACGCCAGCCAGTTTGCGTCAAGTCCTCACCTATCATCCCACAGGACTCTCTTACAAGGCTCTACACACATGGATTCTCCTGTTCTTCAGCGGAGCTTCGACCCTCTCTACCTCATCTCCTCCTTCACGCTCACAAGCTTCACCTGACTATTCCTCCCCTACGGCCTCCACCACCAGTGTCCAGACCCCAGGGGGAAGACTTCACTAATCCTAATCCTAAAATAAACATCTAAACTCACAGATGTTTGCAGATTTTATGTCTTCTGCCGGGGTCCGAGCGCCAAAGAACGTTTCTAATTTATGTCAGTAAATCTCTCTAATCGCCTCTTTTGGTCTGTGTAAGTCTCTCCAGATTGAATTGCATTTAGAAGTTGCTTATTTAATAAATTGTCAATCAGTGTACTTTATTATAGTCAAAATCCAGATCCAACTGAAAACCAGTGGCAACTCCTAAAAACAGTGTTTCACAGACAATATCCATCCAATTAACTGTTTTGTAAAGACAAATGGGCAAAACATTATGTCTATTTGAGTTTCATACATGTAGAACATTGGTAGAGACCTAAATATATGCAAAATTAGAATTTCTGAATTCATATCCATGCTGCAATTTTCAGATTTTCTAAACTTTTAAAAGCATTAAATCATTTTACTTCAAAGTTAAATACTACTTTATATTTATCTATCATATAGTCTTTCAATAAAATTAAAGTTTGTTGTTATAACATTCTAAAATATGCAAATATTGAAGGAATGCTTTGGTAAAGCACTCTGATACTTAGCATGGTTCACCCGAATAAATGCCAAAAATTAAGGTGATAAAATAAGATAAATCTGAGTTTGCCTCTATGTGCATTTTTTTGTTTCCTTACACTTCAAAATCAAAGTGATTGTAGAGATGAAGGACAGCAACTGCTTTTTAAATGGGCACAGTGTGATTCATATCCCAAAGAAATTGACTCTCTAGTAACCGCTGTCTGAATGGGACATTTCAAAGTCTCCCATCCAAACTATTCTGGCTCTTTCTGCTTGTAGCTTTGTGGCTTATTAGGAAAAATGGGTGTAAAAAGTGAAGCTGCCAGGACCTGATGACAGGAGACGTCTGGAGAAATTAATGAGGTCAGCCACTCTGATCGGTTAACAATATCATTTCACTGTGGGCGGGCCAGGCTGTTGTCTGCTGCAGGAGATGAGCACATGACATTTGCCTAATTAACTTGTGGCACTGGTGACGATTCAGACTTTTACCACTGTGGTGAGGGGACCTGCTGAAGATGTCGGTCACTTGGGCTGGTGTTAAACTTGCCATTAGAAGAGAGCCTGTTGGCTGATTTCTTCACCTTCCTGTCATGTTATAATTGTTTTTCTAATCATTTCTTCACCCTCTTAGCAGCTGATCACCTGATGTGGGAGGAAGCAGAAGGCAATCAAGTCACTGATTTTGCTGTGGAAGTGTGCAGACAAGTCTGTGACATTTGTGCCACTCTGGAGCAAAGATGATGAGATCTTCATGCAAAGCTTCAAGCTTCAGTATAGATGAGAAGGCTGCTGAAGCCAGACTGAGAGGATTTTTTCCTCTGGGACTGGCCATATATACAAGTGAGATTGCTAATCAAAATGTGAAGTATGATGGAAATTTTACAAATCTGGACCTGAAGAGAATGTTTTGTCCTGTGAAATCTAAAAGGGTACGGAAATCTGCAGACACTTCTCTCAAGGCAAAAGTTATCTTATTTTTAATAATGATAATTCAATTCAATTCAATTTTATTTATATAGCACCAATTCATGAAACATGTCATCTCAAGGCACTTTACAAAGTCAAATTCAATCAGATTATACAGATTGGTCAAAAAAAAAGTTTCCTCTCTAAGGAAACCCAGCAGGTTGCATCAAGTCTCTCCAAGCAGCATTCACTCCTCCTGAAAGAGCGTAGAGCCACAGTGGACAGTCGTCTGCATTGTTGATGGCTTTGCAGCAATCCCTCATACTGAGCATGCATGAAGCGACAGTGGAGAGGAAAACTCCCCTTTAACAGGGAGGAGAACCTCCAGCAGAACCAGAACCAGGCTCAGTGTGAACGCTCATCTGCCTCGACCCACTGGGGCTTAGAGAAGACAGAGCAGAGACACAGAAAGCTCAGAAGCTCACATTGATCCAGGAGTACTTTCTATGTTAGATGGTAATAGTGGATGATCTGCCTCCCCTGATGATGTCACAGCTAACAGAACGCCAGACCAGGTGTACCTTCTATGAAGAGAAAAAAGACAGAGAACAAAAAGTTAAAAGCTGAAGTAACAACAAACTGCAATTTGGAGAACAGTAGGAGAACTACATAATTAAATAATATCCCTCTGGGATTATTAAAGTATTTCTGATTCTGAACTCAGCAGACTGAGAGAAATAGACCCTGATGTCCTCCAGCAGCCTAAGCTTGTAGCCACATAAAAGAGCTCTTCTCTGGAACTGTAATATTTCTTGTGACAGTTTTCTTTGTGGCCAAATAAGTTCCAACATTGTGGTTGTTTAAAAGCCATTCAATGGTCATTGCAGTCACCTAAGTTGTGCTTGTGGCTTTCCCTGAAACAACAGTAAAGTTCCTCATGGGAGCTGCCAAAATCCTGCTGCGTTTGAGTCTTCTTCCTGTCTTCTCAGGCCCTACTTAGCAGGGCAGATAGCTGTCTATTCTCCTTTTCAGCTTGAGCTTTCCTCATTGTACAAACGAGAGATTTATCTCTAGAGTCTCACCATTCTTGATTGTGATGAGGGATTATGTATAGTGACTTCGAGTCTCTTCAAAGTGAAACATTTTTGTCAATTGGCTTCCTCAGAGAAACATTTCATAGTTTACTTGAGCTTGGGCTGTAAAGGATTGGCTATAAGTATTATTGATCTTACGTGCACAAAGGAGCGTTATCGCAGATCCTTCCTCCCAGCAGCTGTTAGACTTTATAACCATCGTTTATATCCCTGCTGCTAATTTCGCTGTTTATTTAATTGTTTTTTAAGATTCTGTTCCATTTTTATGCACAATTCTACATGCTGATTTTGTAGACTTTTGGGTCACCCTACTCAGTTGCACATTTCATTTAATCTGTGTATGCCATTTTAAATAACTAGAGTATTTGTTGTTTGGTTGTGGACTTTTTCCCTTACTTGCGGCGGATACACCTGGATTTCCCCACTGCAGGACAATAAAGGATTATTCTATTCTATTATTTTGGTAAAGCAAAGCTAAGACTGCAGGTGTGGCCTCCTGAAACAGAAAGGGATCTAGTAAGTAAAATTAATGTTGATCTTTACATAATAAACAAATAATATCTCAAATTCAGAGACTGGGTTTACAATTTAGCAAAGTAATGTTTCTACAAAATTAATGCTGGGGATCGGATCTTAATCTCTACATAATATCTGTCCAGATGGATTTTGTAAAACTTATTTTCCTGTCCAAATTCAACTTAGTAAGAGAAAACAAAAAGGTCAAAAAATGCATATATTGCTAATGCCTATTCATTTGTAATTGCTGGGATTACCCTTCACAATGGATTTATTGCTCAGTCAATTCTGGTGTTTAACAATGCTGAGTGTTTTCACAGTCGTGTGACACTGCATCCTCCCTCCTCCATTAATTGGCTCATTGAAAGAACAGATCATTTCCCCACCATCCCTGCACGTATTCTGCTCCTCTGCCAGGTCCCTGCTTATCTGACAAGCCCCCAGCATCATAAAGCTGATTGGAGTGGCAGACCTGCGCTCCTCAGCACTGGAGATGGCTCCTTTAGTGGCCATAAATGACAGGATGACTGACAGCCTTGGATTTAACCCTAATTACACCCGGGAAAGCAGAGCCAAAACATAGCATTTATAAAGGAAAGCCCCTCTGCCTACAGAGGTCCTCTCTGTTCCCCTGGAGCAGACCTTTCTTTTTACTTCCAGCCTCCTCGGTTTTAAACACAGCATGAGAAGCGAAGACAATCCTTATCAATGGAATTGAATGAATGACACTAGCAACTGCAAAAGTTTGTCAGCTCATGAAACCAAATTATTGAAGTGGTCTTCTATCTGAGGTTTTGTTCTGCTGAGCTTCTTATGACCAAGGACAAAGATTTCCCTCAAGTTATTTTAAATGTAAATCTAAAATAAAATTAATCTGTCATCTGCAAAAGAAGGGCTGCAGCTGGAGAGATAAACGTGATACAGAGTATGAACTGTAATTTTCTCCCTCTTCCTTCTTTAAGGAGCGTGCTATCTTTTCTTTAACCCTGCCGTAAATCCCTCCCTGCTGTTCTTGGGTTCCTTTAGCCTCGTCCTCCGTTTGATCTCCTCCTCTCCTGTCTTTCCTCCACCACTAAACATTTCCATGCATCTCCGTTTCTTTGTTTGTGTAAATTTCTTACTGTCTCTGCAGGCATATTATAATCTGGTGGCTTTATTGAACAGCATCTCCTCGTCTTTCCTTTTATTGAGCCGCCTGACCGTCAGCACACCCTGCCCCCCTAAAACATATTGCAACCCATTTGTCTTCATGTTCAGGCAGCTTTTCTCATTCACAACTCGCTTTTAGTGGGTTCCACCCAAACACGCCAACACTCTAGCAGGACCAAATGTAATTCAGTATTTTCAGCAACTGGAAGTTCTGGCAATGTACATAAATCATATTTGTTAGGGATGTAAGAACTAATTTGCCATCAGCCACTTAAAGATTGTCTGAAGTACATGTTCCCATACCCTTCCTGTTATCATATTTCAAACTATACTGTTTCAAAGTTAAAGGCACATTTCTGTTTACATTTAACAACAGAGTATATAATGCAGATTGGATTCTGTCGGGTTGCCACCTGTCTCTGGTCCTGTTGGTTTTATTAATGCATAGGATGCATGTTTAGTCCTGGAGAGGGCGGTAACTACCTTGGGAAATCTTGGTCCAGTCTTTGTTTGCTGTAAATCATGTGGTTCTGGTGGCGCCTTCAAGAGATGAAGCCAGTTCCTTGAAGTCAGAGATCGTGGTTCGCCGACAAAAAAAGGATGAATGCTCGCTCGGATGTTTTTGTTCATTTATTTAACCTTTATTTAATCAGGAAAAAGTCTCATTGAGATTTTAAAAATTTCTTTTACAAGAGCGTCCTGGCCAAGACCGGCACCGGGGTTACATGTTAGTTACAAACATTCATCCACACATTCAAAAAACAATTACAAACCAGTGAAAGTATCAAATGTCAGAAGCAACAAACTTTGAAATATAATTAAAAATAATCTGTTAAAACAACTACATGTTAATGTGACGGCATGTCTAGAATTTAAACGTAGTTTAAAAGATTCTATGGAGACCAGCTCCCTCACTTTTAAGTCGTTACATGGGAGGTGCCACGCAAAGGAGCAGCAAACTGAAATCCCTTCTGTCCCAGCTCAGATCGTACCTTTGGAACTGACAATAAAAATCTGCGTCATCGCAACGAAGATGAGGGGAACCAGTAGATTTCTGGAGAATAAACATCTGTAAGTAACAAGGAAGCTGACCAAGAAAATACCAAAGCTGCACAGTGATGTTTGTTGTCCAGGGTGGTAATGATGTCATTGACTGCTTTGTAAGACTACCACCAGCAGAAGAATTCAACTATCTTTATGTCTTGATCCTAACTGAGAGCAGGATGGAGTATGATGGAGCAGGGCTTTATCTGCATCAACAAAGTTATTAACAATAATGATAACATTTAAAGAAAATCTCAAAGCACTACTGACAATAAAATGATTAATGTGAAAAAAACCTGGAACAGTGAAATGCAGATAAAACAGACCAGTAAAATAATTGATTGCAATAACAACAAAGTAGAATAAAAACAAGACAGAACATTTAAAAACACATTAAAACCACTGGATAAGAAGAAATATCTTCAAGCATGTCCCAGTCTGTGGAGCCCTGAGATGTGAAGGCAGAGGGCTCCACATCTGAGGGGCAGCACAGGAAAAGGCCCGGTCTACTATGATCGAGTCCTGGGAATGTGACGAAGGTTTGGTGTTGGAGCAGAGAGGACGTGAGGGACAGTGAAGGCCGAAGAGGTATTTAAGTAAGAAGGTGTATTACCTTGTAGACAGTGGAGATTTTGTAGGTGATAGACACGGGAAACCCCTTGAAGTGAACAGAGAAAGTGTTCACACACTCTCATCAGGATCCTGGCAGTGCTTTTCTGAACAGACCGTAACATTTTAAGTTATTGCCAGGGATTCTGATCAGATGTGCATTTTAGTAGTCCATTCTGAAGGAGACAAAGGCATGGACAAGCTTTTCTGCATCAGAGGAGAGTGTGGCTTGGAGTTTTGCAATGGAGGTGGAAGGGGTACATTTTACAGATTGATCTGGCTTTCAAAGGTTTACTGTGGATAGAATATAACACCAAGATTGGGGACTGTACTAAAGGAAAAATGTTCTGGCCAGAAAGAATAATACTGAGGTTATTTTGTGCTTGAATTTGGTGTGAAGTACCAATTTGAATTGTCTTAGAGAAGACGAAGCTAAATAGAGACACAACTCTGTTCATTTATGTTCCAACCCTTACCTATATCCACTGTGTGACCCCTACAGTCATGACATATAGATCCAAAAGAATGGATGCAAGTGACCCTTAACGCTGACCTTGTTTGACAAGGTTCTGCCTTGGGGGGAACATACATCAGTAGTGCCATTGCTGTCCTGCTAAGGCACTTAAAGTCACACTGGATGTGCCATGCTGAAGTGCACCAAGTCAGAAGAGATCCCTGTTCTTAAGGCGCCAAAGTGCCAATGCTTCTGAACAGAAGTGCCTCTTAAGGGGCTAGATGCAGCCAGTTATGAGGCATTTAAAATAAAATATGTCATACACCGTCAATGTGTGTTGCCCTTCGGAGACAATACAAAATGTTCCATATTCCAGACGAAGGCAAATTGAGATTTTTGCATGCACTGCATGTCCTTTCTGTCCTTGGGACACCTTGGGATTCCTGAGGAGTACATGGAGAATGCCACTGGGAACAGGGGAAGATTTTTAGGTTTCACGACAAGGACATTTATGTCTGTAATTTTGGATAAAGATGTGCTAAAAATGGATGGGAAAAAAATATTCTACATTGTACTATACAGACACATGTAGAAGTAAAAATACACCCATGTGAGTACTGGAAATAAGAGGACACACAGTGCTCTGCTACAAACAGAAAGGCTTGTGTCAAATCTCCTCAAAAGTTATGAATGACGCCTTAATGGCAAAGTAAATTGTCTGAGGAGGAAAATCAATTTAGAAAATTGCTTGAATTCTTGCAGGCCTGGTCCATCGTCATTAAGAGGTCACACTGAAATGAGGGGAAGAGATGAATATCTCCTTGTACTCTGCGGACAAGTGCACAACATTTTCAGCCATGTCTGTGGTCTTATTCATTTTGTCAATGTTCCAGCCACTCTTCTTGGGTATTTTAAAGCTATTGTCCAAAAAGAGAATGTGTTTAATAAATGAGCAACTCCAAGGAAAAAATGTACTGCATGTCTCATGTCCAAAGTCTCAATACTAATGAATTCTGTCTCTTACTTAGATGTAGTTGGTTTTCCTCAAAAGAAAAGCTTGTTTTTATCTGCAGCAACATTTGGTATTAACAGACTTCCAATAGCATGTACTAGCATAAAGTGATGGTACATGGCTTCAATATGCCATGATGGCGAGGAAGTGAACAGATGTTGCTGTTATCTTTAGTCAAGATGTGCACAAGCCATGAATTCATGTCTCAGTTGCTCTCTTTTCTTTTCCTCCAGGCTTTGTCACCCAACAACAGCTTAAATTAGATCACTGTCCAGTGTTTTGCTCTGATGATTAGCTCATAAGCTACTGCAGGCACCCATGTTCGCTGAAGCATGAGCGGAACAAGATACAGTGGAGAGTGACTGGCTGTCATCCTCAAGTCCTTCAATAGCCATCTGTTTCAGGATGTAAAATCATTCCGTGTGGGGCTGCCACATTTCCCTTGGGGACCACATATTCATCCAGAGAGGAAGCAGAATACTACCCAAATGTAAGCTATTTGTTTATTAGCCTTTTGTGAGCTATACATTATGTGGTGCTGTGAAAAACAATTTCTCTCCTTAAATATCTCTTCGGTTTTGCCATTTTGTCATACCTATATGATTCAGATTAAACAAAATTTAGTATAATACATAAACTGAATAATTACAAAAAGACAGTGTCCAAGCTATGATAATTAATTAAAGGTTCTATATGAAGTTGAGGTGCAATGCTTGGGTCTGAATTCCTTGTTCTTGTTGCCCCACAGCCCGTCTTTTACCCCTGCCCTTATGAGCATCTGAGAGCAGCTCGTTTTGATGTGGTCTCTCACCCCCGTGTCAGACCCGATGCCCAGAGGACACAGGGAACATGCTGGGGGGTGAGGGCTGGGCGTTGTCTAGGCTACTAGTAAAAGATAAATTAATGCTAAATAAACTAACCAAATGGTAAGCTAATAAATCCAAAACCTGAACTGCGAAACTCACTATTCAAACTCCTTAAGGAGACATATGAGATGGAGCTACTTTTATACCCCACAGTGGCAACGCTACTGTCAGTTTCTCCTCGTGATGTCACAAAAGCTTTTGAACCAATAACAGTACTGATTCAAAATGCAATGTAAGACGCCCGTTGAAAAGCAGGATTTCAACAAATAAGCAGTAATTTGTCAAAATAATGACCAGGATATGTAGACAGCACTAGAAAACAACCATGTTAAATGTTTATTAGAAAAAAAGTTGATTTTGGGGTTAGTTACCCTTTAAATGTCAACGAGGCACTTCACACCCGCCTCCCTCCAGGTCGCAGAGAGTTCCACTCCATTCGGCCATTTTTGAAGCATGCTGGGGGACGGTGTAATGAAGTTTGTGGGTTAATAGAATGGTTTTCAATCCTCGTTCTTGGGATCCACGGTCCTGCATGTTTTAGGTGTTTCCCTGCCTCCTCACACCTGACTTAAATAAACCTAACAGTCTAACGGCTGCAGAAGAAGTAATCTCATCCCATACACCCACCAACTAAACATTTTCACTTATCCACTTGCTGCTTTGGCATCTTTCAGCTTGGACTACAAAATTACTGTGACAGATAAACGTTCCACAGCAGATACTGTGATGTTATTTTTCAAAAATCATAATAGAAACAGAGACAAGTGAAAGGATTGAAAAATATGACCCAAACAGAACATAAAGATATCTACACTGCAACTGGAGAGACAACATTGAACATTTCTGCACCCCTACAGCAGAGTTTCTGCAGGGTATTAAAAAGTCTTATATTAGAAAATCAAAATTCAAGGCCTTAAAAAGTCTTCAATTCAAAGAATTATCATGTTTAAGTCTTACATTTTTTAACAAATTTTTATAAATTAAATTTCTTATGTCCATTTAATGCTACCTCGATTGCACAATAAAATGCTCCCACGACTGAATTGTTCTTTTTAAAATATATTTACAACTAAAAACACGATGCCAGCCAATCAGCTTTCGTGTTATTGGTTAGTCCATGTCACTCTACATCTGGTCCACATGTGGAAATGGCAGAAGTAGCGTTGTTCTGGGAAAATGCTAATTTAGCGACACTTGGCAACAAAATAACCGGTTTTAGGATTTCTTTAAGTCTGCTTCAAACACCAACTCTGAAGCCTACTGATGACCATGCAAGAAAACAAAAAACTGGGAATAATGGCTCTGACTGTGATTCACTTCAATGAACTTAAGAATCGCTATTCTTGAGTAAAATTTATGGCCACTCTACCCACTGCAAGTAACTTCACTGAATGAAAAAAATAGACTTTATTAACCAGAAATTAAAAGACAAATAACTTTTGTTAACGTGAAACTTCTTGGTTATACACAAGCGTGTTATAATGTTGTTTCCTATCTGTTGAGCCTGCTGTGGTCAAGTGAATATAATATAAACAGATATTATTAATGGAAGGAGCCATTTGTGCTGCACGAGTGCCGTTTAGTAACCGTGTGGAGAATCCAGAGAACCTCTGAGTGTAATGTAGGTTCTGATCAGAAGACGACACAGAAGTTATTAATGGGAGTTACAGAACTGTTGTCCCTCCGAGGCAGAACCTCAGATAAGGTCTGTGCTCATGAGTGAACAATGAGAAAGAGACTGGGCCAAAATGACGTCCATGGGACAGTTCCAAGGCCAGAACCCCAGCTGACCAAAAACAACACAAGTCTCACATGTGCCCAAAAGCAACATGATGATTCACGAGACTTTGGGGAAATGTTTGGGGAACTGATGAGACAAAATGTGTGGCAGGTATGCATGCTGTCAAATGTGGTGTAAACCTAAAACAGGAGGAAAACAACATCACAGCAACATCTGAGAAACAAACATGCTGCTGGTAGTGTGATAGTCTGAGGCTGTGTTCGTGCTTTAGGGTCTGGATGATTTGCTGACAGAAACCATTAATTCTTCTCTCTAGGAGGAAATTCTGAAGGAGAATGTCTGGCCTGCAGTTTGTGACCTTAAGCTTAAGCACACTTGAGTTATGCAGTAGGAGGATTATGCCAAGCACTCCAGGAAGCACACCATTGAATACTTAGAAAAATGCTGTTTCTAATGTTATTATTCTTATTCTTATTATTAATTAATTTATTTTATAAAACAGGAAAATGGCGAAGGTGCTTCAAGAGTGAAACTTGATGTTTAAATCATAAAATCAGAGGGTCCTCACCAGCTGGAACTCAAAATCCAATAAAGCTGCTGTGTATATGAAAGTATTGATAGCTGCAATAATTACCTGCTCTATTGGACTCCAGGCAGGTTATATTTCATCTACTCAATCACCAATCTACTGTTCAACCCCGGTTGGTAAATATACTGCTGTTTAAATGTAAATATATATATATATATATATATATATATATATAGAAATACATTGGCAGTGGCTCACATGGCTAATTAATATGGTCACTGAACATAACAGTCAGCAAATAGCAATGTTCTTTCCAACTTGCACACATTTTAGTTGGAAGTGAAATCATTATCAGGTCTGAGTTCTGACTTCAAACAAAAAAGGCAACCACAGCATCTTAGGTTGAAACCCAAAAGGAAAAAAAAATACAAGCAAAAAAAACAAGCAAAGCAAAGGCATGTTTCTAGGGGGACCTTTTATTCTGGGACACCACCCAAGGAAGGGAGGAATACATTTTACAGTGCATTTCAGTAAACCAGAAGCAAAGAGTATTATCAAACAAGAACTGAAGCTAGAATGGCAGAAAAGACGGGATAGAGAAAGTAAAGGAAGATGGTTTTATAGGATCAAAAAGTCAGTTGGTGAAATAAGAAATGGAAGAAGGAACGTAAATGAAGAAAGGATCACAACAAGTTTAAGTTTTGAACTCACAGGACTGAACAGTACACTTTTTAAGATACACAAACATAATACATGTTAAGTTTCATGAGGAGAGAATTTGAGAAAATTAAAGAAACATTTAATATAATAGATTTATTACAAAGAAATTTAGGAAGCACACAAATACAAATTATAAGATTTTTTAAAAGAACCAAATTGTTTAATAGATAGAATTTGATTATATATTATGTATTATAAAGATTAATCCATCATGAACCAGACTCCATACCAGTCGTTGGCGGTAATGCAAAACTCAAGTTTTTTGCCAACCGCCAAAAAAATATAAATAAATAAAACACAAGAAAGAAGGGAGGAAGCTTTTAAATAGAATTGAAACGCTTGTGTGCCTCAGAAATACAGGACAAAGGATCTCTGTGATCAACCTGGAAGATGCCACTGATAACATTTTTTGATAATTATGAAATATTTTTGTGAATCATAGGAGCAAAGGGGTTGCAAAAGCTGAGATTTTGAAATGTATGAAATTAATTATTTCTAAGTTTGTTTAAATTTAACTTTAAAAAATGACAACTTGCTTTAATTGTGACATATTATAGTAAATCTTGGTTTGATTTAGGAAGAAATCATGTTGTATAAACTAGGCTTGTTTTCAATTATTAATGAAAAATTGTTTGAACTTTTGATTTGGCATGTTGACTTAAGTGGTAAATGTTTGTTTCTTTGTTTAAAGGTTATCAACCTGATATTGTCTTCATTAAAACAATGGATAAAAAGGAAAAACAAGTTGTCCCGTTCATTCTTCCAGGTTAAGCCTTTTTTAGGTTTGGGCAGCAGAGAGTAAAGAACGTGACAGTACCCTGAAACTTTTTTCTTCGTATTTATTTCACCACACAACAATAATTGATGTGAAATACCAATCATTTATGTAATCATCCATATAATGTAATTAGGATCTAACACAAAGCATACAATTGTAAGCAACATCTACTGAACCAGCATCTGCTTGTAACTTTTTGTGTTTTCCCCATTTTTCAAATAACTACACATTAAGATTTTCCATTCTGGTTAGATTATTATACACATAAAGTAGAAGTAGTCCCAATATAAAAACATATGGGACACACTGGTAAAAGTTAGAAACTAGTTTAAACATTTTTCTTCTTCTCATTAGAAGTGCTGCAGCTACTTTTGTATTTCATTGAAGAGTTATGTGTCACAGAAACAATAAGAGATTGATGCTTTTTAAGCAAACGTACCACAAAGATAAAAGTAACAGATCAAAGGTAAATTTTATTGGTGAAGCGAATAAAGATGTTGTAATTTAGTATGAGCTTGGTACAGGGAAAATGTGCAAGCAGTAGAGATGTAAAAGAGAATATGTGAATATTTTTAAGCGTTACAACCTCATGGACCTCTGTGCTGTGGTTGTACGTATTGTTGCCTCACAGCCAGTAGGTCCTCGGTTCAAATCCCAGCCAGGACCTTTCTTTGTGGGATCTGAGTGTCGTCCCCACGCAGGTGTCGGTTTTCTCTGACTGCCTCTCACTGTCCAAACACATCAGCATCTGGATCAGCTTTATTGGCCAAGATTGTGTACACAAACAACAAATCTGACTTTTTTTTCAAGCTCTCACAGCATACAGACATTAGGTATATAAATATATACTCTCTAGAAGCAAAAAAACGAAGGATCAAAGGAGCTTGATGTACATGTATGTGTATATAGAGCCATTTTTTTTTTTTTAATGGAAAAGAAAGACAGGTTGTGGTAGATTAAATGCTTGTGTTTTGTTTCACAGCAGCGTAGCTGTGAGGTGTTCATGGTGTTCATCAGCAGACAGCCTGGGGGAAGAAGCTGTCTCTGTGGCTGCTGGTTTTAGCAAATAGTGCCCTGTGAGGCCTACCTGAAGGCAAAAGTCTAAACAGCTTGTATCACATATGTGCGGGGTTTGTAGAGATGTTAGCCGCCTTTTTCCTGACCTTTGACCTGTCCAAGTCCTGGGTGGAGGACCCCCCAATCAAGATACACATTAAGTTTACTGAGGATTCAAGGCTGACTAGATGTATGTCGGTGCATGGATAATTATTTATCCTGTCTACCTCACCTCTTGCTCATTAACTATAGGAAATAGAGATTTGTGACAGTGCAAGGCCAGATTACTCACCAGGTGCAGCAGGTGTGTTTAGAAATTGCTGACTGTATGCTTATCAACTCTTTTTTCTTTAAGTTGCATATGCTAATGGTAATTTGTAATAATTTGTTTGATTCTAACATATTTGTCTTTCCCATTCTTATAGACCTCATATCTCTGTAAAACTATGGCTTTACAACAGATTCCACCCTGCTGGAGTCTCCACATGTGCACCAGCATCCGGCTGTGTTCACATGTTGTCACAGACTGGGGTTGTGTGACATCTAAGCCAAGCTGACTGCAGGAAAGCGATGATGGAAGTGTTAAAATAAAGTCAGGGTTTCACAGGTTTTTAACATGACATGTTTTTTTTTTTTTTTGGAGCCACAAGTGGATTCCCTTAGAAGTGAGTGTGAACAAGCCTCCCGATGCTTCGCACCACTGTGACTAAACAGGAAGATTTGGTTACAGGGTGTTTGCTTTCATGCGCTGACGACAGAGTTTCACTGTGGGCTGTCATGAATATTGATCTGTGTACGTGCCAAGGTGTGAGGCAGTGGGTTTGGAAGAAAAGTGTGAGCATGAAGGATGACGGCGTGTTAACCGTGGAGAAGCTTTTCTTTGTTTAATTAAAATCTGCCGCCACTGTTTTTGGTTGTGTTGGCCCACTCTGTTGGGAGCGATCATTAAAAATTTAAGTTAACCAATAAATCAGGGTTAACTCAGTTTCCCAGTAGTTTATTATCAGGTATTCCCAGAAGTTTCTTTAAAAATGTTTTGTATCAATGATTTATGATCTGCAGAGATGGACGTTCACTGAAAAAAATAGAAAACATGTTTAATGATTTTCTCCTATTGGCAAGAAAAGAATTAGTAATTAAAGGGCCCATGCCAACTGACAGGAAAACAAAACCGAAAACTTAAAGAACTGTTGCATGATCCGCTGAATTGAATATTTATACAGTCTTAAAAGACTTGAGGCCTTTTTTCCTCACTTTTCCTATTTTAGGGAAGTTAGGATAACCAAAATGATTTTGCCTGAATGCCAGAATTGAGACGAGATTTTTAGATAATGTTTTATTACTTTCTTTGAATACAGAAGTTTACACACTGTACAACACAATTGATACGTATTAAAACTACTTAAAAATGCCCAGATAATTAAGTACAGGGTTTTTAAGCTTCTGAAAAATGTATGGTCAACATATTAAAATTAAGAGGCAAACTGAGGAAAAACATCTAAAAAAAATCCACCAAGGAATCAAAGAACACTGTTTACCACCAAAAGCCTGTTTTTTCCTTTGGCACAATTTCCAGATTTCTGAAAGTGTGTATAAACTCCGGAGGATATGCCAACACTGTGAGGGTGCCGGCAGAAGTGGGTAAGAGTGACATTGTTGAATGTGAAACTAGTCCTATGCCTACATGGCCATTAATCCAAAAGCAACATAAAAAAGGAGGGAATATATGAAAATAAAAGTAGTGAAAGTATTTGTTGCAGTTGGAAGAAAAAGGGGTAAGGGGTTGCCGGTCAAACTCCAACAATTATCCCACTTTCCACAATTGTAGCCTTACATTGACTCAAATAAACAAAGCAACACAATTCTATCAAGACTGTCACACCAGAAAAACAAACATGTGACGTTGTGCTTTTACTCACCTGGCCAGGTGGAGAAAAGCTAGCTCCAAGTCAAACTGGAGCTGCATCTGTTCTTCAAATGTTCTTCACCTTGGAAATGTGAGGCCAATGTTAATCCTTGTTTTGTCTCTTTCCTTATTAGACTTTTTTGCCAAAAAGATTTTTATTTTTGGTAATAACAGGTCCTGATCATCTTCAGGTGAACGCGGCGGTGGCGTTTTATGGGCATGGAGGGGCTAAGCCCTGAGTGGCGGCTGTTCACATCAACGTGAGACACAGAGAGCTGGTGTGTGTCGTCATACCATATTCCATCTAAAAAGATACCTTTAGTTCTTCACAAAACAATTTTTTAGGTCTTTCTATCTGAAATAATGAAGCTTTGCTTATTGCTCCTTTAGGTAAAGAACATTATGTGAAAATACAGAAACATCTCAAGACACCAACTAAGAAAAAGAAGGTTAGGCAATAAAGGGTCTTTCAAAATAAACAATTTCACTATATTACTTGTAAATAAAGGTTCTGTTTTTAATGTCCATCACAAGACGATCTCAGCGCCATAGAAAATATGCTGGCAGAATAGAAAATGTGTGTTTAAGCAAGGTGGCGTACAAACCTGATTACGTTTGCAAAGCTAAGCTTGTGGAATGATACTGGACGTGTTTGACCCTAGTCATATTAGCCAAATACCAAATATTAAATATACTGTAAACTTTCGAATATAAAGCTAGACATGAACAACAAAGGTGGTGTCAGTACAACAATACAGTATTGGTAAAAGCAATCCTTTATTAGAGTTTTATGTTTATGCCAGTTTGAAAAAAAAAAAAAAACAGTTTTTTTGAATTTCCTTTAAGTCATGCATCTCATAAAACAAGATGAGCACAATAAACAATAACTGTAGGTCTAAAACTGGTATATCCAGGAATGTGCAACTTTTGATTTTTAAACATTTAAAGAAGGTTTTTAGGTATCAAACTTTGAACTAAAGAATCCATTATCAGAGGTTAATTATCCAGTTCAATTTCAAGATTTGGAAATTGAAAAAAGGTCGAATACACCCAGATACAAACTTTTTATTTTAAGAAGTTTACCAATAAGAAGCTCTGAATCAGATTAGTTAGCATCATTACCAGTTGCTATATTCCCACAGTGCTTGTCAAGTGGTTCCCACTTTTTTGTTTGGAATTTAAACTGCAGGTTTCCCCCACTTGAAAAGGTAGCTTGCTTCCAGAGATTTCACAGGATTTCACTCAAAACACCAAAGTTGATTCTTTCCTTTTTTTTCTTTTATTAGAAAGTTGAGTCAACAATAGTAGCAGTAGGTGAAAAACCTTTAAACACACAGAAAACAATGATTAAGACCGTTGAAATAACAAAAAATTATCCCTGAACCAAAATATACCACAAGATTTAAACCCAAAATCAAACATATTTAAAGTATTATTCAGTGATAATTTTTTACATTGTAGTATTCATTTACTTTTTCTCAAACACACATTTTAAATAATTCCTTTAACATTTCATAACATTTTAACATTTCAATATGAATGCACCATAAATTAATCTATAATCTTATAATCTATATTCAAACAATTTGTGGCTCACCAGCTCCTTCTCTTTGGAACAAACTTTCCTGCAGTGTCTTCACCCAGCCAGCCACCCTCACAGTGCTGCCCAGTGAGTGAACATCTCCCAACTAATCCCTTGATTATCTTCACCTGGAGTCTGCTATCTCCAGGTCTGGAGACACCCTCACCTATACTCAGTAAGAGAAGGGCGGGGCATGAATTCAGATCAACAGTGCTGGCTAAGTGATGTTTGAAGCGTTGGAGGAGTCCTCGTTTAACTGCTTTTGTAACTGAGTGACATCATCTTCAGCCTAGCAAGCAGTCTTCATTACATTACTGTCAACACAACAGGGCGACTCATGAAATATTTCCTTCCTTACTTCATAGTAAGTGTCTTAAACATGGATCTCAAGCTTAAATAACCAGTATACTGGTTCACAGTTACTTCACCAAAGTCACATGATGAAAGCAACTGGATAGGACTTCACTCACAATAGACATATGAAGGTTTTTCAGTGTTGAAAGATCTTCCTAAAGCCCTTGTTATGTGAAGTAGACATAAGAAGACCTAGAGATTATGACACTGTCAACTTTGCAGAGTGGATTTGTATGCTATGTTTGTCCATCTGGAGCAGCTATATTTCCTTCCTGAAGAACGCCCTTCTCCAGACTCCATGGCCACATGAGCCCAAAGTGAAAGTGCAAGAGGTGGGGGCTGATCCCTGTCACCAACAACTTTTACATGCCCATGTATAATGGTGTGCCATCCTGTGTGGGTGTTTGAGTTCTGTATGCAGGCAGTGCAATGATAGTCATCAATAACAGCTCGGCTAGCATAGTGACCCACGTACCCTCACAGACCCATTAGAAATACATCAGCCTACCTTCTAACAGCTCCCCAGCTTGTTATTTCCTCCCCTGGGCCTTCATGCAGCAAGGAGGGCTAAGGGCAGCTGGAGTCCCATATATATCTGCTGTGGGAGGTGGAGTTTGAAGGTGACAGAGAAAGTCTCCATCCCTCCAAAGTGGCTCAAGGTTGCAGCTCAACCCTGAGGCCTCCGAGAGAAAAGGAAAGGACAAAATGATGGCTCTCAAATTAAACGACCTGTTCCTAAAGTAACACAAAAGCGACCTGGCTGCTGAGTGCTTCTGTTGACCAAATTATAGGATGGTCACATATTTTCAGCAACCTTTTCATGTTTGACATAATAGATGTTGGTGAATCATTGTATAGTGGTCTTGGTGCAGTATTATGTGTTTGTCACGACGCAATCTAGTTTTTTTTATCTCACTCTAGACCAACTTCATGGCATTTAATAACATTTTTTAGTTGGGAAAGTTGGGAAATAAAGTCAAGTCAGCCAAGCAGTGATGCAAGGCACAATCAAATCTCACTCTGAGATCAGTTGTCCATGTCTGATGCAGACCCTTTACAGGGTGTTTTTCTCTGTTGCTAACGTTGTCCATTGACTTTTCCAACCTGAAGTCACATTTTCAAAACTCTAAATGCAAAAAAAAGCTATAAATGTAGTTTATAGTTTATAAATGTAGTGATCATGCCATAAAGACAAAAATAGGTTGATTAAACTAAATGTGCAGTCAGTGAACACATTTTTAAATTGCTACCTTATATCCAAAACAATAACTATGGACCATTTTTGATATCTATCTATCTATCTATCTATCTATCTATCTATCTATCTATCTATCTATCTATCTATCTATCTATCTATCTATCTATCTATCTATCTATCTATCTATCTATCTATCTATCTATCTATCTATCTATCTATCTATCTACCTATCTATCTATCTATCTATCTATCTATCTATCTATCTATCTATCTATCTATCTCTATATATATATATATAGTGTATGCTCAATAAATAAATAAGCATACAATTTAATGAACAAAAAATGCAGCAAATAAGTAAATGAGATACACGTATATATCGCTTTTAATTCGCTTCTTTATATATTCACCTTTGTAATAATTACCTTACCTCATTTATTATAATTATAATTATCTACATTATTCATTGATTACCTATTTTTAAATGGATTTATTTATGTGTATGTTTTATTATTCCTTTGTATTTTTTTACCCTATTTATTTCTGCAACACTGTTTATTTCTGCCTGTCCTTTTCACATTTCTGTGTGCATTTCTGCCTCGTTATGCAAATGAGGAGAGGGAGGTTCAAGGGGACCAGTTCTCCCTGTTGGTTGGTTCGACTGCATAGCGGGAATCTACATGTTGCAGTAATGGCTGCCGCTACCGCAGTCACAATGGCTAGGTTATTAGTAAACTGAAGCATTTACCAACTGTATGCTTTAATTCCTGACTTTATTTGTTGTGTGGATGCTCTGAAAGAACATGGACAGAGATGTAAACAGTCAGAAGGTGTCGTGCCAATATAGTCATCCCCAAGTCCCTGAAAAAATGTAGTCGGGACCGTGCATTCGGCAAAAAGAGCGGATCCATTCAAATTCGTCTCATTTCCAACCAACTAGATGTGGAAATAGAGCCGTTTAAATTCTGTTAAAAAGTGAAAGAAGAGTGTCGGTACCTCATCGTTCAGTCAGTGAGTTACAACAGAAAAAGAGACTTATATTCTCCTGTGGCGACCTGTCCCTGGTGTAACCCGCCTATCACTCACTGCCAGAGATAGGCACCAGTACCTACCGCCAAAACCCCTGGGGCCCTGCATAGATATAACCGGGTTTAGAAAATCGATGGAGTATTTCAACGTCTGTTTAAATTCAGTTCATATAAACATTAATGGTTATTATGGCACGGAAGTCAATCAAAAAAGAAGAACTTATCGGTGAAATGAGGTGCAGCTGGGACAGCGTGAAGGCAGAGCAGCTGAGGGAGGGAGATAATTCAACCAGTATGAGCTGAGCTGAAACACAGAGAAAAAAATTAATGAGATAAACAGAGATGAACACAAATAATTCTAAAATTAACAAAGAACATAAGATTCAACAAAAATCATGACCTAGTAAGGCAAGACGTAATTACAATAAGCTGGCAGCTTTGCGCATCATAGTTCATTTGTAATGCGAACACAAAGCATGGTTTATCTAGAGAGGGAAGTTCACAGCAACCGCGGTGAAGTTACTTCTAGGTTGGACATTTGTGCTTCATCTGTCTCCTGTTCTAGCCGATACAGGGAGGCTGATCTGGGGCTGCCGCTCTCTGCCTGCTGGCTGGCTGTTGAAGCTGCAGAGAAGGAATATCCAACCCAAAACCAACTTAGTCACAGCAGCCCCTTCCTGGCTGCCTCAAGACACTAACGACAGAACAATTGACCTTTCGCTAAAGCCCCACCCCCTAGTTACTGTTGCTACGGCCGTCAAGCTTTCTGTAGCCGATGGAGTCTTCGCGCATGTCATGACAGGGATAGCTTGTATACCAGTGCGTGTTAGTGTGACTCGTTTTGGAGCAATACCCCCGGGATATCCTCCAGATCTAGGCAAAAGGGGTCACAATATCCAGTGGAGGGATATAGTCAAAATATTACAATTTGTAAGGAGAAGCACACAATAAATCTCAAGGCTAAAGCATCCCAGTCTCAATCAAAATCAGAGGGAAAAAAATCAGAGAAACCCCATTAGCTCTACCTTAAATGCAACCATCACACCCTGATGGACCAGTCCTTCTCCTGCACTGCAGCGTAAGTTCTCTTTTTTAATTTTATGTTCATATTATGTTACTGTATTGGTCAAATCTTTGATCATCTTTTTGTTAGGAGGCTAAAGTCATATGCTAGTTAATTAGTTACTTTTCTGCAGTTAAACTGACAAAACATAATGTTAGAGGGTCCCCAGCTGGTACCACGACAGAGAAAACCTAAGGTCCAGATTAACCAAAGTTAATGGGCTTATCTTCTGGCAGTTACATCCTAAATAATACACAATATTAACAGATATTAACCATAACCTTGATATGATCAACTCTACAGCAGGACAATACTCCCCTTACCTTTGAACAGACGTACAAATGCTTATTTATTTTTGAGACATTGAGCCAGGAGTGAGTTCTTCCACAACGTTTTATCCATTGTAGGCACCGCTCCAGTTGTGTTTCCGGTTTTGGAAAGGGAAAAACACGACTCCTCCAGACAAAACTCTTGGTATATCTACTGTCTGATTTACATAATCTATAGGCGCATCGGACCTAACTTACATAACCGGAGATGCTAATGATGTGTGATTGGACCATGCCCTTTTGGGGGCGGGGTTTTGTGAAAAGTTAATTGGTTGCGTTCACGTAAATTCACCAATAACACATAAAAAGTTGGTAGATTTGTTTCTAGTCACTTTTTTGAAGAAAACAAGTAGCTAGAGGGTCTGAAAGTGCAACGGTGCTGCTATGGAGGCACAAGATGGAACCGTGTTGTTTTGTATTTTTTCCAAGACTGAGCTGCTTTTATACCCCCCAGCAGCAGAGCTACCAACGTCATTACATCGTAATTATGTCACAGCCACCGAAAGCAATTTTGATTTGAAATTCAATGCAAGACCACCCTTTAACCCTAGGAAGGCGCCACACTGACGATTTTAGACTCAAAAGAAGGATTTCAACAAATATGCACTTATATTTCAAAATAATGACCAGGATAGTTAGACTGTATTAACAAAACCATGTTAACAGTTAATTAGCAAAGAAAATGTTGATTTGGGGTGAGTTACCCTTTAAGGCTAGTGTTTGTTTGCAGCCGAAAGCTAATTTAGATGATGAAAATATATAGATTTTAAAAAAATGAAACAATGTTTGCAGATTACACATTTTGGTATATTTATTCAAACAAAAGTTGCTTTGGATTGGGATGTCTTAAGTTTCTCTGTGCCATCTCAGCTTCTCTAATTTGTATAATTATTCAGTTAATTTTTCCATATGCTTTATTTATTTATTTATTTACTTATATAAAAACATTTATTTCAGTAATTTAGACTGCATATTCATAGCCAAGAGCTCTGACAGTGAGACAAATATAATTAATTTCAAACTTACTTTAATTTGTTACAGTCCACAATGTTGCTCTGATTATTTTGCAGAGGGATTAGATACAGAATGATTAATTGCAAAGAGCCTTAATAGTTTATAAAGTTTACTTTATTAGGGTCTAATTTTCACCGTATCAAATTTCTTCATTTCAATACAGTCATATCAGAGGGGCAGGTGGATCATGAATCATCCTGAACAAACACTAACAGAATTACTGATATGGAAGAGGGGCAGATGTGCTTGTTTCTCATGCATAAAAGGTTTTTTTTTCCCCCAAATCTTTCCAAGAACACAGGCAGAAGAGTGGGAATCTAAACATGGTGTCACAATTTTGAAGTGTTTGGTTACAGTTTTCAGTTAGATTCATGTTCTTTGTTATTTTTTATGTTCTATAGCTCTTACCATATTATGTAGTTTTTTTTTGCTATTTGGGTTTTCCCATATAGGTTCACTTCTCTATGTTTATGTTTCTTACATGTTTTTCCTTGTGAATACATTTCTTTACTTTTAGGTTTCTATTTTATTCTTGTGCTAATTTTTATTTAGAATTGTGTACTTGTATTCTTGGTTAGATTTTGTCTTTGCATCTCTGTTCATATCCATCAATGTTTATTTTCAGACAGGTGCTCTATCCGAATACGTCTTTTAGGTTAGGACTCTTTAGCCAAAGTGGAAGTGCATCAGCAGTTACTGTGGTAAGTGCTGTCTTAATAGTGCAGTCAGTAAGGAAGGACATAGAAAACCAGCCTGTATGCTTCCTCTCACAGCACATTTTGCATAGGAACCTTGCAATGTCCTTTACCAGCACTAAGGAGCCTTAAGGAATCCCACAATCCTTTGCGTGACATGACGTATAAACACAGCCCACCTCACGGAAATGTCCAGGAAGACGAGAGCGCACGCTTTGTAGTTCATTTTCAGAAAGCTGTAAGCCTGGATTTGACTAGAATCATCCATGTGTTTCTGTAGCTTAATGACGTATGAATCATGAAATTGGGGACGCAGTCTGAAGTTCCTTTCCTCTCCACAATAGAGTCCTTACTGTTGACCCCATGAATGGTCCAGGAACAGGAGCTAGGAGCTATATTTACATGTTTTCAGATGGGGCCTAGCCCCGCATTCACACCTACTCTTTCCTCTGTACCTTCTCCGTTATGTCGCAAATAAAAGCCATTCTGGTCGATAGGGTATTCCCACCGGCTCCGTGGTACTGCGGCATGACAGAGCATCCTACTCCTCGTGAATCAGAAATACGGATGGAGTCTATTTGTGACGGATGACGTAGCAAAACGCGTCAATTTCTGGCAGGAAGTGTAAAGCAGATCCAGTATTATTTCAAAACAAAGGAGGTGGGTGGGTAGGGCTGTCTGGATCCATGAAGGATTCTACACGGATCCAGTTTGAGTTGCATTGAAATCACTGCTACCTTAATCAGTTTCATTCAGTCCACCTGTGTATGCCAATCAGTCTCCTTGTTTTCACCTGCACCAAGCTATATTTCTACTGGTCAGTTTCATTCACTCCTTACAGGTGAACACTGTTTCTGTTCATGCCATGCTATTCCATGTCAAGACATACCTGTTTTTTCTGAAGCCAATGTTTAGACATAAATCTTTCTTTTCTTTATTGAACTTCTCAACTCACCCTCCTGCCTCTGCCTGCCTGTTTGCACTTGAGTCTACTCCAAGAGCCATTCTTGACACATGGTGCAAGAGAAACAACAACTCTTAAACAATTTGATGATCTGTGGATTTCTTCACATGAATGTGCAGCAATGTTACTAATAATAAGTCTTAATAAAGTGACTGAAAGATCAGAACACTAACATTTTAATTGGGAAACTCACCAGATCTTAACTCAAGCTCAACTCAAGCTCTAAGGAGACAATAACGGATCATTTAGAATTTCATGCAGAAGTTCATATCCAGCAAAAGACAACATGCGTGTAATTTCCAAAACCGGTGACCATAGCTGTATCGTGGCTTCAGCTGTAAATAAATGATGAAAGTAGAAGTGAGTACATAAAGAGCTAACATTATTTAAACAACCAGAGATCCCTCAACACACGAGCCAATGTGCAGCATTTGTATCTCGTACAGCTCTAACAAATCAGAGGATAAATAAGCCCCACTGGTGATCGTTTGTGAAACTGACTGTTGAATGCATTATTCTGATTTGAATTATCCTCTAATATCCCGAGCACTTCCAGAGAGTGTCACTGGCTTCACATCATTAGGAAAAACAAACAAATCATCTTACATAATCATGTTGCTTCGGGGAGCGCTCAATGTTACAAATGTCTCAGTTTATCTGCAAAATTAAATGTTTCTGTAAAGAACTCGGCAGCAAATATTACATTAACATCTGCATCATTCTTCCTCTTTAAATTTAAAATATAAATAAGCTTTTTTTATGAAATATAAAACAATCATACAAATATAACTTTGCTCAAACCAACAGCAAAGTATGTTTGCCTTTATCTCAGGAGTTACCCAGATGTTGATGAAATAAAATGTATTTGGAAAAACACTTTCAAACATTTTATTCTATCACACACATATCATTTCACTCTTTCAATTAGGTTTCCACTTATACACATTTTCTGAGCTATAATCAAGAGTATAAACATGAAAAGAGATTTTTAGAATTTATGGATTATTTGGACACAATTTTTTATTCAAACGCCAGAGTTAAAAATATATATATATTATGCTTATTTTCTGTGTTGAAATCCCTACATAGCAGCAAAAGTGTGAACAATTATGTTATTAGAGGTTTAGCTTTAACATAACATTCTTATATATACTGTATTTCATCAAAATTGATCAAGGATAGTTATGTTTTGGATTGGTTTGTTGTTACACCATTTTTCCATGGTTGCTCCCTGTTCTGCTTACATTAAAGCGTCATTCACTCCTGTTACATTTTAAAATTGTATTGTTCGGCTTCGTTTGTTTTACTCCACATCTGGTTTAAGTTTGATTGTTCACTGTTAATAATGCTTCTTCTTGTACAGTCAGATGTTTTTAGCCAACTCCAGAATCAATGTCCAAAATGGCTGCTGTGTATCAAAAAAGGCGATTGCTGCAGTAATGAGGTCGGGATGAGTTAATTTGTACCATGTTAAATCAGTCGACAACCTTTTTTTTAAAAAAATAACCCTTAAACTGTGATGATGCACAATCTAAAGAAACGGTCATACAGCAAACATTATTCTGCTGTGTTAGCCAGTGAAAAAAAAATGTGGGAGAGGAGCTGGAAGTTTATGTCTTATATTTGTGTTCTGCTCCTCTTTCTGATCAGAACAATTATATTCAGGACCAGTAAGTGATATTTGGCCTTCTTGTGTGGACCCATTTTTGTATTTGTACTAATGGCTCCGGATCAGTTTGTCTCTCCACCAATTTGTACCAATATTTTATACCAATGTGTTGGGATTTTGTCCTACACTACTAGCTACTAGTGTAGCTATAAACAAACCCACATTTACCCATATAACATGGGCTTTGATTTTTTTCCCTTTGTGATTAATTAGGTTTATGAATTATGTGGACAAATACTCAAACGTCTTCAAATCACCTGTATGATTTATTGAATTAATTTATTTATTTGTTTTTCCATTTGCTTTGGGTCTGGTCTCCATTTAGACCCTTTGACTTATATAATATTAGATATTAACCCTGATCAACCTAAAATGACTTTAAAAGACCTACGTCTGGCAGATATGATGTATTGGAATCATAAAAACACATTTTCTCACAGTACACTAGGGGTAGAAAATAAAATTAACTTACATCAAATATCAAGACTGTCATGTTCCTCAGTTGTTTGCTCTTCAGAGACATGAGACGAGTTGCGCAGTGGACCCCTTCCAGGTGGAGGGATCACCAGCCTACAGCCCCAGGAAAGACAATTCGCCTCTACAAGGTCCTTCGAGTGGCGCATAGTCTTCTCCACCATCAAAATACTCTGCGTAATCATCTCAGTCCATGTTGCTGGGTTCTCAGGTTTGTTGGATTTCTTTGCCATGAGGTGTGGTTGATGCGGACCCAAAGTGTGACAGGAATGAGGAAGAGCCATGATGAAAGATAGATTTAATGAGAAAAACTGAGAAACTTAAAATAAATGGGGTAAAAACTCATGAGCCAGGAACAATAAGGTGACCAACATAATACCAATCAACTGTGGTAGGGTGGGGTGTGGGGGGACAAATTTTCATCTGCTTACTTTAGTTGATTGTGCCGCTTTAACTTTCACATCATTGGGGGCTTAATTTTTGCAATATTTGATTAAAAGAGGTTAATGGTTTACATACAGGAACAGTTAGATTCAGAGTTGGTACAGTCCACTTTAGGGGGGGTTGGAATCCTAATAAAAGGTCCTTGAACAATTGTTAATGATCTATTTGAATATAGGCAACATAACAATTGTCAACCATGTTATTTTTTACCCCATTTCCATGGTGTCCCATCCTTAATTAGTGTGAAATTTAAAATTTGCCATCTGAGCACATTCTGCTGATACATATTATCGCCTCCTCTGGTTAAACTTATTTTATTTAGGAAGACCAAACCAGCTAGTAGGGTCCATGTACTGTCCCTGTTGGTGTGAGTTTACTGCTTTTTCTTTGTTATCAAACCTTTTGCTCACCATGCGGCTCCAGAGTTTCTGTCTGCACTCTGGTCCAGAACAAACTTCAGCACTCATTACACCAACGTAGCTAACTTCAGTTACTGTATGTTGCCAGTTTGATCCCCAGCTCTGACCATCTCAGTTGCTGTGGCCTTGACACTTCACCTGCATTGGAAGGTGGGCCCGGTGGCACCGTCAGAGGGCCCGGTGGCACTAATGTATGGCAGCCTCGCTTCTGTCAGTCTGCCCCAGGGCAGCTGTGGCTACAATGTAGCTCACCACCGGCAGGGTGTGAATGACTGAATGCAGTGTAAAGCATTTGGGGTCACTGGACTTGATAAAGTGCTATACAAGTGCAACCCATTTACCATTCAAATTATTCTATAATGTGAAAATCTACAATATGATTTTGTGAGAACCACTGAAAGTCAGACACATAGGTGATTGTTGCTCCAGTGAAATTCAGGCTTCAGGGTGCCCATGTGATCTGTTGCTGTGGTCAAATTATCAGAGCCTGTATGATTATACTAAAAAGTGCTATTTCAGGTGTCATCATGGTCCTTTTCAGCTGTGTCTCCATTTTTGAAAATTACCATCTTGTTTGAAGGACTTTTAATGGTGACTTGTAAAGGACAGACAGACGCTGAGGGTTTATGTTCCTTACATTTGCTTTTTTAGATTTATTGCTTTAGTTAAACCTACTGGTTAATTGGTCTTTAAGGGATGAAGTGAGGAAGGATGTGTCTACCAAGGCATTGTCAAAACGGTAATTGGAATGCCGGGTGTGTCGGGTGAGACTGTTTGGCTCAGCATGGCCATTCTCTAAGTAGGAAATGTTTTATTTACGAGGTTGGCAGCAGCAGATAAACAGATTCATCATTGTGGGGGATGTCAAGGGGACCGGGATCACACCGTTGGAGGATGCATTTCAAAAGCAATAACTAACTCTGTGGTGGCTGTAAAGTCAGATTCTCAGGCTTTCAGCAGCACATGAAGTGGAGCAAAGACATGTGGTCAGGTAGTACTATTGATGTGCTGTTTGTTGGTCAAAGAGGACCGTGGTTTACAAATGAAAGCAGACAAAGGGAATAAACAAGCTCTTCTCTAATGCTTCCTGTTTGTCTATTTACTTTCATGCCGTCCATCAACAACAACTGTTTAAAGAAAGACCAGAGTGAGCGCCTGTTCTACGTTCCCTCCTTTAGAATTATCTGAATTTAAATGAATTGCTGTCTTTGAGATGGAAGATAGCTGAAAGCTGTTTTTATCTTTTAAGAATGTCCACATGAAACAACAGTGTTTGAAAATCAGACTCCCTGGAATGGTGACCAGCATAGGAGATGCCCATCACATTAGAGACACATCATGACAAACGGCAGCTAAGAAATAAATACAGTGTATACTTCAGGATGCCACAATACAAAGCTGTGTCTGTGTTTGTGCAGAGTTAAACCAAGCTAATTTTAGCTATAGAGTATTTTGGTAGCTAGCTCCAGTGTAGGTAAATTGGGGCCATCTGCGAACACACTGACCAAAAAATAAAGGCTTTTCAGCTTTGCACCGCTAAACCCTTTGAATCATTCCACAGTGGTTTAAATGATCAAATGTCTACTGTAATTAACTTCTTTGCTGTTAGAGTTCATTATTGACAGTTCACTCTGCCACCGTCCGTCTACCTGTTTCTGTGTGCCCAGCTAGCTGGACTCTTCTGTTTTATTTGTGTTCAGCCTTCACTGTTGTATGCTGTCAGTGTCTGCATGCCCGGTCTCCTCGTGAGTTCCAGCTCTGCCCATTCTGGTGGTTCCTCGGTCTGCATCATCTGTTCTGGTCAGCTTCTGCCTTCATCTCTGGTTTAAGTCTGTCACTGCCTGTGCACCTGTGTAAGTCTGGTTCTGCCAGTCACCTTACCTGCATCCTCTGGTCTCCTACCCATTACTGCTTGCCTGCCTCATCTGCCATTATTCACATTCTGCAATAAACGTTTTAAATACGAAGGTCTGTGTCCGGCTGAATTTCAGGTTCTCCGGGAGCATTCTTAACACTTACATCTCATCATGACCATACTGTGCTTGCAATGTGATCGTGATGAGATGTAGTTAATGGCAACAGTCTCTGTGGTACTTCCACTACTCTGCCTCTAATGATAAAGATCTCACCAATCAATAATCCATGGCCTATACTCAGGCCCCTTCCATAAAAAGATCTATGTTCACCAATCTCTCCATGATACAGGGTCCTCAGCTGAGGAGAAAGAAGACATGCCTCCAAATTGTGCATAGACTGGTTGCTGGGAGGCTGAAGGAAGACCTGAGTTTTCAAGTTGAATTTCAAATGCCAAATTTTCCTTCCCTTCTGTTGAAGAGAGTGTATGGCGTGATAATTAGCAATGAAAAGCTAGAAAGTTGGGATAACAAAGTATGGCACTTAGTTTTTGTGATTTGTGTTTATGATAGATCCAAGCTGCTGATGTTAAGGGTCTGAACCTGTTTCATTAACAGTGCCATGAGTTAAATCCCTCATTTTCTTACTGTGCTTGTGGACATGTGCAGTAAAGAAGGCTGCAGCAACGTTGCTGCACAAAATTGCATGCTCTGCAGTGCAGATGCATTCTGCAGAAAAGCATTTCTCCTGCATCCTCTCATGCTGCTGATAAACTCACAGACATGCTGATAGGATATACCTATTCACAGGAATGCTGCAGCTGAAGATGGAAGCACAGAAACTGCTCCCAGTTATACTGAGGTTCCGTTGATTCTGAGGACAGATCTTAGAGCAGACACGATATCCATGAAGGCAGCACTGTAATTGGATGGCCAAGAACAGGGCAAGAAATAATATTTGGCCATCACAAAAAGACCATCAGTGTCATGATTTCCCTCATACTAAAATGAGGTTTTTCAAATACATTGCTATCGTGCAATGTTTGGACAGTATTTGAGGTCCAGGAGGCTGTGGTTTAGTCTTCTCGTGTGAAGGGCTGCGTGTATTAGAGTCCCTTAGTCATTCAAATATTCTGCAGCTGTAATGAGACATGACAAGTAAATGATTCATATTAAAGATTCAAAGATGCAGGGACTATAACCAAAGAGTGAAGAGCAGCTTTTGTTAAGTTAATGTTTTTGGGATGGGGAGGCGTTAACTTTCCTGTAACAGGGACACACTCAAACATTGTTTTAGGTCCTAGATTTCTACTTTTTCCAAAGAGACTAAATGTTGCCATATATCAGAGATAAATAAAACCTTGTATGGGTCATACTTTAAAAGATCTGTGTTTTTTTCTGGAACTTCATTGTAAAACATAAAGGGGTTACAACAAAAAAAATCTAGTTTTCTCAACTCAACAAAGAGAAGAGACCAACATTAGGTGAATACTCTATTAGCATTAGTGTGGTATTTCCAAAATATCAAAATTCTGCCGTCTCAACAGATAAAGAAACATGCACAGAAAAGTAGAATCTATTCAGTCAAACCTCAAGATGTTTTCACTGAGGAATTATCAAAACCGAGGAAATTTTTCAGTTTTCTATTAATATCATCAGACAATGTTGGACTGATTCTACAACTCTCAAACTTAAACTCTCCCACTTTTTTATTTGTTTGGTTTAGAAGTTACTGATGTATATTATGTAAAATTTAGATTTCCTTGCCTTCATGACTACGATTGCCGACCACCTTATCAAACGTGCAAGTTATTGGATCAATCTCCTTTGATTTGTCTTATTTTAACTCTTACTACTTTTTCTTTTGTCCAGTAAATCAATCTTTGACTAGAAAAACTGATTTGCTGGATTATATTTGTCATGAAGATGACTTGAAGATGCATTGAGACAAAAAATATAATAAATAAAATAAAATTAGTTTGTTTTAATTGACAACTGTAGTCTGTAACTCAACCTTTTAAATGTATGTGGTAAGTTTTTTTGTGTTTTTAAAGCGAAAAAAATAGTTTTGCATAAAATATCTTTTTTCCAACCCAAGTCTGAAATATACAATGCCAAGAAAAACAAGAATCTGGGCAAAAGAAGAGAGATAAATGAACTTTGTCATGCACAGTATAGCCCCTAAATAAAGCATGGTTACACACAGCAGCTCTCTCTCTCTCTCTCTCTCTCTCTCTCTCTCTCTCTCTCTCTCTCTCTCTCTCTCTCTCTCTCTCTCTCTCTCTCTCTCTCTCTCTCTCTCTCTCTCTCTCTCTCTCTCTCTCACACACACACACACACACACACACACACACACACACACGCTCTGTTGTTACATCCTCTGACACCAGCAGCCATAAATGCTTGATGTTATGTGCAAGTGAGAACATGAGGATTAGCTTTTACCAGAGGTGCAACCAAATCTGACAAGACAGCAGCGAGCAGAGAAAAGCTAACAGCACGGCTCCTGGCTGGTGAGTGCAGCGGTGCTGAAGGCAGGGTCATGTGGAGGGAGGCATCAGTGCACACACAGGACTGCTAACATGCACCACAACCACAGTTTAAGCTACTGATAAATTACTTAAATCATCACAGTTCACATTTTAAAATGTAAAAAATTTAACAGTTCCGTGATAAACCATGAGCTGAGATAAAACAACTGTGCCTTGGCATGGTGCAAATAAAGGCCGTGCTGTTGTTAAACCTAAAAAAAGCATTTAACTCTTATTTAAAAAGACTGATATGTTTGATCAACCTTTACTCTTACCTTTTTACAGCATCAAGTTTGATTACATTAATGTTATGCACATTAATAAGAAATGTGCATAGCATTTGACAGTTTAGCTGCTGGCTAAATCAATCAATCAAACTCTGTAGAGCACTTTTAAACAGTCAAAGAGTTTTTGTCCTCTGTAAAGTGGATAAAAACAGAAGGACAGACATTTCACCACTAGAAACATACAATGAAATGATCAAAATGATCAACTCAAGGTAAAAACTGTAATAATATAATGAGGAATTAAAAAATGAGAAAAAAATGTCAAAGACTAATTAGAAACTGTGGAAATAGTTGTGTAGAGTTGATATTGAATAAGTAGAAAGGGCAAGTAAAATTTTATGAAATAATTAATTTAGTCAATAAAAGCCTAAAGTTAAGACCATACATAGTGAGCATAAAAAATGATAAAATCTAGAATAGCAAAGACCAATATTTCTTTTAAACATATAACAGTACTCTCCTTGATTGTTAATACCTTAAACAAAGCAAATTATACTCATTTATTCATCCATACTGATTTATATATTCATTCAGCTATTCTCCTGTTCCTGTCAAGCTGGTGTCCTCCAGTTAAATTGTGAACTTTTTTTTTTTTAAATCTCAACATCCATCATTTATTAAATATCATCAGGTGTAAGACCTGTAATTCTTTTGCTCATTTGTTTTGGACATTGATTAATCTAGAGGTCAAGTCAAATCGTATGTCTGACCTGAAATCATGCATGCAGTGTTACGTTAGTCAGGACTATGTCAGGGAATAATTAGTTCATGCTGGTTGTTCTGCCTTCAGTAAATTGTGTTTGATTAAAAAAAGGGTCATCAGAATTTTGTGATATTTCAAAATCCATTCTTTGTGATTTATGTTAAAAGTATGAGATATAAATGATTATTCAGACAGTAATGGTTTACCTGTATTTTACTGTAAAATATAGTTGATGGTTGCAATGAATTGTGGGTAGCAGAAGCTCAGTCTGCTGTTGTCCAACTCATGTCCAAGTTGTTCCTGTGTCTTACATCTCACTCAAATCTCCAAAAGCAATGGCTGGAAGTTTAACAAGTGTTTAAAAGCTAATGAAATGCAGATATATCACCTTTATAAGTTTTATAAATGTTATAAGTTTTTTCTGTACATGTTTATCTTCAGGATATAGACGTAGCCCATGCATCATGCTGGCTCATTGCAATGTATTCATATCAGAGCTGTTATTCAGGTGTACCAATTGACCCAGTTAACTATTGCTACTGTATGTTCTGCGAATTTGGGGATGGCACTTTATTTATTTTTAATGCATTATTTTGGTACTAACTGTTTCCTTGTGTATTTATTTTTCCAATACCAAACGTATGTATATTTTTCTCTTTCTGTTTATGTGTTTCAGCTTAACTTGACCTTTTCAAGCCAAAATGTTACATTGTAAGCTTGTGAAACAGAGTTTGAGTTGCTATTTATACACCTTAACAGATACAGAGTACCATAGTGACAACAGCATACTGGTGCAAAATGAGAAGCATAAGATTTCAAGAGATATTATTATTGTGGGTTATAATAAGAAGTGAATAGAATGAAATGGAAATATCTTTATAGTCCCACAGTTGGGATGACACTGCATGACAGTGACCAAAACACAGACAAAATACACCAGACTTACACATTAGTTTAAATAATATGAATAAAAAGCTACTTTTAATGGAGAGGAGGAAGGACTTATCAGAAGGGGTGTCGCGGGTTCTTGCTAACAGCCCCTGTGGTGGGCCTTGACAAACTTAGACTTGACTCCAAAATTATGAAAAAATCATGGAGGGCATGTCGATGTCTTCAGGTTATGATTTTTATTTTCACACCTCCCAAAAATAAGTGCAGAGCAGCAGGAAAAATGTAGAAAAAATGATCAGAGTACATACATGAAATGTACATCCTTTCAGAAAAAAAAATACCTCTTTTTGGGCTGCACAGCAACGTTACCTTCTCTGTAACCAGGCCAGACTGACTCAATAGGGCCAGCAGCTCTTCTTATAAATCCTAAGCCCCGCCCTACAATTAGATCTGCAAACAATTGAGCATTTATTTTATTACATAACGCAAAAAAAAAAACACTTATCCAAAAAAACAATATATTTATATCCTGCTTCCATTCCAAAGCTACTTTCTTTAGTTAAAAAAAAAAATACAATTAAACTTGCTGGCAGAAAATCACTGACTCCCTATATGGAAAAAAAAACAGGAAAAAGAAACAGGAAGTATTACGCCCACTTTCTCTCGAACGCCACAGTCGAACAAAACATCACTACCTGGGTGAGTGCAAACGTGTGTATGTGTTTAAGTGTAAATGTATGAGTTCAGATTCATGAGCGTTGCCAAGTGGGCACCCTTGGTCGCGCCACATCTTACAAGGGAAAAAAGTGAGTAGGTAAAGCGATCCGGCTGCAATTATACAGAGAGAGGGACACGTAGTTGAATGAGTGTGTGCGCACGTGTGAGTGCGTGCGTGCATGTCAGCGGGATGAACCGCGCTGCACCGTCACAAGGGGAAAAAGTATTACACAATTAATAATTGATAATAAGGCATATTTTGTCAGCTTTTGTCTTTGTTGCCAAACCAATGTGTAGACCAGACCCGAGACACAGCATGATGGAGTGATGGTAATTTAATAATTAACAAAGCACTTACAAAAGTCTAACAGCAACGGAGCAGGGAATAAACGGGTGACCGACAGAAGAAAGGGTAGCTTGATGGAGATAGAGAACCTGACTTCTTGTGAAAAGAACAGTTGGCTTTAAATAGAGGGGAAGAATAAATGGGAAATTCAGGAGCACAGGTGAAGACAATTAGAACAATCAGTGATAGGTGCAAAGAAGGAAAGTGAAAAGGAAAGACAGGCAGAACACAGGGAAATGGAGGGAACATGAATACAAGGAGCTAATAAATAAGGGAGGTGGAACGCAGGGGAAACTACCTGGTAACACAAGCAAGAATCTACAGATAATAAACCATTATCTGTAGATATCTGTAGATAAGTGTGACAGAATCTGCTGTTCTGTCACACTTGAACAGAACAGCAGAATCAATCCCCAGGGACCTAAGGATAAGTAATCACACCTCTGGGGATAGCTGACATATTTAGGTAAAAATGCAAAGTTCAAGTTAAAACAGAAGAAAGGCAGCAGTCGATTTACAGAACAATGTAAGAAAACTGTGCAATATGCATGTTAGTACAAACCCACCCAGAGAAGTTAAAACATGTGTAAATAGACATTAGCATCTGAGAGACCGTGAAAATGACTCTAGATCACATCAAGAACCCATGGAACCATTTTGTTAGCATGACAGCATTTGACTGTTGAATTCTCCAGTTCAGTTACCTGCAGAGATTAGGGAGACTGATTCCAGAAACTGTACTACTGAAAGTTATTTTATTACAGTGACATAAATATTATGAAAGATTTCAGTAGAAAATATTGAAAAGATGTCTACCATGAGATTAATATTGTTTCCAGTGGACTTCAAGAATGGAGTTTTGGCAAAATCAAGAGCTGTATTCAAAGAGATGACATTTGAAACTCTTAAGACATGTGTTAAGCATTTAACAATGGGGCCAAGGCAAGGCAAATATTTGTAAAGCACATTTCAGTACAAGGACAATACAACATGCTTTACATAAATAGAACAAAGGAAAATAAAAACAGAATAAAAGCAAGTTGGAATAAAATGTAAAAAAATTGAAACAAAATAAAACATAGGAAATGGAATATTAATGATTTTAAAAACAGTTAGACTACATAGTTGAACTAATGATGTTTCAGTAAAACAGTTTAACTAGAACATTCAAAGACAATCTTAAACAAATGTGTTTTTAATCTTGATTTAAAGGAACTCAGGCTTTCTGCACTTTTCCAGTTTTTCTGGGAGTTTGTTCCAGATCAGTGGAGCATAGGAACTAAATGCTGCTCCTCCATGTCTGGTTCTGGTTCTGGTTCTGGTTCTGCAGAGCAGGCTGGAGCCAGAAGACCTGAGTGGTCTGGAGGGTTGATGCACTGATAACAACTCTGTGATGTATTTAGATGCTAATTTTTATTTATAGACTAACAGGAGGATTTTAAAGTCTATTCTCTGAGATCCAGGGAGCCAGTGGAAGGACTTCAGAACCGGGTCCATGTTCTCTACGTTCTTAGTCTTAGTGAGGACTTCAGAACCGGGTCCATGTTCTCTACGTTCTTAGTCTTAGTGAGGACTTCAGAACCGGGTCCATGTTCTCTACGTTCTTAGTCTTAGTGAGGACTTCAGAACCGGGTCCATGTTCTCTACGTTCTTAGTCTTAGTGAGGACTTCAGAACCGGGTCCATGTTCTCTACTTTCTTAGTCTTAGTGAGGACTTCAGAACCGGGTCCATGTTCTCTACGTTCTTAGTCTTAGTGAGGACTTCAGAACCGGTTCCATGTTCTCTACTTTCTTAGTCTTAGTGAGGACGCGGGCAGCAGCGTTCTGGATCAGCTGCAGCTGTCTGATCCACTTTTTAGGCAGACCTGTGAAAGGAGAAATGGGTCTTATTTTGGATCAAACATTAAAATTCTGTGACTTACGTCAAAAGTTTGTAATATAATTTGGGTTTTGCAGTTCTGCACAACAGTGCATGGTCAGTCTGGTTTAATTGGTCTGAAGCCTGATGAACTGATGTTTCAAAAGGCAGACAGATGAGTTCATGACCCAATCCAATACTTCAAATATCTGACTGCTTAATAGCATGCTCTTAAAATAAAAACACCTTACTCAACATTCCCAGACACTATTGTCTATTGTCGTTCTTTAAGCCTGTTGTTAATCCTCCATTTTGAAAATGCGGTGGGCATGTTTCCATATGGGTATATAATCTATGGAAAGCCTTAAAAATCCCGGTTCATTGATGTCTAACTGAGTTTGAGCTATTTTGCAAAAACAATATTTCAGTTTCCAGAGGCATACTATCTTAAGACATCTCAACAAATGTGTCTTGAGACACATCTTAAGGCGTCTTGAGATGCGGTGATGGCTGGGTATGTACCACAAAAGAGCTAGACCTCTGAAACAGTAACGACTACAGGGGCTACAATAACAAATGCACATCACGCTTCTTCTTTTTTGTAAAATTTTTGGAAAACTGTACTGTATATTTTTTTCGAAATTCACAATTACATACTACTTTGTGTTGGTCCATCATGTAACATCCAAACAAGACACATTGAAGTTTAAGGTTTAGACCAGATCAGTGCTGTCTGCTTCCTCTAAAACAAATTAAACCTTTTCATTTAAGCTCTAATAGTAGACAGTTTTATTGTATAACACCAGCCAAATGGTGCATTTCCAATCCATTTCCTTTTTAAAATGGGTGCAAAGTACATTCTATAAATGTTTGCAAACACTAACAGGACAGGGATGAATTTTGTCATCCAGTGTTTCTCACAGTTACACATCTTCATCTAACAGCTATGATGATTGAGTAGAAAATGTGCAAGTCTGAATGACGACATAAATCTGGAAGGACATTTTAAGTCAAAGCAGCCATGTAGTCTGCAGGGCAGCAGCCATAGCCTGCAGAGATTAGACAAATTAAAGCAGCACTTAAAGTATATGGACCTGATTAGCCCCCATAATGAAATCAAGCCTGACACCGCAGTTCTCCATTTGCACACACTTGTATTCACTTTGCCTCTGATCTCACTTTGCTCTCCATCTAGCCCAGAAAGCTCGATTCTGAGTTGCTCACACACTTGCTCCCTCTCCTCCTCCTTTCATTTTCTCAGCCTGCAGCCGTGAGCCACCTCCTCGTCTCTGACCCCCTCCACTGTAACTCCCTGCTTCATTTTCCTGTAGTCTTCTCATTTCTGGAGTAAGTGTGCTCCCTAGTGTTGCATCCATCAGAGAGAGTCCAACAGAAAAGGGAAGCAACACTGGCACATATGCCAAATATAGAACTGCATTCACAATAAATGCAGAGGGGCGGTTCAGGCCTGTTCACACTAGGGTCCTTACCGGAGGTCGTTATCATAGTAACAGGCTTGTTACTAGGAAAAATATCAAGATGTAGTTTGTGATTGTAATTCATTTCGTATCATATAGGCTATCTCTGTAACAGACTGGGCATCAAGAACGACTTTTTTTTCTATGTTGAGGAAGTTATCTTCAGCAATAAGTACCCAAGTCATGAATGATTGCATTACGTAATGCTGTATTGATTAATTCATTTATTGATTCATGCAGCACTTTAAAACAACCAACTCAGGTCAACAAAGCACTCAACAGTAAGATCACAAAACAAACACATAGAACCATAAAAGCAGACAACAGAGGAAACATAATCATAGATGAAATTTCACCTTGCTACTTAGTATTAAAAGCCTCCCTGAAACCATTAGTCTAATTTAAAGATGCCTGGGTCTGTGGTGGAGCGAAGGTCTCAAAGGAGTTGGTTCCAAAGTCAGGGTGCCGCCACTGAAAATACCCAGACACCGCATTGCTTAAAGAAGATATAAGTAAGATATTTACTTTAAAATCAACCTAAAGCGTTCTCACTTGTCACCTGGGATGGAAGTAACATTCCCTATAAACAATTGGTCCTCTCCATCAACAATGTCGTAGTCATGTTTTTCTCCTTTCTAACCTAGAGGTACGGTCCAGAACTACTGCGGTTCAGAGTGTAGCCAATGTTTACTTGCTGGTTCCTCAGCCAATCATATAAGAGTTCGTAGGGTTCCCAACACTTGTAGTGTACATGAGTGTAACATTTGGTATTTTAAAAGAGCAGCAGCCTGCTAACGTGGAAGCCAGTAAGAGAAGCAGACCAGATATAGAACAGAATAAAACATTATAGACCTGTCCCGTGGAAGTAAAAATTCACAACAGCAACACGCCGTTTAAAAACGCCATATTAGATTGTTGTGATTGGCAGGTTGTTGTACCAATTTCAGCCACAAGGTGTCAGTATTACTTATAGCTCCTTTAAGCCTAGTCTTTGGAACATCTAATAAAATTTTATTTGATGACCTCAGGGATCTGCCATGTGCAGAAAGATGTAAAAGTACAGATAAATAAAATGGAGCCATGCTGTTAAAAGCTCTGAAAGCAAACAATGAAAGTTTAAAATCATTCTAAAATGGACAGGAAGCCAGCGTAAAAAGGTATAGGTCCTCTTCATGTCTAGAGGTGTTGGTTAAAAAATGGTCAGCTGCATTCCGGACAAGTTGAGGATGTTAAAGAGAAGATTGGTTGAGGGTTTGATTCCAGGTTCCCCCTGTCACATGTCAATGTGCCCCTGGGCAAGGCACCCCAAGTTGCCTACCGATCTGTGTATCGGTGTATGAATGTGTGTGCGATTGGGTGAATGTGGCTCTCGTGTATAACGCTGCGGGTGCTCAGTATGACTGGAAAAGCGCTATGTAAATTCAGTCCATTTACCATTTGTTGAATTTAAAGGTATACTATGCAACTGGGATTGATTTTCCAGCGAGGCGCCCCCCAGAGGGCGAAAGTAAAAGTGCAGTGTCGTAAATATGCTCAGCTGTACTCCTGGTTTCTCCGTCAAGCCAGGCGTGGTTGTTTTGAGCTTAGCAGACAGGCGAACGTAACGAATACGAATACAAAAGTCGAAAAAACAGCAGTACAAACAATGACTAACACAGTGAAAGTATGAACATGCACAGAGAGAGAGAGAAACCATTCCAATGCAGTGTTTCCCCTAGGAATTTGCTTACCGGACGACCGGCGGAGCGGGGGGGGGGGGGGGGGGGTGGGGGGTGGATGGGGGTTGTAGAGACAAGCTTTACGCGATGACCCGCGGAGCGAGCGAGCGGGCGGGCGGGGGAAAGAGACAAGCTTTGCGCGACCGGCGGAGCGACCGGCGGAGCGACCTGGCGGGCGGGGGAAAGAGACAAGCTTTGCGCGTCCGGAGGAGCGTCCGGAGGAGCGTCCGGAGGAGCGTCCGGAGGAGCGACCTGAGGAGCGACCGGCGGAACGACCGGCGGAGCGACCGGCGGAGCGACCGGGCGGGCGGGGGAAAGAGACAAGCTTTGCGCGACCGCGCGACCGGCGGAGCGACCGGCGGAGCGACCGGCGGAGCGACCGGCGGAGCGACCGGCGGAGCGACCGGCGGAGCGACCGGCGGAGCGACCCGGCGGGCGGGGGAAAGAGACAAGCTTTGCGCGACCCGCGGAGCGACCGGCGGAGCGACCGGCGGAGCGACCGGCGGAGCGACCGGCGGAGCGACCGGCGGAGCGACCGGCGGAGCGACCGGCGGAGCGACCCGGCGGGCGGGGGAAAGAGACAAGCTTTGCGCGACCCGCGGAGCGACCGGCGGAGCGACCGGGCGGGCCGGGGAAAGAGACAAGCTTTGCGCGACCGGCGGAGCGACCGGCGGAGCGACCGGCGGAGCGACCGGCGGAGCGACCGGCGGAGCCACCGGCGGAGCCACCGGCGGAGCGACCGGCGGAGCGGGCGGGCGGGGGAAAGAGACAAGCTTTGCGCGACCGGCGGAGCGGGCGGGCGGGGGAAAGAGACAAGCTTTGCTCGACCGGCGGAGCGACCGGCGGAGCGACCGGCGGAGCGACCGGCGGAGCGACCGGCGGAGCGACCGGCGGAGCGACCGGCGGAGCGGGGGAGACAAGCTTTGCGCGCATATCGAGTTATTTTTTTTTTTTTTGGAATGTTGGGAAGCGGTAGCGTGAGGGAAACCCTACAATGTTACTTACAGTCGCATCAGCAGAAACGCGAGGTCCGCGTCAGCCTTGCAGCCTTCTTTTTCTTTTAGCTCTCACCATTCGGAAAAAGCTTGCCCGATGTTCACCCGTGTACGACTCCTCTCTCTTTCCAGAGCCTTTTTCCTCTTTCTTGCCTGCTCCGACATGGGCTTTCGCTGTTTTATCGCTGGTTCCGCCATGATAACTGCACAGATATCGCCACTGTGCTAGCAACAAACATGTTCTCGCCGTAAAGCAAGACCGACTCTCGCGATCTTGCACGAGATTCTGAGCCTGTGGGCGCGGGCCGAGGGCTCCTGCAGTTGCAAGTGCGGTATTTCCCCCACAGACCACCAGGGCGGCCAAGAAAACCTTTGTTCAACCTGAAATGACTCATTTAATCATCCAAAACGGTATGGAACACATTAATTAACTGAAAAATGTTGCATAGTGTGCCTTTAAAATCCCGATTAATTTTCACCCCTAAGTTCAGCAAATAAAATACATTGTGTCTTATGTTCCCTTAAGAATAAAAGGGTTTTATATAAAATTATGATCAATGAGGAATTTAAAATGCATAAAATTTTTGCGTTATTTAACTCTATTTGTGCCCAACAATCCAGAACAAATGGATAGTGGTGGACGATAGGATACCATCTGGCTGCTTGTAGTGAAATGAAAGTAACCATTTTATGTAAAAAAAAAACTAAAAATACACATGAAATTTTATTATTTTTAAAAATCTGTTAAACACAAATATTTTGATAATTAAATTTGTGGATTAATATGGAATTCTAAAAATAAAAGGGATTGTATTTAAATAAAATGCTGTACTGTGATTTAATTAAGGAGTAATTTGTGTTGAGTCATTGTAACAAATGTCAAAAAAGAAGCAACATTTTTTTAAAGCCCCTTATAATACAAAGAGCAGCCTGAGAAGGACTGAATCCAGGATAATTAAAAGACAGAGAAACAAAATTAAAAAAATGCATGTAAAACCTACATTTGTAGTGAAAATTATTAAAACACTGAATTGTATGTTACAGAAATGTTTATAATAAACTTTCCTCGCCTGCCTCCAATTGTAGAAAAGCAAGCAGCAGATTCCACACTGTAAGATTCTAGAATTGCGCCGCTCAGGATGGCAGCAGGTTGAAGTAGCCCCGTAACTTTGATTAAGATTTTTTTCTTTTTTTAAATTTCATTCCTGCTTTTCTTGGAAGAAAATGCTTTCTTACAACCGTTTCTTTTTTTATTGGATGCTGTGCAGCTGGATTGATTTTTCCCAATACATTTTTATATTTTGCTCTTTTGTTATGATGCGTAACCATAGCAACAGGATGGTTTACTAAGGGGAGCAGCTGACTAACATTGCAAAAATACAACAACTGAAGACAGAAATCCCACAGGAGTTGAAAAGGAGCCATTGTGGTTGCAGAAAAGGAGCAAAGGGGCAAGAGAGAAGGAGGAAGTTCAATCCATCTCGGCTATCCATCACAGAGTTGGATGAACTTCAAGCCCTGACAAGTACTAAGCAAGAGTATTGGGAATGCAGTATTATGTGTTTTACTCAGACATGACTGCAAGACCATATCCCCGACACCAACGTCTCTCTGCTGGGCTTCCTGACTATACGAGCAGACAGAGATTTGAAGAGCTGCAGGAAAAGGAAAGGAGGTAGATTGGCAGTGCTTGTCAACATGATGTCACCCAGCACACGTTACTGTGAAGTGTCATCTCTGCATTCCAGACATTGAACTATTGGAGGTAAGCTTCCGTCCATATTATTTGCCAAGAGAGTTCACCAGTGTTGATTTGGTGGTTGTTTACATTCCGCCCTCAGCTGTTGCTGACAATGCATGTATTGTCATCAGTTCTGTTGTTGCTAAAACGCAGACACAACACCCCAATTATTTTGTAGCAATGTCTAGTGATTTTAATCTTGCCTCACTCTCTACTACACTGCCAACATTTAAACAGTTTTTCAGCTGCTCCACCAGAGAAAACAAGACATTGGATTTGTTTTACACAAATGTCAAGGATTCATATATTTCCAAATCTAGACCTCCTCTAGGTAAATCAGATCACAACCTTGTTTTTCTCTGATCAGATTATAAACCCCTTTTGTATGAACTTCTGTGTGGACAGCATTATCCCCACCAGAACAGTGAGATGCTTTCCTAATAACAAACCAGTGACCTGAAGGAACTGCTGAACAATAAAAAAGAGCCTTTAGGGAGCAAGGCAGAGAGTTATTTAGGAGTATACAGAAGCAGCCCAAAGTCAAGATCAGAGACAGGAAGGAGGTGTATAGTAAGAAGCTGGAGAGCAAACTGCAGAGGAACAATATCAGAGATGTGTGGTCAGGGATGAAAACGATTACAGGCTTCAAGCAGAAAGAAGATCGGATAGATTGACGTCTGGACAGAGCCAATGAGCTAAACACATTCTTCAATAGGTTCAGTTCAGGAACAGACTCACCATTCTCCCCTCCTGGCCCCCACCAAACAGACATCCCACCCTCCATTGACCCACAGCTTTCCTGTTACACATCGGATGTTTTATCCTCTACCTCAGTCATGGACTCTTCTGCTTCCACTAATTTGTCTTCAACCAAATCAGGAGATGCTGCTGCTCCCTCCCCTTCCACTTTTCTGTTTCTAGAAGTCAGGTGAAGAGGCAGCTGGCGAGACTGAACCGGAACAAGGCAGTAGGTCCAGATGGTGTGAGCCCCAGAGTCCTGAAGGTCTGTGCAGAGCAGCTCTTTTGGATTCTGCAGCACCTCTTCAATCTAAGCTTGACCCAAGAGAAGATACCGCTGTTGTGGAAGACATCCTGTCAGATTCCAGTACCAATGAAAACTCACCCATCAGTCATCAACAACGACTACAGACCCTGACATCCCACATAATGAAGGTCTCATGTTGGCCCACCTGAGTAAGCAAACCAGCCCATATCAGGACACCCTGCAGTTTGCTTATTGCCATGGAGTTGGAGTTGAAGACGCCATCATACACCTGCTTCAACAAACCCACTGTCATCTGGACAAACAGGCAGCACTGCGAGGAATGTCTTCTGCTTTGTCAGAAACTCCAGAAGACTCATGTGAAGGCCTCCACAATCACCTCGATCAAATACTACCTGACAAACAGACCACACTTTATGAGACTGAAGGACTGTGTGTCTAACCAGGTGGTCAGCAGCACAGGGGTACCACAGGGGACTGTACTCTCACCGTTCCTTTTCACTCTGTACGCTTCAGACTTCCAACACAAGTCTGATTCCTGTCATCTACAGAAATACTCAGAGGACTCTGCAGTTGTCGGGTGTGTCAGAGATGGGCAAGAAGCTGAGTACAGAGAACTGGTGGACCGCTTTTTGGCATGGTGTGGAAGCAATCGTCTCATCTTGAATGCGAACAAAACAAAGGAGAAGATTGTAGATTTCAGGAGAAACACTATTAGATCAGACCCAATTTCCATCATGGGAGAAGAAGTGGAGGTGGTTGAGGAATATAAACACTTTGGTGTTCATTTAGACAGACTGGAGTGGAGACTCAACAGTGTGCTATCTACAAGAAAGGAAGGAGCACACTGTAGTTTTTGAGGAAGCTTAGATCCTTCAATGTTGCAAGCAAGATGCTGCAGATCTTCTATTAGTCTGTTGCTGAGAGCATCATCTCCTCTGCCATCATCTGTTGGGGCAGCAGCATCAGAGCCAGGGACTTAAAAAGGCTTAACAACCTGATAAAGTGGACTGTTTCTGTTCAGGGAACGACTGTGGAACCTCTGGAGACGATGATGCAAAGAGGGATTCTGCATAAAGTCAAGAAAATTATGGACAATCCTGAACATCCTCTTTGTGACATTGTCTTTGGAAAACAGAGCCTCTTCAGTGAAAGGCTTCTTCAGATTTGTTGTAAAACAAATCGCTACAGGAGATCTTTCTTGCTCACAGCCATCACCATCTATAATAACTCCTTGACAAAATGAGTTACATCAACATTTAATTTCCCTTTGGGATAAATAAAGTATTTTTGAATTTTAATTGAATTGAATAAACAGAAGGAAAAGGAAATAGTGGCACATTGTCTGAAAAACTAACTCCACCAAAAATTCTAAATCTGCAATTTTAAAATGAATGTCTAAGTCTTGGAATTTTGACAAGATTTGCTACTTTGTTTGGAATAATTTTCCTGTTCAGGACCTCACGTTTGACTCTAGAATACTTTGATAAATTATATATATAAAAGCTTCTGGTTGACTCAAAGACTGCAAGTTGCCCAAGTCCTCTGGCTTTAAAACCTGGCACAAATTATACACCTACGAGAAGACCAGTGTCAACTCAATTTTAGAACGATGTGGGGAAACCAAATTCTGGCAAAAAGATGAATAAACATACATTATTTCAATAACTCATACCATCCCATCGTTAATTGCAAATGTTGAAGATATTGGTTCAGTTCATCCACAGAACTTGACAGATCCAAACTGAAACGAACAAATAGAGCTGCAGAGAGGATTGTCAGGACTGACCTTCCATCCATCCATGAGCTGTACAGGTCCAGAGCCAATAAAATGGCTGCCAAAATAACTGTTGATCCAACTCATCCTGGTCACAGGTTATTCAGACTTTTACCCGCAGGGTAATAGTCTGAGTGCTGATGGCTAAAATGAACCAACATCTAGCCAACAGAGCTAGTTTCTCCCTCCAGGCGGTGACTCTGAGGAACACTTTACAGTCAGGGTAGCCAGCTATTCTGCTGTGGGAAAAAATACTCTCCACATACTGTTCCTGTTCTTACATTTTATTTTCTGTTATAGATTGTAGTTGCTGTTCTGCTTAATGTTACTTGTCTGCCTGTTTTTATTGTTTTTTTCTTTTTTTTTCACAAAATGTGAGCGTTCTGAAGTCAAATTCCCTATTTGTACCAAAAACTTGATGAATAAGGTTGATTCTGATTTTGTATGAGATGTTTGTGGAAATATGTTGTTTCATGTAGACCATTCAGAGGGAAATTTGCTGTCATCTTTCAGGATTTCTTTATATTTCTCAGAAAACTGGTCTGTCTCACCTTGGGGCAAATTTGCTTGGACATTCTCTGTTGACAGCACGTTAAATTGTCTTGTTATTGAAAAGTGCTTTATAAATAAACTTGCCTTGTTTGCCAGACTTGTTTCACAGTTTTGTTAGTAACTTACTTTATCTCTCTGTAGAATGATGGACTTCAAATATTTTGGAAATGTGCTTCCCAGACTGTTGGGGAGCAGTAGTTGCTTCTCTTAAAATTATTGCCGATGACTTTGCTCTGCGTGCCTCGTAGTGGTAAGCAACCAAAACTGCTTTTATGGATATGGCCAAGACTGATGGTCGGTTAATTCAGTGCATGAGGTTCATGGCCAATTCAATGATTGCCAGTTAAGATTAATGGATAGGTATGCCCCGAAATCACTTTGTCAAAGCTGCTGATTGTTTGTGGCAAAGAGAAAAGCAAAATGCATGATTAACTAAAGACTCTATATTACACCTAAAATCTTCATTTCAAGAGGGTTTTAACTTTTTGGTAAGCATCTTGCCCTGAAAATGTTTTAAAAAGTATCCATCTGCAAATTTGTGTGATTCTTGAACTCTGGTCGGGGGAGCACAAAATCCTTGCAAGAGCAGTAAATGGCAACCAGGCCATTTTTGGACATCCCTGAGCTAAATTGAAACACGTGAATAACTGTATCATGTTTGCATGGAAATGTGTGTTGAAGGGGGAAGCAATTATAATGGTACGTACCTACAGGAAGATGCACCCCGTATCTGCTTCTGTAAGCACACGAACACAGCTCCATGAACGAATCTGATCATGCTTTCTCATGAATGCATTCACACAATCGCACATACACGAGCAGCATCAGCTGCGTGAAATGACTGTGTGTCACATTGCAATTCAACACCATTCAGACCCACAGCTGCACTTATGCTGAAAAGTAGTCTGTCGTCAAGGCTTTTTATTTGACAGCTGTTCCAAAAAGACTCCAGTCCTATCTATTGCTTTTATATTATCAACATGCTTCTTTCTTCAACACGCTCTAACACTTGGAGGGCTTAAAGGATAAGGGAAATAGCGTATCAGTTACTCAAGCTCTGTGAAAATGCATGTAATGCTCTTCATAACCTCATTGTTAATAGAAACAAATCCAAGAGCCACTGCAGCGAGGGCTACATATCCCCCATAACTTTTATGGAGTGACGGTCATTTCAATGCCGGCGCTCGGCAGCTTCTATCTTCTCCAATTTTATTTTTGACCTTTCAATAAATTCACCTCCTTTTTTGCATCAGCCATCGGTTAGAGAGAGAGAGAGAGAGAGAGAGAGAGAGATGTTGAACATTTTAAGTTGAAAGGTTGTAATTGAAGGAGTGCCTGGAGCAGAGAGGAGAAATTATAGGATGTTCATTTTTTATCCTGATACCCATGAGAAAGACAGAGATAAGAAGCGTGTAAGGACATCCTGCATGGCTCACTGCAAGATGAAAAAAAGAAAACAAAGCAGGTCCAGTTCACTACATCAGCTCACCAAAGATATATAGGACAGTACGTATACAACTCAAGTTGGTGTTCTATTGTATTTCTCATCCATGAAATTGTACACAGTAAGCACAGATATTGGTGGTGGTGTCGAGGGAAGGGGGTTTACTTTATCGCCTTCTGCGATTAAGAAAGCCTCACCAGAGAGTGGCCGGCTCTCCTTTCCATTGCCATACAGGAGTAATTTGAGAAAGCTAGCCTGGAGGCGGTCCGTTAACAAGCTCCTCCACATCACCATATAGTGCACAACGCTGGAAGCAGCTGGCCTTAAGTGGCTGCATGTCATTCTAAAGACCAACTGACAAACACACAGAGTCACATTCAAATCCCAAACTCTGAAATTACATTCTGATAAATGAAGCTACACAAATAGTCGGCGGAAACTAGGGCGCGTTCATTCTTGCTGTCTGCTAGGACCATGCCTCTTCAAAGGTGGTACAGGTTCATACCATCTTTGGCTGTTCTATATGAAAAGTTCTGCATCCCTTTGGACACAAGATGTAACTTTGTTGTATTCTGGAGCAAAGAAATTACCATCTGAAACCAAAAGCTGTCATGATCCTGGGGTGTTTGAGTCCTGATTTTCTTTTGGGTTTTAAATCTTCCTTGTTATGCGTTTGTCTTATTAGTTAATCGTTTCTGTTCAGTTTTCCATGTTTATTTTTAGCACTTGAGTGTGCAGCAGTGGTGCAAGAGATAGGGAGTTTGTCCTGTAACGGTTGGGTTGCAGGTTCAATCCCCTGCTCCAACTGTCTCAGTCGTTGTGTCCTTGGGCAAAACACATTACCTGCTGGTGGTGGTCAGAGGGTCTGGTGGTGCTGATGTATGGCAGCCTCGTCTCTGTCAGTCTGCCCCAGGGCAGCTGTGGCTACCATATTGTTCGCACTATAAGGTGCACTTAAAATCCCTAAATTTTCCAAAAATTATGTTGGCTCTTATCTATGATCACCGTTGTGCTTACTGACTGATTTTATGTGGAGCAATTCGCTCATAAATCTGTTAAAATGTACGACCTTGGTTAGCAATGAAACCGCTCTGCTCAATGGATATTAGGAGCATTACGGTACACCTGATAGGACCCCTGAGCTGTCTACCAGACCACCTGACTGTAATGTCTAAACTAGAAGTGCATTCATGTAAGGCAGCCCGGAGTACGCGCTAGCAACAATAAACCTAGTAAGTTAATTCTATATAAAAGTTACGTTTATTTTGGCCTTATGTCAGAAACAGGGCAGTGTAGTCCAGCTACTCTGTCCTCCCGACAGAGACGGATTCCCTCTCAGGAGGGGTGTTGTGATATTACACACTTGGGAAGGATATATGATGCGACTTATAATCCGGTGTGCCCTATGGTCTGAAAAATATGGTACTAACCAAGGCTTTGAACCGATTTTTTTCCCCAATCGGTTCGTTCCGAACAGAAACGGAATTATAACGTTTCCGGTTATGAGTTCCACCAATAAATTGACGTTCCCGAACCGGTTAGAACAAAAAAATACTGTTCCCGGAACGGTTAATTTCGTTCCTGTCAGCTGTTTGGAATGAGCATTTTACTTAACGATGGATCGTAATCAGTGACGGACTGGGATTAAAAAACGGCCCTGGCCTTTTCACCAACCAGCGGCCCACATGGGAACACGCACGCACGTGCCCGCAACACACAGATATAACTTCACATGCACGGAAATAACACGCAAGTTTGTAGCCCCATTGGTGTTGAACTCTAACTTTAATATGCATGAAAACTGAACCAAGAGGCATTTCAGTGTTTCCCGCAGGAATTTGTAAAGTTTTGCGCGGACCGAGGGGGGGGGGCGTATCCATGTGTTTTTTTCCCTGCCATTCAGTATATGCACGCGCGAAAGCAGCAACAAAAAAACGCGTGTTAACGTCAAATAAACATGCAAGCATACCGAGTTTGTTTGTTTGTTTGTTTGGGTTTTTTTTTGGAATGTTGGCGAGGCGGTAGCGTGAGTTTGGCGAGGCGGCCGCCTCGCCAAGACAGCGCTGCGGGATACCCTGCATTTGGCTTATTAGTGGGCCGAGAGATAATGTAGGCCTACAATGAACAGGGTGAAAGGGGCCGCGCACACCCGACGATCATGCCGAATGCCAGACCGTCCAGTCCGTCACTGATCGTAATTTACCTCTTATTTAAGATGTATAGCTCTAGTGGAGACACCGCTCTCGCTCCATTCAGTCAGCGAATGTGTGATGTGATGTCACACAGGAAGTGAACCTCAGCCGTCATGGTAACGTGCGCAGGAAAATAATTACTTTTTTTTTTTAGTTAATTAGGCAACGAAAACTTTGAGGAACGAAATAAAACCGGTATTAACCGGTTACCATTATTTTTAAATAAGTGTTCTAGTTCCAGAACATAAAAAATAATAACGTTTCCGGTTTCGTTTCTGTTCCTTGAACCGGTTCAAAGCCCTGGTACTAACACAGCTCACCTCAGCCAGCGTGTGAATGTGTGTGTGAGTGACTGACTGTGGTGTAACGGGGTGGTCGGTCTTCATAAAGCGCTATACAAGTACAAGCCATTCACCATTTCCGATTTACTGTTTCCCTTGATAGCTTCTTTGTGATCCAGTTCTGAACATTTTGTGTTAATTAGTCTGTTTTTCCTGCTTGGCCTTCCTTCTCAGCTGCTCCACATATCCCCTGACTGGCACGCCTTTGGTCAATTTCATCCACCATACCTCACACGTTGCCCTGCGTGTTCTTTAAGTTCTGTTTATCCCTTCGCTGCCCTGCATTTGGGGTCTACTTAAACCGAACCACAACAGAAATTTACATTTATACCCATGGTCAGTTCATATTTAATGCTGAATGCAGCTTTTGATTTGCATAAAGAAGTGATTAAAGAGGAAACCGTCAAACGGTGATGGTGGGGTTTCTGTTCCTTCCCCTTTTCCACGGGTATGTCACATTCACAACGGTATAATTTATCTGCCTTGTAGCCAGCGCACATATCAAAACAGTGGCAACATTTCAGTGCATTAAAAATATATGGGCAGCAAACCGCGACACATCACAACACCATTCAAGTCAAAACCACCATTCAATCTGATTTAGCCTCTCTTTTACGGGGCCTTTTATCCTGTTTTTCAGTGCAATGAGCCCCAGTGTACAACATTTTCTATGCGACTATTGTCCTCATCAGCCATGTAAGCAGGAAATACATTTTCTGGTTTATGAACAGTAGAAAAATAATGGGTCTTTATGCTTACAATCTGGAAAATGTAAACTTGACTTTTATGGGTTACAAAAATGGCTCCGTTATGATAAGAATTATAGTACCAATAAAGCAGCTTTGGTCTGGTGAAAATTATAAGACTGAATGACTTGAAAAATAATGGAAGAACACCTTCTGACAGATCAGAATAGCATGCGTCACATTGAATACGGGTCAACACCTTAGCCAACATGTCTTTATTCAGGAATATTAGCTAAGCCACCTCCCTCCATCCATTTTCTCTAAGCCACATGATCACAGCAAATCTAACTCAACTGGACTGATGGTCCTAAAACCTTTTCAGTCTTTACTTTGTCATGTAGTTCACAGTTCGAGCTGCTACAGAGAAAAATAAACAGGAATGTCAACAGGGAAAAACCCTCACAGAATTTGTTTTTTTTCTTGGACTGGCTGGATTTAAAATCTGATGCATCCTGATTTCATCACTAAACGACATCTGTGCCTGTGCAAATTTTCAGTTATTATTGCAACATCAAATAGGCTTAAATCTGAGGCAACCGGACTTTCGTTCAGCTCTTTCTGAAAATGTTTCAACACCTATCCAGGAGTCTTGGTCAGTTCTGGTGGCTCACACTGAGCAACCTGCAGTTGGTGCGCTGCTGTTTTTAAGGACATGGAGGCCCATCCTCCTTGGCACATTCTCAGTCAGAGGCCAATCAATGACCCACCAGCACTGTCCTGGGTTGTTAGAAGCTATTGCTTGGTGTGAGTGGAGTACTTGGTCACCTGAACCATGATGAGATGCTGATGTAATCTCTCTGGAGGACAGAGCTGTAAACACTGGGGAATCATCCCCTTCTGTTCAGTGATTTTTTTTTCTCTTTTGACCAAAATGGCTTCTTTCACACCTTTTTCAAACATGTGTTCTCTCTGGTCTTTCACTCCAGTCAAAGGTTTGCTGTTTTTAGCACTTCTCATTATTCTGTGCTTTATTTTACTCTATTTAGACCAACAGGAGTAGAATAGAGAGCAACCCGCTGCAGAGCTTAGCGGGCGGAATAAGGTAGGGCGTTTAACGTGTTTCAGTCTGATGTTATATATGCATTTGAGAATGTAACCAGGTGAATGTACCTGCCTGTGTAAATGCTTTGAATAGTGGGTTTGACTAAAGTAGCGTTATATAAATTCAGTCTATTTACTTCCCTGAAGGACCATGTCTGCTCCTTATTGAACACTTTGGTCCCTTCATGGGTCTCAACAGCATCTGTATCCCTCTTACTCCATGCCTGACATTCTCCTCTATGCATATACAGTAAATGTCGTTTAAAACCAGGCAACTTAAATGTAATGAATTGGGCTAAAACTGCCAGTGTATTCTGATGGCAGCTGGCTCTGTTTGAGCCTACATGATTGTCAGCTGGCACTCAAGAGTACTACTCAATAAAATAACCCATTAGATGCCTCTCTGTGTTGTTTTGTTGACCAGTTTGCTCTTTTCCTGCTGTACTGCTCCTTTCTTATGAGAGGAAATGTTCTGCAGCACAAATGTTGCCTGAATGCAGCCAAAATAAGGAGTGAAAAGACAACTTCCAATGGTAAAAAGCAGAGGAAAACGGGGGATTTTGCATAAAAAGTAAGAGGAGCCCTCAAAGGCAGAATTACTTGTCAATTTGATTTGCAATTACTCCCCTCCCCACCCCCTCATTTTCAGCCAGCGTTTGAAGTTGATTGGCCTCCTGGAGTAGAAAGTTCTGAAAAGGCCCTGACTAATACTGACCTCCAGGCGAGCGCTGTTCGACCTGGCAACCCATCAGTCATGCAATCCATCCTTGTCAGACATCAGACAACAGATGTCGCTTCCTGTTGGCTCCATCTAACCCATCAACCCTTGACCCTTCCACCACATGGACTGAAACTTGTTCAGAGGCTTAAATTAAGCACACAAACGTCCAAAAGACATGAATATAGACACGCACGCGGTTGCATGGTAGAACAGACATCTCACACATTCTTCGGATGTCTCTTCACAGCCAAAAAGACAACCAGCAGACCATCCCTTTAACACCCCTTCATCAGGCAGCTGCCTTAAAGACAAATCTAATTAACCTGATGGAGCCAAGCCCCGTAATGCAATAGAGACTTAAGCTCAGAGATCACCACTGATGGAGAACTAATGCCGTCCCTCCAGCCCAGCAGATGACCAGGGTGTGCATTTAAACGGGGAGATTTGATTATCCTGTGTTTGTAATTGGCTAATGTGTGAAATTGGAAAGAATGTGAGACAGCAAGAGGGAATATACCAAGAGTCATCCGTCCCTGGCTGTTAATTTCAAATCTGACGCACAATAACAAAGGAAAATGCATGAAAAATGGCTCTATTGTTGTCAATAAGAAAGCCTGTCAGCGCTATCATAAATACCAACTGTAGTGAGCTGTGGCAGCCTGATAATAATTAGCAAGAAATGTTTCTGACACCTTTTGTTTTGACTTTGTCTACAAGCATCAGACCAATAAAAAAACCTGTGGAACTGAAAGGGAATATTGAATGGAAGAGCTGAGAGGCAGATGGGAAATTGAATGAATTCTTTCTGCCTTTTCAATCTCAACTGTCTCAAACTATTTTCTCCCCCAAGAGCCTTAATTTTCCCCAGTCAATATTAATCTCTTGGCGGTGACATTTGCAACACCGTATTTAGATTAGATTTCTTGATTTGCTTTACGATATGCAGCAGCGGGCTGTCGTTCCACTTTTTTTTCTTCCTTTTACGACTTCTAGATGAAATCACAGTGCTACAGTTGAGCCATCGCCATGGTTTTTATCATCAGTACAGGGAAATAATGAGTTAACAGACAGATGTTGTTAATGAACTGTCTGTAAATGAAAACAAATTGGTTCAGATTTACCTTTAAACTAAAACATTTGTGATACGATGGTTTTCAAGCCTGATTTACTCACTGTAAGGCAAGGCATGTTTATGATTTATTTCAAAGTGTTTGAAAGTAAAATAAAGGAGCAGATGTAAACACAGATTAAAAATGGAATACAAATATACACATCAAGACAGAGTAAATTAAAAGATCAATTGAAAAAAAAACAATGTAAGCATCACATAAATAGAAACAGTTAAATGCTAAAGTGAAAACAAAATAGAAACTGTAGGCCTCATCCACAAGGAGACAAGATTAGTTGTGTCCACAAAGGTATTTTGTCGTTTAGTTATTACATCCACACAGATAGAAAAATGGCAAAATGACAGTTTTGTATTTCTGCGTGTAAATGCTACAGTCAACTAGAGAACCACGTGCTTTTGGATTCACCTGAGAAAGGAACGAGAAGGATAATCTGCAGAAAGTTTTGGAAAAGACTTTGATTGTCTGTGCATGTCTGGTGTTTTTTGCATGTTTCTGTAGGAGCGGCGCTGTGTCACCAATAACTTGGGATACCTGCAGTGGATAGTGCTGCGTATTATCATGTGGATGCACATTTATTCTTAATCATTTATGAAACTTTACCATGTTTGTCATGTGTGGACGGCCCTAAGTTTAACCTTTAGCTGCAATGATCACCAGAAGGGGTCTAGATGGTTCATACAAGACCAGTCAACCCTGTATGAATCATTAATACCATTTTAAATTATATTCTTTTGACAAACAGGGAGCCAGTGATTTAAGGACTGGACAAATGCAGTCCATTGTCCAGGTGTTGATCAGAACTCTGACAGCAGCATAAGTTAACTCACCAAAAAAAATGCAGTTATGGTTTTATTATTACATAGATCCGTGTGGCACATCATCCTGAATTGATCATATCAGTCAGCCCACATAGTTAGAGTGTAGTTCAACCACTAAGGAGATCAACCAGTCAAATATTAGGGCCTATTTGATGAGCCCCAGTGACAATTAAAGTTTTTTCATAGTAAGCGGCATCACAGAAAAGCTAAAATAATGACCTAATTACTGAATTAGGTGTATATGAGTGTAACATTTAATGGATTTATATTTTAGTCATTGATTTATAAAAAAAATTCCCCAAGGAACGCTCATGAAAAAAACACATCAGAATTGTAAAATTCTGCCATGTAAAATAAAGGCATTTTAATAATTTTGGTGTCTGGAAAATGTCTGGAAATGTTTGGATTATCGTAGTTGATTTGAGATCTGAGCCAATCATTCCACCCTGGAAAAAGTGTGGTTCAAATAAATCATTAGAAGTCCATAACTAATACAAAATTCATGCTCATCATGACTGGATGTGGTCTCCTTGCTGCTACATACAGTATATTGTGTATATGGGTATTATTGTAAAGCTCAATAAAGCAACTGTGTAGTTTCTACACTAATTAGAAAAGCTAAATATGTATCACCATTATAAAAAAATAATAATTGCAGTTTGATTCTCATTTTTTACTGGTTTCCAATTACTACTGTAAATTACAGATGCACCATTTATCTTTTTTCTGTACATTCTTCTATCAAAATAGTATCTGACATTATTTCACACAGCACGGCATAATTTACAGTCACATAAAAGCAACCCCCAATATAGTTTAAATATTTTAATACACTGCTAAGTGAAATATATGCTTTATTTTTAAAAAGTTAACAGCTTTTAAAAGCAGAGTTGAAGGTTGATATGAAAAAAATAATTGTCCCCATCAAGGTCAGGATTACAGCATGATGACATCACCGCTTGTTAAACCATATTTTTCACACTGTATTATACTGTGACACATGCAGTATATGTCCAGTTAATCTTTTATGTTACACAATCTGGCGGGACAATAAATAGGCACTTACGCGGGCATGATTGAGAAAATGCATGCTTCAGCCTTTATCCACTTGAGGAAAATAACCAATATAGCAGAGCGTCATAATGACAGGAAACCGCCCATTCATCAAAATGAGCAACGGTGTAATTTCTTCGCTCATCAAGCACCACTGGCCCATTGGATGAGGGACTTTATTACTGATGGCACTTTTGTGAGCAGGGTAGAGTTATGTCTACGCAATATCAGGTTGTAGAATTAATGTATAAAATCTGCCAGCCACTCTATATGGGCTCTAAACATCTAAAAGTCACAAATGGGCATGAAAACGTGGTAAATAAGAATGGGTAATGAATGGAAAAATAATTTGTGTCAAGGAAATGGCAAGCCACACTTATGTTTAAGCATACAAATAATTAAATGGCTGTTTAAATTGTTCCTTGTAGAAAAATCTTGATCTTAAAATGGGCATTTATTTTCTTTCTGAACAGGCCTCGCTGTTATTAAATAGCCTTATATGTGTAAAAGGTCTAAGTCCAATATTTAAATCTTCATTAATATCAAACATTTGGTATAAACAGTCATTTTCAGATCTATATGCTAATTGGGAGCAACAATATTTAGATGATGACCACGTTACATATTTCTGAGAGGTTAGTTGTACTTTTGTGGTAAATTTAACGTGAGCATCAACACGTATTAAAGCCCCCCTCTTTCTTCTTTGTCTCTTCCTCAGATAAATCTGCGGTTGCCACACAGTATGTCCGTGTAAAAACAAGTAAACAAGTGAAGTCCTTAGTCGTCCACTACATACGTTTATGAATCAAATGAAATACAACAGATTTCGTAACAGATTTCGTAACTTCTTGTTTTTGCTTCCGGACCACATATTTGCTTCAAGATATTACATCAAACATGCAGGATTGCTCTTTCTATATGTTGCCACAATCACGAGTAGCAACAGTTGTGGAACATGACTTCAAAAACAACTCAAACTAACTTCCCACTAGAGAGAAAACTACCTCACCCACAAAATCCTGTAATCTTCTCATCCATAAACAGACAGTTGTTGAAAACATCTGTCTTCATTAAGGATAATTCAACATAATCAAAACCTTTAATAAGAAAAGAATCCTATGTGATCTTTTTCCAAAAATGCTATTTTGTATAAATCACCACTATAAATAAATAAGGAAACGATGCAGTTTATTGAAAGTGCAAATCCTTTTTGTTTGTGTTTTGACTGTTGAGACGTTGGATGCGGATTGTTGATTGACTCTAGGTTTTTAATCATCTTATTCCTTTTTATTAGGTCTTTGGATATTTTACTTGTAATCACAACCTTTTATTGTACTTTTAAATAGTCCAAGCTGAGCTCTTTTGAGCGATTCATATTGCTTCGTTGTCTGTTACAGTCTCTGATCTTTGGGACCGGTTGCCGGACATTGCCGGGTCACCAAGTTCAGAGCACATGCAGAAAATAACAGCTTGGGTTTACATAGAAGCTGAGAGCTCTTCAGGAGACAGGCTTCGCTTTAATGAGAAACATTTTATCACAATATTGCGATGTCTTATTAGACACCTGGGAAACAATTACAAAGCAAAAATGTAAACCGCCTCAACAGTGCCTTCATAGTGCCTTCACAGTAGGAGAGCAGAGGTCTAATCACCAATAATAGCTTATTTAGCGCAGCGATAGGTAGGAAAATGGAAAAAAAGGGGCCTGCTCATATGCCGCATGTGTTGAGCTTCTCGGGTTGAAAAATGCTGACAGACAAGGCTACAAAATAAATTTTCCCTTTCTACCCACAGCCTCAGTCACATGATGCATAAACACAGGAGCGCACGCAGCAATTTCCTCCTTCAATCTACCGTCCATTCAGCGCGGCAGTGGTGTGCCAGTGTGTTGGGGTTTAAAATAATGGGTTGCCTGGTTGGTGGCGCTGGGGTGGCTGACAGGGCGCCTCACATGTATTAAAGTACTACAAGCACACTGATGAGGCCCGCTGAGAGACTAGCAAACGGCCTCATCCGGGGGAACAGCTTCACTCATTGCAATGGGGCTTGATGAGAGGGGATGTGATTCACGGTTCCTGTCGGCGCTCCAGCGTGGATTTCTCCATTTCACGTTTAAGTCGCATGTTTTCCCCAAAAATGGGCCGATGGCGGTGGGACAGGAAGCTGTAGATTTAACTCACACCAGATGGCCTTACGTTGTAAGTGTTCTGTCGGACGTTGTGAAGAGAATCCCTCACAGATACCTGGCCTGTACTGTATGAGTTTTACCGTCAAGCTGAACGCGCTGGTGCTTAATCTGATACTGTAAAGAGACCCTGAGCAGTTAGAAATGTCTGCCTTAACCTGTGACCTTGTTCCAGCAACAGATTTTGTTTCCTATTGTCCAAATCAGATAAAGATGTTCAGCATGTCGGGTTCCTGCATCTGTCAGCTACAAATCACCATTAGGTATGTTTTCATACCACTTCTGTCGCTGTTACCAGCCTCAGCCTGACACGTGAAACGTCGCGTCAAACCCTCAGAACAACAAGCTTTTTTAAATGGCTAGTCTGACAGATTTGTCTTAACTTAAAATGTACATGAAAGTGTTCAAGCTGTACTTCTACATGTCTGGTATGTCAGCACAAAGGGGATCCAAAGACCTGTTAAATAAAAATGTTTTTTCCCAGTCTTCTACTTATTACAATGTCTTATCCTTCTCTTTTAGTGCACCTCAACTGGTTTTTCATGAAAGCCCGTACAGCCATGGTGAAGACAAAACACTGGGAGGATGAAGTTTCTTGGCAGCCTGAATGTGGAAGTTGATCACCCTAACACTTGTGTGCAGGATTGTGAGCCACACTGAGACTTGTACTCTAATGTAAAAGTTATAAACAAAGGAACCAGAGAAATGTATCACTCCACTAATTGCTAATGGCTTCAGACTCTTTCATGCAGCGTGTTTCCAAGGAATGCTGGAAATCAGCCAACTACGGGTCAGCAACACTTTGCCAGCCGGCATAAACTGTATCTTCATGACGGAAATACTGCTGAGACTATGGTCTTTGGCATGTACAATAATTTGTAAAATAAAAAATACCCAGCCCCCCGATTGTTTGGAAGATGAAATATAAAGAACAGACTTTATCTGTCTTTTACTGTGGTATTGAACATCTCCCCTAGCTTCCTAAACCCCATCCACTGTCTATAGCCACATTATTGGTACCTATCATAAGAGGTCATGAGAGGCGGGTTGCACCCTGGACAAGAGTTCCTCTCCTTGTTCTGTTTCAGGCTGAGCTTTGGATCATTAGGAAACCTTGTTCTAGTTTAAAATTCAGGTTTAAACAGCAACCATGTTCAGAGGAGCAGTACAAATGACGACCTGATGTTGGTGATGGGTGGCACAGACGTATTGCACAGTCAGCCCCCCCCCCCCTCCCCCAGGGCAGCTGTGTCTACTAACATTGCTCCCCACTGTCAGCTTGTGAATGACCGAATGTAGCGTAGAGTGCTTTGGACTCCTCTGGAATTGATAAAGTGCTATACAAGTACAGACCATTTACCATTTACCGTTTACCTTCCACTGAGATGATAACCTTATCAGAACATTATCAGGATGGAGCTTTGGTGGATGTAACTTTATTTTATCGTGATCAAATGGTTTTTGGGGCTTTTTTTATAAGCATGTAACATGGCTACATACCTTCAAGGGGGAAATTATTCATTTTATTCTCTTTGAAGATGCATAAGATCCCTTGTAAAAAACAACAACTTGGTGTCTGATTAGTGAAATTAGTGAAAATCTGCCCAAAACAGCCACTCACCCTGGAGATTAGACCCCATTAGACCTCTCACCGCTCGCTTTTTCCTCTGCGTGGAGATTCTGACCCGATGGAGAAAGAGTTTTGTTGCAGTGTTGACCACTGCTGACCTAGAGAACCATGCTACAGTTTTTGTAAGCAAACTTATCTAGTCTACAATATTTAGCAGACATAACTGGTGCTAAAAATTTAATTTATTATGTCTCTCAGTAAGCTTTATATACTTTTGAAGAAATTTGAGAAATGGAGAAACTTTGTTACCTAATTTGAATAAACATTTAGCCAGTGGTAGCACATGCTTTAATATTTATTTTATTTTTGTTCTTATTTTTCTGTAACATATTTATTTATATATTTATTGTCTGGAATGTGTTAGTAAAATTGTTGGCATGTAAAGGGAAACTGTGAAACTCCTACAAAGAAAGCCTTACAGACTTATCGATGATCGCTAAGCTGTGGAAAGACTGGCGAGATGTGACAATGCTAATGCATTCAGGAATGAAGAGCTTTGGTGTTTTTATTCTTCCATCCATCCATCCATCCATTTTCCAAACCGCTTTATCCCTCATGGGGTCGTGGGGGTTGCTGGTGCCTATATCCAGCGTTCACTGGGCGGGAGGCAGGGTACACCCTGGACAGGTCGCCAGTCTGTCGCAGGGCAACACAGAGAGACAAACAGGACAAACAACCATTCACACACAGACTCACACCCTAAGGACAATTTGGAGAAGCCAATTAACCTAACAGTCATGTTTTTGGACTGTGGGAGGAAGCCGGAGTACCCGGAGAGAACCCACGCATGCACAGGGAGAACATGCAAACTCCATGCAGAAAGACCCAGGGGTGCACTTGAACCCAGGACCTTCTTGCTGCAAGGCAACAGCGCTACCCACTGTGCCACTGTGCAGCCCTTTTTATTCTTATTTATTAAATTACATTTTTTTGTCGGGGGGTCAGAAGAAGTTCAAGGCATACTTCCCCTGGCTCAGATCAAGGGGGTTAGCTTTTATTTGAGCCAGAGGGGTTGGGTTTGAGGGTGGAAACACTAATCTGTCACGCCCTCAATACAAAAGGCCATATCAAAATCCTTTGATGTCTGGTTCTGTTCTTCAGTGTCACGCCTGTTGGCTAATGGGTTAATCAGCTTTCACTTCGAGCTCAGATTTGGAGAAACATACAAATATGACAAGCTTGACCCTCACATCCAAAGGCGGAGGTGGGAGGTGTAAACATCAGCTGGCAGGACGTCTGCACAATAAACCTTTCATGACAAAAACATTAGACGAGAGAGAAAGCAGCTGGCAGCGACAGAAGCGGACCAATATCGGTCATCAGGAGGTTTTTGGGTCAATCAACTTAATACTGACTTATTTTACGCAATATATTTTGTCAACAATTGTAATTGAAAGCCTTTAAGCTGAGCATTCTTTCACACGTATGGACACAAATCTTGATCCCATATTTCAGCCATGTCGGGTTCATGCAGAGTTCACCAATAAAGAGTGGAGTTAAATTATGAGCCAAAAAAAAAAAACGCAGCACATATCGCCTGCGAGGCTGAGTGGTCTGGTTTGCCCCCAGTAAATATCACATTTTATCTCGCTCCAATTAAGGCATGGTGCATAACGTCATGAAAAAGTCTCCACTTTCACACCGAGAGCTTAAATCGCTAAAACTTGCCTGTTCTTCTATCGCTCTTCTGTTGACTTTATTTTATGTTGTTGTTCTAATTATCAGTAAAATGTTGTAAAATGATATACTTCATTTAAAAAAAATCACTTTACTGCTTCCAGGTTTAGCGTTGTTGTTTTTTTTTACAGTGCTGGTAAAAGTTATGAATGCCATGACTTAATAGTGATGGATTAATAACGTTTCTCTCAGTATTATTGGATTTGTGTTCATTTTTTGAAAGAGTTGCTCTAACATACTGAATGAAAAACTAGAGACAGGAATAATTTAGCAATTACAAATCTAAGCAAACAAAAATCACATTCAGGGTTCCTTAAAGCTCCATTCTCAGGTCACTTTTGTTTAACATCGATTTGCTCCCGATGGCTCAGATTATGAAGTGATAGGTATTTTTTAACAACATACGGTCATGATTCACCGCTTTACATCTTTGTGTAACCACATGTGCACAGTCCCTTACCGTGACTAAGTAAATCTGCTCACCATTTCCTTTATTGGAAGTTTCTGCAAATTTAATGCAGAAAAAAAAACTCTCATTGAAGGTAAAAATCATAAAGTATGCAAGAAACGTAGTCGGAGTCGTTACGGAGACAGACCTAAATTTGATTGTCCACCAAGTAAATCGACCTATCATGTTAAAAACATTGTAGAAAAAAAAGGTTTCATGGAAAAGGAAACTGGCCGTCGAAAGTATAAACACTCACATTAAAAGGTCCCGTTTGCTGACATCAAAACGCTGACGTTGCTCTAAAACTGATGAAAAGTGCACTGGCTTTTTATTGTTAACAGAATTTAATTTAAAATCACGCTGTTGGTCTAGAAAGCATTGAATGGCCCTGGGCCTAAACAGTTTTCAGGGTCATTTGTAAGTTATAAACCAGGTAGACCCATCAGGTCTTCTGAAACCTGTTTACTCAGAGATCCCAAGACCAGTTCTACACAAAGAGAGGAAGCATCTAGTTTTTATGATCCTCAGCTCTGAAACAAACTCTGGAATGCTGTAATTTACCAAAAGCTATCCATTTAAATTAGGAGTGCAAACATTTCTGTTTATATCAGTTTTCACATAAAGGTCAAACATAATTATATCTGTTCATTTGTAACATGTTGTTTTTTATTATTATTATTATTATTATTATTATTATTATTATTATTATTATTTTGACAATAACTTTTAATGTTTCTTAATTTTTTTTTTGCAAAAGTCAACTTCTACAGTTTTTAATGTGTTTGTTTTTACTGTAACCTTTACCTTTGGTCTTGTTTTTGCTGTAAAGTACTCTGAATTACCTTACAGATTAAGAGTGGCTTGGCACACCTAGCATGCCTGGTTGATTGCTCTGGGTCTCTGTGTTGTGCTGTTACGGACGCCTGGTCCATCCAGGCTGTACCTGGGTTGCTGCTCAGCGGATAATTGGAAAGGCTCCGGCCTTCCTGTGACCCCAACTTGACTAAGCAGGTACAGAAAATGGATTGATGGATCGAAGACTATGGATGAGCTGCACGGTGGGTCCAGTGGTTAACACTGTTGCCTCTCAGATAGTACATGGTAGATCCCAGTGTTAGCTGTGGCCTCTCTGTGAGGAGGCTGTTCTTCCCGTGCATTTGTCCTCCAAGATTTTAAAATTCATATCAGAAAGAATAGTGACTTTGATCATTGTTGCTTTGCTGGAAATATAAGAAAAAGGTTTTTTTTTGCATAGTCTTACAAACTAAACAGTAATAGAAATACCCAATTATACAAACAGATATTTCAGGGTTGAGCGAAATGCCTCGTTGACGTTTCAAGTGAAGGAGGTCAAGACTGGCAATAAGCTCGAATGGCTTTGAGATGTTGTTGAAAAATTTATCAGCACAAGGAAAACGGCTAAAGTGTTCCTGTCGGAGCCGGCGCAGGCCCTGTCGCCGTCTTGTCACTCACACTGTCCCACAGCAGGAGCCCAAACAGCTCAGCACTGAAAGGAAAGGAAAGGAAAGGAATGCTTCTGGGAGCTTTGGATTCATTATTTAGCAGAATAACACACTGAAGAGGCGGCTCATTGTAAGGGAGAATCCAGCTGCAAGTTAAAGTTTTTCCTCCTGCCCTTAAGCCGAGGCTAAACTGAACGTTGATCCGTTTTACAGTGCAGCGAATTCATCCATGAGATAGGTTTTTGGTTGTACTTCAGGAGCAGAGGTAAGATGTTTGTTGTTTAATTTTTAGCCTTCATTTCAGCCTGTGATATAAATCTTGTTGCACACCCACACACACATGAGTCCCTGCTATGAATTACTGCTTTCTCATTTGCTTGAAATGCTGTTTGCAGCACAGGCAGTAACGACTAAATGCACTCATACGATGATGTCATTTTTTTTTTACATGAGAAAGTCATGTCAAAAACAGCCATAAGTGACACGCCGGAGACAGATGCGGACACCTTTAACAAGCCGACACGTTTCCACCTTCGCGTACGACCCATCGGGTTGGCATCAGCACTCTCAGCTCTTGTTTCTCCCCCATCATTAATCTGCGGTTTCTTTTTTTTTCTTTTTTTCCCGAAGCTCTCCGACTTCACATGTGAGCCGTCAATCTTGTCGTCGCTTGCACTAATCCCCCCATTTTAATGCTTGTCCACATTGGGCTCGGCCACATTAAACCGATGATTAATGATGTATTGATTGGGCTGTTTTCTAGCAGTGAGCCAAGGTGCTGAGTTGACGGCACACTCGCTTATCTGAGCCACCCAGCTTGCCAGAGGAGAATGTTTCCTGCAGGGAAATAAAAGCCTGGTACACACTGGAGAGCCGAGGCGCATTTGTACCACTTTTGTTTTCAAGCCTTGCAAAAACAAAGTCCCAGTGAAACTTTAATTTGTTGTCATGATGGATATGTCACACTGTCAAATTCATTCATTCTTTCCTGTAATTATCTGCTGTGCTTTTCATACTAATTTAATATTAAATGAAAAAGATGAAGCACAAAAAAAATATCTGGTTTTATTCGGTATTTTTTCTCTACTGGATTGTTTTAAAAATGGCATATTTTGCTCATCTTCCAAATGGAAAGTCCTTCCAGGTTTGAAAGCCAGGAGGTTTTACTAAATGTAGAAATGCTTTGTAGAAATCTTTAGGAGGAATATTTTTTATTTTCCTTTTGTCAAGCTTGCATGTTTTTAGAAATTACATATTAGTTTTAATTGGAGTAAAACATGTTTTGCTTGTGCTTTTTATTTTTATATATTCATGTTAAAATATTGCTCTTTCAGTTGCATTTTTATCCCCCGCAACGTCTCCAGAAACTCCATCTTCGTGAACTTTTGTTCACACTCCAATCTGCCATAAAGCTGATGCTTTGGCCTCTTTTTTGTCCGCTCCACCTTTCTTTGCTGTGGTTGTTTGTTTGGACTCCCTGTGCCGTATTTATCAAGCAACATTGACGTTTTGCCTTGTTGTATGGTGCATTCTCTTATTTGAAAGCGTTGGTCCTGCTGTGGAATGTAATTGAGAAATTACAGACCAGTTTCTTTGCTCCTTCAGTTCTGGAAAATCTCTTTACAGACAGATTAGATGACTACATCGAGAAATATAAACTTTGTTGTCCAAACTCTCCCCTCATCCCATGACCTTCTTCTCTCAGTGATTAAAAAAAATATATTTTCTGGTCTTAGATTATTTCTTTGCCTGCACATTATCTGATCAATTTTGAATTTCACAGAGTTCCACATTACAACACGTTGGATTTTAAAATGAACTGAATTGATTGCCAGAGATATTCAACATCCTTATTGTTAATTTTCTCTAATGTGAGTAGTGTCAGCTTTTTGGACCGATGTAACTTTTATTGCAATAAAACATGCCCTGCTTTTTCAACACTGTAATACTCTTTGCTATTTTCTCTTTATAATGTCAAACACAAGGCTTCAGGCTGATTTTATAGTCCAACACAAGACCAGAAATTTGTTCTCATTATGCCTTTTTTTTTAAAAAAGTACTATCTACTATTACTTGTACTTTGAAAAGTTGTGTTCCATTTTCTAAACCACAATAATCCATCCATCCATTTTCTAACACGTCTATCCCTATTGGGGTCATGAGGGGTGCTGGTGCCTATCTCCAGCTGTCAATGGGCGAGAGGCGGGGTACACCCTGGACAGGTCGCCAGTCCATCACAGATCACAATAATCAAAAAATGTAATAAAATAGGAAAAAAATGTAGGTGTTATAAATAATTTTGGAAGGGAGTGGATCTGTGGGGCGTTGGAGGCCATCCCTTCGGTCATTGATCGAAGTGTTCCCTTAACGCTGATCCCTCACCGTAACAAAACCAGGACCATCATGCATGGTGCACGTCCTGTAGAGGCCAGTTTATTGTTACCATTTTATCTAACACATGTATGTTTGGGTCAAAGTGCATGGATACACGTTCAGAAAATGCAGCCACAGATAAAATGCACCATCAGACCAGAGCCTTGTTGCTATCATGTGAAACTACGGCAACACATGGGGGGGGGGGGGGGGGGGTAATCTATTTTTCCTGATTAGGGGGATCATCATCCTGCCCTTCTCAGTCTTGATTACAAAGTGAATACCCAGAACCCATCACCTGGTTCTCTCTTGACCCTTATCATTTTGAAGAGTACGTTTTAGCGGGATAAAGTAAATGACCTGCATGCTGATGACATTTCCATCTAAGGTTCACTTCCAAGAAAAATTGGTATCGTCCCCAAATTGCACTGGGTGGGGGGAAAAAGGGTCTGACGTTCTATTTCCGTTCCCCCATTTCTATTCACCTATTTTCTATTTGTCTGACTCACTTGCTTTCCTTTTGCACGCCCTCTGTCTCTTTCATGAACCAAGTGAGTCTTTTTCTGCAGCAACCCATTACCTCCCTCATATCCGGCTCTTTTTCTACCCCACAATCTGAACACTGTGCAGTCTCCTGTTTCACCTTGTATTTTCTTCTGTTTCTGTCTCCTTGCTCCTTACCCTCCCTACTCCTTGTCCAACACCGCACTTCCTTCAGTCTCTTCACCTGTGATTTGCTTTTCCTTATCTCAGATTCCCTGTCTGATTGGCAGATAAGTATCATTTTGGAGGGCCTCCACAAGTCGCTGCCTTCTCATTTCCCGGCGGAAATGGCCTTTTCTGCCCACTTGCACTGTCAGTGATCATACAGAGCGTTTCCCTGAATAAAGCATTGATTCCCATCTTCTCCACGGATACAGTAGAAGGTGGGGCAATTTCAAAAAGCCACCTTTTAAAGATGGAGTTCTTAAAATACCATCTTCCCTTCAGAAAAGTGAGGCTGTGACTTTGGTTTAGGAAGAGAAAAGTCAGTTATCCTCTGAATGCGGCTCCGTGGTCAAAGAAGCAACGGGAATAAATGGATAATGATCACATTTTTTGGGTTTCATCGTATAAGCCTACTCAGCCATACAGCCTCCTCACACGAACATTTGTTTTATAATTTTGATGTTCATTAAAACAATCTTGCCAAGAATAACAATAATCTTGCTGTATATTTCCAACAATTCTTATTGTTTCGCTTCAAGCTTAACTTAAAAGCTATTCCCTTAAATTTGTGATTAGTCAATATCTTTTTAATACCTCACTACCTGAATTAGAATTATAGAGCAACATATTTGTACCTTCTTACTCTAAATTAGAGATTATTAATTTGAATATAACAATGACATACCCATCCATCCATCCATCCATTGTCTTTACCATCTTATTCCTGTATGGTTGCAGATGGCTGGTGCCTATTTCCAGCAGTCACTGGGTGAAAGGTGTAGTAAACCCTGGACAGGTTGGCAGTCCATCACAGGACAATATAGAGACACATAGGACAAACAGGCATGCACACACACACACTCACACCTAATGGCAATTTGGAGAGACCAGTTAATCTAATGGTCATGTTTTTTGGACTGTGGAAGGAAACCTGAGAACCCGAAGAGAACCTACACACACAGGGAAAACATGCAGACTCCATGCAGAAGGACTCCCAGGCCAGGATCTAAGCCCATCCTGCTGCACAGCAACAGTATTGCTAACTCCGCCACTGTGGCCTCCTTGGCTGTGTAGTGGTTTAAGGTTAATTTGCGACAATAGCTTTTACAATTCTAATTCAAAGCTTTAAAGAACACAAGAAGAGTTTGCCTTTTTTTTGTCCAGAAAATGCAGAATAGTTTAATCATTCTAAATGTGACAACAGCACCCCCTGCTGTTTGGTCTGAACCTGCGGTCCGTGGTATGATGAATACTGTTAATAAACCACAAAAAAAGTAGAAAATTTAATGTAAAATAAGTCTGTCTTTAGTATTAATGAATTGATATTATTTTTATCATATGAGGTTCATAGGCAGTTAAAAGTTGACTGCGGATAACAGTCAGGCTTATATTGTTGTCAATATTATATAGTTATAAAAAGTGTAGCAATGTTGAAACGTTCTAGTTGTCTGATAAATTAACCCATATATATGTTAGAGATTTTAAAAGGATTCTGGGTAATCTTCAGAGCGACAGTTTTATTGCATCAAGAAAGAAAACGATAAAAGTTACATTTTTTGACCCATTTTGATGGGCTGGGAGGCCTTAAAATGGTTCCTTCTACAAACGTGGGGAGCCACAGAGAACATTTCAGAACCACTGGTTTACAGATTGGTCGATCTCCTTCTTCCACTAAATGTCATTATTATCTTGTAACAGTAATGAAAATAGCACAAGCAATGACTGAATCTACAAATTCCTATATAGGGGCGTCTGGTGCCCAGCTCCAGGGGTCATTTGGTGGGGAGCGGGTAGCGGGTTGTGAGTCCAGCACAGAGCATACTTGTATTTACCATTTTCCATCTTCTCAGGGTTTTTTTTTCTTTTTACTACAACAGTTCTGATACGTATTGCAATATTCACTTTAAAAACAAAAACAATTAAAAGGTATTGATACAAGTGCTCTGACTGATAAAGACCACTGCACTGTTTTGTCAGTTGGGGGTCTCTATGCCTGGAAGATGTTGCTTTCCATTGGCTCTTCCTGTCCTCAATTTTAAGATATCTGAGTCCTCCCCATGCTCTGCCCCTGCTGACCCAAAGCTGTGAATCCTGTCAGCTTTCCAAATTTTGCTGTTAAGCGCCAAGCTCCATGTTTCAGGCTAATGCTCACTCAGGGCCTGGCTGTTGCCTGCCCCACCCCGGGTGCACTCAGGAGGGGAAAGTAAGTCATCACCCATCCTACATCTGCAGAGCAGCCAAATCCACTGAGATGACAGGACGTGACACACAGGAAGAGAGAGAGATTTAGGAAGATGGGGGATATGAAACTGAGCAGAAAAAGAATAAGGACAGGGAGATAAAACACAGTGAAAAAGAGCGTCAGACAGCTCAGTCAAAGGGAATGGGGGTGAAAGCGATAGATGAGAGACAGAAAAAGACAGAAAAAAACAGATCGTGCTGAAAGGCAGACAAGAGAATAAGATCAAGAGAAGGGAAAGAGAGAGAAGAGGGTAAGGGGGTTATCTGTTATTTCATTACAGACGAGGTCTGATGGTCACAATGTGCTCCACTATCGTGCTGCATCAGTGTAACGGTTTACTGGATGTTTCCAATGGCTGACAGACTGCAACTGTATGGCTGAGAAAAGAAAAGAGACTAAAGAAAATGATGATAACCTGAGTTCAGTTGTGTTTATGTATCAATGTTTTTAAACTCCTTCACAAAACAATATTACATTTAAAATCTATTAATTATCAGCCTGAAGGGTGAATTCTGTTACTATACAGGTACATCTGAAAAATAACAGTACTGCATAAAAGTACAATATCATTTGACAGTCGTATCAGAAAATTAAACTGATATATTTCCTTCCTTAGATAGGACATGTTTTTGACCAATCTGTATAATCTGACCCAATTTGTATAATCTGATTGAATTTTTACTTTGGAAAGTGCCTTGAGATGACATGTTTCATGAATTGGCGCTATATAAATAAAATTGAATTGAATATATTTACAATCATTGCACATAAAGCATCCCAAGCCTTTGTTTCTTGTAACACAATTAAAAGGTCAGAAAAGTTGATTTTGCATGATATAGACCCTTTAATTTATGCACTAGACATTGGTCGTGGGTCCACTTCAATTTTTTGATGTCACAATTCTGGGTTGTTTATGTTTTGTGTATAGTTTATCTGTGTTTCATGCCTTCCTCGTTTCCACCAGCTGTTTGATATTCTGTTACTCACCTGACTTCTATCCTGTTGATTATTTCCCAGAGTATTTAAGTTCCTGGCTAGTTGATTTATATTGTTCCTGGTTCCTGTATTTCTCATTTGTTGTAAGCCGGTTCGTCATTACATTATACTCCATCTTTGTCACTCACACAGCGCACCACTTTGTCCTCTCCTTGCCACCCTTTTACCACTCTTTCTAGCTCCCCTGCCAAGTGTTCTGCAGCTTGTCTCTTGGTGAAGTCATAGGAGTCCAAAAGTCAAGATGTCATCTTGTAATTTTCAATAAAGCAGCAAGTGACAGACATAAAAGAGCAGGTTGTTCGGGAGGAACAGCAGTCAGTTGTCCATCAGGCAAACTGATGGACAACTTTTTTCACCCTTTCCTGCCATAAAGCACGTTCTGTGTCATATTTTAGAATCATTGCTTGGGAAAAGGTTTTACTACTGGGTCTAGTGTATGTGGGATTTAGGGCTTTAACAAAACGTTCAAACCATGTGTCCTCCATAGTCGAAAAGGGTTGGGAATTTAGAAAATTCATGATCAAAGATGTGCTGTTGGGCGGAGGTCATCTGCTTTGATGCAAATTGACCTATTTTGCTTTAAGCAGCAGTCGAAAGGGTTATATTTGCATGGGTGGGAATGGCAGTAGATGGTGCAGCAGTGTTTGTTTTGGGACGTGGTGCTCAAGAAACAGTAGATAGTGAGCTGGTTTGTGCCTCTAATCTAATTGGACTGTAGGATGAATAGTTCTAAAATGTCTCTGTAGATTTGTGGTGGAACCTGTACTTAAAGTTATTTTCATTTTGCAGTTAAGACACTGCTTTGTTGTTCCCAGTATCTTCAAACTGCAGTCAGATGCTGCTTCACTTTCAGGTGTCAGTCATAGTCTCCTCACCGCTGCATCTGCCCCCTCCCTGTTTTTAAACGGTGGCAGGATCATATATCCTCACGTGTGATTGGCCGCATGGCCATCATGCTGGCCAATCAATACAAAGCGCTGCAGTTAGCAGAGCTAGGTCATGATGAATGGTCTTCTGCAAAATAGTTTGGGAAAAGTGAAATATTTGCATATGTATTACAAACAATATAAAATATCAGCTTTCTTAGAGTCCATACTACTACAAAAGTGACTATAAAAGTATTAAGCCATGTCCAAAGATCTTAAAGATGAGTGGTGGGGGTTTGGGGTGGGGGTTGTAAAGTGGGGCTGTGGTCAGGACAAGGAAGAGTGACATGTTGAAACAGGAAGAGTGACCAGGGCAACGCTCTTCAGGTGGAGGATCTTTTTATCCCTCTCACCACCGGAGGTTGAGGAAGGTTTTGTGGAGCATTATAAGTTTGAGTCGCTGGCTCAAGGCACCGACTCAGCGATGCCCAAAGACAGTCTATGCTGCACGAGTCCAGAAAATGTAAACCCTCTGCTTAAATGTTGTCCTGTCATATGTGCTTTTCTCATACGAGGTTTTTTGATATCTCAAACTGTATCCTGGAATGGGATAAAGTGTGAAATATGTATTTTTTTCCTCTCCCTCCCCAAATGTGGCTCCTATCTTTCCACAGAGTTAAATCAAATCGTTCCCCCGAATTATGTATGTGATGGACGGTTGTACTGGAACTGTAATTTCCCTCTGGGATTATGAAAGTATTTCTGATTCTGATTCTGAAAAGGGCCAGACATATTGCCACAGATCCCACGAACCTGGGCAATACAATGTTTGTCCGACTTCTGTCAGAGAAACGATTCACGAACATTCAATCAAAAACTAACAGACTTAGAAACAGTTTTTTCTGCATCCCCTGATTTTCAGCAGGGGAACAGTTTCCCCTGCTGAAAATCAACAAACCATCAGGCTACTTCATAATGTTACATACTGCCGACAACCAGACAAGAATTACAGTGTTCAGACTTAGAGATTTTATGACAATATACAAAGACGTTATTTACAATGCAAAAAAACTTCTAAATTGAGAAAGAGTTAAAAAAACAGGATGTTTTTTGCCTAGTCATACTGGAAAAGAGAAATGTCAGCTCGTAGCCATCATAAATTCGGTTTAAGGCTACAGTAATTTCTAAAATAAATACTTGTTTTCTACTGACATTAAGTATTCAGTTGTAAGATTTTTTGTGTGTTACACCCTGTGCCAGACATCTTTTATGTTTAAGGGGTTGTAACAGTCACTGAATGTCGGTCTGACGTCTTGATATTCTGTTTAGTTGCATTTTGCTTTTTAGTGGTTGATCATTACATTCAGTTGTCAGTAGACCCACATTATGTGTTCAGATAATTGGTTAGACGGATTGAGATTTTTCCAAAAAAAATTGGCTATTATTTGTCTGTCCGCTAGGTTAATTATTATTTTCACACTGGGGAGCCAAACAGCAGCATTAGCTATGCGTTGGAGTTAAAATCCCTTTGTCCTGTTGGATTATGTGGGAAGACAGCTATAAGGTTTAGTTTCATTCTGCTGTTTTCAAGATAGGCCAGAGTCATGATTCACCACTTTATTATAGCGTTGAACATTACAGAAAGTGATTAGGAACCTGAATTATATATTGCAATATACTGTATATTGTATATCGAGTTATAGCCGATATTGAGATAATATACTTAAATTATATTTTACTGCCATACTTTAAATGGTGAAACAGAGGAACCTTAAGCCCCATTTACATTTAGCCTGTTAAACCGATCCATGCCGAGTACGGACCGAGATTGGATCAATTAACCATGCCTAGCTTGGTTCTTACGACCATTTACACATCACACTAGCACTGTTCCCCACCTCCTATTGACGTGGATCGATGGAGGGAATAAAGCAAATAAAAATGGTGGCGCCCGTAACATTCAGGAAGTTATGTTTAGCTATAATGGTGATATTTCGTGCTGAAATTTCATGATTACGGAGGCTTATCAACTGTTGCTTTCATTAGTTGTTCACGTTTTATTATATATTTTTCGATTTTATTTAAGTCTCCCTTATTTTTGTTGTGCTTACAGAACTGTTTAGTCAGCTGACTGTAAGGAGATGACGCGGTCTGCTCATGCGCTCTTTGTCATCTGAGAACCAGGCCACTGAAAAAACAGGCCGAGCCCACCCATGGAACTGGTCTAGATTTAGCGCGGTCCGGTTGTGTCTGGCACGGCTCAGTTCAGTTTGCGATCCATTTACACTTGATAGTTATCTCAGTAATTGAGCTCGGACCGTTCTCGGCACGGTTTAAAAAGGGTAGTGTAAATGGGCCTATAATGGAAAAGAGTTACTTCCAAGACATCTTGCATATGCACCTGTTCTCCCTTGTAAGACAACAGTATTTCAGCAAGAATATTCCAGTCACCACATGGCCAACGAGCCAGTCAGTTGAACAAGTTACCCAAATGAGAGGTTTTGTTCTTATTTATTTAACCTTTTCTTTCCCAGGAGTAAAGAGATCTCAATGGATTTCAAGAAATTCATTGAGATCATTAATCTCTTTTACACGGATGCTCTGGCCAATCAGAACAGAGTCTGAGCAGCAGCAGATAAGTGACCCCAGTTCAAAGACTCAACACTTGGATGGAAGTGGAGATGCTTCACCAGAACGGATGGATTTCTACACTCGACTGACACAGAACGATAAGTGCCTCAGTATTACCAATTCATTATCCATTTGGTCTATTAATACTGTGATACTGTGGTGCTATTCTGATTATAGAACAGTCACATTACTTTTTTAACATTTTGTTTCATTTTCATGTCTTTCTAATGGCTCGTTTTCATGAAAGCAGAATGTTTCATGGAACATTTTCCAGACATAATGTTCACCAAGTAATTTACAAGAAAGTCCAAGTCAAGACTCTAATTGGTGAATTAAATATTCTCTCGTCATGCTGTATTGTTAGCAATTATAGGTTGATTTTTTTTTCAGCATCATGTTTTATTCATCATGAGAACCTTGGTTCGTTGTTTTCTATTGCAGCTGTGGATACCTGAGCTCTCGGTAGGTACTGCGAAGAAACTGTCAAACTAATTTTATTTACAGAATTTTGCGGAGAACTGAAAACAAATCCATACCCTCACAGCCTTCAATTTCAATTTGATCCACAAACTGCACAGTGAGAAGCTGCAAGGTTACGAACATGAAAGCCAAGATTCAAACACTGTAATATTTTTTTGTTAGATAAAAGAGGCATTTTGTGAGACCACCATCAGAGTGAAAGGCCACCCTGCCTTACAGTTGTATATGTATCTATACCTTCTTGTTTGTTTTTTATGTTTTCTGCGGATAAATAAACCACACAGCCATATAGGCAGCATTAAATGAAAGTAAACATGTGAAATTGAACCCAATTATCTCCACATTCTCCTATTTCACAAACCTTTGATGCTGTTTGAGGACACAGCAAAGAAAAAAGACCAACAGGTGGGTGTGAGAATTTTAATCTCACAGTTTCTGTTGAAATCCCTCTTTTCTCTCCAGGAGCTTTCACGTGTGGTGAAACCTTTGAGGCAGACACCACTGAAAGTGTAATTCCCTTCCTTTCATCGTTTTATGTATATAGTCGTCAGCTGCAGCGTTATTTACATCCTCAAATCAGACCAGTGCTTCAGGGTCCCTTACCCGGTGGGTGTATTTGTTAACGAGAGTATTATTGAAAAGACAATTTAACTGACAAACTGTTAATTATATAAGATCCTAACAGCCCAAGTTTGTGCATTTATTACATGAAAATTTACTCTTTAAAATAAGATACATACTCTTTAAAGTTAAAATAACTTCATCAACTGTTGAGGTCGAGAGACAAATTAGAAACTGAAAAGCAGAACAGTTGCATGTCTCTTACTTTGTCACTTAGCAATCTGTTGTGAAGTTAGTTGAATCCTCACCAGTTGCTACCACCAATTTTCCACCAAAGCGTAATTATTTCTTACCTTCCTACTTTCATTACATACCCACAAAAAAACGATTTGTATCTAATGTATATATGTTCATTCTCCTTTGTACTGAGTGTTTCCATGAATTATGATATCTCATAGTTCAGTAGACCCGTTGTGATTGGGGAACATTCGGCCGGTTACTTTTTGCTTTCACAACTCCTCTTAGTTTATTTTCCTGACTCTGTCACTGTTGGGATTATTTACTGTTTGAAAAAAAATAACAATTCTGTCACTTTTTATTTTGTTGCTTCTCTACTAAACACATATTCTGACCATAATATGGTCATTAACACATTTTCTGAAAATAACATTATGGTCATTTGTCTCCTGCTGGATTTATAAGTCTAGTTGGTCTGGTCCAGTTTTCTTTTCTGCTGTTTTGCCTCCAGTAAAAGTTGATTGACTGTTTCTTGCCTTGTCGTTGATGATGTCTGACTCTTCCGTTTGCACCATGTGAGCGACATCCGCACCTGCACATCTAAACTGCCAGGGCTGTGACTTTGATTGACATGTATTATGAATTAATCATAAAGAATGACACAAAAAGCACCGATTGGCTATGGGCACAGAGTGCTGCCCTCCAAGGAGAATCATTAAGTAACCCAACATCAAAATGTGGTGGCCTACACAAACAAATAACCCCAAATAAACCCCAGATGGAATGAGGATGCTGAAAGGTGGAATGTCATACACATTTTGAGAGAACAGATATGATAATTACTTGTTATTTTGTAATTTGTTTTCTGCATCCACACTTTTTCCTGCAATTTTGGCGTGGGCAGTGTCTTGGCACCCCCTATCCAAAAGCCACTAGTGCATTATACTGAATTTTGATCCAATCTCAGATTTTTATATACTGTAACACACCTCATATTGAGCTAACACCTGTTAGCTTGTTCATGCACATGTAATAATGTCCTTACTAAGAGCTTTACAGTTCAGCCTCCTATAAGGGTCAATTAGGCCCTGTTCACATACCAAATTTGGTGCATGTATAAAATATTTGTTGTTAAAAGTGCAATCATCTCCTTGTGTTTACTTCAGTCAAAGTTAATTGAAATGACATGAAACTCTCCATCCTGTATATCATTATTTCATTATAAAGCATTTACAGCAGTTGACTTCTCTGAGTGCAACACCAAAATCACTTCATAATGTTTCTATTAACTGAGCAGTTAAATCCACTCAGTCTCCAGAGAAGGAGCAGTGTACATATAAAGTGATTACATCAATGGCCCATTAAATTACACTGCTTTATTAAAATGGGGCCTAATGTTGCCCAGAAAATGTTAGAAATTCACACGACACACTGGCTTTTCTAGCATTTAGAAGCAATGTTTAATCACATTGTAATTTTGAAGAGAATAGCAATGTTCTGATCTTAGTGTAAGCAGATAAAGCTATCTGCAGTTGCAGAAAAGAGGTGTATTTGAAAAGCTTTAACCTCCGTCAGAAAACTAGCATCCATTCTTTTTTTCCACATTAAATAAAAATGTAATTTCAGATTCTTTTGCTGCGTAATCTATGTACATTGTTTAGTTTTCCTCTGATGATGTGAGAGAATAAGATGCAGAAGATTGGGATTAGATGGTGACAGATGACTCGCTGTGCCGACCCCTGAAATGGAAAAGTCGAAAGAACAAGAAGTTGCTCTGATGAGGCTCAGCATGTTGGCCTTTACAGGGCCTGGCAAATATTAAAACTAAATTTCCAAGAGTCTGCAAAGACCGTCCACAATCTGGCTGAATTTTTACAACCTAGCTGCCACCATTTTCTGTGATCATGTTCACAAAGCACCACGCCCTGTCTAACAAAGCTTTGTGTTCATGATCAAAAACCTCGAGGAAGTCTCATCATCCACGGGCGCCAACTCTGTTTTTTTACAGACCTTGCAAAGACCATCAATGATCTGACTAAGTTTTATTTTTTTTTCTGTTTCATGGTCTTCCAGTGTCCCCTAGAAAAAAGAACAATGTGATAAATCCTACTAAAAAGAAGACACTGATACAGAATTTAAATGTTCAGAAACTACAGAACTTTCTGTTTTGCATTTTTTCTGCAATTTGGAAGAAAGTTCCCAAAATAAATAGACCAGCATTACTCAAAAGTAGTGAAAGGCGGTAAGAAATTTACAGTACAATGCAAACTGTTACTTGGGCCAAATCATTTGTCATTCAGAGCACTCCAAAAAATGAAGGAAGGGGGAGGGTATAAGGGGGCTGCGGTACAGCAGACTTTTGAGATAAATTTACTGTTGAGCTTCTCAGACAACGATACAGCCAATAAAGCAATTTTTACTGCAGCTGCCCACACTGAGCATTTGGAAATGTGTGATTGTAGCACTTTTGCGGTCAGCGAGCGCGGGGGGGAAGGTTACCGGAGCTGACATTAGCAGCCAAGAGGGAAAATGACAAACATTTAGATCGTATTTCAGTCAGTGAAGCGTAAAATGTAAAGTTGTAAAATCTTCCTTGTGGTCACCCCAGAGGAGAAGATAAACTGTGGAGTAAAGTGAGAGAGGAGGCAAGGAGAAAGGATAAATTAGAGCTGCTTGGTCATGTTTGGTGTGATGTGAAAGCAGCTAAATCAGCAGCATTACTCCCTCATGGTACAGATGGAGGTGATGTACAGAACACTGCGGCCCACTTCGGAAATAAATCCGGTGTTTTCCCAGGTAAGATAAAAGACAGCTGCTATTTTTGAATGAGTTCTGCAGAACAGCAGAAATATTAGATCACGCACCAGTACATGTGTAAATGCACGTGGCTTAAAAACTGTCTGATACAGGAACTCTGATGCAGACACATTGTCACGATTTGGGTTTTGTCTTGGTTTATGTTATCAGATTTATTAGTTAAGTTTCTGCTTTTGGGGTCTTGTTTGGTTTTGTTTTAGACATGTTGTTCTGTTTAGGTTACCTGTTTTCCACCTGTCACTTTATCAGTTCTGTTTGGTCTCCCCTCAGCAATCTGTCAGCTTTCTTGCCTTGATTAGATCCACCTGCTCACTTATAATTAGTCTTCACTCCTGTTCACCTGTTCACTCCCCTATATAGTCCTGCCACAAACCTCTGCAATCTGCCAGATCATTTAACGAGCCACGGTGAGTTTAGTTCCAGCATTCTTATTCTGATTGACCTGTTGACGATAACCCGAGAGCCTTTTTGATTCTGAGCCAGCCTGTTCCCTGATCTGTTTTTCCTGCCCTGTCTGACTGATTTACCGGTTTACCGACTAGTTTCTGTCCTATGGTTATCCGAGCTTGCTTTGCCCTGTCTGTACCTCTGCCTATTTTTGGACTGCTTTTTGTGTACCGGATTTTGGACTGCCCTTTTGACTATTGAGCCCGCCTGTTCCTGTTTTCATTATTAAAATCCTGTTTTTTTGCCTTGACCTCACTTGTTGGGTTTGAATACTGGGTTTGCCTGATTCACGATCATAACAGAATGATCTGGCCTAACTAAAACCTATCGCCCAACAAGTTTTTAGAGGTTTTTTTTTTCCCCCTCCACACGCTATGGCTTGGGAGGGTTCCAGATTGGCGTTCTGTCCCCCTGGTATCGGTCCCAGACGCCATCTCTCCAGCAGCCGCAGCAGCAGTAACCCGCTGCCTGCTCCGAGTTTACGATTGGGAGGGCTCTTTGTCACAAATTCAGATTCAACTCAGAATAGAAGGGATCACTCACCCAGCGACACCGCTGTCGGCTCTGCCCATGGGTTTTATCCAGAACCAACTTTGTTTATGGAGGTCGAAGCGGAGGTGGTGCGGGATCTTCGCCCGGATCTTTTTTTCTCTCTCCCTCCAGAGGAGGAGATGCAGGGAACGCTGTGGGCTCCACCGATCCCGGCTCTACCGACAGGATCAAACCTCCAGCAAGTCTTGCCGTCTCGCCGTCGGAGGAGGGGACGGAAACCTGTGGGTCGCTCCTTCACCCGTTCTGTTCGGCCGACAAGCGAGTCAGTACCGCGCCCGTCCGTTGCCACTTCCTGCCCAGTGGTTCGGAGTCCGGTGCTTCCCAGAGCTGAGCAGCCCACAGCGCCTCCTGTTGGCGCCCGTGATGCTGAGGATCTGGCTCTGGAGGACCAGTTAAGAGCTTTTGCCCCTATTATTAAAGACCTTAGGGAGGCTCTTTTCTGCCAGTATTCAGAGGAGCTGGAGGCAAAATTAAAGGAGGTCGAGGGGCACTATAGAGCGGCTCTCCAAGGTTTCTATAGTGGACTCAATCCTGTCCCCAAGGGTCCAGCCGACGCCCCGGCACCTGCACCTGTCCCAGAGGACCCGCCTCCTACCTCAGCTCCAGTGCCGGCCTCCGGCAGCTATAAGGCAGCACTGTCTGCGCAGCCGGCCCAAGACGCTGCAACCCCGGAGGGTCCGCAGCCGGCCCAAGACGCTGCAACCCCGGAGGCTCCGCAGCCGGCCCAAGACGCTGCAACCCCGGAGGCTCCGAAGCCGGTCCGAGACGCTGCAACCCAGGAGGGTCCGCAGCCGGCCCGAGACGCTGCAACCCAGGAGGGTCCGCAGCCGGCCCGAGACGCTGCAACCCAGGAGGGTCCGCAGCCGGCCCGAGACGCTGCAACCCAGGAGGGTCCGCAGCCGGCCCGAGACGCTGCAACCCAGGAGGGTCCGCAGCCGGGCCGAGACGCTGCAACCCAGGAGGGTCCGCAGTCGGGCCGAGACGCTGCAACCCAGGAGGGTCCGCAGCCGGCCCGAGACGCTGCAACCCAGGAGGGTCCGCCGCCGGCCCGCGACGTGGGAACCCAGGAGGGTCCGCCGCCAGTCTGCGACGTGGGAACCCAGGAGGGTCCGCCGCCAGTCTGCGACGTGGGAACCCAGGAGGGTCTACCACTGGCCCACGATGAGGGGGTTCAGACGAGCCCTCTTTCAGGCCGCAACTCGGGGGCTCATCGGGACACTGGGCGCCGTGGTCCTCGCCCAGACGACAAGCGGCGCCGTGGCCCTCGCCCAGACGACAAGCGGCGCCGTGGCCCTCGCCCAGACGACAAGCGGCGCCGTGGCCCTCGCCCAGACGACAAGCGGCGTCGTGGCCCTCGCCCGAACGACAAGCTCCGTCGGGGGCCTCGCCGAGAAGACAAGCACCCAGAGCCCCATGGAGACTTAGAGGCCCCTGGACCTCTTCGGAAGCTCTTACCCCCTCATCTTTGGCTTGACAGCCAATTTCCCAAGTGGCTGACCAAACTATCTTTGTCGGAGGTTCTGGAAGGGTTATTGATGAGGTTCTGGGTGTTAAAGGGTCTGGGAGCATCTGAAGTCTGTAGCCCGGGGCCTCCTGAACCTGAAGTCTGTAGTCCGGGGCCTCCTGAACCTGAAGCCTGTAGCCCGGGGTCTCCTGAACCGGAAGCCTGTAGCCAGGCCCCGTCTGAACCTGAAGCCTGTAGCCAGGTCCCGTCTGAACCTGAAGCCTGTAGCCAGGCCCCGTCTGAACCTGTAGCCTGTAGCCAGGCCCCGTCTGAACCTGTAGCCTGTAGCCAGGCCCCGTCTGAACCTGTAGCCTGTAGCCAGGCCCTGTCTGAACCTGTAGCCTGTAGCCAGGTCCCGTCTGAACCTGTAGCCTGTAGCCAGGCCCCGTCTGAACCTGTAGCCTGTAGCCAGGGGCCGTCTGAACCTGAAGCCAGTAGCCAGGGGCCGACTGAACCTGAAGCCAGTAGCCAGGGGCCGACTGAACCTGAAGCCAGTAGCCAGGGGCCGACTGAACCTGAAGCCAGTAGCCAGGGGCCGACTGAACCTGAACTCTGTAGCCAGGCTCCTCCTGAACTCTGTAGCCAGGCTCCTCCTGAACTCTGTAGCCAGGCTCCTCCTGAACTCTGTAGCCAGGCTCCTCCTGAACTCTGTAGCCAGACACCTCCTGAACTCTGTAGCCAGGCTCCTCCTGAACTCTGTAGCCAGGCTCCTCCTGAACTCTGTAGCCAAGCGCCTCCTGAACTCTGTAGCCAGGCGCCTCCTGAACTCTGTAGCCAGACGCCTCCTGAACTCTTTAACCAGGCCTCTCTTCTAGCTCTTAGTCCGGCGTTGTCTCCAGCCTTTAGTCCGGCGGCAGGTTCTGTTCTTTCTCTCTCCAGACGTCGGTTCCTGAGGGTCCGGTTCTACCGACGGTCCCCGAGGTTGCTGCTCGGGCGCCGGTCTATGAGAGACCTGCTCCGCCACCGGCCGCCGGACATCTTTGCTAACCGGGGCCGTCCTTCAGGACACCCGCCGGATTACCTGTCTCACAGGGGTCGTCCGCCGGAGAACCTGACACGCCTAGGACGTCCGCCGGAGAACCTGACACGCCTAGGACGTCCGCCGGAGAACCTGACACGCCTAGGACGTCCGCCGGAGAACCTGACACGCCGAGGACGTCCGCCGGAGAACCTGACACGCCGAGGACGTCCGCCGGAGAACCTGACACGCCGAGGACGTCCGCCGGAGAACCTGACACGCCGAGACCGTCCTTCGGGACGTCCGCCGGAGAACCTGACACGCCGAGACCGTCCTTCGGGACATCCGCCGGACAACCTGACACGCCGAGGCCGTCCTTCGGGACGTCCGCCGAACAACCTGACACACCGAGGCCGTCCTTCGGGACGTCCGCCGGACAACCTGACTCGTCGGGGCCGTCCTCCTGGACGACCGCCTGAGAACCTGACTCGTCGGGGCCGTCCTCCTGGACGACCGCCTGAGAACCTGACTCGTCGGGGCCGTCCTCCTGGACGACCGCCTGAGAACCTGACTCGTCGGGGCCGTCCTCCTGGACGACCGCCTGAGAACCTGACTCGTCGGGGCCGTCCTCCTGGACGCCCGCCTGAGAACTTGACTCGTCTTGTTTTGTTTGAGTTTTTATTTGGACATTTATTTGATTCTAGCCCTCCGTCCTGTACCTCCCTCCACCCACCCGAGCTAGTCTGTTTTGTTTCTGAGGCCGTCTGGAATCCGGCCTTGAGGAGGGGGTTCTGTCACGATTTGGGTTTTGTCTTGGTTTATGTTATCAGATTTATTAGTTAAGTTTCTGCTTTTGGGGTCTTGTTTGGTTTTGTTTTAGACATGTTGTTCTGTTTAGGTTACCTGTTTTCCACCTGTCACTTTATCAGTTCTGTTTGGTCTCCCCTCAGCAATCTGTCAGCTTTCTTGCCTTGATTAGATCCACCTGCTCACTTATAATTAGTCTTCACTCCTGTTCACCTGTTCACTCCCCTATATAGTCCTGCCACAAACCTCTGCAATCTGCCAGATCATTTAACGAGCCACGGTGAGTTTAGTTCCAGCATTCTTATTCTGATTGACCTGTTGACGATAACCCGAGAGCCTTTTTGATTCTGAGCCAGCCTGTTCCCTGATCTGTTTTTCCTGCCCTGTCTGACTGATTTACCGGTTTACCGACTAGTTTCTGTCCTATGGTTATCCGAGCTTGCTTTGCCCTGTCTGTACCTCTGCCTATTTTTGGACTGCTTTTTGTGTACCGGATTTTGGACTGCCCTTTTGACTATTGAGCCCGCCTGTTCCTGTTTTCATTATTAAAATCCTGTTTTTTTGCCTTGACCTCACTTGTTGGGTTTGAATACTGGGTTTGCCTGATTCACGATCATAACACACATATGGATACGGATGATTTATAAATATAAAACGGTGGAGTTACTTACAGAAGAATACAAACACTGTTGCTTTTAGGTTAGACTACAAACATGACTGCAGCAATTTTCCTTAATTTATCAGAAGCATTTTAAAGGGTAAATCCCACATTGTTGAAAGAGACATTGTCAATTTATTTCCTAAGCTTCACATGTATAGCCATTTGGGTTCATCTCTAAATCCCCTACCGTAGGTAATGGTGTCCCTCCAGGGTTTGTCATTGGATTGCTCCTTATTATCCAATATATCAATAATATATTAAATGCTGACAGCATTGCCACGATTGCTCATAATTAAACTATCAACTATGCAATTGTAAAAGTTTTTGTTATTTTCTTGGTATAATAAAATTTCAGTGACTTAAACCTACCTTTAAACTCAGAGAAAGTTAAATCTCAGCCACATGATCAGCCATCAGTCTCCCTGTTCAGGGTTCACAGTAGAAATATGTGGACTATCTGCTTGACCGTCCTCTTTGCATGTTGCAGAAAAAGCTCAAACTGAAAATGAGATTTTATTTTAGAATTAGATCCTGTTTGTCTTTTGAGACGCCACCCCTCAAAAAAAAAAAAGAAAAGCTGCATGCTGCTCCATTTATGTCTTTATTGGATTATGATGTCTCAATGTTTAAATGAGCAATAAGCAATATTTCAGCTCTAGGTGGTGCTTGAGTACTGTTTGTAGACCAAAACAAGACGTGCATCAAACCACGCCTCTCTCTACCTCCACGCTGGCTGCATCCTGCCACCCATTTCCCCTCCCCTTTGCACCCGTCACCTCCTATGCATATATTTGCAAAGGATAAATTCACAGCAAAACAGCATCACCTTATGGAGGAACATAAAGTGAAGAAGTGAGTAATTCACAACTTTATAACGCTGTTAGCAAGAGAACGTTTTGATCTTCTGCGGGTGCTCTCTGCCATGTTGCTCCTTTGCTACGCTGCTCTGATGGTGGCATTTCCTGGGCAGGGAGGGTCCAAGCTCTGAGTGACAGTTGTTCATGTGCCCGGCTATGTAAACAACAGACAACACAGCGAGATTGTGTGTTACGTTTAACCATAGTTCATCCAAAAAGATACCTTTAGTTCTTCACAAAACTATTTTTTAGTTATTTTCTATCTAAAATAATCAAATTTCACTTAATGCTCCGTTAAATGCTCTGGATACTTTTTATTACAGAGCTTGGATATAAATCATACCTTTCTAAAGACTCAAACTGCCTTGTCTGTTGTTTGGTATTGTTGGTTGCCCTGACATGTCTACTCTTAGACTTTGGCACTAGATTGTTTTAAAGAAGAATACTATTTTTGGGTGAGCTTCATATGTTCAGACAAAGACTCATCTCAAAAGTTAAGGTGCTTAATGTCTTCAGTCCAGCATAATTTTTTTGCCGTTTGTACCAAATATCCGCAGAGTTTGGAAAAAAGAGGTTTCACCTGTTGTGCCTGGAACTCTTAGTAGGATGAGTAGAAAAACAAAGACGTAGATGCCTCTACCATTTTTAGCCGACTTCATATTGGACTTGAGATAGAAACATCTGTTTGTAGACGTGTTGATGAAGAGAACCTGTAGGAAAAACTCACTTTGCCAGTGTATTTAAGAGGGTTGTCCATGTAATTTGTCTCACCCTCACTTTGGTGTTGATGATCTGAACCTTTCAATGGACTGAGATTGACTTAGAGCTTCAGATGTGTTGCAAAATGTTAAATAATGTTTCTGGGTCATGTAAATGCACCAGGTGAGTTGGAGAGATGGGCTGACTAATTAAAATAATCCTAAATTCAGCATTAGGATGGTGCATTGGAATGAAAGTGCACATATATCAGATTAAACAAATGTTTCTGCACATCATGTTCTTAATAGTATCAATAAGGTTTCATTAGATTTTTTCATCCAGGTCCCCAAAGCACAGTGCTTTACATGTGTCAGATGTTTCCTTCGTTCAGCACACCTGATTTTAATTGACGGCTGATTAACAAGCTGAGCTGCTATCATCTGAATCATGTGTTACAGCAGACAAACATCTAAAATATGTAGGGCAGTGTGCCTGGAGGACCAGGGTTGAAAAACACTGCAATAGATCACATTAATGGCTGAGAAGGTTTGGCTGGTTCAGTTTAAGAACAACTCGGGAGAATCCAATAAAAAATAAAAGAAAGTCAAAGGAAAAAACAACAGGAAAATAAAGTAAAATATGGATTACATTTCTTGACAAAGAGAAGAGCTGTCTCTGTTGCTGTCAGCTATTAACTCTACTAAAACATCTCTATTGTTCCAACAAAAACATTACCTTGCTCTTTGTTTGATTTAGTAATTACAATGTAGTATTTGAAAAACTAAAAACCTTTCCAGCATTTAAAAAAAGTGATTTTACTTCACAGACCCAGCTCATAAAAAAAGATCCTTATGTGTATCTACTCTACTTTAAAGTCCAACACTGTATTTTGTACAGTCAGCCCACATCAGCAGTTATATCAGTCAGTAAGAAATTACCTCAGTAAAGTTTAACGTTAATGACTTGGGGTTTGGTTGAGTTGGTATTCCTTTTTCTCTGGTTCAGAATAACACAATTACTTCCTCCCGTTTAGAACTGAAGGCACTATGTGGTTTAAAACATTTGCTTCGTTAAACATTAACACGAACAAGAGGAACACACCAACAGTGGGTTCTGGTGTGCAGTAGATCAGTCACTGGTGGTTTAGAGCTCATTTGCCTCCCTCTGCCTGACTGTTAACTTACATCAGTGTTTCTCTTCTGGAGTGGCATTTTAAAACTCCACATCAACAATAATGACAGATATGTGACAAGATTGAGCGTTAAAGCTGGATCCATACCAACAGTTCAGGCTGAGCAGCAATAAGAAACAGTCTATCTGTGAAGTGGTTTACATTTACTTCACTTTTAGTTTGCCATCGTTTCTGACAGATGGTTTCATCTTTTTTCCATACAGAATTATTTAGGTTTCAGTATTCGGCTCTGATGAGCATATCTATTCCAAGTTTGTAAACCTGCCCTGGGGGCTTATCTCTGTGGGATGTCCCTAGAAGTCCTACAAAGGGAGACATCCAGGATTAGTCCTGAAGCAGCAACTCTGAGCACCACCATGGGCGTATGGAGCGAGCTGAACTTAAAATAGGACCTATCATTTTACTGGTTCGTCTAGCTCTCATCTACGGTAATAAGATCATCAGTGTGTCATGGTGGTAAAGGTATTGCCCCCCAGGGGGAGCGTTGAACAGGGCTGCTACAGAACTCATTGGGTCAACTATTGCGATTATGATGCCTTTATGACTGGAGTCTGCAACCTTTACAATCCAAAAAGCCTTTTTGCCCTCAATCCATCTAAATAGCTTGTTATTATATCTTGAACAGGAGGTCCCCTCCTGTTCAATATCTACATGCTCCCTCTAGCTCAGATAATAAAAAACAACATCAGCTACCATAACTATGCAGACGACACACATCTTTACATCACCATGTCACCAGGTGACTATGAACCAGTTCAGGCATTGAGTAAATGCCTAGAAGAAATCAATGCCTGGATGTGCCAAAATTTTCTTCAATTGAATAAAAACAAAACTGAAGTAATAATTTATGGACCAATAGAGGAGAGATCAAAAGTTAGCACACAGCTTCAGCTGCTTCAGCTAGGAACCACTGATCAGTCCTGAAACCTGGGAGTAGTGATGGACTCAGACCTGAACCTCCAAAAGCATCTAAAGACAGTTACAAGGTCGGCTTTCTATCACCTGAAGAACATTTCCAGGGTTAAAGGACTGATGACTCAGCAGGATCTGGAAAAACTAATCTATGCGTTTATCCTTAGTAGAACTGATCACTGCAACGGTGTTTTCACAGGTCTGCCTAAAAAGTGGATCAGACAGCTGCAGCTGATCCAGAACGCTGCTGCCCGCGTCCTCACTAAGACTAAGAACGTAGAGCACATGGACCCGGTTCTGAAGTCCTCACTAAGACTAAGAACGTAGAGAACATGGACCCGGTTCTGAAGTCCTTCCACTGGCTCCCTGTATCTCAGAGAATAGACTTTAAAATCCTTCTGTTAGTCTATAAATCCCTGAATTAGCACCTAAATACATCACAGACTTGTTATCAGAGCATCAACCCTCCAGACCACTCAGGTCTTCTGGCTCCAGCCTGCTCTCAGAACCAGAACCAGAACCAGAACCAGACATGGAGAAGCAGCATTTAGTTCCTATGCTCCACTGATCTGGAACAAACTTCCAGAAAACTGTAAAAGTTCAGAAAGCCTGAGTTCTTTTAAATCAAGATTAAAAACACATTTGTTTAGGATTGCCTTTGAATGTTCTAGTTAAACTGTTTTACTGAAACATCATTAGTTCAACTTTTTTAGTCCAAATGTTTTTAATGTTCCTACTTGCTTTTATTCTGTTTTATTTTCCTATATTTGTAATGATCTTGGCACTGGTGCTGGTCTGATCCTGAACTCAGCACACCTGCTCCACTACACCCTGCATGCAATCATCCTTCACCAGGTCCACCTGTTCTCAACAGCATAAAATCTGCCAACTAACCTGCCACCAGTGCCAGATTGTCTTTCTAGCCATCCCGGTAAGACCAATCCAGCATTCTTTAAACTGTAATCTGCCTGCCTGTTTCCCGACCTGTGTTCTGCCTTCTGTTACCGAGTCTGCCTGATCCTCTTCTGACACTGCCTGCCTGGAATTCGGACCCCATTCTGACTCTGACTGCCCTTCTGGAAACCGGATCGGATCTGCCTCTGGACCCCTGTCTCTGCCAAGCCTGGACTGCCTGCCTGTGTGCCCGACCCTTTCTGCCCGTGAGTAACTGAGCCAGCCTAACCCCTGTGTACCTCTGCATCCAGCCTGTTGTCGGACCCGGACCGGACCTTACCTTGCCCTTGGATTGCCCCTCTGTACCGCCGCTGGACCTCTGCCCTCTCGACTCCGACCTCGGACTGCCCTTGGACCACGAACCCGGAAAATCCCCACCATCTCTCGGATCGCTGCCTCCAACTCCGCTCTTCAGCTAAAGCCGGCGCTCAGCATCCCCTCTTAATAAGGTTAGTGATCTAGCTCTTGCACGGTGAAGTGCAGCTTCCACAGATCACTAACCTGTGTCTCTGTCTCCAGGGGTTTCCAGTCTTAGCGCGGGCGGAAGCGCTCCGAGTTGCCGTGCTCACGCTTGTAAATAAAACGTTACTTAAACGTCACTGACTTGTCCTGGTTGAATCTTGGGTCCAGTTTCGGTTCATCACAGTACAATCTGGCCAAGATATGGACTCTTCACCGGACGGTCAGTGGCGGGCAGGCGTTGAGAAATCAATTTCTATGTTGGAAGCTGGCGTGGCTGAGATTTTGGCCCATCTCCGCGACCAAGCTACCCCGCCCCCCGCCCCGACACTTCCGCAAGCGTCAGCCCCCGTCACCACGACGCGTGCGGTGACGTCAGCTCTTCCTGAGCCACGTCTCACCCCGCCCGAGTTATTCAGGGGCGATCCCGATCAATGCCGGGCATTTCTTACCCAGTGTGAGATCCATTTTGAATTACAGCCGTCCTCTTACCCTACTGATCGGTCCAAGGTCGCCTACGTTATTTCTCTGCTGGCTGGCAAGGCTAAGTTATGGGGAACTTCCGAGTGGCAGAATGACTCTCCCATCTGCCACTCGTATTATGGCTTCTCCCGCGAGTTAACCAGGGTTTTCAGTCCGGTGCTACCCTGCCGGGAGTCCACTAGGGGACTCTTATCCATCAGGCAGGGTGATAAGTCTGTCTCTGAATACATTGTTGATTTTCACTTGTTGGCAGCAGAGAGTACTTGGAATGAACCTGCCCTGATGGATGTCTTTATTACTGGACTGAATGACAGAATTAAAGATGAACTTGCCACCCGGGATTTTCCTAAGACTCTCAAACAGTTAGAAGAGCTCGCTACCAGAATTGACCTTCGCCTTATGGAACGACGACGGGAGCGCCGCCTGAGGTCCCCACTCCACACCAGGTCGTTCTCATCTGCCCCAGCTGCTCCGTCACCCCCCCGCAGCATGGCTGATCCCGAACCTATGCAGTTAGGAAGATCTAGCCTAACAAAGGAGGAGCGTCAGCGCAGGCAGCAATTAAATCTGTGCCTCTACTGTGGGGGCGATGGACATCGTGTCAGATCCTGTCCAGTAAAAGGGCAGGCTCAGTAGAGAGGGGGAGTTCTCTGCTGAGCCGCACAAGACTCTCCATCTCCTCAGACTTGTTGTTGCCCGCAACCATAACCTCGGCCGGTAAGACTCTTAACCTCTCCGTTTTTATTGATTCTGGGGCTGACACGGAGTTCATGGACGAGAGATTCGCCAGGAGGCATAACATCAGACTGCGCCCGGGTCCGACTCCTCACTCCGTCCTCGCCTTGGATGGTCACAAGTTGAACCACTCTCACCTCATCACGGAACCTGTGGAGCTGCTAGTTGGAGGTAACCATACTGAGAGACCGTCTTTTATGATTATTGACTCACCACAGGTTCCTGTTGTCCTGGGTGCTACTTGGCTCAGGAGACATAACCCCCTCATTGATTGGCAGAGGGTGGAAGTAATGGGGTGGTCACCCTCCTGTTCTAAATCCTGTCTGCTCTCTGCTCAGCCTCCCCAGACCTCTGAGAACAAGGTGGAGGAGAGGTACCCAGACCTGTCTAAGGTTCCTCCTGAATACCATGACCTTAAGGAGGTCTTTAATAAGTCTAGAGCCACAAGCCTTCCTCCTCATCGTCCGTATGACTGTGGCATTGACTTACTACCCGGGACGACTCCCCCTAGGGGGCGGCTCTACTCACTGTCTGCTCCTGAGTCTCAAGCTATGCACAACTATATAACTGAGTCACTAAAGGCAGGCATAATTCGCCCCTCTTCCTCTCCTGCTGGAGCAGGCTTCTTCTTTGTGGGTAAGAAGGATGGTTCTCTCCGACCTTGTATTGATTATAGGGGTCTCAATGAGATTTCTGTGAAGAACCGTTACCCTATACCTCTGATGAACTCAGCGTTCGATCAGATCCGGGCAGCCAAAGTGTTCACTAAGCTGGACTTGCGTAATGCCTACCACCTGGTCAGGATAAGGGAGGGGGATGAGTGGAAGACCGCTTTCAACACCCCTACTGGCCATTATGAATATTTGGTCATGCCGTTCGGGCTTACCAACGCTCCAGCAGTGTTCCAGAACCTCGTAAATGAGGTTCTCAGAGACATGATTGGGCAATTTGTGTTTGTCTACCTGGATGACATTTTAATTTACTCTGAGAGCCTTTCAGCCCACACACAACATGTCCGTGCAGTCCTGCTTCGTCTCCTCCAGAACCAACTATTCGTGAAGGCGGAGAAGTGTGAGTTTCACGTCAGCTCTACTTCTTTCCTTGGATTCATGATTTCTCCAGGTCAAATGTCCATGGACCCAGCCAAGGTTCGAGCGGTCACCGAGTGGCCTGCCCCATCTGACAGGAAGCAGCTCCAGAGGTTTCTGGGGTTTGCAAATTTTTACAGGTGGTTCATCCGCAACTACAGCCAAGTTGCAGCTCCCCTTCATGCCCTAACGTCTTGTAAGGTCAAGTTTTTCTGGAATGTTCAAGCAGACAAGGCGTTCAGGCGTCTCAAGGCCTTGTTTACCTCTGCCCCCATTCTAATCTCCCCTGACCCAGAGAAGCAATTTATTGTGGAGGTTGACGCCTCAAGCTCTGGTGTCGGGGCTGTCCTCAGCCAGAAGGCCAGAGATGGCCGTGTTCACCCCTGTGCTTACTTTTCCAGGAAGCTATCCAGCGCTGAACAAAATTATGATGTGGGCAACCGAGAGCTGCTGGCTGTCAAGTTGGCATTGGAGGAATGGAGGCACTGGCTGGAGGGCTCCAGGCTCCCTTTCTTGGTGTGGACGGATCACAAGAACCTGGAGTACCTCAGGACAGCGAAGAGGCTCAACCCCAGACAAGCCAGGTGGGCCTTATTCTTTGGACGGTTCAAGTTCTCTCTGTCTTACAGGCCTGGGTCCAAGAACACTAAGCCAGATGCCCTTTCCAGAATGTTTGCGGCAGAGGAGAGTCTAAGTGAGACTAAGGATTTCATTCTGCCCAACACCGTGAGATGCGCCATCACAAGGCTCGACCTGGAGAGGGAGGTCAGGATGGCCCTGGATGGGGCACAAATCCCAGTGGCCTGCCCCAAGGACAGGCTATTCGTCCCAGACCCACTGATCAGTAAGGTCCTTAATATCTGTCATTGTTCCCGCCTGTATTGTCATCCAGGGATCTCTAAGTCCATTAGAATCATCCGGTCCCAGTTTTGGTGGCCCACTTTGGCAAGGGATGTCAAGGAGTTTGTTGCAGCCTGCCCCCAATGTAACCAGGCCAAAGTCTCCCGACGACCCCCGTCCGGTCTGCTTCACCCACTTCCTGTGCCCTCTCGGCCCTGGTCCAGTCTCTCCATGGATTTCGTAACAGGTCTGCCGGTCTCTGAGGGTCACTCGGTCATCCTCACCATAGTGGACCGATTTTCAAAGATGGTCCACTTGGTTCCTCTACCCAAGCTCCCCTCAGCCAAGGAGATGGGCACCATCTTAGCCAGGGAGGTTTTCCGTCTGCATGGTCTGCCGTCAGACATTGTGTCTGACCGAGGTCCCCAATTTGTGGCCCGTTACTGGCAGGAGTTCTGCTCTCTGTTGGGGATCTCAGTTAACCTGTCCTCTGGCTTCCACCCTCAGACTGACGGCCAAACTGAGAGGATTAACCAAGAGGTTGAGACCAAGCTTCGTCTCCTCTGTGAGTCTGATCCCACAAAATGGGCTAAGAACCTTCCTTGGGCAGAGCACGCTATTAACTGTACACCTTCCAGCTCCACCGGCCTCTCCCCCTTCTACGTGGTTTATGGGTTCCAGCCACCGGTATTCACCATTGAGGAGAGGGAGTCCAGGGTTCCATCTGCCCGTCTGTCCGCCTTGAGGTGTCAGCGTGCTTGGAGAAGGGCGAAGAGAGCCATTCTCCGCTCATCCCAGGTCCAGGCCCGGGCTGCAAATCGCCGGCGGGTTCCTGCCCCGCATTACCAACCTGGTGAAAGGGTCTGGCTCTCCACAAGGGACCTACCGTTAAAGGTTGACAGTAAGAAGCTGGCTCCTCGGTTTATTGGGCCCTTCCCCATCTCCAAGGTGGTGAATCCAGTGGCGGTCCGTCTCCGCCTGCCTCCTTCTATGAAGATCCACCCCACCTTTCACGTGTCCCGGGTCAAGCCTGTCAAGACCTCAAGTCTTGTGCCCGCCTCCACACCCCCACCTCCCACCCGGCTTGTTGATGGTGCTCCAGCCTTTACTGTAAAACGCATTCTGAGATCCAGAAGATGGGGCAGGGGTGTACAGTACCTCATTGATTGGGAGGGGTATGGACCGGAGGAACGTCAGTGGGTTCCCTCACGGTTTGTCCTGGACAAGTCCCTCATCAGGGACTTCCACAGAGCCCATCCAGACCAGCCTAGGGTGTCTGGAATCCGCCCTTGAGGGGGGGGCTCTGTAATGATCTTGGCACTGGTGCTGGTCTGATCCTGAACTCAGCACACCTGCTCCACTACACCCTGCATGCAATCATCCTTCACCAGGTCCACCTGTTCTCAACAGCATAAAATCTGCCAACAAACCTGCCACCAGTGCCAGATTGTCTTTCTAGCCATCCCGGTAAGACCAATCCAGCATTCTTTAAACTGTAATCTGCCTGCCTGTTTCCCGACCTGTGTTCTGCCTTCTGTTACCGAGTCTGCCTGATCCTCTTCTGACACTGCCTGCCTGGAATTCGGACCCCATTCTGACTCTGACTGCCCTTCTGGAAACCGGATCGGATCTGCCTCTGGACCCCTGTCTCTGCCAAGCCTGGACTGCCTGCCTGTGTGCCCGACCCTTTCTGCCCGTGAGTAACTGAGCCAGCCTAACCCCTGTGTACCTCTGCATCCAGCCTGTTGTCGGACCCGGACCGGACCTTACCTTGCCCTTGGATTGCCCCTCTGTACCGCCGCTGGACCTCTGCCCTCTCGACTCCGACCTCGGACTGCCCTTGGACCACGAACCCGGAAAATCCCCACCATCTCTCGGATCGCTGCCTCCAACTCCGCTCTTCAGCTAAAGCCGGCGCTCAGCATCCCCTCTTAATAAGGTTAGTGATCTAGCTCTTGCACGGTGAAGTGCAGCTTCCACAGATCACTAACCTGTGTCTCTGTCTCCAGGGGTTTCCAGTCTTAGCGCGGGCGGAAGCGCTCCGAGTTGCCGTGCTCACGCTTGTAAATAAAACGTTACTTAAACGTCACTGAATTGTCCTGGTTGAATCTTGGGTCCAGTTTCGGTTCATCACAATATTTTAATCATGTAAAGCACTTTGCATTGTCTCTGTACTGAATTGTGCTATATAAATAAATTTGCCTTGCCTTGCCTTTATCTAAAAACATTAGTTGGTTCCAAATCATTTAAAGCCATTGTGAAAAGTCTAAAAAGCAAGTTGTGGCTCCAGAGCCCCAGGTTGCAGGCCCCTGCTATAGCAAAACTTACTTTGGAGGTCTTTCAGGAACTTTCTACAGAGAGGAGAAACCAGGGCAGGCCAAGAACTTGCCAGAGAGATGATATATCTCTTCTGGCCTAGGAACAGGTTGCAGTCTCCCAAGAGAAGCTGGTGAGTATTGTTTGGTAACAGGGATTTTTGAATTTCTGACAGCTGAGTGATGTACTTCTAAAGCTGAGTATATAGTTTCTCCTAATGGTACCTAGAAAACCATGCTGTGCCTTTCTTAAGCACACTTTAGTTCAGATTTAAATACAAAACATTCATACTTCAGACCCCAAAACACATTTTTCTGTATGGTTTAAATTGAGTGTTGCATTCTGATCCAGTTATAACTACTGTTTCCCTGCTGCAAGAACGATTCCTAACTTGATTCCTGACTTGGATCTTTCTATGCGGAGTTTACATGTTTTCAAACATCTGGGTCAGGCAGATCAGCTACCATGCATTGCTCTTAGGGTTGAGTGTGTGTGTGCATAGGTAGGTATCTTTGGGTTGGCGTACGATAAACCAGCGACATGTCCATGGGATGCCTCACATTTTGCCCACTTGGTGTTGGAGATAGGAACCAGCCCCCATGTGGCCCTGCAAGAATTAAGCGAGTAGAGAAAATGGATGGAGGGTTTTAAAGTAGAGAATTTAACGCCAACACAGTTTGAATCACCGCAGATCGGTCCTGCTCCATTAGATAGCTCAAAGAAAGTAGGTTGCTAAGTGAACGAGAGAATCACACAGACTGACACCAAACCAGGACCTGAGCTGTGGGTTCAGCTTGTAAATGCAACTTTCCAGGCACTGCATTTTTCCACAGACTGGTCAGAGGAGCCAGTCGATCATTGAACATAGACCCAGAAGTCAGAGCGGCTGTGTTGGGCAGATGGACAATTTGGCAAGATGGAGGTTTGCTGAGCACTCTCCATGTTAAAGAGGATATACTTTATATAAATAGAAGCATTTACCACTCCGGCATGAGAGGAGAACAGTATATTTTCCGTTGCCATAGGATTGCACCACCATGTTAAGTGAATAAGTCATGCAGAGACAAGGTCTGTCAACCAGCAGTGAAAATTCTCAGGTGCCCTGCAGTCTAGCATCTACTGCATAGGGGATGTTGCATATTTCTTCAGTTTCACTTACAGTACAATACGTGTTCAGTAAGCTTGATCAGAGATGGTGAGTTATTCCCAGGTATTATGAGGATGATGCCTATATCCCCACAATACCTGGGCTAAGAGTCATTTCTGCCACTGGATTATGGCGGAGGACAGTTATAATGTTTGTTTTTATCCTGCTGATTTGAAGAAGGGTCACAGTCTGACTCATGGTTCACCACTACATTATTGTGTTGAACATGGATACAATGATCGGGAGCTTATTTTTAAATATCACAATATACAGCATGTCGTCGGCATCCCCTATTACCACTTTCCTCTCAGTGTCCCACTAGCTGCAGGGGGACTTATTTAAGTTCATTACTTTCCAGTGTCAGATGTTGTCATTAAGCCAAATGAAGAGATGCAGACAAGAGAAACCATTTGGGAGCTCCGAGTACAAAGAAGAATCAGAATAGTCAGGGGAAGGGAATTTGTAGAAACACAACAGAGCATTGGAGAGTACAAAGAAAGAGTAAAACGTGCATGAGTGTGTGATGAACAGGAAGACAAAAGCAATTTGAAAATGTACATTTTGACAGGGTTTTATGATGACTGGAGCGGTGTTGTTGTTCAAAGGAGCTGTGTGTCATGGGGGCAGACATCACCTTTTCAATGCCTGTCAGCCTGGTAGCATTGTAAGTCATAGTTATTTAGTTTTCTTGGACAGCCTCAGCCCTGCAGGAGAGGGAAGGAAGAGACAGGACTAGCACAACAGGCTGTGAATTTCAGTGGACAGCTAAAATTTATGCTGCCACTATTGAGCTGTCTCCCAGCTCTAGATGCTTTTTGAGAGTTTGAAGTTGTCAGTCATATTTCTGAGAATGAGTAAATAGGGTCTGTAACAGAAACAACCAGGTCCTGTTATGTTTCAGGTAGTTTTCATAACAGAAACTGGAGGCTAAGACTTAAGATGTTTAATTCTAAATAGGATATTCATAAATATGAGCTGCCAAAGAATCAACACAACAAAGCACTCTATCCGGTTTTACTTCCTCTATCCATTATAGTCCCATAATTTTCCCCATCATTTCGGCTGTGTACACTGACATCTGATCAGGTAATCTCTTCCCTATGCTTACCTTCATTATTGGTATGTATATTCCTATACCTACCTTATCTTTTTTATCGTTAGATCCATCTGTATATATATATATATATATATATATATATATATATATATATATATATGTATGTATGTATGTATGTATGTATGTATGTATGTATGTATGTGTGTCTATGTCTATGTGTCTATGTGTGTCTATGTCTATGTGTCTATGTCTATGTGTCTATGTCTATGTGTCTATGTCTGTGTGTCTATGTCTGTGTGTCTATGTCTATGTGTCTATGTCTATGTGTCTATGTCTATGTGTCTATGTCTATGTGTCTATGTCTGTGTGTCTATGTCTGTGTGTCTATGTCTGTGTGTCTATGTCTGTGTGTCTATGTATGTGTATAGACCCACACAATGTAATTTTAGTTAAACTAAAATGATCCTAAAATATAAATACTCCACTCATGGTGGATACACATGATTTTTAAGACATCAAAGTCATCAGCAGTGAATTTACACAAGCACCTGCGGTTGCCTATCAATCTGGGATAGGTTATACAGTTATCTCCAAACTGGTGTATGTAAACTCCATAATTCTGCATAGACAAAGATTATTCACAGATGGCAACTTTCCAGGAGTGGTCTCCTCCATAAAAATTCACCCCATAGTCATAGATTGTGCAGATTTGTCACCCAGGATGGACGTAACATTCCCTATAAACAATCGGTCCTTTCCATCTACAATGTCTTAGTCAAGTTTTATCCTTTCAAACCTAGATGTATGGTCCAGAACTACTTCAGTTCAGGACCGTGTTTACTTCCTGGTTCCTCAGCCAATCATAGGAGAGTTCCCAGGGTTCCCAGAACAGAGCGCAGCATTTGGTGTTTTATTTTGGCAAAAGAGCAGCAGCCTGCAAACATGGAAGCCAGTAAGAGAAGTGGACCAGAAATAGAACAGAATAGAACATCATATACCTGTCCTTTTTTTTCTTCCTGCTTCTCGGTGAAGGCGGACGCTTTTTTTTCTCTCTTCTTTTCCTCTCCTTTTCCCCTCTTCTTCCCCTACCTGCTTCTATCAATCTTATTTGGAGCCTCTTTTTACATATTATAAACTATAAAGTATGGATCTGGTCAGCTGGACTCTCAACACAGTTGATCAAATTTTCACACAAAAAAAAAAGAGCCCTGGTGCCCGACAGGACATGTGCAGCTGGACACACAGTGGGAGGAGGTTTGTGTGTGTGTCCATTTTGTCGGTCGAGGATGTTAAAAATCTGTTTGAAATTGGATTTATGATAACAGGATTTCTGCTTTTTGGAGCTGGTCGTTACCTGGAGTATCAAGAAAAAACATGAAAATGTCGGCAGCTGTTTCGGCCCATGTCAAGGCTGCCTGAACTATGTGAGGGATATGTCCGCTACCAGCAGTCAGACTGAAAAGCTGTGTAAGCAGAACTGTAGGCCAGCTGCTGTTTCTGAACTGGCTGGCAGGATGGGAATGGTCATGGAGAAAGCTAGAAGCTGGATCCTGGCAGAATGACCACAATTTTGGAATCGCCATTGAGAAGAACCACCAACACTTTAAAGGCAGACAGAAAAACAAGAGTCTGCCTGCCTAAAACAAAACCCATTAACGTTATCAGGAACTACACTACCTGATAGCGTTCTATCACTATCAGACTAATGGCTGCAAGTGCTATCTGGGACAGTTCACAGACAAACACACACACATGATTACACTAAAACACGCACACCTGCCAGCCTCCCTACATAAGCCTCCCTCAGTCTTCTCTTCCCTGCCGGTTCGTCATCAGACTCCACTCACTTCACGTCTGTCAGCCTGGTTTGCCCCTGCTTGCTGCTGGAACACTGCCACCTCTGTGTCTCTACCTCTGCCTGCTGTTGGATTTACCTGCCTCATCTGTGCTTCAGATGCTGGATTTACCTGCCACCTCTCTGCTTCAAGTAAGGCCTGTTTAACTACTGGATTTACCTGCTACTTCTCTGCTTCTAGTGAGGCCTCCGTTAGCTGCTGGATCCTCCTGCCTCCTCTGTGCCTTAAGTAGGCCTCTGCTGACTGCTGTATTACCCTGCCTGCTCTGTGCCTTGAGTAGGCCTCTGCTGGATTATCCTGCTCCCTCTGAGCTTCAGGCCTCTGCTAGCTGCTGGATTATCCTGCCTTCATCTGTGCCTCAAGTGAAGCCTCTGCCAGCTGCTGGGTTTTCTCTCTCCTCTGGGTCTCAAGTCAAGCCACTGTTAGCTGCTGGGTTTCCGGCCTCCTCTGTGCTTCAGCAGCCCAGCTCTCCAGAACTCCCTCTGGTCCGTCAGCTCCTGCTCACATCTACACCCCTGTTCCAGTCCAGTCCTGACTCTCTGGTTTCACCATTCACTACTCATCTTCCTTTCAATAAACTCTCAGTAAATAGCTCCGTGTGTGTGGTGTGCATTCTGGGTTCATCAAAGAAAAATCATGACAAGTGGTAGAGAGCTGATGTTTTGGGCTTGGTCTGTGGAACCTGGGATAACCTTGGGATCATTGAGTGTACCATGAGTCCTTCTGTATATGAAAGTCAGTGTTGTCAGTATGGTGGACAATATGATTCAATAATATTGCACTTTCACTGCTATGTTTTAAGGCTCCCAACCCATATCTACTTCTACAGCTTGTTTAGTAGAAAACCCAAGAAAACACCTCGTAGCTCTGTAAAGGACAGCCTTATTACTGGGAGTATCTTCAAAAATCCACACCCCTGCAACATAAAGCAAAACTGGACATATCATAGAGTCAAACAGTCAGCCAAACAAATCCCCTTTTTTAAATCAGAAATAAGAGATATTGTCTACTGCAGTAATTATTTAACTGCTCAGATTTCTTATATAACAACAGGGACAAACAGGTATTGTAGCTCTTTAATTTCTTCTTTACTCCTGAGTAAAACAGCTACACTAAATGTATAAAATACATTTCATAAAGTGGTACAATGTCCCCTCCACCTGCCCTGGCTCATTATCAACACTGACTGGGAATCATCTCAAACCTGGCATATGACATTAGGGCCACATCCAGCCCAAACAGCAATTACCGTAACACAAGTTGTCCTCGCATCCTGACATTTAGGTCAGATCAACACCCACTTATGTTTCAACTGAGCTGTTAGGTGCCCAAATGCTTCTGATGATGCACACACACACCCACACATCTATATATATATATATATATATATATGATGAAAGGAAACTTCAGCATTTAATATTAGATTTGAGAACAATTTCCTACCTATAGTGGATCAAAGTGGTACATTAGACAATTATTTTACATGACGAGAATCAGACTAAATCAGTGTGAAAATCTTTAAAAAATCAGTTCTGAAAAATAAATCCTGTACCTATCTTAGGAAACAATTGCATCCCACATTTAAGTAATGAGGTTATGGATAGTTATCAAAATTAGAATTGTTTTGTCAATCACATTAATTACACATAATCAATAATTGTGTTTATCAATTAAATCCATCCATCCATTCTCTCCCTCTTATCCGGGGTCGGGTCGCGGGGGTAGCAGCTTCAGTATGGAGGCCCAGACGTCCCTCTCCCCAGCCACTTGGGCCAGCTCCTCCGGGGGAATCCCAAGGCGTTCCCAGGCCAGCCGAGAGACATAGTCCCCGTTTACACTACCCTTTTTTTACCGTGCCGAGACCAGTCCGAGCTCGGTAACTGAGATAACTTTCAAGTGTAAATGGTTCTCAAACTGAACTGAACCGTTCCAGACACAACCGGACCGCGCTAAATCTAGACCAGTTCGATGGGTGGGCTCGGCCCGGTTTTTCCTGGCTTGGTTCTCAGATAACAAAGAGCGCATGAGCAGACCGCGTCATCTCCTTACAGTCAGCTGACTAATTTTGCGGTTTCAGACATTTGTGAAAATACTAGCTTCCTTACCATGCCACACGGTTTCCGGTGATGATTCTGCTCAGCAGTGTGATGAACCTCGACGTCTGTTGTTGTTTCCTGCGTCTGTAAGCCCTGATTAGACGTTCGTTTGTCTTATCCACGTCCCAAAAGCCGACTCCGTCAAGTAAAATTCACCAAAGGTTGCCTTCTTCGCCTGACTCTCCGCAAAAAGCAATTATAACCAAGCATAACTTCCTGAATGTTACGGGTGCCGCCATTTTGATTTGCTTGAATCCGTCCTTCAATCCTAAAGAGCAGTAGTACCGTAGATCGTCACCAGGAGGCGAGGAACCGTGCTAGCGTGATGTGTAAACGGTCGTCAGAACCAAGCTCGGCATGGTTTACTGATCCAAGCTCGGACCAATCTCGGCATGCCGATTGGTTTAAAAAGGGTAGTGTAAATGGGGCTTCCTAACCAGATGCCCGAGCCACCTCAACTGGCTCCTCTCAATGTGGAGGAGCCAGGGCTATTTAATACGTATTTATTTAGACAAAACTCAAAACTAATAGGGGAGAGTGGAGGGAGTTGTGCCTGTTTTTACTTACAGACCATGACAGTAATGCTTCCAACTAAAATATGTAGATATATTTCAGGATGTGGTGCATCCAAGGGAACAATCACTTTGGATGTGAAATATAGAAGTTAAGAAACATTGCTTTCTGAAAAGAAGTTGACTTTTGGCATAACATTGTGCCTTTGGAGTGAATGCATTGGGGTAAATTGTGACATTCATTATTAAAGTAAGGATATTTTAATCCCAGAAACTATGATTTCATATAAAGGCTAGGCAGTCCAAAATTACTAATTTAAGGTTAATTTAAAGTTATATTACATCAACAGCCATTGATGTAAGAGCTCCTCAGAGGTCATTAACTTAAGGTGAAAATAAAATGTTTTAAAAATTCCCTTTTCCCATTTAAATTATTTAGTTGTGCTCTATGTATAGTGGAACTGCAATACTTTGGTCTGAACTTCTCATTATTGTAGCTCTACATTCCCACACTTTTACCCCTGTACTGAGGTTCGTCTGAGAGCAACTCGTTTTGATGCCGTCACTTTAAATCTAAAGGAGGCACTTCACAACCCCTCCCCCCCACCCCACCCCGCCACCAGGTCTCACAGTGTTCCATTTCCTTCCCGTTTGGTCTTTTGTATAGGATGCTTGAGGACAGTGTGATATACTGGCCCAAATGGGCAGAAGAACCAACCTTGTCATCTGATGGTCACGATTGTCTATTTCTATTTTTAGTCTAAAATTAGGAATATCACATAGTTTTAATCAGAAATTGTAGGAATACAGCGTACAGTTACAATAAAACAATATGTTTAAAATATAGCAAAACCACTTTGCTTAGCTGTAGGACTCATAGTGTAGCTTAACAAAGCATTAAAACTTATGTGACTTAGGGAAAAAGATTTGGTAGGAGAAGGAAAAAAACAAACAGGGATGCAAAACTGGTAAACCACCAAGGAATATCTTGGTACTTTTTTGTGTTTCTCTCAGTCTTCTCTGTCTGGGTCAGCAACGCACAGCTCAGCTGCTTCGTGGAGAAATCATCACAAGGTGCTGATCAACCAACCAAGAGTGAACTTTGGTAAGACGTTGGTAAGAGATGGCCATGTTGCACAACACAGTAAATAAGAATTTTTTTTTTTTTCTATTTTGTTTCCGCCACATTTTTACTGTACTAAGAGAAACCATGAAGGTAAACAGTATCACATGTAAGAGTTTATAAAAAAAAAATTCATCATAAAGTTAACTAATCATGGATTCTTTGAAACACAATTTCTTCAAAAATCTTTGTTATATTTTTCACCCATGTAGGTCACCATCTTTTTACCTGTGCAATGCATGCTGGGTTGATGACCTGGTTAGGTCCTACTGGACTTGAACCTACAGAGTTAACACAGGAAGGTTAACATTACCCAAGTTGTTTTTTAATCATATTATTTTTGGTTGGTGTAAATTACTCATTACGGTTTTGGCTGGACGGAGCTAGCGCTAGGCCCAAGTATATGTCATTTACCCAGAATGCATTGCTGCGCAAACAACATGGCGACGTCTGTGTAACAATATTTTATTTAAATTTATAAAAACTATACAGCTTACAGTATTTTTACTATAGTGTTTTTATATCTGAAATTGATATTTCTCAAGTAAAGTCCATTGTTGCTACTAATCGTGAATCCCTTTAAAGGCCCTCGGAGGAGACAGTAAAGTGAGTGTGAAAAGTCAGGTATGAAGTCTTTGTTGGTAAGAAACGCCCAAGTCCCTTTTTGAATAACTGTGCATGCATAAGACCATCCCACCTGCTCTTTCACTCCTCAGGGGGATCGCGTGAAAAGAATCTCCCAAATCCACTTTGGTCTTATTTCCTTCTTCTGAGGCCTTCCTCTTCTTCTCAGTTTGTTTCTTGCAACTCTCAGCCATTTTCAAAATACCTAATATTTTCAAAATACGGTGAGAGCAGTGAAGCTAAACAGATGTCCACTATACCTTTAGTGCCCACAATTACATTAGACATTGTTTCTTTGGATAATCAAAATTGTCTGTCAACCTAGCCTGTAAACAAGCAGCATTCTTTCAGGCCAAGAAAAAAAATCTTAACTACTGTAATCCTGGTTTTCCTGTACATTTCAGCTGAGAGCTCCAACACTATTGGAATCACATAGCAGTTTCAATAACATTTATACTTCCAGATGCTCCAGAGAAGTCACCATGAATCCCATCTAATAAATGTTTTGTTTCTCTACGCATTCCATTATTTGCATATTTTTTTCTAGGTTTTCTTTTAGAAATTAGCATTAAAAACAATATAATGGAAATTAAGGTTTTTTTAACCAAGGACATTCCTGATTTCTCAGATTGATTTGGGTACAGCAATGCCATGCAAAAACACTCACTATTTTCCACACGTTTTCTCATAGAAATGTATCCATTGCTGCTGTGCTGGAAAATCTGTTTCTATAAAACCAAGTGGCTGATGCTGTTTTTGGGTAGTTTAGCTCCTACTGTGGAGCCTGCAGGCATGGAGTCTGCAACGCAGCAGGAGGACACTGTTTGAGGAGGAAATGAAGGAAAAAGCTGGTCAGTCACACAACGAATATCACATTTCTCAGTATGAACAGTGCCTCATGTGGCACTGGCCAAAGTGTGGAGCACACTTGATGTGGAAAATCAGTACAGTTCAAGTATTTTTTTCTGAACTCTTACAACTTCTATACATCATGATGAAAAAAATGGACCCAATATCATGTTTTTAAAATGCATGGTCAAAGAAACCCAGACCCATCTAGGCATGTTCCTTTATTTCAGTGGAGGTGTGACATGGTATATGGCAATAAGATGACAGTAATGAGCATCTATACATATATATATATATACAGGTAAAAGCCAGTAAATTAGAATATTTTGAAAAACTTGATTTATTTCAGTAATTGCATTTAAAAGGTGTAACTTGTACATTATATTTATTCATTGCACACAGACTGATGCATTCAAATGTTTATTTCATTTAATTTTGATGATTTGAAGTGGCAACAAATGAAAATCCAAAATTCCGTGTGTCACAAAATTAGAATATTGTGTAAGGGTTAAATTTTGAAGACACCTGGTGCCACGAACTAATCAGCTGATTAACTCAAAACACCTGCAAAGGTCTTTAAATGGTCTCTCAGTCCAGTTCTGAAGCCTACACAAACATGGGAAAGACTTCAGATTTGACAGCTGTCCAAAAGGCGACCATCGACACATTGCACAAGGAGGGAAAGACACAAAAGGTTATTGCTGAAGAGGCTGGCTGTTCTCAGAGCTCTGTGTCCAAACACATTAATAGAGAGGCAAAGGGAAGGAAAAACTGTGGTCAGAAAAAGTGTACAAGCGATAGGGATCACCGCGCCCTAGTCAAGATTGGGAAAAAAAAAACATTCAAAAATGTGGGGGAGATTCACAAGGAGTGGACAGCTGCTGGAGTCAGTGCTTCAAGATCCACCACCAAGAGACGCTTGAAAGACATGGGTTTCAACTGCCGCATACCTCGTGTCAAGCCACTGTTGACCAAGAAACAGCGCGAAAAGCGTCTCACCTGGGCTAAGGAAAAAAAGAGCTGGACTGCTGCTGAGTGGTCCAAAGTCATGTTTTCTGACGAAAGCAAATTTTGCATTTCCTTTGGAAATCGAGGTCCCAGAGTCTGGAGGAAGACAGGAGAGGCACAGGATCCACGTTGCCTGAAGTCTAGTGTAAAGTTTCCACCATCAGTGATGGTTTGGGGTGCCATGTCATCTGCTGGTGTCGGTCCACTCTGTTTCCTGAGATCCAGGGTCAACGCAGCCGTCTACCAGCAAGTTTTAGAGCACTTCATGCTTCCTGCTGCTGACCTGCTCTATGGAGATGGAGATTTCAGGTTCCAACAGGACTTGGCGCCTGCACACAGCGCAAAATCTACCCGTGCCTGGTTTACGGACCATGGTATTTCTGTTCTAAATTGGCCAGCCAACTCCCCTGACCTTAGCCCCATAGAAAATCTGTGGGGTATTGTGAAAAGGAAGATGCAGAATGCCAGACCCAACAACGCAGAAGAGTTGAAGGCCACTATCAGAGCAACCTGGGCTCTCATAACACCTGAGCAGTGCCAGAAACTCATCGACTCCATGCCACGCCGCATTAATGCAGTAATTGAGGCAAAAGGAGCTCCAACCAAGTACTGAGTATTGTACATGCTCATATTTTTCATTTTCATACTTTTCAGTTGGCCAACATTTCTAAAAAATCCCTTTTTTGTATTAGCCTTAAGTAATATTCTAATTTTGTGACACACGGAATTTTGGATTTTCATTTGTTGCCACTTAAAATCATCAAAATTAAATGAAATAAACATTTGAATGCATCAGTCTGTGTGCAATGAATAAATATAATGTACAAGTTACACCTTTTGAATGCAATTACTGAAATAAATCAAGTTTTTCAAAATATTCTAATTTACTGACTTTTACCTGTGTGTATATATATATATATATATATATATATATATATATATATATATATATATATATATATATATATATACACCCATGCATCTCTCTGCAAGGGGTGTGCATGTTCTCCCTGTGCCAGCTCTCTGGGTATTGCTGCCTTCTTCCAATAGGCCAATACGAGGACTATTTGATGAACTGATTTTTCTAAATCGCCCACAGGTATGAGTGGCTGGGCATGGTTGTGTCTCTGTTTTGGCCTTTGGTAAATTGGCAAAGCTTTCGCCCAATGACCACTGGAAAGAAGGCACTCTTCCACCCCCCACCCCCACCCCAATACACACTGGCGTTGGTACTTTTGTGGTTTCATAATAATAAATCTACTGGTACATGCCTTGATTGAGCAATATTTGCCGCAGATTTGTAACATCCATTTCAAATTGTTGTAGAACTTTTTACTGTTTAATTATGAAAATCCTATTAGGTCTTGACACGTGTATGCTAGCTGGATTTTGGGCACTTAGAAAACTTTTAGTTTTTCTGGACAGCATGGAGTGAAATACCTAAAAGATACATTATAGTTCCAGTAAGATGCTGCTTTTTTTTGTTGCCTGGTATTGCGATGTCCAGAATGAAATGGTCTGAATAACTTTTCTGCTCCAAAATTTATTTCAGAGGACAGCTTTCCTCAGCAAGGTTAATGTCATCCAATTCACTATGACACCAATTCACAGCCCTTAATGTTTTTATTTGGAAACCAATAGGTGTTATTTATTTCAAGGCTCACTCGTTGAGATAGAATACTTTGTTTACCTAGTGAAAGATTTGAAGTTGTATAGAACTCTGAATGATGGAAAGACCCTTTGTAGGGCTGTGTGATTTTACCACAAACGTCACAGAAAAGGGAATGGAAAAGCCAGTGATCGGAGACAGGAAGTTGGAGCGAGCCGACCTTCGGTGCTGCTGTACTGCATCCATGGGGTAATGGAGAATGAAATGATGTCTGTGTGAGGTCAACGCAGATGGAACGAGTGCAGATAAAAGAACCAATTCTGAGATCAGCCAGGTAATGTGACAGGGCAGGGACATTTTTGTCTTAAATGTCAGTCTCTTAACTCATTTAAAATATCTTCAGTTAGAACCACAGAAGCAAAAACTATTACAAAAAATATTACTTATATTAATTTGAAGCACAACCACAGCCTGTGTTCAAAATGCACCTTAAAATTCTTCTTACTCCTTTACCTGAAATCCTGAAGTAAACTTTTCCCTAAATGAGAATAAATTTACAAATTTAGATTTCAGATTATCTGAGAAATGTTTAATCGTGTTTAAGAACAGGCCTCTCATTGAATGCAAACAACTGATTCTAGTCAGACGTTTACATGCACCTGTGTATTTAAATGATGTGTTATTGGGTTGCACAGTTTTTCCAGACACTGTGTGTCAGAGTCAGTTGTTCATTAGAGTGATGTGTTAAAGATTATGAGATACCAAATGCTGGAGCTGCAGAAAGCAGTTAACAGGAAAACTAATCTAATATTCTTTTCTTATCAAACATTCTTGAGTTGCTAATCAACTTTGTGAACATTTACAAAGTAATGACCTACTTGAGGAGTTTCAGTCAGGCTTCAGAGCTCATCATAGCACTGAAACAGCTCTGGTGAAGGTCACTAATGATATTCTCATGGCCTCAGATAATGGACTTGTGTCTATACTTGTCCTATTAGATCTCAGTGCTGCATTTGATACAGTTGATCACAATATTCTCCTACAAAGACTTGAGCATACTGTAGGGATTAAGGGAAAAGCATTAGGCTGGGTTTAATCTTATCTGTTGGACAGATTCCAGTTTGTTCATGTTAATAATAAATCTTATTCAAACTCTAGGGTCACTTGTGGAGTACCACAGGGTTCAGTCCTTGGACCAATTCTCTTTACTATATATATGCTTCCGATTGGCAAAATTATCAGACAGCATGGGATTAATTTCCACTGTTATGCTGATGACACTCAGCTATATTTATCCATAAATCCCGATGAATCCAATCAATTACTTCGACTGCAGTCATGTCTTGATGACATCAAAAGCTGGATGACTTTAAATTTCCTGCACTTAAATTCTGACAAGACAGAAGTTGTAATCTTTGGACCAGAGTCCTCAAAAAATAAAGTTCTTAATCAATCACTTAATCTGGATGGCATTAACTTGGCCTCTGGTAATAAAGTAAAAAATCTTGGTGTTATTTTTGACCAAGACATGTCATTTAAATCCCATATTAAACAGGTTTCCAGAGTTTCCTTTTTTCACCTCCGGAATATCGCCAAAATTATAAACATTCTGTCCAGGAGTGATGCTGAAAAACTAGTCCATGCATTCAAGGCTGGACTATTGTAATTCTTTACTATCAGGAAGTCAACAAAATGCAGTTCAAAGTCTTCAGCTGATCCAAAATGCTGCAGCAAGAGTTCTGATGAAAATCAACAAGAGGGATCATATTTCTCCAATTTTAGCTTCCCTTCATTGGCTTCCTGTTAAATCAAGAATAGAATTTAAAATTCTTCTTCTAACATATAAAGCCCTTAATAATCAAGCTCCATCATATATCAGAGCTCTTATTACCCCGTATGTTCCTAACAGAGCACTTCACTCTCAGACTGCAGGTCTGCTGGTGGTTCCTAGAGTCTCTAAAAGTAGAATGGGAGGCAGATCCTTTAGCTATCAGGCTCCTCTCCTGTGGAACCAACTCCCAGTTTTGGTCCATGAGGCAGACACCCCGTCTACTTTTAAGACTAATCTTAAAACTTTCTTTTTTGACAAAGCTTATAGTTAGAGTGGCTCATGTTACCCTGAGCTATCTCTATAGTTGTGTTGTGATAGGCTTAGGCTACTGGAGGACATCAGGGCCTATTTTCTCACTCTACTGAGTTCTACTGTTCTCCAGTTTTGCATTGCTTGTCGTCATTTCAGCTTTTAACTTTTTGTTCTCTCTCTTTTTTTCTTCATAGTAGGTACACCTGGTCTGGTGTTCTGTTAGCTGTGACATCATCCAGGGAAGACAGATCACCACTATTACCATCTAATGTAGAACAGATTACTGGATCAATGTGTGCTTCTGTGCTTTTTTGTCTGTCTTGTTGTGTCTCTGCTCTGTCTTCTGTAACCCCCAGTCGGTCGAGGCAGATGACCGTTCATACTGAGCCCGGTTCTGGTTCTGCTGGAGGTTTTTCCTTCCCGCTAATGGGTGGTTTTTCTTTCCGCTGTCGCTTCATGCTTGCTCAGTATGGGGGATTGTCCAGGAGTGAATGCTGCTTGTCTGGACTTTGATGCAATCAACTGGTTCCCTTATATAGAAAATCTTTGACCAATCTGTATAATATGATTGAATTTGAATTTGTAAAGTGCCTTGAGATGACATGTTTCATGAATTGGCACTATATAAATAAAATGTAATTGAATTGAATTGAATTGAAACCACAGATAGATAGACATGTGGCACACATAAATAAATGGACAGTTATCTCGGGCAGAATGGACACATGGATAACCTGGAGCCGATGCTATTTTACAGCCTAACAGTAGCTATATCCACATGCACAAAACGATCAGATTGAAATGTATTCAGATTAAAAACCAAAAAAAAAAATAGTCAGACTGTTTATAAGGGCACACAATCAATTAATCTGATAATAATGTACGTTTATATGCACCTGGCTTTACTTAGAACAGAACCACTCTGACATGCGCAGTTATCAAATTTCCCTTTAAAAAACACAGAACTTCCGTCTTTGCTGAACTAGAAAAAAGCAGCATTATATGAATTATTTTGTCTTCTGTGCTCCCAGGTTGGACTTTCATGGGGTTCTAATTATGGTTGAGTCGTTATTGAATAAATTAAAATTAAAAACTTTTTTAATGTTTCAAATAGAAGGTTTGTATCAGGAGCCCTGACAGTTTTAACCTGACCCTAGCCAGACGGATGTCGCTCCGCCTAGCTTCATTCACATCCATCTGGGACATCTCCCATAGAGAGTGATTTCTCCAACCAATTTTATTGTCTAGCCAATCAGGAAGCAGGGCTGGAGTTTCATAGATGTGACGTAGTGAAGAAGCGACCGTGACGTGAGTCTGTTTTGATTTAGACAGCAATGGCGGCTCGCATCGAGGAAGCAAGCGTTAACATTGATGCTGCTATTTCTTCCGTGTTGTCCAATCTACCTAATATTGTTTCATTAAAAGAACATCAGAGAACGGCTCTGAAGGCTTTTGTTGGTGGAAACGATGTTTTCGCCCTTCTCCCGACCGGATTTGGCAAGTTTTGTTTTCCTTTGCGCCCGCGGCTGAGCGGTTAGCGCGAACCATATTAGGAGGCCTTTAGTCCTCGACGCGGTCGTCCCGGGATCGACTCTGACCCGCGATGCTTTGCCGCCTGTCTTCCCCCCTCTTCCACCCTCTTCCACCCTCTTCCTTTCAGCTCACTGTCAATGAAACGCGTGCCACTAGAGCCGCAAACACATAAAAAAAAACAAAAAACCCTGCGTCGCTCTCACAGCGTCGCTTTCACAGCGTCGCTCTCACAGCGTCACGGGTTAGCTTCGGTGTGAGTGGTTGAAATAGCACGTCGATAAAGATGACAGACAAGTGGCTTATCCAATCATATGCAAGGATTTTTGATAAGGCCCAACCTACAATAAAGGCAATTCCTATGGAGATGTCCCAGATGGATGTGAGTGGAGCTAGGCGGAGCGACATCCGTCTGGCTAGAGTCAGGTTATGACAGTTTTGCTTCCCGACAAATTTCCGCCACTCAACAGTGCAGAAATACGTCACGTTTACGTCATTCGCACTCAAATCAGTTTGCCATATTCAGAATAACTTGATCCTGACAAGCGTTTATATGCATGTCGTCAGATTATCAATCAGCATAGACCAATACAATTTCATTCTGATTGATCTTAACCTGATCTCAATATTCTGACTGACTTGTTTACATGACACATTTTTATTCCGATTAGCCCTTTATTCTGATTACTTCTGTCCATGTAAATTTAGCCAGTGACACATATCCCAAAGACGACATGGGAGGGACTGACCACTTCTGCAGGTGTGTGTCCTTGCTGATCCATATGAGCTGATTTAACCGAGAGTTTGTCACCCTTGTTTCTGGATTTTACCCTTCTTGATTTGTGTTTATGTATGAAAGTCCAGTACTGAAGCTTTATCATTCCGCTGCCTTTTAGATTAAATACGTTGAACTATAGTTTCTGTTTCAAGAGTAATTTCTTACTAAAGAAGTCTACAATAAAAGATAAAGGCAGAGGAAAGGCTTGAGAGTAATGCATGGTTGTAACGGTGTGAAGCCCGGAGGGAACAGGACCCAGCCCCGAAGATACTACAACCTTGGGGAATTTGTTTAGAGCTCCTTTACTGCATGTTGGGCAAAATATGTTTATCTTCATACACAACATTAACTGGCAATGGTTTGAAGTCCATGAATTTGTGAAAAGTTCCAAAAGTAGCCAGCCAAGGTCGGATTTTAGTTATGTACAGTATGAAATAGTATAAGAGTACAAAAATATAAAAAGAAAAAAAAGGTATGGAGAAATAAACACAAGCGGACCATTGCAGGGGCTGTGCTAAGGTAACAAGGTTCCTCTTAGCCACGGTGGCTAACTTGTTGAATTTACTACGGAAAAAGCAGTGATATTGTTACAAAGGAACAGGGGTTCTGGTGTCTGCGAGATAAAGAAATGGATCCTTATGGAACTAGAGCCTAAAACTGCGTGAGACAATGACCAAAGGTCAAAATCGGATACTCCCCTGCGTGTTCTTTCTTACAGCGAGAGCCCGAAAGTCGCTTGTTACGTCTAAGAATGCACATCTTTAAGTTTTCACTTGAGCACTTCAACTTGCATATTTAGCACTTTAGATAGCATACAGCACGTTAAAGAAGCATGTTTGCACATCTCAGAAATAATTGCACATAGTTGTTTATTTATTGCCTTTCCTTTTTCCTGGTTTTCGATCCAGTGGCACTGCAGCCCTTTAATAGAGTGGTTGGGCCCTAGAGAAGAAGGGTGACAGAAATTAGAGTATGAACAAAGGCAATATTTGTGCAATATTGCCATTTAGTACTTAGTGTTTGTGTTTCATTGAATCTTAAAGTGTTTTAGTTAAATACGTTTGTTTGTACTTACCTTGTCCTTGTGTCCAGGTCCGTCACCTAAAAGAGGCCTGGGCAGAAACGAGTGCATTAAGAAGTTCCGGGCTGGACCGAGGCAGGAAAATGCATAGGTCAGCCAAGTTGAGCTTTTAGTGGTTTACGGGGTTTCTATTTATCTTTGGTGTTTGGTTTAGGATTTTATGTATATAGCTTGGGGTTTTATATGGTTTGTGGTTGTGGTTATGGTTTATGGAGGGTTTTAGATAGTTTTATGTACCCATCTTAATATGTACACCCCTGGGAGTTTTAATGATTTTAGCCAGTTAGTGAGACAGTATTTAAGCCGCCTGTTTCATCACTTGCTTTCCTAAAATCGTGAATCTCATGAGAGCAGTAGCAGGAAAAGATTGGGGAGCAAGTAAACAATCATTGATGCATATCTATAAGGCTCTAATGAGATCAACAATAGACTATGGGTGTTATGTATATGGAGCAGCAGCTAAAACTAATTTAATGAAAATAGAAAGAGTTGTTAATAAAGCAATAAGAATTTGTACTGGTACAATAAGATCAACACCAACTAAAGCAATGCAGGTAGAGGTAGGAGAAGTGCCATTAGAGTTAAGAATAGACCAAATCATGCTCACATACTGGTGCCGATTACGTGGATGTGGAAATGAAAAGACTATTATACAGCAGTGTTGGTAATATAAATCTTTTGAAAGTAATGGTTTTGGATGTACAACAAAAGATAAATCAGAAGAATATAAAATAGAAAATAAATGGTTTAACTCACCTAGACCTATTGGTAACGTCCCTATTTGGTTGTTTTCAAATATCGAAATAGAGTTTAATATAATGGAATTAAAAAAAAGTGGGAAGACAGCAGGAAAGGTCATCTGTAAAATCAATATATAAAAACCAAATATTGTAGCTATATATGTATATATATATATATATATATATATATATATATATATATATATATATATATATATATATATATATATATATATATATACAGATATATACAGATGGATCTAACAATAGTAAAGATAAAGTAGGTATAGGAATATACATACCAATAATGAAGGTAAGCATTGGGAAGAGATTACCTGATCAGATGTCAGTGTACACAGCAGAAATGATGGTGAAAATTTGTTTGTTGTGTTGATTCTTTGGCAGCTCTTCACAGTATCCAAAATATAAAATTGGAAAGAGAAGATTTATTATTAGAAATTCATCAGAGCTTTTTCAGATTACAAATAAATCTACATAAATGTGAAATTTTGTTGGGTTCTAGCTCATATAGGGATAAATGGAAATGAAAGAGCAGACCAAATAGCTAAAAGAAAATCTATTAGAACAAATGATATTATAAATATACCTTATGGAAAAGGAGAAGCTAAGAGAATAATTAAAAAAGAAATAAAGAAAAAATGGCAGGATAGATGGAACATGGATAAAAGTGGAAGGAAACATTACAGTGTGCAGAAATCTATTAATGCCAAGGGTGTGATTAGAAAGAACCAAAGAGAGGAGACTATTTTGACTAGACTTTATCATACTGGGTTAAACAAAACATTATTTGTATAAAGAAAAAGTAAAACAGATGAATGTTTAGAATGTAAAGTAACAGAAAATGCAGAACATATATTACTGCATTGTAGGAAATATGATGAAGAAAGGATAAGATTAAAACAAAAGACAAGACAGATAGGAAGGAAATGGAATCTGGAAGGATTAATAGGAACAACAGGAGAGGGGATAAAGGAAATACAGAAAGTTGTTATACAGTATCTTTGATTTAAAACTTGTATGTACACTCACCGGCCACTTTATTAGGTACACCTGTCCAACTGCTCGTTAACACTTAATTTCTAAGTAGCCAATCACATGGCGGCCACTCAGTGCATTTAGGCATGTAGACATGGTCAAGAGAATCTCCTACAGTTCAAACCGAGCATCAGTATGGGGAAGAAAGGTGATTTGAGTGACTTTGAACGTGGCATGATTGTTAGTGCCAGAAGGGCTGGTCTGAGTATTTCAGAAACTGCTAATCTACTGGGATTTTCACGCACAACCATCTCTAGGGTTTACAGAGAATGGTCCGAAAAAGAAAAAACATCCAGTGAGCGGCAGTTCTGTGGGCGGAAATGCCTTGTTGATGCCAGAGGTCAGAGGAGAATGGCCAGACTGGTTCGAGCTGATAGAAGGGCAACAGTGACTCAAATAACCACCCGTTACAACCAAGGTGGGCAGAAGAGCATCTCTGAACGCACAGTACGTCGAACTTTGAGGCAGATGGGCTACAGCAGCAGAAGACCACATCGGGTGCCACTCCTTTCAGCTAAGAACAGGAAACTGAGGCTACAATTTGCACAAGCTCATCGAAATTGGACAATAGAAGATTGGAAAAACGTTGCCTGGTCTGATGAGTCTCGATTTCTGCTGCGACAGTCGGATGGTAGGGTCAGAATTTGGCGTCTACAACATGAAAGCATGGATCCATCCTGCCTTGTATCAACGGTTCAGGCTGGTGGTGGTGGTGTCATGGTGTGGGGAATATTTTCTTGGCACTCTTTGGGCCCCTTGGTACCAATTGAGCATCGTTGCAACGCCACAGCCTACCTGAGTATTGTTGCTGACCATGTCCATCCCTTTATGACCACAATGTACCCAACCCATGATGGCTACTTTCAGCAGGATAATGCGCCATGTCACAAAGCTGGAATCATCTCAGACTGGTTTCTTGAACATGACAATGAGTTCACTGTACTCAAATGGCCTCCACAGTCACCAGATCTCAATCCAATAGAGCATCTTTGGGATGTGGTGGAACGGGAGATTCGCATCATGGATGTGCAGCCGACAAATCTGCGGCAACTGTGTGATGCCATCATGTCAATATGGACCAAACTCCCTGAGGAATGCTTCCAGCACCTTGTTGAATCTATGCCACGAAGAATTGAGGCAGTTCTGAAGGCAAAAGGGGGTCCAACCCGTTACTAGCATGGGGTACCTAATAAAGTGGCCGGTGAGTGTATGTATGTATGTATGTATGTATATATATATATATATATATATATATATATATCAGCTTCAGGCTCCTGAGGTACTTTGCACATGAGCTGTGTGGCATCATGAGGCAAATCTTCAACATCAGCCTGAAGCAGTAGCACAGCTGTGGAAGACCTCCTTTATAATACCAGCGCCTAAGACCACATATCCCAAATACTGCGACAGCTAAAGGCCGGTAGCACTAACATCTGATGAAGACCCTTAAGATGCTGATCCTCAAGCATCTTTGGCCCCTGATGAGGCTTTAGTTGGATCCACTGCTGTTTGCCTACCAACCAGGCATTGGGGTGGATGATGCCATAATCCACCTGCTACACCGAGTTCTGGCCCACCTGGAGAATCCTGGGAGCACCGTGAGGATCATGTTCTTTGACTTCACCAGGGATTTTACCACCATCCAACCACGACTCTTGAATGATAAGCTGGAGCGGTCGGGAGTGGATCACCACCTCTCGCAGTCGATACTAGATTACCTCACCAGTCAACTGCAGTATCTGAGGACGCAGGACTGTTTCTGACAGGTTGACCTGTTCTATCTTTTAAGGAGGTTGAGGTCTTTTGGCAGTGCAAGGGGTTGTCCTGAAGACCATCTTTGACTCTATGAACATCAGCCATAATTGATGGACAATGTCTCCCACCCCATTCATGGAGCTGCTGCAGAGCTGGAGAACTCTTTCAGCGACAAACTACGGCATCCCAGATGTTCAAAGGAGCTCTTCCGCAGGTCGTTCCTCCCAGCAGCTGTTAGAATTTATAATATCTGCTGCTTACAACACACTCAATAAGTGCTTACAAGATCCAAACGGTTGCACGGGTTCTGATCTGATCATGAATCGTTTCCACTGTCTCTCAGATGCAAAGGTACAATTGCCTTAGCTACTTCAAACTGCTGCTGTGTTATCATACATATTGCATATTATCTCATATTGTTCTGTAAATAGGCTGGTGTTTTTCAACTCTTTAACTTGAACATTTCTTTTTTTTACATGAGTATGCCATATTAACAAAAATTGTGCAATACCTACTCTAGTATTTATTTTTACTTTTATTTTGGTCTTTCTGATAAAGCTCATTCTGTTGTTTTAGAACTAGCTTTAGATTAGAGTAGCTTTTTTTCTTTACTAATAATTGTGTGTTACTCTGTGTCTTTGCCAACGTCATGCCCGAAATTTCCCATTGTGGGACAATAAAGGAATTTTTTATCTTAAAACACTCCCCACTCCAGAAAAATATAATAATACATAAATTAAACTCTGCTGCTGCAACAGGGAAATGAGTACAATTTGTTCCTTCAACATTTGTTTTTCAGAAAACAAGTTCATGGATGAGGTCTACTCTGGTAAAGTCCCCAAGAAATGATCAGGGAGGCAGGATGTTTTTTAATCCATGTTAGTTATCTGGTTGGCCAGGTGTTCGTAATATCTCAGTAACACTGGCCTGAGGGGGAATGTAAAGTGCAACAAGGAAAAATGAGGAAAATTCCTTTGGTTAATAAAATGGTTTACAGTTAACGAGTGATGTATCTAAGTGAGGTCTGCGTGTTTTCTTCAACATTGTGACATCTGTACAACATACATACAGGGCTGCTGTTTCTCCAACTATAATAGCTGTGAAAAGTTGCAGGTTTGATCAGCAGTAGTGGAACAATGTGAGCAGTTGAAAGTCCAATGTTTAAGAGGTCTTCTTTAGTAAACCTTACCAGAGATGGATGGCAGAAAACAGAGTTAAACAAAACTAAAACACAAAAAGCCCTACAGAATGCAATCCAGAAGTTGCCTTTCTTTGCGACACCATCATCATGTTATTCAACTTTATCTAAAACATTCTCCCCTGAGGAAGAGATTAATACTAAAGATAAATTCAGACTGACTTTGGAAAAGATAAAGAAGACTAACATTAAGCATCAAGTCACTTTCTAGGGGTCAAGTGGAGTCCATTGTTAAAAGGGTCAGCACAAATCTGGCAGCAAGGAGGGCTAGCACCCTTAGCTGGTGGTCATAATGCTATGTCTGATCAGAATAATTAGAAAACCCAAATGAATAGAAATGTTGATGATGCTACTTTTCGTAGACTCCTAGTTGTTGAATTAGAACTTATTCACATGAGCTACATAGCAGAAAACACATAAATTCAATAAAATCAACAGCTTTACTCAATAAAAAAACATGAATTGGCGCTATATAAATAAAATTGAAATTGAAAATAACTAATCACCTATCATCTCCAGTCAGAATTGTCCACACATATTCCCTGCATTCATTAAAAAAGACTACACCAGTGTATTTATTATGCTCCCATTGCTTTTTGTGACTATTAGTTTAGCTGTCAGAAATCCATCATGTGTACAAATCTCCCTACAGTCAGCTGTGTCAAAGTCAATGCATTTTTTTTGCTTTTCCCATCACTGGCCTTACCAATAAATTAGACCCGCTTTCAGAGGAAAGTCCACACCTGGTAAATACTCTCTTCAACCTCTGCAAGAAACAAAGAGGGTATCCACAGAAAGAATATATGAGCATCGATCGACCCTTGTGGCCACGTCTGGTCCACACAATAGCACGCTATTGATGTTGTGGAATTGCTTTTGAAGGCAGACAGATTGATATAATGGTGTGGTGTGGGCCCCTTAAGGGCCAGGCTCCTGCTGCTGGAGTTTGATTGACTGACCTTGGGTCAATCTATGCATTTGCATCCTTCCTCTTTGGTGTTTGTGCTGAGGCCACTGAGCTTACAGACACACAGCCTCCTTTGAGGCAGGGGGATGGAGTCTCTTTCCGAAAGAGCCTCCAAACAGGAAATTGACCCTTATTACCCTCACAGTTGATTTTTACTGCAAACAGGTTAATACGATTGATTTTGTGACTGCTGTAACCTGTAAAAAGGGATTCAGTGGCATCCTGAGGATCTCTGTGCCAGAGTGGATTCTTCTGCATCAAAACAACAGCTGTGTCTATCAAGCTTTCTTTGTTAGTTGACAGAACTTATTGATGAAACGTAAGCACTTATATACTGAAGGAGTCTGTTCCATTACTGATTTACAACTACCAACTTCTTCCACAGCTTCTTATCTAACCTCAACTCAAAACACTTTTAAATTTTCCAACTTTGAAACCCTCTCAAGCCCATTTGGCCAGTTTTCGGGCCGAGCAGACAGGTTTACATTTTTATCTACCTTTAACTATGTGTCAGACCAAGTTTTTTTCTCTCTACACACCGTTTAAGATGAGGCTTTAAAATTTCTAAAACATGTTGGCAAATATATTTTTCGCAAATACCTTTTGTTTTACAGTAGTTCAAACAAACAAAATTAGATTTAAAAGTCCACCTAACATGTCGGACTCTGCAACAATACAACAGTAAATCACCATTTTGTTGTCCCACCACCTCATGGCTGGTATTGTTGGAAACTAGAGGCCCTTACCTTTCCAGCAATGTATTGCACGTCTTTGTTCAACCATTTTACATAACACAAGAAAATGATGTGGGTAGAATCAGTAGTCACAGCTTCGTTGAACACAAATTACCCAACTACCTTCAACCCCACCACAAGAGGAAAGGTATCACACATACTGTATGTGGAACTGTTTCGGCTTCGGCTATGATTCTGTGTTCCTGCTGCTTGCTGCTGAAATCACTGGCCGTTTCTCAATTCACGAGAACGCGATTACGGACTCGCGTTCTCGTCAAGTCCGGTCTTGGCGAGAACACAGGAAGATCGGACTTGACAAGAACGTGAGCACGCAGCACGTATGGTGTATTGGAACAGAAGCGTACTTGTGATGTCATGAGACGCACAGTTCTTTAGCATTTCTTTAACATTCAAAACTATTTATATACTACACCACAATAAATCTTATTGAAAAAAATTTTCAAACAACATTTTTAATTTCTAAAAAGCCTAAAAATGATCTTGCCGCGGTGCATTGTGGGCAAGCGGTCAGTCTGAAGAACGCACAAGTCTGCTCTGATGCATGCTCGATAAAGAGGGCGGGGCGAGAACAACATCCGGGGAATTCGGCGCGTTCTCGATTTGGCGTTCTCGGTATTGGAACAGTGCTCGGGCTGAGGCTGATGACGTGTCACGAGCACACGAGCACACGAGAACGCTCAAGAACGCATATTGAGAAACGGCCACTCTCTGCTCTCTAGGTTGTTCCAGCAATTCCCGTTGATTGACTGCACCTGTTGCAGCCCTGATTACTGGTGCTGCATCACCTCTATCTAAGCCTGTCTCTTTCTGAGTGCCAGATTCTCGAAGCCTTTGTGTCAGTTGATCATCCAGTGTTCCTAGACTGCCTGCCTGTCACAGACCATGTTTGTGTTCTGGATTCCTGCCTGTTTGTCTTGCCCTTGTCGGACTCTCCAGTTGGTTCTCGGTATATGGACATTGACTTGTGCCTTTTCCCTGACTCTGCCTCTCTGCCACGGCCATCACTACTTCTGCCTGTCGGACTGACCTTAAACAATTGGACCCAGGATTGGACTCTGGATTAATCCCATTGGATTTCCCTATTGGAACCTCTGCCTTTCTCTGTCTGCCTGTGTATGACCCTGGACTGTCTCTGGATCTCTACACCCAGCTACTAGCCGACTGAGGAACCAACTTCTGCCTGTAGTAGCTCAGCAAGTTCACTTCTGGAAGCACTCATCGGTTTCTGTGCTAAATTCCTGGTCCAAACAAGGTTAGTGGCTTCATTGTTTCACATCACTATTTCCATTAAGGAGTCAACAGCCACTAACCTGTCTCTCTCCCTTACAGTGATTCCAGAACCAGTCTCAGAAGGTTCCTACGCTGGCTGCACTAACAGTTTAATAAAGTCTTTAAAATGTACTCGGTGGCCGTGAATTATTGGGTCCAGAACCAGAAACTTAACAGGAATGTTATAAAGCGTTTGCGTCATCCACACCTTACCAATACCACCTTGCCATTACAGCATTACAACATTTAGATGTTATCTGGCTGTTGGTGTGGTACAGTTGGAACTACTATATTGTAATCACAAACCTTTTCAGTGAATTCTGTTCATGGCTGGCTGTTCAGAGCTGGGTCCAAGCACATGAATAAAGGCTAAGGGAAGGAAAAGATGTGGTAGAAAAAAGTGTACAAGAAATGGTGATGACTACACCCTGGAGAGGATTGTGAAACGAAACACATTGAAAAATGTGGGGGAGATTCACAAAGAGTGGACTGCAGCTGGAGTCAGTGCTTCAAGAACCACCATGCACAGACCTATGCTAGACGATGCTAGACATGGGTTTCAGCTGTTGCATTCCTTGTGTCAAGCTACTCAGAACAAGAGACAGCGTCAGAAACGTCTCACCTGGGCTAAACACAAAAAATGACTGGACTGCTGCTGAGTGGTCCAAAGTCATATTCTCTGAAAGTAAATTTAGCATTTCCTTTGGAAATCAAAGTCCCAGAGTCTAGGGGAAGAGAGGAGAGGCACAGCATCTACATTTCTTCACATCCAGTGTGAATGTTCCACAGTCAGTGATGGTTTGGGGTGCCAGGTCATCTGCTGGTGTTGGTTTACTGTGGTTTCTGAGGTCCAAGGTCAACACAACCATCTACCAGGAAGTTTTAGAGTACTTCATGCTCCCTGCTGCTGACCAACTTTATGGAGATGAAGATTTATTTTCCAATCCCTGTTCTTAAAGGGCCAGCAAACTTGCCTGACCTTACCCTTATAGAAAATCTATGTTCCTTTAAATCAAGACTGAAAACCCACCTGTTTAGATTTGCTTTTGCCCCATAATAACAGGAACATTGACCAACATGTTTAATGTGTATTGATGGTTTTGAGTTGATAAAATTTACTGTTCTCACAACTGGGGAATGTTTCAATGTCTTTGATGTTTTTACGTTTTCATGATGTAACTGCCTTGCTGCTGAAATGTGCTATACCGATAAACTTGACTGGACTTTTTTGTATTGGTCTTAAGTAATATTCCAATTTCCCAAGATACTGATTTGGGATTTTCATTAGATGTCAGTTATAATCATCAAAATTAAAATAAATAGAAATACACTTGAACTATATCAGTCTGTGTGTAATGAATGGATATCATATACAAGGTTTACTTTTTTTTAATGGAATTACTGATTACTATGACCAACACCTGTATATTTGCATCATTTTTTATTGATACTTTTCTGCAGATATGATTACATAAATGTATTGGTAATTGGTGTTTACACATTTATTTACATAATTTTATGACGCTAATTGTTTTCGTACATTTGGTGACAGTTTTTCATTGATAATTCTTGTTTTCAATAAAATGCCTCTGTTTGGAGACAAAACAATATAATTCAGCTAATTTCCTCTTCATTGTATTGATATACAATGTTACATTTTGATGTTACACAGGATAAATCGTATGACCAAATGCTTTGTTCTTTGCAGAAAGAGTCCTAAAATGGAAATCAGCACTTTTATTTGATCATATTCCCCTTTATGATGTGAAAAACACATTTGGTACAGTTTCTGAAGAAAGAAAAACTTTATGAATTTCAGATATGTCATTCTTTATTGCCAGCTGTAACTTCCAGGGATTGAAACTGCAGCTATGGATGTAAGTTAACCAACCATAATATTGCAGATCATCGGTTTGAATTTAAAGGCATTGTCATTGCTGCCTCTTGGAGTTTATATAAGTGGCTTTTTCTCTGCAGCTCTCCCTCCCTGCTTCATAACACAAATGGCTCTAGGTGTGCAGCTGTTGAGTCCCACCTACTCATCAACTCCAATCACCTCCAGCTACAAAGACTGGACTCACAGTTCCAGATTCTTCTGAACAGTAGCTAGGATTAAATGCACAAAATTTCATGATCATATTAAAATGTATTCGGATTAAATAATGGGATTGTACACACAGTCATGTAATCCGATCATAACATACGTGTACAGGACTGTCTCAGAAAATTAGAATATTGTGATAAAGTTCTTTATTTTCTGTAATGCAATTAAAAAACATGAAATGTCATACATTCTGGATTCATTACACATCAACTGAAATATCGCAAGCCTTTTATTGTTTTAATATCGCTGATTATGGCGTACAGCTGAAGAAAACTCAAAAATCCTATCTCAAAATATTAGAATATTTCTTCAGACCAAGTAAAAAAAAAAATTATAACAGCAAAACAAAATCAAACATTTGAAAATGTCCATTAATGCACTCAGTACTTGGTTGGGAATCCTTTTGCACAGATTACTGCATCAATGCGGCGTGGCATGGAGGCAATCAGCCTGTGGCATTGCTGAGGTGTTATGGATGCCCAGGATGCTTCAATAGCGGCCTTTAGCTCATTTGCATTGTTGGGTCTGGTGTCTTTCAGCTTCTTCTTCACAATACCCCACAAATTCTCGATGACTCTGACATGTGCAGTTATCAAATTCCCCTAAAAAAACACAGAACAAGAACATAAATATAAATGTGTGCACACACATCAGTAAATATCAGTTATCGGCCATAACAGCAACATAAATATCGGATATCGATATCGGCCCAAATTTTCATATCAATGCATCCCTAGCATAAAGGTATTATGGGTATAAATTGAAGATAAAAGGGACATGGCCAACTCTAAATTATTATTTTATAGTATTATTTTAACTTGTCTGTCATGACAAGTAGCTGTCACAAAACATTTCTTAGCTAATTTGCGCTTTGCTTGTGTGAATCACCTCAGATGTTGCTTCAATTCCCTCTCAAATCATCAGGGTCTACTTTTCTATGGACTATGTTTAAGAGCTGAGTATCCAGATGTGTGTTAGATGGATGTTTGAATCCATCCAGGATGATCCAGATGCTGCAATCAAAGTTTTTTTGTTTTTATGTTTGTACTTTCAGGACAATATCAGTGCGTTTAAAAAAGGAAGTAACGCTTAAAATCATTGTTAGCATTTATTTCGATGTGTGTCAATACAATGGCTGTGTCTCATTCCGCCTACTTCTACACTTCGAACACTTAGTTTTAAGTAGGTAGTGTAGATAACACAAAAAGTCAGTGCACTGAAAGTACCCGGATGACCCCCTAAAAACGGGCAGAAAATGCAGTGTGTAACGATGGACCCTACTCGCACTAAACGGACGCCATCTTGACTACAAAGCGGAAAGGGAGGGGCTAAGGACGTCAGGAAGATGTTCCCAGTTTGAAAATAATGGCGGACAATTCAGCCGAGACAGCCGAAACCGCGACACCGCAATCATATAAATGTAAGTAATGGTGGTAATACGAGGCATTGTACTCGATAGGTGTTTGTAAAATACACGAACATACCTCATGTTCAGCCAATATTTGGAGGATCCTGCGTTGACGTCGGAGGCGATGTAATTTCAACATGCTGTGAATGTAAACGATTGTTTTTATAAAAAAAAAAAAAAAACGGCGGCATATATTTCTTGGCGGTCTGAAAAATTTGCGGTCACGTGTGTTGCGTTCGTCACGTCATCCCGTCATTTCCGATAAGTGTTTTAACATAAGTGTTCCTTTTGGAACACTACTAACGGTCGAAAGTGGGCACTACGGCAGTAAGTGGTCAGTGCACATCAGCAGTGCACTGACGGAAGTAGGCGGAATGAGACACAGCCAATGTAAATACAGTATTCAAAAGCAAAGTATTAAAAAGGATCAAGTTTTAAATTTCTACAAAAAAAATTGTAACTGATCTGGTTAATGGTGGACAGCTTTTTCTGTCCAAGCAGGGATTCTTTGCATGAGAGCTTTGTGTTTATGACTACACTGATGTGATGTATTTAGGTGCTAAGCCATTCAGGGATTTATAGACTAACAGAAGGATTTTAAAGTCTATTCTCTGAGATACAGGGAGCCAGTGGAAGGACTTCAGAACCGGGTCCATGTTCTCTACGTTCTTAGTCTTAGTGAGGACGCGGGCAGCAGCGTTCTGGATCAGCTGCAGTTGTCTGATCCACTTTTTAGGCAGACCTGTGAAAACACCGTTGCAGTGATCAGTTCTACTAAATATAAACGCATGGATTATATGTGCTTCTGTGCTTGTTTGTCTGTCTTGTGTCTCTGCTCTGTCTTCTCTAACCCCCAGTCGGTCGAGGCAGATGACCGTTCATACTGAGCCCGGTTCTGCTGGAGGTTTTTCCTTCCCGCTAATGGGTGGTTTTTCTTTCCACTGTCGCTTCATGCTTGCTCAGTATGAGGGATTGCTGCAAAGCCATGGACAATGCAGACGACTCTCCCTGTGGCTCTACGCTTCTTCAGGAATGAATGCTCGAGATGACATGTTTCATGAATTGGTGCTATATAAATAAAATTGAATTGAATTGAATTGAATTGGATTAGTTTTTCCAGATCCTGCTGAGACATCAGTCCTTTAACCCTGGAAATGTTCTTCAGGTGATAGAAGGTCCACTTTGTAATTGTCTTTAGATGGAGGTTCAGGTCTGAGTCCATCACTACACCCAGATTTCAGGCCTGATCAGTGGTTCCTAGCTGAAGCAGCTGAAGCTGTGTGCTAACTCTTGATCTCTCCTCTATTGGTGCAAAAATGATTAGCTCAGTTTTGTTTTTATTCAACTGAAGAAAATTGATCATTAGTTGATTAAGAGCAGAAAATAACTTGCATAAAAGGTAATTGAGCTGCTTCAGGTCAGTGCTTTGATTTGAACGTTGTGAATTTTGGTGAGTAGTACTTCAGCTGCTCCCTTTGCACCTTTCTCCAGATTCTTGGGAGCCCCGCAAGCAGAGCATGACCCAGAGACAGTGAGCTGCAGCAGTCAACACAGTCTCTCTACCGCTGTGTCATTGTAAAAAACAAGAAAAGGGGGGTAGCTAAAACCCTTAAGCTTGATTTGTTAGATAAACTAAAAGAAGCATATGGCCTGTAATTGTTTTTTGCAAGTCATGCACATGAAAATAACCTGTATTTATATAAAAAAAATATTAACTCCCTAGTCAAATGTCAGCTAAATTACTTGCTGGAGGTACAGCTGACCCTAATCAGACACTAGACCTACAACAAGTTTTTTGAGATTAGGTTAGTCAAGGACTCCCTTTTAAAAAGCAATTTTAAATATAATGTTTACGCGTCATGGAATGAAGGAGACATTTATTTAGAGGCTTGTAAATAAGGCAACAGACATTTTATCAGAATCTGATCAACGGTTTCAAGACTTTGCACATTTTCACCTGAAATGGTTTAATTCCTTAAGTTGTTCCAAAGGGAAAGGACAACAATAACTGTATTTTAAATGCTGCATTCAAATTTAATGCAAATAACGTGGAGCCATTTAAAAAAAATTCAAGGTGGAAACTCATTTCTCTTGGCTCAACAAAAACCTCCCATCGGGAAAAGTGGCTACAAATACAAGACTCCTACATTTCTGAATTAAACAGTTTTTAAATGTTGAGTCAGACAAAAGACTGGCCAATCACTGCCTGGTTGAAGCTCAACTCTGCTTAACTTAATCGTTTTTGTTGTTTTCATTTTTGATGAAGTTTTATATAGATAGTTATGAAGGTGGTGACTGTTCATCTGGTTTTCCTGGTTTGGTGCACTTTGTTTTTAATTTGGATTCTGGAGGAGGATCATTGAAGTGGAAAGCCAGTTTTAAGCGCTGAGGCTGAAACAAAAAAGGATCATACAGTTGCCGTTATTACTCGAGTGCTTCATCTGCCCCGTGTCAGAGTTGCGAGCCAAGATGTCTCTATCTGAGAAGCAAACAAAAGAGAGAAAAAAAGAGTAACTCCAGAACAGAACTAATATCTGCAAACAGCAAACAGTCAGGGTAGGTGGTCTGTGTTTTTCCTTCCAAAATGAAAGGCCAGAATGAAAGATCTGACCTTATATGCGGACCTTGCTGGAGCAGAGCTCTTGTGATTTTTAGCTTCAGGCACGTTTTCTTGAACTATGTGTATTTCCCAGCTTCTATTTTACTTTATTTACCCCTCTTGATCTTTCCTCACCCACCTTTTTCTATGTCTGCAGGGTGACGTTGCTACACCCGGCGAAGAGCAGCCCATGGCTTGATTGAATCCTGGATTATGTTCAGCTCCTTGTGGCTCTATTCATCCTTGTGATCTTTTCCTATTTATTGTGTTGTAGTTGTGAGGATAAAGTGTTCTTTTTAACATATTCTTGCTGCTGTTTATTTCTTCCTGCTTCCTAGGTCTTCCCATGCTTAAGGCACCAACACACTTTTTTTTCTGAATGTATGAGGACATACCTAAGCAATGTTTTGGGGAATGAATGTTATTTGATCATTTCAAGAGCAAGGTCTCCTTGGAACCAATTCAGTGCTTGAAAAGAAGTTGTCTCGCTTTTGTTTTCACGTCTGAAAAAATTTTAAGTTTTTGCTTTCTTAGGCTGCAGCTTTAAAACACATGAATGGCATCTGCTCTGGATATTTTGACTGTAATTTCATGCAGAGATATGAGTTTAAATGTGAGTCAGGTTTCCTCAGAAAGATGAGAGATGTACCTGTTGTACGGTTGGAATTTATAATTCCTTGTGGCTTTTCTTCACAACAGTTTTGCATGTTTTTTACGCAATGTCACAAGGATTTTTTGCCAAACCTGACTGCATTTAGTGCCTAAATAATCTCAGAGTAACAAGAGAAAAATTTTGTTTTTTATTTTATTTATGTTATTGCACCTGCACAAAAAATAGATTTTTAAAAACCCTCCTAGCTTCACAGTATTTCATAATTGCAAATCCTCAAACTGCTATCATTATGTCTTCTATCACACCATGTATGCTGGTTTTATTGGAAACCATGTTTGTTGTGAGTCTAATTACGTGAAAAGGAAAGGGGTTTTGTTAAACATAAATTCATCTAAGGGTGTGAAGTATGGATGTTGCTCATTCATTTCTATGGGATTTCGCTCAGGGCAAGATTCAGCAGATCACCTGTACCTGAATAGCAAAGAACGTACTTGATGACGGTGAAGTTCAGATTTTCGACAGAGGACAGACGGTCCAAAAGAGGAGGAGATGAAACTCTCTTTGTCAAATGAGAAAAACCGACACAGAAACAAGGGGAAGCATAGCAGTTTCATCTTTCTAGCTACTCCATAACTAATTTTAAAGAGATTACACAAGTGTTTTTGTCAAGATTCAGGTGAACAAGTTAACAACTCACACCAAACAACAGACTGTAACGACCCAGAGGGAGAGACAGGCAGGTTGTTTATTTGCATCTAGCTTGGAATCCTCCTACAATGATGGACCTCCATGTATCTAAAAAAAGTAGCACCCAAACTCTACGTTGCTCAGCTGTGAGCCTCCAGAACTGACAGAGACTCCTGGATAGGTGTTCAGACATAAGAGATAAGATAAGATAAGATAGTCTTTATTGATCTCACAATGGAGAAATTCACTCGTCACATCGGCTCATACAAGAAGGTGCAGAGTAGGGAAGGTGCATTCAGTTATATACAGTGAATCTTCATATCTACAATGGATCAACAAAAAATACCAAAGAAAAAATACAAAAAAGGAAATAGGAATGTAAATGTCTCATTTACATTCTTAGTGGTCTATATATATATATATGTATATATAAACATATCTATATACTTAAATATATACATATATCTATGCGCCTACTTACATACGCACCTACGCGTATGTAAGTGCATATACATTGTATACATTTGTACATACATACATACATACATGTGTACTGACTTATGTTCAAGTGTTGATAGCAGCAGAGGTCACTACATCAGGATTATTGCACGGGTTGTAGGACAGTGTATTAAATAGATTATTGCACCTTGGTTATTGCACATTAATTATTACAGTTATGGTCACAGTTGCAGTTACAGTGCAGCATTGTAAAATCTGATAGCAGCAGGATTCACCAAAATGTAACACAAGTCCTGTTGCCTTCGATTTAAGCCTGTTGTAGTTGGCATGACTCAGATAATTAAAAATAGTTTTTTCCCTTTTTTTTCAAAAATATATTAAATTGAATTGAATTCACAGGTAATATAAGATTTGAATATGTGGAAACTAAATCAACTTCAGTTCAGACACTCCAGCACTGGGAAGGAATTGCTTTATTGTGACCTTATCAAGGTTACTATAAAGCAGTTGTGTCAGGCTTGTGTTGCTCAAGTATAGACAGAATACATAGATACATTATATTATTCATTGGTTTGTCACGGTACCATTTACAAGGTCTAGCCTATTTCTGCATTTCTGACTAAAAGACTATAACCACCACCTTCTAAAGCTAATAACAGTGGCTGATGCATAGCATTTTCCTTAACCACACTGATACTTTGTCCAATGAAAATACAATTACACAAGAGGTCAAGTACTCTTGAAGGTTGCATGGACTACAAGCTGTCATGGAACCAGAGAGCTTAGGAGTTGGTTAATGGATCAAACACTGCTGAATGTTGTGGTTAATTGCATCTTTAGTGAACAGTGTTAAGTACTGATTTAACACTGTTAAATACTAAATCAATGAGCTGTTCAACATGTGAATTCAAAATTGCTAATGTTTTAATGCATTTTTGATGTGGTCTAAAATTTCATTAGAAAACAAACTTTCTGATGAAACCTGTAACTATTCCTAACTTTTTTGTTATTATTGTCACAGAAAGGCTGTTTATTTAAGAGTAGATACAAAACAAGCCTTAAATAGTTAAAGTAATAACTGATGGGATCATATTAAAAATGTATAACTGCCACAGGGGCCTAACTAATGCTTCATTGTCAGGGTGATCATCAGTCTGATAGGGTATCTGTAGTAACAGGAGTGGAGAGGAAATTTTATCAAAGCAGAATTATTGAGAGATTTAGATATGAGAGATGTAGGAGAAAGCATTAACTGTCCATGTTTGCTTCTGATTCTTTTCCAGAGCTTCTCACTATGTCACTGAGGAGGCCTGTCTATTCTGTGTCCAAAATGATTTTAATTTGGTACAAATTCATCAGATTTTCCTTTATCAAAAAACTGGCATTCACAAAGATGTTTGTGTCATGGCAGGATTTCCAAATGGACTGAGATTTCAGATCGTACGTTCTGTTTACTGTTAAAAAAATCTGAGCTCTAATCGCATTTTCTTTAACTCAGTTACTCAAAAGGTAGGAAGAAAGTTTGTTCTTTAATTTCATAATACTCTCCTGTGGAACATTGAATTTACTTTTTTGTTTTATTTAATTATACTCCAGCCAGAGCTGGCTTGGATGGAGTGGAGGATAGTGCTGCCATGGCAACTCTGTGCCACTGGCCATTCGGTCTCCAGATGTCTTTGAAATGGTCTGTCTGCATGTGCTTCAAACAGCGCATCACATGGCAAAGCCTCTGAAGTATCCCCGGTCTTACCTCAGCCTTTCATCTCAGGCTAAATAAGTCTTTCCTTTTACCCAACTGGAGGAGGCGCAGAGCAGCAAAATAATCTGGGCATGCTGGACATTCAGAACTGAAAAGAAAATGGAACTAGTGGAAATAATGATCTTTTGATTCAATTACCTCATCAATTCACCCCTGACACATTCACTGGCATGTTTCCATAATGCTTCCCTGAACTTTTATTTCCCTTATTTGCCCAGAACTCTTTAGACCTCTTGAGCTGATTGTTTTTCCCACCACTATAAAAAACAACAACTGTGCTGTTAATGTAAATTACACCTGTCGATTCTGAGGGGCTGTCTTCTTCTATAGGGGCTGTCTGTGTTGGTGATGCTGCTTCGCAAAAGACAGTAACCAAACAAAGTTGCAATACATTCACTTTAAATTATCTTCACATTAGCACGCAGTAAAACTTCTAAGGTACAGTTGTGACATGTTTCAGAGGTACAGCTGTATAAGTTTGGATATTGTGGAAAGGTTAACTCATTTATTGTATAAATAATTTGCTACAGACTTTCAGCTAATGAAAACAAAACAATTAAGTTTCTTAGAAAAATGTAATATTACATTACACCAAGAAAAATGGGATTTTCAATATACTTAGGTGGGACTGCTGAACGTATTTCTATGTACAGTATACACTCAATACTTGGTCAGGGCTCCTTTTACATAATTTACTGCATCGATGCAGTGTTGCAGAAGAGACCACCCTGTAGTTCTGCAGAGACATTAAGGAAGCCTAAGTTGCTTTAATAGCAGTGGTTCTTCTTTCTCTGGACAATATTCCTTATATTCTCCATGGAGTTTAGGTTAGATGATGTTGTCTAACCTTATAGATGACTACCGTGACCTTGTACATGACAAAGTCAATCACTCAAACTTTATTTATAGAGCAGTTTACACACCCAGAGTGACCAAAGTGTTGTATGGGTCCACATATTAAAATAAAACAAGCAAGAATTCAGAATACACAGTAAAATTAGTGGAATCAGAGCAATCAAAGCAATAACAAATATTAGAAAACTACTAATATAACCACCCTGATTCTTCTTCCTAACGAGAAATAAAAGCTAAGTTAAAAAGATGAGTTTTTTAAAAAGTGAATTAAAATTATTCAAGGTACTGACCATCCTTACAATAAGTGGAAGATCATCCAAAGTTTGGGAGCAGCAACAGAGAAGCCCAGACAACCTGGACTCTCTAAAGACAGATCTGAGAGGAAGCAGATAAAGAAGGAATGGAAAAGAACCTAAGAGGGAACCTTTAAGAAGATATCGATTCAAACGAGCCTCAGATTAGGAAAGCTGACCCAACTGTAAAGAACAGCTTCTGGCAGACAGATGGGAGCTAAACCAGTTTAGGACGATGCCTTCCATGCCAACTAATTGGTCCAGACGTGATCTGAAAAAGTTATGGACCACAGTGACAAAAGCAGCAGTTATTTCAAGAAAATTAAAAAAGCAGAATAACCTAAAGTGTTGTTTCTGTGCAGTGGCATGATTTAAGACCACACCAACATTTCTCAGTAATCCTATGAAGCTCTAGATGGCAAATTAAACACATTCAACCAAAATCATCGGATAACATGGTTCCCCAAGTCAACACTGACTGTAGAAACCTCAGATTGGACCATCAAGCAGCTTGAAATTTGTGCCTCTCCACTCTTCCTCCAGACCCTGGATCCCAATTAGATTTCAAATTGAGTTTTATTTGAAAATGAAGACAGTCATATCCATGAGTCTGTGTGCTTTACCTCTTCCATTACAGGTTCAGACTGGTAGCTGACTGCAACCCATTACAGCCACTAAAAGGCCAATAAGAAGGAACTTGTGGAGGGGGTTCCCCTGAGGCAGATGCCACTTTGTAATCAGTTGTAATCAGGCCTCCTATCTTTGCTTGTGACCTTCCAATGTAATTGTGCCTACTTAGTTACTGTTCCCTCTTTTGCAGATATCCTTGTCTCCAGTCCTTGGTTCTGCACGGGGGTTCACTCCACAGCCTCCTACTCCTCATAGTTCTTGGAAGATCTCATTCCAGAAATTGAGCCCTTGACTAAACTCAACTCCAGATTACTATTGTAGGTCTAATGTCTTGTTAGGGTCAGATGCAGCTCCATTAACTATGTTGATCTCCTCACAGCTTCTTTTGCTGCTTGCCTGGACCAGCTGTTACTCACTCCACCATCACCTCTCACCTTTCTGTCCACCCTCCAAAGTCCACCGCCGTCACCATCAACAACCAAAACCGCTCACCACAGTTTGCCAACCTCAGTGCCTGTCGATATACTTACCTTCCTCCTTTATCTTTACCATCTCCGCAAACTGTAAGAATGAGTTTTCTTCTCCTCTCCGTCTTCATTCTTCTCATCATTATCACCATCATCAGTTCCCAAACTCTTCAACTCTCTTAACACTTAACTCTCTTCCTCAAAGCCTTCCTGGTTCCCTTTCCCGAGCCCCAAAGAAACATTTATTGACCTGTGGTCCAACCGTTTAAACCTTCCTCAGTCATCCCATAAAAGAAAAAACAAAACAACTGGACATTTTTCCGAAGTTTGAAGACGTTTCGCTTCCTATCCAGGAAGCTTTCTCAATTCAAAAATTCTGGAGTAATGTGGAGTTGCAAGCTTTATAGTACTGCCCAACAAAGGCCTTGTAATGGCTTAGATAACCCCCTTAGTAATGGGGGGTCGTTAAAGTGATTGTATGCCTGCAGATTGAACCGAAACTGGTCCACTCCTCTGCAACAGGGAGCCGTTACGGTCGTTATTGGCCTGGTTTACAGGAACGATGTTTTGATCACCCGTATGAGGGTGAGGATTGAGGTGATGATCGGCCGGAATCAACCCTATAGCTGTATTATAAGCTTTTGAGAGTTGGAACCTAAGTCCTCCTCCTCTGTTTAAGGTTGTTTTTTCTCTCTTAATGTAGATGGTTTCCTTCACACCCCTCAGTCATCCGCACTTGTTGCTGGTGCAATGGTCTTGGAATGCCAACATGATAAAGACATTAGTCAAGTAACCAAAATACATGTATTAGCCCAGGTAACATGTTTCAGACATTGCCTCAGAGTGGCATAACACAAGGAATATGAAAGCTGTAGCCCTTGTCATGGACATGTCTGTACATGATGAGTAAATCTGGAGGTCAGACCTTACGGACCTCCTAAACTTCAATATTTCAGTATAACAGTGAAGTTTATTTCGCCGTTATGTTAGAAACAGGGCAGTTTAGTCCAGCAACTACTCTGTCTTGTCGGCAGAGACGGCTAGTGTGTTCATCTTTGTCTCTCTCTCATTTCATCGGATCATCTCTGAGTCTGCAGGTCACCAAAAACTATTTCACAAGATAATCGTAGCTATTAGCAGCAGCTTGGTAACAAAATACGTGGAGGACATACTTGTTGACATCGTCACATTTTTTACGCTTCGTGACTTAGGGTTAGGGTTAGGTAGGTACTACGCAGTTAATGTTGACATTGTTGGTAATTAATTTAGCGCACCACTAGATTTGTGTAAATCTTACACACTGCTGCTATAAAGAACATTTCATTTTCTTTGCCCTCCTGAGTTTATGGTTTTGACCCTCTTGGCAAAAAATGTGGATACTAATACTTTATTGCATATTCAGGTTGTGCATCATGTTTTTGAAATGTTACTAAGAAATTATTTCTTTCTTGGAAAAGTAGTTTGTAACTAATTAATATTTCCAAGTAACTTGACCAAGGCTGGATATGTCCCCTTTAATGCATTACATCACTTTTGGATTTTCTCTCTGATCAAGTTAGAGGTAAGTATATCTAAAAATAATAGTATAGTTGTTGCTTTTCGTTTGCTTGAGTGATGACCTTGAGTCAGTTGACCTGTTTAAACAAAATCAGGATTAAAAAGAAGAGAAATATCTACATGTACACCTACCTCAGCCTGTTTCAAAGGTGATCACAATTAAAAAGACAGAAACTGCCATCAAAATTTCAAACACATTTTGCTGTCTAACAATTTATATTTGACATTTTTACTGAGAGGTGCTTTATGGGGAATTCAACAAAATTAAACTACAGCTTGCCTGAGCAAAGAGAAAATTGTTTTATAAAGCTTGTTCTGTCTTTAGTTTTCTTTGTCTCAAACTGAGGCAGAAGCCACTGAATTTAATCAGGTAACAGAAATATTGAGGGGTTGAGAGACTTAAACAGCACATGTTAGACAATGTTTGGAGCCACAGCTTTGGAATCTAACACAGGTGGAAATGTAGTTTTCCTCTGTGACTGTAGGTGAAAGTACATGTCCAAACAAATCTGCCTTTAATTGCTAAATCCTGAGAAAAAATATTCTGTACTAGGCTGCCTCTCATTAGAAGAAGCCAATGGGACTTGAATGGCAGGATTTGCCACACTGGGAAAGAGAATATAAATTGCAAAGCCCATTAAAACCAGTATGCCTCATTTGACTTGCAGCTCTGTCCATGGCTCACAAGGTTTGGTAATGATTATGGACACTCTGGCTTAGTGAGGATTTGTTGCTTTGCATTGTTAATGGCAACCAAAAACACCTATGTTCGATTGGTTATTTTCCATTTTCTCCTTCTGTTTACTTTTCTTTATTTTAAGGTAGGGCTGATCAAGTGTTATTCTTCCTCATTTAAAGATACCCTTGGGCTTCATTCTTACCTGTGTGGCATGCAAAGGGAATTGTTTTGAACATTACAGCTAGGAGCAGTTCAGGCTTATTAACAGCTGCCAGCTGGCTCAATGGAGAGTCCACTTCACCTCATAACACAGGCCACTTTCAGGTACAAATGTCCTTCAATGCAGAGATGATTCCACGCCATCTGCTCTCAATTACACTGATTTGTTACTTATTAGCATGAAGGCCTAATCTACAGAGTAACTTACAAGCACATAAATGTGGATGTTCAGTGCACAAGTGTACTGGTAGGTTAGAAAGAGGTGCACAACAAAAAAAGAGTAGATTATAATCTGTTTTATTTGCAGTTAAATTTGAAATTCAAAAACATACACAAAAACAGCCAGATTCATTACATTGCTACAATATTCTCCCCAACAGTGGCTTACAAAGGTTTTACATCTCAGGGAACCTTTACACATTTTTTCACATTGCAAGCACAGTCTGTGTTTGGTATTGTTGTTGTTTTTTTTGTGATAGACCAACACGAAATAATAAATAAATATTTCCTGCAGAGGGGACATTATTCTCTGCATTTAACCCATCCCTTAGGGAACAGTGTGGTGCCAACAATGAGGGCATGGGGAGCAATCTGTGGTCAAGGGTCTTGCTCAGGGACCCAGAGTAACAGACCAAATATTGAACCACCAACCTTTGGGGCCACTCCAACATGCAAATGCCCCTCTAACCACTCGACCTTTTCACATTTAAATCATTAATTTTCTGATCTATATAAAGTGGAACAGCAGTGCTTTGGTTCTGAGGTGCTCCTGAAAGCAACTTGTTGGCGTGGTCTCTTTAAATGCAAACGAGCCCCCCAGGTCTTAGAGCGATCCACTCCACCTTATTTTACCATATTTGTGGTATGCTGAGTGATGATGTAGTGGATTTTGTGAGTTAATACAGCCAACAACCAAACATTTTGACGTATCCACTTGTAGCTTCGCCATCCTTCAGCTAAGATTACAAAATCCCTTACCTGACTCTCGCCAGATGGATGTGTTGACGGCATGTGGACATAACATAAAGATATCAATGTCTCACCTGGACACCCTACATTCAGCTTTTCTGCGCTCCTCAGACTCCAAGTTCACAATAAAATGTATTTAAAGACAAAACAGTGGATTATACATATTATCTCCCCTTCAAAAAAATCTGGTAAGTGTGGCATATAACTGTATTATACCAGATCAGTTTATACATTTTAGTACTAAATTTTTTGAAGTGTGTCTCTAAAGGTTTTTTTTACATCTCAAACCAGACATCTTTGCCTTTTCTTATTTCCAAATATGCTCACAGTCTTGCATTGATTCTAAATTAGATTTTGGAGTGTGTTGTGGTACTGTGTAATGAACAACCGATGACTTATCCATTTGTATCTTCAGCATCCTTCAACTTGGAATACAAACTTATTCTGAGAAATAAAAATGGTGAATTTAGTAGAAGGCAACCAGACTCGCTCAGTTTTTCTGAAAATGTTTGACAACTTTCCAGGACAATTCTGTTGGCTTCCGTTTGAGCAACCTGTAGTTTAAGCGCTTCTGTATTTAAGCAAGTGAAGGCCCATCTTCTCTGTGCAGCACATGCGGAAAAACTGACCGAATGTCCCGTTGTTTCCAATTTAAGCCTGTTTGCAGTTGCGATGACCTGGATTACTAAGAATTTTTCACTGGCAAAAATGGTGGATTGGCGAGACTGGTAAACTGTAATGATTTGAGTTCTTGGTCTTAGTTTGGGATTCTATATTAGTTTTGGTCTTTGTGGTTATGTTTTGATTTGGTTAGTTTCTGGTTCCTTCTACCTGTTTTCTGTCAGCTTGTTTCCTCCTTTAGTCACCTCCCTTCCCCTGATGACATCCACCGGTTCTGTCTAATTAACTTACTCTGCTCACCTTTGTTCTCCTGACTATTTAAGCCTGCCTCCTCTGCCAGAATGTCTCAATCCTCACTCTCTTCACTCTTTAGACCGCCCCTTTGATATGCCTGCACTTCTTCAGATTATGTGTGCTCTGCCAGCTGGATTCTCCTGCCAAGGATTGCCTGTCTCTGCGTGTCGCAGTTCTGCCGGTTTCATGTGAGTCCCAGTCATAGTTCTGTGGGTCTGATTTCACTCTGCCTGTTCACATCTGTTCTCAGGCTCTTCTTTGGCTGCCTGCATCATCTGCCTTGGCACTCCCACCAAACCAAGCTAAACTCCACCTGGATTTATTAGTTAAGACCGCCACTGTTTGCCTTCCTTGTCCACCAGTATTCTGTCCTGCAATAAACCTTTAAAACGTTAACTCTGTGTCTGGCTGAATACCTGGTTCACCTGTAGAAAAATATTACAGTAAGCTGCATGTCCATGACCTTGTTTAGCAGTTACTCCGCAAATGCTGTGATGTTATAGTTCAAAAAACACAAGAGAAAATAGAAAACTAAGCGGCTTGAAAAATATGACCCAAAAATTAATACAAGATTTTGGTGTAGCTCTGTGACAGACTACATTAAACTTTTCTGCATTTCTAGAGACAAAAACAGGGGTGGACTTAACATAGGGCAAAACAAGGTGGTTGTCCAGTGCCCCAAGTTCTTGAGGGTCCCATAAAACTCCTCATCAGTGGTGGCTGGTGGTGGTAATTGTAGGGTGGGCTAACAGATAATTATTTATACGTAATAAAATGCTGCATACTGGATTCCAACAACAGAAGCATGCAACGTAAAAATAAATAAAATCAAAAAAGAAAATACAGAAAAGAAAACAGTGAAAAGAAGTGGACATGTCCTAATGGACATTTGACGTATTTCATTTTGATCGGGGTTTTTTGGGCACATCAACAGGGGGACTGTTACGGATTATGAGATCACAGAGGATGGGCTGAGAAAGGCAGTTATCATGGAAATTAAAGATAACTTACTCTGGAGACACAGAGCTTGACATACTTAGATTGGACAGAATGACTGATTACGGGGAAGACGCGTCAGCTAGGACACGCCTACATTCAAGTATGATCTTCTCCACCAATGTAATGAACAGAACACTGATATACTGTCCATGCCCTTGAATAGGTGTACACAATAGGTCCTACTTAATGTCTGTGTGAGTAATGAACGGGGCTCTCTGGCGTCCAGAAATCTAACCGTTGCATTGTTTTGTGAGAGTCCAGTACTGAAGCTGTAAACCTCCCTCTGCCTTTTAGATTAAATATGATAAAATATAGTTTCGGTTTCAAGAGTGTACAATAGAAACACAACATTATTCAGGAAAAGAACCTGCAGTGATCGCAGCCAGGTCAATTCTATAACACCACGGAGGCCTTAGCCCTACTAGCCCAGTTATACCAGCTGTTCCTGCTCCTCGTGCACGTATGGTTGATACGGTTATTACTTATTTGCGTACATTAATTCCGTTTTTGATTAAAATCCTTTCATAAAAATTTTGTGAGTCCGTGTAGCCGAAAGGGTGATGGTGAACCAACTGGTGCGTGTGGGGCACAGCGACATGTTGAGCGGTATAACCAAGGTTGATGTTAGCTGTAAAACCTGAATACTGAGTACTGACTGTACCTCTCCTTTTTCACCCAGTAAAAGGAGAGGTGGAGGTTTACCATAATGAGTATCAGCCGGTTCATCATGAGGAACAAAGAGCAGAAGGACTTTCACCTGAGCTACATGTAAACTTAAAAACTCAGGCTATGATAGAAAACAGTGGGAACCTCTGGGAGCTTCTAGCTGGATTTGCATCATGATGAGAAAGCAAGCTGGTCCTTATATCCAGATTATAGAAATAATTTGGGGCCATTAAGTTTGTTAAATTTAGCTCTATAGTCCTTAGTTCAGTAAAAATCAAAGCATTTATTCCCAAAGTAGCTAAACACATCAAAAGGTCCTTCATATCAGCACATTTCTTCTCATTCCTGCAGCCGGTTCAATTCTACCTGTAGACATATTAAAAAAGTCTACAGGCTTTATAAACCAGCAAAATATAACAAATCTATCAATGCTAGTAGGACATAGCAGTGAGTGTAAAAGGCAGCTTTCCTCTTTTTCATATTTGCTGTGCTGATTGTGAACATATAACTCTGGGTTGTTTAAAGAAATCATTGCAATCAATCACAAATGTACCATTAGTTAACTGCTTCATCTTTCTGAATAATGCATAGAATATATATTATATATGCCAAACATGGTGTAATACAGAAACAAAATGTTTTATACAGTTCTTAATAACTTAAAAATTGATATTGCTAACAGGACAAAGGATTAAAGTCCAGGGAAGTTCCAAGATGAGGCTCTGTGTTATATGTCAAACCCCACCAGTTAAAACTTGTTCTTCACAGAAAGTAAAGATGCACTAATAGCTCACATGCTCAGTGGAGAACAGCAGACTGTGTTGTAAAATGCTTTATTTATTTTCAGCCAGCAAAATGAAATCACTTTCTTCATCAGTGGAATGAAGGGTTGGAAAGATGAAGGAAAATGGAAAACATTCATAAAATAAGGAACAGATTTAGTGAATTTATTTTTTTCAGTTTCATAAAGCTATTTAATATTTTGATGTGGAAAAATTATTCATAGTACTACATTTTTTTGAGCCATATACACTTTGCTGTAAATTATTGTGAATCAAACAAACAAATATTTACAATAATTTTACTTCGTTACATTTTTAAAAGTTGCTGAACTGAAGGATGAAGAGACCCAAAGTTTAAGATTAATGAAAAAACGTTTCACTTGGTGAGATAATGACAGCCTTTAGGATATTTGGTAAAATGTTTATGAATTTCCATTCCATTTGACCAAATATGTTCTTAAACTTGAAGCACCACAGAAACAATCATAAAGTTGATCTTCTTAAATCCTAGTCTAATGGCAACATCCTAAAAACACATTTATGGTATAAAGTCCATAACCTTTCTTGAACATGGAGACATAGAGGGATATTTAACCATTTTATCTCCCCTGTTATTCTTGAAGGAGCAGAAAGTCACACCTTGTGGACAGTGGAGCCGCATTTCTGACTAGGCACATCAAATATTTTGTATTGAGGATGCCGGTGCGTGTTGATTGACAGATTCAATGATTCCTGGTGGTTCCTAGAGTCTCTAAAAGTAGAATGGGAGGCAGATCCTTTAGCTATCAGGCTCCTCTCCTGTGGAACCAACTCCCAATTTTGGTCCGAGAGGCAGACATCCTGTCTACTTTTAACACTAATCTTAAAACTTTCCTTTTTGACAAAGCTTATAACTAGAGTGGCCCATGTTACTCTGAGCTACCTTTATAGTTTTACTGCTATAGGCTTAGGCTACTGGAGGACATCAGGATCTAATTTTCTCACTCTATAGAGTTCTGTTCTTCAATTATGCATTACGTGTTGTCATTTCTGCTTTAACTTTCTGTTCTCTCTCTTTTATCTTCATAGTAGGTACACCTGGTCTGGCGTTCTGTTAACTGTGACATCATCCAGTGAAGACGGCTCACCCGCTACTACCATCTAATGTAGAACAGATTACTGGATCAATGTGAGCTTCTGTGCTTTTTTGTCTCTCTTGTTGTGTCTCTGCTCTGTCTTCTGTAACCCCCAGTCGGTCGAGGCAGATGACCATTCATACTGAGCCCGGTTCTGCCGGAGATTTTCCTTCCCGTTAATGGGGAGCTTCTCTTCCCACTGTCGCTTCATGCTTGCTCAGTATGAGGGATTGCTGCAAAGCCATGTACAATGCAGACGACTCTCCCTGTAGCTCTATCCTTCTCCAGGAGTGAATGTTGCTTGTCGGGACTTTGATGCAATCAACTGGTTCCCTTATATAGGACATTTTTGACCAATCTGTATACTATGATTGAACTTGACTTTGTAAAATGCCTTGAGATTACTGTATCATGAATTGGCGCTATATAAATAAAATTTAATTGAATTGAATTGAATATACAGTACACACACCTACCCTTGTTTTAAAGGGCAGACCGAGGCCCGTGCCTTGACTTCCATTAATTTTCAAGCCTAACCCTTTACAAAAGTAAGAGGATGCAACAGAGAGAGCTGCCGGGGGGGGGGGAGATTCAGGACTCAAAAGCATGTCTTAGTAAATCCATTATCTGCCATTTCGAATTTGTTTAAAAATAAGTTGTCAATGTCAGCAAAAGCCATTTTACGAAAGCTACATCCTCATTATGTCATATCACTATATTTTGCAACACCTAATTTGTTATAGTTTGTTAGCTCTCAGCAGTAATGATTTTATGGGATTCCTCATAAATAAAATTCTATTAAAAATAAAATCTGTGGCATCCTCCCAAACATGATTTCCTCGTCCTCAGTAAGGGAGGCAGTGTTGGAGGAATCTTAAGAACCTGCGCGGTGTCTGAACTGTTTAGAAGCAGTAAAGCTTTCTGGGCTATCTAAAATTTTAGCTTCATCTAAACCTTCAACTTGTAAATTAGACCCAATCCCAACCAAGTTATTTAAGGAGTTAGCGCCGTTGCCTTGCAGCAAGAAGATTCTGGGTTTGAGTCCAACCCTGGGTCTTTATGCATGGAGTTTGCATGTTCTCCCGGTGCATGCGTGGGTTCTCTCTGGGGTACCTCCGAATCTAACATGACTGTTAGGTTAATTGGCCCCTTATAACCACCTTAGATAGGTGAGTGTGTGCGTGAATGGTTGTTTGCCCTTGCTGTCTCTGCGATCGACTGGTAACCTGTCCATTCACAGCTGGAAAAAAGTAAAAAATCCTGATGTTATTTTTGACCAAGACATGTCATTTAAATCCCATAATAAACAGGTTTCCAGAATTTCCTATTTTCACCTCTGGGATATCGCCAAAATTAAATATATTCTGTATAGGAGTGATGCTAAAAAACTAGTCCATGCATTTGTTACTTCAAGGCTGGACTATTGTAATTCTTTACTATCAGGAAGTCCACAAAATGCAGTTCAAAGTCTTCAGCTGATCCAAAATGCTGCAGCAAGAGTTCTGATGAAAATCAACAAGAATGACCGTACGGATGAGGTGGAGAACACCATTGAACAGATCTCCAGTAAATCACTGGGTAAAACTAACTTTTAAAAATTTTTGTAATTCCTACAAAGATCTGGACGTTTTAACTGTGGAATTCATGGTTTTTATTTTATTCTGCTGAAAAACCAGATCTCCTCTTTCTCTCATTTCCCTTTTTTCCACAAAATAACACAGTTTTAAAAATTGAAGAGACATGTTTCCAATGCAAATGAGTCTTTATTATTATTATTATAGTAAATGCTCAGAAAGAAAGAAGCAAGAGTCACACATTTGGGATTATTTAACTGACAACAGAGTTAGATGAATAAAGAGAAAAGGAACCATCACCATACATGTAAGGGTAATCTGGGATTAATTATTTTCCCCTTGCTGACTTTAATCAGCAGACATGTCCCCATGCCATTTCATTAGGTAGACTGAAGCAGCATCACTGCCCATGCTCAGGACATGCTTGTTTTTCTCATAGAGCTTCTGGTCTTCTGGATTCTTTGCCACTACGAAGGATCGGATGACCTCATCTCCCTTGTCTTTGCTTGACCACAGGACTGTACCTGCTTCTCCTCCCTCAACCTCAACAGCTTGATAGTTTAGACTTTTATAAACATCATGCTCTTCTTGGCTTTTGGTAAGCTTCAGATCCCTGAGGCCATTCTCTTTGTCGGTGGTGAGGCGGTAACACATGTAGAGCTCTTTTCCAGGAACATTGGTAAGGTTTTCCTTTTCTTGAATGTAACCATCTTCAATCAGCTTTTTTATTTCACTCCCTGCAGAGAACCTGATATCAGAGATGTAGGTCGGTTTCTCTGTTCTCCCATATATATCCTTTTTAGGTCCTGCAGAGCTACAGTAAGGAGAGGTATCCAGACTGGACCAGCCGAATGATAACATCTTGAATTTATTTTGGGGACAATCAAACACATCTAATTCCACAAGGGGAGGACTGTCGGTGCCTCTGTAGTAAAGCAGGTAGATGGGTTCCCCACAGCTGCTAAGATTTAGGTTCTTTTCATACTTCTGAAACTTCTGAATTTGGAGGGAATATGTTTCGCAGGGGTTATAAGAAAACCGAATATAGGTGATTGGTTTCTCAGTACCTATCTTATACCAAAGGTATACTTGGTTTCCTCTCTCATCATTGTACAGGCTGTGAGGAACTGCAATGAATCCTTGGAGAAGTAGGTCCCTTTCCTCCTCCTCATTAAAGGACACGGCGATATCAGTAATAGCTCTGCTCCTGAGAGGTTCCTGCGTGACATAAAAGGCTTGTGACTAAAAAACGAAATTCACCCTAGCAAAATTATTCCATTGTTAACAAAACAGATATGATTGCATGATCCTTAAAAATATAATATGCATATAAACATCAACAGAAAGTAAGAATCAATATTGGGAAATACAAACCTCTTTGCGATAATACCACAGGTACTCTGTGCAGCCATCATTTCCCTCATTGAGGTTTTTTTTGATCAATTGGATCACGTTCTTGTACTTCTCCAGGTCAGTTTCCTTGACCATCAGACTGAAGTTAGTGATTGGCTGATCCTTCCTGTACCACAGGTAGACTGGTGTTCCAGTGGTCTCCTGGTTGAGATCCTGATCGACTAGTTTATAGCCTGCTTTTCTGAAGCCCTCATACTCTTCCTTAGTGATGGAGACCTGCATATCTCTGATGGCCGTGTCTCTGCTGGTGGTCAGGCGGTACCAGATGAAGACATAATCCCCTCTTGTACCTCTGTTGGTGTCTTCGTCCACTCTGATGTACCCTTTATTAAACATTTCAGCATCTTTGTCAAACCCTTCAGTAGCAGCGAGATCACAGATGTATGTTGGTCTTGCTCGCTTCACCCACAGGTGGATGTTGTTTCCTCCAGCTCTCCGGTTCAGATTACAGGCCAGCCTCTCCCAGGATAACTCAAACATCTTCTCTTCCTCATCTGGAGATGTCGTTATGGAAATGTCCTCAATGGGAACATCATGCTCGGAGCGACCTTTGTAAAACCACAGATTTATGGTGTTGCCTTCGGCCCCTTGATTGAGGTTCTTGTCAACCTTTGTGTAATATGCCTCCTTCAGGCCTTTCCACATTTCTTCTTTGAATGACAATTGAATCCTAGTGATGAGGGCTGAAGAGTAGGATCTTTTGTACCAAATATAAACTTCTTCCCCTCCTGCTCCTTTATTCAGATTTACATCAATCTTCTGATAGCCATTAAGGAGTTTTCTTTCGTCCTGTTTATTCAGGGAAACTTTGATTTCACTGATGTACCCAGACCCAGATGAGGGAGTCAGCATCTGCAAAGGTGTTAACCAAAAAGGAAATTACAATTAGAGCACTTCTTACTTTGAGATCATAATTGTAGCTAAATGTGCATGGGATTTTAAAAAGGCTTGTTTTCGTACCTGGCATTTTAGGGTTGACCCAGTTACATAACTGTCCACCTCTGAATTACCTTCCAAGGTGTGTTCCTCCTACATAATAAAGTTATTGAGTTAAAAAGTGAAATATAGTCTTTTTAATTCACAGAAAATACCTGCATAAATACTAATCTGCAGTTAAGGAACTAATGTTTCATCTTCAGTCAGTTTGCGTCTTCCTATTTTTTTAATATAATTTGGTGTTCCTCCAGTAGCCTAGTCTACTTTTAAGACTAGGCTTAAAACTTTACATTTTGTCAAAGCTTATAGTTAGAGTAGCTCATGTTACCCTGAGCTACCTCTGTATGCTATAGGCTTAGGCTGCTGGAGGACATCAGAACCTATTTGTCTCACTCTGCTGAGTTCTCCTACTGCTCTGCAATCTGCAATGTTTGTTGTTATTTTAACTTTTAACTTTTTGTTCTCTGTCTTGTTTCTCTTCATAGAAGGTACACCTGGTCTGGCGTTCTGTTAGCTGTGACATCATCCAGGGGAGGCAGATCATCCACTATCACCATCTAACATAAAAAGTACTCCTAGATCAATGTGTGCTTCTGTGCTTTCCAAATTGATCTAGGAGTACTTATCCAAATTGAATTGAAAATTTAAATTAAACTCTAAAATTGCTTGAGGTTTTAGCTTAGCGGCACACTGTCCCACTTTGCATCTGACATGTTTAAAACAAAGTTAATTGGTCTTTTTGGTCAGGATTGTGTTGTGTACCATATTATTTTTTTAAAATGATAAGGGGCAGATGTTCACTTATAGAAAGATCCTACAATATCTGTGCGTGGTCTGGGTGTGATTTAAGTATTGCTCACATACTTGATTATCCTTGGTTTCAAACTCTTCCTCTGGTTTGGAAATGTTTGTCTGAAAATGACATTTAAAGTTAATTTCAAAATATAAATAAACACTTTTAATATTAACTGAAATCATAGAAATACCAGACTGTATTTTATAATATGTCCAAGTGTCATTTTAAAAAGTATTGCTCACATACTTGATTCTCCTCAGTTTGAAACTCTTCCTCTGGTTTGGAAATGTTTGTCTGAAAATTACATTTAAAGTGAATTTCAAAATATAAATACTAACTGAAATTATAGAATTACCAGACTGTATTTTATAATATGTCCAAGTGTCATTTTAAAAAGTATTGCTCACATACTTGATTATCCTTGGTTTCAAACTCTTCCTCTGGTTTGGAAATGTTTGTCTGAAAATGACATTTAAAGTTAATTTCAAAATATAAATAAACACTTTTAATATTAACTGAAATCATAGAAATACCAGACTGTATTTTATAATATGTCCAAGTGTCATTTTAAAAAGTATTGCTCACATACTTGATTCTCCTCAGTTTGAAACTCTTCCTCTGGTTTGGAAATGTTTGTCTGAAAATTACATTTAAAGTGAATTTCAAAATATAAATACTAACTGAAATTATAGAATTACCAGACTGTATTTTATAATATGTCCAAGTGTCATTTGAAAAAGGTATTGCTCACATACTTGATTCTCCTCAGTTTCAAATGCTTCCTCTGGTTTGGAAATGTTTGTCTGAAAATGACATTTAAAGTGAATTTCAAAATATAAATAAACACTTTTAATATTAACTGAAATCATAAAATTGCCAGACTGTATTTTTGTAATATGTCTAAGTATGATTTAAAAAAATATATTGTTCACATACATGATTCTCCTCAGTTTCAAACTCTTCCTCTGGTCTGGATCCGTTTTCCTGAAAATAACATTTACAGTGAATTTAAACTCTATAAATTAAGACTTTTTAAATGAACTGAAATCATAGATTTGCCAGAGGGTCTGCTATACTATATAACTGAATTTGATTTGATTTATTTATAACATACCTGATTATCCTCAGTTTCCATGTTCTCGTCTGGTTTATTGAGCTGAGGCATCTTTAGTCATGAGTTTCACAGGTAAACACAGGACAACTTTGAGTGTGTGCCTAAAATATGAAGAAAACAACATTCAGACTCACAAGATACTACTTTCCCCCATGGTTCCTGTACCAGAATAGTGGGTCTGGTTGCCTTTAACATGTCAGAGCAGATTTAGTCTTGAGAGGGGAGAGGAATGGACAAATATCCCCCCACACCTGTTGCATAACTGACTTAATTAAATTAAAGGAGTAATAACCTACATCATGCTAAGGCAACCTAATGAGCTATTGGGAAATTTAGAAAGAGGAAAACAACCAAAGAAGAGGGAGTGGGTATGTGATGCCCTAAAAAGACCAATGTGGAGCAAGCATACACACACACACAAACACACAGTCATACCTATTCACACAGACACACACACACACACACGTTAAAGAGTCCAGACAAAAAGCATAGATAAAATTTTGCCTTTTTCAGAGTGTTTTACTTCAAATCAGCTAATGCTGCAAACAAAATTGAGTTCAATGACAGATCACATCAATAAAAAATAAACAAGGGGGGGAAATAAAATGGTGAAGACTTACGTGACCACAGACAGTGATTGGCTGATTGAAGTCTTCTGTGCGGCTGAAGGCTGCTGTACCTGAGCTCCTCATCTGGTCTTTATATACCTGCTGGGACAGAGCTTGGGTGGGAAAACTCCACCTCTCTGTAGATAATTTCTCTGGAAACAAATGATATAGATGAAAGAAAGCTACTTGTTGACAACACCCAAACCATCCATCAACTGTTACAAAACAGTTCTAAAGAAACATACCTGAACTTCTGACTCACACTGTTAAATTTATTGATTAATTCCAAGGCAGTGTCATCAAATCATATATATATATATATATATATATATATATATATATATATATATATATATACACAGGTAAAAGCCAGTAAATTAGAATATTTTGAAAAACTTGATTTATTTCAGTAATTGCATTCAAAAGGTGTAACTTGTACATTATATTTATTCATTGCACACAGACTGATGCATTCAAATGCTTATTTCATTTAATTTTGATGATTTGAAGTGGCAACAAATGAAAATCCAAAAATCCGTGTGTCACAAAATTAGAATATTGTGTAAGGGTTAAATTTTGAAGACACCTGGTGCCACAAACTAATCAGCTGATTAACTCAAAACACCTGCAAAGGGCTTTGAATGGTCTCTCAGTCCAGTTCTGAAGCCTACACAAACATGGGGAAGACTTCAGATTTGACAGCTGTCCAAAAGGCGACCATCGACACATTGCACAAGGAGGGAAAGACACAAAAGGTTATTGCTGAAGAGGCTGGCTGTTCTCAGAGCTCTGTGTCCAAACACATTAATAGAGAGGCAAAGGGAAGGAAAAACTGTGGTCAGAAAAAGTGTACAAGCGATAGGGATCACCGCGCCCTAGTCAAGATTGTGGAAAAAAACCCATTCAAAAATGTGGGGGAGATTCACAAGGAGTGGACAGCTGCTGGAGTCAGTGCTTCAAGATCCACCACCAAGAGACGCTTGAAAGAAATGGGTTTCAACTGCCGCATACCTCGTGTCAAGCCACTGTTGACCAAGAAACAGCGCGAAAAGCGTCTCACCTGGGCTAAGGAAAAAAAGAGCTGGACTGCTGCTGAGTGGTCCAAAGTCATGTTTTCTGACGAAAGCAAATTTTGCATTTCCTTTGGAAATCGAGGTCCCAGAGTCTGGAGGAAGTCAGGAGAGGCACAGGATCCACGTTGCCTGAAGTCTAGTGTAAAGTTTCCACCATCAGTGATGGTTTGGGGTGCCATGTCATCTGCTGGTGTCGGTCCACTCTGTTTCCTGAGATCCAGGGTCAACGCAGCCGTCTACCAGCAAGTTTTAGAGCACTTCATGCTTCCTGCTGCTGACCTGCTCTATGGAGATGGAGATTTCAGGTTCCAACAGGACTTGGCGCCTGCACACAGTGCAAAATCTACCCGTGCCTGGTTTACGGACCATGGTATTTCTGTTCTAAATTGGCCAGCCAACTCCCCTGACCTTAGCCCCATAGAAAATCTGTGGGGTATTGTGAAAAGGAAGATGCAGAATGCCAGACCCAACAACGCAGAAGAGTTGAAGGCCACTATCAGAGCAACCTGGGCTCTCATAACACCTGAGCAGTGCCAGAAACTCATCGACTCCATGCCACGCCGCATTAATGCAGTAATTGAGGCAAAAGCAGCTCCAACCAAGTATTGAGTATTGTACAGGCTCATATTTTTCATTTTCATACTTTTCAGTTGGCCAACATTTCTAAAAAATCCCTTTTTTGTATTAGCCTTAAGTAATATTCTAATTTTGTGACACACGGAATTTTGGATTTTCATTTGTTGCCACTTCAAATCATCAAAATTAAATGAAATAAACATTTGAATGCATCAGTCTGTGTGCAATGAATAAATATAATGTACAAGTTACACCTTTTGAATGCAATTACTGAAATAAATCAAGTTTTTCAAAATATTCTAATTTACTGGCTTTTACCTATATATATATATGGCTTGTGGCAAACTGCAAACGAGACTTATGGTTTTCTTTTAACAATGGCTTTCTTCTTGGCACTCTTCCATAAAGACCAAGTTTGTGCAGAAGCACAGCTAATAGTTGTCCTATGGACAGATTCCACCTGAGCTGTGGGTCTCTGCAGTTGGTCCAGAGTTGCCATGGGTCTCTTGGCTGCATCTCTGATCAGTGGTCTCCTTGTTCAGCCTGTAAGTTTAGGTGGACGGCCTTGTCTTTGTATGTTTACCTTTGTACCATGCTCTTTAAATTTTCTAATGATGCACTGAACATTGAGCTCTGTGAGATGTTCAAAGCTTAGGAATTATTTTATAGCCTAAGCTGATTTAAACTTCTCCACAACTTTATTCTTGACCTGTCTGGCATGTTCCTTGTACTTCCTGATGCTGTTTGCTCCCCAATATTCTCTTAACCAACCTCTAAGTCCGTCACAGTGCACCTGTATTTGTAATGAGATTAAATTACATGCAGGTGGACTTTATTTAGTCATTAGCAATCACCAGGAAACGTCTGGAGCTGAATACTTCTGAACACCACACTTTTCTTTTTTTTTATAAAAATGTTTTGAAATCATAAATAATGTTCTTTCTACTACAATTGTATACCACATCGAGTTGCTGTTTCACATTAGATTCCAATGAAATATGTTTCTGTTTTTGGTTGTAATATGTAAAATTCAAAGGGTATGAATACTTTTGCAAGCCATTGTATTTATGTAATACTGAGGAAAATAAAATGGGGACAGAGTTTTTAAAGTTTGTCACTTTAATAAAGATCTATGTTGAAACCTCCTTTTGGGGTTAAAAATATTTTCCTTTTGCTTATTCTAGCTCTTTGAAAGCTGCCGTTAGTTGTGAAATCTCCATCCATTTCTTTGGAAACCAACTGTCGTAGAAGAAGGCGTGAAACTCACCTGTCATACATTTAGATTTCAAGAAAACTTCAGTGTTTGTTTTCTGAAGGGTTGACTAGAAGAGCAGCACATCAAGTCATTCCACTTATCATCATATCATCTATAATATGTGAAGCCTCAGAAAAGCTAATAGGATCTGCAAAGATCTTCATCCAGCGCACCACCTATTTGAACTGCTGCCTTCTGGTAGATGGCTTGTACTTCTATTGCACTTTATCAAGTCCTACCACCCCAAAGCATTTCACGCTACAATCAGTCATTCACCCATTCACACCCTGACGGTGGTGAGCTATGCTAGCTGACAGAAGCGAGGCTGCCATGCATCGCCGCCATCAGACCCTCTGACCACCGCCAGCAAGGTGAAGTGTCTTGCCCAAGGACAAACAACTGAGATGGTTGGAGCAGTAAAAAGTCCTCCACATGTACACAAACAGGCTGAAAAGTCTTTTTTTTTTCTCCAAAGCTCTGGAAAAAAGTGTATATAAATAACAAATACCGAATATGAATTGTGTTTGCTTTGCACATTTATGATGTCTGCATTGAAAACATCTTGTCTTTCACAAAGCAAATTATGCAGCACTGTACGTTCGTGCAATGCAATGAGAATAAAAAGTATTCAGCTATAACATAAAGTACGTCATGAACCTGGAGGACATGTGGGAAAGAGAGCATTTTCAAGTACCCCATCCTCTGTCCCCTCTGTCCCCCTCTGTAAATAAAACAATTTAGGAGAAATAAACTCTTTCATAACTGAAAAAATCTTGAATTAAAACTCTTAAAAGGGGAAGAGAAATTCTATATTACAAAGTCTGCAGCTGTATAAAACAACAGTAACTAGGTTGAATGGGGAGCAGAACAGTGCAATTTTATTTGTACAGAAATTAATACATTAGAATATTATTGAAAAGTTAATTTGCACTAACTCACTTCACTTTCTTTGCAACAGTTTGTTTCTAGAGAAAAAAGTCAAAGGTGGTGATTTTGCAACAAACGGCTGCATTCAGGGAGCAGCAATAAAGAATAGGAAAAAATCTAAATGACACGAACAGTCTTAAAGATTTATACTGTGCCATCTTCTGTAGGCTACATTCCCACTGCTGATCGTAATGCTCAATTCCAATTTTTTGGCGAAGTCATTCCCGTTACTGCCCACATTTGACTCCAGTTTGAACTGTTTGCACTTCCAAACCGACCCACATGCACAAAATAACAATATTAATGACTTCACCCCCCCCCCCCCCCTTTTGCCGAGCTAGCATGGAAGAAATAAATTTTATGGATTAAAGTCTCCGTCGGAACCCATTCAGTGTATCAGAGGATGCTCTGAGGGGAAATGGATAAAAATAAAGTGAACCTCTGGCATTTTATAAAGCATTTTCAATAAATTAATATTTTTTTCCATTGTCAGAAAAAAACACAGCATTTAAGATTAGAATTATTGAATCAGGCTTATAAAACAGCAATATTTTTCTTGCAGAAATCGGGGTAAGGTTAGGTTTAATGCTGGCTTAAGTTACTTTAACCTGACAAACTTTTTTCTTAGGGTGCATATTCTATTTTTTTCAATATGACTGTCAACATCATAAATATGCAAAACAGGTGCAGGTCATGTGTCTTTTGAGTGTTTTGTACAATGTTGAGAACAGCCATGGCTCTGGGGAAAATAGTTTCAGCCTGTTTCTGTGTCTGGAGGACTCTGTAGCTCTTCCCAGATGGGAGCAGGTCAAATACTTTAAGTAGCGGCATGGATGAGTAGGGTCCTTACAGATCCTGTTAGCTTTAATGCAATATTGTTTGTTGTAGATGGCAAATGATAAATGCTGAGAATATGGACTGACATTGCATTTATCTGAAAATCTATGCATGGAGCTTCAGACGAATGAATCAGGTGCGGCAGTTGGTTTCTGAAGAAAACAGTCAAAGGAGGTGATTTCGCAACAAACGCCTGCATTCGTCCATGCTCAGTATGAGGGATTGCTGCAAAGCCATGGACAATGCAGACGACTGTCCACTGTGGCTCTACGCTCTTTAAGGATTTCCTTAGAGAGGAAACTTTCTGACCAGTCTGTATAATCTGATTGAATTTGACTTTGGAAAGAGCCTAGAGATGACATGTGTTGTGAATTGGCGCTATATAAATAAATTTGAATTGAATTGAATTCCATGTTGGTCCCGTCCACACACCCTGAAAACTTCTCCGTCTTGCGCCTGGTAACAATCGCTGATCCTGCGTCCCTAAATTAAGCCATGTGGCCCTCAGAGAAGGGATTATTTCGCTGCTCGCCGCTCTTGTTCAATCTGAAGCCTCAGCCTTTGACTTTCCTCCAGGTCTTCTTTGGGCATCATCTCAGCAAACTGGATCCCAGCTTCTTTGCAAACAGCTGAGTCTTTACCTCTCCTCCAGATGGCTTCCTTCACTCGTCTGTGGGTGAAGAGGATGATAATGTGTTGTTTTTCGTTGTCTGTCTTTCTTCCAAGCCTACGCACTATATCCACCGTATCTTCCAGTCTTTCCTTTAAGTCTGCTGCTATTTTCTGAAGAAAGTAACTTTTATATGGATGTTTTTTTCCCTCTCTTTCCTCCAAACCTTTCTTCAGGGGTACACTTTGTTCTTCCAACTTTCTTTTTACATTCTTGAACCTCTTCTGCGTTAAACTGGACCGCCTTTGCCAAGCTTGCAAACATTGTGCCACTTTGTCTCGCTTGCTCCTTCAGATCCTCCAGCTGATCCTCTACTCTCTTATCAAGGTTTAATATGGCTTGAAGGATGACTTCGTTTGAAAGGCTAGCCTCACCTGTTTCATGTGACTTTGTTTTCTTCCCTGCTTGAGTCTTACTCGGGGTCGAAGGAGCAGAGTCGCCTTCACGCTCCCTCTTGTTTAACTGGGAAACCTCCATTGCATAGTTGTGGTCCACACTCCTCTCTGCTTGGTCGCATTTTGGCTCTCTTTCAACATCTAGTTTAGTTTTTAACTTTTATAACCTTTTGTGGCTCCAAGCTAACGATTTGGATAACAATTTATGAAATTTAGGAAAACGTTTAGGACACCTTACATGAGCTCTGGAAAAAGTGTCTGCTAAACCCGCCATGTTAAACCCACCTTACACAGAAATTAAATGAGCAATAGTGAACATACTTTCAATGTAGACAACATATACGTGCAAAGGTGTGGCCATGTCCGTTACCTGTCTTTTGAGTGTATTGGACGGTGTTTCTTCAGAATATCCCTAGCTCTGTGGAAAAAAAACATTTTCAGTCAGTTTGTGTGTGTCTGAGGGACTTTTTTGTTCCTCTCAGATGGAAGCAGTTCAAACAAGTCGTGGCATGATTAGGTTGTGTCATGCTAGATTTCCTGAGGCAAGACTAAAAGCACTTAACGCAAGGTATATAAGTTTACTAGTGATGTCATCACACTTAAGATATTTGACACTTCAGTTATCTGGAAACATATGGATAACAATTCAGGAGAGTGAATTAAGGGATTGAGTTTGACACATTCTTCAGTGACAGTTTGTTTCCTAAGAGAGAAAAGTTGTGGTTGTGCAACAAACTACAGCATAGAAGAACAATACTCAGAAAATGGAATAGATCTGGAAGACATAAAGTCCTAAAGACCTACACAGCTGCATAAAATGAGATGAACAGTGAACCTTTTCCATGTTGCTGTGACATACGTCTTCAGTCGTTTTCCTGCTCAGAGGTCAATTGTTTTTTATTTCAAATGTCCTTTTTATTACAGAGACGTCATGATACCACAGATCTGTAGCTATATCTGTAAAGAATCCAACAGTGACATTTATTTTGTTTGCAGATGCCACAAATATTTGTTTTTGTTCTGGGAAAAGTTTGATGCTGTTTTGGAAACTATTACAACAAAAATAACTAAAATAAGTATAGTCTGACAGAAATAAATTACCACTTAACCAGAGTAAAACAGTGTCATACTTTTTGGAAGGCATTAAACAGAATCTCATATGGAACTGAAAATCAAAAATTCACATATTGAAAGAGTAAGTGAAATAAAGATTGTTGATGTAATCCTGGACCACAAATCTGATGGAAACCTCATGTTAGTTGGTTAGTTATTATATAAATAAAATTTAATTCAATTGAATTACTTAGTTTATTCGATCTCGAATACAAAAAATATGATAATCAAGAATCAGTCAACAGTTCATCAAAGGTCACTAAATTAAATATTTAATCATACATGTGATAAAGATCAAAAAGGTATAGACTGAAGCTATCCCCTTCCCTTTTAATTGTTAAATTCCAATAACCATTAAAGCTGCTGGTTTCAGTGTAGCAGATACACACGCTAATATTATCATGATTCCCTTTAACTCCATTTTATTAATATATTGATATGAATATGCAATACAACTATACACATTTTTTTTTAAATTTTCTTTTCCCTCCCACTGCCTTTTTCTTGGTTTCTAAGCACCATTAATCACATTTTCTGTAACTTTCTTTTAGGTTGGATTTGTAATAATCTTTAAATATATTAATTAAGTTATATGTTAACTCCTAAGTTGATCGTCCAAAGAATTCCATAGCTTGACTCCTCTCATGATGGATAAACACCTGTTTTTTAAATTAGCTTCAGGGAAAAATCTGGTACCTCACGTAGGATACGTAAAACTTAAACTAGCGCAATGCACAGCAATTCTTGTAAGAATAAGCCACTGTCTGGATTATAAATTCCTATGCATTCCTGTGCAAATTCTCAGTTATCTGGGTCATCGCAACAGCAAACATGCTTATGCATATATATATATATATATATATATATATATATATATATATATATATATATATATATATATATATATATATATATACATATATATATATATATATATATATATATATATTGAATTTTCTAGATTTGTTTACTGTAAATATAAAACAGTGCAAATAATGTAAAATCTACTGCCAAAAAGCATTCAAGAAATGTCTACAGAAGGAAATTATTGATACAATCTAAGGTGATATATGACAAAAAAATAAATAAAAAAACAAGAACAGCAACAAATGTATGTGTGTATAAAGCAGTGGAGTGACTTTGTGGAACGGTTTGAACATACAGAAAAGAAGTACAGTACAAGCTTAAATATGATAAAAAAATTATAAATTATAAATAAATACTTCGAAAGAGTTATAGGGAAAGTGAGGGAAAGGTGTGAAAACAAATCTGTATGGGCTATCTATATTGCTTCACGTTTGAAACATGAATGCAGTGTATGTGATATGAATATTTACTAAGGGTATTAAAGGCTGGGAGTAAAAAGTGTAAACTTCTTCCCACCACTTTTTTTTAACTTGTACCTAATTGATTTGATGATATATTTTATGTATTATTTATTAATAAAATGTTTTGCGACACTGATTTTCTTTTGATATACATATGGGAATATATGTAATATATATATATATATATATATATATATATTTATTTATTTTATTTTTATATATATATATATATATATATATATATATATATATATATATATATATATATATATATATATATATATTTTTTTTTTTTTTTTTTTTTTTTTTTATTTGTCTGTTCGAAATAAAGGATCTGAATCTGGAGAGTTTCCTGTTCCAGATTTTGTAAAAGTTCTGAACCAGCTGTTTTTCCATTTCTGTTTAGATAAATATAAAGATAAATGTCCCACAAAACAGAGACTCTAGCCCAGAGTATGAGTCAGTAATTCAGTTACGTTTCCCTGGAACAGCTGTATAACAGGACCAGGTATCACACAGTAGTTTTCTTTCGTCCATATAAGCAGTTTCCAGAGAAATTCTCTACAGAAAGGTGGAGCTTTTGCACCAATGCTCAGCTGCCAACAAGTATATAAGACCAGGTGAGGAGCTCAGGTAGAGCAGCCTTCAGCTACCCACAAGACTTCAACCAACTCATCACTGTCTGCTGACACGTAAGTCTCCACCATTTTACTTTCCACTTGTTTATAATGCATTGATGAAATCTGCCATTTATCTTTCTGTGTTAGCAACATAACCATATTAACTAAATAATTGATTTGAACCCTATTTACTTTAACACTGATAATTGCAAAGTATATATTAGGCTGTTTGTCTGGACTCTTTGGTGTGCGTGCGTGTGTGTGTGTGTGTGTGTGTGTGTGTGCTCTACATTGGTCACTTGGTCTGTCTTTGGGTTTTTCAGGGTATTTTGTAACCCCCCCCCCCACCACCACCACCACCACCCCCTCTCCTGCTAACCCTTAATAGCAAAATAAGAGTGAATCAATGTTAAATTATGGTTAGGTAGAAATATTCAACCCATGTGGATCCCTGAAATTTAAATTATACATAAAATGGTCGGGGACTTATATGTTGAATTAACGATAGGTTTTCAGCCATAACTGGTACTACATTAATGTTGATCTAAATTTGGATCTACACTCAATTATGGCTGGACGATATAGGGAAAAAAATCATCTTGATGGATATCGGTAATGACTAACAAATTAAAAACGTTTATTTAAAGTGCCGCCCTGGACATTTTACCAAAACTGAAAGTTTAAAAAAAAAAAAAAAAAAAAAAAAGAACATGTGCTCTCTGAACTTTCTAAAAAGGGGCGGAGCGTTTATTGATCGATATATATCGTTAGAGAATTATCGTCCTGCCCTGGAATCAATGCTAGGAATAAATATTCATTCAACCATCATCTAAATGGTAATCTAAATGTCCATTTGGGTGGATTTTATATTGAATCAAAGTTAAGGAATTAATATTAATTCCGATACATTAAAAAATATTCAGCTTCTCTAAAGTTGTTGTGAAACATTCGAAAAGTTTAGCATTTCACCAATGAGCTTCTGCTGATAAGTCTACATCATAACATATTATTACAAGGTTCTTCATTTAGTGCTGGTGTTAACCACAACACTGCAAAAACAGAACTAGAAATAAGTAAAATGTTCTTAAAATCAGTGTATTTGTCCATGAATTGAGCAGGTAAATAAGACTGTTTGCCAATGGAATAAGATTTTTGCACTTAAAATAGGAACAATTCATCTCCATCATCTTATTTCAAGTGTAGGATGTCTAATTATCTTATTTTAGGGGTCAAAATACTCATTCCATTGGCAGATAATCAATTTTTCCTACTCGAATCAAGGATAAATACACTAACTTTAAGAACATTTTACTTATTTTTAGATCCATATTTGCAGTGAAAATAATTTTGGCAGACATTAGGGATTATGTTATTCAAAATTATTTTACATTACCAAATCCCAAAAAACACAAATTTAGAAATTACATCATGGCATAAACATTAGATTTTAGTTAGGAAAACAGACATAGATGAAGACAGGCATGAACTTATCTCTCAGCAGCAGGTGTGGGTTATATGGCGACAGAAATCATTTGTGAAAACAGGTTTTGTTAAACTATGGGGCGGCTCTGGAGACAATAATGCAACAACAGGCTGAAGGAGTAAGTCATTCAAGTACATGCATGTACCTGTAAAAAAAAAAAAAAAAAAAAAACTTCATTTTGACTGACAGAAGCAACATTGTCCATGTGGTTAAGCCTTATACTGTATGAACCAGGGAAACAGTGTGTTTGGGTAACGAAGTGTGACTCTGGTTCAGTTGACTCGGGTTTTTGGTCACTTTATTGGGAGGCCTCCCTGCCGCTCTGTCGCATAATGAAGCTGCTTCTTGACAGTTTAGCTGGAGTCCTTGTCAGTCAGATTTAGGTCAAACTGCCAAGCAGCAGCTGAAAGACACAAAAATAAGAGTGAGGAAGATAGTGTATTGCCGACGCAGTTTGTGCTCAAGTAGCTAACGAGCTAAATACATTTTCCCCTTAGGAAAAATGAGCAAGATCACACTAAAATGATCTGCATTTGATAAATTTGATAGATTAAACCAGTCCAGTTCCGTCTGACAAATAAAGTACCATCTTTTGATGGACTGATTCTTCCATTGACTCTGCTTCATTGAAGTTTCGAAACAAATCTAAATATTAAATATTGTACTGGTCATAGGTCAGAGAACTAACACAGAAATAGTACAGGTCCACTTTTACACTCAGACTTAAATTAACAAAGACACTGAATATTTCTGAATATTTATGCTAATGTTGGTTGACATACTGTATACCACATTTGCCTATCGAGCTGCAGCATAAGCACAAAATAATGCAGTTGTTTTTCAATAAACACAGTTAAGATAGAAATAATATCGCCAACCTTAACACAAAGGTTGGCTATATTAACACGGGGCGACTGTGGCTTGATGGGTTGAGTAGTCATCTGGCAACCAGAAGGTTGTGGGTTCGATTCCAGCTTCCCCTTGCCACATGTCAATGTGCCCTTGGGCAAGGCACTTAACCCCAAGTTGCCTACCCAGCTGCGTCTCGGTGTATAAATGTGTGCGCATTAGTGAGAGCGACTGGGTGAATGTGGCTATAATGTACAGTGCTTTGGGTGGTCAGCATGACTGGAAAAGCGCTATATAAGTTCAGTCCATTTACCATTTTACAAAAGTGCACAGAGTGGAGTTAAATTCCAAAGGACAGTCAGAAGCAGGATGTAAACAAGCCAGCTGTAAACAGTGATGAAATATGGAAGTGGTAGTGTGGTTGAGACATACCACGCAAAAATGGGGGGGCGGGGCATCTACAAGATATGTAAATGTCTTGTCTCTTCACATTTTGCGCAAAAGTAATATTAGAAAATTTACAGTGACACCTTTTCAACATTGATTAATTGGTTGGAATTAGATGATTGTTTGATCGTTGATCCACCATTAACTGTCTACCTTAACCAAAAATCAACCTTTTTGACCATAATTTAACATTAAATTAGGATCTTTCGCTATCTGGGTCACCATTCTTCCTTCTTCTCTTCACTTTTTTCTTATTTTTCCCAATAGGTCACTTGGTTGATTTAAAAAGATGTGGTTCATCATTCCTTTAATTTAACGAAGTCAGCTATGCAACCGGGGTCTATTAATTCATCCCACTGCCTTCTCGTAGAGCAAATCTGCCTGGACACACTGAACCAGGCCTATGAAGGACACATACTCTCTGCCTAAGCGGTTTTGTGTGATTGTTAATGTTGTTTTCTTCCTATTGAAGGCACACTCTCACCGTTTTCCTGTGTTCACCTGCGAAAGCCACAATCTAAAGATGTTCCAGGTCACCAGACCAGACAACACTGAAAGCGTGGATGATCAAGTATGTGAGAAATATTAAAGAGGACCCTCTGTTAATTTTAGGATTTCAGTTCATTTCAATGCTGTTAATTTACATTGTGAAATTCATGTTATTTTCAGACAAACGGATCCAGACCAGATGAGAACACTGAAAGTGAAACTGAGGATGATAAAGTATGTGAACAACATTAAAGAAGACCCTCTGTTAATTTCAGGATTTCAGTTCATTTCAATACCGTTACTTTATATTGTGAAATTTACTGTGAATTTGAATTTCAGACAAACGGATCCAGACCAGACAAGAACACTGAAACTGAGGTTAATCAAGTATGTGAGCAATAGTTTTTAAAATCACTCTCAGACATTTTATGTCACACCCTCTACCAATTCTAGGACTTCAGTTCATTTCAATAGTGTTGATTTACATTTGGAAATGTATATTATTTTCAGACAAATGGATCCAGACCAGATGAGAACACTGAAAGTGAAACTGAGGATGATAAAGTATGTGAACAACATTAAGGAAGACTCTCTGTCAATTTCAGGATTTCAGTTAATTTAAATACTGTTACTTTATATTGTGAAATTTACTGTGTCATTTTCAGACAAACGGATCCAAAACTGACGAAAACACTGATAGTGAGGATGATCAGGTATGTGAGCAATACTTTTTCAGATCATTCCAAGACCTAATAATTTTAGGATTTCAGTTAATTTTATTAGTTTGGAATTATTCGTTGAAATTAACGGTAAATGTAATTTACAGACAAACAGATCCAATATAGAGATTTTTGTAGTCGGTTCAACCTAATTCTGTCTACAGATTCAAAGGTAATTACATCCATTCAAGTTGCATGCTTTTAAACGGTGAAGTTAAGTTTATTATTTAACTTGGTGAAAAGTTTTGTAAAGAAACTGGTCTGACTGTATCAAGTTTTTAACCTTTCACCAATAACCCTAACCCATACTAAACAAGCATGTAGTGACAGTGGACAGGTCATCTGTCCTTTAACAGGAAGAACAGTCCAGCAGATTCATTTATCAAAACATAGACAGAGACACAAACAAAAATAAACAGAAAATGGCTGCATTCCTCTGGAAGGTGATGCTGTATTCATATGAGGCGATGGGTGAGAAGGGGAGGGAAAAGGTGTGCCGGGTTGAAGCTGGAGAAGAGAAAGGTCTGGCTTGTTCCACCACTTGTTTTGGTCTATAGACCAAACCTAGCCCCACCAAGAGGCGAAAAAGCGCTTGTTGCTCCTTTAAGAGTACCCATTGGTGTTCACTGCCCTTCTTCTAAAGGCTCAAACCAGTTTGAGTCTTTCCCTAAAGAGTCTCATGCTTGGACATTGCTTACGTTCAATGTTTGTTTGTTGCAGACCGTCACACCACTTACTGAAATGCACATTCTTTTCATGTTTGTTTAAGCACATAAGATTTTGAAGTGTAGATTATCCCTATAATTATACCCTCACTCTCTCTCTCAACAAAAAGTTTCCCAATTCAGGACTGTATCTTTCGAAGGACCCGGTGTTCTTGGGACAGGTCCCTTCAAACAAGATGTGTGACATGCCATGCCTCTCTCTACCTACAAAGTCTAAGCACCAATTTAAAAAAAATGTTGTCAAAAAATAAACTGAGTAGGTCCTTTGGATGGGTTCTTCTTTGCTTAAACATTTTGTCTATTTTCCAAGAGACTTGTTCAGTCTGATGAGTTACAGATAAAGCAGTACCTTTGCATAGCGGCTAAACAAGTTAAACCAAAAGTGGTTGCTCACATGCAAGAGAGGAATCAGTGTAGCAACCAATCTGAAGTATTCTGATGGCTGCTTATTGTTCCCAGGGACAGAGTCATGTTCGCAATAACAGCAGTGAGAGAGAAGAGAGAGTATCAGAGACTCAGAATCAGAATATCAGACATTCTGATATCCAGTAGTCTATACCTGTTATATGACAGGAGGGATGGGTGGTTGAAATGAGACTCTCTGTGTGCCTGTGGAGAGAAGAGGAGCCTGATAACTTTAGGACGTTGTCTATCAAACACAAAGTTAACATTGCAGAAACTTGGCAGGACCACGCCACTTCTAGAATGGTCTAATACTGATGTGAAATAACAAGACCAATATTTTTCCACATGTCTTCTAAACTGTTCCTGAACTGGACTTTGTGCTACAGAGCAAATAATCCATCTGTTTCCCAAGAACAATTCTCACCAGATTCTTCTATGGGAATAACAACAATTACTTTGCTTATAATTTACCCTCTAACAAGATGAGATAGAAAAAGTTATGTAGCACTGAAGAGACCAGAAGGTGGAGTTTCTGTTGCTGGACTGCAAATATTTTTATGCAGATGTTTTCCTTGCTTTTGTTGCATGACTTTAACAGTTTCAATGATCATATTTTCCTTTTTAACACAATGAAACTATGATGTAGGGGGAAGATATCTTGGATGGTTCTTCAAAGATGAACAGTTCTGAAACTAGCATAGCCTCTCAGGTACAAAAACATTTTTTTTAATCAAAGAGATATTCTGCAGCAAACAAGGTGAGGAGTACTTTGAATCTAATTTCCTTTATTGGTTATCACCTCTGTAGTTGCAGCAATTCACATTTGGGTCTGGGAACATCAGTGACATCGAAGTTTCCCTGAGTAAGGATGATGAGAGAAAACTCTCCATGAAGGGCTTCAAGAAGATTGATGTGAATCTGAATAAAGGAGCAGGAGGAGAAGAAATATATATCTGGTACAAAACGTCCTGCTGTGTACCTTACATCACCAGGATTCAACTATCATTCAAAGAAGAAATGTGTCAAGGTCTGAAGGAGGCAAATTACGATAGGGTTGACAAGAACCTCAATGAAGGAGCCAAAGGCAACAACATTTATCTGTGGTCTTACAAAGGTTGCATTGATGAATATGATGTTCCCATTGAGCACCTTTCCATAACAACATCTCCAGATGAGGAAGCGGAGAAGTTTAAGTCATCCTGGGAGAGGCTGGCCTGTAATCTGAACCGGAGAGCTGGAGGAAACAACATCCACCTGTGGGTGAAGCGATCAAGACCAACATACATCTGTGATCTCGCTGCTACTGAAGGGTTTGACAAAGATGCTGAAATGTTTAAGAAAGGGTACATCAGAGTGGACGAAGACACCAACAGAGGTACAAGAGGGGATTACGTCTTCATCTGGTACCGCCTGACCACCGACATAGACAGGGCCATCAGTGATATGCAGGTCTCCATCACTAAGGAAGAGTATGAGTGCTTCAGTAAAGCAGGCTATAAACTAGTCGATCAGGATCTCAACCAGAAGACCAAAGGAACACCAGTCTACCTGTGGTACAGGAAGGATCAGCCGATCTCTAACTTCAGTCTGATGGTCAAAGAAACCGACCTGGAGAAGTACAAGAACGTGATCCAATTCATAAAAAAAAACCTCAATGAGGGAAATGATGGCTGCACAGAGTACCTGTGGTATTATCGAGAGGTTTGTAATTCCCATTGATTTATTCTTTCTTATTCTGTCTCTATGCCTCCTATATTTTAAGGCTCATGTAATCATAATCATATTTGTTTAGTTACTTTTGGCAGCTTCATGTTTTGCATTTCATTTTTCAGTAACAACCCTTTTGTCATGCAGGAATCCATCAGGAGCAAACCTGGCAAACCTGACAAACCTGGCAAACCTGATATCGGCGGAATGGCCTGTCTGATATTTGGGGCCTTTTTTTTTCTGGTTTTGGGCCGCTTTTCATTCATGATACTGTAGACTGGATCAGGTACTCTACGCTGTTACCGCTATACCTGAGCTGCCTCAGCCTCAACTGGCAGCTCCTTTTTTTTTGTTTTTTTGGACACACCCTAACACAACATGTCAGTGCACTTTTTCAATGGGGCAGAAAGAGCAAAGGCGGCATGGAGGAAGCTGAAATTAAAAAGAGGAAAGCTCTGAAAGCATACGCTGCTCACTGTGCAAAGGTTGTTAGTGAATTTTAGGATGCTGTGCTGTGTGATGCTCCTTATTTAACATTTATTTAACTAGGATATAGTCACACTGAAATTAAAAACCTCTTGTTCATTGATTGATTGATTGATTGATTGATTGATTGATTGATTGATTGATTGATATAGTGCTAAGCAACAAATAACTAAGGTGACCGTGTCATGATTTGGGTTTGGTTTGCTTTGTTTGGACTTTTCTAGGCCTATTAGTTTCCACTCTCCTCAGCCTATAACCATATGTCACTGTCCAATCAGCTCAGGCCACTCCTCAGTCACCAGTCACTCAGTTCCTGATCATCTCCACCTGCAGCAATCAATTAGTGCCAACTCTGCTTACCTGTTTCCCTGCCTACTTATACCTGCCTCAGTCATCCAATCTATGCCAGAACGTCTCTTCTTGCCTTATGTGCACTGCTAGCGTGTTTCTACCAGTTCCTGTGTGATCAACCAACTGGAATCCATTTCCCTGTTGGTCTTCAGCCCTCACTGACGTGTGTTTCCAGTGTCTGCGTGCTGCTCGAAGTCTCCCTCATTCCCCGTGAGTTCCAGTTCCTTGCTCTGTCCATCCTGGTTGTGCCTTGGCCCGCATCGTCTGTTCTGGTCTGCCACTGCCTGCTACACCTGATCAAGCCTGGTTCTGTATGCCTGCCTGTCTCGCCAGCCACTATTCATCAGTCAAGCCTGGTTCTGTCTGCCCACATCATCAGCCGCTGTTCATCCATCTCAATAAACCTTTTAAAAATGTTACTCTGTCTCCGGCTGAAAAACGGGTTCACCAGTAACATTTATTACAGACCGAAGCACTTTATAGTAAAAGTTACATCACAAAGCAAATACACAAGACCGGTGTTAAAATGGTATTGTCACATGGTGTTAAAAGCCTGTCTAAAAAGATAAGTCTTAAGCTTAGACTTAAAGGATCTGTGATCAGAAGTTAAACAAAGACTTAAAAGTTCAGATAAATAGGCTCGGGCAAGTATTTTTAACGCTTTAAAAACAAACACTGATTTTAAAATCTATTCTAAAATGAACAGGGAGCCAAAGAGAATAGGACTGGGGTAACAGGGTCAACTCTGGAGGTGTTGGTTAAAAGATGGGCAGCTGCATTCTGAACAAAATGAAGTCATCTTAGGGAAGACTGATGGACACCAATTTAAAGTCCTTTACAGTAATCAGGTCTAGAACTGACGAATGCATGAATGGCCTTCTCTAAGTCAGTGCGATTTACAAAATATTTAATTAATCAGCTAACACACATGATAAAAACTAGATTTCACTACAGAGTATATAGGGGAAATAAAAGAGGACCAAGAATGAAGCCTTGTAGTACTCCATACAGAAGAGGAGCACAAGTGGAGGATGGATTTGCAATCATGATAGAGAATTTTCTATCTTTCAGATAAGAAGTAAAACACTTCAATGCAGTGTCACAAATACCGACAAAGTGTTTCAGACTAGACAGGAGGATAGAATGGTCCAGTGTGCTAAACGCTGATTAGATAAAACCAGGACCACAGGACATTAACCATCTACAGACATAGCAATATCAGTATTTTCATTAAGTACTGTGCCTTGATCTGAAACCCGAGCCGTGTACATTTTGCCCAGACCTAGTTTCCCAAACGACGGCTGTTTTCCCCTTTCAAGCTGGCCGCCTGCTCACTGCTGTGATAACCAGCACCAAGTACCAGGCATGAGCCCACAAGTCCTGAGAGGACAAGTATGATTACTCATTAAGTGAACATTATAATTAATATAATGAAGAGTATGATGCTGTTCTGTATGAATAGTGCCCTGAGACATTATATGATTCAGCTCTACATTCATGAAACTGACCTGAATGTATCAGACGGCTTTGTAAAAAGGAGTGATTTAATTGGAGAATTCTGATCATTTTCAAAATGTGATTTACTGTCAGGATCAGAGCCAGTGGTGATGAGGGCATTGCTCCTGTTGGTATGGAAGAAACAGGGGAAATGTTGTACCAGATAGAAACAAACAAGCATTAGTTCTAATACAAAGCCCACAAGTGAAAGGGAATACGATGAATTATGAAATAAATCTGTGTTTTTGATAGTGATTGTTTTCTTAAAAGAGCAATAAGCAAAATGTCATTATTTTAGATAAAAAGAACTAAAGATAGTTTTGTGAATGACTGAAGGTATCTTTTTAGATGGACTATGTTTAAACGTTGCACACTATCCCTATGTGTCGTTCTCCAGTCTCTTGTTTACATAGCCGGGCCCGCTGTCCATGTGAACAGCTGCCACTCAGGGCTTACCCAGTCCCTGTCCATAAAATTACACCGCCATGCACAAAATGGCCGAGAGCACGCCCATCAGTTCACAATGTTTTCTTATAAAGTGATGAGTTACTTACTTCTTAACTAGACATGTTCCTCTGGAAGGTGATGCTGTCTTGCAAATAGATTCATATGAGCCAATTGGGGAGAAGGGGAAACGGGTGCCGTGGCTTGATACATATCTTGTTTTGGTCTACAGACAGTGCTCAAGCACCACCTAGTGGAGAAATATACCTTATTGCTCCTTTAAGTGGGCCGGTCTGCGGCATGAAACTCCAGGGCTGAAAACGGGTTCCTAGATGTTTCCCTCAATGAGGAGGAGGAAATGGACCTGCGTCACCAAGGATTCATTCAAGTTCCTCCCAGGAATCTGATCAAAGCCTGATCAAAGATGACAGAGGAAACCAAATAAGACTTTAGTACAAAGTATGCACAGAGGACCCAATCACCAGGATTGAGCTTTTTAAAGACTGTACCACAAGAAGACAGCAGCAAAAAGGGTATGAGAAGTATAACAAAGACAGTCCTGCACCCTGTGGGAATTCCATCCATCCTTTGTATGACAAAGGATCCAAAGAGCTTCCCTTTCTGGAATTAGGTGTGTTGGATATCACCAAGATCCATTTGAGATATTTTCTTTCGGCTGCCAACGTTCTGAAAATGATGTCTTCATCTGGTACCGCCTCACCGCCGACAGAAATATCATCCAAGCCTTCGTAGAGGCCAAGACTCGTAAGGATCAGAAGCTTAATGAGAAATACAAACATGTGTGACTTTTGCTATATTGATTATAAAATCTTCTTTGTATCAAAAAGACGTCTGATACCATTTTGAAACCATTGTGTTGTTTTATGGAAGACACAATTAAAATTCAAGAGTAAGAGATTACTCAGCAGAATAAAGGGAAAATCTTGAATTACAAAGTTAAAACTTCTTAATCTTTGGAGGAATTACACTCATTATTTTAGAGTTAGCTCTCTTAATTTCCTGTGATGAGCTGGAGACCAATCTAGGGTGTACCTCAAACTCAATGACTGCTGGAGATGCAAGCCCCTCCGTGACCCTGCAAGGATAAGCAGGTATAGATAATGAATGGATGTATGGTGAAACAACAACATGTAGGCACATACCCACACATCCACTTGACAAATCAACAGTCACTTCAGACTCACAAAGAAACAGCTGTTATATTTTAGCTAGCCCTACTCCACCGTAAACTGTAAACAGCTTATTTGCACAGCAGCAGGATGTTTATTCGTCCACCATCCGTCTATCCAATTGTGCCTGAGTGATTCTGAGAAAGCTGTTACCTTCTTGGTCTCTCTGGGATGTCACATGTGCACCAATAACACACTCGCAGTGCATTTCATTATAAAGTCATCGGGTGAAATGGCAGATCCACAAGTTTTAAATAGACATTATTATTGATGAATTTCTGTACAGATAAAACTTTAACATGTACAACAAACTCATTTTTCTTAGCTTTTTTCTACATATTGAGATTATTTACAAAGTGTTATAAGCTATATTGATTTACCAGCAGATCTTAATTCAAGATTCTACTTAAAGCAGCAGTGTCTTAGTTTTGACCCAAGTATTAGCTTAATTTGAGATATATTAAAGGATTTTTCAGGTCAGTATACAGTAGGTACAGCACGTATCGATGCACAGTGAGGGCTGCCCTTCTCAAAAACCTGCTTATGTAACTTAAGAGGGTCGGATTCGTCGCTGAATGGGCCAAATGACCCATCCTGGGTTAAGGCAGTCTAAGATCCGACTGCCGTAACAACAAAACAAAAAAAAGATACGACACCGGACCATTGCTTCTCTGATGTAGGATTTAATCTAGAGGGGTGAATGTGGTCTTGTCTTTACAAGTAACTCCCTGACTCCTCAAACTACAGGTCAAAAGTGATCTGCTATCAGATTCCAAAGCACAGAGGGAGACTGTTTGATTTCGCAATATATTTGTATGCAATTAGGCCTTTAATCCAAATAAAAGATGTCATTTTACATCTTTAAAAACAAATGATTCTGAAAACTCCAGCCTAATTGGAGATTTCTTAAAAGCCATCTTATTCGTTTTTACAAGCCCAGCTGCCCCAATATGTTAAGGTGCATGGGAGAAAAAGTGCTTGAAGGTCAGATGTTTTACACAAGCACAATGCTTTTCAAGAGCGTCTTAATTTTGAAGGATTCTGATTGGCTGACAGTTCTTTGTTTTGCGGTGTACTGCCCCCTGTGCACCTGCTATGTCTAAAACAACAGTCAGTGGTGAATTTACGTGGGTTTGTGTGGATGAAAACTTTATAAAAAATTATCCTCTGTGTATGGTATCATTGTCACAAACAATGTGGGGGAGACATTTGTTTTTTATAAAGACCAGACTATGTGTGTACATGGCCCAAAACTATACACTTAAAAAGTCTGTAAAAAACGTTTGATTCTTTTTTCTTTCTTTTTTCCTTTTTTTTCTCTCTTTTTTTCTCTCTTTTTTCTCCTTTTTTCTCTTTTTTCCCTTTTTTCTCCTTTTTTTCTCTTTTTTTCCCTTTTTTTTCTTCTTTTTTTTCCTTTTTTTTCTTTTTTTTCTTTTTTCCCCTTTTTTTTTCTTTCTGTTTTTTTTCCTTTTTTCTTTCTTTTTTTCCTTTGCTTGAAAAATTCTTGATTCTGAGCTACAAAGCAAAAGCATCACAGAGTTTTCAATATCATAATTCAGAAATATTTGGATTGTAATTTGTTTATTTGTACACATGGTCTTAAGTAGAGGAAACAGTTTAAAACACTGCCGTTGTATATAATCTGCAGATTTAAGGTTTAATCTGTTTGATACTATGTAATTTTTGTTCAGTGATTTTCAATATGATCCTTTAAACATTTTTATGGGCTTTGGTCTTTTCAAGCTTAGCCTTGCAGAATGAAGTCTGTCATCCCTAAGTCCCAAAAAAAAACACTTAATAATTTATCTGTGCTCCTTCACATGTGTGCGGATGAGTAATGGCCGCTGATGTTCTCCATACATGGGGCCTCATGTAGGCCTATATGAGAGCTTCATGCTTTCATAAATGTTGGCTTAGAGGTAAATATTGAAGCGTGTCACCATATAAAGACATTCAGATGAAACTGTGTGCATGCATGTTTCCTAGATCCTGATTAGCATGAAACAGATAGCAGCTGGAGGTGCCGCCTGGACTGCCGTGCCTCTTCAGATAAACAAATACGCAAATTAGTTAAAATACATTCTAAGCTACTCCAAGCAGAGAGTTGCTGCATTAATCAAGGAAACTCTCCCTGGCAGCCTGCTGCCACATAAAGGTAAATCTTACATCTTTAGTATATATGATAATATATGTATCCATCTTTAAATGCTTTAAACCATGCTTTACCTCAACAATAAGGTATACAGTGACATTTCCCTGTGTTGGCCCCTCTTGGGCACCTTTGCTCTGGGATCCCTTCGGGCATTTAAGGTTCTGGTTCTCCTGACATCTGCCTCGGTGCTCTGGGGGGCGGGTCTTTGGCTCCTGACAACCACTATTAAGCATTTTTCTCATTGATAAACCTTAAAGGCACAAGCACACTCTCACAAACACCTACAGGTGCTCAGATTCAGGTACTTACAGATTCACTTCTATACTGAAAACTCCTATTATTATCTTCAGCTGTCACTTTATACATGTCATATTAAATATTTTTGTATATTCTTCAGTTATGTTATCACAGCATTGGTTGTTTGTACCTGCAATACCTTATTGGTTGGTTTTATCGTTATTTCATATCTCTCTTTGCAGGTGCAGAAGCAGACTTAGAGGATGTTTTATTGCTCCCCCCCTTTACTCTCCCCTTTCTCTTTCACCTTTTCTCCCTTTTGGCATTTTGTCTCATATTTTTCTTACTTTTTTCCTCTTCTACCATCCTGTTTCAGTGTCCATGTAACATAAAAAAGGGGAAAAAGGTATATAGGGACATTATCATTAAACCTGAAGTTTGTTCTTGACAACTGTTCCACAGTATAAAGGAATCCTGAGTTGAACCAGGCCAGCGTGGCATTTGTGAGACACATTTGCACATCACAAATAGGTTTCACATTTACTGAACAGAAGTTCAATTTACAAAAGCAAAATCATTGACAGATGGTGACATAGCAACATAAGTGTAGTTGATACGTCTGATCACTTTTAGAAATTTACTCCACCATGCAAACTGCAGTTTGATGTTTGCTTATGTAACCACAGCTTAGGGGAATTTTATGTTTCTGGTGACCGTATAGAAGAGGCCGTCCCATATGGCTGATGACATGGGACGGAAAATACTCGATCTGTCAGTCATCTCCCTCTGAAAAGCTCCAGTTGCAATGAAACCCAGCCTAGTGAGAACTTGCAACACCCGGTTTCTCACACACTGTTCACTTTGGATCGAGGTTGCTTCCCTAATTTGCTGAGGTGTGTTACGTTGTTGAGTCAGGCTAAACATGGTTCAGCTTCATTATTCTGGTTTAAACCAAGACAGCTCAAGCTAATGAGAAAACATTGTGTTTAATACTCCTTGAGTTAAAAAAAACTGATTGGAGTCATATTTAAGTGTCTGTAGGCCAGTTTATGTACTTTGTAATTTGATACTGTTGACTAAAAAGGTTAGATTGGCTGCCTGCAGAATTTTATGTTTTATGTTTGTGTACATCACTCAAGGTTCATTTTGTTACACCCCAACTTCTGTGTGAAACATGGCCCCATTTGTTTGTGTATATGCGCAGTTTTTACATGAGGCCTGTGGAATAAAAAAATAAAAAAATAGTCCATGTTGCACCTTGTTTATGTGCAGAACTATAGTATGCTGCACATCTGTGGAAAAAAAAACGGAATCACGACAAAAAAATAAATGAATAAAAAGAAACAAAGCTTTCACTACAATATAAATTTCACTATGAAATATTTGCATCATTCAGTTTTATTGAAAGATTTATTTATTTTAGTGACTCTATTTACCAAGTTAAACACATTTTATAAATACGTTTGACCATTATGTGCGGTAGATTATTTTCTGCTTACAGCTAATAAATGATAACATTTAATTTCTAATAAGATAAGAATATTTAAAAATAATAATATTAAAACGCAGGTTTTATGAAAAGTATGGTTAATAAAAGGTACTTTTATTCTGACAGTCCCTGTTGGTGCTTAACTAAATGTGAGTTGCATTCAGTGTGTACTTTAAGCGTCTCCAGGTTGCTTAAATCCTTAAAGTGTAAAAAAACCTAAATTATGCAGATGTCACTGGTACACATTATAAATGAGGTTGAACACAGTCAACAAATTCATGTTTGAGATTGGATCCTTTGCTGGCTCTCACTGATACCGGGTCAACAATCATCAGCCCACCGCTCAGAGCTGCACACAGTATGATGGTTGTTTCAGACCCCCCTACGTTTTACACAGAGGCTGCAGGTAGTGATTAATCTAAACGACCGGCATCTCTGTCATGGCCCTGATTGTCGGTGACAAAATACACGGTGTTGGTAACGTGTCACAGCGCACACATGTGCTGCAGCCCGATGGCGTCCCATGCCCTGGAGGAAACTGGAATTATAAAGACATTATCGCAGAACAAATGAGCTGCTCGCAGTGTGTGCGTGAGGTAATTTCTGTGGCTCAGACGGAAATGAGAAACGATACGTGGACACAGGCTCACCTTGTTATGCGTGCTGCATTCGCATCTGATGAAGTGCATGAGTTGATGACACTGATTCCTTAGTGGGAGGAAGACATAATAGAGCCGCCCGAGATTGCCGATCACTCCTGTTATTTCTGTTTATACCCCCCGTAGAATTGTAATTGAGTCCTTAAACATTTCTAGTTTAGAATACTTGTTGTAAATGACACATTCGCAGTAAGCAACCAGACTCGTCCGAGTTTAGGTCCAGGATATGTGGTGATGCTAAATTACTGGAGGCTGATAGGGATCAGAAAAATCAAGGCTGGCCGCTCACAGAGAAGAGAAACTCAACTTCAGTCTTTCATTTTTAAGATTTATGCAAAGCTTTCTTTCAGCTGAAGTTGATTTTCCCTGGAAAGACAAGAGTGGAAGATTTATTTTAAACCCAGTACTCTATCACATAGAAAAACAGGAAGTGTTTCTGGTCCGAGGCATTAACAATGACCTTAGTTAGTGATTGTAAACTTCATGGTGAGGAAACAATATACTCCTGCTGCTGCCAAGTTCAGTCAAAGATTTAAACCTTGCTGCTCTGCAAACAACTGGTTTCTTTACCCATCATGAAGTCATGTTCAACACATTTATAAGCAGATGAGAACTTGAGATGCCGAAGACCTTTATTATCTAAAAAGGTCCCCCACTATCCCTCTTTTATTGTAGATATCAAAAAGGAAGAGACACTGCTGGATTTATTACAAAAAACCCACCAAGCATCAGTTCAATTCCCTAAAAACTCAGTTGAAGACATCCTGCAGAGAAAGTAGTGTGAATTTTTATTGGAAGTCTAAATGTCGTTGCTTCAAGATACAAGCCCAAGGACTGGTAGAGATTTTACTGTGCAGATGTTGTGGGCAGAATCTAATAGCATGCTGAGGAACACTTTGTAAGGGGATGGACAGACGGACGCACTATATTGAACTAAATGTTTTGTATTAAAACCAGCATTGCCTGTGCTCCTTGTAACTCTTCACAGTTAAATAAACACATAAAACCTCCTGATTCAAACACTGTGGACAACCTAAAAGGTTTGATCACGTCTTCGATGCATCTTTCAGCACATCATTTTGGAAGTTTGGGAAATTTAGTCTCTTTTTACTGAGTCTACAGCTGTATCTCACAAGAAGAACCATTTGGTGTGATAAACAGAAGAGTTTTCAGGAGGATTTGAAGAAAAAAAACAACTTGTAGAAGGATATTCACGAAATTCAGCTCATTGTCACATTGAAAGTAAGTTTAAGCTGCTGAATCTTTAAATTTGATCATTCCACATAGCATGAAAGATGCTTGATTAAAATGATTAATTAGCTAATTTTTCTTTTTGATATTCACTAGCATGTGTAGAAGCAAGAATGTGTGCGAGGGACGGACGAATTGATAGAGGGATGGGTAGACAAGCAGACTTAGATGGACAAAAGATAAATCTGTTGATATATGAGGAAGCGGTGTATGTAAAGTCAGAGGCTTTATCCTTTCTGTCAGTGCAAAGCAGAAAGAGCATTCATCGATCAATGCATTTTACAGGCATTCTCATTTCAAACGCTATAAGCCAGGTCTGGTTTGTGCCGATTCAAATGCCTTTTCCAGCTGTCAAATTAGTTAAAAACACTTTAAATATTAATCCTTCATTACTCCACATTTGCTCTAATTATTGCTTTTGATTAAATCCACAAGGTGACAAATACCCTAATGAAAATTACACAATTATTACCAACTCGCTTTGCCTCATTTGAAAGGACCTCCCACCTGGCGGAGCCCTCCTCACACCTGTGCACCAAAGAGCCGAGCAGATGGGAAAGTCGATTTCAATTTTATTTGACAAAGGTATAACAAAGCAACACAGCTTTTGATCACCATGCTTCATTTTTATTTCATTTTAGGAAAATTCTGCTTGTTTAAATGCTTTGCAGATAATTTATAACACAATGCATTTGTTCCCTTAATGGTTTATGTGTTCCACCAGGCTGACGAGGCCGGCTCCACACATCCTCATTACCAAAATCACTGATTGTCTCTATGAAATATCGTCTGTATTTAAGTTATTCATTTTGTGTAAAGTTAGATGTTTAGTTTAAATAATTACATTTATTATACGTTTAATGCCGTTTCTCTACAATTTTTCATGACTGGAAAAAGTAGTTGAATGCTTGAAAAGAGAAGATACACATTTCTGTCATGTTGATCAGTGATCACCAATTATAAAGCAGCTTCATTATGTGTTGCACGCCACTTATCTGAGCTTTCCTTGAATCCAATTTTGTGACTGAGCTCATTTTTCTGCAGTTTATGTCTCTAGATGTCCAAAAACAGTCAAAAAAGCAATCAATCAGTATCCATTGTTCTTCCTGTTTCTCAGAACATTAGCAGCCATTTCTATTAAATACTTTTAAACTCTAGTTTTTAAGCCTCCCAGTAACTGCTGTACATTATTCAGATTCTGACAGTTTAAAGCAGGAGTCCCCAACCTTTTAGAAGTTGAGAGCTTCTTCATCGGTACTGTGTCAGATGAAGAGCTAGCTGTACTGACCTCTGAACTAGAGGAGTCAGAGCTCGCTTTAACTTTATGTAATATAAACATGTTTTTAATGCATTTATCATTTTAAATATATGTAAGTACAAGTATTATTAAAAAAAGAAGAGCATCTGAATAAAAGAACATTTTAGATGCAGCTCACTGGAGGGTTGAGCTATTTTTTGAACAGGCTTGAGGGCTCCATGTTGGTGACCCCTGGTTTAAAATATTCTGTAATCTTATTTTTTTATCATAAATAAATAATAAATTCCTAAAGCTGAAGTGAATTCTGAATCTTCCAATAAGCTGGAAACCCTTGACCGACGGCACTGGGTTCTGTCAGAGGTGCTCGGATTATTTCAGTTTCACAACTTGAACAGTGAAAAGAACCTGAAACCAGCCACTAGTCTGTTCTTGATTGCTGGGAACCAGATGAGTTTTTTTCCATGTAAGGTTTTTCTGGTTCTGGTTATTTACTCTCCAAATGCCCGTTAAGCCCGGTTCATTCCTGAAATTCCCAGCATGAGAGCCAGTCTGATGTGGACCCGGCCGTCTGTCAGTCTCATCATTTACTGCGGTGTTGAAGTCCCCACCTAAATTAATCATCATGTCAGGAAATGTTTTAACCAGAGCATCAATAGTAGACCTGAGGTTCTGAGACAGTCTGATGTTATCTGTAGCGTTGTTCTAGCCGTAGATATTACCATTAAGGAAGAAGTTATTAATATCTGAATAAAGGGTCTAAAAGGGACCATTTTAGTGAGGATCATATTTCCAGTTAATGTGTGCTCCAGGGTTAATGTTCCTGCTAGCAACAACAAGATAGAAAAAATACAGAAAAGAAGAGAAAAAATAAAAACATGAATCCTTGTTTTACCCTGCATTAGGTACTTTGCCCTTTTTGAAGGATGCAGAGGCTTCTTAGGTAATGTTGAGGCTATTTCTGGTCCGCCTCTCTTACCGACTTCCATGTTTGCAGACTGCTGCTCTTTTGCAAACATAAAATAAAAAAAATAAAATGCTGCACTCTGTTTTGGCCACCCTGGGAACTCTCATGTGATTGGCTCAGAAACCACGACGTAAACACGGGCTACACTCTTCCGGACCGTACCTCTATGTTTGAAAGGAGAAAAATTTGACTAAGACATTGTTGAGGGAGAGGACAGAGAGTTTAAAGGGGATGTTACTTTCATCCCGGGTGACAAGTGAGAATGATTTTGGCTAATTTTACAGTAAATAGCTTACAAAATGCTCATTTAAAGGCTGGGCTTGGTTCAGGGGGGGTAGGTAATGTCATAAATATTTATTTCTGTCGCGTACTTCTCAGTTGATTGACCTCTGACCTGTGCTTTGATGATTTAAAATAGCCACTCAAATATTCAATCATTGAAAAAAATTACATTCGAGCTGTTTAAAATGATGCGGTCTGATCTAACCACCATGGGTGGTTCTAGAAGGGGGCCACCAGGGGCCAGTACCCCTGTAGAACTGATCAGGGCCCCTGTACTGAAGACATAATGCTGAATCAATTTCTTATGATGATATGTGCTGGAGCAGAAATCGTAACTGGTTGGTCCCATGGGCCCATAAGATTTTGTACTTTCACATTGTTATTTTGAAAATTATTTTAAAATTAATGTGTTTCACTTTTAGCTTCAGCCATAGTGAGATAGGATCACAGTTTTCAGGGATCTGCAACCTGCAGTTCCAGAGACACAAGTGGCTCACCTAACATATCAAATGATTACATTTTCCCCTGTTGTTCCTGGTTTAATTATTTTTTTTACTGTGCCCCCATGAAAAAACATTGGCCCCACCCTGGCCCCCTGGTAAATTTGGTCTAGAACCACCACTGCTAATTTCAGTCTCTTGCGGTTTTTCACATTCTGATCAAACATGCATCTTTCTTTCCTTTCCTTGCTAGCAGAAAGCAGCTTTGAGCTCAACTTAAACCACAGAGCCCCACCTTGTGATAGAGGAAAACATGTCAGAGGTGCTACCGCGTGTCCTAATTCTCTGTGTAAACACCGGCCGATAAACAGCCACGAGGGATGTTGAGTGTCGAGTGTGAGAGTGATTATAAGCAGCTGAAAGCCCTCTGTTGGCAGGCCTCTCTTTCTTCCTGTCTCTGTCAGGAATCCTGTCTGTCTTTCATCCTCTGCTCCGTCTCCATCTCTCTGACAGTGATATCGTTGTTTGAATCCCCTGACAGCGACCGATACTGCAGAGGGTGAAAATGCCAAACACATGTACCTTCTGACCTTTTTGCTTTTGCACAACTGCAGTCTGTTTTTTTTTAGAGAGATAATTACGCTTTGACAGTAAGAGGTTGAAAATATCCACAACCTTTAACGAGAAATCTCTCACACACACGCTGAGTTTGTTATAAATACAAGAAAATGTTGCATTCGTGACGCTCGCATGCACCCGTGTGGAAAATAAGTGATTTAATTTATTGAATACGGGGTAGTGCTTGCTCGTGACAGATGTTGCCCTGCGGACAGATTGAAGAAATTCAGCCTGAACTCCAGAAGGATTTTGGCTGAACAGTAAAACGTCTTTCCACAGCAGCCTTGTGTACACAAAAATAAATCCCTCCATTCTTGGATAGACCAGGTTTAAGTTTGGTTATGGAGCTGAAATCACTTGTGACAGCAGAAGTGTCACTGCTGGCATATTCCCCTATATGCAGATAGATTGTTGAAGCTTTATTGTTGAATTTTATTTATTTATTTTTTTGCCTGCTGGCTTCTGTGCAGGAATATGCCAAAGCTGTTGTGTGTCCCTCTCTCAAAAGTCTATTTTTCCTTGCAGAGGCTGTAACTCTCACCCTTTCCCCCCCCCCCTTTTATGAGCAGAGGACCATCAGCAGCAGCTCTGAAGACCCCTCTGCAACAAGAGAGACATTCTGTCTTCCTGGCCGCCTGAAAAGCATCACAGCTCTCTGTTTGATGAATATGAACTATTTGAACTCAGCTTGACATGCCGCTGCTATCTTTGTGTGCCCTCCCTTTCGCACAGGGACAAATGTTAAAGGTACAAAAACCACAGAGGATTTCTTCTTCTTTTTTTAGATCTGATGTTTTCATTCTCAGCTGACTGAAGTGCCATAACTCTCATTAAAAATCAGAAATGTAATGTAGCTGAGTATTAAAACAACAATTTCTATTAGGAACCACTTTTGTTTTCTGTTTTTTACTCAGAGCCTTGATATGAAATTCCTCTCAAATGTACATTCTGACTTTTTAGTTGAGTGACAATAAAGTCAGTGTGAGTCTAAAGTCTTTTTACAAAGTCAACTAACTTACTCTTTAATATGAATTTTGTTGTGTATGACTTCATAAAAGCATTCACACCCGTTCACCTTTGTTTTTTGTTTTTCTTTTTTTCCTTTTTTATTCATACCCATTCAACTTTGGCTCTATAACACACTCACTCTGAAAGGAAAAGTTCTTCATCTATACCCTGCCTTTTGTTTAATATAAGAATTACAATACTTGTATATTATAATCACAAACTACAATATATTTTATTGGAATTTTAGGTTTAAAGGCTATCAAAGTATCCCAGAATTGTAAAAACGAGAAGGATATATGGTTTCCAAAGAAGAAAAGTATTTCTGCATTCAACCTCTCAGTGTAAACTGCTTGTTTGATTTTGCAGTTTAGTTTATGCCCATATTCTTTTTATCGTATTCATATAAATGTCAGAGTCTCCAAGTGTTTCTTTAAATTCCTGGGTTGTGCCTTCTTTGGTTTATTATCCTTAAGTCTGTTTAATTTTACTTTTATGGATTTAGTGGTTACTCTTAATTCCTTTTGTAATCATTTTGTTATTATTTTCTGTTAGGCAACGTTCACACTGCAGGCCTTGATGCGCAATTTAGATTTTTTGCTGCATTCATACCACTAATTAATTGTGACCGCCATCAGACTTCTGTCGGTTCAAGACCCAAAAGCGACGCACAGATGACAGAAGGAGAAAGTCACACGCCAGCGCTCTTTAATATACCAGCTCAGCAAGGTTTTTACAATTTTAAAAACCTTTTTGGTATCGATGACATGCAGTAGTTACATTTTTAGGTCTTTTTTTCCTATTCCCCCTGAAAACATGTCACCAAAAACATGTCTTGTGTTGTTTGGTTTCAAATTTTTTTAAGGAAACCCAAGAAGACAATTCAGGACTGCAGGGGGCCAGACGTGCATCTGTACCCTCCGTTTTCTCAGCCGTGCCTTTGGATAGTGTGCAGAATGTGGTTTTCCACTGACTTGTTGAAAGATGTATGGATGTCCCTGTAAAAAAAAAAAAAAAAAAAAAGATGTGGTTTTGAAGGCAGCTTGTGTCACCCTACAATCTCTGCTGGACTTTTCTGCATTAATGCTGCCATCACAGAAGTGGAAATGAGTTTTGCCAAAGGCACTGATACAACCCCATACCATCACAGAGCCTGGCTTTCTGCAGATCTGAGCTTTTCTCAGCTTTCTACTCCCAAGAGAAGGATCAACTTGTTACTGAATCCAAGGCTCCAGTCAATTTCTCCATAAACCTACGACCTGTTTAATCACTGTCATCGATACAAACTAAAGTTACAATATTCTTCTATTATGATCCGTCCATGTAGGTGTCTTAGACGAAAATCAGATTACATCTTACTGCGAGTTTATGCAGAAAACTTGCTTCCCCTGAAGGATTAAAAGGATTTTTCATATCACTGTATTCAATAATATTCCCCAACACTCGGAATAAGAACTATGAATGAAGTCAGTGGAGAACGTGAGTTTAATAGTCAACAAAGCAGCGAACCGGGTTTAAGCATCAGCTTAAAATGTGATCAATATTTTCACAGCTTTCATCTCCAAAATAGCTGGATTTAATCGTGGTTGTTTGAAGAATTTGTTTTGAATACAGCTTTTGAATACAGGAACTTATCAGTTGACTGATTAACAGGTAATAGATGCATAATGTGATGACGCAGGCATGGAAGAAGCTCAGTATTGTTGCTCATGAAGTCAATTTCAGCAGCTTCAAATAATCAACCATCACCAGCTGCATGTTTGGATTGACAGGAGCCTCCAGGTGGTTTGGTCCTTTTTTCTTCCACATCCAGCTGCAAGACGGACTTAAAACATAGCCCACCAGAATGGCTTTGAATTGCTCTGGAGATGTTGTGCAGAAACAGAACGAGAAACGTTTCTGTGGCTGTTTTTGAAGGGCTTCCATAATTGAAATGGCTCATAAATGAGTACAAATCATCCTTTGGCTCAGTTTGACCTCGAATTACACTGTCTGTCGGACAATGAGTAAGCAAAATATTCAGACCTCCTACTCTGGCATCCAAAAGCTGTACAGATTCTAAAGTAATGGGAGTGAGGACTTCAGTATGAAGCCTGCACATGCAAAGAGAAAGACGCAACATTTACAACAAACAACAAACACAGAGGACTTACCGAGATGCAACTTAATAAATAGTTTCAGCTTAACTTTACTGAAACTTCCAATAATACCTCAAAACCCATAAAGTTTATCCCAATCTACAAAGTGAACAAAATATTTTCATATATTAAAAGGTATATACCCACGTAATATGCTTAAAAAATACCAAAAACTGTTTGATCACGATGAAATAATGTTATATATACCAAACCTTATATTTGTATAAGGTAATGGACCTTGATACTGTAATGGACCTTTTGGTGGATAAAAATAGCCACAGCACCGGGGGCGATTAGCAGATATAAACAGACGTGGCGCCATCTAGTGACAGTATCACAGAACTATCATAATGACAGTTTGCTTAATTAATAAATCACTTGTAAATAATGCCGGACCGAGCCTGACCCATGCAATGCTTCGCAGTAAAGCGGCAGCTCGGCGTGATGTAAGACCAACCGTTATTAATTAAATAAACTGATCTACAGCAACTTTAAGAGCCTCGTATCAGAACATTTACTCACGTCAGTCAACTCTGCGTCACATCTGAGCCTCGGCAGGTTTAGCGTCCGCTTCAGTGAACACCAACGTTCAGACTGGATTCCCAGAGACATTCCAGGCTTTTCCCTCTTGGAATCATATATTTTTTGTGTTTATTTTTTCACTGGATCTTGGACCATTCTTCAATGTTTCGCTGGGAGATGCTAATAGCCGTTAGCCGCTTCTTCGTTTTATCCCTTGCTGCACATGCGCAGTAGGTACGTCAAAATCATAAATAAACAGGAAAGGCTTTATTTACTAACAAATTGAGAAAAAACAAAGCATAAACACCAATATAACAACTAATATGCCAGCAGGATGTGATAATATTTCAGAAAAACTTGAGCTACTGACGTATATTTTTTTATTTTTTTTTTAAGTCAAAAAGCGTGGTTATGCACGTTTAAGGGAGTTGAAAATACTTTCTCAGGGCTGGTAAGAGTACATATGTGAACACATTTCAGTGTCTTCCAACAGGTGGTTATCAGTAGGGTGTTGAACAAAATACCTTGATAGCGCCACCTATTGGCCACAAACATGGCTGAATTTCTTGATTATTGCTTGTTTTGTTTTTTTGCACATACATTTTTGAGATCATTAAGCAAATGGTAATATCACATAAATATGATAAATGTTCATTCAAATAGCAGTTTTCAAATTATGTTTTAATTTATTGAGACATACAATCTAAATCTAAATGAGCCCTATTTAAGTAATTCCACCCCAGTGAAGTGCTGAGGCATAACCTTTAACAGTCCATTCAGACTCACAACCCCTCCAATTAGACTGAATTAAAGGAACTCTGCAAAAAAGAGTGGCAGATGTTGCCCAAGGTTTGCACAAGCAGTTATTAGGTTTAAGGAGAAATGTATTATTTTTTCAAGACTGCATTTTGTCTTTGTGCCTTTTATCTGTTTACTGTTAAAATGTCTTTGATAACTTGAAACATTAAGATATATGTCAGAGTGCAAAAACTTTTTTCACAACACTGTACATGTCTATATAATGCTAGACTAATCATTTACTACCAAACTGATTTCTCTTATTACCCAAATTCTTAGTTTATTTTTATTTATTTTTATTTCCCAGGACTCGACTACGTTAGCATATCAACATATGGGTTTACTAGCACCACACACATCCCTAGCAAAAGATATCAGGTATTACAACTGCGTAGTCTCAGTAGAAATTTATAAAAATAGCTAATTTTAACATATTTCTTCATTAGTGGAAAAAGCAAATATTAATAAATGATTGTTTTCCCCAAACTCAACCTTTGCCTCAGACACTCCTGCTGGTGATAAAATAAAATAGAATAGAATAGCAATACCTTAATTGTCCCACAATGGGAAAATTTCAGGGTGACAGTGGCAAAAACATGTAGACAAGATGCACCAGAGTTACACACTAGATTGAATATGAATAAAAAGGTAATGCAAAGTTAAGTTGAAAAGCAGGAAGAGAAAAAATACCGCCCAATTATTTATAGATAATACGGCACATTCATTTTGCTGTTCAGAAGAAGATCTGTAGTACAATTTCCTTTTGCCAATAGGTACTTTGTCACCTTATTTAATATTTTCTTTGGCAGGAACATACAGAGATCTTTGAGCCTACCCCATCCATCTCAGAGTCTCTTCTCTTCAGCTAACCCCACACAGCAGGACCTCCTCCACACATACGGTATATGGAACGGCGTGCAGTTCTGCTCCACACGTCCATCCCTTGTTTCACACCAGACCCTTCTGGAATGTTTGATGCCAAAAACTGTCTTAGTCTCATTTGACCAAAGCACTCAGTTCAGGTTAAGGTCACCTCAGTGCTCAGAAAACTGAACTTAAGTTTAATATGTTAGGTTATAAAAGGCTGTTTCCATACGTGCGTCCCAAACAACCGGTTGACATCTACTGCAGACACTGTCCAATAACTGTGAAGGAGACTTGGTGACCCCCAAGATGCAGGATAAATTTGGGTCCCTGTCCAACACGGAATAAAGTAGGCCTATGTGTGATGTTATATTTGTACTAAAGGAAGACGAGAAGTCATGGGTTACAAATTAAATATTTATAGACCTTCTGATTACCTTAGAGATTGCTACATGAATTAAAGAGGCTGAATGTCCTTTTATTTTATAGGAATGGTTTGGGCTTCTGATAATCAAGCAACAAGTATATTTTGACAGTATATTTTAAAAAAACGACCTTTTCAGAACTTATGCAACATAACACCAGTGTACTCTTACATAAACTTGAATATTTTCCGTCTCTTTCTCACCTTTGCCTCTCCTTCGTCATTATCATCTTGAGTTATTTTGAACCGGACGTCTAAAAACATACGGGTCCATCCCACAGAGATGGCATCTACCCATCTCTCTTTCCACAAAGGTGCCCTTCATCTAAAAGCGGGAGAATTCAGTCTCTTCTTTTCAATATTGCTCTCTCTCTCGCACGCACTCACGCACGCACGCACGCACACACGCACGCACGCACTCACGCACGCACGCACACAGAGGCGTATCAATTCAAAATTAAACCTGCAGTGACAGTTTCACAGTAAGAGCTGAGTTATTGCATATTTCAGACCTTTGTCTCCCTGTCAGCTGGGATGATTCATGCCTCTTGGCGCCCCTGTTCTTTGAATGGTCTATTTCTTTTCTCACCATTTAATGCTAACTCATGAATATATAACCTATCAGCTGATGCATCTTGACATCTGAAAACATGGCAGCATACTTTTCTTTCTGACCTGAAAATAAACAAACACATTGCACTAAATAAGATTGCAAAGTAATTAGTTGATTAAAGTTTTAGTTCATTAAGGTCTTAACCAGGCAAATACTTTTGGTCTTCAATGACTGTTAGGATAAACTACTGTTGTGGTTTTTTTCTAAGCAAAAGTCTATTTAATCATTTTGTCATGGTTCCCCTTTAACTTTGTTGCACTTTCTCAGGTCACAACCACAATTTTATGTGATAAACCAACACAAAATGGCAAGAAATTGAGAAGTGGAAGGAAAACATTACAAAGAATTTCTACATTTTATACATATTGTATTTATATGTAAAAGAGTTTTTAGTCAGATGGAAAATTCTAGAATGTCCAGAAACTACACCCAGTTGCCCAACTTTTTAATATTTATATTTAATATTAATATAATCTTGCAAAGAGATCTAAAAACTGACTTGATTTTTGGAGACAAACTTGTGTTTATCAGGTTATAATTTGGAGCCCCGAAATGCTAAATTTAGCGCTTCATTAACTGAAGTGAGGCTGCTTGGCCATATGCTGTGATTGCAGCGCCACATATTTTTTCACTCAGCTCCACCTAAGATGTGCTGATGTTAGCCAAAGATGAAAAAACAAGCCACTTGAACTGTTTTTATTTATTTTTTTCTTATTTATTCTGATAAAGCTGAAGGCTTCCGTGGGTTTCATTAGCCTCAGGAAGTTATAGCAGCTTTATCCTTTACATACAAACCCTAAAAGCCTATATTTTCCCTTAAATTGAATATTTCTGCCAAGAAATACATTTTACCATCACTTTAACATTTATAGCCGGAGGTTATAGGTTGCTCTACCCTGATAAAGCTGAACTTTTCTGTGAGCACTAAGTGAATTGATCAATATAGTATTCAGAGTACCCTTCATTTGGTAGTATTGCTCTAATATGAGATCACAGGGTGATCAGTAAGCTATGAGACATCTCTGTTTCTTTTTATGAAAAAAACTGGTCTCTGCTAACCATTTTAAAAATGTTGATACCACACACATATGTTTTCATTAATTGGTTAGATTGCTTCAACACATTTTAAGAATTAGAAAAAGAGAACAAAAAAATGAATGTTTTATTTGACTGGTACCAAGATGTAATATTAAATATAACATAAGTGTACAAAAACAAACAATAGATTCCACATGTTCTTCATTTACAGTACAATGATGCTTATCAAATGTATCTTTGGGATCTCTTCTATGTTTAAAAGCAGGGATTTGATCAGTGTTGTGCTCTGGTGTGTGCCATTACAACCAAAAGACAGAAAGACATCCGCCAGTGTACGTGCTCGTTCCTTGTTAGTTTCAGCTTGCTGGCTGTGCCCTTCTAGTGTTTATGTATCCTGTTAGCTTAGCGGTTAGCTTAGCAGTTAGCTTTGGTATTAGCCGTTTATTGTAGCTCCGTTGCGCTCACTGTAGACTTTGAACATGGCTGAGAGTCACAAAAAAGCGAACCGCGTTCATGTTGATGAGAAGAAGAGGAACGCCTCAGTAGAAAGAAATAAGACCAGAGTGGATTTGGGAGATTTTTTTTCACGCGATCCCCCTAAAGAGCGGAAGAGCAGGAAAGACGGTCTTGTGCATGTTCAGTTATTCAAAAAGGGACTTGGGGAAACTTCCGGAAAAATCACCGACCCTAGCGTTAATATTGCTGCTAGCATCTCTATGAGTGGATGTCATTTGTCAGGATGTCAGGAGGGGATGCCAAGATGGAAATGGAGCACAGTGTTAGACCAGGCAGCACTAAATGTTAAAGTTCATGACAAGACAATCAGAAAAGCACCTAAACAATCAGCTAGAGAGGAAGCACCTCTTCTCTCAGAACAAGATGGCAGCACAACTTAGGTTTGTAGAGTTGCATCTGGGTGAACCAGCGGACTTCTGGAATATCCTTTGGACAGATGAGACTATAGTAGTCATAATAAACAGCACCATGATATGAAAAAACACAAAACAAAGCAATCACAGCATATAAGCACAAACACCTCCTACCAACTGTCATGCACGGTGTTGATAGGCTGATGACTTTGGTTTGTTTTGCAGCCAGGGCACCTGGGTACCTTGCAGTCATTGAGTTGTCTATGAGCTCCTCGGTGTACAGAAGTAGTTTAGAGTCAAATATATGGTTAAACAGCTGAAACGTGATCAAAACTGTGTTTTAGATGCAACAGAGCAATGGAAACAATGTTATGAAAAAAATAGGCTAGAACTGCATCACAGTACCTGGGGGATTTATAGTCATACAGAGAAGAACTACTGAGAGTTATGGTGGCTACATGTTGCTCTACAAGCTGCAATTTCTACACATAGCATGTTCGACTTTTTGTTGTTTTTGTTTGTTTGCTTGATAAATAAATGTCAGGATGGATATTTTTTATTATCTGTTTGCTCCCTTGGGGTTAGATTAAAATAATTATGGAAAGACCGGATTGCTTTTCTGATTATACCTAAACCCTGGAACTGAAAAGGTTTTTATGTGTTTAGTGGCACTGTAGTTACAGAAGAACCACGTTGGGTGCCGCTCACACAATGGTTTCCTTCCTCTCCAAGATTAAACAGATGATTCCTGGTGTGAAGAAATCACCAGAGAATTGAGCAGCACTCACACAACCACGGTCGCCATCCTATACAGTAAAGGTAACACACGGTGACTATATTTACATCTCCAATCACATGTGTGAAAGTAAAATGTGTTTTGCAACAATCTCTGTGGATCACGGGATTGATTAAAATAGAAGCAAATATGTTGTTTAGACAGAGCGAAACATGCATTTGTGCTCATATACTTCATGCTGGTTTTTAGTGTCAAGACATAGTTTAGCTCTTATGAAAGCTTAGGAGTTACACCCTAACAGGAAAACATCTCATCAGTCTAATAGGGCCTGCAGCAAAGCTCGACCTCAGTGTGAGACAGACTTACTGCACAGCAATTTGTAATTCATTCATCACAGCCTTTACTTTGATGTCAGCAGTTTATTAATTTGTCACTCTGAAGTGCAATTTATTGTGGTGCTTGTGCTTTGCTGTGTTGCTTCCCTGCAAGGCTCAAATATTGTAATTGCTAAGCACAAGCAAGGCCCACTTTCTGTAGGTATCCTGTCGCTCTTCATGTTACTTTACCTCACTTCCACAAGGTGCTCTTCCAAGAAGCCCTGAAGGCAAAATCTTCCAGCAGACAGAATAAATCAGAACTTCACGGTCCAGGTTTCTCTGTGGCTGATACAACACAGGCAGGAATTTTTAGGCAAACAGTTTGCACCATAAGCCCATGAGCAATAAAATCACCAGACTTCATCATCTCATCAACCAAATTGTTAGATCACATTATACTGGCCAGCCTTGCTTGACTTTTAACATTTCTGTTTTAGTTACATTTGAACAAGATAAAAGTAGAAAAAGAAGGCCAGGTTTTCACTACATTTCCTGGGCTAAATAAGGGAGATGATTGTCTGGTGTGAGATAAATAGATATATCTATAGATGAGGACTCCTTGCAAGTGTGGTGTAAAAGACAAGAGAACAGCAAGTGAGGTGCAATCAGAAGGAACACAAATAGATCCTCTTTTGTAAATGAGATAAAGCTTGATTTGTGTAAAGCATCCACTCTTGTCCTCCAGCAGGATGGCGCTACAGGTAGCTAAAGATTTTTTTATATGAACGAAATGTGATCCGTAGCGGGGATGTTGCTGTGGTGCTGGTTCATGTGGACTAAAGAATAACTAGTTGCTACAGGGGACACCACATCGACAACACCAAGATCTAAGATGGGTAGACTTCTCTTTATCTTCTTATCTTCCCCACCTGATTTCTTTTAGCTTTAAATTTAGTAACAAGTGTCTTCACCTTCTCTCCTTGAAAAGTCCCTATATATAGATATGGACGCTTTTTTTATTGTATAACTTTTCTAATTTTCAATAAAATTTTGAAGAAAAAAAGATATCAGGAAAACTACTAAACAGAATATCATCTAGACTCCCTAAACAAAGATTATGAAATGATGCATACTTTTGCTAGAAGTGTCGACAAATGTATAGAATTGCAGATTCTATCTTAAGTAAAAAATATGGAGGAATGTCGCAGAGTTCATACCACTACTACGACCACAACAGCATCTGTAACTCCAGCCTTAAAGGAGCAACAAGTGAAATTTCACCACTAGGTCTGTAGACCATAACAAGATGTGTGGCAAGCCACGCCTCTCTCTACCTCCAAAATCAAAGCATCAGACCAGTTATTTGTTTCAATTTTATTTATTTTTTGTCAAAAAAGGAATGCCCTGGATGTACGCTAGGACAACGGTGGGCTGCTCACACGCCCGCCAGGCTGCACTAAACAATGCTAACTGTGTTAGCTAGGCTACCGAATACTTGCCTGACATAATGGTAACGCCTGGCCTGGTCAAACAACAACAATTAACCCTCATGCCACAATTGTAGCATTACTTTGAATCAAATCTCCTTTATACAACAGTAGAGCATGTGACACCGAATGTTTCAGTGAAACTGATAAATGAAAGGTTGTCTACATTCCCTAGACGAAGATTATGAACATATTATACCTACTTCCCCGCAGAAATGTCAGCAAAATGCATATAAATGCAGATGCTTTCTTTAAAAGTAGAGTTTTCCAAATAACGAATGTGGAACGGCAGCAATGTTCTTTTTTCGCTGGCAGAAACTTGATGATCACGTGACCTCATTACCACCTGCCTGTCTAACAACACAAGGTTTTAACTATGTGTCCTTTTTTAAAAGGACTGGACAACACAAGGCAAGAGCAGAATTTGAACTGTGTGATCAACACTGAGGTCAATTAAAATGGTTGTTAATAAAAGGGTTATAGAAAAACTGTCTAATTTATTTTTCTATTTGAAAATTTGAAAACGGTCCTCTGTTTTTTGTTTATATATTAGCATGTAATATTTCTTTAGGTTATTGCAGACTGAATTCAATTTCAATTTATTTTATTTATATAGCGCCAATTCATGAAACATGTCATCTCAATGCATTTTACAAGTTAGGTTCAATCATATTATACAGATTGGGTCAGATTATACAGATTGGTCAAAAAATGTTCCTATATGATTTAGAATCATTTCTAAATGTTTTTTGTTGTGCTTACTGAAATCTTGAAAACCTGGACATTCCATAAAAGAAGATGAAATAATAATGACAACATGGAAACCAATAAAGCATTCCAGCCCAGCTTGACTTAACACTCAACTTTATAACTGACTGAACATTTCCCATGATGCTTAGCGGCATATATTTTTATAGGTTGGTCAAGTTTCATAAAAAAGACCCCAAAATGAAATTCTCTTCTCACTGAGATATTTGCACTGACCTCGGAGGTCCTTTGATTAGTGTGTTCTCTTTCTCAGAGCTCTGTTCGTGAGCACATTTGCTGAGTCCTGTTGCCCTTTCCTTTTATAATCCACATTTACTCTGCACTCACAGAAATATTAATATTTGATAAAGACCAGTTGGAGAAATCTGAAGATGAACTCTGCACGTGCAGAAGTCAAAATGCACTCGTCAACCATAAATTGAACCTGTGATGTTTGAAATGTACTTTCAGTGCTGAGGGTCTAGCCAGGAGCTTCTCACATTTTATCTGACAGGATGGAGAGAGTACCATCTGGCTGGTGGGCAAAGAAAATGTATTTATTTATTATTTAACTTTCCATAAAAACAACAAGATGTTTACAACTAAAATAAGGTCATTATTTGTTCACTCAGATCAAAACCACATTTATTGGTGTCCATAATTCACCAGAGCTTTCTGAACTAAATGCACAACCCTAGTGTGTACTATTTAACTTTTATTTAGATTTTTTATGATTTAAAATCTTTAAAAAGATGTTTTCATATATGATTTTCCACAATATTTTGTATGTTCATTATGATATGAAATATGAGTTTTGTCATCTTTTTAAAAAAGTTTTTGCTTTTTTGATAATCCCAGCGATCAGTTATACAGAACCTTGCAAAATCATTCAAACCCTATGAAACCGTTTTCATGGTAAGTTAAGTTACACCCTCACACTTAAATATATTTTTAGGATTTTATGGGTTAGAAAACAAATATTGAGAACTGTGGCGTGGAGACAAAACTGATTAAAAATAGGTTTTTGATGCAGTGCTGAATGGACAGCTCCCGTCTTGTAGGCCACATTCTTATAACAAAGTAAAAGTTCAAAAATGTAAACATCGTTTTACAAAAGCTTTTAAGCTTAATGCAAACCTACTGTTAGTATTTGTTTTTATGTGTTTGTTAAAGTTGGTCAAGCTATTTTTTAACCTATGCAACAATGTTAATCCCTACAAAAAGACAAAACCACCAATATAAATGTAATACTAAACAACGCTAGTTGTTATTCTATGCATCATGCCTGGCATGCTATCAATTACAAAATAAGGAAAGTTACATCCTTTTTTTACATTCAGTCTTATCCCCTCCCCACATTATGAAGACTCTACTATGCTTATATGATATATGCAGCCGTTGAGAACATGGAGGAATTTCACTTTCAGATTAAAACTATTTATGTTACCACTATGCTCTTATTCCTCGCCAAAAAGATTTACTATGATGATTTTCCTTTTATAGCCAGCATTTAAGATGAGGATATTACTTCAGAGTCATAGAAACAAAACTTTTAATACATAAAGATGAGCTTGATAAAAGTAGGTGTAGACCTAATACCTGCTTAAAGGTTATTACTTTCAAAAGATACTTTTAATCTGACAAACGAGCCTCATTAGAACACCCTTCTCTGATTTAATGACTCACTGTATTGTACATGCTGTTCAGAAACTTCAGAGGACATGGGTTCCCTCTAAATTGTCTATAAACCACAGAAGACCTAGCAAAGACCTTCACAGAACTTCTATTCTCTGGTTGATTTCTAATCTTGAACCCAGGTCTTTGTCTATGCTGAAACCTAGATGTTGAAACCAGAAATTTACAGACATTGCATAAAAAAACAACAACACACATATTTTTCATTACTGTCTGACGTTGAATTAGACTAAACCTTTCATATTTTAGGTCACCTAGGATTACCAAAATACATTGTTTTTGCTATAGCCAGAATAACAAGAGAGAAAGAATTTAAAAAGAGTTTTTTTTATTTTCAAAATCAGACATAGGACATAAAGATTACTATGTTTTTAAACAATTTGGGAAACTGTGGATATGCCAGGTTTGGTGAAGGACTGAAGCGCAGACAGGGGATCCTGACAGGATAATGATGAAATGTCTTTGAAAGCTTCTGATAGGTTAATTCATGACATTTGAGTTAATGTCAAAGTTAAGGCTAAATGATGATTTGTTAACTTGCAAATGTCTAGCAAAAGGCTGGTCCTTGATTTCCACAGTTGAACAAGCCCTGTAACGTCACGGGCAGTTTATAGTTTGTCGACACGGACACAAAGATCTTAATATTGGCCCATAATGATCATCATTGCAGTTGAAGGAAAAGGGGAGTAGCTTTTAAGCCTGGGAAAACCATCCCAAATGTGAAGCACAGGCCTAAGTATACTACTAGATTCATTACTTATTAGCTTAGGAAAACAAAGTCAATATCTATCTTTACATGCACCAAATTTCCCGATCGGATTGAAATATAGTTGGATTAAAAAACAAACAAATATGGGCACACAGTCCATCATAATCTGATCATAATGTGCGTTTATATGCACCTGGCTTTGTGCAGAAAACAACCACTCTGACATGCACAGTTATCAAATTTCCCTTAAAAAAAACAGAAGAAGAACTTCCGTCTTTGCTTAGCGATAAAAAACTGTAAACAAGCAGTATTATATGAGTTTGTTTGTCTTCTAAACATCCAGGCTGGCCTTGCACCAGCTTCTAATTATGGTTGAAACGTTACTGAATAAATAATAATTTTGAGCTTTTTTAATGTTTTGAATAGAAAGGTTGTAGTCAAGTTTTATTCTGATTGGCCCTTTATTTCGATTATCTTTGCCCATGTAGACTGAGCTAATGTTCCAAAGTCATCATTAACCCCTGATCTCAGTCCCATGTTTTGTGGGCAGAAGTTGAAAGGTGTGTCTGAGTAAAGCTGCGAACAAACATGACAGTTATGTCGGTTTTGTCAGGAGTAATGGACTAAAATGGCAGCAAATTACTGAGAGGACCTCTCGGAAGGAAACCCAAAATGTTTGACCTAAGTCACACAATTAAAAAGGCAATTCTGCCAAATAATAAGTAAATCATTTATGAACTTCTGAATTTGAATAATGTATAAAACAAATCTCTAAAAAAGACCTTGCTTATTATTCTGGCATTTAACAAATAAAATATTTTTTGAACATCCTGTCTGACCTAACAGAAGAAAGATTCAGCAGGATGTGGAGTAAGTTTACCACAGTGGGCAGAGGAGTCTTCTTGAAATCCTAAAGTTGTGGGGTCAATCTGAGCTTTCTCCTTTCACACGTCAATGTACCCATGGGCAAGGCACTTAACCACAAGTTGCCTACCAGCCTGGTGATCACAGTGTATGAATGTGTGCATCTTTTGAGAGCAACTGGGTGAAGGTGGCTCTAGTGTAACGCTTACTAGAAAAGCATTATATAAATTAAGCCCATTTACCATTTAATGTCAGAAAGAAAAACATTGTATCTTTCTACACAATATATTTAACGTATATAAAAAACTATCACACGCAAATGACTACAGTGTGACCTGAATCAATGTGATTTCACTGGAGTGACATCTAGCTTAATTAACACAAAGTACTAAATTAAACCTGCCTGACAGTTGTGGTTTTGCTGCATTGTTTTTGCTTCATTTGATTCTCTGCAAAAACCCATAACCTGGAACAAAAATAAACTAATTCTATGACAGAAATACCTGTCTGAGTGTTGAGAATCCACTGGCAGAACATGTGTTTTAATGTTTTGGATCCCCAACAGAAGGATCAGCAAATTCTTTGAGATCCAAATTGATTCTTCTTTGCCAGCAAGTTACATTTTCCAAATCAAAGCCAGGCTTATACAGAACCAACCAGAAAACAGAGAGAGAGAGATTTATGCTAACACTGTGCTGCCAACATTTAATTCATGATGTCACATCAAGGAGCAAACCAGGATCAGAAGATCTTTTATTTGATGTTTGGCTGAAGCAGATCACATGTGTTCATTGGTAAAATAATGAATCCCATTTTCCTCAGAAATTCAGATGCTTTCAACTTTCAGATGTGCAGCAGAGTCTTAGGTTTCTGCTCCCCCACACAGAGTAAGTAAAACGTGTCACTTTCTGATATATCAGCTGTTGTCATGTACAGAACTCCATCTAATTGCTCCAAGTCAACCACATTCGCTCTCATTTACACATGGTAGCCTGATAACTGACCTGAACAGTCGGCTAACGAATTTTCAGGTCCTGGCAAGGACACGGCACATTCCAACATGAAAAGCGTTAGTTAACTCATCATGCCAGATTAATAAAAATCACAGCTTGTGCCCAAATTTAATCAAGCAATCACGTTCCAGTAGATAAGAACTGGTGTTCTGCCAAAATGTTCCAGGTGGAACTCCTGTTTATTGCAGTTTATTTCGGTCTTCTTTGCCCTCGGAGCTAATTTCCGAGCTGCCAGGCGCCATAAGGGGTGCCTAAATAATGTTCTGCAGGTGTTTTTAATGTTCAGCCTGATTGGTGCAATTAGCTGACAGTAATTATTCAGTATAAAGCTCTGACTGAGACAAAACTTCCTATTGCACAAGTTCTGGAATTGACATAAGACATTTGAGAGCAGAAAAACAGATAATTGTCTCTGAAGACACTAAATATGTTCTGGTTCTGCCTGGTCTGTGTAAGTCATTGCAAATAAATTACAAGAATTTCTTCATGGCTCAAACTTTTTTTTATTTCTGAGGCTAGTTTTTTTCCCTCGGGTTAGTTGAAGACTATCAGATCGTGCAGACCAAGAGACACAGCAGACAGGTCAGGGTGTTGTGTATCAGCTCTATTTTTTTCTGTGTTCTGGGCTGGCTGGCTTTTTACCACTCTCAGTGCTGCTTTGCTCTGCTAATTAGTGGAGCAGCTACGCATATGCTGACCCTAATTACCTTCATGGTTCTCCCCTGTCATGCTTCCTAAACCTACCTGCCTCCCAAAGCCAGTCTCTCCCAGATTGACTGCAAGCCTTCATTTAGTAGAAGTCCAGCGGTCTTGTCTGCATTGCTGCTTTCTGCGTTCCACAATATTAAGTCAAACATTAAGATAAAGATAATGGTGTTTTGATGGGTGTTAATTGAGTAACAATCGTCCATTTCCACACCCTTTTACATCAAATAGATTGTATCAGCATTATGCAAGAGGAGAGCTGGTTTGAACTTCTACCTCCATTCTCTCTGTTACGCTTCTACCCTAAAAACCATCTACATCACTGGTTGGACATCTGGTAATCTAACAAATAAATGGAAGCTGAAAGGCAGACCTAGCTCTTTCTCTGGAAATTGAATAATATTGTTGTCTAAGGAATACCGAGTTTAGGTGAGCCTCTGAGAGGAAGCCGTTGAGTGGCAGGTCTGGGGATCCCTGCTGAAGTTGTTGCTCCCTCTCGCTGATCCTGGATAAGCAGCAGAAGATGGACAGATGCAGTCTGTCAACAGCTCTTTGATTATCATAACAGAGTTTCAAACCTCTCGGAAGTGACGATAGAAAACATGTTGGCAGGAAACCAGCGTGCAAAAGCTTCTTATGAAGCTGTTTAGAAATTGTTTTTAGTGCTAAGATTTTAAAAAAGCATATTATGCTTGATAAATCAGTATTTGGTGCATTTTTAAGCTGTTAGAATCTGATAATGCTTTAAAAAACAGATAATCTTCAGTGAGAGCACCCAAGCATTGTTAACATGTAACTGAGACACCCATAACACCGCATGGTCAGCTCCCATCCATTTCAACAGCAGGTCCCTGTCTGTTGATGCAATGGTGAAGCCGGCCGTTCTGCAACGAGGAAAACCTGCCAAGTTGTTCCAGAAAGCCTCAGCTTTGAAAAGATTAAGAGGATTAAAAACGGAACACAGTTTTGTCCAAACAACAGAGCTCCAAACGGGCGGCCCTCATTCTGACAGTGTTTGGACAATGTCCCCGGGGCCAAATTCAGCGCTGTCTGTTTCTCCCATTTCAAACAAGCTACAGAGGCAAAACAAGCTTTTTAGAATCCTCGCTCTTTGTTGTTGATCAGACACAAAATGCAAAATGTTTGCCGTTCTGCACTTCAAAACTAACAGAACCAGAATTGGGCTGTGGGGTCGTGTTTTTATCAAGGTTTCAAGGCCCGAGCTGATTCAGCCTGTAGCATCGGTGGACACAGTCGTTCAGGGCGTTTAGTGACTCAGCTGCTCTCTAAATGCTTGTTTGTGATCCCCAGGTGACCAACGGTGCCGCAGAAATGTTCCCTCTGTTTGCTGAATTCAGATGATGAGTTTTTCTGAGTTTTCTGTGGCATTCACTCCTCACAGATGTGTCTCAGCTCCATGTGACAAAGGCTTCATGGACTTCATCACCATAGTGACATGGCAGACATTTCACTCGCGTTGTTGCTATAACAACGTCCGAGAGTGTTTATTTATGTGGCAAACGATATGAAAGCGACTCCAGAAAACTGATTATATCAAGAGGTTGACTGTAAAAGCATGTTCAGCCTCTGCGCAGAGCAATCGGATGAAATAATGCCGGATGTAAACTCGTTGCTCTCGCTGCTCCATTCTTTCATTTCTCCTCCTCTTGTCTTTCTTCAGTGTACTGTCTCCTTTCTGCTGTTATTCGCTGCAGCTAATTGAAGTGTTTGCATTGAGAGACCTAGGGAAGGGTTCAGAGGGGCGCTTCTTTAATGAAGTGTGATCTCATTAAAAGATACTGCAGCCAGTGTGAGCACAGAAGAGGAAAAAAACATGCGGGACAAAGGATTGGAGGCCACCGAGAGCATCAGTGAATTATTCTTCACATAATGAAACACCAATGTTAACAATGTGCAAATTAAGAAATTAAAATGTGAGGAATGAGCACACTCATTCTAATCTGCATTAGAGTTATTGTCTTACATGCTGAAGATGGATGGTGTCTACATCTGAAGATGCACACCATGCACATCCAACTAATGACGGGATTCGCATTCGCTACAAGTTTTAAGTCTTTGATTTATAACTTAGGTTTCTATCTGTGATTCCCTTCCAGCTGAGAGGAAAAAAACCCATCTTGCTTCATATATGTTTATTGACTACTGAAGTGTTAAATAATAGTTAATCAAATATGCTTTTATTCCAGCAGAGGTGAGCAAGAGAGAAAATAATGCACTCACTCAAAATCAGGTTTTATTTTGGCCAATTTAGAAAGTAACATTGTTTGGCTGATTTATTGACCACAAATCCATTATTCCCTTGGATTAATAGTGTCTCTGGAAAGGAAAGTGAGATATGTGAGAAGAATGATTTTGTAAATTATGAAAGATGGAGAATCTGCTAATATCACTGAACTAGAGGGGCCATGAAAAAGCTTTATTTATTGCAATAGCTGTGCTTTGTTGCTCTGTCTGCATAATAGTTGCATCACAGAGGTTTAATGTATTAATGTAATTTTATCAGAAATGTTGTTTTTCCACCCAATTTGGACTTTAACTAGGAAGCAAATAATGAGTCATTTGTCTGTTTCACTAGTAAGTCAATAATGAGTGCTGTGTCTTGGTTGTCGCGCAGCTCATACGAGCGCTGTAGATGTTTACGACGTGGTATTCTCCAAAAAACACAGGGTGGCAGTATTCCACGTAACCAGTGAAAATGCAGTAAACAAGGGAAGAAAAAGTTGACATCACACACCCAAAATGGCTGCGCGAGGTGTGGTCAACAATTATGGGAGACAGTTGGTGTGTTTATGGCAGCTTAACAGAAAGAAGCAAAGGGTTACAGACGTAGACGTAGTTGGTCTGTTCACCCCTTGCATACAGAAAGACGTGAAGCTCATATAGATCTATTGTAATTAAAGGTTTAATAAAACACTTTGCTTTACTAAATAAAAGCTGATTGCTTTACATTCTGTAGGTTGTTTACGCTGCAAGTGACGGAAACAAAGATCCAAATCTTTGTTTGTACCCATAAACCTGACCAATAAACTCACCTGTGAAAGTGTGCCAGTAATATGTGTATGCTGTTTTCAGTCACAGAATGAATAGTAATATACATAATATACATATATAATAATATAATAATAATACATAGCATTTAACAAAGTTGTGCCACTCGGAACATCTGTGCCATCTGCTGTCAGTACAGGCGAACTTTCTCAGCGAGGACTCCTTTGACTTCCTCACTTTTGAATGAAACTTACACGCGCAAAGTTACAAAGATTCAGAGATGCACGACCTTGCGCCATGAAAGCAGGTGGGGTTCGTTCACAAGGGCACGATTGCATCACTTTTGATGAGTGCACCCTCCCACTTTATTCAATGTGTTGAATATAAACCTAGCTTAAGTGGTTGTCACTGAGATAAAGTTGTGTTAAAAAGGAAGCAGAAGTAAAGGGTCTTAGATGTCTAAATAATCTGGTGTTTACCTAGTTGTAAAATCTAATTTCAGTCATTCTAAATCATGCCACAGATTCCTAATGTTGTTCAATGAACACAGACTGAGGGAGCAATGGAGGCGCTCCAGGACTGTTTTGAGTGCTCTGACTGGAACATGTTCAAAGCTGCTGCAACTTATGAGGACAAGATCAACATTGATGAGTACGCCATGACTGTGTCAGCCTACATCAACAAATGCATTGAGGACGTCAGCACCACCAAGACCATCATCACCCGAGCCAACCAACGACCCTGGATTACTGCGGAGGTCCGTCAAGCGCTAAAAGCACGGAACTCAGCCTTCAAGTCTGGTGACAAGGAGGCACTGAGGACAGCGAGAGCCAACTTGAACCGTGCCATCAGGCTAGCAAAGCGGAACCACAGTCAGAAAATCCAGGAGCTTTTCCATGATGCCAGCAACACCAGGAGCATGTGGAAAGGCATCCGGGCGATCACTGAATACAACACCCCCTCCCCCCCGGTGGGTGAAGTTGATGCTGACTTCCTCAATGGACTAAATAACTTCTTTGGGAGGTTTGAGGCACTAAACAGCACTCCAGCAGTGAAAGCTGTTCCCCATCAGGAAGAGGAGGTCCTCTGCCTTGACACCGCCGACGTGTGGAAGACTCTGAGGAGAGTCAACCCGCGGAAGGCCCCAGGCCCCGACAACATACCTGGGCAGGTGCTCAAGGAGTGTGCAGGTCAGCTGGCTGGTGTCCTCACAGACATTTTTAACACCTCGCTGGACCAAGCCATAGTGCCAGCATGCTTCAAGTCTGCCTCCATCATTCCGGTGCCAAAGAAACCTCAAGTCACCTGCTTCAACGACTACCGGCCTGTTGCACTGACTCCCATCATGATGAAGTGCTTTGAAAGGCTGGTAAAGGAACACATCGTCTCCAGTCTCCCCCCAACACTCGACCCGTTCCAGTTTGCCTACCGACGGAACCGCTCCACTGAGGACGCCATCTCCTCTTCTCTTCACCTGAGCCTGGCACACCTGGAGGAGAAGAACACGCACGTGCGGATGCTGTTCCTGGACTTCAGTTCAGCGTTCAACACCATCATCCCACAACATCTGGTGGCAAAACTGGAGCATCTGGGCTTCAACACACCCCTACGAAACTGGCTGCTAGACTTCCTCACCAACAGACCTCAGTCAGTCCGGGTCGGACAGAACACCTCTGATGTCATCACCCTCAGCACGGGCTCCCCTCAGGGCTGCGCCCTGAGCCCCCTGCTGTTCACCCTGATGACACACGACTGCGTCCCCAGGTTCACCACCAATCACATCGTGAAGTTTGCAGACGACACAACGGTGGTGGGCCTGATCAGAGACGACAACGACCAGGACTACAGAGAGGAGGTGGAGCAGCTGGTGGGCTGGTGCAGAGACAACAGCCTGATCCTGAACGTGGAGAAGACGAAGGAGATCATCGTCGACTTCAGGAAAAACCGGCCTCACCATGCTCCACTGCTCATCAACAACTCAGCGGTGGAGGTGGTCAGCAGCACCAAGTTCCTGGGGGTGCACATCACGGACAACCTCACCTGGACTGTGAACACCGCGTCGCTGGTGAAGAGGGCACAGAAACGACTGTACTTTCTGCGGAGGATGAGGAGAGCCCGCCTGTCCCCGCCCATCCTCACGACCTTCTATAGAAGCACCATAGAGAGTATTCTGACCAGCTGTCTCTCTGTGTGGTGTGGAGGCTGCAGTGCCTCCGACTGGAAGAACGTGAGGAGAGTGGTGAGGACAGCAGAAGGGATCATCGGGGCTCCTCTTCCCTCCATAAAAGACATTTCATCGCAGCGCTGTGTGTCTCGAGCCCGTAACATCATCAGGGACCCCTCACACCCCCACCACAGACTATTCTCCCTGCTGCCCTCTGGAAAGAGGTTTCGCAGCATCCGCTGCAGGTCCACTAGGTTCTGCAAAAGCTTTTTCCCTGCTGCCATCAGACTGTTGAACTGCTGAACTGCTAAAGTATAAAAACGGACTGTGTACCACATTCGATTCGCTGATTTGCACATCTGCACATTTGCACATTGTATCGTATCCTGCAAAATTGCTGCTGCACCTTACCGGGAAACGTACTGCAAAACTGTGTACAATGCAACTGTCTACTTTTAAATCATTGCTGCACCTTACTGCGTATTTGTTTACATTTGTTTTACACTGTTTACATTTCAACTGCCTACTGCTCACTGCTGCACTTTATCCGGAAGTCAATTGAAACTTATCCTGTAAGTGACTGCGATTTATCACTGCACTTTATCCTGTACTGTAATTCACCGCAAGGTATCCTGTAGAGTTACTGCAATCTTTCTGAGCTGTGTGAAAGCGAAATTTCGTTCTGTATCCACTCTGTGTATACAAAATGACAATAAAGAAAGTCTAAGTCTAAGTCTAAGTCTAAGTCAGATAACCCCCCCCCCCCACCCCCACCCCGGGAAATCCCACAAAATGAGTGGTTTTCACAACAGTGCCATTATAAACCCAGAAAGAGGAGCCACCTTGGAGCTCCCTTTGCTCATACAGAAATAATCAGTGGAAAGCACAGATGTGCGTTTGTTTTAGAAATTAAGCCACATTGTGGGTCAACAGGAATTGTCATGCAGCATTCACATCAGCATTATGCAAAGAATCTGTTGGAAGTGCCACCATTCTGTCATTTTCAAAACAATAATGCCAGAAGGAGTCAGTGGAACTAACCTGCTGCTGGCCGAGTAAATGCTAAAGTTATGTCACATACTTATATATCTCGTCTGGAATTATTTCTAAGTCTTGTTGCCGATTTTACTATAACTGCTGACTATTGGCCTAGAACGGCAGCCTTGGTACTACGCTTGTTTGAGCGTCCCTCAGGGGTGTGTTGTCTCCTCACTCCTTTTCTCACCAAAATAAATGACTGTATCTGAGTGGACCCATCTGTGAAACTCTTGCAGTTGACGGCACTGTCATTGGTCTGAGCTGACATTTTAAAAGGCATCTAAAAGCGGACCTGTTTGTACCGGATAAGATCCCTGGTTACTGCAAGACATTATTTCATTATCATTAATGTATTTTTAATTGCTTTTGTTGTTTAAATTCTATGCGTGTGCATTTTAGCATATAAAGCACTATGCAAGTCTGCTCTGTGAGAAGTGCATGAAAATAGATTTTAATTCCTTACTTTTTACACTTTGCATGTGATCTCTGCTGAGGGGTCATTTTCTTCTTGTTCTTCAGCTCGAATGAAGCACGATAAACTGTTTATATTGGACCCCATGCAGGGAAGGGTGTACAGGATCAATATATGACCAAAGTAAAAAAGTGAGTCTGTGATTGCTTTATATATTTGCATTATTCAAGTGGTCCGGACAGAAATAAAGGTTTCCATCTGGTAGCCATGTGTTTGAAAACCTTCCTTCATGACCATGACAAATCCTGTCACCACCAGCACTACTTCCTACCCTCGTTTGACCAAGCTCACACACATTTCATCCTTCACGTGTCAACGAGCCGACACTCGATCCTAATTGGCTACTTCTACAAAGATGTGGTCCCTTCTCCTGACCAGGAATTTTGAAATTCCACCTGTGAAACCCGAGCTCGCCCACAGGCTCCTTTCTCCCTTGGTAGGGAATCAAAAGCTGACAAACACAAACAAGAGCTCGTTTTGGCCCAGGTCGTCAGGCGTCGTGCCCCTATGGCGGAGCAATCAAAGGCCCTCTCCTGTCTGTCTTGCTGCAGTTAGAACAGACCCCATTCCTGACAGGTCATTGGAGAAGTTCACTCTACTTCATAACCCCCCCCCCATTCCAGCCTGTCAACAAATTTGGTGAGCAGGGAGCAGTTTGTGGTCCCACCTAAATACACATACTTACAGGCCAGAGCAGGGTAAATACGACCCGGCTTTCTGATGCCCTTGATAATAATGTGGTTATGACCGGCTGGGGAAATCCAAGTAAATCCTGCTTTGACTAAAGGTGTTAAAAGGCTTTAAGTGTCGAGGCGAAATGCTTGTCTTCACTCAGTTTCAACCAATTTCCAGAGCATACTTGACATTATATTACATTACACGATACAAGAGTCAGCTGTTTTTACTGGCAAATATTGTTTTTATCTGATCCTGAATCTATAGTTCACAAATACGGGCAGAGGTAAACAGTGACCTAAAACTACACGAATCAATGAGGAGGTCATAAACTTAATCATAACACTACTCTAGAAGAGACTTTTGTTTCCCATATGGCAGAGAAAGCAAGACTGTTTAGAGTGTCGAGTCTTCATATCCAATTTCTTTCTTTTTCACACTTGATTCAGACTCAAAACCCTCCTCATGTTTCCCCCGTTGAGTGGGTAAATTTAAGATACTACCCACATCCACAGCTCTAATTCCCACTAGTGCAGCAAGTGTTGCATCAGGATCTCCACTTCCCCCTAAACCTTTTTAAACCACCATCAAAGAAGTGAATTTTCACTTGAGAAGTCTCGCAGCTCTCCCAGCTGGCTTTGAATGTGAGAACGACAAGGAAGTGTTGAGTTTTGTTGACAGTTTGAGTCAGAGACGGGCAAAGCGGAGCTAAACATAGTGTTTGTGTTGACATCCAGTTATGAATGTAGCACGACTCTGCTGAGCTGATGGATTTAATAAAAATTCACATTAATTCAGTCTTTTTATATATATCTGGCCAAGACCAGCAGGTCTACTATTTACAATAAAAAATACCTCATGTAAATTTTGTAAAGCTCAAAAAAATTTAAATTACACTTAATTAATTGTTAACACTGAGTGAAAACAGATGTTTTCGTTGACTTTGCAGCAATCCCTCTAACTGAGCATGTGTTTGCCGTGAGCTGAGGCTAAATAAAACCATATTAAAATAGGGCTGGATAATAATTCAATAGCGATATATATCGATCGATATACGTATATCAATGATAGCAAAAAGGGTCAATAAAAAGTTCAATAGAATAACAGTTTTCCTTCCTTTTGCATTCTAGCCTATCATGTAGGTTTATGTTACAGTCATTACATCCTCCCCAACCAATCACAACGCAGATTGGTTGCAGTTTTGGTAAAACTTTGGTTGAATAAAGGGTTGATTTTGAATTCAGTGTTTGTGTGTCTGTATCTAAAAATAGATAATTAAGCAACAGCATAAAATAGCCAGGGCTGCACTTAAAATAAATGAATTTGTTGATAAATATCAATTTCGATCAAAATAATTTCTATTTTATCGATACTATTTTTTCTCTATATCGTCCAGCCCTATGTTAAAATCAGCCATCATCAAAAGTCATGAATCCCTGCTCATTTCTAGACAACATCCCCTCTGCTCTCTGTGGAAAGACGGATGCTAAATAGTTCTATTTGCCAACAAGGTGTCAGATTTTGGGTCTTTATTAGCACACTTAAAATCTTTAAATAGATTAACCAGTCATGTTAAGCTTGTCATGCTATCCACCATCTGTTCTGTTTGCTGTTTTCAGCATTTATTGCAAATATTGGTCAGTATTTTAAAAGGCATGATAAAAGCAATAAATTATCCTACCAGAGGGACTATCATTTCAGAACACAGACAATTTCTGTCTGTGTTCTGCAGCAGAAATTGTCTGCACCATATACTGTTTATTTCTTAATTTCTGATTCTCGTATTTTTTAATAGCATTGCTTGTTGGATGACCAGAATGTGATCTTGTTCAGGTTCTCTGTCTTTGGCAAACTCTTTCAACCCTCCTCTTCATCTGCTGCAGCTAAGATCAAAATGAAAGTCATGTTTTTTGGTAGCTGAATGTGTCATAATGGTGTCCACTGGCCTATTTCTTATTCCTATGTTTACCCAAGTTAAACTCCATAATTAATGATATTTCCATTGTTCTTAATGGTCCCTTTAAAGAACATCTAAAAAAAACTCCACAAAATCCCTGATTCTGTAAAACTTTTCTGGAGAGATTTCTGTTTCCCTGTGTAGTGGAGAGCAAGAATATCGCTTTCTCTCTTACTGTAAAACCTTGAAATCTGTCAAATGCATATGTGGATTTAGTCTCTGCAAATACCTTGAGTCTATGAATGAGGATGGGCCTCCATGTGCTTAAACACGGCAGCGCACCAACTGCAGATTGTGAGCCACCACAACTGACAAAGACTCCTGGATAAGTGGTGAAACATTTTCAGAAAAACTGTGGCAAGAGAAAGATCCACTGCTGTTTGTACCTTGGCCTTGGTACTTCTGAGTGGCATTGATTGGAAGATATCATTGCCCTCTCCTGTTTATGAAGAAATTTCTGAGAGATAAGATGGAGTAAGACTGTGTATGGCATTAAAAGCAAACAATTAAAGCTATAAGCTGAGTTTTAAAATTAACTGAAAGTTATGGAAGTGATAAAAGCACAGGGGTTGCATTATGAAGTGTTGGTTAAAACTTGGTTAAAACTGAAGGCGAACAAGGCAGATACGAATATAACATATTACATTGTGGAACCAGCTCCCAGTTTTGGTCCGTGAGGCAGACACCCTGTCTACTTTTAAGACTAATCTTAAAACTTTCCTTTTTTGACAAAGCTTCCAGTTAGAGTGGCTCATGTTACCCTGAGCTACCTCTATAGTTATGCTGCTATAGCAGAGGTCACGGATTAGCGGACCACGGTCCGGATCCGGACCCAGCTGCTACCTAATCCGGACCCAACCTCATTTAAAACATTTATATATTACTGCATGTTGTCCGACGACAGTGTCTAACTCGGGGGTTAAAGTTCTCCGTCGCTGCGACGGATTTCCGTCATTTGGAAATTGAGCTTAAAAAGTCCCGTCTAGACTTTTTTTTCAAGGTTTTGCACTGAAGCTGCTCTCAACCAATCAAACCTGGCAGAGGCGAGACATTAGCCAATCAGAATGAGAGCAGGGCGGGTCTTTCCAAAGCGGACATGGCCAGTCTGAGGTTTATCGTGTTCATCATTTTAACCTTTGGGAGAGCATTTTAAACTGGCCACAGATGGTATGAATGAAAGTAGCGGTGGTCAAAGGTTTCTTTGGATTTATGCAAACCAGCAGGTCATAAAGTTCAGCAGCTGACAGCAACTTCCCTCGGTAAGCGTCAATCTCCTCCTGCAGTTAATCAATGAGTTATTTCTACCTGTGGCCATGTCGTCTGTCAGCGTTTATTCCCTCGCTGATAAACGCGGCGACCAACCAGGGATCTCCTGGTGATTCGCTGTTATGTTTTATTTAAAACACAAAGAAGAGTAACGCGCTAGCTCAGGCTAACTTAGCATGACCCTTGAAGAACAAGAGTCGGACTGTGAAACAATGTGCCGCATTTGACTGGGTTCGATTCGGAAAAAGCTGCGCTGTTCTAAAACAAAGAAGGCAGAGCTGTATCTGCTGTCGGTATGCAGCAGTGTTCACCTGATGAGCAGCTGCGCTCCAGGACACTAAATAAAATGACAAGGATTTTGATGCTTACAGATTAAGAAAACTACATCAAAAAGATAAAACAAATAAACTGCAGCTACAACATGGACTGGAGAACGGGTTCTAACTGGGTGAGGCCAGAGAAAGGCGATTCTCAGAGAGTTTTTTTATGAAGTTAAAGTGGAGCGCGGACACAGGCTTCATCCTGGACAGCTCTCCAGTGACTGGGCTAAAATATAACCATTTTATTAAACTTCAAAAAAGTTAAATCATGCCTTTTTATAAACTGTAATTATTAATTGGTGAACAATAACGGGCAAAGCAGAGATTGATTATTGTCATGTGCAATCTGTGTCAAATTAAAATGTATTATGTCATGATAGTGTTGGTGATGTGTCCTGCATTTCCAAGGTTGTGTTTGGCCTTGTATGATCATAAAATTGGTTTATATTGAATGTGACAGGGAGCACCTTGATATGTGCTTGAGGTTGGCTTTGTTGCCAATCAAACTAAGGTTTAAAACCCTTGCAGGGCAGCCTAAAGCTCACTTGTCTCATTAAGCCATAAAAAAGAAATTAAAAAAAGTTCAGTTGTTTTATAAAAGATGTGAAAGTCAGGAAATTGTCTATATACCAAACTGTGAAAGATTGTGGTTCTCTATTTCAAAAAGCACTTCTGATTTTAAAATAGAAAAACGTTCTATTTTTATGTTATTTTTTGTGGATGCATAAACATTTTATTTCAGTGTTAAATACTGTTTGAAGTAACGGATTGTAATTACAAATGTGTCCGGACCTTTACTGGTTGTTGATTTTCTTTATTCGGACCCCGCTGATTTTTAATTCGTGACCCCTGTGCTATAGGCTTAGGCTGCTGGAGGACATCAGGGCCTATTTTTCTCACTCTACTGAGTTCTCCTACTGTTCTCCAGTTTTGCATTGCTTGTCGTCATTTCAGCTTTTAACTTTTTGTTCTCTCTCTTTTTTTCTTCATAGTAGGCACACCTGGTCTGACGTTCTGTTAACTGTGACATCATCCAGGGAAGACAGATCACCTGCTATTACCATCTAATGTAGAACAGATTACTAGATCAATGTGTGCTTCTGTGCTTTTTTGTCTGTCTTGTTGTGTCTCTGCTCTGTCTTCTGTAACCCCCAGTCGGTCGAGGCAGATGACCGTTCATACTGAGCCCGGTTCTGCTGGAGGTTTTTCCTTCCCGTTAATGGGGAGTTTTTCTTTCCACTGTCGCTTAATGCTTGCTCAGTATGAGGGATTGCTGCAAAGCCATGGACAATGCAGACGACTCTCCCTGTAGCTCTACGCTTCTCCAGGAGTGAATGCTGCTTGTCGGGACTTTGAAGCAATCAACTGGTTCCCTTATATAGGAAAATTTTGACCAATCTGTATAATCTGACCCAATCTGTATAATATGATTGAGTTTGACTTTGTAAAGTGCCTTGAGATGACATGCTTCATGAATAGGCGCTATATAAATAAAATTTACTTGAATTGAATTAAACTTGTCATGTGCAGGTAATGGCTTTTATGGGTCAAAATTTGAACAACAACAAAAAAAGTTTTAAATTTGGCAAGGAGACAAAGCTGTAAGAAACTGAGTTCAACAGAATAAAACGGTCAAATTTCAAGCCACTGTCCAGAAGTAACTGACAGATTTTTCACTTTCTGCTTGAAAGTTGAGCCCAAAGAACAAAATGTGACAACATGGCAGTGGGCAGGCTGCGTGTTGAAAATAGGTCGGTAATGGAAAGCTTTGTCATGGTGAAGTAAAAGCTGAGCCAAGCAGCAAACTGGAGCAACACCAGCATTGCAGCAGATAAGGGTCCATCTGTCCTTCTGTACCATTTGTACTCCTTCCTGCCATTACTTGTGCACAAGATACTTGAACTGCTCTGCTCTTCAGATTTCTACAATTCACTCACTGTGTCCAGTTGTGTGACACTATAAATGATTAAACATGACTGAGATTAATCTGATGTGATGATTGGATCGGCAATCTCCTACCAGAGGTCAGCAAACGAAGTGTAAATATGAACTTAGCATTACCGGACCAGTTCTGCAGCGTCTTAAACTCGTATATGCTTTTATGAGATCTGTTAGTGGAGATCCTGAACATCATGTTGACTTTTCATTTCATTAGTTTCTTCTGCTAATGGACCATTCCACTAAGGTGTTTTTTTGTATGTAGGGCTAAATTCCTCTTTTAACTACATACCTTTGGCTCTCTAACCCAAAATTCAACATGTTAAAGATTTTTGCCAGCATTCACTAATATTTTCAAGTGATTCCAATCAGTAACCCTGAATGAAACATACAATGTAGACTGCATGATAGCTCCGGCCAGAATGCAGCTGTTTCCTCTCAAAGCTTCACAGTTGATTAAAAGTGGAAGAGCTAATTTCAAGAATGGCCAGAGCTGTTTCTGACGTTCATTTAAACCGATCATAATTATGAAGATGTTAGTCTTATGGGCTTTTGAATTAATACTTGCACAAAGTGTAGATAAAATTTACATGATGCAAGCTACTTGAAATACCAAAAACCTTACCAGAAATTGAAATGATTAAAAATGAGGGAAGTGTCCGAACGTTCCTAAAAGTCACTGTTTTCACTTAAAACAGCCCTGATGGTTTTAGGACTGATCAGACAAAAGCCATCGGGCTTATTCTTTCTTTATGACAAAAAGCTCTTGTGAGCTGAAAGTAGCAAAAATCTCCTCTAGTTGCACTTGAAGTGACAAGGACAAATTAAACATTTACCTTAATGGAGGAGGAATAAAAGCATGATGATCTGTGGCTGCAGTGAAAGAAGCAACCAACTTGATCTAACATAGTCCTTTAAAAAAGCAGCTATAAAAGGATGATTATGAGGTGATGAGCGAGAACTGACTGGGAATAAAAGTTGAAAAAAAAGTGCTCCTTGGTCATTAGCTCCCTTCCTGAGAGCTTGTCATGCAGCATAAAATCATCTGAGAAAAGCAGTGGTTACAGGACAAGTCAACGGTACCCATTCAAGAAATCTGCCACGGCTAAATAATGTAATGGGATGAATTATGAAATAATGTGTCATCTCTTTGGGGTTCTTTCAGGTTTGTGCCTCTACATAATAAAATGGACTGAATTAAGACTTTCAAGCAGTGCTGAGAGGTCATGTTGCTGTGTCATACGATTCTCACCTCGTCTATATTTTATTTGTGAGGCCCTCGAATAGCTTAGCCTCCAACATTTCAGCGGTCAAGTACAGACGTCTCATTTTCACAAATGTCCTTTTAGTGGGATCCTTGAAAGTTGCTGAAGGATGTCGTCATTGTATAACTGAGCAGGAGGCAACAGAAGAAAGGCTTTATGAACCAAACCAGACTGAATCCCAGCACAATAGTGTCTAAAAGGACAGTTTTGATGATTCAAAAATTTGGAAAACTTCAAAGATATGAAATGAAACTCTAAAAAACTTCAAACTACATCATGTCAGAGTCAAAGCTATGGTTTAGTTAATCTCTATTGAATACGGTGAAAGGCCATGTGACTTAAACAGAATTTTTATCCAGATGACCATATTTTACCTGTGATATAATATATTTTTCCTGAAACTTATCAAACCATCAATATTGCCTTATTTAAGAAGATCAGACTGTCTTTATAGTTGTAGAACCTAACTGGACCCTCCTTTATATATACCCTCTCTTAGTGACTTTGCCTTCCTGGTTGTCTCTTGGTGACTTTACCTTTTGTCTAAATCACCTTGAACTTTCATATATTTTCCATTATTGATCCGGAAGCAGCAAACACATAGACAACGGCGTAATGATAAAACTGGTTGGTTGAAGGTTTGGGTAACTCATGAGGAATGAAGTGCGACTGGAGCCTGGCCGACTGCGTAGTCTCTGGTAGTAGACTGTGGGAAACAGTAAACAGGAGTGAGCGCCGGCAACAAGCAGGAAGGCAAGGTGGTGCTGCAGAGTCTGACTTAGGGAGAAGACGGTTTGTGGTGAACCAGAGGTGATGAGGCAGGTGGGGGTCGGTTCTTGTGGTCTGGCTGGAGGTGCGGTTGGAGGCTTGACAGATCTCCACGTTGGAGGATGGACAGGCCAGATGGTAATGGTAGCCAATGATGCCAGCAAGGCCAGAGCAGCGGTCAACTGGAGTGCCAGGAAGGCTCTTGGGACTCGGTATTGATACTTGAGTGAATGATAGTTTAACACACCCCTCTGCAGCTTCTGTACTGTCACCCACCCATTACCCCATTGAGACAGTGTCTTTCCCACGGCCAACACGAAAAACCGATCTAAAAGAAGCAAATCATAAAAATGTCATGAAAATCAATACAACTCAACTTCAACCAAAAAAGTAAAACAATTAAATGTGTTTTACTAAATATAAGGTCTGTTAGTTAAAGAATTGATTTCTGATAATCATATTGACTTATTTTGTCTCTCCATGAAGTGCAAATATACTAAACATACCCTAAAGTGCGAGATGTAAAATAAAATAAAATAATGATAAAATATGCTCACAAGTTGAAGTTGACCTTAACCTTTCCTTAAGATAATTCTTGAATGTTGTAAAACTTGAATCCTCCCTTACAAATGTTGGCAGACTATTCCATCACACACAACCCTTGTATGAAAAAACATTTTGACCAAATGTAGTTTTTCTCAGAGGTACCTCACAATCTCCTCTACTCATGGTTCTAGTGATCCGTGATGCTGCCATCCTACATTTAATGAAGTCCTTCAGCAGTGGTGGAGCCAGCCCCATGTAAGCATTTTTACATTTTATAAAGTTTTCAAAGCTCAATAAATTATATTTTCACAAAATTTTCAGTGCTTTTTTGTATAGCCCCTATTGGCTTTAGGATTGTAACACCTGTCAGAGACCAGCTGGTTATACAATAGCTTACATGGAAAAAGATCATATAGTGCAAAAACATCATGGCAGCTTCATTCGTCAGTGTTCCCTTTATTTGATTGAAATTAGAAATGTTGTATTTAATTCTGTGTTATAATTTTTATGTGATTTTTTTAAGGAAAGTGTAGTGTCTAACAGCACACCCAAATATTTAAATTCTGGTACTGGTTGTAATTCATCATCTACAAAAAAAACACATTAGAGCACCTGATATCTGTGGCTCTTTTAGAGAGCATCATACAGACAGTTTTCTGTGTATTCAGGAGGAGACAGGAACTGGTGAGCCATGTCTGAATATGAGTCAGTGCTGTTGTAAGACTTTGTGCTGCTTCATCAGATGATCTTTACTTATATAGATCGCTGCATCGTCAGCATACAACTGTACGTCCACACCCCTACAAACTTCTACATGATTAATAGTAAAGAAAGAAAATAAAATGGGTCTCAGGACTGATCCTTGGGGCTCCCCTAGTGGACAGTTTGCAAGGGATGATGTCACTCCTTTTACCACAGTAGCTTGTTTTCAGTTAGACAAGTATGAGGCCATCCCTTTAATGGCCTGGTCAGAAAAATTAAAAGAAGATAGCTTTGAAAGATGTACACTATCTAAAGCTTTTTTTCAAGTCTAAGAAAACTGCTCCTACAAAATCAGTTCTATCCAACCTTCTTTTTACTTTCTCTATCAATAGTGTTAATGCAGTTTCTTTATAATGGTGGGCACAAAACCCACATTGCATGGGGTGTAAAGGAGTCAGGCCACTTTCAAGATGTATAGTTGCATTTGTTTTGCAACCCATTTTTCAAGCACCTTTGAAAACACTGGTAATATACTAATTGGTCTATAATTAATCATATTACTTTTATCACCACACTTAAAAATTGGAGTCACAGTGGCCATCTTCCAAGTCTGTGGCACAATGTAGTGTTTCATAGATAGATTGATAATTTAAGAAACCCTGCATCAATGATTTCTAGAACTTCTGTCTCAGAAATTTGTTTCAATACATCCTCAGATGTAGTAAAGCCTGCAGCTAAATCTTGCACTGAACCTAAGAAGAATAAATTAAGCTCTTCTGCTAATACTGCAGTGTCTTTAACAAACGTATTGTTAATGTTCAATTCTAAATCGCTATCTTTCCTTTTTTGTCTTACTAGAAGTTTATTAATGTTTTACCAGATTTTTTTAGTTCCATTAGCATTTTGCATAACTGACATAAAAAAAATTGCTTTAGCTCTTCACATTTGTAATATTGCCCTGTTCCTCATTGAGTTGAAATTTTATCTGTCTTTAGATAGTTTTGATTTGTTAAACTTTTTCAACAACTGATCTCTAGTTTTCACTAAATTAAGACAATTTGAGTTTAGCCATGGAATAACTTTATATCTTTTCCCTCTGTGATTCATAATTTTTGCAAATGACACATACACTTTTTTAATTTCATCATTAAAAAGCTCAAAACGTTGTTTTGGAATTTATTTTGCTATTTGGTATTTTCCCTTTTGATTGGGAGAATAATTTTCAAATCGTTGCTTTATTAATTTTCTTGTACAAAATTGCATTGACGGTCGGAAAGACCGGTGAGTAGATTATGTGGTTTTGTAATTCTTTCAGGTTTATTAGAAACAAATAAATCAATTCTGGATGCTGAATGATTTGTAATTCTAGTTGGATTCTCAATTAATTTGGGAAGATTAAACTGACCAGTTATTAATTTGAAATTCCTTCTGTCCTTTTTCTCATCCCAATTTATGTTAAAATCTCCAAACAGAATTATATCTGTTTTTTATGATTACATGTTTTAAGGAGTTCCGGTCATAAAAATCTTTTTTAGATGAGGGTTTACAATAGAGACAAAATATAGTCAATGACATTTCAGCAGAGAGGGACATATTCACACCAACACATTCTAAAGTCACACTACTAGACATTTTATATGATAGGGTGGAAAACACCTGCGGCTGGGGTCCAATCCGTCGCACCCTGCAGGAGAGGTGAGAACATGCACCACACTTCCAATGAACAGAACCGCATACCTGACAGGAACATACTTCCTTAGAACGCCGTATTGGTTCCCAGAAAACCACTCAACCATTTCCCAGATTTTAACCATTACCTGCCAAGGGTCACCTTATCAGCCACCCTCCAACAGTTAATGACCATTATGTCCTGGGAGCACCACTATATGTCTATACAAGGACTGTTCATGTAAATGCCAGAGAAAGCACCTACCTCTTAATAGTGGAAGCAGCCCCCCCATCACAGTTTTCGTTCTACACTAACGCACTTCTGTCCTCCAACAGGCCAACACCCCTTCTCCCATCAGCTAAGATCCTGCAATCCTCTGGTTAATTTTTTTAATAGACAAAAAAAGAGATACAATAATCAAAATCCAAGGCTGTGTGTGCTTACACAGGATACTCTGAGACTGAAGATCCAAAACAACGTGGCTTAGAACTAGCAGGATTTAACTAATCAGTGTGTAAATCCATTCAGAGCATTAAATACAAGAAAGGTTACTGAGCACCATGCTTTATCTGCTGAGGATTCTGCTGAGGATCTGATTTCCCCGGTCAGATGGACTCAGGAATATCCTGCTCCATGTCTTCTATCTTTGCTTTGTATCGTGCTCATCCTTTACGGTTTATATAGGCTGCAAGTTTCTGAATACTATAATATTATTTATCCCCTTTTCTGAGCAAGGCATAAAAGAATACATATAGTTCATGGAAAAAAATGATCATCTGAAGAGTCTCTTCATAGCACCACTCTCAACAAATCTAATTAACTCACAGATCCATTGGCAGTCTGCAGGTAGACCAAATTAAAGCCGAACTGGACCGCATCTTCTAGGTGCTTAACCTGTCATTGAGTGTATTTCAGACAATCCAAAAGCTGGGATAAACTTTGGGGCTAAAACTCAAACTCTCTACTTTTTCTTCTTGCAGTTATTCCAGAAACTAGTTAAAGTTCTACCTTATTACTATTGTGAGAGACTGGAATAAAGCTTGCTTCACTTTAAACAAAGAAGGAAATATTAACTGAGCTGTGGAGACCCCAGCTTATTTTCCCTGGCCAGACCCGCTTCACCCACAAAGTGAATTTTCATACGGTTATTCATCTCTTCTCCTTTGAATGACAGTGACACTGATCGAGAAGGAATGGGAGGCCACTGAACTGGAACGGGGAAATGGGTCACCTTCTCCAGTGCTCATTCACCTCATGAGTAATTTAGGAGAGCTGCTTGACACGCTGAGGACTGATAGAAGTCAGTCTTCTCAAAGGAGCCTGTCGCTACCCAAACACACAAATATTAAAACACTGTGACCATATAGAACATCAATTATTTTGTTGCCCTCAACCGTGGAGGAAAAATTATTATTCAAGCTGGGTTACACTTTTGTTTTTGGAGTGAAGTGTCCCACCCATGCTAATTTCCTGGGAGAACATTCAACTTTCCAAAGCGGACCTAAGGAACTGTTGCAAAGTTAATGGGGCAAATTATCCCTGGGTTTCTCCCAAGCACAGTTGTACTGCTGCCGTCAAGCATATAACAAGGTGTCTGAGAAAACTTGTAGCTTGAAATAGGTGCCAACCACGTTTTAAAGCAAATATCAAAGCCTTGTCTATAGCAACACAGTTAGCCGTCTGCAGCATAATTGAAATGCTGTGTTTGCTGTGGAGAAAAAGATGCAAACATCAAGGGAAAAAAATCATTAAGCATCGTAAAAAAACGCCGAGGTGCCTGGCAGCTTTGTAACGGTCTCGCACTTGTTTGGCAACAAAGACAGTCCTCGATCAGCCAAAGCAAACTCCCCAAGGCCAATTTCTTTCTTCTTACGCTGTCTTCGCTCTTGCTCCAGTTGCTGCAGCTGCATAATGACATCAGATAACTCAGAGAGATGTCTCACAACATGCCGCTGCAGCTGTGCTGTTCTTCTGTAAAATATGCAAAAGAAACACTGGAAAGGTTATGTTCATTCGAGTATTTAGAGAAAACACTTCAGTAGGACTTTGATGTTATCTCTGTGTACTTAAGAGTTGAGACTTTTTGATTTTGTTTTTTGAAAGACGACAGATATTTGTTTTGAAATAATGTTCAACAGACTCTAGCCATTGTAAAGAAGGCATTTAAGGACAAATCCTGACTACAAGGACTGGCATTTTCAATTAGACATCATGTTTGGATGTTTTAACTGACAAAACAGCGTAGTTTAATTTTGAACTTTATTCTCTGGCTCATTTTACCAGGTCAGCTAAATATTAACTTTGCTTGCAAGATGAATTCTTGCTGTATTTGTGCGATCACAAACACACGAGAATCCAATCACGTTGCAGTAGTATGGTTTAAGGCGGGACATACGACAAAAGCAAGAGCTGCTGAGCCCCAGAGCTGAACCAACATGAACATGGCAGCGCAGGAGGACGCACGTGTAGCTGCTGCTATCACACCTGTTTGGTCAGAATCCACGATTTCTTCTTTGAAAAAAGAACAGCAAGAAGTGCTTTGACCTGCTTACCTTCTTGTGGTTTCTCATAGAATTTGATACCCTGATTCCCTAAAACCAACCTTTGGTAGGCGGAACTAGGTGTCGGTTCACCCAAACAGCTCGGAGAGTTCTGCTGAAATTCGTGCCTTTCCCAAAACAAGTTCAATTTAGTTTTATTTCTATAGCGCCAATTCCCAACACAGGCTCTTTCCAAAGTCAGATTCCATCAAATCCTCCAGATTTGTCAGAAAGCCACATTGGACAGTCGTCTGCATTGTTGATGGCTTTGCAGCAATCCCTCATACTGAGCATGCATGAAGCGACAGTGGAGAGGAAAACTCCCCTTTAACAGGGAGGAAAACCTCCAGCAGAACCAGGAGTACTTTCTATGTTAGATGGTAATAGAGGATGATCTGCCTCCCCTGGATGATGTCACAGCTAACAGAACGCCAGACCAGGTGTACCTTCTATGAAGAGAACAATGACAGAGAACAAAACGTTGAAACCCTGGAAACCTGTTTAATATGGGATTTTAATATGGTCAAAAATAACACTAAGTTGTTGTTTTTTTACTTTATTTCTAGAGGCCAATATAATGCCATCCAGTTTAAGTGATTGATTAAGAAGTTTTTTTTTTTTTTTTATTCACGTGGAGCAGTCCCAGATTGATAATTTGTAGAACTAGAGTGCCATACATTATCAATCTGGCTGGTGACGTTAGCTAATTATGTGATTCAGTCTAAATTAACTTTTCATATACGGTTCAAAACAGGGAACCATGAAGGTTAACCATCTAATTTCAATGTATTCTATTTGTTCTGAAGTTGCTAAAGGTTCAACATGTTTATTATGTCAGATTTCTGAATTTGAAACTGTTGTAATTCAGCTGGTTGAAAAAAGCTTTAATGTGTGAAACAATACTTAGCAGACAGTTTGAAAAGTTGTGGGTCAGATCCAATGATGCTGCTCGGACGTCGCTCCATCAAAATTGGAGGAAAAAAGTGTAGCCACAGTACACGTAAGTTACAAAATAAAAAGTAATTATCACATTTGTTTTCTCATAAAATGGGTCGGACTTTAATTTTGTAGCATTCCCCTTCCACCTTGTTTTTTTTCTTTTTGATTTATTTTTATACATAAGCTTTAATGGCATACACAGGCCATTGGGCATACCGGGCTATGCCAAGTTGGCCAATGCACTTTGGGAATATACATAATTTATTCCAAAAAAATTTCTAAATGTTTTTTAGTTATTTAATCATTAATAACAAAATAATGCATGGAGCCATATGTGCCAGAATTACAGACCACAAGAGAAACAGCAGCAGCGGGAGAAGAACCTGAAGCAATCCCATCAAGCAAACAAGCTTTCAGGGAGGTACCCAGCATTAACAAGGTGCCACCCTGTACCAGGAGGAGACGTAATCCAGCAGACAGGTAGAGGATGTCAGAAGGGATAGGGATGTGGTACTGGCATGCAGTAACAACAAATATATTTCCATAAAAACCGCTATTTTCGTCCAATATAGGAAACGTGAAGGAAACAGCTCTGAAGTGAACGACAGGCGTCGGCTCCAGACTGGGAGCCACTCTTTCTTTTCTCTCTCTCACTAGTGTTGCTCTTCAAGCTGCACATCAATATGTCTGCCTGCGCTGAGCAGAAGAGGGCGGGCCGGCAGTTACACATGCCCAGCACACACGGTCACTTGAACAGGAGGGACCGTAGTGATGGTAAATGCAGTTCATTGGAGTTTGCTGAATCTCTCGCATCAAAGCATTAAAATGATTTGTTAACAAACTCCGCTCACCGAATAACACAGATCATTCATGCAGAGCGGCACAATGCCTCTTTCAGCAGTTACTGTTTAATATTATTATTATTATTATCGTTATTATTTTGTAATAGTAAAACTAAATGGATGATTATCATTGGTAGGTGACAAGCTCTCTTAAAATCAAAGTCTCTGTGAAAGCGTTGAAATTTTTAATATGGTTACACTCTTCCATGGAGGTATATTAACTTTTTTGAAACAACACAGTATGTGCATATATCCTCCAGTATGGTGTGTGTCTCTGCATATCGTATGCCAGGGTCAGTTTCTGGTCCCAGTCCAGCCCTGGTGCCGGCTGACAAGTCACTTTTCCAGTCATGCTGACCACCCAAAGCGTTTTAAACTCTAGCCACATTCACCCAAACACACACACACACATTCATACACCAACATGCAGATCGGTTGGCAACTTTTAGGGGTACATCAACATGTGACAGGGGGAAGCTGGAATTGAACCCACAACCTTCCGATTTCAAGACAGCTACTCTACCCAATGGGGCAACTGCAGCTCAATGGATAGAGTAAAATATTTTTCGTCACCCTCACTTATGGGTGTGTTCGTGAATGAGCTATGTAAGGAATTCCCCGGCACAGATCAGAGTCATTTGCGTACTGGCATTGGCCATTTTCCCAAGAACAAAAAATAAATAAAATCAAAGGAGCTATAAATAACACTGACACATTGTGGCTCAAATCGGTAAAACAGCTTGCCAGTCACAACAAACTAATATGCCGTTTTTAAACGGTGTTGCTGTTATGAATTTTTGCTTCCACAGGACGGGTCTATGATGTTCTATTCTGTTCTATTTCTGGTCCGCTTCTCTTACCGGCTTCCATGTTAGTAGGCTGCTGCTCTTTTGCCAACAAAAAATACCAAATGCTGCGCTCTGTTTTGGGAACCCTGAGAACTCTCATCTGATTGGCTGAGGAACCAGGAAGTAAAAACGGGCTACACTCTGAACTAAAGTCGTTCTGGTTCGTACATCTAGGTTTGAAAGGAGAAACACGTGACTAAGACGTTGTTGATGGAGAGGACCGATTGTTTATAGGGAATGTTACTTCCATCCTAGCAGAGAAATGAGAATGATTTAGGTTGATTTTACAGTAAATATCTTACTCATAGCTTCTTTGAATTAACATGATCAACGTCATGTATAGGCTTTTAAACTCTCTGGCTTTAAGGTGTAGTAAAATAACACTTACCATTTCATCACTATTGCAGCTCACAGGTGATGTTCTGTACTCTGCAGTCTCTCCTGTTCATCATTTTCCTGACAGTGACGGATATTTTGTCCCAGCTGTGCTTTCTGCCGTCAGTCTTAATATGCTGCTCCAACATGGGTCAGCCTGTGGTTAACGATTCACCTAAAGGTTGCATTGCCTTATCGTTTGTTATTGTATATAGAAGCAAATTAACTGAATTGAAAAATTTAGTTGAATCAAATAGAATAAAGAGGCAAACTGATACGTTTGGTGAAAGATATATTTAAAAAGGAGACTCTTCTATCAAAATGTATGCAGGTTAATCATGAGAGTCCTTTTTCCATAATAAATTAGAAGACAAATGCAGTTTTTTTGTTTCCTTTTGACTAAAGCCTTTAAACCAAAGGGAACAACAAAACTGCATTTGTCTAAGGCTTTAGTTGCCAAGTGTCCTATGGACTAAAGTTATGTCTAAATAGCAGTAAAGTAATGTATAATTTTATGCAACATGGAAAGCAAACCTTTCATTCCTGTCTTAATTAGATGGGTTTCAACCATGTTTTATGATTTTTGCAATGAAAAAGTAATGTTAAATGTTTAATTACACTAGGTTGAGGCAGGACACTCCTGGTGAAATCATTTTCAAGACACAGAATAAAAGTTGTCCTTTTTATGTCGGTAATAAATGTTGCTGTCTATTTGATAGTCATTAAATCTCAATGATATCAGCTCAGAAGTTCCTCTCAGGACCTTCAGCTCCAGCCAAAGTCTCACTTTCTTCTGAGTGTCATTAGTCTGCCATCCTTCCTTTCCTCCTTGATGGCCCCATTTTATCTTAATGGTGCTTGGCGCAATGATACGGGGAGTGTGATGGGATTATTAGCCACAATTAAGGACAGGGTAGCTAATGGCTTCCAACGAGGCATTAACTAGAGGAGCGGAGATAGGCCGTGTGAGAGGAAGGAGCTGTCTTTAGGGGGGTGGGAAACATTGGTTCACTTTAATGCATGGACATCTTACATTGTGTCTTTGTCTGCAGGGTTTTTTTCCGTTTAGGGTTCTTAGTTGCTTGTTCTGCTAACCTTGCTTCTGCGCCATTTGTACCACCATGGTTTGGTTCCTGTCAGGGTGAACAAATTGGTCTTTTTGGGGGTGTGGGTAGGAGTACTTGTACTAAGATGTGAATACTTGTTTAGAGGCCTAGACAGCAACTAGATTGTGTGAGACGGCAGTCTGACAGACTGATAGGCGCTCATCAACAAACTATCTGCCCAGCAGGGTTTGAGTTTAACTCAAAGCGGAGACGGAGTTATATCCACCTTTTTATAACAATCACAGTAACCATTTTGTTTCACATCATCCATTCTATAAAACATGTATGCACTGAATGATTGGGGACCGGGTACAAGCAAACCTTGAGTCCTCAATGAATTGTCAACAGGGAGAATTAGTTTTGTGATCCGTTCTCACATAAACATTTTTTTTAAACTCAATATTTTAGCTGGTTATCTCTGCTCCTCTATCCACACCTTGTCCTCGTTTGGTGACTGACGCACCAAAAATGAATCTGTTTATAGCTTTTTTATTGCTTTGTTTTCTGTATCCTAACTGTCATCCTCTGGCTGTTTTCATATCAGATGAATATTAACCTCAATATACTTCTTCAGTACCTTAGATTTTTTGTTTTATGTTTGTCAGATTAAGTAGGTTAAGGAGACCTAAACTGCATTTGGGTCTACTGCTGCATTTCAAATCCAAGCAAAAGCATACCACACCAGTAATGCAAAAAACGCTGCTGCGTCCCTGGCTGCCAAATGATTCCCTCCTTTTGTGATGAGCAAGGGAAAGCTCACTGAACCACTCCTTTCACCAGATGGGCAGACAGAAACAAAGACACTTTTTGACAAACAAACGAATGAAACGAATCTTTGAAGTGAACAGGAAGCCGGTTCCTGATTGAGAGCCATTCCCTCACCCCACACAAATGTCCTGGAAATGTATAGTTAAGAAAATGAGTGACAGCAGGAAATGGAGCAAAATCTGGACCGATTTCAAATGCATTGACAATAAAAAGGCAAACTGTAGGGTCTGCAAGGGAAGAATGTCTTACCAAGCCGGCTCATCAGATAACGTGCACGAGTATATGAGATTTGTTCACCCATCAGTGCAACGGGAAGAAAAAAGACAAGCCATTGAACCGGATATTCATGAAGGTGCCAGCGCTGCTACTAATGCCACAGCCTCCTGCAGTACACACATTTTACATTATTGTGGGTAATAAATAAGCAACAAAAAACAACCAAACAGCCACTTGGGATCCAAAAGAACTGACTTCTGAATGTTTTACTGTCTAAACGTCATGACAAAGTCTAGGTATCTAAACGGCAGTTCACTTAGTCAAATCCCATTCTCTGTGCTCTGATTTTCTTCTGCTGGAAAGTATGTCTGGTATTGATCTATTTCTTAGCATTAGTTTTTCCTCTCAGGTAATCTCAGGCTCAGGTTGGGATATTCAGTATTGCTTGTTCGCTTCGTACCCTTGATTTGAGAAGATTACGTTTCCAGATTGGAGATTGGCACACATGAAATCACCACCTCTCAAATGTTCAATAACCGGAATGAGTGGTCGGACTATGAAGAGCTATTAAAACGTACAGAAAAGCTCAGTGATCCAGCCCAGCTTTCCAGTTAAAAACACTCTGCTTTGAAAACAGACTTTTTATTTGCATCCAAAGGAAATATTTGCTCGTTTCCTCTGACTGCATAGAAGGAAATATATGGGGTGTTGCCACCTCATTTTAACCACGAGAGGAATCTGCATCACTGTAGGGAAAAATGATAACGTTCTTTGGTCTGAGTAGAAATAAGGTTTAGTGTTTGAACAGACACTCCGAACTTTTTAAAGCATTGTTATGACAAACACAATGTGCTCTTTGTGCCCCAGCTGCCTTTGAGGCAGAGATGGATGGTGAAACTTTGAAACCATTGATGGAGGTGAGTGACACCTTAGTGCGATGTCTCTGAGGACGAACCTGAACTGAGAGTGATGAGGAGGGCTGGGAGGGGCTCTGAAAGCAGCTGACGGACTGAACAAAAGGAAGATAAAAACACAGACAGTCCACATACCTTGGCAGCATGCATTTGCATTTGACATTTCAGGCCTTTCAAAGATGCTCTTAAGAACTCAAAATTGTCGCATCAAGACGAAAAAAGGGTAAGTAAGTAAGGGTAAGTATTTAAGTCGAAAGAACAAAGGTAATGTTTGCAATCACATATTGAGTCCCTGCTGCAGGAACAAATTTCCTGTATCTTCTGCCTGAGATCTTGCCGACAAACAGTTGGGCCAAAACTAATTTTGAGAGTCAGGGATCATTGTTCACACCAAGGTTTTCTACTTTTAGAAAAAGTAGATGGCTTCTAAAGAAAATAATAAAACAGCAGAGAAATGAAATGGGCCGTCCATCCAGCGAAAGATGGTTGCAGCGGCAGAGACGCTACCTGAAGAAGACGCTTTTTAAATCCCGTCTGCAGCCTCCAACCAGTGTGCAGTTTGTCACGGTACATGAGAGCGGCTAATTAAATCCTTTAAACTTTTAAAAAAAGTTATCTCTGGCTGACAGTAGGTGCCAACAAGTGAGGCCCTGATTTTCTAACTTTGGCAATCCGAGAGAGAAAGATGATGAGGAAACTCTGCATTCCTTTAATCTTCTTGGAAAGCAGCAACTAGATGACGAAAGAAGGAGATGATTCTCAAAATGTTTCATTGTGTTGTTTTGGATTCAGAATCAAACCCCAGTTGTTTGTTTTCAAATCGGACATGTCGACATAAACAAGCCCAAAATTATTTTTAGCTTTAGAGGAAGTTTATGCTACATAAACCAATTATTCTTACTTGTACCTGTGGATTCTTTTATTTTCCTTGTACAACTGGAATTTAGCACTTTTGCACACTGTGATTTCTGCAGAAAACCGTCAGTCAAATGCAGGCTGGATAACAGTTATTTAAACCAGCATGAAGATTTTGATGGTAAGTTTGTTACTTAAGTGAAAAATACTTCTTATTCTGTCCTTAAAATATCGACGTCTGTGCAACTTCTACGTTATTTTCTAATGCATTGGCTGTTTCTATTTCATATGCAATCTTGGAACATAATTTTCAAATTTTCTGCCTTAATGTTGTGTCAAAACCTGGGATACATCTTTTGAATAAAAAAGGGAACAGAAATTCAGATTGTTACATCTTGGAACAGCCGTCGTAAGGATATTCCAGTTTTTTTCAGCCTTTCCAAGAGTGATTGTTGCAGGTGAACAGGTCCTCTATACATTAATAAGTTATTTTATGAGGGGAAGTTGAAACATTGATTATATAGGTACAAATACCTCCATCCAGCAGTGACTTGCTAAGATCAGGGAGCATGTGGCATTCTATGCCTGAAACTGATGTTTGAAAGCAGTAAAATGTTCCGTACGAGCATTTCAGTGACCAAAGTAAGAATACAAATATTGATGGCTTGTGGGCTCCTACAGACCAAGTAGGGCTATGCAATTTCATTCATTCCACTTTGATAAAAGGTGTAAGTCTTGATGTGTTAAAAAACATCCACATGGCGATATCAGTACAATGTTTGTGACCCAGAGCGTATATTTCCTTGCCACACTTCGGTCCAGCTGCTGTGTCATTCACTTGGCCTCTTTGATGATCACAACATGCCCTAAATAGTTTTTCTAGTTCTACGCTCCGAATGAAAAATAACAAATACCAGTTCTGACATAAAATAATCTGGTTATTTTTAGGTTGTTAGATTATTTTAATCTAACTTCAAGTGTTCAAAAACACACACCGCAGAACTAGGCATGTTATATTTAATTAAACAAAAATGAAGTCAAATTGAAAGTTTCTCAAAAGCAAAAAAATAGATAAAATAAAACCCCAAAACCATAAATAAATACAGTACATCAACATCCATACATATTTTTTTTTTGCTTTAATCATTTTGAATATTAAATAACACTTTTTTGTTGGAAAAAACTAGTTTTACAAATTTGAGGCCATGTCAAGCACTCTTAGTTCTGAGTCTGTGCCTTGTGAGGAGCTACTGGAAGATTTTCAAGGAAGGAAATGCACATTGGGAGAAAGGACCATGCTGTTCAGCTGCTCTTCCTGCTACAAACAGTCAGACAGTGCTGGTGCAACAAGCAGCCCATGCTCTTCACTCGCTAATGAATATCACCCCACGCTTAGCCATCCTCCATTTTAACTTTACTTTTTACAGTATTTGTAAACATCAAACATAAAGTGCGACCGTGGCTCTTGGGTAGAGTAGGCGTCTTACATTTGGAAGGTGTTGAGTTTAAGTAGGCTGCTGCTGGAGGACATAATGACTTTCTGTCATCCTGCTGCATTCTCCTACTACTCTTCAATTTTGCATTATTTGCTATGATTTAAACTTTGTGCCCTCTTTGTTTTGCTCCTCATAGTAGCTACATCTGGTCTGGCTTTCTGTTAGTTGTGACAGCAAGGCAAGTTTATTTATTAAGGACATGTCAGTAATAACTTCTTCTTCATTAAGTGCTCTTTAAGTACATGTCTTTAAGTCTTTAAGTCTATGTCCATGCAGAAACTAAGGAGTTTGACCGGCAACTGGCGGGTTGCCGGTTTGATACCCTGCTCTGACTCTCAGTCGTTGTGTCCTTGGGCAAGACACTTCACTCGCTTTGCCTGCTGCCGGTGGTCAGAGGACCCAGTGGTGCCAATGTATGGCGCCTTGCTTCTGTCAGTCTGCCCCAGGGCCGCTGTGGCTACAAATTCTTTCCCGTTAAAGGGGACTTTTTCTTTCCACTGTCGCTTCATGCATGCTCAGTATGAGGGATTGCTGCAAAGCCATCAACAATGCAGACGACTGTCCACTGTGGCTCTACGCTCTTTCAGGAGGAGTGAATGCTGCTTGGAGAGACTTGATGCAACCTGCTGGGTTTCCTTAGAGAGGAAACTTTCTGTCCAACCTGGAGGATCTGATGGAATTATACTTTTGAAAGTGCCTTGAGATGACATGTATCATGAATTGCCACTATATAAATAGAATTGAATTGAATTGAAATGTAGCTCACAAATGCAGTTGAATGAGTGTGAAGCGCTTTGGAGTCCTCTGGACTTGATAAAGTGCTATACAAGTACAGGCAATTAACCATTTACATGTTTCACAGTGGATAAAGATATTCTCATACCAGCTCCGACCAGCATCTATGCAGGGTAGCCTCTCAGAGGCATTGGAAAAGCACAGCATTGAAGCAGCAGAATGATTGCACTAAAGCTGAAGGAGCTTTTCCAAATCTGAAGTGATTCAGCCACATTCAAACAAGTTCTGAAGGTTTTGGAGAGTGAAGAGGTGTCTTTGTCCATTGTGATGAATGTGTTAGGAGCTGGGCTGGATTGTGTGGATGTCTTCTTCTGTAACTCTGCAACCCAGTTTATGATTGTATTAGCTGTAAAATCCAAACTATCAACCCTGTTGGGAAAGTTATGCAATCTTTTTGTAATGAACATCAGAAGAAGAAGCATGAAGGAGTTAAAGCAATTTGGTTCAAAATGAGATATAGTTTCTGGATGAGCTGCATGGTGGTTTCATATTCTATGCTTGTGTACAAATGTGAAAAGCATTGCCGCTAATGTGTGCTAATGTGTCATCAATGAAGCTGTTGACTCAACCTTTTCTGCACGAGTGGGGAGAAAGCAGTCATATCGTCGTTTCTCTCCTAAGCACAGGGTGACTTTTGTTCTCAGAGAGAGGTTACGAGACAGATTGAACGTCTGTTGAGTTTTCTTTCCTCCTCCTGGCTCTTGGTTCTTCTCCAGCCGTGTGTTGGCGAGAGTCTGTGGCAGGAACCATTAGGATGAGGAATGACAGAGAATTCTGGGCCAACCTTCAGGGCTCAGAGAGAAGAGATTCTTAACAACCACATGCGCACACACTCCAGAGGAGATGTACTGTATAAGCAAATTCCTCCTAGACAATGTCCTTTACAGCACTGTCACCAAGCTGCTGCTTTTCTAAACCAGACGATCAACTTTAGACTTTGACAGTTTAGATAAAGTTTGACCCGTGTTGATCCAAACTTCTGTCCACAGAGTCTGTGTGATCCAAACACAGTTGAGTCATCCAGACAAAAAGGGGAGAATCACTTCTCACTTCGCAGCTGTTTCACCTCTGTGATTAATTATTTCCAGACCGCAGCGATTCACTATAAAGCAGACAATGAATCCTCTCTGACAGCCCTCTCTGTACCATAAGCTTCTATACACAAGCGCTCGTTATAGAAATGGGTTGCAACATTGCAAATCAGTCTTCGAATTGCAAATGAGGGCTTTAAGAAGAATGATTTTACATCTCTGACTCGGGCGGAAAAGTTAACCTAGCTTTAAATGAGGTTAAACGGCACAAAAAAGATGATTGCAGCCAAAAATCCAAAATTTATAGGATGATACGCGAGTCAATGATGAGTTCGTGTTATATTTTGACACCGCCATTTTGTTTGAGACCAGTTGGCATCCAGTGATGAAACGGAAGAAGGATTATTTTATGAGGCAGCTATCCAGCCAACTTAATAACTGAGAGAATTTCTTATGGCTTTGCTGTGCTCTGCTGCCAAAGTGGATGATCTGGCAGAGGATGCATCCATCACATCTTCCATCATTTTCTCAGTGCAGAAACAGCACTCTGCATTCGATGCCACTTCAAGCGAACGTGGAGAAATGGGCAGTCTGACAGCATGCTCTGCAGGATGTTCACATTATAGTCTCATCCCGGGGGGTGGGGGGGCTGTAACTGCCTCTCAGAAGTCTCTCTGAAGGGTCTCAGGTGCGGGTAGATGCATGGTTCTCTAGTAGTTCATGCTAACACATGGTGCTGTGGTCACTGGGACTCGGGATCAGATGGTCTGGGGTTCTTTGCTGTAGTTTAGGGACACAGCATGGCTGTAATGGAGCTAAGTATAGTCCCAGAGGCTTTTCCTCTGGTGGAGTAACATTCTGGTTCATGAAGAAATGCATAATCCTTCAGCACCATCCCTGCTCCAGCCTTTTGAATTTATTACCTCAGTTTCTCCACAGCGAGCAACACTATTTCACATTCTTGCAAATTGTGGACTTTGAATCAATAATTAACATAATACCCACCATTAAAAGTAGCTTTAACCTTGTAATGTGGAATATTATAAAGTAAGTTAGCTCTTCCTTACCACAGCGGATGTAACACAACACTGAGCTTTCTTCCTTTTACCACAGTTCAGAGGATTGAGGTTAGTCCGTACAATAGTGCAAGGGTTTGAGACTAGTGTGTGTGTGTGTGTGTGCACAGCTTTGAAAGGCTGCAAGTTCCCCGGTTTGAATCCGAAACACTGCCACTCTGTGCCCATGAGCAACACCCTTAGCCCCAGAATGCTCCGCGGGTGCCACATGGTGACGGTCCCTTATCAATGGGTTCAATGCAGAGAACATGTTGCATTAACAAATAAAGATGATAATTATAGGTGAAATTAGCATCTTCTGCCTTGTACCTACTAACAGGTTCAGGGATGATAATCAGTATTTACTTCACCTGTTAGTGGTCATAAGTTTATGGCTGATCATCTACAGAGATGATAGGCACTACAGCGCTTCTCATGTTTGTTATATATATTGAAGGTATTGGGCTCTTCACATGTTGGATCCTGCTGCTCACAGTACAGCATTCATCCAGGTAAAGCCACACAAAGACTAAATAATAAAAACTTAACACACAAGAAATACCCGGCTGAATTTAAGGGAGTCTAAAGGAACAGAAAAATATCAAAGACTCTAGATGATTAAATATTGTTGGATTTACAAATGCTTATTCTAATCTTTGGTAACTCCAAAATCAGCAGTTTAATAGACAGCCCATTCTACAGCATTAACCTGATTAGTTGTTCTTATTGAGACATACTAAAACTCTTTGTGAACTGGGGCCAAGCTTCTTGGGTGGTAAAATGGAGTGAATATATTCATGAGTGTATTAAAGCGCCTAAGTGTCAAATTACTTTGGCCCAGAACCATGTGAGATAATTAAAACAAAGAATCCAGTAGGGCTGCTACTCATATTAAAAGCTGAAGAAGCAGCTTATTTTGCGATTGTAAATTAAACCTCACTTATTTAGTGCCTTCTGACTGTTGGGTTTGCTATTTAATACTCAGACATGTTTATATCAGTGAGGATGTTTCAAGCTTATTAAGGAGTCAACAAGATTTAATACAACTGTCTGATGCCGTAGTAATCCGTGGACAGTCTGATGCAGCAGATACACAGCGAAAAAGAGCAGGATGTCTACCGCATGGAAAGACAAATATGTTTTTAACAACATAACATTGCAGGAAAAAACAATTTTGAGAGAAAGACTACACCAAAAAAAGTGTCAATATAAGAGAGGAGAGCTTTGTGACTATTCCTTTTGTCCAAAATGTGCACATATTTTAAGGGTTTTGTTCTATGTTATGAAACTGAAACAATATAGGATACAGTAAGGTAAGAAAAATTAGCACACCCCATTCTGCTCTTTTAAATATAATGTTCACATATGTATGTATAATAGTCCTTTTAGTTAGCCAACTGCAGCAAAGCAACAAGGCATTAGCTACTCTTACTAACATTTGATTGAAATATCTTCATGAGACACTTTCATCTCTGACGTCGGTCTGAGGAAAGTTTGCCCCAATTCCCCAAAAAAATGACACTTCCACCTCTGTGCTTTACAGTTAATAAAAGGTTATATTCCTGGAATGCTGCATTTAGCTTTCGCCAAACATTCATCTGTCCTTTTGTTCAAATAATCAAGTTTTGGTTTCACCTCTCCAAAGAACATTGTTAAAAAAATCCTAGCCTTGGTGTGAAAGCTGTATTTGTGTAGCCCTTTTTGAGTGTACAAGAGTGCGTCTGTATGGTGCATTGAAGGGGTTTTGAGTTCTTTGAGCAGCTTGTGGTTTGATTTCAGTGAAACGGCTGATTTTAGATTCTTCTGTAATTACTTTAAATCTGTTACCAGATACATAAACTACTACTGCCTTCTTTGAAAGGATCACAGACTGCTCTTTAGATCTCACCCTAGTGAGAGTTTATCTCCCTCTGAGGTTTAAACAGGGCGACCGCCCCGACACAGTGCTGAGAAAGGATGTTCTGATGATGTGAACCCAATGTCAAAGAATAAATGTGAGGGTGTCTTAATTTATTTGGTGCAGAAACAAGATTTGGTTTTATTACATTTTACATACAATTTAAATGGTCTTCTCTCCAATTTTTATTTGTCATTTTGATTATTAGCATTTTTCGTTGTTTAAATGTATGTTATCTCCAAATGTGGAGTCCTCATTTTCCGGTTCGTTGGTATATGATGAAGATAAAGTTGAAAATTGGATTTAATTTGTGATTTTGTAAACCTAAACTCTGTAGTTCCAACCTACTCCAGACCATGCTTTAGCTCGATCATCTAGCCAGGTTTCAGATCATCCCTTATGCCGAAAACTCCTGCCTGAAAATTAATCAACATATGCTATTCTTGCTTTGCAATGTCCTAAAATAATGTAAATATAAGCACAGATGTGCAGATATTCTCACTGACTGTCTCTGTTACGTTAATGCTTAGCACTTTCCAACCTAACGGTGGAGGTGTTCTGATGTTTTTGACTCATCAAACCTGTTTCTGGTAAACTAGTGATTAAAACCATATTTGCAGCAGAATTCACAACATTGATTTTTTTTTTTTTTTTAAATGAAGCTTTCTCATAGCAAACTTTGGAAAAATACACAAAATCCGATCTGAACTTTCTGTCTAAACAAACCCTGGCAGAGAAACAGACATGGTCAGATAATGACAAACGGACGTGACGTTACCTCCCATCCATCTTCCTCACTCTTCTCTCTGGTTCTTCATGGCTCATCAGTGTCCTGTGGCTGACACCTCCTCCCCTTGACCCCGTCTTGAGACCTTCTCCCCATGTCTTTCCACAGTCTTTACTTCGAAAGTCATAATGATCTATGTTTCTATAGCTGTGTGTGCTTTCTGTAGCTTCACTGCTAAGAAATGTGACTGGGATCAGCTAACTTGGCTGCAAATCACCAACTTCAGGTCAGTTGGAGCTCAGAAACCAATCTGATGCTCAAACTGAGTGCTGGGAATTGCTTGATGGAGTCTCTCAGGCAAAAGCCGCTGTCTTTCTTGGTAAATCGTTTGCTGTTGTTGAAAATCGGCTTGTTGCAACATATAAGTGCCATTATGGATTTTCTATCTGACGTTTCTGCACAGCAGCTGAAAAATCTGTGGTTAAGGGTTTTCTTGTTCTCAAAAAAATCTATTAAGATGAATAAAAAGTATGGTGTGAACAATCGTGTACTGTTTTCTCTCATCAAATGCCAAGTCTGTATTCTTTCACATCTATTTCACAGAGCAAAACGAGTCCTACTGTCCTGATTATGAATCCATAAAAACATAATGACAATCTCAGAAATCTGGACGAATGGGAGTTAAAACATTACTGATGAGAACACCATCCACAAACTAACATTTTGAATTTAACTTATATTATATATTGAATACATGGAAAATATATTAGAAAAACAAATCAAATTTGATCCTTTTAGATGATTCAGTCCACAAGTTTTGAAAAATAACACTGAAGTCAGCAGTAGAATAGGATCAAACAGAGAACATAGTCTTAAAGGTGTATAGCCACATTATATATCTATACCAAAGACACCAAAATCCAGTTGATTATGATGAAATAAGGCTATATGCTCCAAGCATCTGTCCAGATAGTGTTTTGATGGTCCTTTTTGAACCTAAATACAACCCCAGCAACGGGCATGATGAGCTGACATAAACAGACATGACGCCGTCTACTGGCAGCACCGCAGAACTGTTGGAAAGCCAGATGGTCGCCACTGACGCAGCTACTAAATCAGTCCCAACCGAGCCGACCGTGCTGTAACGCATGTAATGCATGGGAAACCGACAGCTTGGCATGGTTGAAATGCAACCTGACCTAATCCTGTTTAAAGTTCCAGTGAGTCCTCCACTGAGCCTCCTTCCACAAAATTAAGGAAAGTTACAGCTCCTACTAAACATACAAGGCCACAGCATCACCGTAAGAATTCAATGACATAAATAAAAGTCAAAGGCTAAAACCTTTTCACTGGAATGAATGCAAATTAAACGCATTAGAATGCTATTTCGCCAATAAGTAAATTGTTTATGATCACCATCCAACACCCACCCGCCCCTCACCTTGAACTCAGGCGACGTTTAATGTAGTTTATAGTTAGACTGAGAAGTGAACTTGTCTTTCTACACTACTAGTATGACTAAACTGTACTCAAATTTGTTATTACATGTGCTTTGACAAAAACAATGTCACTTTGAAAGTTATTTCGATGTTGGCAGAATTACAACTTTTTGTCATGAGTTGTGTTCAGCTAACGTTATAAAAAGTTTATTGAAAAAGAGGAGTTAGTGGCCGGTGAGGCAGACAAGCAGAACCAGGCTGACCAGGGGTTGAAGGCAGTGACAGAACAAACCAGAGAAGATAGCAGGGGCTGACCAGAACCTTTCAATGAACTTGTTTTTATTGGTGTTGCAACATGATGTTCCGCACAAAATCCAAAATTCTTTTATTTATTCTCCAGACCTTACCTTACTGGGGAACAGGAAGTGTCAAAACTACTTCATGGTGCTCGAAGCTGAACCCAGAGACAACAAAATAATAAGATGACAGAATAGTATTAATCCCAGACCAAAACCTACAGTGATGTTATTGTTTTCTTCTACAAATCCTTGCAATAGGCTTCATCAATCAAATTACCTTGGTTGCTCCAACAGGCCAATGGTGTCCATTACGGTTGAATTGACAGTTTTATTGCCGTACTCTGTCGCTGTTGCCTCCGTTGTGTTTTGACAATAATTGTCCTCCCTCTCGGTGGCTGTCATGGTGTTGTCAAGCGCTGAGGGGGCTGTCAATAAGCGATTCCCTTAGACTGCAGTGTTACCTCTCAATTCCAGAAAGCATAGAAGATATACAGAAAGTAGAGATGTGCCAATCCATTTTTTGCGTTCCAATCCAGTACCTGGGCTGAGCATATTGGCCGATATATACTACTGTTGAATATATGAATATACCTCAGTTTTTTTAAGAAAAGGTAACACGTTGTTGCGGATATGAATCATCACTAGCTGCTGTGCGTACTCTACATGTTGATGTAACAGGCATTGTAAACATAGAATTGAACTGATTAGATTGCTGTAACTGTTTTGCTGTGCATGATGTGAATAAAAAAAAAAGAATGACTGGATTGGAAGGCTTGATCGGCGTCGTTCATCCAATTACCGATCCAGCTAATTAGTCAATACCAGAGCCAATATCTGATCCGGGATCAATGCATGGATGATGGTAACACCACATCAGGGAAAGAAACAGCTAATTTAAAAAAAACTTTACAAGTTACGATTCAACTTTTGTGCCTATCAAGGCAAGGCAAGGCAAATTTATTTATATAGCACAATTCAGTACAAGACAATACAAAGTGCTTTACATGATTAAGATATAGCAAAATAATAAAATGTAGATAGAAAATAGAATAAAAGCAAGTAGGGATAGAATGTAGTAACAAAAAAGAACATTAAAAACAGTAAAACTGTTGAACTAGAACAGTCAAAGGCAATTTTAAACAAATGTGTTTTTAATCTTGATTTAAAGGAACTCAGGCTTTCAGCACTTTTACAGTTTTCTGGAAGTTTGTTCCAGATAAGTGGAGCATAGGAACTAAATGCTGCTTCTCCTTGTTTAGTTCTGGTTCTAGGTACGCAGAGAAGGCTGGAGCCAGAAGACCTGAGTGGTCTGGAGGGTTGATACGCTGATAACAAATCTGTGATGTATTTAGGTGCTAAGCCATTTAGGGATTTATAGACTAACAGAAGTATTTTAAAGTCTATTCTCTGAGATACAGGGAGCCAGTGTAAGGACTTTAGAACTGGGGTGATGTGTTCTACGTTCTTAGTCTTAGTGAGGACGCGGGCAGCAGCGTTCTGGATCAGCTGCAGCTGTCTGATCCACTTTTTGGGAAGACCTGTGAAAACACAGTTGCAGTGATCAATTCTACTAAATATAAACGAATGGAATAGTTTTTCCAGATCCTTCTGAGACATTAGTCCTTTAATCCTGGAAATGTTCCTCAGGTGATAGAAAGCCGACCTTGTAACTGTCTTTAGATGCTTTTGGAGGTTCAGGTCTGAGTCCATCACTACTCCCAGATTTCGGGCCTGATTAGTGGTTTCTAGCTGAAGCAGCTGAAGCTGTGTGCTAACCTTTGATCACAGGGTGTGATGCTAACCTTCTACTTAAGCTTTTGCTGCTCATAACCCAGAACAACTGATTATGTTTAATATCAATGTTAAAAGTGTAACATATCGTGTCCATACCTTTCGTCAGAAGTTCCAACTCAGCTCAACGCAGACATGGCAGCTGTGTTACCCCCTTTTGGAACTGGTGTGCAGTGATGCTTTGGATTAGAGGTTGTTGCTACTTCCTCTGATGCCTTCCTTTTCTTCCTTTGCCTTTCAATGCCTGCTGGATCTCTTCTATGTTCCTCAAACGTATAATCCTATACACCTGGTCTGGTGTTCTGTTAGCTGTGACATCATCAGGGGAGGCAGATCATCCTCTATTACCATCTAACATAGAAAGTATTCCTGGATCAATGTGAGCTTCTGTGCTTTCTGTGTCTCTGCTCTGTCTTCTCTAAGCCCCAGTGGGTCGAGGCAGATGAGCGTTCACACTGAGCCTGGTTCTGGTTCTGCTGGAGGTTCTCCTCCCTGTTAAAGGGGAGTTTTCCTCTCCACTGTCGCTTCATGCATGCTCAGTATGAGGGATTGCTGCAAAGCCATCAACAATGCAGACGACTGTCCACTGTGGCTCTACGCTCTTTCAGGAGGAGTGAATGCTGCTTGGAGAGACTTGATGCAACCTGCTGGGTTTCCTTAGAGAGGAAACTTTCTGACCAACCTGGAGGATCTGATTCAATTTGACTTTGGAAAGTGCCTTGAGATGACATGTGTTGTGAATTGGCGCTATATAAATAAGATTTAATTGGACTGAATTGAACAAAACAACATTTATTAAGGGACAGAACCACTTCAATGTAGATCCTTATCAATACTATTACATTACTGTATGCACGGTAAATGTTGTTATGAAGGTATGAGTGACATAAACATTTTTCAATACTACACCAGCATGTATGCAGGCAGAGTTACTGGTGTATACATTTTAAATAAAAAGTGAAATAACGTGAATATTTACCTTTAAGACGTTTAGGAAAGCTTTATATTGAATAATTTCTATTTTACTTATGTGCTAGAATTAATTTGTTTATTTGGTTGTTTATTCATATTTTTCTTTATTTCCTAAATATTTTCATTCAAGTATTCTTGTTTTATTGATTGATTGATTGATTGATTGATTGATTGATTGATTGATTGATTGATTGATTGATTGATTGATTGATTGATTGTCTTATACCTTTTTAGCTTTTGTCTCAGGTTGTGCCGATTTGGATTTCTAAATGCCTGCATCAAGTCTGTTGGAAAGTTTGGAAGAATTGAGTAGGGAGGGGGTCCATCAGAGGGAAGCCTAGAGTTCATCTTAGTGAAAACTTCATAAACATCATAAACAGGATGGGGAGCATCTCCAGGAGCTTCAGATTTGACTTTTTCTGAACCGGTTTGAGCTTCTACCTCGGGGTTCCACCATTCTCGTGCCTTGACTCTCTCAGCAGGAAAGATCACGAGCATCGGCTCTGATGGGTGCTGTCTGCCCAGGGAGTTTATCTGAGGCTGGAGAGCTGCTGGATGTAAGGCTGTTCGTCTATTGGAAATCTGATATGAATTGTAAGCAGTCAAATAAGCGTTCTTGCTGCAAAATGTGGTGGGAAAATATTAAACAAAATTTTGTTTCTTGATTCGATTGGTTCACTACTCTTGTTTCTTTGGTTTTGTCGGTGGTCAGTCATGGTCGATCTCTTTCACTCTCTTTTCTATCGCTTCTTCATCAATGTTCATCACTCCACCAACTCAGCTGGGTGCCAAAAACACACAGAAAGATCTAAATTAGACTATGTTAGACTTTTCAAAACCATTTGTTTACCTTTTCACAGAAAAGTGTTCCAAGGATAAATGATAAGAACAGGTTTGAAGTGATGTCAAGGAGTCAGAGTGAACTGAAATACGACAAGGTTATACTCTGTTGAGGATTTTATCCTTAGCAGACAAAAGATAATTACTTTGAACTAGAGTTTAAATTTTACAAAAGGTTTTAAAGTCTTGCTTTTCAGTTCTTCCTTTCACATTTAAATCATTCAGTTGTGGTCTATATAAAGTGGAACTGCAATCCTTTGGTCTGAATTCCTCGTTAATTTACCCCACATTCCCCCTTTTTACTCCTGTGTTGAAGTGCAACTGAGAGCAACTTGTTTTGGTGCCGTCTCTTTAAATCCAAAGGAATCACTTCACACCCCAACCCCCTCCAGGTTGCAGAGCATCCCACTCCACCCAGTTCTGACATTTTTGTAGTCTGCTGGGGGCCGATGTAATGAATTGTGTTGGTTAATAAACTCATCCACTGAACATTTTCAATTATATAGCTTTGGCATCCTTCAGCTTGTACTATGACATCACTCAGAGAAATACAAATGGTGGATTTACGAGACTGGTAAGCTGGAAGTCCATGACCTTGTTTAGTAGTTCCACAGCAGATACTGTGATGTAATAGTTCAAAAGATGTAACAGATTATTTTTTCTTTATCGTTTTTGCTAAACTGTGCATTAACATAAGGCAGAATAACAGCTTTACTCTGTCTATGGTTATAAGACTTGGTGATAGTATGTCCATATGTATTAGCTAACTTTGATTCTGACAATCAGATTATTAATAGTAATGTTTTTTGTTTGTTTTTTGTTTGTTTTTTTATGAATATTTCTTCAATGACACTTGATGGCACTGTGAAACCGTAAAATGTAGCTGACTGGTTGGTCCTCTCTGTCCACTCAACCACAAAGTCTTTGTGACATAAATATTGTAATTTATGTTAATGCACTGTAGTCCATGTCTTTTATGTCAATGATATTAACCATTCAGTTACTGAATGGCACAATCAATGAGGCAAAGGTTAAAAAAAAGACAAAAGAAGCAAGATGATCTAATATTTCTATCACTGCTCATCCCAATTCTCAACAATACAAAAGTAACTTAAGAGATATTGAGTCAATGACTGATAACAGGTTGGTTGTGGACAGAAAATTAGTTTTATGAGAGACTGTTGACACACTTGCTAGTTTGCCTCTGGAGGCTGCAGTCCTCAGGTGTTCTCAGAAAGCATCTTTCTAAGAGCGGCTATATGCTCCAAGCATCTGTCCAGATAGTGTTTTGATGGTCCTTTTTGAACCTAAATACAACCCCAGCAACGGGCATGATGAGCTGACATAAACAGACATGACGCCGTCTACTGGCAGCACCGCAGAACTGTTGGAAAGCCAGATGGTCGCCACTGACGCAGCTACTAAATCAGTCCCAACCGAGCCGACCGTGCTGTAACGCATGTAATGCATGGGAAACCGACAGCTTGGCATGGTTGAAATGCAACCTGACCTAATCCTGTTTAAAGTTCCAGTGAGTCCTCCACTGAGCCTCCTTCCACAAAATTAAGGAAAGTTACAGCTCCTACTAAACATACAAGGCCACAGCATCACCGTAAGAATTCAATGACATAAATAAAAGTCAAAGGCTAAAACCTTTTCACTGGAATGAATGCAAATTAAACGCATTAGAATGCTATTTCGCCAATAAGTAAATTGTTTATGATCACCATCCAACACCCACCCGCCCCTCACCTTGAACTCAGGCGACGTTTAATGTAGTTTATAGTTAGACTGAGAAGTGAACTTGTCTTTCTACACTACTAGTATGACTAAACTGTACTCAAATTTGTTATTACATGTGCTTTGACAAAAACAATGTCACTTTGAAAGTTATTTCGATGTTGGCAGAATTACAACTTTTTGTCATGAGTTGTGTTCAGCTAACGTTATAAAAAGTTTATTGAAAAAGAGGAGTTAGTGGCCGGTGAGGCAGACAAGCAGAACCAGGCTGACCAGGGGTTGAAGGCAGTGACAGAACAAACCAGAGAAGATAGCAGGGGCTGACCAGAACCTTTCAATGAACTTGTTTTTATTGGTGTTGCAACATGATGTTCCGCACAAAATCCAAAATTCTTTTATTTATTCTCCAGACCTTACCTTACTGGGGAACAGGAAGTGTCAAAACTACTTCATGGTGCTCGAAGCTGAACCCAGAGACAACAAAATAATAAGATGACAGAATAGTATTAATCCCAGACCAAAACCTACAGTGATGTTATTGTTTTCTTCTACAAATCCTTGCAATAGGCTTCATCAATCAAATTACCTTGGTTGCTCCAACAGGCCAATGGTGTCCATTACGGTTGAATTGACAGTTTTATTGCCGTACTCTGTCGCTGTTGCCTCCGTTGTGTTTTGACAATAATTGTCCTCCCTCTCGGTGGCTGTCATGGTGTTGTCAAGCGCTGAGGGGGCTGTCAATAAGCGATTCCCTTAGACTGCAGTGTTACCTCTCAATTCCAGAAAGCATAGAAGATATACAGAAAGTAGAGATGTGCCAATCCATTTTTTGCGTTCCAATCCAGTACCTGGGCTGAGCATATTGGCCGATATATACTACTGTTGAATATATGAATATACCTCAGTTTTTTTAAGAAAAGGTAACACGTTGTTGCGGATATGAATCATCACTAGCTGCTGTGCGTACTCTACATGTTGATGTAACAGGCATTGTAAACATAGAATTGAACTGATTAGATTGCTGTAACTGTTTTGCTGTGCATGATGTGAATAAAAAAAAAAGAATGACTGGATTGGAAGGCTTGATCGGCGTCGTTCATCCAATTACCGATCCAGCTAATTAGTCAATACCAGAGCCAATATCTGATCCGGGATCAATGCATGGATGATGGTAACACCACATCAGGGAAAGAAACAGCTAATTTAAAAAAAACTTTACAAGTTACGATTCAACTTTTGTGCCTATCAAGGCAAGGCAAGGCAAATTTATTTATATAGCACAATTCAGTACAAGACAATACAAAGTGCTTTACATGATTAAGATATAGCAAAATAATAAAATGTAGATAGAAAATAGAATAAAAGCAAGTAGGGATAGAATGTAGTAACAAAAAAGAACATTAAAAACAGTAAAACTGTTGAACTAGAACAGTCAAAGGCAATTTTAAACAAATGTGTTTTTAATCTTGATTTAAAGGAACTCAGGCTTTCAGCACTTTTACAGTTTTCTGGAAGTTTGTTCCAGATAAGTGGAGCATAGGAACTAAATGCTGCTTCTCCTTGTTTAGTTCTGGTTCTAGGTACGCAGAGAAGGCTGGAGCCAGAAGACCTGAGTGGTCTGGAGGGTTGATACGCTGATAACAAATCTGTGATGTATTTAGGTGCTAAGCCATTTAGGGATTTATAGACTAACAGAAGTATTTTAAAGTCTATTCTCTGAGATACAGGGAGCCAGTGTAAGGACTTTAGAACTGGGGTGATGTGTTCTACGTTCTTAGTCTTAGTGAGGACGCGGGCAGCAGCGTTCTGGATCAGCTGCAGCTGTCTGATCCACTTTTTGGGAAGACCTGTGAAAACACAGTTGCAGTGATCAATTCTACTAAATATAAACGAATGGAATAGTTTTTCCAGATCCTTCTGAGACATTAGTCCTTTAATCCTGGAAATGTTCCTCAGGTGATAGAAAGCCGACCTTGTAACTGTCTTTAGATGCTTTTGGAGGTTCAGGTCTGAGTCCATCACTACTCCCAGATTTCGGGCCTGATTAGTGGTTTCTAGCTGAAGCAGCTGAAGCTGTGTGCTAACCTTTGATCACAGGGTGTGATGCTAACCTTCTACTTAAGCTTTTGCTGCTCATAACCCAGAACAACTGATTATGTTTAATATCAATGTTAAAAGTGTAACATATCGTGTCCATACCTTTCGTCAGAAGTTCCAACTCAGCTCAACGCAGACATGGCAGCTGTGTTACCCCCTTTTGGAACTGGTGTGCAGTGATGCTTTGGATTAGAGGTTGTTGCTACTTCCTCTGATGCCTTCCTTTTCTTCCTTTGCCTTTCAATGCCTGCTGGATCTCTTCTATGTTCCTCAAACGTATAATCCTATACACCTGGTCTGGTGTTCTGTTAGCTGTGACATCATCAGGGGAGGCAGATCATCCTCTATTACCATCTAACATAGAAAGTATTCCTGGATCAATGTGAGCTTCTGTGCTTTCTGTGTCTCTGCTCTGTCTTCTCTAAGCCCCAGTGGGTCGAGGCAGATGAGCGTTCACACTGAGCCTGGTTCTGGTTCTGCTGGAGGTTCTCCTCCCTGTTAAAGGGGAGTTTTCCTCTCCACTGTCGCTTCATGCATGCTCAGTATGAGGGATTGCTGCAAAGCCATCAACAATGCAGACGACTGTCCACTGTGGCTCTACGCTCTTTCAGGAGGAGTGAATGCTGCTTGGAGAGACTTGATGCAACCTGCTGGGTTTCCTTAGAGAGGAAACTTTCTGACCAACCTGGAGGATCTGATTCAATTTGACTTTGGAAAGTGCCTTGAGATGACATGTGTTGTGAATTGGCGCTATATAAATAAGATTTAATTGGACTGAATTGAACAAAACAACATTTATTAAGGGACAGAACCACTTCAATGTAGATCCTTATCAATACTATTACATTACTGTATGCACGGTAAATGTTGTTATGAAGGTATGAGTGACATAAACATTTTTCAATACTACACCAGCATGTATGCAGGCAGAGTTACTGGTGTATACATTTTAAATAAAAAGTGAAATAACGTGAATATTTACCTTTAAGACGTTTAGGAAAGCTTTATATTGAATAATTTCTATTTTACTTATGTGCTAGAATTAATTTGTTTATTTGGTTGTTTATTCATATTTTTCTTTATTTCCTAAATATTTTCATTCAAGTATTCTTGTTTTATTGATTGATTGATTGATTGATTGATTGATTGATTGATTGATTGATTGATTGATTGATTGATTGATTGATTGATTGATTGTCTTATACCTTTTTAGCTTTTGTCTCAGGTTGTGCCGATTTGGATTTCTAAATGCCTGCATCAAGTCTGTTGGAAAGTTTGGAAGAATTGAGTAGGGAGGGGGTCCATCAGAGGGAAGCCTAGAGTTCATCTTAGTGAAAACTTCATAAACATCATAAACAGGATGGGGAGCATCTCCAGGAGCTTCAGATTTGACTTTTTCTGAACCGGTTTGAGCTTCTACCTCGGGGTTCCACCATTCTCGTGCCTTGACTCTCTCAGCAGGAAAGATCACGAGCATCGGCTCTGATGGGTGCTGTCTGCCCAGGGAGTTTATCTGAGGCTGGAGAGCTGCTGGATGTAAGGCTGTTCGTCTATTGGAAATCTGATATGAATTGTAAGCAGTCAAATAAGCGTTCTTGCTGCAAAATGTGGTGGGAAAATATTAAACAAAATTTTGTTTCTTGATTCGATTGGTTCACTACTCTTGTTTCTTTGGTTTTGTCGGTGGTCAGTCATGGTCGATCTCTTTCACTCTCTTTTCTATCGCTTCTTCATCAATGTTCATCACTCCACCAACTCAGCTGGGTGCCAAAAACACACAGAAAGATCTAAATTAGACTATGTTAGACTTTTCAAAACCATTTGTTTACCTTTTCACAGAAAAGTGTTCCAAGGATAAATGATAAGAACAGGTTTGAAGTGATGTCAAGGAGTCAGAGTGAACTGAAATACGACAAGGTTATACTCTGTTGAGGATTTTATCCTTAGCAGACAAAAGATAATTACTTTGAACTAGAGTTTAAATTTTACAAAAGGTTTTAAAGTCTTGCTTTTCAGTTCTTCCTTTCACATTTAAATCATTCAGTTGTGGTCTATATAAAGTGGAACTGCAATCCTTTGGTCTGAATTCCTCGTTAATTTACCCCACATTCCCCCTTTTTACTCCTGTGTTGAAGTGCAACTGAGAGCAACTTGTTTTGGTGCCGTCTCTTTAAATCCAAAGGAATCACTTCACACCCCAACCCCCTCCAGGTTGCAGAGCATCCCACTCCACCCAGTTCTGACATTTTTGTAGTCTGCTGGGGGCCGATGTAATGAATTGTGTTGGTTAATAAACTCATCCACTGAACATTTTCAATTATATAGCTTTGGCATCCTTCAGCTTGTACTATGACATCACTCAGAGAAATACAAATGGTGGATTTACGAGACTGGTAAGCTGGAAGTCCATGACCTTGTTTAGTAGTTCCACAGCAGATACTGTGATGTAATAGTTCAAAAGATGTAACAGATTATTTTTTCTTTATCGTTTTTGCTAAACTGTGCATTAACATAAGGCAGAATAACAGCTTTACTCTGTCTATGGTTATAAGACTTGGTGATAGTATGTCCATATGTATTAGCTAACTTTGATTCTGACAATCAGATTATTAATAGTAATGTTTTTTGTTTGTTTTTTGTTTGTTTTTTTATGAATATTTCTTCAATGACACTTGATGGCACTGTGAAACCGTAAAATGTAGCTGACTGGTTGGTCCTCTCTGTCCACTCAACCACAAAGTCTTTGTGACATAAATATTGTAATTTATGTTAATGCACTGTAGTCCATGTCTTTTATGTCAATGATATTAACCATTCAGTTACTGAATGGCACAATCAATGAGGCAAAGGTTAAAAAAAAGACAAAAGAAGCAAGATGATCTAATATTTCTATCACTGCTCATCCCAATTCTCAACAATACAAAAGTAACTTAAGAGATATTGAGTCAATGACTGATAACAGGTTGGTTGTGGACAGAAAATTAGTTTTATGAGAGACTGTTGACACACTTGCTAGTTTGCCTCTGGAGGCTGCAGTCCTCAGGTGTTCTCAGAAAGCATCTTTCTAAGAGCGGTTAGTGCAATACATTCCCTCAGTCAAGGTGTGACTGCTGTTTGACCAGATGGGACCAAAGGCCAAACTCAAATGCAGCTCGCCCTAAAAACCCTGGAAGAATTCTAGCATAACTCAGGAAAATTGCAAAACATAATGAAAAACACCCAAAACAAATCCAGGCAAAAATGTTCTGAAAGTGTTGGGTTATGATTTCCTTTATAATTAAATCTAAAAATAAAAAAACACATCGAAGCGTGGGGCATTGTGTTTGAAAGCCAGGAGCACATAAAACAACAATATTTAATAAAAACAAGAATATTTCTATTCAGATCCTGAATCTCATGAGCTTTATCCAGCAGTCTCCAGGGCATCGGAGGTATGGAGATTTCATTACAGTCAAAGTCTGTTTAGATTTGATTTCCAGTGTTGCTAAGCGTCCGTTTGTACCTTAGAATGAGGAAACATTTTAATATCCGTACGTAGAACCTAGACTTGAAAGTACAACAGTAAGTTAATTAATTGTGGAAATGTCCAGATTGTAATCATTTACTGCAGAGGTAACAGAATGGGGAAAAAATGCTTAGCTGCAGTTTTCTGCGTTAGGCCACCTGAACCAAATAAGAAACAATCCTGGATGTCATTTAACAGAAAGATCTCTCTACAAGCAGTTCAAAGAAAGAGCTGAGGCACTTTAAATGAAACACGAGGACTTTATCAGTAATTACGTTACTGTTCTCCAAATCACACCATCATCCTGCATAATTGCACTAAAATTGGACACATAATAAAAATAATTAAGCTACCATCTTCCTTCAAAGAAATTCATTAATAAACAGACAGAAACGTCTTCCAGGGTGTTTCGGCTTTGCCACAGAGAACACCGAGCCGTGCTCATTTAAAGAAACTCGCTTTCAAGAACACTTATTGTACTCAAGTCTTTTTCTTTTTAGACCACCTACTGATATCAATTAATTACTGATCGCTTAAGTTTTCTTAATTAAATCTTTGGCACCTTGATGTACTTGAAACACGTGTTAACAATTCAATGGCATTAGCAACCCTCAAAATTAGTTTCTTTTTTATTTAAGTTTAATGCAATTTTTAGTTTTATTATTGATGGGCTATGCTGGAGGCTGGAAGTTAAACAAATTAGGAAAGTCAATATAAATTGATAATTGTTATTACTCTTTTCAGAATCAGAAACATGTTATTTGTACTTTTCCATTTTTCTTTAACCTAAATAAGGTACCAAACCTATATCCTAACTATTTCTTTATAAGTGGTGAGGACAAACAAAATGGGTAAGAACATATGAAACTACTTATTGAAGACCACCGGTGGAAATTGGGCAGCTGTTGGTCAGCAAAGAAGAAGAGGAGGAAGACGTGTCGGTAGACAGAGAGAGATGAGGAATAAAGTTGATGAATCACACAATGAAGGGGTAGTGGAAGCTAGACTGAGGTTAAAATGAGTCCCTGTGAGACGCAGAATGGTTTCATGCCAAGAAAAAGCACAATTGTTGGAGGTTTGTCCTTGATGGAAAAGTAAAATGTAAATGGCTCGTACTTGTCTAGCGCTTTGTCAAGTCCGACTACACCAAAGGGCCTTACACTACATCATTCAGTCATTCTTCCATTCACACGCACATTCACATGCTGCTGATGATAAGCTACATAGTAGCCACAGCTGTCCTGAGGCTGACTGGCAGAGGTAAGGCTGGCATATATCAGAGCCACCGGGCCCTCTGACCACCGCCAGCAGGGCAATGCGGGTGAAGTATCTTGCTAAAAGTACAGAGAGGGTCAGTGTTTTTGTAGGTCTAAATGAATCATCAGACAGGGTGCTAAGAGAGGAGCTGTGGTATTTTACGAGGAACTCTGGAGTTCCAGAGAAGTACGTTAGGGATGCAGGAAGTGTTTGAGAGCGATGAGACAGTGGTGAGGTGTGCTGTAAGTGACAGAGTTCAAGCTGGAAGTGGGACTGCTTCAAGGATCAGCTCTGTGCCCCTTCTTCTTCGCTGTGGGGATTGACAGACGAGATAAGGCAGGATTCTCCCTGGACCATGATGTTTGCGGAGATGGAGGTTCATCCTAGAAAGGAGAGGAATGAAGGTTAGCCAGAGTAAGGCAGAAGCCATGTGTGTGGATGAGACGGACGCAGGTAGAGCCTCCTGGTTACAGGGAACATAGATAAAGACGGTGGAGGATTATAAGTACTTAGGGTCAACAGTCCAGAGCAACAGTAACTGTGGAAAAGAGGTGAAGATACGGGTCCAAGCAGGTTGAAACGGGTGGAGAAAAGGTTCAGGTGTTGTATGTGATAAGAGCGAGAATGAAAGGGACGGTGGTGAGACCAACGATGTTGTCTGGTTTAGAGACATTGGCGCTGAGGAAGACAGGAGGCAGAGCTGGAGGTGGCAGAGATGAAGATGTAGAGGTTCTCTTTGGGAGCGTTGAGGATGAATCAGGAATGATTCTGTTAGATTGGAGCTGACCCACTGTATCGGAGATGAAGCCAGAGAGGCCTTGCTGAGATGGTTTGGACACGTACAGAGAGGGGATAGAAAGAACATCAGAATAAAGACGCTGAGGCTAGATCTGCCAGCCAGGAGGCCTAGAGGCAGACCAAAGAGGAGATTTATAACCTGGCGGGCCAGATTGATAATGTGTAGCACTCTACGTTCTGCACATTATAAATCTGGGTCTGCTCCCGTCAAATCCGTTAAGGGAAAGGAGGGACATTTGGTAGAACTTTCTGAGCTGATTGGACGAAGTGACACCTAGTGCCCGCCTACCAAAGTTGGTTTAAGCCAATCACGGAATCAAATGAAAATGTAGGCAGCAGGCACCATGGGAAACCACAACAAGGTAAGCTAGATAAGCCACTTCTTGCTGTACTTGTATAAAAGATGAAATCGTGGATTCTGACTAAACAGATGTGATAGCAGCAGCTACGTCCTCCTGCGCTGCCATGTTTGTGTTGGTGCGGCTGTGGGATCAGCAGCTGTTGCTTTCGTCACAGCTGTATGTCTCGCCTTAAACCATAATACTGCAACGTTATTGGTCCAAACCGTTTTTGGATTTAGACAAGATGGATTCTCATGTGTTTGTGAACGCACACAAATACCGTAGGAATTCAGCTTGCAGGCAAGGTTAGGAGATTTATGGATGGAGTTACAGAGGACATGAAGGTATTAGTGTGAGAAACAAAGATAGAGCAGAAGATAGTGTTGGATTAAGACAGATGGAGCACTGTGGCGACCCCTGAAAGGGAAAGCTGAACGAAGAAGAATATGGCATAAAGAAACTATAGCACTTTTAAAAGTGGAGTTAAAATGCAGCAAAATGTTTAGACTTCCCATCAGTTTTTTTAATCTTTTTTGTTGAAAAATATCTCAAAGTGGTTTTAAGATGAGTGGGTTTACTGTAAATTAGAGACAAAAACTAGTCATCACACAGACATGCAACCCATTAACAGTAAAAAACCTTCATCTTCAAATACTCTGTCAATAATTTTGCCACCTCTATTGAGAACAGACATGAGTACCACTCACAAAAGTTTTCATGAGTATAAAAGACATTGAGAATTATAAAACATTTCAGATTCATCTTAAGAAATCGGCCAACTTGAAAACAGGTGCAGAAAACCTTTTTGTGTTGAAAATGTTAAGAGGGTTCTTGTCTTTTCAACTAGGTACAAATGGAGAGTTAATGTGTTTCAAGCACTAATATTTATCACATCAGCACCAGTCCTTTGATTCAAAGTTGAATTCAACTTCAGAAAATCTTCCTGGTATCTTTTTCTAATCATCCATCTTGTTCTGGGGCTTTTCACACTTTTAAAACACCTCTGTTCTTCCAAAACGTCTGAATGCATGTTTTCTGCCTCTTTTATCTCTGTTATTGCATAAAAACATAACGGGTCGTGTGTCAGTTTGGAAAGTCTGAACCCTCCCGACCATCTCTAATAGCGGTTTGAAGGTGATGCCATTTGCAGCGCTCGTTGAGCAAAGGTGTCACAGTAAACGTTGCTTCGTAGATTGATGGTAACCATGGTGTCAGTGGCCATCTCTGAAAGCAAGGTAAGATTCATCAGCCTCGCTGTTTGGAAGAGCTTCGCTGTAAGTAAACCACAGGATGAGGGTGCAGGGCTGTTTCCATGGCAAACCGCCGGAGCACGCTTTCTGAGCAGAGCAACAATTACAGTCACTGTTAGAGCATCAAATGCCAATTTAAAACCATTTCTGGAACCTTTAGGCACAGGGGAGGGGAGACGTTTTGTCTGCTGTTTTTACAGGGAGGTGGATTACTGAGAAAGGGGTTCAATTTATCAGTTTGGTGCAAATCTTATAATTGCTGTTCTTCTTCTAAGCAGTGGTGGCTTCTTTCATCTTGGCTTTTGTGAGGAGTCTTTTCCCATCATCCTCTATTTGTTTAATTATTAATTAGCAGACGTTTGTTGTCAGAGTTGAAGCTGGACTCAGAAGTCTGTTAAGTCAACCCTGACTTTAATTCATCCACTCAAGCCTGCCTTCATAGTTTCCAAACGCACTTTGGTATTTAATTTGCAGCAGTGCAGTCTGTCTCTAAAGTCACCAGCTGATCATTTCACTTCCATGTTTCTGTGCTGCGCACATTTAATCACTTTGAGGCACTGAAATAATCACTCTAAAGTTGGGCCACTTATCCCATTGATGAATGATTGAATGACAACAAGAAGCATCGCTCTAAAGCAGGGGTCTTCGATTCCAGCCCTCGATTTCTAAATGTTCCTGGAACATTTAGGTTTGTTCGTGGTGCAACACACGTGAATCAAATGGCTGAATTAGATCCTCAGTATGCAGTTCAGTTCTCCTGAGTCCTGCTAATGACCTGATTATTTGACTCAGGTGTGTTAAAGCAGAGACAAATATAAAAGTTGCAGGAGAGCAGACCTGGAGGACGTGAACTGCCCCAAAAGAATAAAGCTATGTGTTATGCAGTCTGCTCAGTAACAAACCACAATATATGCTGAAATTCACAATATGCAGCGACTCCAATAGGTTCCCTTGTTCAATTGCTTGTTAACACACAAAGGGAATCAGCCAATCGCATGGCAGCAACTAAATCCATTTAAGTATGTAGATGTAGAGAAGATCACTTGCTGAAGTTGAAAGTGAGAATCAACAGGAGGCAAAAATGGTTTTCAAGTGACTTTTAACGTGACACGGTTGTTAGTGCCAGGTGGGCTGGTCTGAGAATTTCACAGACTGCTAATCTACTGGGAATTTCACACACAACCTGTAAGGTTTACAAAGAGTGGTCTGAAAAGAGAGAAATCATCTGGTAAACAACCTGTGTGGATGAAAATGTCTTGTTGTTAGAAGAGATATGATAAGGTGTGCAGAAAAAACATCTCTCAATACAAACCACATGGAACCTAAAAGCAGTAAAAGACTTCTTTTTCGCCAAGAAAAGGAGTCACACAAAACTATGGGCTAATTTCACACAGGCTTAAACAAATGGGCAAATAACTGACTTGAACCCTTGGGGATGAAAACCCTTGTATGGTTAAATGAGTCTCAGCTGCAACATTCAGATTGTAAAAACTGAGAAAAACAGCAGGAAAACAGCTCAGACTGGTGGAGGAGGTGTAATGGTGTGTTATTCAGTAATTTCCCTCTGGGATTATTAAAGTATTTCTGATTCTGAGATATTTTCCTTTTGGGCCCCTTAGTGCAAATTAAGTAAACTTTAAATGCAGACTGAAAGATATGACAAACAAAATCTAAATATATCTATGCAGTGCCAGGACAGACTACATTTAAATCTACTGCAGTCTAAGTACAAAGCTAAATATCTTTAAAGGTTGAAAAAAAGTGAATTTTGCATTTAAAGGAGTCATCTCAGCATCCTGCGCTGTCACAGCAAAGCCTCTGCTTTCTTCACTTCATCTATGAAGCTTCTCTGTGATTTTCCTCTTCCTCATAATCTGACTGTTCTGATCTTCATCCCATTTTATGTCCAATATATCCATTATCCATCATATCTAATAGTTTTAAATAACTGACTCAAAACTGAGCCCCTCATCCTCTGTTTTCAGCTTTAGCCAGTACGAATTATAATAAGTATTAGATAAAACCGATATTCTTTACATAAATTGTTAAAATATTATTTAGAACATAAGACAGACACTATCCACTTCTAAATTTCACCTGGTTAGCACTAATGATGCTATTTTTATCTTTAAATTACGTCCAGTTACAATGTTAAAAAGTAAAAAACAAAAAAACAGAACAAAACCATTAGCATGTCATGCACGTCATTGTATTATAAAGTCTTTTTTGTACATAAACTGGTCCCTTAAGAACGGCCATCAGTTGTAGTTGATATGGTTTTGTTAGAGCCTCAAACATCCAGTTGATGCGCCTCTATGATGGATCTGATCACTCAAACCCAGACGATGGATTATTGCTGTTGCTTTCGGTGTTTTTGTTGTTGTTTTTTTGTTTGTTAATTTTTTCTTTTTTTTAAAAAATACTCCAAGTATAAGCAAAAGTTCAGCTTTTGAAAATTGCTTTAAAAAGTAATTACAGCCACACAAGTAAATGCAACTAGTCACTTTCCACCCCTAGCAATGTGGATAACAAGGAAAGAGTAAGAAAATGAAAGAAAAGACAGAGAGACAAAGACTTTAGACAGAAATTACAAAACCCAACAACCATCACTATAAAAAATCCTCCTGAAGGAATGAATCGTGCTCAGTGATGCGCACAGAGCGCCACCTCCACCCTGCTGGTGTTAAAAAGTATATAGAAACCCCAACACTAAACATTGTTTACAGCAAAGTCTGAGATTTATTACTTTTTTTATTACAGTTGGCTGCTTTTATTGTGCTTTATCTACAGTCAATGGTTTTTGGCCCAACAAATGGCATTTTACTTCAGAAAAGCTAAGTGATAGTAACTATACAGCCTCTGACCAAGCAGTTCTTATACCGACATATCAACCAATAACTTTTTCTGAAATTCTGCCTGTTCATCAACTGAATTTCAGTGTGTTTGAAAGTTTAGATCAGATCCTCAGCACAGAAGAATCTTAATGAGTAGAGAAAGTATTTTCTGCTGCACTGTACCTGTAGGCTCTGGTCTTATTGTGAAACAGCGTCACTCTGATGCCAAACACAGATTTCCAAGATTCCCCGACCTGAGCGAGGTCTAACAGCTGAAGGATTTGTCTGTTAACCTCCAGGCTTGGGGAGAGAGATCATTTCAGAGCATATTTCCCAGATAACCTGTGTTGTTTTGTTGTGTGTTTTTTATTTTTTTTACCTGAACGAATTAATAGATAACCATCTTCTGCCTGTAAATTATACCTTCTATCAGCGCCTGTCTGCATTACCTTGAGTGGGTGAATTTTGGGTCATGACAGGAGCATGTTTAATCAGATTTAAAAAAGATAATTAAACCATGGTCATGGATTACAAATGAGCACAACCAAGTTATCAGGTTACAGCCGCTTTAGATTACTGTACAAGCACTTTGCACCACAATGATTGCATAATAGAAGAAGTTTAAGTAAACTTTTATAAGAACATATTTGAGATTAATCGTATGGTATCATGCCTGTTTTAATACATTTTAATACGTTCCTAAATTTTACGGTAATACTTAAATATTGTAATATTTCCTATAAGAGAAAACGCACAACTTAACTCAATTTTCCTACAAAAGGAATAATGTCAGATGTTACACCATAAGAACAGCTTGAAATAATAAATACCCCCCATAATTCAAAGGGAGTCTTTTTGCAAATGTCTGACTTTTATAAAACAATTTTTAATGTGTGCGAACATAAATAGATAGTCTGGTCTTTAATAGGTTTAAAGTCATTAAAATCTACCCTCAGAAACACACAACAGGTTCAACACTATTATTCATCATAGATCAAGACAAAATGGAAAAGAAGGTTGAGAAAAATGAATAAAAGTTGTATATAAAATAGATCGTAGCAGCCAGGTGCTGCTGATCAATTGCACTGAATAACTAATAATCACCAGTGTGAGCATCTCTATAAAAACAGGACTTTTGGCAGTTTGCTGATGTGGATCAAACAGTTGTGTTAACATGATCCCAGGATGGAAAGACATCAGAAATGACCCTGGAGAAGAACGTTTTCACACTCTCTCCTGTGGATTCACATTTAAAAAGTCAGTACAAAATGATTCTTTTATATAAATTAATAACAAACTTGCTGCCTCGTATATCAGTGATCTGGTATCTCTGTGACCCCTGTAACTGTATTTTCTCTGTGATGGGGAACAGTCTTCCTCTGATCATCAGGATAGACGACACTGAACATGTGTTATCCAGTGCAAAGCCGTAATCTGGAGAAACTGACATTTAACATATAAAATATTAGACATATTTTAGATATGTTCACATAATTCCATGTCCATCCACCCATCAATCCATTTTCTTACTCGCTTTATCCCTCATGGGGTGGCGAGGGGTGCTGGTGCCTATCTCCAGGAGTTCAATGGGCGAGAGGCGGGGTTCATCCTGGACAGGTCGCCAGTCTGTCGCAGGGCAACACAGAGACAAACAGGACAAACAACCATTCTCACACACACTCACACCTAAGGCCAATTTAGAGAGACCAATTAACCTAACAGTCATGTTTTTGGACTGTGGGAGGAAGCCGGAGTACCCGGAGAGAACCCACGCATGCACAGGGAGAACATGCAAACTCCTTGCAGAAAGACCCAGGGTTGGACTTGAACCCAGAACCTTCTTGCTGCAAGGCAACAGTGCTTAATTCCATGTTACTATATTAAAAAGTATGTATTTGTGGAAGAGAGCTGTTTCCTTCTGTATGTAATTCAAAATGGACTCACATATTTTCACCATTATTTGGATGTCATGATCTTCAGGTATTTGTGTTATTGTGGACTGCTTAGTTTTCTGGCGCTTTCTTTATTTTATTTTCCTTTCCGTTTTCCTTTCAATTCAATTCAGTTTTATTTATAAAGCTCCAATTCACACCATGTCATCTCAAGGCTCTTTCTAAAGTCAGACTCCATCAGATCCTCCAGGTTGGTCAGAAAGTTTCCTCTCTAAGGAAACCCAGCAGGTTGCATCAAGTCTCTCCAAGCAGCATTCACTCCTCCTGAAAGAGCGTAGAGCCACAGTGGACAGTCGTCTGCATTGTTGATGGCTTTGCAGCAATCCCTCATACTGAGCATGCATGAAGCGACAGTGGAGAGGAAAACTCCCCTTTAACAGGGAGGAGAACCTCCAGCAGAACCAGAACCAGGCTCAGTGTGAACGCTCATCTGCCTCGACCCACTGGAGCTTAGAGAAGACAGAGCAGAGACACAGAAAGCTCAGAAGCTCACATTGATCCAGGAGTACTTTCTATGTTAGATGGTAATAGAGGATGATCTGCCTCCCCTGATGATGTCACAGCTAAACGCCAGGCCAGATGTACCTACTATAAAGTGAAAAGACAGAGAAAATAAAGTTAAACATTTAAATAACAAATAATATAGGAAAATTCAGAATTCAGAGTGAGAGAAAGAGAAATCTCTATTTTGTGCAGTAAGTTTGGTTTATTTTTGTGGATTATGTTCATAGTTTATTCTGTGATCACTTTGTATTCTGACAGATTCCTGTGTTCTCCCTCCTGTCAGTTACTCTCCCTCTGACATCTACTTTCATAGCTTTCACCTGCCTTCTTCTTCTTCTTCTTCTGGATTTTATTGGAAGTTGGAAAAAAACATTAGCGTGTGAATTACCGCCACCAACTGGTATGGAGTGTCCATCAACCTCCTATAATTATCTTCTGATTTACTCCATCTGGCCGTCACGCTTACTTCCTCTCCTCCTAGTATTTCAGCAGTTTAGTTTCATATTCTTGTCGCTGGTTCCTCCTGTTACGCCCGGTTTGTTCTGCCTGCTCCATGGGCGGTTCTCCAGTTTGTAGGTTTTACTTTATCAATAAATATCTTTATCTTCATCTGCATCTGTGTTTGGGTCCATCTCACACTGACCCATGAGACAAGAAACAGTAAAGACAAGATATGAGAAGTAAACGAGCTGTTTTAATCATTAAGGCAGGAAAAACATCGCCTTGATTTATGTTCTCATTTTTGTTTAGGAGGGGATTTGTTGCTTTAAAAAATTTAACTTAAGCTACTCACTTGTTTTGAAAAGAAAACCAGAGTTTAATTTCAAGTGAACAAAAAATCTGTTTTTAGGTTACAAAGAGGGGTTCCAGTAGGTTTAGAAAATTGACAAATTGGTGGATTAATGCCAAATTCTTTCCACTTTACCTCCAAAGGTTTGGAGAAAAAAATGTTACATTTTCATTACATAGCAACATAATTCTTTATAAATGAACTCTCCCAGCAGAAGTGTGTTTGAAACTCCAGTTCTCCCATGCTGCTCTCGTGTGTCAGAGGCTTCTGCCTCCCCTCGACGTCGTCGCTGTGATGAAACTCTGCTTGAAGCTGAAGGAACAAGTGATGAGTGAGAGGACGAGGATGGGGACAGGGAGGAGATTACGACGCTCCGCCTAACACCTCCGCCTCCTCTCAAAACGGACTTTTTGGAAACTCTGCGCAGCGGCCCCAAAGGCCCAGGGACCTGTGGTGCTGAATGATGTCCAGGTGGTTGACCGTGAGGGAGGAAGGGCCCGCTAGCAGATGGATGAGGGACCCTGGCGCTGACAGGGTTGGGCTGAGATGCAGCGCAGCTGAAGGAGGCAGCAGGGGCTGTCATCAACACCATCAGCCCAAAGTGGACCTCCATCCCCATTCTGCTAATTACACAGAACTTATGCAGGGAAAACCACTGACAACTGGGGTCAAAAATATTTGAGGCCATTTTTTTCTTTTCAATATGACCATTTTTGTCAAATAAATTTTATGTGCAGACGAAGAGAAAGAAACTCCTTGAATGATGTTTAGGTTATAGATTTCCGAATAGTAAAATAACAGTGCAAACATGGATCGTGCAACAAAATAGCCTCTGAATCCCTCAATCAATCACTTTATTTTGGTAAATTGTCCACATTAAACACAGGAAACAACAAAAGAACAACAATAAACAAACCCACAATTTACCAAAAAAGGAATAGGCTGAAGCAAAGCTTATTCTTGCCTACCCTGTTTCTGTACCTTACAACCTACCAGGATATCTTCACAATACATATATAAATCTACATAACAGCCTAAGATTTTATCATTTTACATTTTAAAGCTCTTTTAAAGTTCACCAAGAAAGGACATAACTTAAAATCATCATTCAGTTCATGCCACAGTTTCACACCAATAACTGAAACACATATAGACTTTATCTGGCTCTTCTCTTTTGCACATTCAAATATAAACAAACCTCACAAATTATATTTATTCTCTCTTAGCTTTAATCATTTCTGAATACCAGAAAGAAGACTTTTGTTCAATGCTTTATACATTATTTCTAGTATTTTTATATAAACAATATCTTTACATTTTACTTTGAAAAAAAAACTTAATCAGTTGGTTCACGGTATCCCACCTTATTAATGAGCCTTATAGGTTTTTTTGCAACTTAACTAATATATCAATGGTTGTTTTAATAGCAATTCCCCAGATTTCTGAGCAATAAGACAAATAAGGTATAACCAAAAAGGAATATATAATGCAAGCCTTTAACATTTATTAAATATTTTATTTTAAACAATATTACAATAGTTTTTGCAACTTTATTTCTAATATATTCTATGTAAAGCTTCCAACTAAGTTTATTGTGTATAATGATCCCTAGAAATTTTGTCTCATGAACTCTTTCGATTTCAACTCCATTTATGTATAACTTTACATTATTATAGATCCGATCACCAGAGAAAACCATGAATTTATTTTTTTCTTCATTTAACGACAACTTATTATAATCAAACATATTTTTAACTCAGCTAACTCTTTTTCTACTGTTTTCCAGAAAAAAAGATCCCTCAACAGGCACCATCTCTTCCCTTCTTCGTGCTGAAAGCACCAATGACGCAGACGTAATCCACTTCCTGTTGAGGGGGCAGGGGAGGATGCGTATTAAGCAATTAGGCATAACATTATGACTACTGACATGTAAAGCAAATAACACTGCGTATGTCATCCCCGTGGCACCAGTCAATTGGATATACAGCCCCCTCCAAAAGTATTGCAACAGCAAGGCAAATTCCCTCGTTTTTGTTGTTCATTAAAAACATTTGGGTTTAAGATCAAAAGATGAGCACGAGACAAGAGTTCAGAATTTTTATCCCCTGGTATTTACATGTAGATGTGTTAAATAACTTAGCGAAAGCTCGGTTATCTCAGATTTAAGCTTGTTTGCTGTTGCCACTAGTGAATAACAACCCTTGCTTTCAATGACTGCCGCAGGCCTGTGACCCACTGACATCACCTACCTGTTGCGTTCTTCATTTGCGATGCTATTCCAGTAGGGTGACCACCTGTCCCGCGTAGCGCGTGCGCGCACAGCGTTTGAAGCCCAATTCATGCGTCCCGCAAATTGAGAGCGTGTCACGCATAATCAATGCTTTCTCAAAAAAAAGTTGGTCGCTCTATCCACCTTATTTTCGAACGACGAACTAACTATGGCCACAGCTTCAAACTATTCATGACTGAGAAGATGACATGAAGAAGTGCCTCATATAACGTACGAGGACATTTTAACCTGTTTTATGTTGGTGCGGGCGGCTCTGCAGTGCGACTTTACCGAAGCGAACCTCCGCAGTGAAAAAGTTGAATTGGTGTTAATAAATATCAACAAGGATGACCTGGTATTCATGGAGGCTGATGGCCGTTCAAGCCAAAACTAGTTCGACGTTCACGCTGCTGGATCCTGACTGCATCAACCGGCTCTACCGAGACGGCCGAAGCGCTCTGGTGCTGCGGCTCCAGGGGAAGCCTTCAGTCATGCAGCGGCGACCTTATGGAAGGTAGGCTGATGAATGGTCTGATACAGAAACATACTGGCTGTTGGCTCGTTGTGATTAGATTGCTGGTCAGTTAATTTTGTAATGTTTTGGATTAAACTGATGTTATAAGTGGACATCTAAACATTCTGCCCACTTCATGTTTTGGTTTGAAAAGGTTTGAGTCCTAAAGGTGACCCCAAAGTCCTAAAAGTGTCCCAAGAACACTGAACAGTTTTTTTTTCCTGCACCTGCCTTTACCAACATCCAAGTTCACCATCCTTCCTCCCCCTTCTCGTTCTGTGAACCTCTGGAGTCGTGAGTTAAGACTTTTTTACAGTTCCTGTGGTGTAGAGCAACTACAATTCCTGTTAATCCTTTAATTTTAAATTATAATTTATTTAAAGTGAATAAATTGTAATGAAAAATAAATAAAATTAAATAGCTAAAGTAAATCGGAATTGGAAGTGCGTCTGTTCATTGAATGTTCAACGTATTATGAATCTTTATTTAGAAAGAAATACACATTGGTTGGCCTATTCCTGAGCATACATCAGCAATTACACATGCTTATGGGAATAGGGCATTATTAATATACCATGTAAGGTGGTATGTGCTAGAAATGTGTAAACCACTATCAGTGAGTCTGCCCGTGAGGTGGGGGCACCGCCGCGCCAAGCAGTGTCCCACTTTGTCCCTCAGAAACATACCCCTTGTCCCCCCTTGGGCTTATTAGCAGGTGGTCACCCTATATTCCAAGCTTTTACCGCAGCTTCTTTCAGTTCCTGCTTGTTTTTGGGGGGGGTTCTCCCTTCAGTCTCCTCTTGAAGAGGTGAAATGCCTGCTCCATTGGTTTAAGGTCAGGTGATCTAAATACTTCCGCTTTTTCACCCTGATGAAGTCCTTTGGTTTGTTGGCAGAGTGGATAATAATTAGTTTGGTTGAATTTCTCTTTAAATTAGCCGACAAAATGTTTCTGTACAATTCACAATATATATTCTGCTGCTACCATCATCAGTTCCACCATCAAAGAATATTAATGAACCAATCTGTTGAAGAAGCGTCCGATGTGCTTTAATTTCTTAGTCCTCACTAAGAATAAGAACGTAGAGAACATGGACCCGGTTCTGAAGTCCTCACTAAGACTAAGAAAGTAGAAAACATGGACTCGGTTCTGAAGTCCTCACTAAGACTGAGAAAGTAGAGAACATTTGCCCGGTTCTGAAGTCCTTCCACTGGCTCCCTGGATCTCAGAGAATAGACTTTAAAATCCTTCTGTTAGTCTATAAATCCCTGAATTAGCACCTAAATACATCACAGACTTGTTATCAGTGCATCAACCCTCCAGACCACTCAGGTCTTCTGGCTCCAGCCTGCTCTGCAGAACCAGAACCAGAACCAGACATGGAGAAGCAGCATTTAGTTCCTATGCTCCACTGATCTGGAACAAACTCCCAGAAAACTGGAAAAGTGCAGAAAGCCTGAGTTCCTTTAAATCAGGGGTCACCAACATGGTGTCTGCAGGCACCATGTAGCCCCCCCCCCCCCCCCCCAGGACCACATGTGCTGCCCTCAAGCCTGTTCAAAGAAATAGCACAACACTCCATAGAGCTGCATTTAAAATGCTATTTTATTCAGATGCTCTTGCTCTTTCATATTTGTATTTACCTAGATTTAAAAATGACATATTTATATCACATAAAGTGAATGAGAGCTTGGACTCTTATAGTTCAAAGGTCAGTACTGGTTGGTGACAGAATACCGATGAAGTAGCTCTCAGTTTAAAAAAAGTTGTTGATCCCTGCTTTAAATCAAGGTTAAAAACCTATTTGTTCAGAGTTGCTTTTAAATGTTAATGTTTTAGTTTGTAGTCTAACTTGTCTCATATCTTGACCTGCTGCTACTATTCCAATCCAATGTGTTTTCCTCTGTAATGTTTTTCTTTCCCCTGTTTTTTGTTCATGTACAGCACTTTGAATCATTTTGTTACTTAAAAGTGCTTTTTAAAATAAACTTGCCTTGCCTTGCACCAAGGCCAAGCCATGACATTACCTCCACCATTCTTCACAGATGAGCTGGTGTGTTTCGGATCATAAGCAGTTCCTTCCTTTTTCCACACGTTTTTATCACTTTGGCAGAGATTAATCTTAGCCTCATCAGTCCACTGGATTGTGCAGCAGAACTTTTTCATCTCTCCACTTCTTTGCACATTCAAGTCTGGCCTTCAGTTTCTTACTACTGACGGGTGGTTACGTCCTCCATATTTCTGCTCTCGAACAGTGGATTGTGATGCCTTAACTCCTGCACTGTGGAGGTCGTCGGTGATGTCTCTTACTAATGTTTTGGGGGTTTTCTTCTCAGCTCTCACAATATCTCTGTCTCTGTCTGTTTGTTTTCCTTGGCCGACCTGTTTGACGTCTGTTGCTCAATACACCAGCAGTTTCTTTCTTATTCCAACTTGTTGTGCTTGCTGTGCCCAATGTTTGTCCAATGGCTCTGATTGATTTTCTTTATTTTCTCAGCTTCAAAATGCTTTGCTTTTCTCCCACAGACAGCTCTCTGGTCTTCATGTTGGTTCATCCCAGTGTTTCTCAAATAATGCGGCGCGCCCCCTAGGGTGGCGTGATGGTACTGCAGAGGGGCGGTGGCAAGAAAAGCCTCGCCTTCTGTATATATATCTATTTTGTTTTGTCTGCACCATCAACACCAAGTCAAGTTCCTTGTAAGTGCAAACCTACTTGGCAATAAACTTGATTCTGATTCTGAATCTGATTCTGGTTTTTATGTCCAGAAAATACAGGGCATCAAAAAAAGAGACAACAGCACCCCCTGCTGTTTGGACAAATCGGGCTAAAATCCATTTATATTGTTGATAATATTATATAGTCAAACCAGGTGTGGCAATGTTGAAACATTGTAGTTATTAGAAATCATTGTTACATGTTCTAAATGGATCCATATATATGCTATAAATTTTAAGAGGGATTCTGTGTAACATTCAGACTGATAATGCATTAAAGCAGAAAACGATAAAAGTTTTGACCCATTTGGTTGAGATGGAGGGCCTGAATTATTTTCCTTCTTCAAAGGGAGGCACAAAAGAAAAGATCTGAGAACCACTGGATTATCCTCTTTGACAAGAAATGCAAACTTTATAGGTTCAAACCTTGGTTGTCATGCAGAGCTAATTAATGTTTGAACAATCAAACTTGAAGGTAACACCTGGTCAAGAAAACACACCTGTCTGCCACATGGTCCACTAGTTTTGCTCATTTGAAAAATGGGTGGGTTTAAACAAAGGGTTGTATATCCTGAGTTGTTTAACACATCTGTGTGTAAATTCCAGGAATAAAAGCTGAGAGTGAGAACTCTGGTCTCGTGCTCATGATCTTAAACCCAAATTTCTCTAATGGACAACAAAAACCAGGGGATTTATTGCGCTGCTCTATTGCCTTCAAAGGAAACTGTATGTAACAAAATGGTAAAGTGTAATAATCTGAGGAAGTTTGACAAGTTCCAATTTGTGATGACTAAAACATCAGATCATCTACCAACTACAAACCTTGTTGGGTGTTTCCAGTGCAACGGTCTACCCTTAGTTTGTTGCAGATGGGCTGCATACGTAGCTCTGTCCACCGCAGAGAGAATTTGCAATGGGCAGGTGAGCACCAGGCGGTGAATCACGTTTTCTTTTTCATCACATGCATGTCGACGACTTACCTGGGGAATAGAAACACTGGAATGCTCTATGGGAAGAAGGCAAGATGGGCGTCTGGTGCTTTGGACAATGTTCCCCTGGGGAATCTTGAGTCTTGCCATCTATGTGGGTGTTACTTCAACAGGCTCCCCTACCTAAGCATTGTTGCAGAAAATATCGGAAACGACGTTACTTGAGGGCTTTGGTCTCTTTTTGCATTATATTGCACGCTACAACAAAGCAAAAATTATTCAATAATGATTTAAGGAGCTCTTTGACCATCACATTAATAAGTATAGCTAGAATGATAATTTTCTTTGTTTGCTGGCTGATTTACATGGAATCAGGATATTGTCACAGACCAGCTCCACCCTCACAGCGCTGCAAAAGTGATCACTCTCACAGACTTTCCGCATTTCAGTCAGAATTTCACTCTATTCTATTTCTTCTGATTTCTTGCAACTAGAACTGAGTTGTTGAGGTAGGGAAAGTCAAACTTTCTATCGATTGATTATTTTTCTTGTGTCGAGGGACATGGTTATATAGAATAACCCTGACCAGAAATGTCCATCCATCCATATTTTACACCAGCTTTTTCCCTATAGGTTCTCATGGGGGATCATTGGGTGAGAGATGGGGTACACCCTGGACATGACGACAGTCCATCACAAATCAACATACTAAGCAGACAACCACACACACCTAAGAGCAAATTAGAGCCCAGTTAACCCAACATTCATGTTTCTTACGCTGGAGTATCCAGAGATGACCCACGCACTGAATCCAGTACCTTCTTACTAGAGAAAGTATGATTAGATTGAACCGACATGGTGGAAAGCCTTGACATGAGACAGGTGTTGTGAATTGGCCTTATTTAAATAAACTGAAATGAATTGGCGCTGACTACTGCTCCTCCACGCAGCCGCCTTTTTAATGTTGCCTCAAGTCACCTGAGATATTAGGCTTAATAGTCTTAAATTGTCTTTTTAACAGTGTGTTCCACATTAAATTAACATTTTATGACAATGTCTGCTATATAATTGAGTTTACTGTTTAAATAAATTAATATATATTTTGATAAATCCAATTACAGTAAGTGAAAGTATTTTATAATGCGTCTAATTATGTCAGATTTTGTGATGGAGCCTAAATAGCTTTTGTCTCAGCTCTGATGGATCCAGCGAAAAAGACACGGCCATATTGCAGATAAGCCCTGAATTGTTTTCTCAAGCTGAAAAGAGGCTTTATAAGTAAAACTGACCTAATCTAAAAATATGTTATGTTAGATTGTGTGGGAAATTTTAAAGATATAATCTTCTCTGACAAATTGTCTTGGAGGCTGGTTGCCATGGGAATAGGATTAATTTATTTTCTGCTTGTGTCGCCGTAAGAGGAAAACAAACAAAGAAGGAGCATCACTGGGTATGGCTCCTCATCCCCGGGTCTGTTTCACCATTAAACCTAAGAGGATCCTTCTGTCTCAAGAAACACAAACAAAGCCTCCCGCAGAACTCAGGATGTGCACAGACCCAAACTGCACTTTCTTTTGCCCCTAATTACACAAACGTACGTTCCTCTGCAGGCTTCAGTGCTCCCAAATTGTGGAGCCAAAGAGGACAGGGACTCTACGAAAGGGTCCATTGTGCCCGGTAAATCCTTGGCTTAGACCAAGATGGAGACTGGACCAGCGGCAATTAGTTTCCCTCCTTCATTTCTTGCCAGGAGAGGGATTGTACTGTAAAAGGTGTCTCCCCAGGGTTCCTTTATTTAAATGAGGGTAGTCGTTCTCGTGAAGGTCTTCTGGAACAGAGGACGGGTTTCCTAACTTCTGACATGATGCGTGAGTAAATTGGACAAGAGGGAGTCACAAAAGCCGAACGGCTAGATGAGTGAAGGGACCTAATTATGACAGGGAAGTTGGGCGTTTATGCAGCCGCTGAGACCAGCTACCTACTGGTATAATGCTTGAAATAAAGGTTGCAAACCTGTGAAAGGAAATCTCTCTGTCCTCAGCGCTTTGGCATGTGCTGTTTGAAAAGACTGCGAAGCATAATGAGCTCCGATGAATGGGATTAGCCCCATCGAAACAATTCGGTGTCACAAAGGTTTTCTGTCAAAAATCGCCCTTTATGGGATTTTCAGAACCATGTGGTGCACTTTTGATCACACTGGGAGCAAAATTCAATGCATTTGGAAATTAAATATACAGATCCATAATCAAATCCTGACTGAGACAAATGCACAGCAGACAAAGGTAGAAAAGAAGAGAGGAAGCACATAAAATGCTGCCAGCTCTACTGGGCAAGTTGCTTTTCCAAATGTTTGCCTTGACCTTGGGTTCCAAGGTTGTTTTCCATTTTAAATCAGATTTTTTCTCTCCCCTTCTGTGGGTGTTGTCTTTGGAAGGTAGCTTGTTCACACTTCAGTGAGCAGCCTCAATAGTCTCTGGCCCAAAGTCGGCCATTTTCCCAGCCCTTTGCCCTGTGTGAATGGATACCCTCTCTCCTCATTTACGCCCACCGTGAAAGAAAAGGCCTTTAATAATCCCCTCCTATTGCTCTAATCAGCGGAGCTCAGAGGGATTCTACAGAACCAGGAGGTTCTTGCCTTTGTACTGGCCTTGACCGTCTTGATACCGGTGGCATTTTCTGGCGGCGTCCATCACCCTGGGGCTTTTTAATTTGCTCTCCATTGACTCAGTGTTAATTGGGTTGGGATAAAGATGCATCCAGATTTCAACCTCGGTTTCAATCATCTTAAAGCTTTGTTGTGTGTGGGGTTTTTTTTTACACATTTAACAAATGATGCACAACTGTGTGCAGAAAGTGGAGGGACGGGTGAACCCAGGAGGAGAAGCATTGGAGGAAATCGACTAAAGACTGGTTGGTTTGAGAAAAGTCCCTCAGAACTTCAGCATTTTTAATACACATTCTTTGCTTTTGCTATTAATGAAACTGAGTGAAGCAACTATTTGCAGGGCCTTTTTCATATTTTTCCTTTTTAATGTTTTGTCACTTTCCGGCCAAAACCTGAAATGTATTTTGTTATAGACCAAAACAAAGTACTGCATTTTGAAAATTAAAAAACTAGAAATTGTTTTCAGATCTTCACAAATAAAATCAGAAAGTTGTGACTTTCATTCGTAGTCACTGCCAACACTTCATATGACAAACTTTCATTACAATTACGGCGAAAAATCCTTGGGGGTAGATTCTCAGTTAAGTCTGAACTTTGACTAGGCCATTTATACACCTGCTTATGCTTTAATGTAAACCATTGTCATGGTAGCTCTGGTGATTGTTCTGCTGGAACACAAATCTCAGCCTTGGTCTGACATCTTTTGCTGGTTTTCTTCCAGGTGTGATAGCCTGTTGGTCTTACCTGAGCAGAGCACCTGCTTCCACATGTTGGCCACGCCCCCTACACGACTTCTTATAACCTGCAAATGGGACTTCTATCAAAATTTATCCCACCTGAGCCGTGGATCTCCGCAGTTCCTCCAGAGTTTCCATAAACCTCTGGGCTGTTTCTCTGATTAATGCCTTACTTCCTATTTCCATTTGAACCCATCCTGTAAGTTTTAATGGATGGTCATTTGTTTGTCAGGCTTAAGTTGTGCCACACTATTTTTTTTAAATTGAACAATTATGAGACGTTCAAAGTTTGAGATGTAGTTTTATAGCTTTAAAGTTGGTCATCTTTTTTTTCCACTGAGAATATTTTACACACAGCTGGACAGCTAGTTAATTATTTGATCAGTTATGAATAAGATGATTATGTTTATTTTATGTTGCCATAGAAAGTACGCCTGGCCCAGTGCGTTCTTGTTTGTTTGTGACCCTTTCCTGTCATTTTCCCATCCAGTTGGTTGAGGCAGATGGTTGAATTTGCTCTCTGTCCTGAGCATCCATAGAGCACACGATGACAGAAACCATAGGGGCAATTATCGTCTCCAATCTGTGGTTTTGCTCAGTGAAAATCTCCCAATACATCCTCTATACATGGTGTATTCTGCTCAGAGAAGCAGGCTGGTTGGGAGGTGGTGTGACATCCAGGACAGATCACCAGTCCATCACTGCCATTAACGATGCTGGGAGTAAAGATCCCTGTTATCTACAAAAAAAATCCTCTATTAGGCACAAAACTGTGGATGACCCAACGTTCCCCCTTGAAATGGTAATTCAAAATGTTCTGTCCAGGCCCTTCCTGTTACCTTCCACCAACGTCTCACAGCACCTGACATGCACTTTTCTCCCCTCATGTGGTGGGCTCATGTGATGTTAGCCCGAAGGTTGCCTTTTCAGACTGAACCCAGCTGAGCGCCAGGAGCCTAGACCCAAACAAGGTTTACCTGTCCTTTGAAAGGCACACCAGCAAACGTGCTCTTCTTTCTTTGAGATCCCTGTAACGCTTTGGGTCTGAGTGTTCCCTGAAGACCAAGTTCCTATCAGGAAACTCAAACCCCTGACCACCTTCAGGTGACGACCAACTCCATTAGGAAGATTGCGTGGCACCTTTCACTGAAAGGAGACCTGGTGGTAGAGCCAGACCATGATAGACTTCCCTTCTTGGTTGGGATACCATGGTATACTCCCGAATGAGCTGAGGAGTTAAAGACAAACCTGTTGCCCCCAAAAGGATAATTAACTAACAGATAAGTGTCACGTTATTTAGCACCGCTCTGTTTTTTTTGTTAGACTGTATATGTGGCATGTCATAGTCAGGATAACTTCAATGATGCAGCTTGTTTGTTCCGTGACACTTTATATGTCAAGGTTGAGTACATTTCTATTTAAGTGGCACTTTGTCTGTCCATGTGTTGAAACTTTAGTGCATATTTTTGTTTTTGTGTCATAATGTTGCTTGTAATATTTTTTCTTGGGTTCTGAGTGAGGGAGAGGCTGTTGCATAGGAGGTTTTCATGTTTTGTTGGATCAAAACCAGGAATAAGGACAGATTGTTTGAGATTTTGAACCATTTCATTCACAAAACATTCAGACAATTTTGAACCTGTTTTTTTTATTGTGTAGCAAACAACAAATAGAAAAAAACACAGAAAACTTTGATGGGGCACATAATGTTCATTCCCCTTAAAGTCAGTACTTCGTAGCGCCACCGTTTGTAGTAATTCCAGCTGCAGGAGTCTTTGGATACGTATCTAGGAGATTTTTCCCATTCCTCAAGACAGAACTGCTCCCACTGCTTCACGGTTGATGGTTTAAGCTTGTCAAAGTCTAACTACAGATTGTCTGTTGGACTGAGGTCTGGACTTTGACTAGGTTATCCCAGCACATTTAAATGTTTCCTCTGAAACCACTGCAGTATTGCTGTGTAATACGCCGGACACTGTAACGTCCAGAGTCCAGTAGAAGACAAGCAGTGCAGGCAGCAAGAGATGATAGGCTGGAGACAGAGAAACTGGTCCGTAACGCAGAGAGGAGGATGGAACGCTGGAGACAATATCCGTAAAACGGGATTTATGGTCATTTCCAGAAATCAGAGAGCCGATGAGGTGTCCCAGCGAGGGTGAGTGGAAACAGGAGGATCCAAGAACAAGAAAACTGGGTCAAGGTCGGTCGATGCAGACAAGAACGCCAGACAACTAGTCATTCAGTAGCTTTTGATAATCTGGCAGGGAATGACTGTGAGAGACTGGTATTTGAAAGCCGGACCTCAGGTGGTAGGAATGAAGGTAAATGGGTAGTAACAGGTGCAGCTGCTCCTGCTGATTGACAGAACAGAGAGTGGAAACCAGTCAGACAGCCCAAAAAATGAATGATGGTGGGAGACAGGAAAAACAGAGTAGATGCATAACACAATGACCCGTCTCCAGTCACAGGCAGATTTGATGCTGGGACGGAGGTTCTTTTCATGAATATCCCTGCATTTAGCATCAATTATCTACCCTCAACTCCCAATAGTTACCCTACCCCTGAAAAACATCCCCACAGCATAATGCTGCCCCCACCAGAGGGTGAGGATGGTGGTCTTGAGGCAATTGGATGTGTTGGGTTTGGGCCAAACATGGCAAAGTTCAGTTTTGTCTCATCCAACCAGAGGACCTTCATACATTTAAGTAGCTACCTCTATGTCTTTTGGTCAACTTTAACTGTTTTGTGCAGATCCACCACATAAGGTAAGATTTAAAAACACCTTAAATAACAGGTTGGGATGTAACAAAGTAAAGATGAAGCCCAGGGGATAAACACTTTAGCAAGACACTGTGCCTTACTTTACCTTAAACTTCCATTCAAACTCACATATACCAAAGTAATCTTGATTTCCAGTTAGCCAAGCGTAGTTTTTACTAGACTATGGGAGGAGCGGGATTAATGAGAGAAAACCTAACTTTATTCACCATTTTCAAACACTCTAATAAATTGGTTTGTATTTAACAGAATTTTTATTGGATTGACTGGAGTGAATCGGTTTATACCTGGATTGGCTTTAACCTGAGCACAGGCGAAATAAACGAGTTTCATTACCTTGCCCTGATATGTTATAAATGAATAAGCTAAACTGCGTGGTGTCTGTTGGAATATATAACTAATTATATGTTTTGTAATGTGAAGAGTATCATTTGCCTTGGATAGTCTTTGTCTCACTGCTACTTGGGTTAGGCAGGTTGGGCTCCAGGGGTGTAAGTGTAACAAATAGAGTATCCTGTTAAGAGCATCAGGGTGTTTAAGTGTGTAATCATTTGTTGCCTCTTGTCCCCGTGGACCCAGCAGCCAGATGGAAGGGAAGTCAGCGCTGGAAGACTCATGAAATCCCAGCAATTTGAGAGTGCACCCCAAGGAATCTCATTAAAGCAGCTCCACACGTCAATGATGCAGCCCCGCTCGGCTGTTTTTCTAACTGACTAGGAGCTGACCATGACGGATTAACTGGATAATGCTATTGGTTTCACATCAGCACAGGAGCAGGAAGACCACACTGGATACACAAGGATAGCCTCTCTCTTCCTTCTGTTTCCTGCGTCTTCACTAAGTAATTATTCCTTAAGCCCACCTACCCAGGAAAACAAAAATAACATTGATTTCCCATTATGTGAAGCATTGCTCCTGCTGTGGAGGTCCTGTCAGGGTGACCGGGCAGGAGAAACATGTCAAACCTGCAAACTCTTACCGTATGGTGCAGCCTTCTGAACAAACACTGATCTAACACCATTTTTCAACAGAGGAGCTGTTATAGCTCAGTCGGCCAGAGAGGGAAAGCTGAATTTTCACAATGAGGCTCTACTGGGTTTAATGAAACAGAGCCAGCAGCTGTATCTCTAACTGTATCTTCTCTTGTGTTTGACTCTGGTTCAGACTAAATAGGGGTATATCAAAGGAGGTCGATGCCGGAATATTTTGCATATTTGTAGATCCCACATCGCTCAGTTAATTAATGCACGTGCACGTTTATGCTATCTATCAGCACGTTAGAGAAGAGGGGCAAAGTCTTATGGGATGCGCTTTAATGTTGCTTAAAAAAGGGGCGTATACTGAAACTTTCTTTTATTATGCTGCTCCTAATTGGTTTGAGGTGTTTGGTACACAAGAGCATAAGAAACACACCTTGAAGGACTGACCTTTACTATAAGAAAGTCTTTTTTTTTCACATGAAGTAAAATAGTTCCTGTACACAGTGAATCATTAAAGCTTCTAGATTGTTTGTGTGTGGGAAGAATGTGTGATTTATTTCTGTAAAACCTGACTCTTCGTCATAATGATGTTATTTAAAAGCTCTAATTACTGCTTGATACAGACGAAACAACTTGGGAAGACGTTTTATTAAGATAAGAGGAAACAGGACACGTTTAAGGTTAGGTCCAGGAATGTGATCATTTCGGCTACTGGTGAAATTATCAAATGTGATTATCTGTTTAAATTTCAGGACATTATTTGGTTAGTTTTAAGTACATTTCTCTTCAGAACTGGACTAGTAATCCCAGAGTCTGGGACCTGCCACAGAGAAGGCTCCGTTACCTTGAGATTTAAGTCTAGACCACAAAATGGATAACATCAGTTTTGAGGTGGACTTCATTCTTCCTGAATCAGGAATGAATAGCAGCTCAGATGCATAAGAAAAGGACTCAACTGTTTGTTTGTTTTTTCATTTAAAAGCAAAAAGAAACTTTCCACATTAAATCCTTTAAGTAACAAGAAGCCAATGCAGAGAGGCCGACAGTCCATGGTGCAACCTGGTAGCGACAGGATGGTCCAAAGATGTTCTACCGGATTTTGGTCAGGGGAACATGGAGGCCAGTCAGTGATGTAAATCCTTACATCAGCAGGAACTGCCCACATACTCTTGCCACATGAGGCTGGGCATTATGAAGCACCAGGAGGAACCCAAGACCCTCTGCACCACTGAAGGGTCTAACAATGGTTCTGAGGATTTCACTGCGACATCTAATGGAAGTCAGGGTGTCGTTGTTTATCCTGTGTAGACATGTTCCTTCACATGTATGATGCAGGAAACCATCTGGTAATGGCACTTATTCATGTGGCATCCTGGTGGAGATAGACTGCCGGTGCAAACTGTGTTGAGTCCGGGTATCGCCTCATGGGACCGGTAGTGACACGGACCCTGGTTAAAAGCAAAACTACTGAAAAGCAGTAAAAACAGGGGGCGGGAAAAAAATCTAATGTCTTTTCTGTCGCATTGTTGCCTCTTTAGTGACCTTGTTGTTAATTTTGTCAACGCCAAAACAGCTGACACAGATTAACAACCCCTAACAACATTTGTAACAACAAAATTGACCAGGTCAACGTGATTTGACATAATACTCAGATTAAAAAGCGTTCCTTTAAATTTTCTGAGCCGTGTACATCGACCATGGAAGTGACTGGACCACCTCAATTCACTAATTTGGTTTTGTTAAAGAATACTTTTGGCAATGTGGGTTATAAAGCTTTTGTTTGTGTCTCCACTACTGCTGGGTGGCAAATCCTTCAGCCAGTGATGCATGAATTCCACTTTAATTGAGAGATTATTCATTACAAGTTTCTACTAACATGAAATCACTACACAAATCAAAAAATATTAGTTATTTGTAGTTAACTGTTGTCCTTTTGAAACCTTGAAGACCTTCTAACCTGCTATACCAACTCGCTTTGAGCCAATACCAATACTGATTCAAATTCAAATGCAGTATATTTGATAAACATGAGGAGGGCGCTACGTCGACGATTTTTGACACAAAAGCTGGATTTCAACAAATATGCAGTAAAATGTCAAAATAATCACCAGGATATGTAGACAGCACTATAAGACATACAGTTTATTAGTGAAATAAAAAACTGATTTGAGGATTAATTGTTCTTTAAAGATACTACAAAAGAATGATTTACACCTGCCAGCCTGTAGCAACAGGGTTGCTCGGGCACCGCCTCCTTCAAGATTGCAGGAAAAGCAAAGACACAGTAAACCTAAAGTAAGAAATAAAAGGTGATCATCACATCTCTTCTCTTAAAAATGTGTCAGACTTTTGCTTTTTCCAGTATTACCATTCCATTTATGATCTATTGGAGGTCATTTGTTTAAGTCATATGTTTAAATGGGGAAGGATGCTGGACAAACGACTGTGTATGCATTCTAATACTTTTGGCTTCCATGTGTCTTCTTACTGGTCTCTAACTGGTTTCTTAAAGATTCCCCTATGAGCGCAGCTCTGCACCCGTGGCAAAACAGTGCTTTTGGTGTCATTACTCATCCAATCAGATTAATTCATGGTATATGTGAGTCAAAGTCACATATACCATGGCAGCTGGCAGCTAAGCTGTGACTCAAACATACGATGCAAACGGACGAGTCGGGCTGCGAACACAAAGACAAGATGGAATGGTGCAGCGGAAAAGCAAGATGTCATTTATTTAAAAAAGATTGTTCGCTGGAGGAAAAACGTGAATAAAGGAATCACTTCCATCTCTTCTTGTGTCAATAAAGAGTTTGTTTTACTGATGGCATGACGTTGACTTTATTATTACAGCACCACACGACGCCACCATCAAACCAAAATACAACATAAAACTCAATGTAACAGCAAGACGGCAAAACAAAGACATAAAGTTATCTAACATGTAAACATTCCTCGCTGGCTGACCCATACGTATAAAAGAGGACCACACAAACAATCTCTAGCATCCCTTGACTTCCTTCAACTCAAAGCAGCCCCTCTGGCTATAACCCGTCGTGCTCATGCTTCACACTCGGCTTGCCTCTCACAGGTGTTTCAGCAGAACCAACATGCCCTAATGAAGTTCCCTCCTTAGATTTTCAAAATAAGTGTCCCAATGACACATAAAAATCTGCATAACGCAAAGGAAAAAACATTAACTAAACTATGGCAGTAAAAAAAGGAACTTGGACCAGACCGACCAGACTTAAAAATCGAGTCACAGGCAAGCGACTGTGGATGCATTATGTCAGTTTAAAGTTGTGCTATAATCCCCAACCTTGACTGAGCCTTCCCCCAAATCAGCAGCTGCCACTGCTGCTGATCACGTAATTTGGAAATCTCTTTGGTGATTTTACACAAGCCAGAAGATGGCAGATGTGTAGAGTGACATGTTGAAGTCTCATTACGTGACCTGTTTGCAAAAGCCATACACATACAAAAAAATGTGCAGCAGTGACAGCATTAAAAAGGGTTAAGTTAACCAAATTATGTAATACCCATTTTTTAAACTGTCTAATGAGACAATAATAAGTTTGTTTTTCTTTTAATAGCTATTTTTTATTATTATTGTGGGAATAAGTGTGTGCTGTTACAGTTTTCATCCTAATTCACAGCTGCTATGCCCACCAAAGCAGGTGCCAATCACAGCAGGCTAACTCGCCCAAAGCCTCGAGTGGCTGGAACTCATTAGAAAAAGCTGACCGTGTTTTGGTGCTTTCAGAGCTTGTTCATCCAGAGACCCAATGTGAGACATTCCTCGGGGCAGAGAGAGGTTAATCAGCAGGGCGAAAACAATGAGCTGAGGTCCTGCAGGTGGGGAGGGAGGGAGGCGGAGGAGGAGGAGAAGGAAGACGATGATAGGTGGTGTCCGAGGGAGTGCGAAGGACGGCGTGGTGGGTCGACTGTGAAATGAGGGGGTGAGTTAGGAAATGCACAAGGACATCCAGGATGCTGCACCTTTCTGTGTATGTAGCAGATTTTTGAAATTCATACAAAGTCACAGCACACCGGCTGTGTTGAGCTGCAGCACCTTTCACGTCTGTCACCTGTGAAAGGTGCTGTGCTATTGTAAGACTACAGTATTCTGCCTGGGACTCAGATCCTTCTGTTCACTTTCACTTCACCCACTGCTTTGCAGAGTTGTTATCATGCAACGGCGTGCATCTGTTCAGAGCGCCGGGCTCCTTAAGTTTACCGATGGCACGAAGGAGAAAAAGTCAGCCATCGTTACAGGCAGCATACAATAGACTATAAAATGAAGCATGTGGGGGGGGGGGGGGGGGGGGGGGATGAAGCATGAGTGGAAAAAAAGCAAAGTTCAAGAACTCCTGCAATGTGTTCCAAAGATCTTACTTCCACTTTTGTCATATTACAGTCACAAGTCTGAAAGTATTTTATTTTGATCTTATGTGCTATACAAAGACAAAATGTGGCATAGTCATAAAATTGAAGCAAAAATATAGTTATGCTTTTCATGATGAATTTGCATCCAGAAGTTTTTCGGGGGGAATGGATCTACCAGCTTTTCACATTTAGTTCAGTCAGGCTGGACAGAAAGATGTAAATATATATAATTTAAAAAAAAACAGGGCATGCCACAGACTTTTAATTCTATTTAAGTCTTAACTCTTGAATATATTTGGACTAAACCTCTTTATTGTAGCAACAACTGGATATTCAGGCTCATTGTCCAGCAGGGAGGTGAAGCTCCATCCCACTTCAGGCTTTTGTGACTCTAACATGTTTTCTTTGCCCTCCATAACGTTTGCCAAAACCTCCCTATTTCTTAGGAAATTATGCTGCCATCACCATGTTTTAAAGTGGGCATGGGCTGCACAGAGTGATGTGCAGTTAATTTCCTCCTTATGCAATGTTTTTCATGTTGACCAAAAATGTACATTGTTTCTCTTATCTGACAAGAGCATTTTTTTCATATGTTGCTTCTTTCCCAAAAAGTTTCTCTATGCCACTCACTTAAAGGCAAGATTTATAGAGTTCATGACTAATAGTTGTAAAATTAGGATATTTTTACTTGTTTATTTACATAACAAACACTTACAGCACAGAATATGCAGCATGGGGAAAGAAAACTGGTGGAAACACACGGGGAAGCAAAACAAAAAGCAACGGACATGGCAACTGGTGGCAACTGGAGGAATCCAGCCATGAACAATGACAAACCAGGAGCTTAAACAGTAAGTAAACCCCAAATCAACCATTTTTTTGCAAATACACAGTAGAAATTGGGCCTTAAGGATACTATCTTTATGTTACTGTGCAAATCTTGACATCTTCATGTAAACTTGTTTGATTCTGCAATATGTGGCTTAAAACTGTCTTAGTGCTGACATATATGGGTTGAAGCGTGGCTACTGCAGTTAAATTTTCCTATTGTTTAAAAAAGTTACAGTGTGGATGATGTTTACCTCACAGCCCTCACAGGTATAAAAACCACCTCCCTCAGACACACGGTGCCATATCGAGCCATGAGTGGGAACAGCAAGCACTGAGAGCATTGATGGATAGCGTTTAGCATTTGTTGCTGCTGTGAATGTTAGCAATGATGCTAACATCACTTTACCAGTCATAAAACACGCTCCTTTTGTCCTCTACTGCTGGCTTTGAGTCAGCGCCTTGAGGTAGTGTCTCAAATGAGAAGGATCAGGCCTGCTGGGCTCCACAAAGCCTCCCTCAACCTAATGAACGGGGGGAATAATCCTCCACCTCTAAACATCGATCCACGCCGGAACCACCAGTGTCGCCCTGGTCCCGCTCCATGTTTCAATACGTCCAATTAAGCTAGCTGGCCCTGACCACACCCCTACCGCTCATCCCCACACTGGGCCCTGCTCCTCAGGGTCTCGTGGCACCGCCCACTTTGGGGGAATTTTTCGAAAGGAGTCTGTGGGCGGGGCTATGCTTTTACATCAGGATTAATTACACTTTAAATAATGGTGGGAAAAGTGGTAAATGGCATTGAAACAGGTAACGTGAAGCAGCTGGGGCTGGGACTAATAGAGCTGAACTGAGACACCCAGAAACTACCTAATCAAAGAAAAAATAATAATAATAATAACCAATGTACAAAGAGCAGAACACAAAAAACTAAGAAACTAAACACAAAAGCATGAACTAATATGGCAAAAAAAAAAAAATGAATGCTGTAAACATAAACACAAAAGCCAACCAAAAACATCTGGAGATTGTGACAGTATGCTCTGTTTTTAGGCCGTCTGTTCTCCATTCAATACTCATAGGAGGTTCCATCTTTGAAAGATGGATGCAGTTATAAAATATGAGAGCGAATAGCTTTCACAGTTGGATGCGTGCATTACGGCCCATTCTGACCACTAATGGCTGAGGCCCAGTGTCGGTTGACGGCCAGTCCAGCTGTAAAACTCACTGTGGTTGGCCTTTTATGAGGCGCCTCTGGCCCCCGGCCATGCCAGGCTCACCACACCGCCCCAGCACAGCCACTTATTATACGCAGCAAAATTACCAGCAAACACAGTTATGAAAAAGAATGATTCAATCGAGACTGCACAGACCAATCCACACGGAGCTGCGTGTTTTCATGGCTTCTGGGTGGATCGTTTATTTTCAGGAGATAATGTCAGCTGAGGAAATAACCAATGTATCAAATACCAACACGTTTCACTCACACTCTTCCCTCAAGGATCTTAGAAACATATTAATATTACCCGCCTGCCTGTCCACGGTCCTCTGCATTCACCTGCCGCTGAGCACATTCATTAGCTCATATCTGGACATGTTTTCTTGTTAACATGCAAAAGTCTTAGTCATTAGTGCCTCAGTTATCAGCCTGAGCCATATGCTGTGTAGGTGGCAGCAAACAGGCCAGACAGATCCTCTGGCAGCTCTCTCCACACCCCCCCCCCCCCCCCCCCCCGACATCTTCCTCTTAGTTTGACAGGTTTAGTCATGTCCTATGTTTGATAACGCTCTGTCGGTGCTGTTCGGTTTCTGTGTTGGCATCCACCGTTACATAGATGGTAAATAAATAAAATACAAAAAAACACTGTAGAGAAGAACTGATTTCCAGATACCGTTATGTAAAAGCAGAGATGGGAATTATCGATTTCCGTTCATTCTGATTTCTATAAATAAAAACCACAACATACGTTCATGCATTCTTGATAAATAGAAAACTGAACTTTAAGATAAAATAATAGTAAAACAAAAAAACTGTAATTTTCATAAATGTTACAGCGCTGCTGTTAAATCCTCCGTAATATTGAGAAGCCGCATCTATGAATAATATCCAGCTAATAACAATTGCAGCATATAACATTTGTTTCCCACCATTTCTCAAGATATTCCAAATATTTAATATTATACCTGAAAGGAAAAACTTCCAATTTTCTGTTAGGTGTTTTATAAAAAATATGTATTCATTAATTTATGCTCAACTCACCTTTCTTTTGTGAATAATGATTAATTATTGGCCTACTCCACATATTCTGAATGTTCACAGATATTAATGCCCTAATATAATAATAATATATTATACAAGGGCATTAATATAGCAGTATAATATATAGTAGCTGTGTTGCACCGCAGTTCTCTCCATCAGTATTAACAGTTTTGTTCCATGTCCTTGCTGCTGATGTTGTTGCTGTCTGTGGTTTTGTTTTGTTTTTTAGCTTTATCTCTTTGCCGGGGTTCGTGTTGGTCTTTCCCTGGTTTCCCGTGGCGACCAAAAGAGGATCTTTCTGTAGCAGCTGGTTGTCAGGTTCTGCCATTTTTGTCCATACGTTTCATTTGTGTCTCTGGCATTTTTCCTCTTTCTCTTACTGTGTCCTTGTTATTCCTCTTCCCCTCCTTGTCTGTCATGTTTGGCATCAGTCAGTAACTAATACTTTGAGTGCTGTAAAGAAAATCATCAAGGATTGGGAGGATTTAAAGTTGGTAAAGCAAATATGTTAGGAACGCTAAAGCAGCCAGAGCATCATTCTGCTCACCTTGCACCTGGACATAACAAAGGATATACAGTATATATATATATATATATATATATATATATATATATATATATATATATATATATATATATATATATACGTTTACCTCACTGAGGTAAAATCATTTTTCTTCTGGAGCGTTTCTTCTCGCCTGAACCTTTCTAAAAAAAATCTGAAGAAGGTTAATCAGACTTGGATTGCCACATTAGGGCAAACAACACTGGGCTGGCATAAACTGTAATTATCCTTAAATGGTGAGACTGGAAAATCCATCAAAAGTCTAAGTTGTAAAACTTAAAAAAAAAAAGAGCTGCCAGTGTCACGCCAACAGGTTGACGAGTTCACAGACTCGTGTCGGAGTCGTTCCCAAACAGTGACTAAGCTTTCAGGTCTCTGGTGAAAACGATCAACGCTAAACTCTCATTCAAAACACATTTGCATGTGGATAAAGTGAGAGCTTGACGGGCCCGCTGTTTGTTGCTTCTTGTGGAACAGTCAGCCATGTTCTCGGAGCTTACATGTTTTGGCCAGACTGGAAATGAGACATCCAAATGAGCCCTCAGAGGCCATTTCTCCCAGGCTGTATTTACAGCACGTTGTGGCGGAGGAGCTTCGTCCAGAAGGCAGCTTCTGTCACCCGTCCTAATGTTCTCTGCTTCGCAGCTCCACTCATAAATCCTTCACTTCAACAAGATAGCATTTTGCAGCCACTAAATCTGTGTACAGTGGCGGTTCAACCTGTTGAGCAGCGTTCTGGAGTCTAAATGACAACCCAGCCCCGTGATTTCCCAAGGTTACCTCATTAGGTTGGATATTTATTGGCTTGGCCGTGTCTGTGTTTTGATTTCATAAAATCTAAATGGGGCCTAGCTAACATGGGAATCGTTCATTAATAACAGAGCAATTCCTTAAAGGTATGCGTGAAATGAAAAACAGATGGAGCTTATAAAGTCAAGCACTTATGCTGAGAACAATTTTCCCTTTAATTTGTCAAAATTTGGCTCTAAAGCTGATGAAAAGCCAAATCTTTGCTGGGACTTTCCAAAGTGTAAGTGCAGATGCTGCTCAATATCTTCTTTTTTTTACCATCTCCTGGTCTCTAGGGGGCAGCAGCCGGCTCTCACACCAGTAATGGAGAAGCAGCATCAAACTTCACCTGCAGGGGCTCCATGGACTCAGCTGCAGCCAGCCTTCAGATAAAGAGGACAGGCTGCTCGTGCAGGCTGCTTGGGCTCCGGCCAGCCTCGCACGCTGTGAGAAGGTCCTGCGGCCTGCCTCACATTTCACCAGCGCTACATTTGTTCGAGCTCCTCTCCACTTCCCTTACCATCTGTGGTCTTAATGAAGCCATCACGACGCTGTCATTCATTCATCGCCGGCTACGCCTCGCAGTGCGATTGCCGACGTTTTGGCCGACCGGGAAGCGGCAAAGCCTTGAGCTGAAACATCAAGTTCCACTGCTGCAGTGAGAATCCCCCCCCCCCCTTCCTCCCCCCCACCCGACACGTCTCTCGTTTCTACCTGCAATGATACAAGCTTAAAGAGCGAAGGCGAGGCTTGGCTTCTGCTCTTTCTGTGAATAAAAGCACATTAGCAGAATGAGTAATGGCTGATCACAGCATGGCATGGAAAGTCTTGGAGCAGGCTGAGATGGTAGTTGTGAAGAACAAAAGGGAAAGTCTTGCTGTTGGAGGCGGAGGAGTCATGGCAACGGCCGACCGCTGGGAGGCTGCAGAACGACAGAAGGGATTCTGGTTCTTGTTCACATGGAGTCGCACATGGCTGCAACGGAACCAAAGGCCGCACAGATCCGCACGGATCCACGCCCTCTTGTTTGTTAACTATCAATGTCTTTTGTTTAGCAGGCAGTGTGGTACCCACGCTTGGAAAGGGTGACGCACAAAAGATCTCTGCACGCTGCAATGTAGTCACCGAGGAGAGAGGAGCTAATCCCAAATAGCTCGAATAAAATGTCAAGAGCTGAAGAACTGCTTCCCGCTGCAAGAAGAGCTGCTGTTATGTTTTCCCTGTAGTTTCAGAGTTTTAAAAGATCAGAAATAGTCAATGTCAGTAAGTCAGATATGATTATAACAGTGAGTGAAATCAGAAAAAGAATTAAAAACATCACTGATTACCAAAGTTTTTCATGAGAACAATTTGAGATTTGAGAGTTTGGAGCAGAACTTTGGATGACAATGGAGAGTTGAAGGATTTAATGACATGAAAAAACAAAACTTACAACTCAACACAGGGAGAGGAGGATGTGGGGTGTGGACAGAGAAACAGGCAGTAAGATGAGGAAGTACTGAACAGGGTAACAGGCAGAGAATAGAAAAATCCAGCGAGGAACAACGAACAACAGCGTGATTATGTGCTGAGGGTGGTGTGGAGAATGACAGAGGATGTTGTGCGTTAATCAGGAGATGATATAGAGAGACTGAGCCCCAAGGGAAGCATTCAGATCTGAATTAAACAGGACAAATAATACCCTAAGGTTATAATTTAGATTACAGAACAAATGAACTAAACACGACAGCATGAGCTAATATGGCAAGGCTAAAGTGAACATAAATAAACAAGAAGGAAATATTGAAAACATAAAGACAAAATAAAACCAAAACATAAATATCTGGAGATATTTTTAAAGGAAACTTTCAATAATGTTGCTTTACAAAATAAAAGATCAAGGAAACTAGTCCATCCATCCATGTCAAGTTAAACCATTAAAATGCAAATGAACATTAAAATGGGGCTTCATGTTGCTGGTGGAGAACTTTGAAACCTTGGCAGATACGAAATAAAAAAAAATTCACGAGATTGTTAAGTGATCTGGCCAGAAATGAGTCTCTTGTATTTATCTAAATGAAACTAGTGTCACCGAACCAGCCAGTCACAGCAGCCACTTAGCACCAGTCCTGCCCCCCTACCACCACACACCTCCGTTCTGTTACTACCTCCATCTGGATGAATTCAGGCCGTAGCCGTTCATATCCGGCCCAAGCCGGCTGCAGTTTGGTAAGACGCAGCATTGCTGCATTGAAGCAGCTGGAGACATCTTCCTATTTTTACAGGTTAAAATTTCTTGAACTCATGATCCAAGCATGACACCGAGACATTTATTTGACAACGGTGCATGTCTGAAAAGCAGGACGCCGAAAAACTGGTCAAAGAACCAAAGAAAAGTTTGGGGAAAATAAGTTAATTCACCAACATGTGGCCGTTTAACTCCACCATGACCCTGAATTCAAGTGATGAAAAAAAATAAGACTTCCCCAGATTTAAATACACGATACATCAAACCATGATGTGTTGCTTTTTCCACCAGAGCTTGTGGGGGAAAAAATGCTTTTTTTTTTTTTTTCGAGTGTCAAATTGGGATGAATAAGCAATCCCAGGAGCCAGGGGTTGTTCTGGGCTGTAGGGAGTGTGGCCACATTGATGCTGGCCAGCACGCTCCTTTTATAGAGGGGAGAGGTGGTGCCAGGCCAAGAAGAAGCAGCCAAAGCTAGCAGGCCATCTCAGCGGCCGCTAAGCCTGGACAGACACCCACAACCACAGAGCTTGGAGCAAAACCTCATGCGCCGTCCCTTTCATTTAACCAATCATTCTGTCAGTTCTTCAGCTGCAGCCTTCGCCCTCTTTAAACATCTGTCTCTGTCAGACTCGGCCCCCAACCTTTGGCTGTATATTTGTCTGCCTCTCCGCTTCATGCTTTTTTACTTTTGGTTCCACGGCTTGCAAATTGGCTTGAACTTTTCACAATTACCAGGAGAACATACATGTGCAGTAAAAGATTAAAAGAGGGAAATACGCCACGGGTGGGTGAAACGGGGGGGGGGGGGGGGCATTTATGGCAATCCAACATTCAGGGTGCAGATGGACAGTGTCTGATGCAGGGTAATGGCAATGCCACTCAAAGAAGCATTTCTTTTTGCTTTTTAGTGGTATGCCAAATAAAAAAAAGCAATAATGCTCATTTAATTCCCCTTTTCAAGCTGCAAAAGCATTAATGCATCTGAGGGGAGACAGGCAGAAATTATTATCTTGTCATACAGTCACTTGCAAAAGCATTTGCATCCCTTGACCTTTTCCACATTTATTCTATTCTATTTATGTTTTATTAGGAATTTATAAAGACGTGGAAGAAGATGGTCTGGTTATTTCAGAGCCAAATTGAACTTTTCATTTTTCCTGCAAAATGGTGTTTGTGAACGAAAACTAACACCGCAGATCCCTTTGAACCCACCACACACGAAGCAAATTGTGGTGGTGGCAGCATCATCATGTTGAAATGTAGAGAAAGAGAAGCAGGTTAATAGGAAGAGGGATGGAGCTAAATGCAAACAGTCCTGGAATAAAACTTATTAGTAGTCAAAAATGACTGGAGAGTGGGATAGAAAGTCACCTTCCAGCAGGACAACCCTAGAATAATTTAGAATAAATTCAAAAAAAAGTAAAAAAACAAAGCAACTGGACTTGTTTTTCGTAGTTGAAGACGTTTCGCTTCCTCTCCCGGAAGCTTTCTCAATTCAAAAAAATAATTTTTTGAACTTTTTTTTTGGAATGACCATGACCTGGATGACTGAGAATCTTCACCAGCAATTAAGAATAAAGCATATTTCTGTGTTAAACTGGACCAGTTATAGTCCAGAACCTGCGAGAGAGCTTAAAACTTGATGTTTTTTAAATAGCTGAAACTCCATCATAGAGTGGAGGACATCTGAGAACAAGATGAATGGACAGACATTTCTGTCTCTAAGTGTGAAAAGTATACCTAAAATACTGCAAGCAGCAACAAACACTGACAAAATATCACGTCAGGAGTACAAATGCAGATCATATTATTAATATCTCTATTTGTGAAAAACGGATGAAAGACAAGTATAATTTTCTTACCACTTCACAATCGTATGCAAATTTCTTTTGGTCTATTGCATAACATGAAATTGACTGAAGCTTGTGGTCATAAACTGACATATTCTAAAATAAGTTCCTGTTTCATCCAGCTACATTCCCTTTTTAGAAACAACAAAGCTCCGATTCAGATAGCAAAACACTACGTTTTTATTTTCCTCCCCTCGCTCCGCCATCCTTTTAACTGCCACGAGTGAAACAAAGCCAGGAGAAATTGGCTTTACCGGCCTTTCCACTTGGACAGAAACTCATGCCTGCTTTTCTGCAGACTGCTGAAAGAGTAAAAGGAATAGCTGGAGCTACAGTGAGAAGTATTGTTCCCGCGGTTACCAGTTAATTGGTTGAAAAGAGCTGCTGTAGCATGTCTGAACGGTTGTGCCTCAGATGAGGTCCCTGAACCTGTCAGCGGAGGGTTTGAAAAGGTTTTTATTACTGACATACCAAAGTCATTATCTCCTTTAAGAGAAGGATCCTAAAGCAGAGATGATTGGGATCTCTAAATGATAACATCAGCTGATGGAGGTTTAATAGCCACCTGGAAACATAAAGAGGGGGAAAAAAACACATTAATGGGCATCGATAGGATAAATATCAGCTTCATGAAGTTAGTCTACCAACAGCATCCTCTCAGGCTGTGGACAGGTCTTTGGTTTTAACTCTAGTTCTAACAAAACATGTATTCATAGCAGAAATTTGCAGTACAGTCCTGTCAGTTTGCACGCATGTATACTAAATGAATAAGCCGTTGTTTTAAACCTGTAATCACACGTTGGTAGCTTTACGCATAAATGCTGCACTACGCTAAAACAGCAGCACGGGCGCCGCTGCAGGCCAAAGCCTCAATGTTGTGCAAAGGAGACAAATAATCAAAAATGTTGATGTGCTGAACCAAAGAGCGCAATGATATGTTCCACAACAAAAACAGCCAATGAAATGCTTCAGATTTAACTTTTTTATCTCACCTTCTCAGTCTTGAATGACTTAGCCTCGTTCACGCCTGTAAATCCGGATACTGGCTGGTTGCACAAACCATACGTCATTGCTACATCGCTCCCTCGACCCACAAAGCCGGCTCGCCCCGGTAAAGGTCAGCCGCTGCGTGCCTGTGACCGCCTCATTTGGTGAGTCAGGGGCGAAACAGCGACGGGCCGACTTCCACCTCCCTCGCTGCACTGCTCCTTTCACACAACACAAGGAGACGACCAAAGGCGCCTTAATCCTGCCTCCAAGTGTTTTCTCTTCTCTTCTCCTGACAGAGAAGCTGTTAAAAGGAGGCGCTGTCTTACCTTAAGTCAGTGTGTTCAGGTTATTTGGAAGTCTTCTTCCATCTGTGCCACCAATATATCTGGACAGGGAGTGTCTTAGAAAAGATGTGCTTTCATAGCTGACATCTAAACACACATATGAGTATAGGCTGTCCTTCTGTACACCTCCGCACGAGAAGGGCTCGGTATTTGTTCAGATACTGATGAAATATGAATAAACCTACCTGAGAGCGTCTGCCTCCCTGACTGTCCCTACATCCCTGAGCCCAGCTCCTCCTGACGACACCAACCTGAAATATTTTCATCAGAGCTTCACTCCTGCTTTACAAAGCCGTTATCAGACCGCCTTTGATATCACTGCAGACATCCTACTTACCGTGATTTTCAAAGCGAGTGTGCCATGAATTTCTCCATCCAGTCATAAATAATTTTAGCTCCCTTTATCATATTTATTTAAACCTGTTTTTACTGCAAGTGAATGAGACGAAATCCTTTTTTTAACTTTGGCCTTTGAACAAACGCAGGAAGTACCAAAGGTTTCTGCAACAACACGGATGTGTTTTACTCTGCAGCTTCGGTTTTTGGGACATCCACGCACGTTGTTTTTAAACTCGCTTTTTAATTACATTTTTAATCAGAGAGGTCCAGATGAAGATATTCTATCGATCCAATCAGCAGGCTGATTGCTACAAAAGAGCTGTGCATGTTGTTGAGATCATTGTCTTCTTGTGTCACCGATAGTTACCTTCAAAATAAAAAATGTGCTGCCAGCATCACTTTGGATTAGAATTGCCTCTCTTGCAGGAAGCAGTTGCTGAGAATATTGTAGCTAAAGGCAGAAATGTTCTGGATCATCAAAAATGTCAAGAACAAAGCTCCAGTTGGAGTCAACAACGCTTGAGGACGTCCGGGAGGAGTCCGGCAAGCTTCAGGACCAATGGTGGGCACAACATTGTTGTGTTGCCACCAGTGCAGAGCTTGCTTAACATTACCAGCATGTGCTGTTGAGATAAAAGGAAAGTAAATTGAATTTCAGTTCTCAGGTTTTAGGTATCCTGACAAAATAATGATCCAATCTTGACCAGATTTTTAAAAAAATAAATAAATGTAAAAGCCAGACAGCTTCCAAAAACGTTTACCCTCCTTCCCTTGGTTACATTTTCAGCCAAAGTGTCACAAAACTCCAATTTAAACCCACAGAATGACCTTCATCTTGACTTCTGAGACGCAAACAGGCACTGGATAACTTTTAGGATCTTTAATCAGCTTAGGAGAGCTCCTGTTTCATTCACTCGTTCAACAAATAGTTTGTAGGTTTGTGCAATTACTCTGATCATGATTTATGTCTTAATTTCTGTAGTTTTGCTCATCAATAGTAATTAGACATTGGCTTCTATTAGATGTGATCTTTCTTTGCTATCTTTAATGATCTGTTGGATTTTTTTATCTAAATTTTAAATAAAACATAACTTTTAGAGTTCAGTTATTTACCTCTCGAATAAAAAAATTAACAATTCCTCTTCAGATAAAATTAATTGCATTCATCAGCAATGATTAACATGATTTTTATCTAATAACTAAAGATTGGTTGAGTTGGACAATGAATTAAAAGTGGCTGATGGGTCATTGCATAATAAACAAAAGGTAATGCCATGCAAAACAAAAACTACAAACATGTATTCACATTTAGCATGAAATATATATATTACTTCCAATATTTATATTTTTCCTGTTTTACTATAAAATCCCCCCTGATTTCCATCTTTACCGGAGCCTCAGCACAGTTTGACGGCTCTGGGTGCAGGACGTAATCCTTATAGACCCAGGGCAGATTTGTTCTATCTCCAGATGTGAATAATGCCAAAAAGGATTCCTGATCACGTTGCAGAGCCCCACTGACCTCTGAGGTGATGAGGACAAAGGAGGGGAATGAGCCACCGGGGGCCTGAGCAGCACCAAAATGTCCATGGAGTGGCACAGCGAGAGAGAACAGATCTTCTCCATCGCACACCTCCCTCCTTCGGCTCACAGTCTCTCCCCTTGATGCTTTCTCATGCACACGCACGGAGGCCAGTCATCCCGTTTACCACACCCACTGAGGGGGCTGTGGGCCAGCTGTCGTTTCTCTGTGGAGCGCCTTCATGCAGTCATCATCACAGCACTGCAGCGTTTTAAACAGAAAGCCCAGGTACAGTAAGTGAGTGCACAGAAAGTGATCTAAAAAATGACTAAATAAACACAATTTGTTTTTTCAACTCACACGTTTGATCCTGCACAGTTCTCCTGAAGTCCCACCACAGCGTTTAATTAAATTAGGTTGAGGTCTGGACTTTGACTAGGCCGTTTCAGCAGTTTGATCCGCTGTTTTCCTCCACTCTGTTGCAGCTTTGTTGCTGTGTTTCTGATAATTTCCTTGTTAATCACTCAAAGTGGGTCAAGCTTCAGCTGTCAGACAGATTTGACTCTAGAGCTTTGGAGTAAAATGGATTTCACCTCACTCGCCTCTACCTTGGTCCAATCTTTCCAGGGGACATTGTCTGAGGTACGTTCAGATGCACTTTCTTTGAAATATATATATATATATATATATATATATATATATATATATATATATATATATATATATATATATATATATATATATAAAGGCATTCTCCCTCCACAATACTTTTTACATATTAGCAACATTTTAGCTGCTAACAGAGACCTGTAGAAGAGGAGATGGAGCTCTTGTTTTTCTTTATTTTTTGTACCATTGTACAATCTGACCATGGGCTACATTTGCTGGGACATTGACTGTGGTCTTAAATGTGAATAATCTCCCTTTCTGTCAATGATGGTCTTCAGATAGATTGAAAGTGACCTTATAACCTCTACGAAAATGATGGGTAGCAACCATTGCTTCCTTAAGGTCATTGCTGTTGTCTTTCCATTTTGGCATTGTGTTAATATAAACAAGCTTGAACCAGAGCAGTAAACTGGCCTTTGCAGAGCAGCTCACGCTAACGATTAGCTAATCAAAGCATTGGATTTGCAGCACCTGGCTACTTTTGTCCCTCTTAAATCATATAAAAGCCGCCAGCTGTGTGCATTTATTTTTCCCCTGACTGTATGATTAATTTCATGTTTGCCATAATTTTTATTTTATTTTATTGTATTTATTTATTTGGCTTTTGCATTATTTATAAGAAAAATAGTAGAGTATAAGCGCTAAACCTTGCAGAATATACATTAAAATAACCAAAATTGATAAAGGATTTCTTGATGAATCATCCATCCAAGCCTGCATAGAAAAGATCAGTGATATACCATCAATACAAGTCTAGTGGATGTATTTTATTTAAAAAAATAGTTTCTCTCTTTGAAAACAGTAACTTATGTTGTTTGAAATTCATGGGCCGAGCAACACTGCAGTACCTGTGCAGATAAATTACAGATTTTCTTTTAAAGAGGACAACATTAATCTCAGATCTTTGCAGTCTTGTTTATATCAGCAAACCACATATTGGGGTCAAGAAGTTCCTCTGGCCTGCTTCTTTGAAATATATTCACCTCTGCAGCTTCTGCTGCTGTAAAGCAAAAGGTATGGGAATTTATTTTATTTCACAGGGAAGTAGAATACTACTTTTTGACCTCCAAGAGATTTCTCTGTGGCTTAAGTGGGGCTAATGATATATATATGATTCACTGGAAAAAAATAATAATGCTAAGCTTCGTTATTTATTTTAAAGAGAATTTCCTCTCGTTTCAGTGAGCTTTGATGGCCTCTGCCTGCCTTGGGCTCAGGGAAAGAAAAGCCACCAGAAGAAGTAGGACCGAGAACCGTGCAGATAAAATTGAATTAATAAAAACTGAGATGAGGCTAAGTAACAAGCATTAGGTCTGCCTCCTATGTCTGGCATCTCCTGGGAACTCTTGCAGAGCAACAGATGGTAAACTCTGAGTGACTCAGCCCTGTGTCCTTCATGCGCGGTCCTCTACTGGCACCTACCGGTCAAACGCTGCAACTGCACGCTCCGATCTGCACTGAAACACGAGTAGGAGCAAATTATTGCATAACAAAATCTTCAGCTGCCATAGTGTATGCCAAGCAATGTCAGAATGCTGTTACACCTCCAAACATGTCTGGAAAAGCGTTTTTTTCTTGTTTCACTTTAGCTCAATAACTCAACTTGGACCATCTGCTGTGAGTGGTGACAATGATGATGAGAAATCTGCACGCTCTGCGGCTCTAATGATAAACACATGTGAGTCTTCCCGGTATCTGGCCCAATTAAACACAGTAGACGCTGAATAATCTTCCCTGGAAGTAAAGAAGAGCGACAGCAGCCCTCCTGATAAAACGCCGGAATGAAAAATGGCCTGGACTGTGAGGAGGTGAGAATAGAGAGACTGGGAACTAAAAATGTATAACAAATGAAGCAGGCAGGGGGCTCCTGAGTGCCAGACCAGCTCAATCAATCAAAGCTCTAACAAGACAACGAGCGGCAGCTTGTTGTTACCGAGAGAAAGAAATTCGTTGATGGGAGCAGCGCTGCACACAAGCCGAGAGAAAAAACAGATATAAAGGGACGAACACATGGACAGTTTCTCTGTGGCCTGCGGCTTTTGCCGGCTTGTGAAGTTCAGCTCTCCTGTAACAGGATTCTGTTTTATTCTAACCTCCTTGGTCTGTTTCACTTTCTTCACTGCTGGCAGCCACCTCTCTGCTCTAAAGTCAAACATTTTAGGAACTGCCTCTTCTGAATAGAAGAAGTAAATTTATCCAAATACTACGATTAGAGTCGGTGATGCCCTAACTGTTTGATCTTCTACTTGATCCAACTGTTTAGCTGCAAATCAAACTTTTACAAGCCTACCGGTGTCAAAAGCAGAGCTGCATGATATGTTGAACTGAAAACATCATTGCAAAGTCACTGTGTGCAACACTGCAGTGCCAAAAGACTGCTTAAAGGCAACGTTTGGTAGGGTATTATATTTTAAGCGGCATGCAAGCAGATTCTGCATCCCATTGATATATTTTACTCTTGGAAAAGCTTAAGATGCTCTGAATGCCCACGAGAGGCATTCAGGGCACATTATGATGAAGGAAAAGTGAAGAGTCAAGAAACTGCAGGATCACAGCAGTCAGTTTTGCCATCACAATATTCAGCAGTGGATTGTTTTCCTGATGTCTTGCAGATCAAGGCAAAACAAATCTGAATGTGTGCAGGAAGCTTTTTATGAGAAAATATACCCACGCGATGTTAGGACATATGCCTGGCACACCAAGCAGCTCAGGCTGCAGCTTAGCTCGACGTGTGGAGCTCATAGGAGCTATTGCAGCACAGTCAGACTCTCACTCTTTGTCTTGTCTTTCAAGTGAGCCTCTCTGTTTCCCGGTCAGCTGAAGAGAGAGTCACCTCCTCCAAATCTAAGACCATGGATCTCAACCGGGAAAGGTGGATTGCTCCCTCTGGTTTAAGGACACGTCTCCGCTTTAAGCTCAGAACTTCGCTTCATGCATGCTCAGTATGAGGGATTGCTGCAAAACCATTAACAATGCAGACGACTGTCCACTGTGGCTCTACGCTCTTTCACTCTTGTATAATATGATTGAACTTGATTTTGTAAAGTGCCTTGAGATGACATGTTTCATGATTTGGCGCTATATAAATAAAATTGAATTGAATTGAATTCAGGAGGAGTGAATGCTGCTTGGAGAGACTTGATGCAACCTGCTGGGTTTCCTTAGAGAGGAAACTTTCTGACCAACCTGGAGGATTTGATGGAATCTGACTTTGTAAAGTGACTTGAAATGACGTGTATTGTGAATTGGTGCTATATAAATAAAATTAAATTGAATTGAGCTACAGTATGTTGGTGTCTTGATCCTGTTTGATGAGGATTTCTGCACTGGTCTATTGTAGTGAAGAAGAAGCTGAGCTAGAAAGAGACGGTCTCAATTTACTGCTCAATCTACATTCCAACCCACATCCATCCATCCATCCATCCATCCATTTTCCAAACCGCTTAATCCCTCATGGGGTCGCGGGGGTTGCTGGTGCCTATCTCCAGCGTTCACTGGGCGAGAGGCGGGGTCCAACCCACATCCATTTTGATTATATGATCCATGACTGAAACATAACTGCTGGAAATTAATTGCTGAAATAAGCCTTTCTGTAGGGCAGTTGGGTTCTGCCTTGGAGAGAAGGTGAGGAGCTCTGTCATCCAGGTGTGAAGCTGCAGCTTCTCTGGGTAGATAGACGTCAGCTGAGGTGGTTCAGACAGGCAGCATGCATTTTGGACGATTCTTTGGAGTTAGGGTCCGCCCCACTGGAACGTGACCCCGTGGTGGACCAGAACTCCAAGAGGGGCCATTTCTCCTTGTCTGAAAACACCTCAGAATATCTTACCTGAGGAAGCTGGAGAGCTACAGGCGGAGAGAAGGAGGTACGGATAAAAGTCAGAAACTCTTTGTTCTCCACAAGTTCTACATATGCGGTTTAGCAGCTTGAACAGATTAAACAGATTCATTTGAAACTGATACTCAAATAGTTTCCTTCTAATTGCATCATAAATCGTTAGCCAGCTGTGACACAAGAGGGCTTGTGCTGTCATCAGTTATCTGTTTCATTTGGGAACTCAGGATCTGAAGACAGAAAATGAACAAAATTAGTGCAGCAGCACTTTGTGTGATAAGGTTTGTCTTTCTACGGGTTATGTTGAATCCAGAGGATTCCTGGTTATTAACACAAAGAATGTGAGTGCATTAGCTCGCTTTCCGCCACGGGGAGGTGACAACACCTTCATTAAGCAAATATCTACAAAGAATCTAACCAGGATATTTGGGATAATTATCTTTCTTCATGTTCTACAACTTCTCTGTACCCCAGTATACCTCCTACTCCTGGTAAAACACCTTCACCTCTGATCCCCCTGACCCCTGTAGGCGCCTTGTTCTCTGTTCTTCTGCATTTCTTTTGCTCTTATCCTCCTCCGTTTTCCCCACACAGATGACCTCATAGTGCAGCAGTGGCCCCCACCTGCCACTGGCACTACACAGACAGGGCTCAGGGGCCCCATGTGGGTGGCTGGTATGCCAATAGCACACATTGTGCTCAGGCTGCGCTATGAGAGTCCAGAGAGTCACAATGAGCTGTCAGAGGGAGTTCTGGGCTGAAAGAGAGCCACGGGGAACGGATGTCTCGTTTACGTTGTCTTAAGATGTTCCTTGGGATGGGATGCAACAGAGAGGAGGAAAGATGTTGATGATCCTTTAATTTTCTCATCCTTTCACAGCGGTGTTCAGAACAATGTGCTTAAACATTGTTAAGTAAATGCCTAGAAGAAAAAAATTTCTTCTAGGCATGGATGTGCCTAAATTTTCTTCAATTGAATAAAAACAAAACTGAAGTAATAATATTTGGACCAATAGAGGAGAGATCAAAGGTTAGCACACAGCTTCAGTCGCTTCAGCTAAAAACCACTGATCAGGCCTGAAACCTGGCTGTAGTGATGGACTCAGACCTGAACCTCCAAAAGCACCTAAAGACAGTTACAAGGTCGGCTTTCTATCACCTGAAGAACATTTCCAGGATTAAAGGCCTAATGTCTCAGAATGATCTGGAAAAACGAATCCATGTGTTTATCTTTAGTAGAACTGATCACTGCAACGGTGTTTTCACAGGTCTGCCTAAAAAGTGGATCAGACAGCTGAAGCTGATCCAGAACGCTGCTGCCCGCGTCTTCACTAAGACTAAGAACGTAGAGAACATGGACCCGGTTCTGAAGTCCTCACTAAGACTAAGAACGTAGAGAACATGGACCCGGTTCTGAAGTCCTCACTAAGACTAAGAACGTAGAGAACATGGACCCGGTTCTGAAGTCCTCACTAAGACTAAGAACGTAGAGAACATGGACCCGGTTCTGAAGTCCTCACTAAGACTAAGAACGTAGAGAACATGGACCCGATTCTGAAGTCCTCACTAAGACTAAGAACGTAGAGAACATGGACCCGATTCTGAAGTCCTCACTAAGACTAAGAACGTAGAGAACATGGACCCGGTTCTAAAGTCCTTCCACTGGCTCCCTGGATCTCAGAGAATAGACTTTAAAATCCTTCTGTTAGTCTATAAATCCCTGAATTAGCACCTAAATACATCACAGACTTGTTATCGGTGTATCAACCCTCCAGACCACTCAGGTCTTCTGGCTCCAGCCTGCTCTGCAGAACCAGAACCAGAACCAGACATGGAGAAGCAGCATTTAGTTCCTATGCTCCACTTATCTGGAACAAACTTCCAGAAAACTGAAAAAGTGCGGAAAACCTGAGTTCTTTTAAATCAAGATTAAAAACACATTTGTTTAGGACTGTTTTTGACTGTTCTAGTTAAACTGTTCTACTGAAACAGCATTAGTTCAACTTTTTAAGTCCAACTGTTTATTGATGTTCTATTTTGTTTTCCTACTTGCTTATATTCTGTTTTATTTTCCCTTTATTTTAATCATGTAAAGCACTTTGCATTGTCTCTGTACTCAATTGTGCTATACAAATAAATTTGCCTTGCCTTGCCTTAAACACTCTACTTAAACATGATACTCTTGCTTTTTCCGGGTGTGGTTAAGACAGTTTTGAAGCTTGAAGTTCCATCATGACTGTCCACTGAAGGTTTTTTTCTTTTTTTCAAAACTGGTGTATTTAGGTTGTTTTTTTGTTTTTTTAAACTGGGGGCAGAGTTTGCATGTCCTCTTTGATAGGTTTATTTTAGTCTGCCAACCTTTAAAGAGAAAGACCAAACAGACACAATATAAGTTTCACAAGCTTTTTGCAAAAAGGGGAGCGAGCTAACAGGACACCGAGGTGTCTCTGCTCAACTCTGAACGTACTTCCCCTCACAGGCCTTTTTATTTCATGCAAGCAGGATGCGGTTACATTGTAACAAGGCATCGCATTTGAGATGAGAGACAATCAACTCCCTATCTGGGCTTCCTTTCCACTGTCTTCTAATCATAATCAATCAAACCGGTTCAGATTAGCACATGATACTCCTTTGTGGATGCAGCAGTCATGAGTTACTTCCTCCCCCCAAGGGTCAAATGTGCACATTTTATCTCCACACAAACATGTCCACAAGCAGAGAGCAACAAGACTATAAGTATATAAAATGGTAAAGGATTAATAAATCCAACGCTCTCCATGTGTGTAGGTTCTGTACTTGTTATGACCCAAAACAAAGAACCAATTTGCGAACAGACCAGGAGTGTGAGGCTGGTTTGGAGGCAGGAACCACGGGTAGCAAGAACGGGAGCCACTGAAACGGAATAAGAACAGGATGGTGGCTAAAGCTACGTCAAAGGGAGAAACAGACTCAATACTTAAAGCCACTAACCTCTTCAGAAATCGAACTTCGCTGTGGCTCTGAGACACTTGAGTCTGGGGAGAAACCGGTTGGTTGCGCTGCATCCTGGGAATCCGTGAGAGAGGACTGGCTTGAACGCACTTTCGCTGGCTGGTGACGAAACAGTGTAAGAAGGACTGAGTCTGGGTCCAGGAGACAGGCTAAGATCATACAGGAGTAGGCAGAGATCAGCAGGAATATTCAGGGGTTAGGCAAAGCTCGAGAGAGAAGAGGAGGAAACATAGTCGTGATCCAGAAAACAGGAGCACAGGAGGTCAACAGGGGGTGAGGCTGAAAGGAAATCCAGAGGACATGATCTATATCAAGAAATCAGGCAAGAGAAAACCCCAGACATCTTGACTTACAATAATCTGGCACGGTGAGTTTATAAAGCGTTTGAAACAGCTGAAAGGGATGATGAGCTTGACTGCAGTGGTGAGGCGAGGAAGGTGCCATGAAACACAGAGCAGGGACATGAGGTGGGATGCAGACAATTCAATTCAATTCAATTTTATTTATATAGCGCCAATTCATGAAACATGTCATCTCGAGGCACTTTACAAAGTCAAATTCAATCATATTATACAGATTGGTCAAAAATTTCCTATATAAGGGAACCAGTTGATTGCTTCAAAGTCCCCACAAGCAGCATTCACTCCTGGAGAAGCGTAGAGCTACAGGGAGAGTCGTCTGCATTGTCCATGGCTTTGCAGCAATCCCTCATACTGAGCAAGCATGAAGCGACAGTGGAAAGAAAAAACACCCATTAGCTGGAAGGAAAAACCTCCAGCAGAACCAGAACCAGGCTCAGGATGAACGGTCATCTGCCTCGACCCACTGCGGGTTACAAAAGACAGAGCAGAGACACAACAACAGAGACAAACAAGCACAGAAGCAAACATTGATCCAGTAATCTGTTCTACATTAGATGGTAATAGTCGGTGATCTGTCTTCCCTGGATGATGTCTCAGATAACAGAACGTCAGACCAGGTGTACCTACTATGAAGAAAAAAGAGAGAGAACAAAAAGTTAAAAGCTGAAATGACAACAGTCATTTCAATGCAATGCAAAACTGGAGAACAGTAGAAATCAGTAGAGTGAGAAAAACAGACCCTGATGTCCTCCAGTAGCCTAAGCCTATAGCAGCATAACTATAGAGATAGCTCAGGGTAACATGAGCCACTCTAACTAGAAGCTTCAGACTCCAGTTAATGGCAGTCCTGGAGATTATACAACACAGAAGAATTTAGCTTTAGGTTTCACATCTTGACAAGGAGTGCCAACAGTTGTGGAGAGTATTGTGCAGTATATTTTCAAAAGGGGCCAACAGTACATACTTGTGGAACTCCACATTTACTCCTCAAAATACTCATTCATGTGGACTGAAAAACTAGGTTATAATTTTTCAAAGTTTGACAGGAGGATGCTGTGGAAATGTCAGAACTTTCCAGTAAAACTTTCCACATTGGGGTTGTCAGATTGTCAGATGTGATCAGGTTCATTCTTGTGTCAGCTAATGGTGGACAGATGATGTTACCGTGTCCAAAATCAAATGCCTTGAGGAGAACAGTTATTTATCGTGCCATCAGTTATTGGAATAATTGCCCACTGAATATACGTGAACTGAATTGTAAAGTATCTTTTAATTTTTACTGGAGAATGCACCATTTAAATTTGTGAGTAGTGAATTAACATATTTACTGTATGAAAGTGAGAATTAATGTAATAGATATGAATGTAATAACTTATTCGGAATGATTTCTGATGACATCTATGATGATGTCTACAATGTTTAATTGTTAAGTGATTTTTGTTTTGTCTTGTGGACCCCAGGAAGCCTAGCTCGTCCCACTTTTGGTGACAGCTAATGGGGATCTTTTTAACAATAAACAACTGGGGTGATGTTGGAGCACTGCTGCCCTCTCCTGTGAGTACGTTTAAAATGGCTGATTTTAGAAGAGCAAAGAACAGGATTCCCCCCAGGTTGGAAAGTCAAGGGCGGTGTACTAGAAAAGCTCCTGCCTTGTACATCATCGTGTGGACCTTCCTTTGACTTCATTCATTTTCTATTGCTTTCTGTGCCCTAACCCTGAAGCTAAGGTCACAGATACATACCTAACCCTAAACCTGACCCTAACAGAAACCCAATTCACACCATAGCCCTAAACCTGAGCATTAGCCCAATTGGCATTGTGAGGACCTTGGAAAATGTCCTCACAGTGCCAATTATCCACACAACGTTGGTCTACTGTCGTCCGCACAATGATAAACGCACACACACACACAGACACATTCCTCAGTTTCCTCCTGGCTCAGCTTTTATAGGGACAGCAGTGTGAAACCGACAAAGCCTTTATCCCTCCTGCAGTTGTCCCACACCTCCGGCTTTGTCTTCTCACAAAGGGCTGCAGAAGATTTTGCTTTAAGGTTGCTGGTGGGGCTATGAAGCCATGCAGATGCCAGCAGAAGTTTATGGAAAAGCTGGTCTTGGATCAGTGCTTCTCTGAGAATGTAAGCTTTCCAGATTGATTTTTTTACACAGTTTTTCCTTTTTTCTTTTCCCTTTTGTTCTCTGTCTACATCACCCATAACACTTCTTTTATTCACTTCTAGAAGACAATTTATCAATAAACCTCCTGTTGGTTCTTTTGGTTACCTGAAAGCTCCCATTTCTTTCACTCTGTTTATGTGCTGCTACTCATGTTTTAGCCTCAGGGTCAACCATATTTCTTTCTCAGACAATTTCAACCAAGTGGAAACTTTCTTGCTTGCATTCAGGTCGCCTCCCAAGGCTTTGGTGTTATAACTCAAAGGAAGCTCTGCAGAGGGCCTTGCTTTGCTGCATCACCTTCATTAACCACCGCGCTGGAAGCTTCTCTGTCATCCCCGGGTCGATGACTCGCCTCTCCACTCCGGCTTAGCTTCCCCAAGTTTATTTTTCCACTTATCTGTTGTGAGGACAGAGGAGAGGGAGAGAACCGGGAGGCGTTCAGAGCCTGGGATGTTTTTTTTTAATCTGTTATTCTTCTGTATTGGCACGGGCGTCTCCAGTGTGGGGATTAAGAATCCAGACAGAGTGATGGAGCTCGGCGCTGACCTCCAGGGCGGATGAGGACTGCAGGGGGAGATGGGAGGAACAAAATAAATCATCTCGGTGGAATGAAATAGAGAAAGACCGAAATACAAAGGGGATTGTATTTGTGCGTGTGTGTGTGTGTGTGTGTGTGTGTGTGTGTGTGTGTGTGTGTGTGTGTGTGTGTGTGTGTGTGTGTGTGTGTGTGTGTGTGTGTGTGTGGCGAACAGAGAGCAGCAAACAAGTCAACGCACTGGAAGTGTCTGTGGTTTTGAAATCCTAAATCCTGAAACCTGACCTAATAAATCTGAAGTTCACCATCCACAGCTGCTGAGCTGATGACCAGCTGAGAGCTGGCTTGTACACACACCGCTGTGCGCTCGCATTTCATTGCCACACTGATGAAGAAACAGGTTAACATCAAGGGGATGAGCAAGTTTGGAAGCGTGCACATTTAGGTCACCGACATGAAACATCTTTCCATCAGCAGGGCACTGTGCCTTTACTCATCATACAAAGTTGTGCTTGTTTTTTGCTGCCAGTTTTTGTTTGTTCCCACAGGTGAACACCTGTTATCTCAGGTTCACCTGGGATCAACTGTAGCATCCGCAAACTCCCTGAAATATTGTTTAAATGTTGCAACAGTCTCTGAAGCTGAGGTCATTTCCCAAGTTACAGACAGAAAGCTGTTTAAAAAACAGCTTTCATCAAACAGTTCCACTCTCAAAAAAACAGTTCAATGGACGTCATGTGACTCGACTCTGAACATGTCGCTGAATTTATGGAAAATAATAAGTTCTGAATAGGTGTAAGGTCCAGTCAACACAATAGACTCCTCGTAACTGCTCTGCCTAGCTAGACAAATAACTTAAAGTATTGTTGCATCAAACCTCTTATTTTAGGGATTAAAGCCTAACAGGAAAACAAGTAGTAGATTTGATTAAAGAAAAATAACTGCAGGGTGTCATTTTTAGCATTCCTTTATTGTTCTTCAAAATGTTACAAAGTATGCTACAAATAAAAGCAAAAAATAAAAACATCAAAAAGGAAAGTTCATCTGATTATTTTCTTACTTTTGCAGAGCTCAGCAGGGTGTCTGAGTTCACATAGAATTGGGGAGTGGTGGGACTGTAAAGCTGTAAAAGACAAAATCCTGATATTTTCATGGAAATTAAAGTCTTCCCAAGACTCCAGTGTGCATTACCTGAAATATTTGTTCATTGCACCTGTGAAACAAACCAGGTTTGACCGTGACTCAATAGGTGTCAATGCAGCAAGAGCAAAGGCTTCATGCACACTAACTCTTTCAGGTCTGACAAGCGGAGTTTGCCTCGTCAAGCGTCCAGCATCCATCATCCTTCCATCCCACAACACTTTTCTTATAAAGGCGCCACACCCATGGATTCTCCTGCCCTTCAGCTGATCTTCAACCCTCCTCCACCCCATCTCCTCGTTCACGCTCTCAAGCTTCACTTGACTACTCCTCCCTTACGGCCTCCGCCACCAGTGTCTGGACCCTGGGGGGAAGACTTCACTAATCCTAATCCTAAACGAACATCAACACCTGTGGCAGACATCCTCCGCCTCTGCATCACTCGGTGTGTGGAGACGCCGTGTCATAGACATTTGCAGCTTTCATGTCTTCTGCTGGGTCCGAGTCCAAAGAATCTTTCTAATTTATGTCAATAAATCTTTCTAATTGCCTCTTTTTTTGTGTGAGTCTCTCCAGATTGAACTATTCTGTCATAATTATATGTACCATAGTTTTCGGACCATAAAGCGCACCAACAATTTTTGAGAAAATTTAAGTTTAAGTGCACCTTATAGTCTGAAAAATATGGTGTGTGTGTGTGTGTGTGTAAGTATGTATGTATGTATGTATGCATGCATGCATGTGTTACGGCCCCTGGCCTCTGGAGGCTGTGCAGGAAGGCCTGACAATCTTAAGAATGCTAAGTGTAAATTAAGTTACTAAATGTTCAAACAGGTCAGTTTAAAGCAACTCAAACCAACCCAAAAGAGAAAAAAAACACACACACACATGCAAAGGGAACACCGAGTTTCCCAAACACAAGCTTCTAGCTTGTACAAAGTCAATCTAAACACAGTTTCAAAGTACTTAACCAAACTAGCAACCACAAATAATTCAAATGGCCCAAAACAATTGAACACACCAACAGTGGTGGAACAGCTTAAGAAAACTGCTTCCTACTAGCTGTCCCCCCACTGAAGGAATGAGTTCAGGGGTCCTTTATACTGGTGCAGGTGGGTCTCATCAGCGGTCTGATCAGCGTGGCAGTCCTCTGCTGGTCCAATGAGGTCGCAGCTCCTCTGCAGCCTCCCGGCAGCCAATCAGGAAGGTGTTCTGTCACGGCTTAATCTGCATAATAAATAAGCCTGCACAGCCTCCAGAGGCCAGGGGCCGTAACAGTATGTATGTATGTATATATATATATATATATATATATATATATATATATATGTGTGTATATGTATATATATATAGTCTTTGCATGTACGCATATCAGTAAGTATTTATATATATATATATATATATATATATATATATATATATATATATATATATATATATATATATATATATATATTAGGGCTGTCAATCGATTAAAAAAATTAATCTAGTTAATTACATACTCTGTAATTAATTAATCTAAATTAATCGCATATAATTTTTGCTGTGAAAGTATTTAAAATATTTAAATTCAAATGTTTCAATGAATAATCAGCATTAGATACATTAAAGTGCTGTTTTCAACAGCAGTCAAACTGAACTAAACAGATGCCAATGTCAAACTGAACTCACGTCAACAGGAAACGTCAACTGAAATGATAATAAAAAAGATAACCTGAATTTAACAGACGTCAACATATTCCATATTCCAATCTACTTTTTAGGCTAATTATACATAATTTAGACCTAGTGCTATTTTAACAAACAAGCATTTTATTAGTTGTTATCTCTTATCTGATGTATTTCTGATGTTTGGCACTTTGTTTTACCTCGTGTTAAAGTGCTCTTTAAATAATAATGACATTCATGATGATTATGATCAGAATAAACTTTTGCATCACCTCCCAGAAGCTGGAAAGAAAAGAGACAAAAACATTTTTCACAGCTCACTTTAGCTAATACTTTAGCCTAAATATTTTAGGCTAAAATATTATACTTTTTATTTGTTTTTCTTCAAGCCCTCGGTGATGTTTAGTAATTTCTGCCAAAGGCTGCAGCATTTTGATTTAATTCATCTGAATGCAGTATTTGCAAGCCATACTCTGATTGGATGGGGAAAAAAAACTGTCTGTGATTGGCTTTAACAGCCGAGCGAGTGCACAGCTGGTGTTGAGTGTGAAACGAGCAGGTGTGCGCGAGCAAAGTAGCGCGCGAGCAGAGATGGAACTCACCGCCAGGACAGCGGGTTGAGAAGAGTTTTTCCGACCGTGCCAGACCGGTTTTGAGCGTTGAGAGTTGTTACACTGCGCGCTTGGATTGGTTCCTGCGCGCTCAAACAGAAGGCACGAATATCGCTACATAGTTTCACAGAGTTGAGCGGCAGCGCTGTCTTCTTCTCTGTCTTCATGCGCCTCCCCTGTGACTCTTTGGCGCCCCCCCAGGGGAGGCGCGCCTCACCTATTGAAAACCCCTATACGACATTGATTAATCTGCGTTATTTTTTTTAATCCGTTATTTTTTTTTTTATTAATTAATCGAAATTAACGCGTTATTTTGACAGCCCTAATATATATATATATATATATATATATATATATATATATATATATATATATAAATACTTACTGATATGTGTACATGCAAAGTCTCGTACATACTGCCCCTGTTCCTACCTTTATATCGTAAAATACTTTTTTCTGTAATTGATTGTAGTCTCCTTTTCTGCTTTTTTGCCTGTTTTTCACAAAATCCAAGTGCTGCAATCCAAAATCAAATTCTTTGTTTGTACCCACAAACTTAACAATCTTAATAAAGCCCTTAATAATCAAGCTCCATCATATATCAGAGCTCTGATTACCCCGAATGTTCCTAACAGAGCACTTCGCTCTCAGACTGCAGGTCTGCTGGTGGTTCCTAGAGTCTCTAAAAGTAGAATGGGAGGCAGATCCTTTAGCTATCAGGCTCCTCTCCTGTGGAACCAACTCCCAGTTTTGGTCCGTGAGGCAGACACCCCGTCTACTTTTAAGACTAATCTTAAAACTTTCCTTTCTGACAAAGCTTCTAGTCAGAGTGGCTCATGTTACCCTGAGCTACCTCTATAGTTATGCTGCTATAGGCTTAAGGCCCATTCATACCTCACGTAAAAGACGGATACGGATACGTGTGGAGTGTTTCATACGTTCTAACCGTCGATTTCGTCCGTATTTTAACACGAAAATTGGGAGCTTACGATTACGGACGAAACGGATCAATACGGATCAATACTACCGGAAGAGGTGGGGGCGCTATTGAGTTTGTAGTACAAAATGTCAACAAAATCACGAAGAAGGTTATAATTCTGGGCTTTAAAAAATGGCGGGATTCGAGGAACGACTTGCGGAGCTTGTCCGTAACTACCCACACATATGATGTGTCGTGTCCGGGGCACAGGGACAAACAAAAACTTTACTTACGGAGCAAATACAACAAAATCACGTCTTGGACCGTCTCCATGTTTTACGAATTATTGGCATCCAGCACTGCCACCTAGAGGAAATATTGGTTATTGCGCACCTCAACGGACGGAGGTATGAAGGAGTCAACGGATAGAACGTACGGACAGAAATACGGACGTGTAGGCCAAACGTAGGGTATGAATGGGCCTTTAGGCTACTGGAGGACATCAGGGTCCATGTCTCTCACTATGCTGAGTTCTCCTGCTGTTCTCCAATTTTGGATTATTAGCTGTTATTTTAACTTTTAGCTTTATGTTGCATTGGTTTTCTCCAAACTTAGTGCTGTCCATCATGGTATCAGGTGACCAAATAACGTTGTTCCTGAAGTCTTGTGGTGCATTCTGATATGGCTTTTCACTCCTTGTGCCGCCATTCCTTCTTAGAGAAAAGACGCTTTCTCCATCAACCTGAACCACCCATAATTGTTCAGTTTTATTCAATTCATTTTTTTATCTTGAAATTTCAAATGTATCATGCTAACTGAGCGCAGAAGAGTGTGAGATGAAGCTCTTTATTTTGATTTTTTAAATTTCCTAGGTGTTGCAAATCCAGACCTTTATGGAATATTTGCTTGGACCTTCACTCCTGTGAATTTTGTCAGCTGTCTCAAATGTTTTGCACTTGGTGAACTAGTTTTCAAACTGAACTGCAACCATTCTCAGATTTATGAACAATTATGAAACACGGTAAAAGTTAATGCTACTCGTGTGTGGGCTGTTTTGCTGAAGAAGCCTCCTTTACATTCCTCTTCTCCTCCTCGTTGAAAGCAGTAAATGAAGGGGATTAATTTTTATGATTTCTGTTACCTATCAGCTATATTCTCAAACAGCGAAGACATAAATGGACAGTCTTCCAGTACATGAACCATGACCACAATGAAATGGAATGAAAGGTTTCCTGCTTGGATCACAGATCCTATAAGAAAATCCCAAAATAATAGTTGTGCATCATTCTGGTTTTATAAATCAGCGGCTTCTCTGCAGGGATTGTTCCTTTCTCTTTACTTAGCTTTTATGAATACTCTTAGTAATACTCTTTAGTAATCCCAGGTTTTCATTTAGAAATTCTGTAAAGTACTTACACATCTTTTAGATAGAGGAACAGACCAATTACCTTAACTTTCATGCTTTTGGACTCTGGGAGGAAGCCAAAGTACCCAGAAAGAACCAACAACATGCAAACCCCATGTACAGGACTCCCTGGGATTTGAACCCAAGACCTTTCTTTTAGCAGTTGTGTTAACATCTCCACTACAATACACCTCTTGGTAAAATGACTCCAAATAGATTTTCTGTTAAAATCCTTGCTGGAATGTTTCAAAGTTCTCTTGAACTTAACAATTCAAAACAATTAAAAAAGCGTTTTACAATCTAATAAGTTTACAAACATTTTTTTATGGGTTGACCATTCCTCTTGGTAAAATTGGTTGGTTTCATTTAATTAAGTTGGTTTTCTTTCCTACATCCAGTTTTAGTAAATGTTTTACTGCCAGGCAACAATATCTGACATTTAAACTTACATTAATTATAGTCTCAATTATAAAAAAAAAAAAAAGACTGCATCATTTTAATTGAATTTGAAGCTTCAGTAAATGCAGGACAAACAAAATGAGCAGTTATTATTATTATTATTATTATTATTATTATTATTATTATTATTATTATTATTATTATTATTGTTGTTGTTGTTGTTATTATCCATTCTCTATACCTGCTTACCTGTGAAAGGTGGGGGATCTGGTACCTATCTCCAGCGGTCTGTGTGTGACAGTCAGGTACACCCTGGACAGGACAAACAGGACAAGCAACCGTACACACACTCCCACTTGAGGGCAATTTAGAGTAACCAATTAAGCTAACAGTCATGTTTTTGGACTATGGGAGGAAGCTGGAGTACCCAGAGAGAACCCAGGCATGCTCAGGGAGAACATGCAAACTCCATGCAGAAAGACCCCCAGGTCAAACCCGGGGATTGAACCCAGGACCTTCTTACTTCAAGGCAACAGCGCCTTCATTTAGGAATGCCTCAACAGTTTTTGATTCACATCTCCCTTCAGTTGAATTTAATTGAATTACCTTCTTGTCTTTTTAAAATAAACAAAAACAAATCTTTCAAAAAGTTGTGCCTGTCGTCGCGTTTCGTGTGTTCCTGTGTGACCTCTGGGTTTCTCCGCCGTCTCATCCTCAGAGTTTCGTTTCCCAGCTCTTCCTTCCCGCTGCTTTATTTATCCAAATTGCTTCCTGACTCAAGGTCATTTCTCCTTGTTCCGCCTCCTCTCCCTCCACGTATTGATGCCGTTCGAAGCCAAGGTTCTTGGCCGTTAAAAGGAAAATCGATATCCCTGAGCGCCTTGGTGCTTGTGCTGTAATATCCTTCCAAGAAGCATCTGCCAAAATATTTATGCTGTATTCACAGGAGATGGTTAGGTAGGGAAAGACATAAGAACAGGGAACGGCACGACCAGGCGGTAGCGCCTGATTTATGCTCCTTGCAGTTCTCATTAAAAGCTGCAAGGCCGGTGCTACCAACTTTTCTGGCTGTTTGAGCCTCAGCTGCAGCTTGCACAGCAGAGGGGTAGCGGTAATATTGATTGAGGTTACAGCAGGGTAAATGACCTCATTTGTAACGGGTCTCTCTTTTTTTCCGAGAGAGTGAGGGCAGTCATGTTTATTTAACACAGACAGAGATTAATGTGAACACTGGATGGAGCGAGCGTGAGCGTGATTAAACGACGCGGCGTCTCCACACACCGAGTGCTGCAGAGGCGGAGGATGTTTGCCACAGGTGTTGATCCTGACAGCCTTCAGCTCAGCCAGATGGGCTGCAGAACAAATCCAGCCTCTGTGTCAGACCCCGGTTGTCTTCTTGCCCTGTCTGCAAGCGAGTGTGACAGCCGAGGGTGTTTGTATGAGGCGCTCTGATGGTTCGACCTCTCGGCTTGATAAACTCCTCTGCACTTCAGCCTGCAGGACAAACAAAAAAGGGAAGAGCGGCGAGGGTCTCTTGGGGGATTCGGGCGGCGTGCGTCTCTTTGTGGCGCTGTCAGGTCACTGTGGGAGGTATCAGAGGCCGGCCGTGAGGGTGGAGCAGGGGCCTCGCTGGTTAGCATGTAAATGAACTGTTTAATGCTTCTGAAAGGTCAGAGAGGTCCAGCTCTGCGATAATTCGCTGTGAGATCATCATTGTTGACGCTTTTGTGCAGGCATGTGTGGGAGGCTGTTCAGAGCGGCAGCTGCACATTTTACTTTAAGAATTATTCTCCTCTTTTAAAGAAATCTGATCCCAGTAATAAGTGACGTTAGTTCACATCAAACCTAACATTTTTGGATAAAAAAAATCAAAAATGCTTCTTTCTCAACAAATGTACTTTTGAAAAACACAATTTAATGTCTGCCGTGGTTGAAGATGTCTTAACAGTAAGACATCTTCAACTTCTGTCTTGGTAATTAAAGACAATTATGGATCTCTGTGATGCATTAGACACGGATGACGTTAAGGTGCTGACTGATAGATTGGAAAAGGAAGTGGGATTGTTCTGGTACATTTCTTACAATGGTTTAGATTTTATTCAGCAGAGCAGAACAATTTCTTTTGTCATTTGGTAATTTTATAGCTATGTGAGTTCAAATCTCCCATGTGGGGTGCATCATGGCTCCATTCTCGGCACACTGACTTTCACACAGTATTTCTGTGACACAACATGAACTCAAGGCAGTCTCTCCATAATAATAGTAATCACCACTCAACTAGACTCAGTGAAGCTAAAGAGCACAAACCGTGCAAGAAACCTGACCTGACCTGAACACTAACATCCAATGTTATTACTCAGCGAGTTTACTACCATCCTCGGGGGAAAAAATACTATTTAAAATAAAAGGTTTTCTGTTAAAACAGGACTGTGGTCCAAAAGGCTTCTGCCAGAGTCTCAGCCAACAATGGATCATATGATCAGTCCCTAAATCACTGATCTGTCACCTTGTTTTCAAAGGAGAATGATTGAGAAAGCATCATATTGGTCCGTAAGGCACTTTATGTTTTTTCACCTAAAAACATTTTAGAGTTACTGGGAACGCATGAACCATGTAGACCCATCAGTTCATCAGTGACCTGAATGAAAAAAGCAGAGGCTACATTTAGTTTCCATGCTCCACAGATCCAGAACAAACTCTCCAAAAACCTCCAGTTATACCACCTGTAAATCCAGACTATAAACATGTTTACTGCAGCTTCCCCATAAAGGTCGAAGATCCCTTCAATGATTAATTTTCATCATGTCTTAAAGTATTTTTTTTATCTTCATAGTCAGTCGTTCTTTTAATGCATTTCTTGTCTTTTATGTTATTTTGCTCAAGTTTTTAAGCATTTTGAATCGCTCTGTGTATGAATGGTGCAGTCTAGATGATCATATCTTGCTTATTGTTCAGGGGAAAACAAAAAATCAGTAAATCCCATCAGTTAAGGACCAAGAAAAGTTCAGAACAGACAGAAGAGAGAAAAGACACAGAGGAAAAACAACAAAAGGAATGATGATGATGATGATGATGATGGCTGGTTTAATGGTCTGGGTGTGCAGCTTGTTTGTTGGGCTGATATCTCTTTTTATTTTATTGATGTGCCCCCTGTGAAGGTAAATGCCATGATGGCCCATGCTGCAGATGTCTGCTTGGTGGACGATTGATCGCTTTGGCATTTGATCCCTCGGCTCGCAGTGAAGGATGGGCTGCTCGAGTCGTGGGAGAGCTCCCACGGCCGGCCTCCGCTCTGCTCCCCGCCTTCTTTCTGTCCCTCATTTATCTGCCTGGCCATAAATCCCTCTCTGTCTCCTCTCTAACACAAGTGCCTTTTAAAAACCGTGGTGACGTGAGGGTTTAAAGGTTTCATCTGTGCTCCTGTGGTGCTAAAAGCCTTATAAACAGCGGACAGAGAGAAAAAATCTGCAGGTTCCTCCTGCTGTCAGACAATAAAAGGGTAGACTAATGTAGCTCAAAGACGTTAAGCTGCAAAATCACCTCTGCAGCTTTCTTTCTGCTCCCCTTGTTTCATTTGAACATGTCACTCTCATAAGAAGCCCCCCTGTTTTCTGGCTGGATAGTTTAAAATCTGGATATCGTTTGAAACAGGGTGTATATGAAAAGACGCCTGAGTGAGCACACAAACCTCCCTGAATGGATGAGGGGAATATGAGAGCTGTAACAGCTTATCTGTGAATTAATTTGTTCAGTGAACATACTATGAATCACATCAGGTCATAAAAGCCAGATGGAGCAGCAGGAGGACTGGCACAAGGTGGCGAAGGCAGATATTTAACTGATCGGCGAAGCTTTCAGTGGTCTGCAGTGCCACCATGTGGAAGTCTTCTCAGATTACATAAATGATCTTTAATATCTGCAAATCAGACACAATTCTTCATCAACCATTAATAAAACATGCGAGGTGATAAATAACACAGAAAATAATAAAGGTGTTTGAGAAAAGATGAAAAGGAAGAAGAGAAAGTTGATAAAACCGATGTTTTTCCTGTTAGAGTCAGAGTGAAGGAATGCAGAGGATGAAGCGGGTCAGGAGCTGCTCTTATCTCTGCCACCTCCTACAACCAGATTTATGGAGACGTTTCTTTGGCGTGCTCCTCCTCCACGTCAGTGTTATAATCCTCAATAATCCCCACGGAGCGGGTGATGGAGGACGTCTGGGACAGGGAGGAGCGGTACCTTTCCCTGGGAGAGGCTCCATGTTCCAGAAAACGGGACGGCTAGAATGTTTCTGCACGTTCCTGCAGCCATGCATCAACTTAAAGGATGGAGCTGGATCTAAAAGAGGATTCACGTCGTAAATTAGGTTTTAAAGACCTGCATGATATCAGATTAGAACAAAGATTTCATCACTTGGTATCAGTCTAAGGGTCGTTAGTACAAAATGCATGAAAGACGGATGGGGGAAAAAATGTTTAAGCAACATTTTTTTCCCATTCCTCATTTATGAGTAAAAAAAAATAGAAAAATATTTTTTTTTCACCTCATTAAATTTCATTGACAGGACAGTAACAGTACATGACTCATCAACGCTCATTAATTTATTTTTTGTTAGATTTGTTTTAGCATATTTCTGTACCTCACAATGGCCCATAGAATTCACTGTTTTGTTTCGCTAGAGTCAGAAAACTGTTAAAAAAAATCCATGCCTCTCTAAGTTTATTTCTCATGGTGAAATGATGTTGCCAGTGTTTATCAGACCTGACTCTTAGTTTAAATTCTCAGCACAACCATTCTTAAGTTTATATAAATTTACTGACTGCATAAGTCTATAATTGTTGCTTAAAGGCTGGACCACTGTAATCCACTGATATCAGGACCCCCTCCTTGTCAAAAAAAAAAAAAAAACACATGTTGATCCAAAGTTCTTACTAACTAATCTAAAATGGGAGGCAGATCTTTCAGTTGATCATCTCACAGTTTTAGTCTGTGCCAGAGACGCCCTGTCTGCTTTTAAAACTAGGCTTAAACATTCCTTTTGTGAAGGTCATGGTTAGACTGTCTTAAATTATCCAGAGCTATCTCTGTAGTTCTGTTGCTATAGGTTCAGGTTGCTGGAGGACATGCAGCCCACCAGTAGCAGATGGTGATACGGGTGGTGGTGGGGCATTAGAGTTCGGAGATTACAAAACAGCAACTGATTCAAAATAATTCTGTCCACGGTCACTTGTCCAATTGATCTGCACATGGATCCAGAAACAAAATAGATGGAAATGTGCCAAAAAAATAAGGTAAGAAAGTTCAAGAAGGAAATAAATAAGGCAAATACATCCATAAGTAAAAGAAAAATGGAAACAAAATGAATAAAAAGTCAAACTAAATGAAAGGAGTAAATAAATTGAGTAAAAATTGGAATGCCAACTGAATTATAAAACCTTTGCTGAATCAAATAAACTGGATATTTTAAATCTAAAAATAAAAGCATAAAATTGTCCATTTCTGCTTTTATTTTTAATTCTGTCATTTTCGGTCTTTGGCCGATAGGTGGTGGTAAGGCGCTGGCGGCCAATGAGCGTTAAAGAAGAAGAGCCGGGTGTAAACATGGGGCAGACAGGAGAGGAAACAACATGCTTTAACATATCTTTCCCGTTTTATGTTGAATTATGACCTAAAGAGGGAGAATCTCGATACGTGAGTTGGATGTTTTCAGGAACATTAAGATTTATTTTGTTTTGCATTTATTGCCGATGTCTTTTTACCAATAATAAGGGGTTGACTGCAGCGTTTAATGGCAGAATTTAGTGTTTTAGTGTCATTTCGAAGTGCAGGACAGGTTAACAGCAGGGCTACAGTTTTTACTAAACTATGAGGAAAAAAAGACGAAACGGAAGAATCAAACAGCTCTAAGAGAGCAAGACGCTTTTAAACATGTAGCGATGTGGAGTCGAAATATCCAAATTATTCACATTTATGGACGCTTTTCAGTTAAAAAAAGCAGCAGACTAGAGACGCCCCATTATATATGCAGTTTACCATTTCACAATAATATTCCAAAAAGTCTTTTTAAATGACTATTCTTAGGTCATGTCACCTGAAGTTTTTAATAATCCTAAAATCAGGAAGCCTGCATGTCTGCAGCAGGGCTGGCCCAAGGTTGAATGGGGCCTTGAGCAGAATTAGATTTGGGGCCCCTCTTCCTGTTAAGCCCATCACCACCACTAGGGGGCGTTTCCGCTTGGTGGAATCAGTGAGAGGGGCCAAGTTTAGCTGGCTGAGCTTAAAGCAATCACTGATAATTGGTTATTAACTGCTGAGATATATTTGTGAACTATTTACAAGATGATGAAACTTATAGTTTCATCATCTTGTAAATATGGTAACACACCAACCAAAGATAATTTGTTCGTTAAGCTCTTAATAAAATCTTTAAAAAAAAAAATGAACATTTTAAACGGTCTTTGTTAAAATTAAAGCATTTATAGGGGGCCCCTAAGCAGTGGCTTGGTTTATTTAGGGCTCAGGTTGGTGGCACTGCTGACTTGCAGTAGGAATCTGAATATATATATATATATATATATATATATATATATATATATATATATATATATATATATATACACACACACATTCACTTCAATGTTGCTGCCACTTTCTACCACTTCAAGGCTCAGATAACACAAAATTCAGAAAGTTTATTAAATTGTAATTTATGGTAAAGCTTGAACTTAATATCTGTATTCATTGAAACAATTTAGCAGAAAAAAATGGGGGGGTCCTTAGACTGTATCTAGACAGGCAAAGGAAGAAGTTGTCTGAAGGGAAGGTGTGGAGTTAGTCTGCAAGAAGGATGGCGCCCCACTAAGACCTGGAGGTCATATTCTTTAATGGATGTTCTGCCTTAGCGGTGACAGGAAATATCTGTTAATTTAGTTGACTGGTTTGATATTTTCTTTCAATGATATTCTCTCCGTTAAAAACAGAACGTTGTGCAATTAAACAAAAAGGGATCCTGTTTTTTTTCTTTTGCAAAGTAAGTATTATAGCTAAATTGTAAAATTAAAATCTAAATAATGAACTTTATTTTTAAAGAGCCGTACGCATTTCTTTCACTGCCCGTCTTTGCAGCTCAGACAAACTTTGGTGGGTCTGGTTACCTCGTGGTGTTTGGGCAGATTTGCTCAGCAAAAGGGCTAAAATCAGACATTCCCGCTGTTGTAATGTTGACTTTAGTGAGTTAAAGGCCACAGCGTTTATAAGGAGAATCCAGGCCAGGGAAGAGAAGCTGATGGGAGAAACCAGGGAAACGACGACTTTCACAACAACCATAATGTTTTAAACATTACGGTTAAAGTCGGAAATTAAGAAAAAATTTATGAACGCTGGATTGTTTTATCAGATAATTTGTGTTTTATTATTAAAAGCATGAACTAACGGACTTCTATATGGTAGACTTAAATAATCTCCTCGCCTTCACTTACACCACACATGTTTTTTAATGAACCAAAAGGGACATTGTGGCCTGGTTCTGTCACTTATAGAAATTAAACAATCAGATTTTTTTTAAATATCTTTCCAGCCATTGTTGCTGACCAGTTCCAGAGGAAAGTTGTTTGTTTAGCCTAAAAATGTATTTAGAGCATCGAGTAATGGAAGATAAAATAAAAAGCAGGCCTGACTTTGATGAGAACAGGCTCTTAAACACTGATCTGTGTGTTTCCGTCAGCTTGCAGGCAGATCTGAGGACAGCTAAGGATGATGTTTCGTCTCCAGCGGCTCCAGTCTGGAGCTCCAGTTCCCCTCGTCTGCCGTCAGATCCACAAACTGGCCTCGCTTCAGAAAGCAACGTCGCTGCCTCCCAGAAAGATGCAGAGCTTGCTGTACCCCTTCAGCGGCCTGGAGGTGCACCTGGACAGGTGCTGAGCTGTGCTTCTGTCATGTTGCGTTCAGCCCAAGCTCTCAGCTGGAGGGTTTTTAATGGGCTGCGGTCACTTTTCAGGTCGGTGGACAGGATGCAGTTTCAGCTCTTTCACCCCTCTGTGGAGGACATGATGGAGGCAGAGAAGCTTTACTGTTCTTCACCGTCTCACAAGATAGACTACCACATCTCTGCGGTGAGGTTGGACCACGCTCCTGCTCTGACGCAGCCAGAGGTCAGCACACGGACAGAAAGGCCGCCCAATGTTTTTACGCTGCATGAACCTTTAACGATTCTTGGAAGATCTTCCAAAAAAAAAGAGTAAAAAACAAAGCAACTGAACTTGTTTTCCGTAGTTTAAGACGTTTCGCTTCCTCTCCAGGAAGCTTTCTCAGTTCAAAAAGTCTGGAGTAACGATGAGTACCAAGCTTTATACTCCTGCCCAACAAAGACCTTGTAATGGCTTAGATAACATGCAAATACAACAGAAACAGGTCCCCCATATGAGGGTGAGAATTGAGGTGATGATTGGCCGGAATTAATCCTATAGCTGTATTATAAGTTTTTGAGAGTTGGAACCTAAGTCCTCCTCCTCTGTTTAAGGTTGGTTTTCCTCTCTTAACGTAGATGGCTTCCTTCACACCCCTTTCAAACCATCTGTCTTCTTTGTCCAAAATGTGAACATTTTGGTCCTCAAAGAGTGTCCTTTGTCCTTAAGGTGTAGGTGGACAGCAGAGTCTTGTCCTGAGGAGGTAGCTCTCCTGTGTTGAGCCATGCATCTGTGGAGAGGTTGTTTGGTTTCTCCAATATAAAGATGAGAACATTTCCCTGTACCTTTTTCAGAATATCAGTCTGTCCCTGATGTTTTTCCTGGAGAGAAGTGGCTTCTTTGCTGCCCTCCTTGAGACCAGGCCTTGCTCCAAGAGTCTCCGCCTCTCAGTGCGTGCAGATGCACTCACACCTGCCTGCTGCCATTCCTGAGCAAGCTCTGGAGGTTTTTCTTCCCACTGTCGCTTCATGCTTGCTCAGTATGAGGGATTGCTGCAAAGCCATCAACAATGCAGACGACTCTCCCTGTGGCTCTACGCTTCCCCAGGAGTGAATGCTGCTTGTCGGGACTTTGAAGCAATCAACTGATTTCCTTATATAGGAAATTTTTGACCAATCTGTATAATCTGATTGAATTTGACTTTGTAAAGTGCCTCGAGATGACATGTTTCATGAATTGGCGCTATAAAAATAAAATTGAATTGAATTGAATTGAAATAAGATGATAGAGATGAGTTGTTCCTATTTTAAGTACAAAAATCTTATTCCGTTGGCAGATCATCTTATTTACCTGCTCAAATCAAGGACAAATACATTGATTTTAAGAACATTTTACTTATTTTTAGTTTCGTTTTGCAGTGCAGGACAGTGGCGCCACAGGACTGGAGTCTTGGGATGAATTCCCCTAATCCAGCCATCATACACAGCTGACTGACAGCTCACAGCCGTCTAACTCTCTGCACCGTCTTCCCTCCCCAGGAGCAGCGGTTTGCCTTTAACCAGGGTGCTGGTCTGTTGCTATGTATAATCAATGCATCGTGTTCAGCGTATAGAAATGACTGACTTTCAGTCCTTCCTATAACTTAGGTTAACATGAAGAAGTATTGGGAGTATTTTTCTTCTTACTCAGCCCTACCTGTGAGGGACTCTGGAGTCCACATTTTGTATAGAAATAATGAAACAGCAGAGTTTTCGGAAGAAAAAAAAACGGGAAGTAAATCCCACTGGAAAAACACTGAGAGCGAGGGACCTGGCGTCTAAACGCTCCCCAGTACTCCTGAAATATCGACCCGGCCTGCAGAAAATCTGCCGTAATATGTCTTTCCTCCCCTGCAGCCTCATGCATTAGTGAGCAGGAGCAGGCGGCTGATGATGAATGTGCAGATTTACCGCCGGTCAGACGGGACAGCGGGCTCTCTCCGGCTTCGTTCCCACCCTGCCTCTCTTGGAGGAAGATGTGCCCACAGATGGCTGCCATCGCCGGCCTCCATCCATCTGTGTGCTGTCACGGAGACGGATGGGAACGAGTCGTGTCCTGCGGGACGAGGCTGGCCGGTTGCTCTCAGAGCCGGCGCTTTAATGAAGGCGTTGCAGTAAAAGATCCATCAGCCGACTGCAGCTCAGGGCTCTGGTCAGATGTTGGGACTGTAGAAAACACAAATGCAGAACACACTGACGGAGATCTACCTGCGTTTGTCTTCCCAGGTGTGTTTCATCGGCAGGAGCAATGTGGGGAAGTCGTCTCTCATCAAAGCTCTGTTTTCCCTCGCTCCAGAGGTAGAAGTCCGGGTCTCCAAAACTCCAGTGAGTACTCCGAATAAACACGATTTTATGGCAGCCGGACTTCACCGCGACACCTTCAGCTTCTCCTCCTTCCTGCACAGACAGGTTGATTCCTACTCCCTGTCAGGTTCTTAGCTCCACTGCTCTCTGAGCTTAAAGGTGGGTCATTTGTTCATGTTCTGTCAGACGTGTTGCGCTCAGATCGGACCCGCTACACAAGTTGCTTTTATTTTTGATGTTGGCAGCTCCCTTTCTATATTTTTATTTATTCTTAAGCAGAGGTGGGTAGAGTAGCCAAAAATTGTACTCAAGTAAGAGTAAAAAAAAAAAAAAATTCAGTAAGAAGGCCGGTCAAGTACTGTATTTTTTGGACTATAAGGCGCACTTAAAATCCTTAAATCTTCTCAGAAATCGATGGTGCGTCTTATGTCTGATTACCGTTGTGCTTACTGACCGATTTTATGTCGTACAATGCGAAAAAATATAAGAAAAGAAAAAATATACAAAGAATAACATAATTACAAAACATCAAATTCAGGCAGAAGAAACACTTTTCTAAATCTTTTTTTTTAAAGTTGAACTTGAATTACAATACTTACAGCAGTTAATGTATTTACAGTATATTAGAACAGTGAAAAGTACTTTCAATGACCTCCAAATGGCTCAATAATCTCAGGGGATAGAAAATAACTTTAAAATAACAAAGCTCGTGTACAAATCAGATGTCTCACTTTAACATAAACTCCAGGTTTTAGTCTCTCTTGTGCATTTTTGGTTAAAACAAGTTTGTTCTTTATTCATGAAGTTACTCGCAGTAGGTAGAGTTGCCAGAACTTTTACTCAAGTAAAAGTAAAAAATACAGTGCAGTAAATTGTACTCAAAAAGTTACTCAAGTAAATGTAACATAGAGAAATCTCAGCTTAGAGTGAACAAGAGTCTTAGGCTACGTTCACACTGCAGCCTGAAGTGACCCAATTCCGATTTTTTTGCCCATATGCGACCTGAATCTGATCTTTTTATGACAGTCTGAACGACACAGATCGGATCTTTTCAAATGCGACCTGTGTCTGAACGGCCAGGTCGCATTCATCCGACCTACACGTCATTGATACACATTATTGATACGGTAACAAGCACCTGTTGCAAGTCAGCACAGCCCCACGGCAACGCGTTTACTCGCTGCTATAGCCCGCCGAAGATGTTTGTCTTTACGTAAGGAGCGCTAAAGAGATCCGTTCAGACGCACATAAAGGTTGCCTTTGTCATTCGAAAATTGTGAATGAAATCCGTATCAGTAAAGCTGCTCACCTCGCTATCCCACCATTCCTGGCTTCGACTCCGCACCCCACGTTTCTCTGTACGGACGTTACTGCCGCACAAAACGCCATTGCCAAAAATTTGGCTCTTTCGTTTCGATCTTCTTAAAAAGCTTGCGGCGGTAATGTGCTGGCTCCGGCTGGAGAAGAACTTAAAGAATGTAAGATACGCTGCAGCATTACGAACCATGTTTACTTCCGCAAACACTGAGCACGCTTGCTATGTGTGACGTCATCGCGTCCTCTACAGCGCATGCGGGACACTTAAGTTGCATGAATGCAGTTCACACAGAGATCACATACAAGTCGCATATATTTGGAAGTGTGAACGGACACGCAAAAAAAATCAGATTTCACAAAAAAATCGGAATAGGGGGTTTTCACTGACGTCACTGGCCAACTTCCGGTCCGCCATATTGGGTGGTACACTTCCTTATCTCTAGTTGTCCTACACGTATTTTCGTATCGAGAATGGATAAGTACGCCAGCACGCTAGAGCGACCAGATAAGGACGTCTATCTGAGGAAATGTTCCGTGATCGACCATATGGACCCCTATGCCCTCCACGGTGCCTTGTTTAGCCGTAATCCAGATGATTGGCCAAATGTAGAGCACAGCGACATCGTGCATTACCTGGTGTTCAGTGAAAACCCTCTGCACACTCTCGAGGAAATGAGAGCTTACAAGGGTCTAGAGGCTCACAACCAGTTCACATCTGGTTGGGTACGAGATGTAGAAGTTATGTACATCAAGGAAATCGCCATCATACGTGGACGGGTGAGTTTTAATAAGATGGTAAAAATGTAAACAATCCGACGCAAATGCGGCGCATGCTTCTGCGGTGGCTGACTGCCGGCGGTGCGCGAAGGCGCTTGGCTGCAGGGCCGCTCGATGCCGCTCGCGGCTTTAATTATTTAATTAGAACAATGACCAGTGCAAAATTAAGTTGTATTTACCGTATTTACGCCGGCAAAAGCCTACCGGCGTAACCCGGAAGTAGCGCGGACGTCACTGTCCATATCGGACGTCTTCGGCTACCTTGTTTGTGGTGTGAGCGCCTATACTTCAGAACAGTTCTGAAGCTACAAGTCCTTAGAGTCTCATGTGCAGTTTACGAATGGATGGGTTCAGGAGCGGCAGATCTTAAAGCCAGCAAACAGTGGGAACACAGCAACTCGTTCAAAGGTAAGCTGTGCTCAGACGGGCTCTGGCACATGCTAACCGTTAGTGCTAACAACCACTCACGCATGTAATGTACTTTTAACTAACTGCTATGTGTTTCAAACGTTTAGAACACACTCTCATTGACATCGGGATACTGTGGAAAGTTATGTTCGGTCGTCTTACAGCCGCGATCCAAGCGAGCCGACGACTCTTTGTTATCTCTAACAGTTGTTCTCCGTGGTTGCGCCTCCAGGCAGGAAAGCGGTGGAAAATTAACCCGTTTCTATGTTTTTCCCATGGCGATCATGTGTTGCGCTGTTACAGCCCACAATACAGCAACGGTTTACATGTTTTACATACTTAACAGTTAATTACCTGTGACAAAGTGAGCACCGCAGACTCTGGCGTATTCCAGCTTAACACCGTCCAAATCGGACCTGGATATCCGTGTCAGCCATAGGTGACGTTGTTGTTCAGAGAGCTGTTTTGTTTTTTCACACTGATTCACTATCACGGCTGGTAGGCGAAAGAAAGAGCGTTAATCTCCTCCTCCACGGGCCGTGCAACCAACCATTAAACACGTTTTCACCATTGTTCACTTCCAATACTGCCTAAGGCGTAATACAATGCGGGTCAACGGTGCGCAACGACTAACACCCAATATGGCGGACGCGCAGAGTAGTCACGTGAGCGTGACGTCAGCTGAAAACCCCCTATTGAGCATCAAGGCCTGCAGTGTGAACGTAGCCTTATTTGGAGAAGTCAAAGCTGTTGTGCTCAGATTGTGTAGAACTGATGGTAAAGATCAGTCAGAAAAACTGGATCTGAACCGATTCCAGAGACTGTGATTGGCTGATTTTTATTTACTTTCCTAGGAAATATGTAAATATATTCCCTAAATATTAAGGGAATCAAAAGTAAGAATCCCACTATTTCTGTTCTTTAAACACATTGACCAAGAGCCTATGGTTGAGAACACTTTGTGTTTAATTAAAACAAACAAATAGGTTTAGAGATGCATGTTTTCATGCATAAATGGAAATAGTTTTATCATTTCTTCATCTGCTTTTGGATTAAAAATTTTCTTCCCTCTTCAACGAAGATGTAGCACATTTTTGTCTCTTGTTGGTGTTAAAGTGTGTTAATAGAAATCAGAATCAGCTGATCGGTGCAACACAAAGAATGCAGCCCCGTTAAGTTTTAACTGAGGGTTCAGCTCACATTTATCCTCTAATAAGATTTATTATTAGAAACAGCAGAGGAATTCAAACAGTCAGTAAATGCTTTTTTCCCTGGTCTCCACCTGGTGGCTGTTGTCTGAAACTTTAAGAACGTGGTGCTGAGCGAAGAGGACGATAAGAACAAGTGAGCAAATAGAGGCCGGATGCAGATCGCTTGTCATCAGTCTTGTTCTCCCTTCAGATCCTTCAAGGATTCTGTTCTCTCGCCTTCAGGGCCACACCAAGAAGATGAACTTCTTCAGAGTGGGCAAAGCTTTCACCCTGGTGGACATGCCGGGTTACGGTCACAGAGCGCCCGGAGACTTCGTCGACATGGTGGAGCCGTATCTTTACACCAGGAAAAAGTAAGTGGCAGCTTTCCGCTTCTTCTCACAGACCGCAGGAGGCGTGTTTTACGGCTGTCTAACGTTTCTGAAAGTCTTAAAACGTGAACAAACCTCTTAGATTCTGGGCCGTTAAGAAAGAAAGACACTAATGTGGATGTTTGGTGATCAAATCAAAACTGACTGCAAGTTAGACACACTGAAGATCTGCAGATTAAATGTATCAAAACAAAGCTTAGAGCTGCCTTTATTATTATCTTTCAATGCCAAATCTGATTATGACAAAAATATGAAATTAAGCAACAAACTGGAAAAGATAATAGAATCCACGGATTGCCCTCTGAGACATCTCAGGTCAGGTTGTGGAAGAACCAGTTCAGGAGGGAAACCCAGATGTCCCGCAGTCCAGCTCCTCCATTCTGGTGTTTCCAGGCCAGAGGGGAAATATTTGTCCCTCCAGCGAGTTCTGGTTCTGCTCCGGGGTCTTTGCCTCATACTCTGAGGGCCTCCAGGACCTACGGAGGCCTCTGGATCAGATGAACCTCCCCAGCTGACTCCTTTTGATGCAGAGAAGCAACAACTTTACTCTGAGCTCCTCCCTGTATCTCCAGGGTTGGTCTTGCAGAGGAATCTCATTCCAGCCTCGTTTCCAGATCCCATGACCACCTGGGCGGGTTTTCGCTCTGCCAAAGCGTCGGTTTTTACAGAAGTTGATTTCTCGTCAACGTAACGTCAAACAGAGCTGAGATTGTTTCCTCTTTGCTTCTGCTCACCGTGCCGTGATGTCTGGATGAAGTGACACATTGGGAACTCTGATTACGTCCTGGATATTTATGGCTTTATCCACCAGGAGGCGCCATGGAGCCTCATACGTTTTGTTGCAGGTCATTGCTGCTGCTCCTGTGATAATTATTTGTTGCTTTGAAGGAGGTGCTTTAAACAATAATCAGTGAAGAGTTTTGCTCTTATTTTACTTCCTGGGACTGATCTAATGATGTCTTGTTTCTTCCAGTCTGGTGAGGACGTTCCTGTTGGTGGATGGCAGCGTTGGTCTCCAGAAGGCTGACCTGATCGCCCTGGAGATGTGTGAGGAGACCAGATCTCCATATGTGGTACAAATCTCACCTCTTTTCATCTTTTGAAGTAAAATGAATTAAATTAGCTTCAAAATAGCTGCAGTTTACTCTGACACAGACGTCATAATGAGACTGAAATCCTTTTCTGACCCACTGTAAGAGAACCGATGCGCTTTGTTTTTAACTTACCAAGGTTTAGAGTCTATAGTCCCATAAAATTCAAGTTAGAAATCCATAGAGCTGCTCTGAAATTGTCAGGGCCCAAAGTGTTCGGTGCTTCCAGTGTATGATGGAAATCATGGGCTTAAACCCATTACTCCCTCCTTTTTAGCTTCGACTCATCCTTCTTCCAGATGCTCAACGTGTCCACAGTGAATTAATGCTGAACGTTCCCACTCAGCTATTTAAAAACATCCAGAACTGCCCCACTGCGACGTAATAACGAAGCACCGGCACTCTGAAGGGACTCGCCGTTCAATTATTCATCCTTTCGGGTTATTAAACTCGGGGAGAGATCAGCGGAGCTAAAGGGAGAGAGCAGTTAGAGGACGCGATGACAGAGAATCTGGACTCCAACAAGTTTTAACATCATTCCTGTAGATTTACTCCTCCACTTTCTTACATACGTCTGGGTGACAGAAGCACAATACACTGAACTGCAGTCAATGTCAGAACCACTAGTGACTGCTTGGATGCTATATTTAGTCAGATAATATACCTCAATCAAGCTCTGCCTATTGATAATATATTATTTTGCAATGACAAATAAAGATGAAAATTATGTCTTGTAGCTGGTGAGTTAGATGGACTCCAACTGCCCTCAAAGCACAAACCTGATGAACGTCTTTAGTGGCTGAGCTGTAATTCACAGAGAGTGGTGGAGACGATATGCAATGATAAAATGTGGATTAATTATAACCGTTAGTGATTAAATCATTTCCTGATGTCGTGCAGCCCTGGTCTGGGTTGTGATGGGACACTTATGAGCCACTTCATTGGAGTCTGTTACTGCCTACACTGCCTCCTAGTGGGGAGTCAGTGCAAGTGTACAAAGACATTTCTTGGATTTAGCGCCTTAAGAATATCTTGCCTCTCCTATAGTATAACACTCTTGCAGGTAAAACAAATTGTTGACATCAATAGACATGTAGGAACTTAGAGAATTTCTAAAGAGCTGGTTTTATTTTATGTTGAAAGGAAATCATGAATCACTGGCTGCGCTTTATTTGAGCCTTTGACGGTTACTGTGGTGAAATGTTCTGGTAAACACTGAGTTGAGGTCCAGTACACGACCCAAAGACCTGCGGGTAGGGCTGTGAAGCTAATATCTAATCCGGACCAGGCCGATGCTTGTCGCTGCACTTATGGGTGCCTCTCAGAACAGGAAGATGCAGGATATATTAGATGTAGGGATGTTAGAGCTGACGCTGCTGCTCAAGCTGAGGATTTGTAAGCAAGTAAAGAAAACTTTATTCGTATAGCAACCTTCAAATATAAAACAACCCCAGAGGGCTTCATAATCAACATTAAACAGATATGTTAAGGAAAAGCATATTTAAAAAGAACTGGCCTTTAAAGGAATCCACAAAGTCGCTGAGCTCAGTGCCTAAGGATGTTTGAGGCTCCCTCTCCTGCTTTCTGAGGAGCCATCAGCGGACCCTGAACACAGAACCTCATGGACCTGCTGGGGGTGTATGGATGCCGCTGACATAACCCAGTCCATCCCCATGAACAACTCTCCCAACTCCCGACCCAGAGACTTGACACGATTATCCAAAGTAAAACCCTAGTCAAATGTTGTCACCTGAAAGAGTTCAAGGATAAACGGAAGAAAACGATAAGTTATCTAAAAACCCAGAAAGAAGCCGCTTCAGTGTGGGAGAGATGCTCACGTGTTATTTCCACTCACAGATTTTACATATCGTCAAGTTAATTGATGACCTGTCTCCTCTTGGTTTAGTACCATAAACATTTGCTTAGGTTTTATGGAAATATTGCTGCTTATAATACGGTTCAATACGGATGGATGGATGGATGGATGGATGGATGGATGGATGGATGGATGGATGGATGGATGGATGGATGGATATGGTTCAACAAGAGAAGGTAAAGAGAAAAGGTAGAAATTACATTAATTAATTTACAGTAAAATATTTGATACTTCACTGTTTTATAGTTTTTACAGATTATTTTAGAAGGTTTGTACATGCATGTAAAGCTTTAAAGCGGCAAACGTTTTGTGGTTCAGATGGTGGCGACGAAGATCGATAAGTGTGGACAGGGAGCTCTGTTGACAAACCTGCTGAGTCTTCAGGATGTGGTTAAACGTCAGACCACGAGCTGCTTCCCCCAGCCCTTTCTGATCAGGTGATTTTACTTTCACTCTTCTCTGTCTCTCACTGTTCAGCTTTGGATAGAATAAAACTACAAGTGATGCACATTGTTTCTGCAAACTTTGAATTTAGAGTCATATTTAGCTTAATAAAGCTCCCTCTGAACACATTTTGAATGTAATCTGCTGCGTGCGCAGATCGGCGATGGGGAAACGGGTCTTGAATGTCCACCAGACAGAATAAGCGTTGTCATCAGGAAGTTGCTGAAGCGTCTTGCAGTCAGTAAAGTTTTGTTACGATACTAAAACTTCAAACTCAATATCGATATTAAATGACGTCCAAGAGGTTTACTACTTCACTGTTGCAGGTACAGGAGCTTTACTGACCTTTTTGTTGCTCTCAAACATCAATGTTGTAGCGTTAGCGTGCAGCTTGTAGCGTTAGCTTAGCATGTGACATCATTCCGCATTTAGTTTTCTCTCATCCACCTGCCTCCAGGGAAAGTTTTTCTGAACAACACTTTTGTGTTTGACTTGTCGATAAAGAGGGTTGCATCTTTCTTTCTGGCTGAACTCGACATGTTAGCAGAGTTTGAACTTCTGACTGCAGACCATTGTAGAGATGAGCGGCTCTGTTGTTGCAGCACTGCGGTAGGAAGAATTTAAACATTTGGGCAAATGTGAACGGGTCGGCTTATGTCGATTTCAACCCAAATGGGTAACTGAGTTTTTTTGGGGGTTTTTTTAAGTATTGATTATATTGAGATATAAATCATTTAAATCCAACAAACTCTCTCTAGTGCTGGCTAGGGTTGTCTAAATAAAGCAGGTAGAGCAGTCCAGGATGTGATGTTTGTACCATTGGCCATAAATTGTGCTTTGTGATATGAATTAACAGCCCTAGGAGACATTTGTATGAAAGTACTTTCACATGTTTTTCAGGTTTTTATGGGGAAAAATAATGAAGCAGGGAAAAGTGTTTGTATTTCCTGACATCTTTAAAAATTCTGATATTTCTACCCTCATTTTAACACATTGAAAGTCACCATGATGTTCCTTTCTCTCCCTCTCTCCGCCCCCTTCTTCCTTTGTTCCTTCCTTTCCTTATTTCCTCATTTTCCTTCATTTCCTCTTTCCCTCCCTCCATTCCTTCCTTCATTCATTTCCTTCCTTCGTTCCCCTCCCTTGCTTTCTGTCCTTGTTCTCTTTCACCCTCCCTCTCTCCCTTCCTCCCTTTCCTTCCCTTCTTTCCATCCTTTCTTTCCTTCCTTTCTTTCTTTCCTTCCTTTCATCCACAGCTCTGTTCATTATTGGGGTATCCACCTACTGAGATGCTTCATTGCTCATGTGACAGGGAGCATCAGGCTGAAGAACACCTCCAAAAGTGGATCAGACACCAGTCGGGTTCACTGAGGAGGAAATGGGACCTGGCAGATGTTTTCTCTGTTTGTTAACTGTACAGATATCGTAAATTGTGACATGTCGGCCACTGCTCTGGTCTTGTTTTCTAAAAGAAATAACGTTTTTTTGGTATTTGATTGATTTTCCCTTCATATTTTACTGTCATGTTTGGCATTTTCTTGAATTAAAATGGATATTCTTCCTATCCTGTCAGCAATAATATTTTTTTTCTTATGGCAAATCTCAAGAATCATCAGGTTACCTGGTGATCAGAATGACTAAATTGTTTATTTACATAGTTTACCATTGTGGTCTACAGCTAACGGGTTCCTGAACACTGCCTCCCCACAGAAAAATGGTTTGTGTAGCATCATGCTGTGGGAATGCTAGATGTTAGAATGGCCTAGTCAAAGTCAAACAACTCATAATTTGTGGCAAGACTTGAAGATAATGTTCACAGACCCTCATCATCCAGTCTGAATCAGCTTGAGCTGTTTATAAATGAGGAACTGGTTAGAGTTCAGTCTCTACATGTGGCATGCCTCCAAAGACTCCAAAGCTTTGACTCGAAGGATTCAAATACAGGTACGCACGAGAGGTCGACCGATGTACCGGCCGATGTTTGCGGTTTTGTCTTGTATTGGTATTGGGTAATACAAGACAAAAAGGCAAATATCGGCCCATAATATCGACAAAACTGCAAATATCGGCCGATATTTGTGTTTTTGTCTTGAATCGGCCGATACACGTGCATGCGTTGGCCGAGCCATTAGCGCATTCAGCCGCCATGCTTTGACGTCACGTCACGCGCACACCTTGCCACCGCCTCCCTGCCAGAGATCGGCTGGTAATGTTGTCAGACTGATTGCCAACTACAACAAGAGTAAGTTTTCAACTTTTACTGTGTTTTTAATATTTCTAAATTATCTGCATTTGCCCTTTGAATGTCTGCCACGGTGAGCGGGCGGGGGCAGCGCTCCGTTTCTCTCTGTGAACGGAGCAGCCGAGCGGGGCGGCGTTTTTACTTTCACTTTCACTCACTGAAACACGCGTGTCAACGTTGGTTTATAAATGGTGGTTGAACCGCTTAAAGTCGGTATAAAACTCATTTCCCACCGTCTAAAATCCCATATCTGGTCTCCAGCTGGCCGCCTGCCGCCGCTGCGTGAGCGCGTTAAGAGTCGTGTATGTGTATGAAAACAATCACTAGTTTAAAGCCTTTAACTTTGCAGAAAATAATGTTCAGCGGTGGTCAGCCTTTTTTCTCCTCCTCTTCCCCACAACAACAAGTTATTTTCTCGCTGTCACGCGTTCTTTAAATGTCGTTTAAGAGTCGCAACGCTATTTGAAGCAAGACGTGTCAGAGCAATAAAGATGCGACAGAGTGGTGGAGATTGGCTACGAGCGCTCTTTCTGCGTGTGCGTGCGCGCGTCTTGCTGTGTGTGTATGTGCGCGCACGTCTTTCTCTATGTACATCTTTGACAGTTTCCTTCAGGCCAGTTATGTATGGTTAAAACATGGTCATTTAGAAAAAATAAGTTTAATATATAAATCAAACAGAAGATGTTCTCAGGAAGGTGATTTGCATTGATGAACTGGTGTAAAAAAAACACCAACATTCAGATTGTTCACATTTCTTTAAATTAGTTGTATTGCTGTTAACAAATGTTATTAGGAAGGTAATTTGCACTAGAAAAGCCTGGTACTGCTACACGAAGTGCACAAACAAAATGGTGTTTATTTTTTATTGTTAGATTTTAAATGTTCTACATTGTTTGCTATCCATTTTTAATCTTTTGGGTTTTTTAAAAAGGAGCTTTGCACAAGTTAGAAGCTTTTTTTATTTTTCTTTCTCATACATGTCGGACATGTAAAATGAGTTTTCCTCCATTTACTGAAGTTGTTTCTACAGCAGGGGTGTCCAAACTTTTCGGTACATGGGCCAAAATTGTCAAGTCAAAGGAACTCAAGGGCCAAAAAAATTAACGCATTAAAACAAAAACAAAAAATCATCTTAATGTTTTACCTACTCTACCAAATATATTAATTTTAAATAAATAAATTTGTCAGATTTTTTTTACAGGAAATGAATGTGTAGATTATTGTATATCCAAAATAAAAAAGGGTTTTGCTCATTTGCTGTATTAATCCAGTTTGTTAATTATTGTTGAATAATTTAATGTCTCTTTAGCAATAATAAACTGTACTATTTTTGGTCTAGCAATATAAGAACAGTATTTGGGTCAGTTGTTCTTTGAAAACACTTGCTGTAATTAGGGCCATACTTTGGACATGCCTGCTCTACAGGCTTCATTAGTCAGTTCAGGAGAGTGATCAGGGTCGTGTTCCCTGTACTGTGTGTAGTCTCCATCATCATTGATGCATCAGCGAGAGAACGCAGCCTAACTTCAATAGTTAGAGCCGTTTTATCTCAGAAGACATGACACCTAAATAAAAGAGCTGTGCAGTCACAGCAGCAGATGCTTTTCCTCTTCTCCCATGCACAACACTGGTGTGATTTCAACGTCTGGCCAGAGGGGGGAAACTTTTGAAAAACTTTGGAGCTATGCTTCTTTTAATTAATGTTATTTTTTGGTTTACATTGACACCTGTGTAACTTTTGTTATGATTGTGTCATTTTTTTTCTCATGTAAATGGAAGAAGAAAAATATATCGACTTCAAGAATCAGCTAAAAAAAAAATCAGCCTTGCGTATCGGGTATCGGTTTGCTTGATGTCAAAATAATCGGCATCGGCCTTAAAAAATCTGTATCGGTCGACCTCTAGTCCATATAACACTTTGCATGTTTTTATCTGTAAATAGATCTCCCTCCTCTGGACTCAAAGATTTAATTTATTGATATCCATTACACAAGGCAAACACAATTTAGTTTTATTGTATAGTTTTATAAAGGAAATTACTAAAAGTTGCTTGTTATTTGCAGAAAAAATATCCTCCTTTTAATTTTCTTATTTTGCTGTATAAGTTTCCACTTGTATTTTTACGTTACTGTTATAAGGAGTTTCCTGGATTGTAAGTCAGGAGACCAAATGCATGTTTTTCTAGATGAAATGGTTGTTTTTTCAAACTCCACCCTCTTGGATCAGAGGTTATGCACATAATCACACTCTGGCTCATTTAAATGAAAGACTTTGGCCGACGTTAAAGACTGAATAAAAAAAAAATCACAGTCAACCTTTTTAATATTTAACCTAAACTCATTGGCACAGTCGCTGTTTTACTTCACTGTTCTGGCATTATAAAAGTAACAAAATTAGACATTACATGCTGCATTTAAATAATGTTCATAAAACCAGTATTAAAATGCTATTTATTGATTGAAAAAAAAAAACAAGTCGTTCAATTGAAAATATAAGGAGAGTCTGCTGTAAAGATGTCATGTAGAACTAAATGTGATCGATCAGAGGCTGATGGCTTCATCTGTTGAATAAAAACTGTATGATCAGGGATTAACAGTGTTATGTGTTTCATAAACTTTATATGATTACATGAAGCCCAGGTAGAATAGGCAACTCATACAACATCAATAAACAAAAGGAGTTAAATAAATCCGGACAGGGAGATACACTTTTTTTATCTCACCTGTCTCACCCTTACTGACAGATCGAGTAGTTTGACTTTTACATCTTTAATCATCCCTAGAGTTTTTCCTTCTTTCATAACACCTACACGTTGGTTCACCACTGTTGGACTTTCAGTATCCTTTCCACTTTGTTCAACCAACAGCTCTCCTGGTCGGACCGTGTTTCTTGTCAGTCAGCTGCAATGACGTTCATCTCTATCTTTAAAACTGAGTCGCAGGAGAATCAAGAGTGAGGATGTTTTTATATATATACACTCCTGATCAAAATCTTAAGACCAGTCAAAAAATTGCAAGAATTTGCATTTTGCACTATTGGATCTTAAGAAGGTTCTAAGTAGAGCTTCACAATGTTAAAAGGACAAATCAGTGCAAGAGACAAGAACATTTGAGCAGGGAATTGTCTGAAAACTGCATTTATACTCAAACATGATTTTTTCAGCTGATCAAAAGTTTCACCAGCTCAGAGCTGGTGAAATTTTTTGGGGTCTACCACTTGACTTTTTTGTTCCATAACCCTCAGGATCATTTAAAAAATGCAAAATGACTGTCTTACTGCGTCCAACCTCAGCAGCGATGGCACGTTGTGAGAGGCCTTGCTTATGCAGCTCAACAATCCTACCACGTTCAAAGTCAGTGAGCTTTTTTGCTTTTGCCATCAGGAGGTCTTGACAGTGTAAAGACTTCACAGAAAATGACATGGAACCCAGATGTTTGCACAGCTTTTGGCTTTTAAAGACTATGGTCTTAAACTTTTGATCAGCTGAAAAAATCATGTTTGAGTGTAAATGCAGTTTTCAGACAATTCCCTGCTCAAATGTTCTTGTCTCTTGCACTGATTTGTCCTTTTAACATTGTGAAGCTCTACTTAGAACCTTCTTAAAATCCAATAGTGCAAAATTCAAATTCTTGCAATTTTTTGACTGGTCTTAAGATTTTGATCAGGAGTGTATATATATATATATATATATATATATAATAAATAGTGTTTTTTTTTTTTTGACCAATCTGTATAATATGATTGAGCTTGACTTTGTAAAGTGCCTTGAGATGAATTGGCGCTATATAAATAAAATTGAATTGAATATGTAGAGAATAATTAATTGATCGTGTTCATCAGAGACAACCAGAGGGAAAACCTGTTTCTGTTGTGGTTGGTTTTAAATACCTCTGTATCGCCGACCTGAAGGTAAAAGTGTGTGTCCAGGATGTGTGGGGTCTGCAGAGATGTTATCTGCCCTTATCCTGACCCTAAACCTGTACATGTCCTGTTTGGATGGACGATCTGCCGCGATCTTCTCAGCAGGCCTATTTGTTTGTTGCAGTTTGGACCTGTCTTGTTGTGCAAGAGATCCAACTTAATTACAAACCAGCAAATAATTACAACAGGAAAGACTAGATGTAGCTGGAGATCAAATGAAACTGGTGGTATTGAAAGGTCATAGAGGCACATTGATGGACCGATTTGGTGTGGAACAGAATCTTCCTCATGTTGCATCTTATAACATTTTCCAGGGACTTGCACAACTGAATTTGAGGAAACATAAAGGCGTGTTTGGTGTGTCACTGTCAGTGGTATGAGGAAGGGGATCTTGAGCGTCCCTTAAAGGGAATCTTATCAGATTTTATGTGACCAATCAGCTTTTATCTTTTTATCTCCATCTAGCTTGTCCTTCATTCAGTTTGCAGTAAACTTTAAGTATCTTCTGCTTTTGTTGTGTAACAAAGCGTGCAAAGGTTTGTGAGTTCGCTTGACCATTATCTTTGGAGATCAGCCCTCAGATAACGATCTGATCTGGTGCACGCACATTTTGCACTGCTAGAGCTCTACAATAAAATAGGGAAAAGAGATGAAGCATTTTGAGATTTTATCCGACCGGCTGGATCGTCTCTCATGTAACCAGTGGACTGTGCACAAAATAAAGGAAAAGTTATGGAGACTTTTCGCCAGAAGACCTTGACCTCCTGTAGAAGATCATCTATATAAAATTATGAGTCAGATTATAAAGCAATGTGAACAGGTTTTATGGTCTCTGTTTGAAATGTGGCAGATTTAAACAGGAATCAATAGATAGTAAAGAGCAATTTCTTTTCTAATGTGTAAAAACAAACATAGAAAACTCTGGATACAATTTATAGAATAACATGTCAAACGTGAAACCCCATAGAATCCACTGTCTGACATAAAATTAACTCTAACGAATGACATATTTAAAAGTAATAAATGTGTTTCTTTTCTGACGATTAACCTATTATAGGTTTAAGATTAACAAATTTCTATTATTATTATTGTTGTTTCAGATTTTCCATTTCAGGGATCACCACAGCGGGTCATGTGTCTCTATCTAACTATATCTTCTGCATCTTCTTTCACACCAACTACCTTCATGTCCTTTTTCACTCCATCTATAAATCTCCTCTCTGGTCTTCCTCTAGGCCTCCTGCCTGGTAGTTCCAGCCTCGGCATCCTTCAACTGATGTGCTCACTACCCCTGCTCTGCACATATCCAAACCATCCCAGTCTGTCCTCTGGCTTCACCTCCAACACATTAAACTTGAGCTGTCCCTCTGATGAACTCGTTCCTGATCCATCCTCACCACTACCAAAGAGAACTTCAACATCTTCGTTTCTGCTACCTCCAATCTCTGGATCCTGGCTCTTCCTCAGCGCCGATGTCTCTAAACCAGACAACGATGCTGGTCTGCCTCTCACCACCGTCTTCTATGCATTTCCTTTCAATCTGTTCACAGAGTTATCTGCAAACATCATAGTCCGTTACAGAATCTGTTTGGTTGCGGACTGAGACCACCTTAAAAAATGGGTCTCGGTCTTGTTGTTTGGTCTGGACCAGGGTTTGCTTGAGTGTATTCACACCTACACAAAAAGGTCCAGACCAAGGGTGGAAATTAACTCTGGTCCGTTTAGAGTGGACCAAACGTGTCAGGTGTAAATTCTCACTAACATCCTTCCCTGCTTCTCTTGACTTCCTCATACAATACCACATCTCTTCTTTCGTCTCGCTACCTTTTCTCTAGATTTACAAAAACACAATGCAGCTCCCTCTTGCCTCTGTACATATCCTTCAACATCCTCAAAGGTAATTCTGTATCTGTAGTACTTTTTAGCAGTCTGAAACCAGACTGACTCACAGATATTCACTTCTGACCTCAGTCAGTCTGACCTCAGTCAGAAGTGAATATCTGTGAGTCAGTCTGTGAGTCAGTCTCCTTCACTACTCTTTCCCATAATTTCATTGTATGATTCATCAACGCTAATCCTCTGTAGCACTGCACATCTCCCTTGTTGTTGAAAAGTGTACACATCTCCTCTATTCCTCAGGTATCTTCACACTCTCTAGAATCTCATTGGACAGCCTAGTCAAATACTCTACTGCTGTCTCTCCTAGACACTTCCATACATCCACAGGTATATCATCAAACCCAACTGCCTTTCCACTTTTCATCCCTTTTAGTCCCTTCCTTACTTCATCCTTGGTCATTTTTGCTACTTCCTGATCCACAATGGTTGTCTCTTCTGGTCTTTGTTCTCTCTCATTTCCCTCATTCATCAACTCTTCAAAGTACTCCTTCCATCTTCCTATCACTGCACCTGTCACTACATTTCCATTTCAATCCTTAATCACCTTAACCTCCTGAACATCTCTTCCTCGCCAACATCAATAAACCCTTCTCTCCTTCCTAACTATCATGCGAGTTACTGTCTTTTACTTTGGCCTTAGCTACCTCTACCTTTACTTTATGCTGCATTACATAGGAACAAGTCATGATGATCTTTATCTTTATTGCTGGTGACTCTCTTCCGTCCTCACAGTGTCCCACTTCTTTGCTGATCTCATTCTCTGAACACACTCCTGTACTTCCTCGTTCCACTTTTAAGTTTCCTTGTCAACTTTCCTGCCAGAACAAACACCACGTACTCTCCTACCTCTGTCTCCCTGATAGCCTTAGTTGTAGTTGTTCAGTCATCTTGAAGCATCTCCTGGCCACCCAGAGCCTTTTTCAACTCCTCCCTGAAAGCCACACAACTTTCTTCCTTTCTCAGTTTCCACCACTTTGTCCTCTTCATCTTCCTCACCAACAGTCCTTCTAAATGCCACCATCCATTGCTCTCTGGCAACACTCTCACCAACCACTACCTTGCAGTCACTGGGTCCATTCAGGTTACATTATCTACGAAAGACGTAATCCACCTGTGTGCTCTTTCCTCTGCTCTTCTAAGTCACCTCGTGTTGCTGCCTCTCTTAGAACAAAGTATTCACTGCAGCCATCTCCATCCGCTTTACAAAGTCTTCCATCATCTTTTCTTCTGCATTCCTGTTCTGGATACCAAACCTGCCCATCTCTTCCTTCTCACCTCTGTTCCCAGCTCCAATGCGTCCACTGATGACATGTTTCATGATTTGGCGCTATATAAATAAAATTGAATTGAATTGATATCTGCCACTCCCTCATCTCTGGTAATATTCTGCATCACTTCTTCTAATTCACTCTAGGATTTCTCCTTCTCCTCTAACTCACTCTACCTGTCGGGTATAACCATGAAGAACAATGAACATCACACCTTCAGTTTATTGCTTCAGACTCATCACCTTATCTGACACCATTTTTATCTCCAGAACATCCCTGACAAACTCCTCCTTCAGGATAACTCCTACACCATTTCTCCTCCCATCCACACCAAGGTAGAAGAGCTTGAACCCCACTCCAAAGCTTGTAGCCTTGCTACCTTTCCCCTTGGTTTCCTGAACACACAGTATGTCCACCATCCTCCTCCACATTATGTCAGCCAACTTTTAAGCCTTTCCTGTCACAGTCCCAACACTCAAAGTCCCTATTATCAGTCCAAGACTCTTGCCTTTCCTCTTCTGTCTCTGTCTACGGACACATCGTCCTTCTCTTCTTCCTCTACTTCTTTGCTGACCAACAGGAGCCGGATTTCCACCGGCACCCTGTTGGTCACCAGTACCAATGGTGGTTGTTGTCAAGCTGTGCCTCGACCGATTTCTATGGAGATCCTGTTCTTGACTCACATGGTAAATGTGGCTAAGATTTTATGCCAGATACCCTTCCTGATGCAACGCTCTGCATTTATCTGGGCTTGGGATGATCGGAAATAGGACACAGCACACTCTGTCCCCTTTGCTGCATTTCAAGATCCACAACTTAAAAAATGCTATTCTGTAGCCTAAAGATATAGAAATAAAAAGATTCATTCTCAGGGTAACTATCTATTCACACAGCTATTTGTCTGAATTTAGCATAATCCCATTTTTGATCACTTTACTAAAACCCACATCGTGATGGTGCCACCACCACTAGGATGGTTGTTTTCAGACTTGTGAGGCGTCTACTACAACAGTACATACCTTAACAAGAGACCAACTGAGTGGATCATCCATCCATCCATCTTCTTCCGCTTATCTGGGGTCAGGTCGTGGGGGCAGCAGCTTCAGTAGGGAGGCCCAGACGTCCCTCTCCCCGGCCACTTGGGCCAGCTCCTCCGGGGGAATCCCAAGGCGTTCCCAGGCCAGCAGAGACATAGTCCCTCCAGCGTGTCCTGGGTCTTCCCCTGGGCCTCCTCCCGGTGGGACGTGCCCGGAACACCTCACCAGGGAGGCGTCCAGGAGGCATCCTAAACAGATGCCCGAGCCACCTCAACTGGCTCCTCTCGACGTGGAGGAGCAGCGGCTCTACTCTGAGTCCTCCCCGGATGACTGAGCTCCTCACCCTATCTCTAAGGGAGAGCCCAGACACACTACGGAGAAAACTCATTTCAGCCGCTTGTATCCGGGATCTCGTTCTTTCGGTCACGACCCAAAGCTCGTGACCATAGATGAGGGTAGGAACGTAGATCGACCGGTCAATCGAGAGCTTTGCCTTTTGGCTCAGCTCTCTCTTCACCACAAGGGATCGGTACAGCGCCCGCTTCACAGCAGACGCCGCAACAATCCGCCTGTCGATCTCCCGCTCCATCTTCCCCTCATTCGTGAACAAGACCCCAAGATACTTGAACTCCTCCACTAGGGGCAGCACATCCTCCCCAATCCGGAGAAGGCACTCTACCCATTTCCAGTTCAAGACCATGGTCTCGGATTTGGAGGCACTGATTTTCATCCTGGCCGCTTCGCACTCGGCTGCGAACCGCTCTAGTGAGAGCTGTAGATCACGCCCTGATGAAGCCAATAGGACCACGTCATCCGCGAATAGCAGAGACACAATCCTAAGGCCACCAAAGTGGATCCCCTCAACACCTTGGCTGCGCCTAGAAATTCTGTCCATAAAAGTTATGAACAGAATCGGTGACAAAGGGCAACCTTGGCGGAGTCCAACTCTCACCGGAAACGAGTTCGACTTACTGCCGGCAATGCGGACCAGACTCTGACACCGGTCATACAGAGACCTGACAGCCCTTATTAAAGGGCCCGGTACTCCATACTCCCGGAGTACCCCCCACAGGATCCCTCGAGGGACACGGTCGAATGCCTTCTCCAGATCCACAAAGCACATGTAGACTGGTTGGGCAAACTCCCATGCCCCCTCCAGGATCCTGCTGAGGGTATAGAGCTGGTCCAGTGTTCCACTGAGTGGATTATCTGATTTGTTAAACAAAAATATGCAAAAGGGCTTTCACACATTCACCCCAACCTACGCCCCCCTAGCCAACAGGGGGCGAGTTGTTCCTTCATCACTGAGCAGGAATGTCTTCCTTCTGGAAGAGGTTGGATGAGCAGCTGTTCATTTGAACTGACCGATGAACCACAGAAAGCTTTGTAATGGTCCTTTGTGTCTCTGGTCGCAAAGGCTTGAAAACATCAGCCTGCGCGTAATTACTCCTTATGGCTAAAAACAATTCAGCAAGCTGATACAGAAGGCTGGTTCTGTTCTGAGGACTCCTGTAGAACCTCTGGAGATAATCAATAATCCTAAAATAAAGAGCATTCCTGACAACTGAGCATCCTCTTCATTCGGTTGTCATACAGCAACAGACATGCCCACAGCCGTCAGCATCTACAACAACTCTAAAGAAATCTGCATAATATAAGTTACACAACATTTATTTTCCTTTTGGCAATAATGGTGTTTTTGAATGTAAAAAATTATTATACAGGTGTGGATATGATGTAAGGACAAGCATCATCTCATTCTCTTTAAAGTCGCGTGCCAGTAAAACCCTTTTTTTCTCCAAGTAACTCTCTGGATTTTATGTTCCTGTCACAATTTTAATGGCGTCTCCGTTGGAAACACTGGGTAACCAAGGTAATGGCCGTCTGCGTCACTGACATTTTAACAAGTGCGAGCAAAGTGCGACTTGAAACAGCACATTTTGAAAGACGTGCGTAAGCCTGTACAGCGGTCTGTAAAACAATGTGACCATAAATCAGCATGCCGACGTCGTCCTTCCACAGCGAGGTGCCATCATCAGCTGACCACGATTTTTGACGTTTTTAATATCATCATTATGACTAAATAAAGTGCTGAATAAAGGAGGGCTGGTGCCGCATGAATAAATCCAAAATATGTTTTGGTCTTATGTAAATATTTAGGACACACATTCTCAGCCAGAAAATTGTAGATTTATTATACATAAAAATGTAAGATTTTTTTTCACATTTAATTGGGATGTGTGTTGCCAAGTGAAGCAAAATGAAGACAACACCATGACAAACTGGATTTATTCATTCTTAAGCAAAAACTTTTTCCATATTTTAGATACAATCATAATATATCAGAATATGTGTTCTAAACAGGATTGTTTGTAAGATTAAGAGTGCCTTTTGAAAAAAAAAATTTAAGCAGGGTTTTTTAACATACTTTTCAAGGTGATGTTTCTGTATTGTAAATAGTTTTTTCTTATATATATATATATATATATATATATATATATATATATATATATATATATATATATATATATATATATATATATATATATATAATGTTGATGTAATATTCTGATCATGTCTCTCTAGTCATGATGATCAGCAGAAATAAAGGCTTGAAAACCTCAGTCTGTGTGTAATTGGGCTATATAATGTTTCACTTATTGAACTGAATTACTGAAATAGATGAACTTTTCAGTAATGTTCTCATTTATTTATTATTTATTGAATGGATCTGTAAATGAATACAGGTAAAAGCCAGTAAATTAAAATATATTGAAAAACTTGATTTATTTCAGTAATTGCATTCAAAAGGTGTAACTTGTACATTATATTTATTCATTGCACACAGACTGATGCATTCAAATGTTTATTTCATTTAATTTTGATGATTTGAAGTGGCAACAAATGAAAATCCAAAATTCCGTGTGTCACAAAATTAGAATATTGTGTAAGGGTTAAATTTTGAAGACACCTGGTGCCACAAACTAATCAGCTGATTAACTCAAAACACCTGCAAAGGTCTTTAAATGGTCTCTCAGTCCAGTTCTGAAGCCTACACAAACATGGGGAAGACTTCAGATTTGACAGCTGTCCAAAAGGCGACCATCGACACATTGCACAAGGAGGGAAAGACACGAAAGGTTATTGCTGAAGAGGCTGGCTGTTCTCAGAGCTCTGTGTCCAAACACATTAATAGAGAGGCAAAGGGAAGGAAAAACTGTGGTCAGAAAAAGTGTACAAGCGATAGGGATCACCGCGCCCTAGTCAAGATTGTGAAAAAAAAACCATTCAAAAATGTGGGGGAGATTCACAAGGAGTGGACAGCTGCTGGAGTCAGTGCTTCAAGATCCACCACCAAGAGACGCTTGAAAGACATGGGTTTCAACTGCCGCATACCTCGTGTCAAGCCACTGTTGACCAAGAAACAGCGCGAAAAGCGTCTCACCTGGGCTAAGGAAAAAAAGAGCTGGACTGCTGCTGAGTGGTCCAAAGTCATGTTTTCTGACCAAAGCAAATTTTGCATTTCCTTTGGAAATCGAGGTCCCAGAGTCTGGAGGAAGACAGGAGAGGCACAGGATCCACGTTGCCTGAAGTCTAGTGTAAAGTTTCCACCATCAGTGATGGTTTGGGGTGCCATGTCATCTGCTGGTGTCGGTCCACTCTGTTTCCTGAGATCCAGGGTCAACGCAGCCGTCTACCAGCAAGTTTTAGAGCACTTCATGCTTCCTGCTGCTGACCTGCTCTATGGAGATGGAGATTTCAGGTTCCAACAGGACTTGGCGCCTGCACACAGCGCAAAATCTACCCGTGCCTGGTTTACGGACCATGGTATTTCTGTTCTAAATTGGCCAGCCAACTCCCCTGACCTTAGCCCCATAGAAAATCTGTGGGGTATTGTGAAAAGGAAGATGCAGAATGCCAGACCCAACAACGCAGAAGAGTTGAAGGCCACTATCAGAGCAACCTGGGCTCTCATAACACCTGAGCAGTGCCAGAAACTCATCGACTCCATGCCACGCCGCATTAATGCAGTAATTGAGGCAAAAGGAGCTCCAACCAAGTATTGAGTATTGTACATGCTCATATTTTTCATTTTCATACTTTTCAGTTGGCCAACATTTCTAAAAAATCCCTTTTTTGTATTAGCCTTAAGTAATATTCTAATTTTGTGACACACGGAATTTTGGATTTTCATTTGTTGCCACTTCAAATCATCAAAATTAAATGAAATAAACATTTGAATGCATCAGTCTGTGTGCAATGAATAAATATAATGTACAAGTTACACCTTTTGAATGCAATTACTGAAATAAATCAAGTTTTTCCAAATATTCTTATTTACTGGCTTTTACCTGTGTATATATAACCACATTCTACATGAATTTAACTGACCTTTTAATTATTGGTTGGCTGGTTGGTTGTCCTTTAACTACCCAGTTAGACATACAACTTACCCGACAAGCACAAAGTGTCATCAAGGTAAGAACATTATATAGATTTAAAAGCTATTCTTTTATAATGAGTCGCATTGAATATTTCTTTATTGTTTCCACACCTGGCATGTGCAGCTTAATCAAAATCTATAAAACTCCTTCTTGGATTCTTTTTATTTTATAGTTTTACTACCTTGTAATGTGTATCGCTACACCCTCAACCAGGAAAACATTGTGAGGATGCAAAACAAACTTTTACATCTTTGCAAACATAAAGCCGAGACTTCTTGTGTTTTAATGTATTAATTTATGCCCTTCAGGCTGCAGCACATTCCAAAGCAGGTTAACTTTTCAATCTTTCACAGACTTCAGCCATGTTTCCTGCAAATACATGCCTGCTCCCTGGGACTGAAATGCTAATTATATCCTTTTCTGTGCTGCCAAATATTCAACTGACACATTCCCATTAAAACAAACTTTTTTTTGTTAAGAAAACAATCTGTTTAGTGATTACTGTGAGAGATTTCCAGATAGTGCCGTTACACTTACGAGTTGTGAGCCATACATGGTAGAAGTACCTGCCAGTTTCATTAGACCCGACTCCAAAGTCTCTAGAAAAGCACATTTTGAAATTACTTAACCTCTTTAAAAAACAATAAAATGGCTTATTATATTTCAAATTTCAGAGATTTTTACATTTTCTGGCTACAATTGTATGTTTTATTTATTTTCTTGCCCTTGAAGTTTTTCTGATTTGCAGATTTTAGGATCTTAGTTTTGTTTTTGTTTTTTCAATACAAATAAGGCGCTAATACTTTTACAATGCAGATAACAAAAAAAAATCCTGTATGTTCACCACTTTGAGCAACGTTTAAAGAAATAAATGTAAGGGTGCTAATCCAGTTGCAACCAGAAATGTCAAAATATATAATATTTTTGTGAAGTCAAATCCAAAACTTGCCTGACTGTGGAATATGATAAGAAATAAAAAAATGTGGCTGAGAAACAAGACATTCAGAAAAGAAAGACGGGTTTAGAAATGGAACCTAATCAGGATTGAACTCTGAGATGGTTTCACAGAAACCTTTAGTCCAGTAGCAGTAGAATACACACAGTGTGAATTTAGGCATAATTCCCTATGTTTAAAGCTACATAAACTGCTCACAGGGAGATAAAACTGTGGCCATAAAAGAAGTTTAAATCAAAAACATGCTAAATATTTGACATGAGCAGATCTACAGTGGCCACATCACCAGGTCTGCAACCTTTATGATCCAAAGAACTTTTTCTGCCCTTAGTAGTACAGCTAAATAACTTTAGAACCGAAAATGTTCTAACACCTTTTGAAATAAGATAAATAATTGTATGTCAAATAACTACTAAAGAAAATTTGTCATTTTTAAAGAATCACCTTTTTATTATTTTTATGTTTTAAAATAAAGGCTAAGACGTTTGCAAAAAGGACGGCTGCATTTTATTTTATGGGATGTAAATTTAATGAAAAAATTTAAATAAAAAAAGAACATAGTTTTCAATGTAAGGACAAGAAAAATAGATCTAAAAGGTTATCACTGGTCCTTTTAATGTTATTCTGTTGTGGAAAATCAAATGCAATTATTCTGCATTGGTTATTATACCTACATTTAAAAACTCAAGTCTGTCCTTTTTAGCCAAAGGTGTACAAAGCCGCAGCTGGCAGACCCCTGGTCTAGGCTCAACCTTTTGTGGTAAAATCGAAAAACAGCCCAGAATCTTATGTAAAAACTGGAAAAGGTGATAAAATATCAGTTCGGTCCAACTTTACCTGACCCGTTTAGACTTTGAGTGGTCTTCATGCTGTAAAGCATGGCTGAGCTATGGAGGCCCTAACCATGCTGGATGTTATTATGCTTTATTTGGTAATGTTATAAACACTGTTATATCACAACAGTAAGCCACAGTACGCCATTAGTGATCAAGCTGCATGTTTTAATGTATTGTTAGTACTTTTCTAACAGAAATCTGCTGAACAGTAATTATTTTCTGCCGGCACCCCTAAGTACCGGATTCCTCTGTTTAACTGTAAAAATGTTTTACACTCAATCAAGGTCATAACTTTATCCTATTCCATATTAATAATAGTTCATTATGCAAGATATCCACCAAAGTGCTTCATAAAACATCAAATCCTCAAGACCTTGAGCAGAAAATACAACTCTGCATCAAGCTGAGTCTGCTCTTTATATTTGGATGGACTTTAAACTTTTTTCTCACCGATTCTTGTAAAAACGAATGTAAATCATTTCTACACGAGAGAAGCTCGCCACACCCGCTGTAAAAAAAAATATCGTTCCAAAAACATTAAATGAGGCTGGAGGACGTAACTTTATGGAAAATGTGCAAAGACGTGCTCTTCCCTGTCGTCAAGACGTGCAAGCATCTTTCCCCGTAGCTGGCAATCCGGGCCGATGATGCTGCACAGCGAAACTGCCCAATAAAGTTTTAATTGCCCACGGGCCATAAAAAGTTGCAGCCAGAGCCATGTTTCAGTTGTGTTTTCTTTTTTATATGCACAATTCTTTGAACACTGACCCCATAAAACATTTAAGTATTGGTTAATTTTTTATTTTTTCTTGCTCGATTATCCCTCCCAACCTTATTTCAGCGCAGCAGCGTGGGCATAAAGAGCAGAGAGCGAGGCGCTTCCTCCCACTGTCACCATCATCCTCTGGAGCAGGGCAGTGGGCCACACTGGGATCATCTCGTGGGATCTAAGAGCTCAACCTTCTCCATCCATCATGTTCTTCACAATGAAGCAGTCCGCTGTGGTAACATCCACCTGTGACTCTCTCGCCACGGTCTGTTCAGGCGCAGACTGCCTCGTTCCTCCCAGTAACTTTAACGCCATCCTGAGCACCGTGTTGAGCGCGGTGCTCACCGTGATGCTGGCCTTGGTCATGTTCGCCATGGGCTGCACCGTGGAGGCCTCAAAGCTGTGGGGCCACATCAAGAAACCCTGGGGCATTGTCATCGGCTTCCTCTGCCAGTTCGGCATTATGCCCTTTGCGGCCTTTGCGCTGTCTTTAGCCTTCGGGGTGCTTCCCGTGCAGGCCGTCGTCATCATCATCATGGGCTGCTGTCCTGGAGGATCCAGCTCAAACATCATCTGCTACTGGCTGGATGGAGACATGGATCTGAGGTGAGATGGTTAGGCTGGGTGGATGGTGCATTGTTGGCTTGGGTTTGTAGAAACTCCATGGTAGTCTACGTATAGTCTAACTTTGAACCAGTTTCTTGAACCATTTCCTGCACCGTTTTAAAGGTATGGGGGGGGGGGACTTCCTTTCCGTTAGGATAGAGTGGTGGTGACACATCTAGCACTTTATCAATGAGTTTGGGGACTGATGTGTATGAGGAAGGGAGCAACCTTTGATTTGCTTAAAGTAATTCTTGTTTAATGGGTTAGTACAGCGGTCTGGCCAATCTATTGCCATGACCTCTTCATCCTCATCGGTCATTGTCTGACAGTGTGCCTTGTTCTGGACATGGAGAGGGGTTGGGCTAGAACCTTGCTTCCATTTACTTGTCCCAAAAACCTTAATTTTGGTGGGGACCGCTAAAGCACATTAATGGAAGCCAACCATGAGTAGCCAAATACTGGCAACTGGACATTTACCCCTTATTTGTGCTTTAGGCATATAGGTTCAATGTCAACATAAGTGAAATTTAAGTCTTTTGCTCCTCAATTGATCTTTCTTTTTTTTTTGCGTAACTCCATGTATTCCCATTGGGTCAATGATCTTGGCTTTCCTTCTCCGCAGTATCAGTATGACTGCCTGCTCCTCCATCCTGGCCCTGGGCATGATGCCGCTCTGTCTGTTTATTTACACCAGCACCTGGACTTCCAGCGACACCATAAGGATTCCTTTTGACAGCATTGGTAAGCCTCTATGCTAGTGCAGAAGCTAAGTTAATGTTGACATTTTGAAATGTCTGGGCCTCATTTGTGCCATGTTTAGATTATTTATGTTTGGTGTCTTGATTCAAATGACTAGTAACTGACATTTTACTTGTTCTTGCTCAGGAATCACGCTTGCAGCCCTCCTTGTACCCATTGCAGTGGGGATCTATGTAAAAAGCAAGTGGCCTCAAATGGCGAAAAAGATCCTCAAGGTAGTGTTGATATTAATATTGGACTGCTCCTGCTTATTTCTGAAGGCCCGTCTTACCCCGGTTTAAGATTTGGCAGTAAATGAGAAACAATGATCAGAGGCAAACATTTAAATTATGCATATTTTATTCCAAAGAGACAGAAACTTACGTTACCATTTCGCCGTATTACCTCATGGTGCTGCAAACGATTCTGTCTGTTCTACACTACTCTGAAGTCTTTTAAAAGACTGACTGCCCCTCCTGATTAGTTTCGGGGGGGGGGGGTGGACCCCAGACATGGAGGATCTGCTTCTAAAACAAAGAGTCTCTTCTTCATTCAGTAAAGCTTGATTTATTACTCAAACCGTTAGATCAGGGGTCAAGCCAAATGACCTCAACAGCCATAAACCAGCTCTCAACACATCCTGCAAGCTGCGTGTTTATTTTGCCTTAAAGGGAGACACAGTTTTAGAGGCCAGGCGTTCCTTATTGCTTTCAATACAAATGCCTGATTGATATAACAGTTAATTTTATTTTCCTCAACAGTAGGAATGTTTTGGGTTCGATTTTAGCGTTTATGAAAAGTCCTGGACAGAGTATAAGGAAGCTTTTTTCTGCTGGTTTTCCACAGGTGGGTTCTATTGCCGGGTTTGCGCTCATCATCATCATAGCCGTGGTTGGAGGAGTCCTCTACCAGTCCTCTTGGGTCATTTCTCCCTACTTGTGGATAATTGGAGCCGTCTATCCGTTCATTGGGTTTAGCCTGGGTTTCTTTTTGGCCCGGTTTGTGGGTCAGCCTTGGTACAGGTGGGTTCGAACAGGAAATATTCATGCTCAGAACAACTTAACCATAAAACCAACACAGATTTTACTTTTTTATGAGGTTGCTCATTATTTCTTCCTTTGTTCAGGTGTCGAACAATTGCCCTAGAAACCGGTTTCCAGAACTCCCAGCTGTGCAGCACCATTGTCCAGCTGTCCTTCAGCGCTGAAGAGCTGGAGGTCATGTTTGCGTTCCCTCTCATCTACAGCATCTTCCAGCTCGTAGCTGCACTCTGCGCCGTGACCGGTAAGAGTCTCCCAGGGAAATAAGATAGCAGTAAATGCTTTATCTTAATTAAGATTAAGGTAGTAAAGCATGTTTCTCACTGTGTGTGCTTCCCTCTGCAGCCTTCCAGGGATATAAAAGGTTGTGTGGAAAAGGCGATGATGGGCTGGACAATGAGGCCAGGACCCCAGACGATGACGACGCAACGAAACAGACGGGCTACGCTCTGGACAACAAGGCTTTTGACTCTGATGAACTGAAAGGCACCTACGCAAACATAAAACTGTGAGACTTTAAACCTGCTGAAGACCATGGCGTTCTAGAACTGTGAACACACACTGCCCTCTGCAGGCTGATATGTGCAAAGCATGCAACAGTTGGGCTGTCTGCAAAGATTTCTGGCTGAAATACCAGCAGTCACATGGGCGGGAAGTGCTGGAAAGTGTTTTAAACATAATGTCCTGATTTCTTTTAATTTATTTATGTAGATATTTAAAAACCACATCTGGTAACTTCCTGTTTCCTAGCTCAGTTTTAGTTCTGGCTTAGAACATTTACTCAGATGTATTTTAACTTAGCATAACTGAGGAATAATTTTGTGACTGAAATGACAGAATAGGGTCACTGAAGGAAGGAGAAACGAGGTTGTGACAAAGTTAATGTTTATTGGAAACTTGATTTCAGGCCCTTTATTATGTCGAAATTCATTTATTTGAACTTTGGTCACAATTTGTGAGTGAAAACCTCCTGCTTCAGAACATTTATATTATCCTGCAAGTAGACCAGTAAAAGGAGGACTGAAGTAAAGCAATCACCCAAAACTGCAATCTGTTCTGATCCAGATCCAACCTCATGTGGGTTTCCTCTCCGTTTCGATTTTCTCATTTTCTACTTTGTTTTTAACATTTTACACTGAGACTCTTTTTATAATAAAACAATTCTTGTGCAATATCAATTTTTTTTCATCAAATTGAAGTCACATACACGGTACCTACACTTTACTGCAAAAGATATGTATTATAAAATATATATATTGTATTACTTTAGTTTTTATGAGTACTGAAATAAAATGCTTGTATAAAATGTAATTTATCAGCTGTTGTCAAAATGGTCTCAGAAAAATTGTGGATTTGTTGTAATAAAAACTGTATTTTTGTTGTAATGGTTCTTGTTTGGACAAGAATGAAACTACTTTTGACATCTCGACTTGTATAAATAAACTCCTGACAAGCTGTGCTGTCTTATAGGCAACTATTCAGAGGACAGAATTGTTATAATTGGTAAATGAATGTTTGGATATTATCAAAATAGTTCAACATATGAAATGAATATCTACTTTTTACTTTCTAAAAGGATCTGGATTTATACTGAACAACAATGTAATGGACCCCAAATGCAGTATGTAAAGTGAAAACACGACAATCCCTCAACGGAGCCTGGAGGAGCTCCACATGGAAGTGAGGCTAAAGCTGAAGAGTATTAATTTACAGCACTCTCTGTGATTATTAGCCACCTGGTAAAAGGTAAGCAAAAAGCCATTCAAAGAAGTGAATCTGTTATAACTGTTGGATATCCTCACACTGATTTTTATTTTAGAAATCTAACCTTACATTAAATATGTTACTAAAAAAATTATTAAGCATTTTTCTAATGTATACTTTATTATGCTGATCAGAGTGTCTAGAAACCTTTTCTCAAGGATCGATGTCCTCCAGTTTCCCAAGAATATAAATATTATGAAGCGGAAAACTTAGCGACTCTTCAAAATGGGAAAGTCAAGGAGCGTTCAATTCATTCAAGTCAGGCAGATGTGTGTTGGTCTTCACATGTCAGGAAATATGTTCAGGAAATCAACTGCTGACCTAAACCTTCCTAAATCTATAGTCAGAGCAATAATTGCAAAGTTGATTTTCCATTCATAAAATCACTCTAAGTGGTTTGAACAAAACAAACAATGGATATTTGAAAAAGCATTTCATTTCCAGTGATGAGTGAGATGGAGAATGTAAAAATGGTAAATTTTTGTGGGTGATGCTGCAGGGCTGTTTCCCCTCCCTGGGAACCTTGTTAGCGTGCACGACCTCATGAACTCTGACATACCAGGAGGTTTTGAGTAAAAATCTGAGAAGATGTGCCTGAAAACAGGTCATCAGTGGGACATTTGGCTAGAGATCCAAAACACTTATGGCCAAATCAGCGTGATTATTGTAGAGCTCTATGAATTTACGTGAAATATTCAAATTATTAAAGCAGTAAGGTAATCTTTAAATTCAGTTGCCATCTAGAAAAGTTTGGATCAGAACAAGAACACTTTTCTCTGGAGGTCTGAACAGAGAAGGCTGTTTAGAAAATGGAAAAATACTGTAAGCTCACAGTGAGTCATCAGAGTGAGACACATTTCAAGCATCCAAGATCAGCTCCTACACCCCCGTCCCTGCAAGAAAAAAAACTGAGCACTGACGGATTTGTTCTTACTACCGTTGTTTTTGTCGGCAGGGTTCAATAAATCAATAGAAAGATTTTTCCGTGTCTGCAGCTTCATTCCTTCACGTTTTGCTGATGGTGGATTCTCTGAAGTTTCATGTTCAGTTCCCACTCAGCATGAATCAGCCACAATCTTCCTGTTTTTCACTAACTCAGATGTTTTGGGAATTTCTCTGTGACAATGCTATGGTTACACATTTTTTGGTTTCCTTATAACTTTTTTCATTTGAACCCACAATTAGTAAATAAAATGGATTCCTGGTTTCAGTTTTTCTTCCTTTTTTTAACGTGTCCTGTCTGGCAATGTGGCAATAAGAATTGTTGTCTTAATGCCAAAAAGAGCCCAACAGATTTTACTTTTATAAGTGGAGCTTTACTGCTTTCACCATAGTGCTCTGCTTGATTTATATATGCAAGAAGCTTTATTAGATTTTATTCTGGGACTATTTCATGTTCAGTGGACAGAGAAACAGGTAGAAGAGGGGGAAAAAAAGGAGAGAAAAAGATGAGACAAAATGCTAAAAGGGAAAAAAGGTGAAAGAGAAAGAGGAGAGGAAAGGGAGAAAGCAATATAACATCCTGAGTCTGCATCTACACCTGCAAAGACAGATATAAAAAGAACAGAAGAACCAGCCGATAAAGTATTACAGATACAAACAATCAATGCATTGATACCATCACTGAAGAATATACAGTCTTATTTAATACTAGTTGTAGAAAGTGACAGCTGAAGATAATAACAGGGGTTTTCTGTATAGAAGTGAGTCTGTAAGTACCTGGATCCAAGCACCTGTAGGTGTTTGTGAGAGTGCACTTGTGTCTATAAAGTTTATCCATGAGAAAAATGTCCAATAGTGGCTGTGGGGAGCCAAAAACCGTCCCCCAGAGCACCGAGGCAGACGCCAGGGGAACCAGGATACTAGATGCCCGAAGGGACCCCCAAGCAAAGGTGCCCAAGAGGGGCCAACCCAGAGAAAGCTGCCTCTCCCGCCCAAGGGAAGAGCAGAGAGGAGCCCCAAGAAACCTACGCCGGAGTGGATCCAGCCACTCCGGCGTAGTGCCGGCAGTTTTTTTTTGTGCTGTTTTTACGGCACAAAATCAAATATTCAGGAGGAACCTTCATACACTTAACGAGGTTTCAACAAATCTTATCTGCAGTTATCTGTTCCTGAAGAATCCAGAATCTTTATCATTACCATGGTTTTATATATGTATGCATATATATATATATATATATATATATATATATATATATATATATATATATATATATATATATATATATATATATATATTGAGAGCAGAGTGGAATCAAAGTCTAATTCCATGTTGTATGAAGCAACTTTGTGATTAAACCTGATTTTGAATGATCAGAGAAGCAGCCAGTAGGCCCATAAATACTCTTGAGGAGCTGCTAGTGAGAAAAAGTTAGCAACAAAACTATCAGTCATGCATTCCATAAATTTAACCTTTGGTTAATGCAAGACAAAGTGCTGGAAGTAAGCCATGAAAAGTCACATTTAAAGGGTGCCACAACCTGTGTTAACACAGAAACCAACATGGAAGAAGGTGCTCTTGGTGGATTAGATCAAAATTGAGCTGTTTACTTGCCACACTCCGAGTGGAGGAGGTCAACATTGCACATCACCTTGAACACTCCAGCCGTGAAGTGAAACATGAAGGTGGCAGCATCATGCTGCTGTGGGGATGCTTTTGCCCATCAGGGAAATTCAATTCAATGTTATTTATATAGCGCAAATTCATGAAACATGTCATCTCAAGGCACTTTCCAAAGTCAAATTCAGTCAGATTATACAGATTGGGCAAAAGAAAATCCTATCTAAGGAAACCCAGCAGATTGCATCAAGTCTTGAGAATGTGAGCAAATACAAATGACTTTAGACAAATGCTCACCACACGTTTCATATTTTGGTTTTCACAAATAATTTTCCTTCCCCCACACAATTATGCACTATTTATATTTCTCACAGGAAAATCAAAATGTTTTATCAATGCCATCCACTGGGGGTAATGCTTTATAGCTGATAATACACCACTTAGGCTTTAAGTTTAAGATCGTGGTATTCAGTAACTACTTCAGATTATCAAGCATTACATTAAAAAGGTGAACTGTGATAATAATATGGTCTGAACGTATTTCTCCTTATAACTTCATCTGCAAGCATGTGTGCATTATGTAATCATCCATTTGGCAAATACTTGTGTGCACTGCAGAGCTTGTTCCAACACAGCAGAACATGGTAAAATATTTACATGTCCAGTACAAATCTCATTGCTCATCCATGGGTATAAGTCTTTCCAGCTGTAAAATCAACACACATAAAATGTTTAAGGGACTTCAAAGTCCACAGAGTGACAGTAATCCCACGTCCCACTCTGGTTCATTTTACATCGACCGTGCTGTGCATGACACATTCCGTGATTTTCAACATGGAAGCATTTTAAACATGCCTGGTTCTGTTCCTTGAACGCCCCTCCTTATGGAGCTAACTTCACTGTCGCACGAAAACTTGCCTTCTCTATCATTTAAATCACGTACTCCCTGGATTTTTCACAGGTTGCGTGACATAAGTAAATGCCCCACTTTTATAGGTTATTACACTGATATAGGACTACTTTGATTTTTGATCTGGAACAGAAATGACACAGAACTAGCTCATCACATTTATTTTGATGTTTACTGATTCTTTAACAGTACGTTGGTTGAATATCGTACAGAGAAAGTACCGAAATTATTTGTGTTATTGATGCTACGTCGACGTATCCGATCACGAAAAGTGTGTCAATAGCTATGAGCTAGATTGTTTTCCGTAGTTGGATGAGTTGGTAGATTTCCAAGGGGTCAGTGAATGCACCAGATGAACAGTTGAAGAACGAAGAACGAAGAGGCCCTGGAAAGTTAACGGAAGAGTAAGATGAACGTTCTTTATTGGTACACCAACGGATTTCTGTTTTTAACGGAAACGGTTTTTGCAATAAAACGAGTTGTACAAAAAGTTTTATTTACTTAAAGAGATTTTTTTATTAACGGTCGTAAACGATCTCAAAATGTGTCATTTCCTCCTCCTAAATGCAGGTGATTCAGATCGTTTAACGGGCAAAAAGGAACGTGTTTACTGAGCTTGGTGGGTCGTGTATGTTCAGACTGAGGAAACTAACGTTGGGCTTCGGTTTGTGTGAGTTTTCGCATTCAAAGCGGCTGTCCTGCCTCCTCTCGGGACGTTACGGGACCGTTTCCTAACAGAACGGTTGACCGATCCGCGGTAGCAGCTACTCCGGGGAGTCCAAGACGTTTTTTTTAAGGTTAGTTACCTTAACTGGCTTTGTTCAAGTCAGACACTCTGTTCTTTCTTCTCCCAAAAACAAATTTTAACCGGATAAACAGCGGATTTGTCTCCAAAATGTGACGGAGTTCGGTACGGTCGTGTTATGAAGATTAATATTGTTAAATTACGGATTTCCTAGAGCGTAGAAAAGTCCTTTAAATGCATAGAAAACAACATCCTTCTCTCTTTGAGGGCACAAAATCAGTGGGGAAACTAAAGAATGCACCAAGTTGAGGTTTTCTGGCCGATCTCTAACCTACCGATATTATTGGGCACGGGAATATATATTTTTAGGTTAGCTTATTTATTGTAATGACCATAAAAGTGATCTTAAAAAACAAAATCCACCTGTTATTTATCCGGAAACATCACAGACCACAATAAAAACCCAAAAAACTAACACCGCTCTAAAACCTACCAATTAAGTTTATCAGTTAGGCTGCTTCTATTATAGGGTTATAATTACACTGTCATATTGCTTCCATGTTGGTTTCATTCCATCTCTCACAGGGGTGTGAATAGTTTTGAGCCAACTGGAGAACGCAGCATGAAGGAAAAGGGTTGAATAGATGTTCCTGCTTAACACTGCAGAGAACAAGGAGCCGCTGGTAAACTTCAGGAGATTTTAAGGTCAGTCTGTAATAGATGGAGGGAAATAAAAACCTACAAAACCTGGGGCTGGTGCTGCATAATCAACTGGACTAGTCTGTTTTTCTTGTGTCAACTACGCTCCTTTAATTTAAAGAAAACCTGTTGAAACAGATCTACCTTACAGCCTTTACACAATAACAAAGGAAACAGCATTTTTTTCCACTTCCTTTTGAAGCACCTCTGAAAAACCAAAATAGCTAACTTGGAGTCTTCCTCCCTCGTTAATCGCAGTCAGTTTGGCTTCTCTGCGCCGCTAACGCTCATGTCCGGCGTGTTCACAGATCCAAACAAGCTTGGTTAGAGCCTGGAGGTTGTCTTTAGACTATATATGCACCGATCCAGTTTTATCCGATCCGATACCGATACCTGGGTTGAGGTTATCAGCCGATACCTGATACGATCCGATACTACTTTTAATAAACCGTGTACCTCGCCATGTGACTGAAGGCACCAGGCTTGACATTAACATTGTTTTTTTTAAAAAAAGTCCACGTGCTCTTTAGCACGGTGCTTTAGGAGGCACTTATTTAAAGTACTTCTTGATTCTGAGATCATACAAGTTGCTATATGTTAGAAAGTTCACATATTATTATGACCCGAGGAAAAAAAATTAGATGAAAAAGTGGATTTTTAAGGCTTTTTAGCTCAAGGCTGATAAAAAAATGTTGGGTGACCGATGACGTAATTTGTAGGCAAGCGTTGATCTGTTGATATGGTAACAAGATACTTCCTGCTTGCAAACTTGCTTTCTCAAACACAAATAGACGGATCAAACATGGCTAAAAAGTGTGTGGCTTATGGTTGGTCAAATACCAACAAGGATAATGTCTCCTTACACACATTTCCGAACCCGAAACGTCCCGGTGTTGTGTGAAATTCAGTTCCCCTGTGAAAATCTGTTCCCCTCTGTGTCGGTAGCGCTACAGCCAGAGAGGCGGGGTTTCACGGCGCTTCTGATCAGTTTCTCGGTAAAACAACTCATATAATCATGTCAAGGTTGTAACATTCAGTTTAATTGGCAGCTGTTGTTTACATTACAACGGGATTTACCAGGAAGTCTACACTCTCGTCTTTTCAGGAAGTCTTAATTTGTGTGCCCTGCTATCAGCCAGTTTCCATCCTCTTATTTCAGCAATGGAAAATCATAAATACTCACTATGTGTTGGAATACTCTGTTTGGTGGCTTACTTTTATTTGTCAGGCTTAAGTTAAGTGACAAAAGTTGGAAAAAGACCGATTATCTTGGCGTTTAAAATAACACAAAACACAAACTGAATTTCGCACAACACCGGAGAAGCTCACTGACGCTGCAGCTCCTCTTCCTCAGTCCTCACACCGTGGGAGCAGAGGAAACTCCGCGCAGCGGCAGCCATCTGAACTTGTCGTTGTTACTCCATTGAACTCTCTGTAGCGTAGCCTGGGCTCCGCCTACGAACTACGTCATCGTACCACGTGACCCAAGTTGTGGATTTTCAGCCTAGCGGTCGCCGAGGGACGATTTTAAGTCCTTAAAAAAACCTTTAACGGCGCAATCACGATCTTAATGCCACATTTTTTGAAAATATGGTCACTAATGCATGTATTTCCGAGTTGGTCGATCTCAGAATCAAGAAGTACTTTAAGTTTGTGGTGTTGTGTATGATATTAATTAAAAGAAATTTAATGACAGGATCGGAGTGCTGGGTCTGTCTCATTCATCCGATATCCGATCCAGCTAACTAGTCGATATCGGAGCCGATACCCGATCCAGGTATCGGATCGGTGCATCTCTACTTTAGACCCTGGCTGCTTTTTTACAGGTTCAGATCAGTTACGCCTTGATATGATGCCCTTTATTGAGTTTAATAAAAGCCAGATAAAGGTTCGGGTAATGAGGACAAACTTATAACTTCTTAATTTTGTTTTGCATTAAGAATTACTTCCTTTGTCACAGAACCACATGTTTCTCTCGTGTCTAAAACCCAATTTGGTTAAAATCAGAATTGGCAGCTCAGACTTGAAAGAAAATCGGAAACCGTTACTGGCCAGGAAAAGCCTTATTGGTGCGTCTCTAGTGTTTTTGTCCTGGGCGTATTTTATTCAGACAGGTTTATTAATAGACTATAATAACTCAGAATATGTTTACCTGAAACCACGTGCAATCTGAAGAGTGTTTAAATCAGCTGATATAATAAAAGGAGAATCCTCACATGAATATTAACAGAATAGTTATTGTTTTATGACGCAGCGGCTCATAATTTCACGCCGCCCGGATCTTGTTACACACCTACGGTGTTAAATGTTTCATCATCTGAGCGGCTCAGGTGTCGGAGCGCATCGACCAGCGACCCGTCGGGAAACTTCTCTTTGTTTTTCCTCTTTAATTATCTCGGATTTTTAAACTCCCGCTGACTGAGAAAAACGCGGAAAAGAGAAAAAAATAATTTTCTTTATTCTGGTCAGGCCAAATGGACGATCAGCGTCGCCAACACGGATCATACGTGGATGGTTCTGATGTTTATTGCCATGTAGAACCAAACCGAGAATAGAAAACACCTGGGAGTCACTATTTAATGTCTAGATACAGGAAGGACGTGAAGAGATGTTTGATGGCCCATTAATGAAGGACCTGCTGATTAGACAGTAACGGTGCTGGAGTCAGGCTCTGCCGTCTCGTGACTCCTCCCGTATCGGTAGTCAGGTGAGTCAGAACATCTCAGGTGAGTCAGAACATCTCAGGTGAGTCAGAACATCTCAGGTGAGCAACCTGAGCAACCAAAGCTGCCCGGCAAACCTCTCTGCTGTGCCGTGTCTTATTATATCATTATCCCAGCGGGTCTCCATGGGAAGTTGCTAATGGTGGAGTTATGCTCCGGCTCCGTTTTTTTTTTAATCTCTGCAGTTTTCTTTTGTGCTTATTTGGGCAGTAAACAGCAAAGGTGTTTACTTCTTCTTAGTGGAATCAGGTGATTGTCTGGCACAGCGTAGCCTCCAGAGCAGCGACAGGGTTAAAATCTGCCTTTCTGACAGCTTTGTTTCTGTTCCTCTTTTCTCTCTGTAGAAACAAGAAACAAAATGCTCCGGCCAGGCTGAGAGATGCCCGCCACGGGTCAGACGAGCCCCTGCCTGTGGACGCCGCTCCCCCAGAGCAGCCTGGGTCCGTGTGACCGCTACAACCACGCCTGCTGCAGCTACGACGGCAGCGTCTACGTCCTGGGAGGAAGAGACAGCGGCTGCCTGGGAGACTTCTGGAAGTACAGCGTTGGTAAAGGCCCTCAGTGACCAGATCACCACCTTTCTACATGGTTGTTGGTCGGGTTTCTGAAGTTACACACGTTAAATTAGAAAATGTCATATTTTTACTTTGGTCTAAACCGAACGACACGAGTTTGGGGGACTCTGGGAAACTAGGAACTGTTCACAGAGCAGTTTCTCCTGTGAGGCTTTTATCGGCCAATCCTTCCCTTTTCTGTGCCGAGCGAATACTTGCAGCGTCGATCGCTCTTCCTGGTGTAATGGAGATCAGCTTCTGGACAAATCCCGTCTGCTGGGGACTCTTTCCTGTCTTCCTAGCACTTCCACTTGTTGGCTTCTGTTTCTCCTCCTGCTTTTTGAGAACTTCACCACAGTGGGGTTTAGATCATAGTGTCTCTGGATTGATGGAAGACGTTCTCCTCCAGGACCTTTGGATCTGACTCTTGATCTTTGGCAGAGTTCAGAAATGAGAGGAAGTCCGCTCCTCGGGGTGAGAGGTAACCCCAAACATGCATCGTGTCAGGATGGGACCACACAGGACTCAGGGCAGCTCTCCATGTCCCAGACAATCAGAAGGATTAATCAGAGAAACCCATCACCCGTCCTCTGCTGTCCATCCACGCAGACCTTTGGTCCCTTGGTGTTGTTCACAGGTGGTCCCCTACCTCTGTAGCACCCTCCTGAGGAGGAGGTGGTCCTAAAGCATCCTGGAGCCTTTGGGGCGGCTCTTAAACGCAACCTGAAGGGTCCGCCTTGAAGTTCTTGATCATCCAGGAAACTTGTTTCAGCTGCATTGATTGGTAGCAAAGGCAGAGCAGAATCTAACTACAGACCTTTAATGTGATACCTGGACACACGGACCTGGGAAGTGGCTCAGCTGGGCTCAGGAGACCAGGCTGTTGCTCACTGGTCCAAACTCTGCTGTTTGCATTTCCTGTGGAAATTTTGATTTCTCAGAGTTAGTAAGAAATAAAATTTAGTTAAATGTTACAAATATAGTCGCTCTTTGTAAAAGAACTTTATGAGTTATACATTTTAAACCAACATGCCTGTGCAACTTCTCAGTTATCCGGGTCATCGCAACAGCAAATCAGAGGCAGCCGGACTTTCGCTCAGTTCTTTCTGAAAACGTTTCATTTCAGAAAAATGTCGGTAATTTTAAACTAAATTACTGAAATAAATGAACTTTTGATGCTATTGTATTGAAATGCTGATGTTTTTACTGCATCTTCCAGATGCTTTCATTAACATTGGGCAGGTTAAAGTTTTTAAATATAAATGCAGGCCGATTACTTGGCGCTGTATAACAAACAGGAAAACATAGCAACAAAACAGAGAATTAGATTTTCAGCCTAAAGGAACGGATTTTCAATCAGACTTCTGTATGATGTGAATTTATAAACTCTTGTAAAGTTATGCGTTTTTTGTTGTTTTTAAAGACAAATTAGCCGTTGCTATAAATGTTGTAGTGTCTAATGTACACACTTGTCGCTATGAAATAAATCAACGAAACAAGCAGCGGTGTCCTCACATGGTGTTTGTTTCAGTGTTGGATGAATGGACCAGGCTGAGCTGCACAGGTGAAGCTGCACCAGAGGAGCTGGAACAACATTCTATGGTGGCACATAAGGTACAAAATCACCAACTTCAAACAGTTTTCCCGTTAAACAACATGAAGCATGCTAACACTACGCTGCTTGGTGTCTCTTCAGGGTTTCCTGTTTGTGTTTGGTGGCATGTGGGATTCTCCATTCACCGGGCGCAGATGCCCCCTCTGGGTGTTTGATACCGGTGAGTTTGTCTCAGGAGGAGCCTGGAGGCCGTTTTCACCCCGGCAGCCGATCCTCAAGCTGCCAGCAAAGATCGCAGCTTCCTAAACGACAAAAACATGCCTGCATCTGCTGGTTCTAGCCTTGAAACCCCTGAAAACATTCATTACTACAAAGCACTGCTCTGTGGAGCGTCCTTACACCTCATTCTACACATTCTACTTTTCTAAAAGAGAAACGGTTGTTTCTACTGAAGAGATTTAACAACAAGGTAAGAAACAAGCTGGGGAAAAAATGTACTTTAAGCAGGAAGCTGGGTGTTTCTGGAGCTTTTTCCTTCAGCGTCTTGCTTCCTGTGTTTACTAGAGTTGGCTGCATAACAGATTTACACTGGAACCTTTCAACCAGTATTTTTTCATAGCCAATAGTCGGCATATTAACTTTAACTATTTGAAAACTCATTTGTAAATTAATCAGAATATCGGCTCCTATTTTTCTGGCAATTGAAAAGCCGATAAAACAAACAGAGTCTATCATTTTCATATGCAGCTTGTTTCTCTCCTGCATGTTTGTGCTAAGGATGAAGCATGTTAGGTCTGGAGTTTTTGAAATCCCTGTTTTGCTTTATGTGCTGTGTGTGTTTCAGTAAATCAGAAGTGGGTGCCCTGCCAGGGAAAGACCAGCTCCCCTCAGGTACGCACCACCAAACACACACAGTTTTTACACAATCTGTAGAAACAATGCATAAATAATGACCTTTTCAGCACATGTTATCGTGTCTTTAACGATGACATCCACAATTATTGGCATATGTATAAAAAGCATTAAAAGAAATTCATCGTTTATTCTGGTACATCATTAGCCTGGGTGCCATTCCGAACTTAGTCCCGCCCACAACGTTTTAGGTCGGGAAGTTCGGTCTGGCATCGCTCAATAGTAGCGCGAGTATGCTCGCCCTATATCTGGCGGGCCAATCAAATTGTCAGGGCGGGCTTTATACGATGATGGACAGATGATCAACAGTAACGTAATCAACCACGTCACCAAAGCGCGCTTGGGTTGAATTCGTTTACAACAACGATGGCTGCCGCTGGAGAGTTGAGGTGTGTAGAATGACTCCTTGGATCCTTACATTCTTTTTGCAACACCGGCAAAAATCGTTCACGCTCATCTTCTTATTCTAGGCTAACAGTTGAGTTCTGTTGACAACAACTATGCGTCGGTTAACATACGTCACACACTTCGTTGCTCTTATTGGTTGTAGGTCTATCCAATTGAGTGCAGAGGAATTTTTTTTCCTGGTTCGTTCGAAACACGCCCCATAATCACAGCTCTATGGAGCAGTATCAGACTCAAATTCTGATTAGAATTGAGTATGACCATGTAAGGCTAGTACGTCATCCCCCCCTAAAAAAAATCCACCTTTAATTTTATAAAGTTTTCCCAGTGGGAAAATCATCTTGTCCAGAAATGTTTTAATAAAGTCTTCAGCCCCACATGTACTGGCATCTCTGCCAACCCCTTCAAAATAAATGTTTCCCTGGAGTGTAAGCATAGCAGGGCACAGACACCCATTTCCTGTAATCACTTTTCAAAATGGGAAAACCAAGAGAACATGCTGGCAGATTGGTATCGATGATAGAAAATGGCTTCAAGAAAAGAACCACTGGCCTAGATTTGCCCACATCTCCAGTCAGAGGCGTATTAAAAATGTTTAAAGCGCTTGAACTGTGACGAACAGCTGGAAAGGACCCAAAAGGACCCTATCAGCACACGGGAGAATGACCAGCGGGTCAAAAAAAACTATTTTCTGTCCTACCATGACAAACGTCTGAGACTAACGTTGAGCTTTTCTTTACCAAACAGCTTCAGGTGTATCTGGTGTAAAGCAGGATAACTCAGTGCTGGGTGTAGAGGGTGGAATGTAGCACAGGGAGAAATTAAATCTGTAATATTACGACAGGTTTTCACAGATGTCTCGTGTTTAACGTGTGTTGTGTTTGCAGACCCAAAGGCCCAGCAACAGGAAAGGACACAGCGCCGTGGTGCTGGGATCTGCCATGCTCGTCTACGGAGGTTTCATGGACTTCAAAGGACCCTTGCAGGAGTTTTGGAGTTTAAATTTATGTGGGTTTATTTCAGCTTTTATTAGCACATATAAGAAAAAACAGTCAGTCTGATGCATGTCAGTGCTGCTGAACTTTCAGGACACTTTCTGATGGTGTTTTATCCAAACTAGGCCAACAAGAGCTGATCTGAGTTTTAGAGATGTTACTAGAGATCAGCTGATGTGGAACTGAGATTTTAAGGCGTCATGTATCCTGGATGAAGGAGGCGTTTTGTTAATCTCTTGCTCTCCAACAGATACCATGGCTTGGTCTCCACTGAGCAGTTCTGAGCGGGGCTCATCAGGTCCCGGACCCAGACACAACCACTCCGCTGTGGCCTACCAGAGCGACATGTTCCTGTTTGGAGGACTGAAGGGTCTGCGGGAGCAGAGGGACTTCTGGAAGTGGAACTCCACCAACCACACATGGACCTGCCTCAAGTGAGGACCCAGTTTTACTGTTGTTAAAAAAACTGGGTTTGGACTTCCTCTGTCCTTAAGTCTGGTCTCATTGGGCTGACTGAGAGATGATGAAGACGGTTACTGGACTTAATAAGATACACGTGAAATTACCATTAAAAGTGTATTAAGGTTATCACTATAACTAAGGATGCACTGATGTGAACATTCAGGCTGACGCAGTTGTTAGACTTCCTGATAGATCAGTGGAGACGTCATCGTTTGTGGCTGGTAAAGGTTTATTTTACTGGAGTTACAGTCGCTGCTACTGGCTCCACTGCAGGAAAAGTTTTAGAATAACGTCAAAGCATTCTGACAGAAGTGTAGAACACTGATCCAGTGACTTATACGTGTATTTCCTCTCCTGCAGGCCGGGCCCCCCTCGGCTGACCGGCCACGCTGCCGTAACCTACAGGGACAGCATGCTGCTCTTCGGGGGCGGTGAGAGCCACAGCTCTCCCAACAACAGCCTGTGGAGGTACAGCTTCTCCTCTCAGAGCTGGAGCCAGGTGGCATCGCTCCCAGGCTCTGACGCTCCGGGCAGGATTCACCACTGCTGCGCCGGACTGGGTCGCAGCTACGAGGCCGACACCGGCAGCTCCAGCCCGGCCCCGGGCTCTAAACCCAAACACTTTAAAAATAAGTGCTTCCCTGCTTCCCAACCGGACATAGAGATGAAGACGTTCAGCAAAAGCCGCTGTTCTCCGGCTCTGGACACCCGCAGCGAGACTGGGAGTGACCCCCAACCAACGGAGAACTGTTTGACTTTTGAGAACAAAGCTTTCAGGAAGCAGTGGAGCTGCTCGGACGTCCCGCTGCTCCACCAGGAACACGGCGATCTCCTGAAGAATCTGCCCGACGCGCTGCTGGTGCTGGGAGGAAGACCGTACAGCAGATACAGCCCCATCTCCATCTGGAGCGTGACCCTGACTGACTGCTAACAGTCGGACATGAAACGTTTACAAAGAGCCAGTGTTATGCGTTCACCTCCCCTCTGATCACCACTGTTAGTCACAACTTGTACATAAGAGGGTGTAAAGCTGTTATATCAGCAGGTCTTCTGTCAATTCCTGTACAAAGTGCAAAGGTTAAAGTATTAGAAGGACACGGATCTCTGTTTCAGCTGTGAAGACAGCCGGTTTGTGTGGGACGTGGGATGTTTACATTAAAATTAAACTTCTGAACTGTGATCTCGACTCTGTTCAAAAGAGGGCGCCAGAGCTCGATATGCTCAACTCCCGCTTGGCTTTAGACGTGTGAGGTTGATGCATAGCGGGGGTCCAACTCCAGACCTCAGCCTCCGGCGATTCCCTGCGTCAGAAACACTGAATCGCCTCCTCGCCACATCTGCAGAGGCCCGGAAATGAATTCAGATGCGCTGAACCAGAGAAAGATCTCAGACATGTAGGTCAACTGTCAGCTACATCTCAATAAAGGGATTTTTTTCTCACAATTTCACTTGTTAATTTTCACTATTCTGATTTACAGATAATAAAACCCATATTTCTGCTTCTTGGCAAATAATCCATAAAAATAAAAAGGATTTTTACTACAAAAGAAAATGCTTGACGGTTTGTTGACTAGTCTGTACATGCAGTCAATTCTTGTTCAGGGCTGGTTTTGCGTGAATCACTGCAGCGTGACATGCAGGCGAGTCTGTGGCTGCTGAGTTAAGATAGCCCAGGAGGCCCGGCTGCATTGGTGCTGGTGGGGTTTTCTGGACCTGGGATTTCAATCGTCATCACTCAGTGGCTGCTTTCCTGCTGCTCTTAGACGTCTCTGCCTCAATACACCATAATCAGATAAGTAGGAATTGGTATGAATATGTGGAACCAGTAAAAACTGAGTTAAGTCATGGGCGGTTCTGGACGGGGGCCAGCAGAGGCCAGTGCCCCATTAAAACTGGGCCTGGTTCCTGTTCTGCCCTTAATACTCAATAATTTTCTGATGGTGATATGCACTGGTACAGAAACCGTAATTGAATTGGACCCATTTTTGACCCTTTACAGTTTTCTTGCAACAGTGATTAAAAAAACTTTCAGCTTCGACTGATATACATTAAGATAAGATAAGATAGGCTTTATTGATCTCACATTGGAGAAATTCACATGTCACAACGGCTCAGTAGTCATGATCAGAAGAAGGTGCCAAAAGTAGGACAAGGTGCATCGGTTATATACAGCGTGTCCTCGTTTATACAGTGGATCAAAAAAAAGGAAGTAGATTAGAAAATAAGAATTAAAAAATAGAAATAAGGCAGAGGATGTCTTATGTACATTCACGGTGACTTATATACATATATATTGACATATATTGAGGTGGTAATAGCAGCAGAAGTCTTTCAGGATTATTGCACAGTGTATTAAGTAGAATTGCCCATTAGTTATTGCACGTTGGTTATTACAGTTATAGTTACAGTTGTGGTCACAGTTATAGTGCAGCATTGTAAAATCTGATTGCAGCAGGAATGAATGACCTGCGATAACGCTCCTTTTTACAGACAGGATGTCTAAGTCTGTCACTAAAGGAGCTGCTCAGCTCCTCTACAGTCTGGTGCAGGGGGTGGAAGGTGTTGTCCATGATGGATGTGAGCTTGGACAACACCCTCCTCTCCGCCACTTCCTCCACAGAGTCCAGAGTGCCCAGGACAGAAGTGGCCTTCCTCACCAGCTTATTCAGCCTCTTTCTGTCCCTCTCTACGCAGCCAGGGGCCCAGCAGACGACAGCGTAGAGGAGGGCTGAGGCCACCACAGAGTCATAGAAGGTCTTAAGCAGAGGCCTGCTCACACCAAAAGGACCTCAGCCTCCTGAGGAGGTGGAGGCGGCTCTGGCCCTTCTTATACAGAGCGTCTCTGTTATGAGTCCAGTCCAGTTTATTATTGACGTGAACACCCAGGTATTTGAAACTCTCCACAGTTTCTATGTCCTGCCCCTGGATGTTCACAGGTGAGTGAGGTGGGGGTCTTCTCCTGTAGTCAATCACCATCTCCTTGGTCTTACTGGTGTTAAGACACAGATGGTTTTTCTCACACCAGTCCACAAAGTCCATGATGACCGACCGGTACTCCAGCTCGTTCCCCTCAGACACACAGCCCACAATGGCCGAGACATCAGAGAACTTCTGAAGATGGCAGCTGACCGTGTTGTAAGTAAAGTCCGAGGTGTAGAGGGTGAAAAGAAACGGAGACAGAACGGTGCCCTGGGGGGCCCCGGTGCTGCAGAGTGCCACCTGACTGACAGTTGTGCAGCCGCATATGCTGAGGGCGGTCAGTGAGGTAGTCGATGGTCCAGTCAGCCAGATGTTTGTCCACCCCAGCGTCTTCCAGCTTCCCCCTCAGCAGCACCGGTCTGATGGTGTTAAAAGAAGAAGTCAAAGAACATGACTCTCACAGCGCTCCCAGTGGTCCAGGTGGGTGAGCGCCCGCTGCAGGGCCTGGTTCCATCTATAGCCACAAGAGGGCGCTCTAGGCTCATGACAACTATCCTGCTCCTGTACCACTTAAAATGTATTGAAACATTAAGTTAAACGCAACAAAGTGTGAACACATGTATGTTGCGTGGTGTAGCTAGACATACCCAAAATCAGACAGAGCCCTGTTATTGGGCTGTATGTGAAGCTAACAACAGCTAGCAATTTAGTAAATTGTTTTACCAGATTAAATGTCGGTTTTTAGTTTTGGATTGTGTGAAATAAATGTCTAAATCATGGGCGTAGGTTTGCTTAGGGACCATAGAGACATGTCCCTACCAATAATACCATGCCCGACGGCTGCTGCTGCTCCGTCTGGGCAGCCTGCCCGGTCTGTCCTGTCCCTTTAAATCAGCAGCGCACGTGACTGCCCTGTGTGTTGTTTAACTCCACTCTCATTGGTTGTTCTGCCTTAAGTTCCGCCTTCCCTCTTCCATATTTGGCTGTTTTCTAGCGCCTGCCTACGTGCGTGCGTGCTTGGAGCGCGAGATTTGAATTTCTTTCATACTGGGATACTGCAGTTACTACGATTAATACTAGGCTACGAAACTAGTCCCAGTTAAAAAAACTAAATGTTAGCTACACTAAAATAGGTGAAAGCTGCTGAGTTCATAAAGAAGCAGGAGTTTTTTGATTTGTGGAACTTAAGAAATGTAAGTAACCAATGTTAGCATCTCAAAATAGCATTTAATTCTCAAGTATAATACGTTTATCAACAAAAAACGATTCTTTTTTTATGAAACTAAATATTCTGTGTCAGGCAGGAGTTCTGAAGACTGCTGGAAAGATGGAGAAGCAAAGACTGTAGGGTATTAAAAATTCTAATTCTTAGCCACAGCCGCCTGAAAAAGAAAAGGTGAGGGTGTCTCTTTTACTATTTAATATTTCGTTGCTATTATTGCTTTCATTTTTTGTTGAACCTTTGAGGCAGTTCATGTATAAATAGTAGGTGTTATTTATTTTACATGATATACAGTATAACAACACTAGATGACAGGTGACACCAAGTCTGCAGATGAGTTGAACACATTCTTCACTCGGTTTGACTCCCCCCACACTGGCCCCCTCCCTTCCGTCAACTCTCCACACGTCGCCAACCACCAGCCCTCCAGAGACCTACCATCCCCCCCACCGCCACTCCTATCAACGACCGACCCATCCACACCTTCAGCCCTACCTTCCTCCCCCCTCACAGTCACACCAATGCAGGTGAGAGGTCAGCTGATGAGGCTGAAACAAAGGAAAGCCACAGGACCGGACGGCATCCCCCCAGGCTGCTGAGGACCTGTGCAGACGAGCTCTGTGAGGTCCTCAGCTACATCTACAACCTGAGCCTCAGCCTCGGGGTGGTGCCCACCCCGTGGAAGACCTCCTGTGTGGTACCGGTTCCCAAAACGCCGCACGCCAGGGAACCGGCCCACTTCAGACCAGTTACTCTGACCTCCCACCTGATGAAGACCATGGAGCGCCTCATCCTAGCTCACCTGCGCACCGTGGTGAGCCCCACTCTGGACCCGCTGCAGTTTGCCTACCAGCCCAACATCGGAGTAGAGGACGCCATCATCTACCTGCTGCAGCGGGCGCTCACCCACCTGGAGACCACTGGGAGCGCTGTGAGAGTCATGTTCTTTGACTTCTCCAGCGCTTTCAACACCATCAGACCAGTGCTGCTGAGGGGGAAGCTGGAGGACGCTGGGGTGGACAAACATCTTGCTGACTGGACCATGGACTACCTCACTGACCGCCCTCAGTACGTGCGGCTGCACGGCTGTCAGTCAGAGGTGGCCCTCTGCAGCACCGGGGCCCCCCAGGGCACCGTTCTGTCTCCGTTTCTTTTCACCCTCTACACCTCGGACTTTACTTACAACACGGTCAGCTGCCACCTTCAGAAGTTCTCTGACGACTCGGCCATTGTGGGCTGTGTGTCATAACACCGACGCCCTGTACAAGAAAGCCAGAGCCGCCTCCACCTCCTCAGGAGGCTGAGGTCCTTTGGAGTGAGCAGACCTCTGCTTAAAACCTTCTATGACTCTGCGGTGGCCTCAGCCCTCCTCTACGCTGTCGTCTGCTGGGCCCCTGGCTGCACAGAGAGGGACAGAAAGAGGCTGAATAAGCTGGTGAGGAAGGCCACTTCTGTCCTGGGCTGTGCTCTGGGCTCTGTGGAGGAAGTAGCTGAGAGGAGGGTGTTGTCCAAGTTCACATCCATCATGGACAACACCTTCCACCCCCTGCACCAGACTGTAGAGGAGCTGAGCAGCTCCTTTAGTGCCAGACTTAGACATCCAGTCTGTAAGAAGGAGCGCTACCGCAGGTCATTCATTCCTGCTGCTACCAGGTTTTACAATGCTGCACTGTAACTGTGACCACAACTGTAATAATTAATGAGCAATAACTAATGTGCAATAATCTATTTAATATACTGTACTACAACCCGTGCAATAATCCTGATGTAGTGACTTCTGCTGCTATCAACACCTGAACATATGTCAGTACACATGTATGTATGTATGTACAAATGTATACACGAATGTATATGCACATATATACGCGTAAGTACGTATGTATTTAGGCGCATAGATATATCTATATATTTAAGTATATAGATATGTTTATATATATATGTATAGACCACTAAGAATGTAAATGAGACATCATATGCCCATTCCTATTTCCTTTTTTTGTATTTTTTTGGTATTCTTTTTGATCCATTGTATATATGAAGACTCACTGTATATAACTGAATGCACCTTCCCTACTCTGCACCTACTTGTATGAGCCGATGTGACGAGTGTATTTCTCCATTGTGAGATCAATAAAGACTATCTTTTCTTATCTTAGATGGCACCTAAACAACTGCTATTTTCTATTTAGACTTTTGCTTAATTATAATAGCATAATTAGGGTTCCACATAATAATAGTGCTATTTATTTTACTATTTCTACTTCTAGAATTAGGGTAAAGACAAATACAAACAGGGGAACACTATTTACATTGGTTTTACTGTACATAGATTTCCCCACTGTCCATTAGTAAATTAGTACAAACCAGGGGCGGAGCTAGACATTCTCATCGTCAGGGGCCTAGTCCACAAAATATTACATCATTACAAGGGTAATTTGGTACACCAAAAAGTAAGAAATTATTTAATCTGTTCATGTGGTCGAAAAATGTATTTAGGCCTTTACATATCTTAAAGTTTAATCTGCTGTTCTTTAATAGCCGTACTAGTATATACCAATAGTATATTAATATGTTCTCATTTGAATGATGAAATGGACAACCACTCATGTTACAACTCACTCTTGGTGTCACCTGTCTTACTCAAAGTACAGTATTGGGTCCTCCATACCGCTTAAGTATCAAGATTTATTGCACATTTAAACATTATTGACAACTCAATATTGTTATGGAAGTAATTAGATGTCTGAGAGGATGTAGGTAAGGAGAAGCTGTCGTCTACACTTCAGATGTATGATGTAAGAAATGTGTTTGGAATGTTAAGATAAATTACAAGAAATGGGCTAGAGAGTAAATACAGCCCAGTTGTACATTTGTTGATATATTGAAGTTAATATTTTAAATGCTGTCATTGTCAGTTACACTTCTAGTTCCTGTGCAGATGTAAGTAAAATACATTTATTTGTGGTCCCTTGATTGTATTATTTTGCTGTGTTTTATGATACAGAGAGAGTATGTTAGATAAAACAAACAAATACGGTGGGGTTTACCCCAAAATACAGGATAAATCTACAAACAAACATATTTTGACTATATTTGGTTAAATAGGCATGTATTTATGGTCTATCTGTGTTGCTGGTAAGTTCACATGCAAACCTTTTCAAAGTGGAAAGAAGTCCCACTTCGACATTCATCAGAGCCGGTGATGCTTTAAACATTGACAGACAGCATCTAGTGTGTGTAGTGCTTATAAAATTTGTATAACTGTGGCAAGAAATGCTGCTTTTTTTCTTTAGACAGACGAAACGCACCCTGAAGTTCAAGTCAAGTATCAAAAAATAGGAGCATGCATATTGCGTAGGACCAATGACGTCAGACCAATGAAGCTTAGGACCAATAGTGTCCCTACCGAAGTAGAAATCAAACCTATGCCCTTGGTCTAAATAAATGCGTATAGTCCGGTGCGACTTATGTATGTTTTTTCCCTCTTTATGATGACTGATGTGACTTATATTCCGGAGCGACTTATAAAAATACGGTATAAAACAACAAAATATTGTCCCCATGAAAAGAACTGGCCTCTCTGGTAAACTTGGTCTAGAATCGGGCACCAGATTCTGGTATTTTCCAAAGGTGAGGTACGCCGTGTACAGGTCATCAGTCGAGTTGAGATCCTTTACCATATCAATGTAAGGATCCTTTTCCAGGTATCCTTCGTTTGATGATTCTTGCAGTCCTTCGAATCCACATTAGCCAGAAGTGAAATCAGCAGTGGTGGCTGCCTTCAGCTCCTTAGAAAGATGCTTCCAGAGATGAGGACAGGTTACAAAAAAGGTTACAAATCAATTTTAATTTGAGCCTTAACTTCCATCAAAAGACTCCCCCCCCCCCCCCCCCCCCCACACACACACACACAGAAACATTGACAGGTAGGGTAAGAGAACATTTCATTTGTAGGATTTAGACTCTGGATGCTTTAAATATCAATAAAAGAAGCTAAAGTGCATGGGCAACAAATAGCTGGACTTAAAAATGTGATGCGAGCTCGCTCTCTAGCCTCTGTTAGCATTTAGCAGCTGTAATCTGAAGCATCTGTGGCTGAGCAAAGCAACAACTCCAATCTCTGCATCGGAGAGAAACGCTCCAGCTCTCCAGACGTGTTCAGGTTACAAAATGCATTCTGCAAAGCTTTAATGTGCTAGAATCCAATATGGCACCATGACCACCATCACCATACAGTTCACTGACTGCACTCCGTCTCAAATATCTGTTTCACACCTCTGATTTCTTCAAACTGACTCAAACCAAACATTTTGGAAACTATCAGCACCCCTCAATGATACAACTGAGAAACTTGAGAAATGATTGTAAAAAAAAAAAGTTTATTTTAAAAACCACAAAGTACTAATCAATACAAAACGTATAAAAAGTACAAAAAAAGTTGGGTCTAAAAATATCTGAGATGACTACATTTATGGTGTACTAATGGCACTGTGGTTACAGGTCTTGAATACAACAGCTGTTGCAATCAAAGAATAAATTCACATTGTAGCAGTTTGTTTGCAGCACAAGTAAACATTTCATGGTCACACACAACATGTACCGAATAAAAAACAAAAAAAAACGAAGCGACCGACTGATGGGGGGGAATAAAACCCCATAAACTGCTGCACTTTTAACTTTCAAACTATACTGAACGGCTTTCAGGACACACTGGTTGACTCTCAGAATCCGGTCTCGGAGAACAGAGACAGCAGTGAACGTCATTCTATTGAAATAGAGGATCCTAACAACAATACTCAGAATATAAAAATAAAGAACAGTATCAAACATTTAAAAAAAACAACGCATGGCAATTATCAAGAGTTACTTGGTTCTCCCATTTCAAGCATTACCCAGGTTTGTTTGTTCCTTTGGACAAAAGCACCTCAAGTGTTCCAGTTAGAGGCCTGTACGGCAAAGAAGGTTCATCGCTGACAGATTATAGAGAGCAGCACAACAAAAACAGCTCCGAGCTGAGGAGGAGGCACTCAGAAAGACAAGCTGTGGGACCAGTTCCTGATATGGATGCACAGTAGATCCTTCTCATAAAAACCCAAACCCCAAAGGAACCATGCAAATCCAGAGCCTCCTAACTGTACCTCCTTTACAGACGCCTCAGCTCTTTACCTGGGAAGGTTTTTAACTCTGTTGCCTGCAACAAGGCATACTGGAACAGAAAGGAAGCAAGGAAGAATACAGGGTGGAAAAACTTAATAAAAGGACAGGAATGATGGAGATACAGCAGAAAGGGTGAAGGACACAATAGAGGGTGGAATATTTAGACCAGGGGTCACCAACCTTTCTGAAACTGAGAGCTATTTCATTGGTATTGTGTCATACGAAGGGCTACCAGTACTGAATGAGAATGAGAAGAGTCAGAATTCACCTTTACGTTAGGTAAAACAAATATTTTTCTTGCTTTGTTATCAATATTGTCATTTTTAAATCTGTATAAATGCAACTGTGAATAAACAGGAAGAGTAATCGAATAAAATAAAGTTTAGATGCAGCTCAATGGTGGGTTGTGCTATTTTTAGAACAGGCTCGTGGGCACCACATGTGGTCCTCAGGGGCTACATGGTGCTCACGGGCCCCATGTTGGTGACCCCTGGTTTAGACAATTCAGGACAGCAGATAAAATCTGAAAATACGATTTTTTTTTCTTTGTCACACTAATACAGAAAATACTAAAATCTAATTCCAGACAGCACAGGAACCAAGGAAACCTGAAGGAGGAAGGAGTTTCATTTGTTCAGAAGTCTCACTTTGATCCAAAGTAAAAGTAAAGAAATTATAAGTAGGAATGCTTCAAAGATGGCCTAAAACTGGCTTCGCCGTACAGGCCACAGGTTCAAGGATTGGAAAAGCAACCGGTTCAGGACCGACACTGACATTAAAGACAAAAAGAAAAGGGGACACTTGAGAGAAGCCCTTGAGTGATGATCAACATCTTGTACAGTCTTCATAAACTACTAACACCCAGTACCTGTCTTTGATTTGAGGTTGCCCTGTTCCACTTTCTGCTCGCTTCCACAATCAACCCAAACTCACTCTCACAAAATACAAAAGTTACAAAACGACCGTCTTGGCCTTTCCTTATCAAAATTCCAGTTCAAGTCTAAGGCAAACTTGAGATTTACACACGGACCATAACAATAATAATTATAAAGAAAATGATAAAAATGACAAAACGCTCCCGACTTCATAATAAAATATCCATATAGTATCTAAAAGTTAGCTGCCCTGAGGGAGATGTACATGTCAACCTTTACCACATTTGTTGCGCAATGGCAGTTAAAAAGCACTTTGGGTCTGCCGTGGGGAGTTCTGCTGCACTGAGACGACGCCACAGCGGGATGTGACACTGGGAGGCCTGGGCTCTGCATCCACCTCAAGCAAGTCAGCTGTTTCCCTTTTTGATCTCACTGTTCGTCACAGTTCATGCACGCAGACCTGTGAAGACATTTATGCCAGGTCGGTCATTTTTGCTTGGATGAATGCAACAATTTAAGTATGTGTGGGTTCTTGTACTTGCAGAGGAGCGAGAACTTATTTTACACATTTTACTAGTAAAGTGAGGACTTTTTTGGTCCTTTCTGGGCTAGGGGTTAAGTTTAACACATTAAAAAAGAAATGTCACCACGTTAACACGCGTTGACAATAAAGGATTCTTGATTCATGAAGGTGTCAATCAGGTTTGGGTTAGTGCTAGGGTTACACTGCAGTAAAATGTTCTTGAAATGAGTCCTGTATTTGAGCAGGTACATAAGATTATCTGCCAATGGAATAAGATTGTTGCACTTTAAATAGGAACAACTGATCTCCATCATCTTATTTCAAGTGCAGTATCTAATAATCCTATTTTAGGGGTCAAAACACTCACTCCATTGGCAGATAATCTTGTTCACCTGCTCAAATTGAGGAGTAATACAGTTAATTTCAAGAAAATGTTGCCTATTTTTAGTTCCATTTTGCAGTGGGTATACACTGGTAAAGGTAAGGTTTAGGGTTAGGGCAGAGGTGGGTAGTAACCAGTGTCCGAAATTAACTTCCTGATTCACCGGCCAAGTTGGCCGGTAAATGTAAGAATCAACCAGCCAAGCATATTTTTTACCGGCCAAAATATTAATTCTGACTGACCCCTGCTAAATATCTCCGCATAATCCCGCTACGTAATTAGCCTGAGCTAAACACTAGTTATTAGAAAACGCATCACATGTGCGAGTGTGACTGAAAAACATGACTTATTTGGTGCAAACATTTACTCGCCATGTGGCAGCTAGCCCTCTGAAATTTACTCGCCAAACGGAAAATTTACTTGCATTTGGCGTCTGGCGAATGTTAATCTTGGACCCTGGTAGTAACTAGTTACATTTACTTAGTTACATTTACTTGTGTAAGTTTCTGAATAAAATGTACTTTTAGGAGTAGTTTTACTGACCTGTACTTTTTACTTTTACTTTAGTCATATACTTTATACTTAAAGTCATAAACTTTTTTACTCTTACTTGAGTAATTTCCTGGCTGACTACTTTTTACTTTTACTTGAGTAAAAACATGTTGAAGTAGTGCTACTCTTACTTGAGTACAATTTTTGGCTACTCTAACCACCCCTGGGTTAGAGTCCGGGTTAGGCCATAGAAAGGGTTGAAAATGAATGGAAATAAAGGTCCTCACTTTGTATTTTAAACAAGGACAGATGTGTGTTGTACATGGCTTACCTTTGTCACAGGTGCTGCTCTGCTTCTCCTGGGCAAAGTTTAGTCTGTTCTGCTCCACTGCAGTGCCGTTCGACTCTGGACTGCTGCTGCGGGGCGGGGTATTCTCCTCGTTCTGGTACGCCAAATCTAGGTGCTGCTGAGCCAGTCTCAGGTGTCTGCGCAGCCTCTCCAGCTCCCGAGTCGACGCCTCATCACCAAAGGACTCACGGCCCGAGTCTCCCAAGTTATCCCGGAAGCCCATTTTTCCAGACGGGTCCTTCTTCAAAGCAGTGTGGTAACCCGGAGGCGCCGAGGCCTGGCGGCAGATCGAGGATCTCTGGCTGGCCTGGGCTGGAAGGCGAGAGGCAGGAGAGCGAGGTCGCGGCCCGCACAGACAGTCCCGAATCCCGCTGATGCCGAGATGAAGGATCTCCAGCAAGGTGAAGAGCAGGCACAAGGCGCTGACGGCATACATGATGCGCAGGAAGATGGTTTTCTCAGTGGGACGTGACACAAAGCAGTCCACCGTGTGTGGGCAAGGGGAGCGCGTGCACACATAGGACGGCGCCACCTCCAGGCCGTAGAGGATGTACTGCCCGAAGAGAAACGACGCCTCGAAGACAGCTCGTGATAGTAGCTGGAAGACGTAGAACTTCATGAGCCCATTTCTCTTGATGCGACGCCGGCCGTCGTGCTTGTTTTTGGGAGTCTTTGAAGCTTCCTTCTCCTTATCTGGCTCAATCTCCTCCAGGATCATGGGATCTTCCTCCCCGTTATCCTCCGCCTCTTCGTAGTCCCTGTTGGCCCCCCGGTTCACTATCGGTACCCTCTTCTTCTCCCGGGGCTTGTAGTCGTCGTCGTCCATGCGGGCGATCTTGTGCATGGCAAACCCGAGGTACATGATGGTGGGTGTGCTGATCATGATCACCTGGAACACCCAGAAACGAATGTGCGAGAGAGGCGCAAACGCATCGTAGCAAACGTTCTCACAACCCGGCTGGTGTGTGTTGCACACAAATTTACTCTGTTCATCATAGTAGATGGACTCGCCGCCGACCGCCGTCAGCACAATCCGGAAGACGATGAGGAAGGTGAGCCAGATCTTGCCCACGAAGGTGGAGTGATTGGAGATCTCCTCCAGCAGGCGAGTGAGGAAGCTCCAGCTCATTTTGATGCCAGATAAAGGAAGTTATCAAACCTGTGCGGAGAGAAGAGAAAGAGGAAGATAAACTTTACACCAAGGAAAATACTGATTCTAAAACAGCCGAATACTAAACGGCACATCTCTACATCTCTCTATAGTAAGTAGAAAAACATTCTAACAATGGTTCGCCAAATCAATTGCAGCTGATTTCGCAGATGTGTGCAGCAGGCAGACTCAACCCCACAGATACGTAGACGCTGTTAGAATGAGAAAACAGCACTAACCTGTGCCTCTGGTAAAATTATAACCTTCTAATGGACTAACGTGATCCCACCAATGTGACCAATTTCAGTTTGCGTTATATTAAATTACTAGAGATGGCCACTACAAAAATAATAAATCTGAGGATTTGCTTTTTTACGTTCCAACAAGCCCAAAAATGACACATCACAGGTTTCAGCAGTCCTGCTCTGCTCATTTCATCATTCTCAATTCAATTCAATTTCAATTTCAATTTTATTTTATTTATATAGCGCCAAATCGTGAAACATGTCATCTCAAGGAACTTTACAAAGTCAAGTTCAATCATATTATACAGATTGGGTCAGATTATACAGATTGGTCAAAAATGTTCCTATATAAGGGAACCAGTTGATTGCATCAAAGTCCCGACAAGCAGCATTCACTCCTGGAGAAGCGTAGAGCCACAGGGAGAGTCGTCTGCATTGTCCATGGCTTTGCAGCAATCCCTCATACTGAGCAAGCATGAAGCGACAGTGGAAAGAAAGATTCTGCGTTTACACCTGGCTTAGCTAACTTTTGTCTTTTAAAAATGGTCTTTTCTTTCTGAGCACTTTGAATAGTTTTCAAATTTGTGTTCATTTTAACCTGCCTACAGATGTGACTCTTTTACCAAGGATTGTATTAAATTCATCAAATCAAACATATGCTTTAATGTTTTCTGGCTAATTTTCTAACACACATCCCAAATGAGACACACGTTCCTCAGGTATGTGATGCATCTATCTGTCTATCTATCAATCCATTGTCTTCCACTTAACCGAGATCGGGTCGTGGGGGTAAGAGGTCCAGGAGGGAAACCTAGACATCCCTTTTCCCAGCAACATCCTCCAGCTCATTCTGGGGGATCCCAAGGCTTTCCCCGACCAGATGGGATTTATCCATTGAGTTCTAGATCTTCCCCGGAGTCTCCTCCCAATGTTACGAACCCGGAAGAAATCCAAATGGATGGACCCAGGGGGCATTTTTAAGCAGAGAAGTACCGGCTCTACTTTAAGCTCCCCTCAGATTACAGAGCTCTTCACCTTATCTCTAGGACTGAGCCCTGCCTCCCTCTGCATACAAGCTCATTTCAGCAGCTTGTATGCAGAATCTTATTTTTTCTTGTCATGATCCATACCTCGTGACCGTAGGTGAAGGTTGGAACATAGACGGACCTGTAAATCAAGAGCTTTGCTTTTTGACTCAGCTCTTTTTTTTACCACAACAGACCGGAGCAGCGTCTGGATTACTGCAGCCGAAGCCCCAATCCGTCTGTCCATGTCTCATTAAATCCTAACATCACTTGTGAGAAAGAAACTCCTTCGGTTCAGGCAGAAACTGATCCCCATGCCAGAGGGGGCAATCCATTGACCATGGCCTCAGACCTGGAGGAGCTGACTCTCATCCTGGCAGCTTCACACTCTTGCAGCAAACATTGGATGTCATGGCTCAGAGAAGCCAACAGAACCACATCATCCGCAAAAAGCAAAGACACCACCCTGAGGTTCAGAAATCAGACACCCTGCTCTCTACGACCACGCCTTGAGATTCTGTCCATGAACAGCACAAAGAGGACTGATGAGAAGGGCCAGCCCTGGTCAAGTCCAATGCGTAATGGGAACAGGTCTGACTTTGTGCCAAGAAGAATAATGTGGAAAAAATGGTAACCATCACAGGTCGAAACAGTAGCCATACCGGCCCAAAATGGGTGTAAGAATTGGCAAAGTAGCCAAAAAAACAACAAAAAGAAAAAAAACGGTTTTATTCCCCTGTAATCTTTGTTCTTGTCTGCAGAAGTTTAAAAAATATATATTCATTATAAGAACAAAAAAAGGAAAAGTATGAGACGTCAATCCTTATTACCCTTGCATCCATTACCCTTACTGATTATAGTGTAAAGGAAGGCTTAAGATTACTGCACAGAATGAGGGCATCATTGAGGTTAATTAATTCATGCAACAACATAGTAATTGATATCGTTCGCAAAGGGACTGATATCAGACTTTTTGGACTCAGATACGTCTGGTCAATACAATCAACATATAAACTAAACTGGCCTCTCACCCACCCCTCCTACTCCTGAGCAGGGAGGTTGGCTCTCCATCTTGAAGCTCGGGTCCTCAGAGGTATCTCCAGGTATCTGTTGGAGCCACTTCTCCGGAGTGGTGGTTACTGCCCTTAGTGCTCCGATGTCCACAGACACCACTGTTGTCTTTCTAGTTCTTCCCTGGGCCCTTAGTAGTTCTCCATTTTCTAGTGCTCTTTTTTTTTTACTCTGGATGTCCACATTGATCACATATTTATATATATATATATATATATATATATATATATATATATATATATATATATATATATAAAACCATGGTAACGATAAAGATTATGGATTCTTCAGGAACAGATAACTGCAGATAAGATTTGTTGAAACCTCGTTATGTGTATGACGGTTCCTCCTGAATATTTGGTTTTGTGCCTTAAAAACAGCACAACAAAATAACGTGAAAAACAGCTGTGGCATACATGTGACATGTATTAAGTTACCTTCTGACCCTATGGGTCTTTATAAGTGTGTTCTTAATTATGGCCGGATTGGTCTTCCACAATGCGCTGCTATGCAGAACAGAGAAGCTTTGTTGCCCCAACATCTGGGAGGAGGTTTAAAAAGTGGAAAAATGTTTGCCTCATATTTCTAAGAAAAAAGAGAGGGAAAAAAACGGGGGGGGGGGGGGGGTGCGCCAGGGAATAATCTCCAACAGGGCGCTCTCGGTTATGTGAGAGAACCCAGAAAGTCCGGTTTGGCCAAGCATTTCACACGATGCAGCAGTGCAACGTGAACTGGAAACTGATCTCATTTGCGGAGAATACGTGGGTGAGTTGGGGGGGGGGGGATCCTCCTCGTGGCAGACCACGTAACGGAGGAGCCCCGCAGAACCCGAAAGGAGACCGGATCTCCGGTCTGTCTGATGGACAAACGGAGTAACTTTACGCACCGATGGCGCAAAATCTGGAAGGGGGAGGGTAACTAAAGGCTAGGGTGAAAATATTAAAACGTTCCTGTAGATTCTCCTACAATAATATTGAAATACCATAAACCAGCGTTATGTAATCTGTTACAAACCACCACACGCTGAACTAACTGAGCCCATTTTGTAGCAAATATGCGTTAAAACAGCGGTCATTTCAGGCATTCCGGTGATTTCAGCGCTGCCTCCCATCACCTTGTGCGCCTAAACTCTAACGGGGCTTTAAGCGACACGTTGGCCCGGTTCTGTTCACTTTTCCAGCTTTTATAGTTCAAAAACAGCTTTCCACACAGACCATGAAGCAACACCAGAGACGCTGAAGTCAAAGGAACGTTTGTTAGGAACGAAAAACGATGCTACCGCCTCGCTTTGTTTGTGGCATTCTGTCTGTATTTTTTACCTTCAAAATGTCTTCTGGTATCCTGGAAGTTGTCTTCAGTTTTCTCTCCTGTAATGAAGTCCTTGGATCAAATATCAAGCCCTTCAATTGTTGTTTTTCTCTCCATTCGCTGAGAGGAGACAACTGCTTCTCCGGTAGTGCTGCTTGAACTGCTGGGCGAGGACAAAGAATATTCCCCAAATCCCCTTTTCTCCTCCCATTTGCAGCTGCACACCCCACCCCCTTGTCTGCGCAGACCATGTACTGGCAGCAAGGAGGCTGCAGCTCTTCCTGATGCAATCTGCTCTTGGCTTTACATTCATTGGCTGTAAAACTCATCTGAGGACACTGCAGTGATGTAACATCTGCTGCGCTTAATGCGTAAAATTAGGTTAATTTATTGTTATTGTTGTTTCTGTGACAATGAATCAAACTGGCTGCAGTCTGCAATCTGAAAAGTTGTATGTGCCCGGCAACGTTGCCCAGAATGAAAGCATCCGGAGATCAAAAGCTGCAATCAGGGCCTTGTTCTTTGTTCAGGGATTGTAAAGAGAAGCACACTCATGACGGCTGCCCCTCTTCCTGTCCACCACAATATTCGGAAGTTGTTGCTAAACCCCTAAACTTATGTCACAGCTACAGGAACACATGGACTTCCTGAGAGCCCACCCCTCCTCCCTAAGACTGCTTGCACCTACGTGTTAAAAAGCCATGGCATAGGGAGCCTACTGTTGAAATTTAAGGAAGACAGTAAACGTACTTGATTCAGTCCCAGGGCTGTCCAAATCTTCTCCTCGAGAGGTACTGAATTCCTTCTTCAGCTTATCGTTCAGTGCAGAGGCCATACTTTTGTCCCAGGAAATTTGTTAGAGTCAATGGAACAAACATAGACCTAGACATGATGAAAACATAGACATAGACCTGCAATGGAATTGTTTAGATCATGGTAATCCCTGTGCTAGAACGACCTAGTCAAAGTTCAAAACTTAAATTGTGGCAATACTTGAAAAGTTATGTTGAGGGAGACTCTCCTTCCAGTGAGCTGGAAACATTTTGCCAATAAGCTTTGGACATCTCTAGATGTATGTCCACAGACATACCCCAAAGACCTGCATCTGCAGACAAAGTTGTCTCTACAGAGAATCAACTCTGGGGGCTGAATACAGATGCACTCCACATGTCTCCGAATTTTATTGTAAAAGAAAGTATTCCTGAAAACCGTGCATCAATTTCCTTCTACAGTCATGGACTACTTTGTCTTGGTCTGTCACATAAAACCCAAATAAGACACATTAAAGTCTGAGGTTGTAATTTGACCAGAGAAAACAAACTTGGACAGATATAAATACTTTTGCAGGCCACGGTGTACAGTCTGTCCAATGATATTTGCTCTATCATTAAACCAAAGTGAGACCGCCTTCAAGAAACAGATTTTGAGGCCAGCTGATTCAGCACTTTCCTGGAAGGTGCCTCAAAGCAGGGCACATACGTTGATTAAAATTATTGCAACCAGGCAGTCAGCATTGTTCTCTCCAGGGAATGGCTCAGAACAAACACATTTTCTTTTCCGTTTATCGTGAAATGACAAATCTCCAATACTTACCTCTGCGGACAAAAACACACACAATAGCCATCAGTTTCCCCCTCACACATTACCTGTTAAATCACAGCTCCACCTCACCTTCCTGATCAGTGGCTGTTATTGGTGAATGCACACAAAGGAGAGCAGTTATTGTTTAATATCTGCTGCAAACAGGTCAGTGAAGGAATGCATTGCCCCTCCCCCTCCTCAGGGTGCAGCCACAGCTCCATTGTGAAGCACAAGCATGCTTTCATTCATGGGCTGGAATCTGGGGCGTCCGTGTAAACGCCTGTCTAACTCACAGAGAAAGATGATGTCTAGACTGAGGCATGTGGTTTCTGCAGAATACGAGCTGAAAATAACTGTTTTGATGGACTTTTCATCAACAATTTGCTCCAAAAGCAGAGTTGGATCATGCATATTGAAGCTACATTGCTCATATTGTTAATGCTTTAGATCAGCCTCTTCGATTATATGCACCATGTGCTGTCACACCCACCAGACTACTGGCATCCTACATACCTAATCCGACATGTTAGACACTGTTCACTGATACACAGAGTGGAGCTGGGAGGGTAGAAGTTGCTCTATTGTTTCATCTTCTTTCCATGTTGAACATCTGCTTTCATCACCATGAAAACACATCCCAGAGCTGAAGTGCTGACGAAAACACTGATAAATTCTGGAAACAGTTAAAGAAGACAGTTTTCATGGAACTCAATCCAAATGCAAAGAAGAAATGCCAATTGGTTTATCTGGAAACCACATCCTGAGATGCAATAGAGCAAACTGTGCCCTGTATGTGCTTTCTGAATCAGCAGACAAGAATGAAGGGCTTGTTGTGCAGCTGCAGCGGACTTTTCCTTTAGGGTGGGTTTAACGTTGACTGCCTGGTCAGCCAAATAGGTGATCATTAAATTTTAAAGAAGGGACTGTCTGACCTAACTCAAACTAATGGAGCCAAAAACATTAAAATCAAGCATTACATCATGAATGATTTTGGATGAACCTCATAAGCCATGGATACTTTTTTGACATTTTGATGCTTGATAGATGGGTGGAGTAATAGACAAGTTGGATCCTAGGCATCCTGAAAACTGTGATTATGTGCATGGAAACATAAGTCCCCAATGGCTTTGTGTCCTACAACATGGAAGCCCCACATAACCCTGAATCAAAGATGTAGTATTATTGTATATATCCATAATCTTCTTACAGGAGACTATGAGTAGATTTTTGGTAGGTAAATCATTACTTGTCAAAGTGTGTACAAAAAAAAGGCAAAAAAAAATCTGATGGTGTTAACAGAAAAAAGTTTATTATGAGCAACCATTTAATTGTGCGAGCATTCACACCTGTCCCTATCAGAAATATACGTGCAGCTGTTGCTTTCACTGGAAAATGCTAATTTATTTTACTTTCCAGCTGCTAAACCTGTAAAGCGTTTTTAAATGTATGGCTTTTGTTGCCTAAAATCTTCTAAGTCTGCTGAGTCTTTTCTGCCTGGGAAAGAAGGATATGGTGAGATATAGAGAGTCGCATCTTATTGTTTTAACAAAGGTTAAAAAATAGCTATAACTTCTAAATAATGGAAGGCCATCCTAGTTCAAAGAGACACAGCTGGTATTTTTTTTATTGTTTTCCTGGAAAGCTGGCAATTAAAGCTTGCTCTTATACCATTTAATGAGAGTCACACCTTTGTGCATTGTGCTACTGGACATGTTGGCTTGAAGAACGCTTCGAGAATATGAGAGAATTAACATCGTAAGCACAAGAAGGAAAAACTTGTGTACATTTAACTTACAGTAGTACAGAGGATAATGAGATTGCTCAGTCAGTAGTTCTACTCAATACAAATGACAGTTGAAGAAAAACAATGGGTTACATCCCAGACCTTTTTATAGTTTCATTTAAACTTTCTCTTGTTCTGTTGTCAAGGAGCTGACCACAAAGGGGAAATATTCAGGCTTTTTTTGCTCACAGTTTCCCCAGTGTTCAGCCTTAAAACCAGATCTAGACTGAGTTCTTCATCACGAGACTGTTAAGCAAGAGAAATGTCTGTATAGGATGATTCTCTGTGGGTTGGGCTGCGAAGCAAACAAGAGGACAACTCTCTTCCAGTGCCCTTTTCACCTCCTCTGCTGGACATGATTTTGCAATATCACATCTGCCTGGCAAAGATTGCTTTATGTGTGGAAAGAGGCCATGGTAAGACACTAAATTATATATAAAAAACAAATAGGGTCAAACAACAGGCATGAGGCCATATCCATACTGTTGGAAGTGACTCATGAAATCCAGCTCTGAGGAAGACTAAAGTCTACATCGTAACGCCCACAGAGCTTCTCCTGCTGCGACACCACGTCTGGTTGAGCAAACACATCATGGGTGGCAGTAACTACAAGGCAATCGCAAAAAGAGTGTCTCATTTAGGAATAATTTAGGGATCAAACCAAAGACTCAGTACATTTCTGCACTCACATGGTAAATTTATAACTGAAGGCACTAAAATAAAGTTGTGAAATCTGGTGATTTAGTTGTTAGTAGAATTGATGTTGTCAGTGGAAACAGCAAGGACTTGCTCCGTTTGCATGCACAAAAGGCTGTAAAACACACACAGGTCTTGCAAGATAGCATGAAATTATCCAAGCTATCCAAGGGGGGTATTTGTCTAAGGGTGGTTCGGTAAGCTTGGCTTCTCTCCATGGTTTCTGAGATGAGTTCAAAATGAAGGAAGAAATTTGATTCAGAAATGCCACATAGCCCAGCTGTTGGAAGTGGGTCTTCTGGTGCGTTCCAAGCCGCAGATTACGCCATATCCGCCTTTTTGCGTTCCAGTATCCCTCATGTTGGACAGTAAGAAAAAACATGCACAAAGACCATTATAAAATAGATAAATACAACCAACCTGACTCTCAGGATGCATTTTAAAGTCACATTTTACCACAAAATCTTTTTTTAAAGCTGCGTTTAACTGTTCAACTGAACATGAAACGGTAAAAAACAAAGTTGCGATCATTCATTTCTGGTTGTTCCACTATGGCCACTGTTCTTAAGACAAGAAAAATAACAATATTGCTGTTCTCCGTGGTGTTTTGTCCACATAAACAATGCAGAAACATCCCGTCTTATGAGCACTGAAAAGTAGTACGTGTACGAATGACTAAATGTTACAAGAGTAATATATAACTGCTAAAAACAGTCAAAGAACAAAGTTTTACTCAATGCTGCTGCGAGTTAACCTGACAAAAGCCAGCTGTATGTCGCTCCGCCTAGCTCCACTCACATACATCTGGGAAACCGCCATAGGAATTGCCTTTACAGAAGGCTGGGCCTTATCAAAAATTCTTGCATATGATTGGTTAAGCCACTTGTCTGTCATCTTTATTGACGTGCTATTTCAACCACTCACACCGAAGCTAACCCGTGACGCTGATGATAGCGACGCAGAAAAAAAAAAAAATAATAATAATGTGTTTGCGGCTCTAGTGGCATGTGTTTTATTGACAGTTAGCTGACAGGAAGAGGGGGGAAGACAGGCGGCAAAGCGCCGCGGGTCAGAGTCGATTCCGGGGCGACCGCGTTGAGGACTAAAGGCCTCCTAACATGGTTCGCGCTAACCGCTCCGGGGCGCTTCCGCGTCCGCCGCGGACGCGCCCCGGAAAACAAAACTTGCCAAATCCGGTCGGGAGAAGGGCGAAAACATGGTTTCCACCAACAAAAGCCTTCAGAGCCGTTCTCTGATGTTCTTTTAATGAAACAATATTAGGTAGATTGGACAACACGGAAGAAATAGCAGCATCGATGTTAACGCTTGCTTCCTTGACGAGCCGCCATTGCTATCAAAACAGTCTCACGTCATGGTCGCGTCTCCACTACGTCACATCTATGAAACTCCAGCCCTGCGTCCTGATTGGCCAGACCATAAATTTGGTTGGAGAAATCACTCTCTACCGGCAGTGTCCCAGATGTATGTGAGTGGAGCTAGGCGGAGCAACATACAGCTGGCTTTTGTCAGGTTAGCTGCGAGTAGCAGTCATCATGAATGCAGAAGTCGGGTATGATCCTGTTGCACTGACTTGTCGACTCGTAAATCTGTCTTTAGGGGCCGTTCCATTTGAAATTTTCCGACTACCAAGGACAAATGGAACACACCATCATTTAATACTGTTGAGAGTGTAGCTCTGGGTCAGTCTAAGTCCTCAGCACAGAGGGACATCTTCCATCCTCCAGCCGCTGTCTATGAAATTCTGCTATAAAATACAGATTTTACATTTTGTCACAGTATAATACCTTTCATGATTTAATGTATGAATAATTTGACTTCAAATAAGACATTTTCACATTTCCAGCAAATCCAAGATCATAGTGTCTCTCTGACATATCTTGTATTTCTAAGTTGGAACACTGGGAACACCAGATAAATTCAGTTAAACGAAAGCCTCACCTAAAAATCAACAGCTTCCTGGTGTGGCTTCATGGACAAAATCTAAAGAAATCACACAGAAATGTGAGCCTTCACGAGTCTGATTTGTCCTTGGTTGCCATTTCCCAGTGCCTGAAGCTGCAGAGTCCATCTTTTCCAACAATTATGCACAAGTATGATCTGCATGGGGATGTCCAGCCATCATAGTTTTCAGGAAGAAGACAGGTTCTGTGCCCCAGTCCCTGCAGAAGGCATTACTCCAAATACACTCGCAAGCAAATACCAATTTTTTTTTTTAGAAACGTGTTCTATGGTCTGATAAAGCTAAACTTGAACTGAACTTCCATTCCCTTAGCTCTTAGCAGTAATGATTTTATGGGATTCTTCATAAATAAAATTGATTCCATTAAAAATAAAATACTTGGCATCCTCCCAAACATGATTACCTCGTCCTCAGTAAGCGAGGAAGCGTTGGAGGAATCTTTAGAACCTGCGCAGTGTCTGAACTGTTTAGAAGCAGTAGAGCTTTCTGAGCTATCTAAAATATTAGCTTCATCTAAACCTTCTACCTGTATGTTAGACCCAATCCCAACCAAGTTGTTTAAGGAGATATTCCCTTTGATCAGTGGTCCAATTTTAGACATGATTAATCTATCCTTAGTAAATGGATATGTACCACAGGCTTTTAAAGTAGCTGTTATTAAACCTTTACTTAAGAAACCTTCTCTTGATCAAGATGAGTTAGTAAATTACAGACCTATATCTAATCTTCTTTTCTTATCTAAATTCTTGAGAAAGTAGTTGCTAATCAACTTTGTGAACATTTACAAAGTAATGACCTACTTGAGGAGTTTCAATCAGGCTTCAGAGCTCATCATAGCACTGAAACGGCTCTGGTGAAGGTCACTAATGATATTCTCATGGCCTCAGATAATGGGCTTGTGTTCATACTTGTCCTGTTAGATCTCAGTGCTGCATTTGACACAGTTGATCACAATATTCTCCTACAAAGACTTGAGCATACTGTAGGGATTAAGGGGAAAGCATTAGGCTGGTTTAAATCTTATCTGTCGGACAGATTCCAGTTTGTTCATGTTAATAATAAATCTTCCTCAAACTCTAGGGTCACTTGTGGAGTACCACAGGGTTCAGTCCTTGGACCAATTCTCTTTACTATATATATGCTTCCGATTGGCAAAATTATCAGACAGCATGGGATTAATTTCCACTGTTATGATGATGACACTCAGCTATATTTATCCATAAATTCTGATGAATCCAATCAATTACTTCGACTGCAGTCATGTCTTGATGACATCAAAAGCTGGATGACTTTAAATTTCCTGCACTTAAATTCTGACAAGACAGAAGTTGTAATCTTTGGGCCAGAGTCCTCAAAAAATAAACTTCTTAATCAATCACTTAATCTGGATGGCATTAACTTGGCCTCTGGTAATAAAGTAAAAAATCTTGGTGTTATTTTAGACCAAGACATATCATTTAAATCCCATATTAAACAGGTTTCCAGAGTTTCCTTTTTTCACCTCAGGAACATCGCCAAAATTAGAAACATTCTGTCCAGGGGTGATGCTGAAAAACTAGTCCATGCACTTGTTACTTAAAAGGCTGGACTATTGTAATTCTTTACTATCAGGAAGTCCACAAAATGCAGTTCAAAGTCTTCAACTGATCCAAAATGCTGCAGCAAGAGTTCTGATGAAAATCAACAAGAGGGATCATATTTCTCCAATTTTAGCTTCCCTTCATTGGCTTCCTGTTAAATCAAGAATAGAATTTAAAATTCTTCTTCTAACGTATAAAGCCCTTAATAATCAAGCTCCATCATATATCAGAGCTCTGATTACTCCGTATGTTCCTAACAGAGCACTTCGCTCTCAGACTGCAGGTCTGCTGGTGGTTCCTAGAGTCTCTAAAAGTAGAATGGGAGGCAGATCCTTTAGCTATCAGGCTCCTCTCCTGTGGAACCAACTCCCAGTTTTGGTCCGTGAGGCAGACACCCCGTCTACTTTTAAGACTAATCTTAAAACCTTCCTTTTTGACAAAGCTTATAACTAGAGTGGCTCATGTTACTCTGAGCTACCTATATAGGCTTAAGCTACTGGAGGACATCAGGATCTAATTTTCTCACTCTATAGAGTTCTGTTCTTCAATTATGCATTACGTGTTGTCATTTCTGCTTTAACTTTCTGCTCTCTCTCTTTTTTCTTCATAGTAGGTACACCTGGTCTGGCGTTCTGTTAACTGTGACATCATCCAGAGAAGACAGATCACCCGCTATTACCATCTAATGTAGAACAGATTTCTGGATCAATGTTTGCTTCTGTGCTTTTTTGTCTGTCTTGCTGTGTCTCTGCTCTGTCTTCTCTAACCCCCAGTCGGTCGAGGCAGATGACTGTTCATACTGAGCCTGGTTCTGGTTCTGCTGGAGGTTTTCCTTCCCATTAATGGGGAGTTTTTCTTTCCGCTGTCGCTCCATGCTTGCTCAGTATGAGGGATTGCTGCAAAGCCATGGACAATGCAGACGACTCTCCCTGTAGCTCTATGCTTCTCCAGGAGTGAATGCTGCTTGTCGGGACTTTGAAGCAATCAACTGGTTCCCTTATATAGGAAATGTTTGACCAATCTGTATAATATGATTGATTTGACTTTGTAAAGTGCCTCGAGATGACATGTTTCATGAATTGGCGCTATATAAATAAAATTGAATTGAATTGAATTGAACTTGAACTTTGCAAAAGAGAAAGGAGGAAGCTTGCCATCCTGAGTACAACATCCCAATTGTGAAATATGGTGAAATATGTGGAGATATCGGCACAACATCTCAGTAGTCTGCCAGGAAGTTAAAGCTCGTCTCAAAATGGTTCTTGAAACAGACAATGATCCTAAGGACACAGTCAAGTATTTGGAGTTGCTATTTCAAAGCCCTGATCTCAGTCCCAGAGGAAAATTATGGTCAGAGCTGAAAAGGCGCGTGGAAGCAAGGCGGCCCACAAACCCGACCCAGCCGCTCCAGTTCTGTGAGAAGCTTGTGGAAGACAGCAAATATATATATATATATATATATATATATATATATATATATATATATATATATATATATATATATATATATATATATATATATATATATAAAAACCCAAGTTATACACTTTAAATAGCAATTCTACTAAATACATAGGAGATGTCTATCAACTTCTGAATTTGAAGAAAGTTAAAAACAATCCTCAAAATAAATCTTTATTCTGTTGAATTTGGTAACCCTAACAAAACTAAATGATTAGCCTGATATAATGTCAAACCAAGAGAACAGAAAATGTTTTTTAACATAGTTTGTGTAATCTGGTTTCAAATGCAAATACATGAAACCGTAATGTTTGGTAACAAAAGTCCATGCGTATTTGCAGGCATTGCCAATTAATTTACTTTGAGAACGAATTAGCTGAATTTAGCAATGAAACTCTTTCTACTGCAAGACATTCATTGAAAATACAGCTGGAGAGCTGGAGTTTCCTGCCAGCAAGGCTAATGTTTTCCATCTGTGTGCGGTTGTGGAGTCCGTCGGTGTGCCTATTAAGGTTCTGCCTCAGATCAAAAGGACTCACTTTAATGTGACCCTACAAGGAATGAAAAACAGACCGATTAGAACGATTATCCGACGTTGAGCATCTTTAAATGCCTCACATGTCTGTAGTGTAACAAGGAGAAAGCTGTATGAGCAGATAAACATCCTCCTGAGCAGTTTTTCACACAGGTACACATGTTATTAAAGCACAGGTTAGTAAGTGATGTTATTAGGAGTGAAAGTCGGGGTAACTGAAACACACTTTCAAAACCTGAAAAAACTGAAGTGGATTCTTTTAATCAGTAGATATGAGATCATGATTAGTTTTTAATGAATATGAAGCCTTATTTATGTGAGATATATAACGTTTAGATTGAACTTATCTGACATATGCAAGGAAACAGTCAGTCATTGTCTCTCTGTTTAATGTTATTCGCTTGTAAGTTTACAGCTGCCATTTCCTCCCCGTCACCTCACCTCTGGACAAATCCATCGGGGGAGGGCGGGTGATGGGGCGTCGTGCAAAAGGGGGTTGCTGGGGCTAATATGCAAGGTCACCTTCTTGTGCTCGGGTGAGGGGGGGCTGATCCTCTGCGTTCTACCGAGGATTTCCCTTTTTTCACCACCGATCAGCAGTTTTGCTGGTCCAGTTTTTTGCTAAACAGGCCCTGATCTGAAAGATAAAGCAATAGAATGCTGAATATACACATCCTGTCGCACTAGAAACGTGCTTCTGACCCTTTGCTTGGTTTACAGTCAGAGCATAACGCACGTGGGCCACACAAAAGACGCCCACATCTTACAGGGGGAGGAGGGGGGGGGGGGGGGGGGGTTACACCGTGGCCATAGAAACAGACAGCCCGACCCCCCTCAGCAGATGGTGGATGTTAGGATAACGGGGGCTGGGTGTCAGGATGGCGGGACCCTCTGGAGATGACTGTTCCCGCTTTTGTTGTGTCCTCTTCACAAAACAGGTGGCTTTGTTCTGGGTTGAAGAGTTTGTGTGAGAGGCGGGCTTTGTTCTGTGGGTGACAGTGAACCGCTTTAATTTAAATCAACTGTTGACTCAAGTATGTCCAAATAAAAAAATATGGTCAAGGATTTAAAAAAAAAGTTGAATTTTGTTAGATGAGAAATACCTGTATTGTCCAACAATGGGGACATTTGGCGGTGGCAAAAACACAAAAAACAGAGTTACACACAATACGTCTTTAATAAAAAACAAGATAATCTAGAGTTAGGTGTAAAGCAAGAGAGAATGACATTATTGTAAAGGCCAAAATAAGAACAAAATCAACAGATTTGTAGCTTTTTGTACTGGCCTATACACTCTGCATTGCAGCAGGATTTTAGATGTTCCTAACATAAAAGTAGAAATTTCCAATGAAAAGAATTCATTTTAGCAACAAAATGCTGGTGGTTTCTGCAGGTTTACAGAAGCCTGCATAGAAACTTAAAAAAAATATTAAAATTAGCTTAACAAATCAGTTGCCAATACAGTGACAGTTTCAGCAGGTTAATAAAAAGTTTATATTTTACTTGTAGTTTGCAGTAGCAAAGGAGCCCCCCAGGGGTGTGTCCTCTCCCCACTCCTCTTTTCCCTGTACACAGCTGACTGCTTCTCAATGGACCCGTCTGTGAAACTGCTAAAGTTTTCAGATGACACCATGCCATCGGTCTGATCCAGGATGGTGACAAGTACACATACAGACAGGAGGTGGATCGGCTGGTTCACTGGTGCAGCCAGAACCACCTGGAGCTTAACCCGTCCAAAACTGTGGATGTCTGCAGAAACACCCTCACATCGCCTCCCCTCACCATCCTCAACAGCACTGCTGTGAATTACTTCTGGTTACTTATAAACATAAAACCCTGACAGACTATCCAGCTGTTGGGAAATTATCTCATTATGTCTTAAAGTGGTTTCCTTGATAACAACAAATCTGCTCATATCCGCTGTTTTGGTGATTACAGACTAAGCTGTACTTTCTTAATGAGTTCACCCAAACAAACATCACCAACTATCTAACTGGGTGGATAATTATTCATTGGCTGATATATCTTCCTTCTAAATGCAGTTATTTGCCATGCTGATCTTTGGTATAGAGATAATGATAAATATGTGATTTTTTTCAGCACCCCTTATTGTATAACAAATAAAGTCTAAAACATTTTACACTATTTCTTTTTTTTTCAAATTTAAACAGATTTAAAATGAGAGAATGGCCACAAAAGCACATTGGCTTCAACTTAATCACACATAAAAAAGTGATCCAAAACAATGTTTCTAGTGGCGTTATTTTCATTTTCCTGTTAAAAATACTTATTTTTACATGAAAGCCCTTATTATTTCTTTTTAATATCCAAACACCGCTCAGTTTTATAAAATTACTGGTTAGTTATTGGGAGCTACTGTGGAAGCCATAAAGAGCATAGCAGTACAGTTAGCTGCAGGGGGGAAAGAAGACAGGTAGCAGCATTAATCATCTCACAGGACCTTTGCCTTAATGTGTAGAAAAGATTAATGAATTTTTTTTTTCTTTCTCCATTGACTGATTTTTTCAAGGTGAGGCAGAATCTTAAGTTGGTTTTACTCAAAAATCTTGTTCAAACTGAGAGATATAGCCACAATGACATTTGTCATTATGAAATTATGGTTTATGACAATTGTCATTGTGGCTACAATTTGCTCTGGCAAGAGACTCGTAATCATAAGTAATGAGATCAGACAAGTCAACACAAGGATATCTAAGAAATCAATCAAATATCTCCCAGAAAAAGGCCTTGTTGCACACCTTTCTTCAAACTGACTGAACCCAAAGATTTCGGAAACTGAAACACCTTAAAAGTTTAACATGTGCAACTGGGTAAACTTTTTCCTGCCAGCTTCAGATTTCATTAGTACCCCCATTGATACAACTGAGAAACTTGAAAACTTGATTGTAAAAAGAGTTTATTTTAAAAACCACAAAGTACTAATTAATATAAAATCTATAAAAAGTACAAAAAAGTTGGTTGAAAAATACCTGAGATTACAACATTTATGGTGTACTAATGGCACCATGGTTATGAGTCTCAATACAACAGTTAAAGAATAAAATAATTCACATTGTAGCAGTTTGATTGGGCTATAAGTCGTACTTTTTTTTCATAGTCGTTTCCTGCGACTAATATTCAGGTGTGACTTATAGGCCTATATCAAATTTAAATTCATATTGACCAGTATGAACCAAGGAGTAAACATTTCCGTCTATAGCGACAAGATGCCTCGCTAGGATCGTGAAAACTATCCTGCTCCTGTACCATTTATAAATTAATTGAAACAGTAACTTATAAACAACAAAGACTGAACACACGTATGTTGTTTCACTGTTTCAGTCTGCATTCACGTAGCGGAGCATTGTGTGGTGCAGCTCGAAGGATCCAGACCACGACAGAACCCTGTTATTGGATTGTCTGTGAAGCTAATAACAGCTAGCACTAGCTTACAGCTCTGTTGTCCAGGCAGGTTACAACTTCGCTGATGCGCGTGAGCTTTATGTTGCTCTCAAAAATCGGTGACATACTGTTAGCTTAGCACGTAGCACGGTTATGCTCACGGTTTAATTTAGGCATAATTTTGACAACTTTCAGTGTAATGGGCCGTTTCAGCGTAACGGGTCGTAATGGGCCGCTGTTGAAATGCGCTGGATAAAACCTTGCTGGTTAGAGTTGCTAATTTACCTCATTCATCCTCCCAGGTATGTTCCATGTTATTCAGCCAGTTGTGGATGCAATTTGATAAATTGGTTTACTGAATTAAATGTGAATTTTTAGTCTTAGATTGTGTGAAATAAATTTCTAAATAAATGCCTACAGTCCGGTGCGACTTATATATGTTTTTTCCTCTTGATGACGCATTTTTGACTGATGCGATTTTTATTCCAGAGCGACTTATAGTCCGAAAAATATGGTAAACGTTTCATGGTCACATACAACATGTACTGAATAAAAGAAGCAACAGGTTGACCGAGTGGGTGGAAATAAACCCCCATAAACTGCTGCATTTTTAACTTTGAAACAGTACCAAGCAGCTTTTGAGAATGTACTGGTTCACTCTCAGAATCCAGTTGAAGAGAGCAGAGACAGCAGTGAACATCATTCATTTAAAATAGAAGATCCTAACAACAATACTCAGAATACAAAACATTTAAAAAAAACACATTGCCATTATCAAGAGTTACTTGGTTCTCCCATTTCAAGCATTACCCGGGTTAGTTTGTTCCTTTGGACAAAAGCACCTCAAGTGTTCCAGTTAGAGGCCTGTACGGCAAAGAAGGTTAATCGCTGACAGATTATAGAGAGCAGCACAACAAAAACAGCTCCGAGCTGAAGAGGAGGGACTCAGAAAGACAAGCTGTGGGACCAGTTCCTGATATGGATGCACAGTAGATCCTTCTCATAAAAACCCAAACCCCAAAGGAACCATGCAAATCCAGAGCCTCCTAACCGTACCTCCTTTACAGACGCCTCAGCTCTTTACCTGGGAAGGTTTTTAACTCTCTAGCCTGCAACAAGGCATACTGGAACAGAAAGGAAGCAAGGAAGAATACAGGGTGGAAAAACTTAATAAAAGGACAGGAATAATGGAGATACAGCAGAAAGGGTGAAGGACACAAGAAGAGTGAAGGACACCAGGAGGCAACGACAGAAAGAAGGAACACATGATGATAGCAATGAGCAAGGAGGGAAAGTAGGATAAGGGGGTTTTCACTGACGTCACTGGCCAACTTCCGGTCCGCCATATTGGGTGGCACACTTCCTTATCTCTAGTTGTCGTACACGTATTTTCGTATCGAGAATGGATAAGTACGCCAGCACGCTAGAGCGACCAGATAAGGACGTATATCTGAGGAAATGTTCCGTGATCGACCATATGGACCCCTATGCCCTCCACGGTGCCTTGTTTAGCCGTAATCCAGATGATTGGCCAAATGTAGAGCACGGCGACATAGTGCATTACCTGGTGTTCGGTGAAAACCCTCTGCACAGTCTTGAGGAAATGAGAGCTTACAAGGGTCTAGAGGCTCACAACCAGTTCACATCTGGTTGGGTACGAGATGTCGAAGTTATGTACATCAAGGAAATCGCCATCATACGTGGACGGGTGAGTTTTAATAAGATGGTAAAAATGTAAACAATCCGACGCGAATGCGTCGCATGCTTCTGCGGTGGCTGACGGCCAGCGGTGCGCGAAGGCGCTTGGCTGCAGGGCCGCTCGACGCCGCTCGCGGCTTTAATTATTTAAGCAGAACAATGACCAGTGCAAAATGAAGTTGTATTTACCGTATTTACGCCGGTAGGCTCTGCAGATCTTAAAGCCAGCAAACAGTGGGAACACAGTAACTCGTTCAAAGGTAAGCTGTGCTCAGACGGGCTCTGGCACATGCTAACCGTTAGTGCTAACAACCACTCACGCATGTAATGTACTTTTAACTAGCTGCTATGTGTTTCAAAGGTTTAGAACACACTCTCATTGACATCGGGATACTGTGGAAAGTTATGTTCGGTCGTCTTACAGCCGCGATCCAAGCGAGCCGACGACTCTTCCTTATCTCTGACACTTGTTCTCCGTGGTTGCGCCTCCAGGCAGGAAAGCGGTGGAAAATTAACCCGTTTCTATGTTTTTCCCATGGCGATCATGTGTTGCGCTGTTACAGCCCACAATACAGCAACAGTTTACCATGGTTGAAATCAAGTTAAGGTGAAATTAATCAAATTAAAACACGGCTGAGAAAGGGAGTACAGTACGCGGTAGTCATAGGCAGTAGAGGCGGCGGAGGCAGTCAACATGGCGGCCATGGAAAGTAATACGTCATGACGCCCAAGCCCTATTATTAATATATTCTTACATGTTTTAAATACTTAACAGTTAATTACCTGTGACGAAGTGAGCACCGCAGACTCTGGCGTATTCCAGCTTAACACCGTCCAAATCGGACCTGGATATCCGTGTCAGCCATAGGTGACGGCGTTGATCAGAGAGCTGTTTTGTTTTTTCACACTGATTCACGGTTACGGCTGGTAGGCGATAGAGTGTTGTTCTCCACCTCCACGGGCCGTGCAACCAACCATTAAACACGTTTTCCCCATTGTTCACTTCCAACACTGCCTAAGGCGTCATACAATGCAGGGACAACGGTGCGAAACGACTGACACCCAATATGGCGGACGCGCTGAGTAGTCACGTGAGCGTGACGTCACCTGAAAACCCCCTTATGAGGGAGGGAGCACACAAAACAATAAAAAAGGCAGTGTGAAACAATTAGACAATTCAGGACAGCAGATAAAATCTGAAAATAGGATTTTTTCCCCCAAACTCCCATTTACGTTTTCACACTAATACAGAAAATACTGAAATATAATTCCAGACAGCACAGACCTGAAGAAGGAAGGAGTTTCATTTGTTCAGAAGTCTCACTTTGATCCAAAGTAAAAGTAAAGAAATTCTAAGTAGGAATGTTTCAAAGATGGCCTAAAACTGGCTTCGCCGTACAGGCCACAGGTTCAAGGATTGGAAAAGCAACCGGTTCAGGACCGACACTGACATTAAAGACAAAAAGAAAAGGGGACATTTGAGAGAAGCCCTTGAGTGATGATCAACATCTTGTACAGTCTTCATAAACTACTAACACCCAGTACCTGTCTTTGATTTGAGGTTGCCCTGTTCCACTTTCTGCTCGCTTCCACAATCAACCCAAACTCACTCTCACAAAATACAAAAGTTACAAAACGACCGTCTTGGCCTTTCCTTATCAAAATTCCAGTTCAAGTCTAAGGCAAACTTGAGATTTACACACGGACCATAACAATAATAATTATAAAGAAAATGATAAAAATGACAAAACGCTCCCGACTTAATAATAAAATATCCATATAGTATCTAAAAGTTAGCTGCCCTGAGGGAGATGTACATATCAACCTTTACCACATTTGTTGCGCAATGGCAGTTAAAAAGCACTTTGGGTCTGCCGTGGGGAGTTCTGCTGCACTGAGACGACGCCACAGCGGGATGTGACACTGGGAGGCCTGGGCTCTGCATCCACCTCAAGCAAGTCAGCTGTTTCCCTTTTTGATCTCACTGTTCATCACAGTTCATGCACGCAGACCTGTGAAGACATTTATGCCAGGTCGGTCATTTGTGCTTGGATGCAACAATTTAAGTGTGTGTGTGTGAGGGGACGGCCTACCTTTGTCACAAGTGCTGTTCTTCTTCTCCTGGGCTAAGTTTAGTCTGTTCTGCTCCACCACAGTACTGTTCGACTCTGGACTGCTGCTGCGGGGCGGGCATTCACTGGTCTTGTATGCCAAGCCTGGGTGCTGCTGAGGCTGTTTCGAGTGTCTGCGTCTCTCCTTGTCCCGAGACGACGCCTCAAAGGACTCAAAGGACTCACGGCCCGAGTCTCCCAAGTTATCCTGGAAGCCCATTTTTCCAGATGGGTCGTTCTTCGAAGCAGTGTGGTAACCCGGAGGCGCCGAGGCCTGGCGGCGGATCAGTGGTCTTCGTCTGGCCATGCCTGGGTTGCGAGGAGCAGAAGAGCGAGGTCGTGGCCTGCACAGACAGTCCCGAATCAGGCCGATGCCAAGATGAAGGATCTCCAGCAAGGTGAGGAGTAGGCACAAAGCGCTGATGGCATACATGATGCGCAGGAAGATGGTTTTCTCAGTGGGACGTGATACAAAGCAGTCCACCGTGTGTGGGCAAGGGGAGCTTGTGCACACATAAGACGGCGCCACCTCCAAGCCGTAGAGGATATACTGCCCGAAGAGAAACGATGCCTCGAAGACAGCTCGTGATAGTAGCTGGAAGACATAGACCTTCATGAGCCCATCTCTCTTGATGCGACGCCGGCCGTCATGCTTGTCTCTCTGCTTGTTTGAAACCTCCTTCTCCACATCTGGCTCAATCTTCAGGATCATGGGATCTTCCTCCCCGTTATCCTCCGCCTCTTCGTAGTCCCTGTTGGCCCCCCAGTTCACTATTGGTAACCTCTTCTTCTCCCGGAGCTTGTAGTCGTCGTCGTCCATGCGGGCGATCTTGTGCATGGCAAACCCGAGGTACATGATGGTGGGCGTGGTGATCATGATCACCTGGAACACCCAGAAGCGAATGTGCGAGAGAGGCGCAAACGCATCGTAGCAAACGTTCTCACAACCAGGAGTCTCTGTGTTGCACACAAATTTACTCTGTTCATCGTTGTAGACGGACTCGCAGCCGACTACCGTCAGCACAATCCGGAAGACGATGAGGAAGGTGAGCCAGATCTTGCCCACGAAGGTGGAGTGATTGGACATCTCCTCCAGCAGACGAGTGAAGAAGCTCCAGCTCATTTTGAGGCCGGATGAAGGAAGTTATCAAACCTGTGCGGAGAGAAGAGAAAGAGGAAAATAAACTTTACACCAAGGAAAATACTGATTCTAAAACAGCCAAATAATAAACAGCACATGTCTACATCTCTCTATAGCAGAGGTCACGGATTAGCGGACCAGGGTCCGGATCCGGACCCACCTGCTGGTTAATCCGGACCCAACCTGATTTAAAACATTTATATATTACTGCATGTTGTCCGACGACAGTGTCTAACTCCGGGGTTAAAGTTCTCCGTTGGTGCGACGGATTTCCGTCATTTTGAAATTGAGCGCAAAAAGTCCCGTCTAGACTTTTCATTCAAGGTTATAATCTGAAGCTGCTCTCAATAATTAAACCTGGCAGAGCCGGAACATTAGCCAATCAGAAAGAGAGTAGGGCGGGTCTTTGCAAATCGGACATTGCCAGTCTGAGGTTTATCGGTGTTCATCATTTTAACTTTTGGAAGAACATCTCAAACTGGCCACAGATGGTATTAATGAAAGTAGCGGTGGTCAAAGGTTTTCTTTGGATTAATGCAAACCAGCAGGTCAGAAACTTCAGCAGATAGAACAGTTGACAACAACTTCCCTCGGTAAGCGTGTCAATCTGCTCCTGCATGAATTATTATTTAGTGTCCTGCGCTCCAGGACACTAAATAGAATGACAAGGATTTTGATGTTTACAGATTGTTAAGAAAACTACATCAAATAGATAAAACAAATAAACTGCAGCTACAACATGGACTGAAGAACGGGTTCTAACTGGGTGAGGCCAGAGAAAGGCGATTCTCAGAGAGTTTTTTATGAAGTTAAAGTGGAGCGCAGACACAGGGTTCATCCTGGACAGGTCTCCAGTCACTGGGCTAAAATATAACAATTTTATTAAACTTCAAAAAAGGTAAATCTTGCCTTTTTTTATAAACTGTAATGATTAATTGGTGAACAATAACGGGCAAAGCAGAGACTGATTACTGTCGTGCAATCTGTGTAAAATTAAAATGTATTATGTCATGATAGTGTTGATGTGTCCTGCATTTCCAAGGTTGTGTTTGGCCTTGTATGATCATAAAATTGGTTTATATTGAATGTGACAGGGAGCACCTTGATATGTGCTTGAGGTTGGCTTTGTTGCCAATCAAACTCAGGTTTAAAATCCTTGCAGGGCAGCCTAAAGCTCACTTCTCTCATTAAGCCATAAAAAAGAAATTAAAAAACGTTCAGGTGTCTTATAAAAGATGTGAAAGTCAAAAAATTGTCTATATACCAAACTGTGAAAGATTGTGGTTCTCTATTTCAAAAAGCACTTTGGATTTTAAAATAGAAAAACATTCTATTTTTATGTTATTTTTTTGTGGATGCATAAACATTTTATTTCAGTGTTAAATACTGTTTGAAGTAACGGATTGTAATTACAAATGTGTCCGGACCTTTACTGGTTGTTGATTTTCTTTATTCGGACCCCGCTGATTTTTAATTAGTGACCCCTGCTCTATAGTAAGTAGAAAAACATTCTAACAATGACGTCGGCAATGACATCGGCTCAAGCTGCAAAGGGTTAAAGTTTTAGTTTTCCACGATATTTCCGGTTTTAGATTCAAAGACAGCAAAGATCCTAATTATTTTCACACATTTAAGACTGCAGACTATCAGCGAGCTCCTTGTACAATTTTCCAGTGTCTCACTAAACAGTCTGTTTTCCAAGACACACACACACACACAGATGCTGTTGGTTGAAGTTTAATGGTCTCACAATGAATAAAACGCTCCTATGGTTTCACAATATCTACCGGACCCAACTTCTTTTGAGTCTTGATCTCCTTTAGGAAACCTGACAAAGATAGTTTAGCCCAATCAGGCACACAGCTGAACATCTATGCTTAAAAACAGTAGTTTCAGTAAAGCCTCTTAAAGGGTTTAGATTTTTTTTCTTCTCTTAATCCACCTTCTCTGCTTTGCCAATAAGACCGGTTAAACACAGGAATGGGCTGTCTTTTTTTTTTGGGGGGGCTCTAGTGGCTTGCTTTTTCTGAAGGTAGGCTGACAGGAAGGGGGGTGGAAGAGGGGGAGAGACATGCGGCAATGGACCGCGGGTCGGATTCGAACCCAGGTCGACCGCGTTGAGGACTAAGGCCTCTGTATATAGGTTGCGCTACCCGCTGCGCCACAAGCGCGCCCCTGCGCCGTCTTTAATGCTGTTGCACAACCATTAGTCAGACACAGAACCCAACCATTCTGAGCCATTCCTGGAACGAGGTCGCATTGAAGGCGGACCCCACATAGACACAGAAATTGTTAGGATGAGAAAACAGCACTTACCTCTGCCTTTGGTAAAATTATAGCCTTCTAAACAACAAACATGCTGTCCTTTCCTACCTGTGTGACCAGTTTCAGTTTAAGATGTAATATATTATCTGAGATGATATACGTCTGACCAGCTGATTAGCTTCCTTACTTTCCAAGAAGCCCAAAATGACATGCCTGTTTTCTATTGCAGGTTTCTGCAACCATGCTCACCAAATTTCATCATTCTGCATCTACATGTAGCTTCTTTTGTCTTTTCAAATGGGCTTTCATGGCTTTTTGACAGGGAGTGGTGTCCTAGTTTTTAGAGCAACATGCTGGCATTCTGAGAAGGCTTCAATTCCTAGTTCGATCCCTGCATATTGCCACTATGGGTATCTAAGCAAAACCCTTAACCCCAGATTGCTCTCCAGGTGCTGTAAGTCTGTAAAATAATATTTCCTCACAAGGACGTAGACAGCAGGCCGTACAGGTTATGGACCAATCCAAACACCGAAGCCTTGCTATAAAGAAGTAACATAAGAAGGTTCAGTTTGGTCAAGTAATTCAGCTTAGGAGCCACATTAGCGGAAACAAGCAATCTGATGAGCTTCTTTAAGTTTGAACAGGAATTTTACTTTGTGAACCTTGTCCCAAAGTATACAATAGGAAAGGAAAAAAAATTGCAGACCTGTTGATCTGCTGTCCACACACGCAATTGAAGACGTCATCCGGTTGACTCTGTAGGCATTTCTTTAGAAAACATAACTGTACCTGTCAGTCGTCACCCTGCCAGTCTTTAAATACACCCAGTTCCACCCTAGCAACCGACTGGGGAAGTTTACACATCCACTCAACACACGCTACTCTACCGAAGGACTAGGTTTACATGTTCACAGAGACCCAAACCAGAAATAATCTATGAATCCACTTCAGCTGGTCTGAAAACACCATTGGTGAAGCTTTTAGCCTGGTTATTTAGACACCCTCATGTTGCACCTTTGTTGATCTTCCCACATTAGCAACCTATTCAGTAACTGAACCCAATTAAAGTTCTGCCATCAAAATTCTCAGAACTCGTTTAACCAGATGTCACCAGTGCAGGTCAGCGGATCAGATGAATAGTAAAAGTGACAGACCCTTTGGGAACCACATGCCCTGGACAGGCCAATCCTCAGTCGGTGTTCTGCTGAATATTTTTTTAATATAATGGCATTTCTTAAATTTGACTACTATATCTGATCATATTTGACTCTTTTGTGCTCTCAGTTGGTTTTAAAGTGCTTTTTACTCTTTACTATGACACTATACTAGAGTAATGGTTCTTTCATGTGAACCAGGTGTGCACCAGCAGGCACACATTTTAGTGAGACGATAAAGGATCAAATTAATCTGTCTGAGTTGATTTAACTGGTGTCACCTGAGTCCTTTTTGGAAAAATCCTAATTGTGCATTTTTGCATCATGTTTCAGCAGGTTTTTCGTGTCTCCGTGTTTATCAGGAACATCTTGCCACTACCTTAAAAATCCCTCTTTGAATGACTCATCTGTCCTGAGGTAATGTGGGGAAATATGAAATATTTATCTTCTTAGCCGGTTTTTCAAGCGGCTTTGGAGAAATGTGCTTCTAAACCCAGAAGAAAACTATCTGCCTGAAACATAAAAAAAAAAAACTTGTCTAATCTTCCTCGTGGCAGACGATGTCACGGAGGAACTCCGCATAATTCGAAGGGAGACCGGATCACCAGTCTGTCTGATAGACAAACATTAGAAATTTTACACACTGATGGCACAGAATCTCGAAAGGGAAGGATAACTAAAAGCAGTGATGAAATGTTAAAATGTTCCTGTTGATTTTACTGCAGTGATAATAAAATACCATAAATCAACTTTGTGTAATCTATTATGAGCTAACACACGTTGAAGTAATTGATCTTATTTTGTTGCAAATATGCTCTAAACGGCGGTGATTCAGGCATTTTGTGTCATTTCAAGCTATTAATCAGCGATGCCTCCCATCAGCTTGTGTGCCTATACTCTAGCCGGGCTTTAAACGACACATTGAGCCGGTTCTGTTCACTTTTCCAGCTTTTATAGTTTAAAAACAGCTTTCCAAACAGATCCTGAAGCAACACCAGCAAAAACTGTAGTCACAAACTCGCTTTGTTTGTGGGATTATGTCAGTTTTTACCTTCAAAATGTCTTTGGGTATCCTGGAAGTTGTCTTCAGTTTTCTCTCCTGATATAAATCCTCTTGGATCGAATATCAAGCCCTTCAGTGGTTGTTGTTTTTATATCCTGTTGCTTAGAAGGGCCAACTGCTTCTCCTGTAGAGCTGGTTGAACAAAATTATTCTGCTTTGAGTGTCCGCACCTCGAGAGGTATTATCCTGAATCTAAAACCTCAGTTCCTTCATCAGCAAGACAAGACATGTCATGTCTCAGCAGAGGCGTGCATCTAAAACAAACAGGGCTCATCCAACCGTTCTGTTTCTGACCTCAGAGGTTCGTTACACAATATTAATCAGCAAACAGCATCATGAGTACCAAGGAACCCAGCTGGAGGATCAGGGAGGAAGTTGTGGAGAGATTTAAAGTGGGATTGGGTTGCTGTTTTAATGTGTGTTGTTTTTATCATGATTTGCTGTTAAAGTTGACTTTGTGCAGCATACTTGTTGCTCTGGAAGGAGCTTTCAAATCTAATGTATCATTGTTATTATTTTTAGTAAATAATATCATAAGTTTGGAAAATCAAGAGGCCTTTGATGATCCACTGCTCAGGCAGGGGAATCTGCCCACAAACATAGACCTAGAGTCACAATGGAATTAAACCAAAGTGAGACCTCCTTCAAGAAACAGATTTTGAGGCCAGCTGATTGAGCACTTTCCTGGAAGGTGCCTCAAAGCAAGGCACATACGGTCAAATTGAGTAAAATATTGCAACCAGGCAGTCAGCATTGTTCTCTCCAGGGAATGGCTCAGAACAAACACATTTTATTTTCCATATATCGTGAAATAACAAATCTCCAATACTTACCTCTGCGGGCAAAAACACACACAATAGCCATCAGTTTCCCCCTCACACATTACCTGTTAAATCACAGCTCCCCCTCACCTTCCTGATCAATGGCTGTTATTGGTGAATGCACACAAAGGAGAGCAGTTATTGTTTAATATCTGCTGCAAACAGGTCAGTGAAGCTCAAGCATGCTTTCATTCATGGGCTGGAATCTGGGGTGTCCGTGTAAACCACCGTATAAGTGACAGAGAAAGATGATGTCTAGACTGAGGCATGTGGTTTCTGCAGAATATGAACTGAAAATAACTGTTTTGATGGACTTTTCATCAACAATTTGCTCTGAAAGCAGAGTTGGATCATGCATATTGAAGCTACATTGTTCCTATTGTTAATGCTTTAGATCAGCCTCTTTGATTTTATGCACTATGTGCTGTCACACCCACCAAACTACTGGCATCCTACATACCTAATCCGGCTTGTTAGACACTGTTCACTGATACACACAGAGTGGAGCTGGGAGGGTAGAAGTTGCTCTATTGTTTCATCTTCCTTCCAAGCTGAACATCTGATTTCATCACCATGAAAACACATCAGGTTAGGTTGAGTTTAATGTTAGAGATTCACTGAATTTCACTAGGAACAAAAGATACCATAGTTTGGGTCATTCATCATTATAAGCACTTCATTTGGAACATTTTATATTTCACAGAACTCCTCTTGGGGTTTTTTCAAGCTTTACGTAATTCAGCTTTATGGATTAAAACCATCTATTGAGTTTCTGCCTCGCTCCAGCTCCTTTTGTGAGAGCCCAAGGTGTTCCAGCAAGCTTTTAACCTCCTCCCAGAAACCATTGAAAAGGAAGCATCCTAAAGACACAAACCACTTCCCTCAGTTCTTCTCTAACGAACAGCTGCTCTTGTTTAAGCTCGTTCCAGATAACGTGGCTCCTTCAGCCGGGTGGCCAGGCAGAGGGTGACCACGGTACAGTAGAAAGTTATTTCCACTCATACCGGTTCCTCAAACCCTCAAATAGCCCTTAAGACTGCTGAGTCAGCAAGGACTGGTCCATGTGGACTTTATTAATAAAACTTTGAAAGTGGTACCGCAGCCCAATCTCTGATCACATGCAGCCCAAAACTGTGCAAAGGAGAAGGTTGTGCACATTGGAAAAAAAAGGACAACAAAACAAACCAACTTCCATTTAGAAAGTGGAAGTATTTATTAATTTATTTAGTTATTTACAACAATTGGAAACATTTTTTAAACTTTATATATTCAAACACATAATAAAAGCAAAGCAAATTGAAACAAAACATGCAACATTAACTGCTTTCGTTGTTATAACTCATCCCCTCAGCAAAAGTTAACGGTCATATTGTTTAAATGTTTACCAATTCCAAATGGCATGTGTATGGAAACATAAATCCCTTATGGCTTTGTGTCCTTGAACATTGAAGCCCCACAGAACCCTTAATCAAACACAATCAAACATACTGGGGTCACAGTATAATGCCTTCCATGATCAAATTTATGAAGAATCTGACTACAAATAAGAGATTTTCACAGTCCCAGCCAATCCCAGATCAAGGTGGCTCTCTTGTGTTTCTAACTAGGAACACTGGGAACACCAGATAAATTCAAGTGATTCTGAGTTAAACTGAAGCCACACCTCAAACCATCTGCTTCCGGAAAACATCTAAAGAAATCTGCCAACATATCGGGCCTGAGAAGAACATCCCAATTGTGAAATACGGTGAAATATGTGGAGATATTGTCAAAATGTTTCAGGAATCTGCCAGGAAGTTAAAGCTTGTGTATAAATGGGTCCCAAAAAGGACGACGATCCTAAGGACACAGTCAAGTATTTGGAGTTGTTATTTCAAAGCCTTGATCTCAGTTCGAGAGTAATGTGTATTCTGTGTGAGATTGTAAATGTTTGGATTACAACCAGTTATTGTTATGTCTCACTGCAGCTGGAATGGCAAGGTGTGAGGAGGCGCTGAGCTTAGATTCAGGGGAAACCAGGTCTTGGAGCAGAAGGGGGCAGGCTGCGGCCCAGCCAGGGGTGTGATTACTTTAGCCCCATTTCAAAAGAAGTTATAAAAACAAAACAACTGGACTTTTTTTCCGAAGTTTGAAGATGTTTCGCTTCCTATCCAGAAAGCTTTCTCAATTCAAAATGTCTGGAGTAGTGTGGAGTAGCAAGCTTTATAGTACTGCCCAACAAATGCCTTGTAATGACTTAGATAGCATGCAAATTGAACCGAAACAGGTCGACCCCCTTAGTAATGGGGAGTCGTTAAGGTCGTTGTTGGCTTGCAAATTGAACCAAAACTGGTCCACGCCTCTGAATTGGGGAGTCGTTAGGGTCATTATTGGCATGGTTTACAGAAGTGATGTTTTGATCACCCGTATGGGGGAGAGAATTGAGGTGATGATTGGCCGGAATCAACCCTATAGCTGTATTGTAAGTTTTTGAGAATTGGAACCTAAGTCCTCCTCCTCTGTTAAAGTTGTTTTTTCTCTCTTAACGTAGATGGCTTCCTTCACACCCCTTCAAACGACTCAGGAAACGACGCAGAGAACAACGAGTGACGTTGAAGTTCATCACACTGCTAAGCAGAATCATCACTGGAAACCGTGTGGCACGGTAGGGAAGGTAGTACTTTTATGAATGTCTGAAACCGCAAAATTAGTCAGCTGATTGTAAGGAGATGACACGGCCTGCTCATGCGCTCTTTGTTATCAGAGAACTGTGCCACTAAAAACCGGGCCGAGCCCACCCATCGAACTGGTCTAGATTTAGCGCAGTCCGGTTGTGTCTAGCACGGTTCAGTTCAGTTTGCAATCCATTTACACTAGATAGTTATCTCAGTTAACGAGGTCGGACCGTTCTCGGCACGGTTAAAAAAGGGTAGTTTAAATGGGGTATTTGTCTCCACTATGGTTCTCAATAAAATGATGGAAATTGATGGAATCACCATTTCCTTTTATTCAATAAGTAACTGGGGGATCGGTTATCATTATTTCCCACAAATGGCTCACATGCTTGTATTGTAACAAGGAGAAAGCTGTATGAGCAAACAAACATCCTCCTGAGCCGTTTTTTCACACAGGCACACATGTTATTAAAGCACAGGTTAGTAAGGGCTGGATGGCATATACGTTGTCATATAGGACATGTCCGAGTCTCTTCGCTTCACTTGCCTTGCTGCCTAGTAGATGTGTTTTACAGTCTTTTCCAACCACTTGAAACTCCACTATGTAATTTTTCTGATTTCTAAGATTTGTCACTTTAACTTTGCACTTCCCTAATAGGCACAATTTTGACTTATTGTACATTCCTAGTACCTTGTCTGTGTGCTCCAATGTAACATCTGGATTCAGCAAGTTAATTGGAATGCCGTTGCAAGTTGGACCATTGTTAATCTGGAAGTTCCCAAATTCTTCATTGATCATCATCCCAGCAAACAGTTGTTCAGTTTTACTGAGCTGTTTCTCGCCAATCTGGTAAAGTTCTGCTGCCGACATGAGCCCCATTTACACTACCCTTGTTGAACCGATCCATGCCGAGCTCAGACCGAGCTTGGATCAGTTAACCGTGCTGAGCTTGGTTCTGACGACCATTTACACATCATGCTAGCACGGTTCCTCGCCTCCTAGTAATGATCTACGGTACTACTGCTCTCTAGGATTGAAGGAGAGACTCAAGCAAATCAAAATAACGACGCCCGTAACATACAGGAAGTTATGTTTGGTTATAATTGTGATATTTTGTTGTTTGCGGAGAGCCAGGCGAAGAAGGCAACCTTTGGTGAATTTACTTGACGGAGTCGGTTTTTAGGAAGTGGATAAGACAAACGAACGTCTAATCAGGGCTTACAGACGCAGGAAACAAAGACAGATGTTGAGGTTCATCACGCTGCTAAGCAGAATCATCACTGGAAATCGTGTGGCACGGTAAGGAAGCTAGTATTTTTATAAATGTCTGAAACCGCAAAATTAGTCAACTGACTGTGAGGAGATGATGCGGTCTGCTCATGCGCTCTTTGTTATCTTAGAACCGAGCCAGGGAAAAACCAGGCCGAGCCCACCCATTGAACTGGTCTAGATTTAACGCGGTCCGGTTGTGTCTGGCACGGTCCAGTTCAGTTTGTGAAAGTTATCTCAATTACCGAGCTCGGACCGGTCTCGGCACGGTTAAAAAAGGGTAGTGTAAATGGGGTAAATGTTTACAAAACCGCTTTATTTGGCATGCTTCGGTGGCGCAGTGGTTAGCGCGCACGACCCATGTATGGAGGCCTTAGTCCTCGACATGGCCGACCCAGACCTGTGGGCTTTTGCCGCATGTCTCTCCCCCTCTCTCGTACCCCCTTTCCTGTCAGCCCACTGTACGAAAAACGAGCCACTAGTGCTGTAAAAACCTCCAAAAGTGCTTTGTTTATAAAATAAACATTGTTCAAAGTACAATAGATTATTTTGTTTAAATTACCAGGGGGTAATGAATCAGAGCCACACAGCCTCAAGCTTTCATGTTGAGTACCGCATTGGTTTATTTTTCGGTGTATTAACCAGTAAAACCTAAAATACATGTTTATTTTCAAATCTTAACTACATTTACTTCTCAACCACTTAAAACGTCAGAAAAAGGTAGGTTGGAGCCCTCGTTCTCACACTGCTGGTAAAACAACTTTTTTGGTAATTTAATTGTGCTGCAAAATCGGAAGTGGTGTATTGTGTGTGACATCTAGTGACAAAATTTTAAAACTCCATCTTTCTAAGTAGCTCAGAACTACTGGTCCTCAGTTTGTGAGTCCTTTTACTCTGTCCTCAGTCTGCAGTAGGTACACGAATGTGTGTGTGTGTGTGTGCTGCACCTTTAACTTTCAAACTATACTGAACGGCTTTCAGAACGCACTGGTTCACTCTCAGAATCCAGCCGCGGAGAGCAGAGACAGCAGTGAACGTCATTCCTTTAAAATAGAGGATTCTAACAACAATACTCAGAATCCAAAAATAAAGAACAGTATCAAACATAAAAAACAAAAAACACATGGCCATTATCAAGAGTTGCTTGGTTCTCCCATTTAAAGCATTACCCAGGTTTGTTAGTTCCTTTGGACAAAAGCACCTCAAGTGTTCCGGTTAGAGGCCTGTACTGCAATTATAGAGAGCCGCACAACAAAAACAGCTCCGAGCTGAGGAGGGGGGACTCAGAAAGACAAGCTGTGGGACCAGTGCTATGGCGTAACGATTGTGCCTTTGACTTGAGCACGCAGGAACCAATCCACACTCAATAACTTTCTGGAGTGCGCTCAACTCTGAAAAACTCTTCTCAACCCACTGTCCACTGTGCATGTTCGGTTCCGTGTCTGCTCGCGCGCTCGACCTGCTCCTTCCATGCACAACACCAGCTGTGTGCTCACTGGGCTCTGTCTCTCCGCTTGCGACTTCAAAAACTGTCCACTCCACCAGCCAATCAAACACTGTTTTTTTCTTCATCCAATCAAAGCATTGCTTGCAAATACTGCATTCGGATGAATCCACTTTACTTGGATTTATAGTTATACATATGTATAAACATCTGGAACCATCTGGAAGTGACCTGTTGTCACTTCCTGTTTGCGGTAAGGCGTATTGCATCACTTCCTGTTTTCACTGCGTGAGCAACGGTTTGTTGCTCCAGATTCTCTCGCTTTTATCTTTAATCTCTTTGCTGTAACATCTGTTTCTAACACATAAGCACTTTTAAAACATTTTCTGTTGTTGCACATCACGCTTGGGAACTCCTCGTGTTTCACGGTTTGCTCTCTTGGCGTGGTAGAAGGGCGCTAGCCTAGCTTTAGCCTAGCCTAGCTTTAGCTCCACAATGGCTTCCTCTCCTACTGTTACTTCAGCTTCTCCGTCTCTTACTAAGTCTCCCCTTATCTCCTGCTCTCTGTGTCAGATGTTTAGCTATTCCTCTGCCTCCTTTAGTGATAATGGTACTTGTAATAAATGTAGTGTTTTTGTAGCTTTGGAGGCGAGGGTGTCAGAATTAGAGACCCGGCTCCGTGCTATGGAAAGACCAGCTGATAGCCGCCCCTTTGCTAGCGCGGAGCCACATAGACCTAGCGTTACTTCACTTAGTGGTCCTCCAGAAGCACCCGAGCAGCCGGGTAAGCAGGCCGGCTGGGTGACAGTTCGTAGGAAGCATAGCTCTAGATTTCAGCCCCCAGTTCACCACCAACCCGTCTGCGTTTCTAACAAATTTTCCCCACTCAGCGACACACCCGCTGAGAAGCCGACTCTGGTGATTGGGAGCTCAATAGTCAGAAACGTGGCACTAGAGACACCAGGGACCATAGTTAAATGCCTGCCAGGGGCCAGAACGGGCGACATAGAATCTTACCTAAAACTGCTGGCTAAGGATAAGCGTAAATACAGTAAGATTTTTATTCACGCTGGCGGTAATGACACCCGGTCACGCCGATCGGAGGTCACTAAAGTTGGTGTTGCTTCGGTGTGTGAGTTTGCTAAAACAATGTTGGACTCCGTAATTTTCTCTGGTCCCCTGCCTGATCTGACCAGTGATGACATGTTTAGCCGCATGTCATCATTCAACCGCTGGTTGTCTAGGTGGTGTCCTGAAAACGACGTGGGCTACATTGATAACTGGCGAACTTTCTGGGGAAAACCTGGTCTGATCCGGAGAGACGGCATCCATCCCACTTTGGATGGTGCAGCTCTTCTTTCTAGAAATCTGGCCGGTTTTATTAGTTCTCCTAAATGCTGACAACCCAGGGTCCAGACCAGGAAGCAGAGCCGTAGTTTAACACACCTCTCTGCAGCTTCTGTACTGTTACCCACCCATTATCCTATTGAGACGGTGTCTTTCCCACGGCCAAAACTTAACAGATCAAAAACTTATCTAAAAGGAACAAATCATAAAAACCTAATAAAAATCAATACGGTTCACCTTGAACCTAAAAATAAAACAATTAAATGTGGTCTATTAAATATAAGGTCTCTCCCTCCAAAGACTTTGTTAGTTAACGAATTGATTTCTGATAAACAGATTGATTTGTTTTGTCTCACAGAAACCTGGCTACAAGAGGACTACGTTAGTATAAATGAGTCAACTCCCTCCAATTATTCAAATTTCCACATTCCCAGATCTGTGGGAAGAGGAGGAGGAGTGGCAGCCATCTTTCAGTCTGATTTATTAATTAGTCCCAGGCCAATTAATAACTACAGTTCTTTTGAACATTTAACCCTCAGTTTCCCTCATCCAAACTGCAAAGCAATAAAACCTCTTCTGTTTGTTGTTTTGTATCGTCCACCAGGCCCTTGCACTCAGTTTTTGGATCAGCTGTCAGACTTCTTATCTGATTTGGTGTTAAATACTGATAAGGTTATTATAGTGGGTGATTTTAACATCCATGTTGACACAGAATGTGATAACCTTAGTGTAGCCTTTAAAACTATCCTAGATTCAATTGGTTTTGCTCAAAATGTGCATAAACCGACGCACTCTTGGCTCCATACTTTAGACCTTGTGCTGACATATGGCATTGATTGTGAAGAATTAACAGTATTTCCTCACAACCCTGTCCTATCTGATCATTTTTTAATAACATTTGAGTTTAATCTAACGGAGTTCTCCACCCCCAAAAGAGGGTTCCATTATAGTAGATCTTTATCGGATAATGCTGTATCAAAACTTAAAGAGTCTGTCCCCTTTTTAATATCCTCCGTATTGCAGAAATGCCCTGTAGATGGCAGCAATGTTGTTTCTTCCAATTCACAAATAGATGTCTTTGTAAACGGTATGACTTTGTCATTGCGTTCTGCATTAGACAATGTAGCTCCATTGAAAAATAAGGTGATTATTCACAGGAAGCTGGCTCCTTGGTTTAATTCAGAGCTGCATTCCTTGAAGCACAATGTTAGGAAATTGGAGAGAAAATGGCGCTCTACACACCAAGAGGAATCCTACCTAATCTGGAGGGACAGTCTATTGTTGTATAACAAGACCATTCGCAGAGTTAGAGCAGCATATTTTTCATCATTAATTGAGGAGAATAAGAATAATCCTAGATTTCTCTTCAATACAGTTGCCAAACTTACCCAGAGCCACAGCTCTGTTGATCCAGCCATCCCCTTAGCTCTTAGCAGTAATGATTTTATGGGATTCTTCATAAATAAAATTGATTCCATTAAAAATAAAATAATTGGCATCCTCCCAAACATGATTACCTCGTCCTCAGTAAGTGAGGCAGCATTGGAGGAATCCTTAGAACCTGCGCAGTGTCTGAACTGTTTAAAAGCAGTAGAGCTTTCTGAGCTATCTAAAATTTTAGCTTCATCTAAACCTTCTACCTGTATGTTAGACCCAATCCCAACCAAGTTGTTTAAGGAGGTATTCCCTCTGATCAGTGGTCCTATTTTAGACATGATTAATCTATCCTTAGTAAATGGATATGTACCAAAGGCTTTTAAAGTAGCTGTTATTAAACCTTTACTTAAGAAACCTTCTCTTGATCAAGATGAGCTAGTAAACTACAGACCTATATCTAATCTTCTTTTCTTATCTAAAATTCTTGAGAAAGTAGTTGCTAATCAACTTTGTGAACATTTACAAAGTAATGACCTACTTGAGGAGTTTCAGTCAGGCTTTAGAGCTCATCATAGCACTGAAACAGCTCTGGTGAAGGTCACCAATGATATTCTCATGGCCTCAGATAATGGACTTGTGTCTGTACTTGTCCTGTTAGATCTCAGTGCTGCATTTGACACAGTTGATCACATTATTCTCCTACAAAGACTTGAGCATACTGTAGGGATTAAGGGGAAAACATTAGGCTGGTTTAAATCTTATCTGTCGGACAGATTCCAGTTTGTTCATGTTAATAATAAATCTTCTTCAAACTCTAGGGTCACCTGTGGAGTACCACAGGGTTCAGTCCTTGGACCAATTCTATTTACTATATATATGCTTCCGGTTGGCAAAATTATCAGACAGCATGGGATTAATTTCCACTGTTATGCTGATGACACTCAGCTATATTTATCCATAAATCCTGATGAATCCAATCAGTTACTTCGACTGCAGTCATGTCTTGATGACATCAAAAGCTGGATGACTTTAAATTTCCTGCATTTAAATTCTGACAAGACAGAAGTTGTAATCTTTGGGCCAGAGTCCTCAAAAAATAAACTTCTTAATCAATCACTGAATCTGGATGGCATTAACTTGGCCTCTGGTAATAAAGTAAAAAATCTTGGTGTTATTTTTGACCAAGACATGTCATTTAAATCCCATATTAAACAGGTTTCCAGAGTTTCCTTTTTTCACCTCCGGAATATCGCCAAAATTAGAAACATTCTGTCCAGGGGTGATGCTGAAAAACTAGTGCATGCATTTGTTACTTCAAGGCTGGACTATTGTAATTCTTTACTATCAGGAAGTCCACAAAATGCAGTTCGAAGTCTTCAGCTGATCCAAAATGCTGCGGCAAGAGTTCTGATGAAAATCAACAAGAGGGATCATATTTCTCCAATTTTAGCTTCCCTTCATTGGCTTCCTGTTAAATCAAGAATAGAATTTAAAATTCTTCTTCTAACGTATAAAGCCCTTAATAATCAAGCTCCATCATATATCAGAGCTCTGATTACTCCGTATGTTCCTAACAGAGCACTTCGCTCTCAGACTGCAGGTCTGCTAGTGGTTCCTAGAGTCTCTAAAAGTAGAATGGGAGGCAGATCCTTTAGCTATCAGGCTCCTCTCCTGTGGAACCAACTCCCAGTTTTGGTCCGTGAGGCAGACACCCTATCTATTTTTAAGACTAATCTTAAAACATTCCTTTTTGACAAAGCTTATAGTTAGAGTGGCTCATGTTACTCTGAGCTACCTCTATAGTTATGCTGCTATAGGCTTAGGCTACTGGAGGACATCAGGGTCTAATTTTCTCACTCTACTGATTTCTACTGTTCTTCATTCTACGGTTCTCCAGTTTTGTATTGTATTACATTGAAATGACTGTCGTCATTTCAGCTTTTAACTTTTTGCTCTCTCTCTTTTTCTTCATAGTAGGTACACCTGGTCTGGCGTTCTGTTAACTTTGACATCATCCAGAGAAGACGGCTCACCCGTTACTACCATCTAATGTAGAACAGATTACTAGATCAATGTGTGCTTCTGTGCTTTTTTGTCTCTCTTGTTGTGTCTCTGCTCTGTCTTCTGTAACCCCAGTCGGTCGAGGCAGATGACCGTTCATACTGAGCCCGGTTCTGCCGGAGGTTTTTTTTTCCCGTTAATGGGTGGTTTTTCTTCCCACTGTCGCTTCATGCTTGCTCAGTATGAGGGATTGCAGCAAAACCATGTACAATGCAGACGACTCTCCCTGTGGCTCTACGGTTCCCCAGGAGTGAATGCTGCTTGTCAAGACTTGATGCAATCAACTGGTTTCCTTATATAGGACATTTTGACCAATCTGTATAATCTGACCCAATCTGTATAATATGATTGAACTTGATTTTGTAAAGTGCCTTGAGATGACATGTTTCATGATTTGGCGCTATATAAATAAAATTGAATTGAATTGAATTGAATTGTATATATATATATATATATATATATATATATATATATATATATATATATATATATATATATATTGACATATATGTATATATCATATTACCTTGTGTGGAATGTTGTAAATATATATATAAAAATGTGTGTATGTCTGGAGCATGTAACAAAAGTAATTTCCCTCTGGGATTAATAAAGTATTTCTGATTCTGATTCTGATTAAATCAAAATGCTGCCATTTTTGGCAGAAATTACTAAACACAACGGTGGGATTGAAGAAATAAATAAATAAACAGCAATATTTTAGCCTAAAATATTTTTCTCTAATATATTTAGACTAAAACATTTCCTTGAGCTACTGAGGTGTGGAAAATGCTGATTTCTCTTTTTTTAAAGATTTCATTTCCAGCATCTGGGAGGTGGTGCAAGTGTTTCTTTGGTTTATATTAAAGGAATTCCTACACTACATCCAGAATCAACATTTCTTTACTGTAGGTTTCCCAATATAGAGCTAGATGAAAAGGCACATACAGAGTCCTGAATTGAATGACATAGAGAATCATTATTCCATACAGTTCCAGATATGGATGCACAGTGAACTTGAGATTTACACACAGACCAAAACGATAATAAGTAGTCCTGGAAGCCCATTTTTCTAGATGGGTTCTTCTTCAAAACAGTGTGGTAACCTGGAGGCACCGAGGCCTGGCGGCGGATCAATAGTCTTCAGCTGGCCAGGTCTGGGTGGTGAGGGGCAGAAGAGTGAGGTCGTGGCCTGCAGAAAAAGTCCCAAATCTCACTGCTGCCGAGATGAAGGATCTCCAGCAAGGTGAGGAGTAGGCACAAAGCGCTGACGGCATACATGATATGCAGGAAGATAGTTTTCTCAGTGGGACGTGACACAAAGCAGTCCACTGTGTGTGGGCAAGGGGAGCGCGTGCACACATAGGACGGCGCCACCTCCAGGCCGTAGAGGATATACTGCCCGAAGAGAAACGATGCCTCGAAGACAGCTCGTGATAGTAGCTGGAAGACATAGACCTTCATGAGCCCATCTCTCTTGATGCGACACCGGCCCTCATGCTTGTTTGAAACTTCCTTCTCCTCGTCTGGCTCACTCTCCTCCAGGATCATGGGACCTTCCTCCCTGTTATCCTCTGTCTCTTCGTAGTCCCTGTTGGCCCCCTGGTTCACTATCGGTACCCTCTTCTTCTCCCGGGACTTGTAGTCGTCGTCGTCCATGTGGGCGATATTGTGCATGGCAAACCCGAGGTACATGATGGTGGGTGTGGTGATCATGATCACCTGGAACACCCAGAAGCGAATGTGCGAGAGAGGCGCAAACGCATCGTAGCAAACGTTCTCACACCCAGGCTGATATGTGTTGCACACAAATTTACTCTGTTCATCATAGTAGACGGACTCGCCGCCGACCGTCGTCAGCACAATCGGGAAGATGATGAGGAAGGTGAGCCAGATCTTGCCTACGAAGGTGGAGTGATTGGACATCTCCTCCAGCAGACGACTGAAGCACCAGCTCATTTTGGTGCCAGATGAAGGAAGTTATCAAACCTGTGCGGAGAGAAGAGAAAGAGAAAGATAAACGTTCAAATGTTTCCACCAAGAACAATATTGTTAATCAAAAACCAAATACTAAAACAACACATCCCTACATCTGTAAAGACAAAGTAAAACCAACATATCCTGAAGCAACACCAGATATAACTAAAATTGAAAAGCTGCTTCACTATCAGTTTTTACCTTCAAAATCTCTTCTGGTATCCTGGATGTTGTCTTCAGTTTTCTCTCCTGAAATTAACCCCCTTGGATCAAATGTCAAGCCCTTCAATTGTTCTTTTTTTTCTTTTTCTCCTTTTGCTTTGAGGAGACAGCTGCTTCTCCCGTAGAGCTGCTTGAACAAAATTATTCTCCTTTGAGCGTCTGCTCCGCGTGAGGTATTATCCTCAATCTAAAACCTAAATTCCTTCATCAGCTTGTCTTTCAGCTCTGCAGAGGCCTGGCAACAAAATATGGCATGTCATGTCTCAGCAGAGGCGTGCATCTAAAACAAACAGGGCTCATCCAACCGTTCTGTTTCTGGCTTCAGAGGTTTGTTACAGAACATTAATCAACAAACAGCCTCATGAAGACCAAGGGACCCAGCAGAAGGATCAGGGAGGAAGTTGTAGAGAGATTTAAAGCAGGATTGGGTTGCTGTTTTAATGTGTGTTGACTTTGTACAGCGTCCTGGTTGCTCTGGAAGGAGCTTTCAAATCAAATGTATCATTGTTATTCCATCCATCCATCCATTTTCTTACTCGCTTTATTCCTCATGGGGTCGCGAGGGGTCCTGGTGCCTATCTTGGGGTAGCCCAAGATGGCGGCGCGAACACATCGCAAGGTTCGCGGTCTCTCCAGATTCTGCAATTTTGCGGTGTTTTTCCTGCTCATTTCGGGTCTGTTCGTGCAGAACAGTTGTGCCCTTACATCGTACACCCGATGTGAGCTTTTGGATATTGGTTTACGAATTTCTGACAGTTTTATGGACAACCTTCGACTCCTTCCTGAGATTGCCAGAACACTCCCAGGCGGCGCCGAGATCGTAAACAAAGGCGGGGGAAGCGCGGAGGACTAAGAACTAAGCTAAAGCTAACACCACACCGGCTCTCTTTACCCAGCATTTTCCTTGCCAATGTACGGTCACTGCTGAACAAAATGGAGGAGATCCGACTCAACATTACATGCAGCAAGAGACTTTTGAACTGTAATGTCCTAATCTTCGCGGAAACATGGTTAAACAGCGGAATACCGGACAATGCTATTGAGCTAGCGGGACGTCATACATTCCGGGCGGATAGAACATCAGATGGCTCCGGTAAGACCCGAGGTGGGGGACTGTGCATTTACATTAACAAAGCTTGGTGCACAAACTCTGCTATTGTTGAGAGACATTGTTCAGCTAATCTTGAGTTTCTCATGGTTAAATGCAACCGTTCTATCTGCCACGGGAGTTCACTTCCACTATTATCACTGCAGCCTACATTCCCCCGGACGCTGATGCTAAGTCTGCTATGAAAGAACTTCACGCAGCCATCAGTAAACAACAGACCATTCACCCTGAAGCTGCGTTTATTGTCACAGGTGATTTTAATCATTCAAATTTAAAGTCAGTGCTACCGAAATTTCACCAGCATGTTTCCTGCCACACCAGAGGAAACAAAACTTTAGACCACGTGTACACAAACGTGGCTGGAGCTTATGTTGCGACACTCCTCCCCCACCAGGGTCAGTCAGATCACCTTTCTTTGTCCCTCACCCCCAAATATGCACCTCTCATCAATCGTGTGAAGCCATCAGTGAAGACCATCAAGGTGTGGCCTGCAGGAGCAGATTCATCACTTCAGGAAAGGTTTCTACACACAGATTGGAGGATGTTTGCTTCTCAGGCTACCAGTGGCTCTCACACAGACATTGACTGTTACGCCTCGTCTGTACTGGATTATATTAATACCACTATTGACAATGTTACAACCCAGAAGCAGATCACCACATACCCAAATCAGAAGCCATGGATGAACAGGAAGGTGCGACTCCTATTGAAGACACGCAATTCAATTCAATTCAATTTTATTTATATAGCGCCAATTCATGAAACATGTCATCTCAAGGCACTTTACAAAGTTAAGTTCAATCATATTATACAGATTGGGTCAGATTATACAGATTGGTCAAAAATGTTCCTATATAAGGAAACCAGTTGATTTAATCAAAGTCCCGACAAGCAGCATTCACTCCTGGAGAAGCGTAGAGCCACAGGGAGAGTCGTCTGCATTGTACATGGCTTTGCTGCAATCCCTCATACTGAGCAAGCATGAAGCGACAGTGGAAAGAAAAAACACCTGTTAGCGGGAAGGAAAAACCTCTAGCAGAACCGGGCTCAGTATGAACGGTCATCTGCCTCGACCGACTGGGGGTTACAGAAGACAGAGCAGAGACACAACAAGACAGACAAAAGGCACAGAAGCACACATTGATCTAGTAATCTGTTCTACATTAGATGGTAATAGTCGGTGGTCTGTCGTCCCTGGATGATGTCACAGTCAACAGAACGTCAGACCAGGTGTACCTACTATGAAGAAAAAAGAGAGAGAAAAAAAAGTTAAAAGCTGAAATTTCAATGTAATGCAATGCAAATCTGGAGAACAGTAGACTGGAGAACAGTAGAAATCAGTAGAGTGAGAAAAATAGGCCCTGATGTCCTCCAGTAGCCTAAGCCTATAGCAGCATAACTATAGAGGTAGCTCGGGGTAACATGAGCCACTCTAACTATAAGCTTTGTCAAAAAGGAAAGTTTTAAGATTAGTCTTAAAAGTAGACGGGGTGTCTGCCTCACGGACCAAAACTGGGAGTTGGTTTCACAGGAGAGGAGCCTGATAGCTAAAGGATCTGCCTCCCATTCTACTTTTAGAGACTCTAGGAACCACCAGCAGACCTGCAGTCTGAGAGCGAAGTGCTCTGTTAGGAACATACGGGCTAATCAGAGCTCTGATATGTGATGGAGCTTGATTATTAAGGGCTTTATACGTTAGAAGAAGAATTTTAAATTCTATTCTTGATTTAACAGGAAGCCAGTGAAGGGAAGCTAAAATTGGAGAAATATGATCCCTCTTGTTGATTTTCATCAGAACTCTCGCTGCAGCATTTTGGATCAGCTGAAGACTTTGAACTGCATTTTGTGGACTTCCTGATAGTAAAGAATTACAATAGTCCAGCCTTGAAGTAACAAATGCATGGACTAGTTTTTCAGCATCACCCCTGGACAGAATGTTTCTAATTTTAGCGATATTCCTGAGGTGAAAAAAGGAAACTCTGGAAACCTGTTTAATATGGGATTTAAATGACATGTCTTGGTCTAAAATAAAACCAAGATTTTTTACTTTACTACCAGAGGCCAAGTTAATGCCATCCAGATTCAGTGATTGATTAAGAAGTTTATTTTTTGAGGACTCTGGTCCAAAGATTATAACTTCTGTCTTGTCAGAATTTAAGTGCAGGAAATTTAAAGTCATCCAGCTTTTGATGTCATCAAGACATGACTGCAGTCGAAGTAATTGATTGGATTCATCAGGATTTATGGATAAATATATCTGAGTGTCATCAGCATAACAGTGGAAATTAATCCCATGCTGTCTGATAATTTTGCCAATCGGAAGCATATATATAGTAAAGAGAATTGGTCCAAGGACTGAACCCTGTGGTACTCCACAAGTGACCCTAGAGCTTGAAGAAGATTTATTATTAACATGAACAAACTGGAATCTGTCCGACAGATAAGATTTAAACCAGCCTAATGCTTTCCCCTTAATCCCTACAGTATGCTCAAATCTTTGTAGGAGAATATTGTGATCAACTGTGTCAAATGCAGCACTGAGATCTAGCAGGACAAGTATAGACACAAGTCCATTATCTGAGGCCATGAGAATATCATTAGTGACCTTCACCAGAGCCGTTTCAGTGCTATGATGAGCTCTGAAGCCTGACTGAAACTCCTCAAGTAGGTCATTACTTTGTAAATGTTCACAAAGTTGATTAGCAACTACTTTCTCGAGAATTTTAGATAAGAAAAGAAGATTAGATATAGGTCTGTAATTTACTAACTCATCTTGATCAAGAGATGGTTTCTTAAGTAAAGGTTTAATAACAGCTACTTTAAAAGCCTGTGGGACATATCCATTTACTAAGGATAGATTAATCATGTCTAAAATAGGACCACTGGTCAAAGGGAATATCTCCTTAAACAATTTGGCTAGCATACAGGTAGAAGGTTTAGATGAAGCTAATATTTTAGATAGCTCAGAAAGCTCTACTGCTTCTAGACAGTTCAGACACAGCGCAGTTTCTAAAGATTCCTCGAACGCTGCCTCACTTACTGAGGATGAGGTAATCATGTTTGGGAGGATGCCAATTATTTTATTTTTAATGGAATCAATTTTATTTATGAAGAATCCCATAAAATCGTTACTGCTAAGAGCTAAGGGAATGGATGGATCAACGGAGCTATGACTCTGTGTAAGTTTGGCAACTGTACTAAAGAGGAATCTAGGATTATTTTTGTTCTCCTCAATTAATGATGAAAAATATGCTGCTCTAACTGTGCGAAGGGTCTTGTTATACAACAATAGACTGTCCCTCCAGATTAGGTAGGATTCCTCTTGGTGTGTAGAGCGCCATTTTCTCTCCAATTTCCTAACATTGTGCTTCAAGGAACGCAGCTCTGAATTAAACCAGGGAGCCAGCTTCCTGTGAATAATCACCTTCTTTTTCAAGGGAGCTACATTGTCCAATGCAGAACGCAATGACGAAGTCATAACGTTAACAAAGACATCTATTTGTGAATGGGAAGAAACAACATTGCTGCTATCTGCAGGGTATTTCTGCAATACTGACGATATTAAAAGGGGGACAGACTCTTTAAAGTTTGATGCAGCATTGTCCGATAGAGATCTACTATAATGGAACCCTCTTTTGGGGGTGGAGAACTCAGTTAGATTAAACTCAAATGTTATTAAAAAATGATCAGATAGGACAGGGTTGTGAGGAAATACTGTTAATTCCTCACAATCAATGCCATATGTCAGAACAAGGTCTAAAGTATGGAGCCAAGAGTGTGTCGGTTTATGCACATTTTGAGCAAAACCAATTGAATCTAGGATAGTTTTAAAGGCTACACTAAGGTTATCACATTCAGTGTCAACATGGATGTTAAAATCACCCACTATAATAGCCTTATCAGTATTTAACACCAAATCAGATAAGAAATCTGACAACTCATCCAAAAACTGAGTGTAAGGGCCTGGTGGACGATACAAAACAACAAACAGAAGAGGTTTTATTGCTTTGCAGTTTGGATGAGGGAAACTGAGGGTTAAATGCTCAAAAGAACTGTAGTTATTAATTGGCCTGTGACTAATTAATAAATCAGACTGAAAGATGGTTGCCACTCCTCCTCCTCTTCCCACAGATCTACGAATGTGGAAATTTGAATAATTGGAGGGAGTTGACTCATTTATACTAACGTAGTCCTCTTGTAGCCAGGTTTCTGTGAGACAAAATAAATCAATCTGTTTATCAGAAATCAATTCATTAACTAACAAAGTCTTTGGAGGGAGAGACCTTATATTTAATAGACCACATTTAATTGTTTTATTTTTTGGTTCAAGGTGAGCCGTATTGATTTTTATTAGATTTTTATGGTTTGTTCCTTTCAGATCAGTTTTTGATCTGTTAAGTTTTGGCCGTGAGAAAGACACCGTCTCAATAGGATAACGGGTGGGTAACAGTACAGAAGCTGCAGAGAGGTGTGTTAAACTACGGCTCTGCTTCCTGGTCTGGACCCTGGGTTGTCAGCATTTAGGAGAACTAATAAATCCGGCCAGATTCCTAGAAAGAAGAGCTGCACCATCCAAGTGGGATGGATGCCGTCTCTCCGGATCAGACCAGGTTTTCCCCAGAAAGTTCGCCAGTTATCAATGTAGCCCACGTCGTTTTCAGGACACCACCTAGACAACCAGCGGTTGAATGATGACATGCGGCTAAACATGTCATCACTGGTCAGATCAGGCAGGGGACCAGAGAAAATTACGGAGTCCGACTTCGTTTTAGCAAACTCACACACCGAAGCAACACCAACTTTAGTGACCTCCGATCGGCGTGACCGGGTGTCATTACCGCCAGCGTGAATAACAATCTTACTGTATTTACGCTTATCCTTAGCCAGCAGTTTCAGGTAAGATTCTATGTCGCCCGTTCTGGCCCCTGGCAGGCATTTAACTATGGTCCCTGACTATTGAGCTCCCAATCACCAGAGTCGGCTTCTCAGCGGGTGTGTCGCTGAGTGGGGAAAATTTATTAGAAACGCAGACGGGTTGGTGGTGACCTGGGGGCTGGAATCTAGAGCTATGCTTCCTACGAACCGTCACCCGGTCGGCCTGCACGGATGTTGCTTCTGGAAGACCACTAAGTGAAGTAACGCTAGGTCTATGTGGCTCCGTGCTAGCAGAGGGGCGGCTATCAGCTGGTTTTTCCATAGCACGGAGCCGGGTCTCCAATTCTGACACCCTCGCCTCCAAAGCTACAAAAATACTACATTTATTACAAGTACCATTATCACTAAAGGAGGCAGAGGAATAGCTAAACATCTGACAAAGAGAGCAGGAGATAGGGGGAGACTTAGGCAGAGTCTGAGAAGCGGAGGAGAGAGTAAGGGGAGAAGCCATTGCGGAGCTAAAGCTAGGCTAGGCTAAAGCTAGGCTAGCGCCCTTTTACCACGCCACAAAACAAACCATGTGAAACACGAGGAGTTCCCAAGCGCGATGTGCAGCAACAGAGAATGTTTTACAAGTGCTTATGTGTTAGAAACAGAGGTTACAGCAAAGAGATTAAAGATAAGAGCGAGAGAGTCTGGAGCAACAGACCGCAAATTCACATGTGACAACAGGAAGTGACACAATACGCCTTACCGCAAACAGGAAACAGGAGGTCAATCGTCCACTTACAGCCACACTGCCTTCAGATCAGGAGATGCACATGCCTATAGCACAGCCAGAGCAAATCTGAAAAAGGGGCATCAAAGAGGCCAAGTACTGCTACAAGCTTAAGATAGAGGGACACTTTTCCAACGCTGACCCCCGACGCATGTGGCAGGGCATTCAGGCCATCAGTGACTATAAAACCACTCACTCCACCTCCGCAGCCACTGATGTCAACTTCCTGAACGAGCTGAATGACTTTTATGCTCGCTTTGAAAGAGACAATAGTGAAACTGCCACCAAGCTCAAATCCTCAGCTGACCACCCACCAATCACACTCTCCTCCACAGATGTCTGCAATGCACTGAGAAGGATCAGCACGCACAAGGCAGCTGGACCACATAACATCCCTGGATGCGTGCTCAGGGCATGTGCGGAGCAGCTCACTGAGGTTTTTACAGACATTTTCAACCTGTCTCTTGCCCAAGCAGCTGTACCAACATGCTTCAAATGCACTTCCATTGTGCCAGTGCCAAAACACTCCAGCCCAAAGTGCCTTAACGACTACCGCCCTGTAGCACTCACACCAATCGTAATGAAGTGCTTTGAGCGGCTGGTCCTGGCACACCTAAAAGACTCGCTACCATCCACATTGGACTCACAGCAGTTTGCATACCGCAGCAATAGGAGCACAGAGGATGCAGTTTCCATGGCACTGCACTCTGCGCTCACACATCTGGACAATAAGAACACTTATGCACGCATGCTGTTTGTTGACTTTAGCTCAGCATTCAACACTGTCATCCCGGCTAAGTTAATAGCCAAACTTCGAGACCTGGGCATCAACACCTCCATGTGCAACTGAATTTTGGACTTTCTGACCAACAGACCCCAGAATGTCCGATCAGGCTCCAACTGCTCCACGTCCATCACACTCAACACTGGTGTACCACAGGGCTGTGTGCTAAGCCCGTTTTTCTACTCCTTCTTCACCCACGACTGCAAGCCTGTGTACGCATCCAACTCCAACATCAAGTTTGCGGACGACACTACGGTGACTGGTCTCATCAGCAACAACGATGAGACTGCCTATAGGGAGGAGATTAAGCACCTGGCCACATGGTGCACTGAAAATAACCAGCTCCTCAACACCACCAAAACGAAGGAGCTCATCGTGGACTTCAGAAAAGATTCAAGAGGCACGCACGACACCATCCACATCAATGGAATGGCTGTTGAGTGTGTCTCCAGTTTCAAGTTTCTGGGGACCCACATCTCAGCGGAAATGTCCTGGTCAACCAACACCTCCTGCCTGGTCAAGAAGGCTCACCAGCGCCTCTTCTTCCTGAGGACACTGAGGAAAAATCAGCTATCCTCGACTATCCTGGTGAACTTCTATCGCTGTGCAATAGAAAGCATCCTGACCAACTTTGCAACAGTGTGGTATGGGAGCTGTTCTGTTTTGTTTTCACCACCCGCTGCAGCGCAAGGCGCTGCAGCGGGTGGTGAAAACCGCCCAGCACATCACTGGGACTCCACTACCCACCATTGAGCACATCCAGAAGAAACGCTGCCTACATCGAAATCGCAGCATCCTTAAGGGCTCATCTCACCCAGCCCACAGACTCCTGTTTTCTCTCCTGCCCTCCAGCAGGCGCTTCAGGTGCCTCCGGACCAGGACCAGCAGACTGAAGAACAGCTTCTTCCCCAGAGCTGTCTCTTTATTGAACTCTAATCCTCACTAATCCCACTCCCCTCATATACTGACAGACTCTCCTCTCCCTCCTCCCACCTACCTCCATTTTGTAATTTACAAGACTGTAATGTTCACCTGCACTCCTGACTGTTACAACTGTTTACATGCATCTTGCACTACTCACCTTGACTGAATATTGATTTGCACTGCCGACTGTTTATTCACAGTACCAATTGTTCACATGTACATTTGCAATACCGTACTTTAACTGTAATATGCAATTACCTTCCACTGCACTTTAATTTAGAGAGCTTCTGTCCGAACTTTATTTATTCATTTAATAGTAATAGCCACCTGTATATCATGCTCACTGATAGGGTTATTAAAGATAACCCCTTTTATCCTAGAATGAAAACCACACAACACAAGTTTTAGACTTTTCTATAGAAAAGGACAGAGGATGAACCCAAACGGAGAACTGTACTCCCTGAAAGTTTGAGATCGTCTGTGTCGGGTCATTTCTGTCCTTCAGCCTTTATTATCATACATCAAAGAGGGTCAGGAGGGTTAGGTCAGGAGGATTCAGGAATTTACAACATGGGGGATGAAAACAAAGAAAGGAGCAAGTTTTATTGCAGATGGTGACCAGTCACCAGCTTCATGCACAGCTGGATAAGGCAAGGCATTCCTTATCTGGGAAGACCATTTGTTCTCCCTGTCTAAGGTTAAAAACAACAGAGCCTTCCTGAAAGCAAACTCTTAAAACAAACCAAATACTTGTAACTTGATAGAAATAAAATGATTACATTCACATTTTCCTAACACTCACAATTCTGCCTATAGTAATAGCCATCTCTACATATATTCATAGTACATATTCACTTGTAAACCATCTGTATATTATGCTATTGTACATATCTGTAAAAACTCTATTAATAGTAATATCCACCTGTATATTATATTCGGTACATATCCAGCTGTAAATTTAGTTCACAATACTAGTTATATATATATTATATTCATAGGACAAATCTATCAGTAAAATTCTGTTTATAATAGTATCCATCTCTATATTTATTCACCCATTCTATATTTATGGGTGTAACCCATGTCCTGTACTTATGTACTTAAGTATTGCAACCATGCAGTGTGCATTGTTCTCTTCAGGGAATGGCTCAGAACAAACAATCACATTTTCCTTTCGATATATCGTGAAATGACAAATCTCCAATACTTACCTCTGTGGGCAAAAACACATACAATAGCCATCAGTTTCCCTCCTCACACATTACCTATTAAATCACAGCTTCACCTCACCTTCCTGATCAGTGGCTGTTATTGGTGAATGCACACAAAGGAGAGCAGTTATTGAAGAGAAAGATGATGTCTAGACTGAGGCATGTGGTTTCTGCAGAATACGAACTGAAAATAACTGTTTTGATGGACTTTTCATCAACAATTTGCTCTGAAAGCAGAGTTGGATCATGCATATTGAAGCTACATTGCTCCTATTGTTAATGCTTTAGATCAGCGTCTTCGATTTTATGCACTATGTGCTGTCACATCTACCAAACTACTGGCATCCTACATACCTAATCCGGCTTGTTAGACACTGTTTACTGATACACACAGAGTGGAGCTGGGAGGGTAGAAGTTGCTCTATTGTTTCATGTTTCTTCCAAGCTGGACATCCGTTGTAGCAGAACGGGGGCAGGCTGCGGCCCAGACAGGGGTGTATTGTAACAAGGAGAAAACTGTATGAGCAGATAAACATCCTCCTGAGCCGTTTTTCACACAGGCACACATGTTATTAAAGCACAGGTTAGTAAGTGCTGGATGGAAAGTCAGTTTAATTAAATCACACCTTCAAAATCTGAAGAAATGTAATGTTGACAAAATTAGTCCAAATAAAAAATGTTGGTCAGACATAACAAAACAAAATAAAGTTGAATTCTGTTAGACAAGAAACTTTATTGTCCCACAATGGGGAAATTTGCTGATTCTTGCCCTGCTACATTTTTGGTCACCTTTGGCTCGAGCTGGCTGTCACTGATTGCTAGAAGGGTCTTTGTTCTCCTGCTTAAGTGTCTTTGTGCAGGGCTTGTGTCCAAACCTTGGGTTGGGGTGTTCTGATGATCCAAAATGGTAAGAGAAGGATCCTGTCCCGCCAGTTTTGCTTTCCTCGTTAGTCGTTTGGCAGGTTTAACAGCTGATTCTGCCTTGCCATTACTTTGCAGGTATCCAGTAGAGGAAGTTTTGTGAGGGAATTCTCGTTTGCGACTGAAATTACCAAACTCAGCAGAACTGAATTGGGGTCCATTGTCTAAAAAGACAGTATCTGGAATGTCTTGATGTGTACAGTGAGCTTTCAGCTTTTGAATACCTGTGCTAGACACAGCTGGTATTTTTTTTATTGTTTTCCTGGAAAGCTGGCAATTAAAGCTTGCCCTAATACCATTTAATGAGAGTCACACCCTTGTGCATTGTGCTGATGGACATGTTGGCTTGAAGAACGCCTCGAGAATATGAGAGAATTAACATCGTAAGCACAAGCAGGAAAAACTTGTGTACCTTTAACTTACAGTAGTACAGAGGATAATTCAATTCAATTTTCAATTCAATTTTATTTATATAGCGCCAATTCATGAAACATGTCATCTCGAGGCACTTTACAAAGTCAAATCAATCATATTATACAGATTGGTCAAAAATTTCCTATATAAGGGAACCAGTTGATTGCTTCAAAGTCCCAACAAGCAGCATTCACTCCTGGAGAAGCGTAGAGCCATAGGGAGAGTCGTCTGCATTGTCCATGGCTTTGCAGCAATCCCTCATACTGAGCAAGCATGAAGCGACAGTGGAAAGAAAAACCACCCATTAGTGGGAAGGAAAAACTTCCAGCAGAACCGGGCTCAGTATGAACGGTCATCTGCCTCGACCACCTGGGGGTTACAGAAGACAGAGCAGAGACACAACAAGACAGACAAAAAAGCACAGAAGCACACATTGATCCAGTAATCTGTTCTACATTAGATGGTAATAGTGGTGATCTGTCTTCGCTGGATGATGTCTCAGATGAGATTGCTCAGTCAGTAGTTCTACTCAGTACAAATGACAGTTGAAGAAAAACAATGGGTTACATCCCACACCTTTTTATAGTTTCATTTAAACTTTCTCATGTTCTGTTGTCAAGGAGCTGACCACAAAGGGGAAATATTCAGGCTTTTTTTGCTCACAGTTTCCCCAGTGTTCAGCCTTAAAACCAGATCTAGACTGAGTTCTTCATCACGAGACTGTTAAGCAAGAGAAATGTCTGTATAGGATGATTCACTGTGGGTTGGGCTGCGAAGCAAACAAGAGGACAACTCTCTTCCAGTGCCCTTTTCACCTCCTCTGCTGGACATGATTTTGCAATATCACATCTGCCTGGCAAAGATTGCTTTATGTGTGGAAAGAGGCCATGGTAAGACACTAAATTATATATAAAAAACAAATAGGGTCAAACAACAGGCATGAGGCCATATCCATACTGTTGGAAGTGACTCATGAAATCCAGCTCTGAGGAAGACTGAAGTCTACATCGTAACGCCCACAGAGCTTCTCCTGCTGCGACACCACGTCTGGTTGAGCAAACACATCATGGGTGGCAGTAACTACAAGGCAATCGCAAAAAGAGTGTCTCATTTAGGAATAAATTAGGGATCAAACAAAAGGCTCAGTACATTTCTGCACTCAGATGGTAAATTTATAACTGAAGGCACTAAAATAAAGTTGTGAAATCTGGTGATTTAGTTGCTAGTAGAATTGATGTTGTCAGTGGAAACAGCAAGGACTTGCTCCGTTTGCATGCACAAAAGGCTGTAAAACACACACAGGTCTTGCAAGATAGCATGAAATTATCCAAGCTATCCAAGGGGGGTATTTGTCTAAGGGTGGTTCGGTAAGCTTGGCTTCTCTCCATGTTTTCTGAGATGAGTTCAAAATGAAGGAAGAAATTTGATTCAGAAATGCCACATAGCCCAGCTGTTGGAAGCGGGTCTTCTGGTGCGTTCCAAGCCGCAGATTACGTCATATCCGCCTTTTTGCGTTCCAGTATCTCTCATGTTGGACAGTAGGAAAAAACATGGACGCTTGCACAAAGACCATTATAAAATAGATAAATACAACCAACCTGACTCTCAGGATGCATTTTAAAGTCACATTTTACCACAAAATATTTTTTTAAAGCTGCGTCTTACTGTTCAACTGAACATGAAACGGTAAAAAACAAAGTTGAGATCATTCATTTCTGGTTTTGCCACTATGGCCACTGTTCTTAAGACAAGAAAAATAACAATATTGCCGTTCTCCGTGGTGTTTTGTCCACATAAACAATGCAGAAACATCCCGTCTTATGAGCACTGAAAAGTAGTACGTGTACGAATGACTAAATGTTACAAGAGTAATATATAACTGCTAAAAACAGTCAAAGAACAAAGTTTTAGCCTCACCTAAAAATCAACAGCTTCCTGGTGTGGCTTCATGGACAAAATCTAAAGAAATCACACAGGAATGTGAGCCTTCACGTGTCTGATTTGTCCTTGGTTGCAATTTCCCAGTGCTTGAAGCTGCAGAGTTCATCTTTTCCAACAATTATGCACAAGTATGATCTGCATGGGGATGTCCAGCCATCATAGTTTTCAGGAAGAAGACAGGTTCTGTGCCCCAGTCCCTGCAGAAGGCATTACTCCAAATACACTCGCAAGCAAATACCACTTTTTTTAGAAACGTTTTCTATGGTCTGATAAAGCTAAACTTGAATTGAACTTGAACTTTGCAAAAGAAAAAGGAGGAAGCTTGCAATCCTGAGTACAACATCCCAATTGTGAAATATGGAGAAATATGTGGAGATATCGGCACAACATCTCAGTAGTCTGCCAGGAATTTAAAGCTTGTCTCCAAATGGTTCTTGAAACAGACAATGATCCTAAGGACACAGTCAAGTATTTGGAGTTGCTATTTCAAAGCCCTGATCTCAGTCCCAGAGGAAAATTATGGTCAGAGCTGAAAAGGCGTGTGGAAGCAAGGCGGCCCACAAACCCGACCCAGCCGCTCCAGTTCTGTGAGAAGCTTGTGGAAGTCAGCAAATATATATATATAACCCAAGTTATACACTTTAAATAGCTATTCTACTAAATACATAGGAGATGTCTATCAACTTCTGAATTTGAAGAAATTTAAAAACAATCCTCAAAAATCTTTATTCTGTTGAATTTGGTAACCCTAACCAAACTAAATGATTAGCCTGATATAATGTCAAACCAAGAGGACAGAAAATGTTTTTTAACATAGTTTCTGTAATCTGGTTTCAAATGCAAATACATGAAACCGTAATGTTTTGTAACAAAAGTCCATGCGTATTTGCAGGCATTGCCAATTAATTTACTTTGAGAACGAATTAGCTGAATTTAGCAATGAAACTCTTTCTACTGCATGACATTCATTGAAAATACAGCTGGAGAGCTGGAGTTTCCTGCCAGCAAGGCTAATGTTTTCCATCTGTGTGCGGTTGTGGAGTCCGTCGGTGTGCCTATTAAGGTTCTGCCTCAGATCAAAAGGACTCACTTTAATGTGACCCTACAATGAATGAAAACAGACCGATTAGAACGATTATCCGACGTTGAGCGTCTTTAAATGCCTCACATGTCTGTAGTGTAACAAGGAGAAAGCTGTATGAGCAGATAAACATCCTCCTGAGCAGTTTTTCCACACAGGTACACATGTTATTAAAGCACAGGTTAGTAAGTGATGTTATTAGGAGTGAAAGTCAGGGTAACTGAAACACACTTTCAAAACCTGAAAAAACTGAAGTGGATTCTTTTAATCAGTAGATATGAGATCATGATTAGTTTTTAATGAATATGAAGCCTTATTTCTGTGAGATATATAACATTTAGATTGAACTTATCTGACATATGCAAGGAAACAGTCAGTCATTGTCTCTCTGTTTAATGTTATTCGCTTGTAAGTTTACAGCTGCCATTTCCTCCCCGTCACCTCACCTCTGGACAAATCCATCGGGGGAGGGCGGGTGACGAGGCGTCGTGTAAAAGGGGGTTGCTGGGGCTAATATGCAAGGTCACCTTCTTGTGCTCGGGTGAGGGGGGGCTGATCCTCTGCGTTCTACCGAGGATTTCCCTTTTTTTCACCACCGATCAGCAGTTTTGCTGGTCCAGTTTTTTGCAAAACAGGCCCTGATCTGAAAGATAATGCAATAGAATGCTGAATATACACATCCTGTCGCACTAGAAACGTGCTTCTGTCATGTAGGCGCCACAACCGACCCTTTTCTTGGTTTACAGTCAGAGCATAACGCACGTGGGCCACACAAAAGACGCCCACATCTTACAGGGGGAGGAGGGGGTACACCGTGGCGAAACAGACCCCCCTCAGCAGATGGTGGATGTTAGGATGACGGGGGCTGGGTGTCAGGATGGCGGGACCCTCTGGAGATGACTGTTCCCGCTTTTGTTGTGTCCTCTTCACAAAACAGTTGGCTTTGTTCTGGGTTGAAGAGTTTGTGTGAGAGACGGGCTCTGTTCTGTGGGTGACAGTGAACCGCTTTAATCTAAATCAAATGTTGACTAAAGTATGTCCGAAAAATAAAAAAAATATGCTCTGAGATTTAAAAAAGAAGTTGAATTTTGTTAGATGAGAAATACCTGTATTGTCCCACAATGGCGAAATTTGGCAGTGGCAAAAACACACAAAGCAGAGTTACACACAAGTAATTAATGTACTTGTCATTAATGAAAAACAAGCTAATCTAGAATTAGGTGTAAAGCCCGGCATACACTGTACGAGTTTTTCAGTCGTGGTACTTATATACATCTCAAACTGTGCGATGGAACCGCAGGGTTTAAAAAGTTCACCGCTCACGATCTGTGCGGCGCGACGCTCGGACGCGATTGGACTGCTCACACTGTACGTCGTGCCCCCTCTGGGACCGCTCGCTGTGGTGGCAGAGGCAGGCGAGCGACGATGGGTGACAGGGACCCAGAGCAGGGGGTCGAGCCCAGCTCTGGCGAGGCCTGCAGGAGGCACCGGGCGTCGGGGGAACGGACGCACCGGCAGCCGCACGGCACGGCAGGTCGCCCTAACCGCACAACCCCCCCCCCCCCGCGAGCGGAGGAGTGCCGAAACAGGCGGCCAGCGCGTTGCGCGGACCGGACGGCTCGCCCTCCCCAACGCCCGAGCGGGCCGGGCGGAGGTCGCTTCAGGGATGCCCGGACGGAGAGGAGGGGAGGGCGCCCCCTCGTAGCTCTGCTTGAACAGCAGGATGCGCTCACGAAAACCTCACGACAGCCGACTGAATTTCAAACATGTTTGATTTTCACCGATCGTCCGATTCCTGATCGGGAGGTAGTCGTGACAAGCCAGTCCCCCCTCCTCCCCCCCTCTACGATCAAGCTGAAATTCGTCCCAATTCAAAAAATGCTCGCACGACTCAAGAATCGGCCCGAAAAGGGGAAAAACTCGTACAGTGTACACCCGGCTTAAAGCAAGAGAGACTGACGCTATCAGAAAGGCCAAAATAAGAACAAAATCAACAGATTTGTAGCTTTTTCGTACTGGCATATACACTGTGCATTGCAACAGATTTTAGAAGTTCGTAAAATAAGTGTAGACATTTCCAATAAAAGAAACAAATTTTGTCAAGAAAATGCTGGTGGTTTCTGCAGGTAACAGACGCCTGCATAGAAACTTCAAAAATTATTAAAACTACCTTAACATATCAGTTGCCAATTTCAAAATGCAACATATGGCTGCTACATTAACAAAATACAGTGACAGTTTCAGCAGGTTAATAAAAAGTTTATATTTTACTTGTAGTTTGCAGTAGCAAAGGAGCCCCCCAGGGGTGTGTCCTCTCCCCACTCCTCTTTTCCCTGTACACAGCTGACTGCTTCTCAATGGACCCGTCTGTGAAACTGCTAAAGTTTTCAGATGACACCATGCCATCGGTCTGATCCAGGATGGTGACAAGTACACATACAGACAGGAGGTGGATCGGCTGGTCCACTGGTGCAGCCAGAACCACCTGGAGCTTAACCCGCCCAAAACTGTGGACCTCTGCAGAAACACTCTCACATCGCCTCCCCTCACCATCCTCAACAGCACTGCTGTGGATTACTTCTGGTTACTTATAAACATAAAACCCTGACAGACTATCCAGCTGTTGGGAAATTATCTCATTATGTCTTAAAGTGGTTTCCTTGATAACAACAAATCTGCTCATATCCGCTGTTTTGGTGATTACAGACTAAGCTGTACTTTCTTAATAAGTTCACCCAAACAAACATCACCAACTATCTAACTGGGAGGATAATTATTCATTGGCTGATAATCCTTCCATCAAAAATGCAGTTTTTTGCCATGCTGATCTTTGATATAGAGATAATTATACATTTGTAATTTTTTCTGCACCCCTTATTATATAACATATAAAGACTAAACATTTTACACAGATTTAAATGAGAGAATGTCCTGAAGAGCATAGCAGCATAGCTAGCTGCAGGGGGAAACAAGACAGGTAGCAGCATTAACCATCTGGCAGGACCTTTGTTTTAATGCGTGGAAAAGATTAATGCATCGTTTTCCTTCTCCATTGACTGATTTTTTTCAGGTGAGGCAGAATTTTAAGTTGATTTTACTCAAAAATATTGTTCAAACTCAAAGTTATAGCCACAAAGACAGTTGTCATAAACCATCATTTCATAATGACAATTGTCATTGTGGCTACAATTTGCTCTGGCGAAAGACTCGTGATCATAAGTAATGAGATCAGTGAAGTCAATAAAAGGATATCTAAGAAATCACTCAAATATTTCTCAGTTGAAAAAGGCCTTGTTGCCCACTTTTTTTTTCGGAAACTGAAACAGCTTAAAACTTTAACATTTGCAACTGGGTACACTTTTTGCTGCCAGCTTCAGATTTCATCAGCACTCCACTCATTGATTGATTGTAAAAAAAAGTTTATTTTAAGAACCACAAAGTGCTAATCTATACAAAATCTATAAAAAGTACAAAAAAGTAGGTTGAAAAATACCTGAGATTCCTCAGGTCTATGGTGTCGTAATGGCACAGTGGTTACAAGTCTGAATACAACAGTAAAAGAATAAAAGAATTCACATTGCAGCGGTTTGATTGCAAAGCATAATTTTTAGATCCAGAGCAGAAATAAGCACTTACAAATGGTGAGTGTAGCACACAGCCTCTATTATTAAACTAACCAATAATGGAACAGGCCAGTGCTGCACAAGTACCATATTTTTTGGACTATAAGTCGTACTTTTTTCATAGTTTGGCCGATCCTGCGACTTATATTAAGGTGTGACTTATACATCAAATTAATATTCATATTGACCTGCATGAACCAAGGAGTAAACATTACTGTCTATAGCCACAAGAGGCCTCGCTAGGCTCATGAAAACTATCCTGCTCCTGTGCCATTTAAAAATCTATTGAAACATTAACTTATAAACAACAAAGACTGAACACATACATATGTTGTTTCGCTGTGTCAGTCTGCATTCACGTAGCGGAGCGTTACGTGGTGTAGCTCTAAGGACCCAGACCACGACAAAACCCTGCTATTGGGCTGGCGCTAGCTTACAGGTCTGTTGTCTGGGCGGTTTACAACTTCTCTGATGCACTGAGCTTTATATTGCTCTCAAACATCTGTGTCGTACTGTTAGCTTAGCATGTAGCACCGTTACGCTCACGGTCTATGTTATCCTAAGTTATTTGTGGATGAAGCTGTGTAATTTGATAAATTGGTTTACAAGATTAAATGTCAGTGTTCAGTCTTAGATTGTGTGAAATAAATTTCTAAATAAATGTGCAGAGTCTGGTGTGACTTATATATATATTTTTTTCCTCTTAATGACACGTTTTTTAACTGATGCGACTTATGTTCCAGAGCAACTTATAGTCCGAAAAATACGGTAAACATTTTATGGTTACATACAACATGTACCGAATAAAAGAAGCAACAGGTAGACCATAAACTGCTGCATTTTTAACTTTGAAACAGTACCAAGCATCTTTTGAGAGTATACTGGTTCCCTCTCAGAATCCAGTTGAAGAGAGCAGAGACAGCAGTGAACGTCATTCCTTTAAAATAGAGGATCCTAACAACAATACTCAGAATACAAAAGTAAAGAACAGTATGAAACTTAAAAAAACACACATGGCAATTATCAAGAGTTACTTGGTTCTCCCATTTCAAGCATTACCCAGGTTTGTTTGTTCCTTTGGACAAAAGCACCTCAAGTGTTCCAGTCAGAGGCCTGTACGGCAAAGAAGGTTCATCGCTGACAGATTATAGAGAGCAGCACAACAAAAACACCTCCAAGCTGAGGAGGAGGCACTCAGAAAGACAAGCTGTTGGACCAGTTCCTAATATGGATGCACAGTAGATCCTTCTCATAAAAACCCAAACCCCAAAGGAACCATGCAAATCCAGAGCTTCTTAACCGTACCTCCTTTACAGACGCCTCAGCTCTTTACCTGGGAAGGTTTTTAACTCTGTAGCCTGCAACAAGGCATACTGGAACAGAAAGGAAGCAAGGAAGAATACAGGGTGGAAAAACTTAATAGAAGGACAGGAATAATGGAGATACAGCAGAAAGGGCGAAGGACACAATAGAGGGTGGAATATTTAGACCAGGGGTCACCAACCTTTCTGAAACTGAGAGCTATTTCATTGGTATTGTGTCATACGAAGGGCTACCAGTACTGAATGAGAATGAGAAGAGTCAGAATTCACCTTTACTTTAGGTAAAACCAAAATTTTTCATGCTTTGTTATCGATATTGTCATTTTTAAATCTGTATAAAGGCAAATGTGAATAAACTGGAAGAGTAATGGAATAAAATAAAATTTAGTTGCAGCTCACTGGTGGGTTGTGCTATTTTCAGAACAGGCTCTAGGGCACCACATGTGGTCCTCAGGTCCTTGGTGCCCACGGGCCCCATGTTGGTGACCCCTGGTTTAGACAATTCAGGACAGCAGATATAATCTGAAAATACGATTTTTTCCCCCAAACTCCCATTTTCTTTGTCACACCAATACAGAAAATACTAAAATCTAATTCCAGACAGCACAGGAACCAAGGAAACCCGAAAGAGGAAGGAATTGTCGCAGTGGGTAGCACTGTTGCCTTGCAGCAAGAAGGTCCTGGGTTCAAGTACACCCTTCGGTCTTTCTGCATGGAGTTTGCATGTTCTCCCTGTGCATGCGTGGGTTCTCTCCGGGTACTCCGGCTTCCTCCCACAGTCCAAAAAAATGACTGTTAGGTAAATTGGCTTCTTCAAATTGTCCTTAGGTGTGAATGGTTGTTTGTCCTGTTTGTCTCTCTGTGTTGCCCTGCGACAGACTGGCGACCTGTCCAGGGTGTACCCAGTTTCTCGCCCAGTGAACGCTGGAGATAGGCACCAGCAACCCCATGAGGGATTAAGCGGTTTGGAAAATGGATGGATGGATGGTTCAAAGATGGCCTAAAACTGGCTTCGCCGTACAGGCCACAGGTTCAAGGATTGGAAAAGCAACCGGTTCAGGACCGACACTGACATTAAAGACAAAAAGAAAAGGGGACACTTGAGAGAAGCCCTTGAGCGACAATCACGGCTTGTACAGTCTTCATAAACTACTAACACCCAGTACCTGTCTTTGATTTGAGCCCTGTTCCACTTTCTGCTCGCTTCCACAATCAACCCAAACTCATTCTCACAAAATACAAAAGTTACAAAACGACCGTCCTGGCCTTTCCTTATCAAAATTCCAGTTCAAGTCTAAGGCAAACTTCAGACCAAAACAACATTTTAAAGAAAATGATTAAAAAATTTACAAAAGGCGCCTGACTTCATAATAAAATATCCATATAGTATCTAAAAGTTAGCTGGCCTGAGGGAGATGTACATATCAACCTTTACCACATTTGTTGCGCAATGGCAGTTAAAAAGCACTTTGGGTCTGCCGTGGGGAGTTCTGCTTCACTGAGACGACGCCACAGCGGGATGTGACACTGGGAGGCCTGGGCTCTGCATCCACCTCAAGCAACTCAGCTGTTTCCCTTTTTGATCTCACTGTTCATCACAGTTCATGCACGCAGACCTGTGAAGACATTTATGCCAGGTCGGTCATTTGTGCTTGGATGCAACAATTTAAGTGTGTGTGTGTGAGGGGATGGCCTACCTTTGTCACAGGTGCTGTTCTGCTTCTCCTGGACTAAGTTTAGTCTGTTCTGCTCCACCACAGTACTGTTCGACTCTGGACTGCTGCTGCGGGGCGGGCATTCACTGGTCTTGTACGCCAAGCCTGGGTGCTGCTGAGGCTGTTTCGAGTGTCTATGCCTCTCCTTGTCCTGAGACGACGCCTCAAAGGACTCAAAGGACTCACGGCCCGAGTCTCCCAAGTTATCCTGGAAGTCCATTTTTCTTGATGGGTCCTTCATCGAAAGAGTGTGGTAACCTGGAGGCGCCGATGCCTGGCGGCGGATTAGTGGTCTTCGTCTGACCAGGCCTGGGTTACGAGGAGGAGAAGAGCGAGGTCGTGGCCTGCACAGACAGTCCCGAATCCCGCCGATGCCAAGATGAAGGATTTCCAGCAAGGTGAGGAGTAGGCACAAAGCGCTGATGGCATACATGATGCGCAGGAAGATGGTTTTCTCAGTGGGACGTGATACAAAGCAGTCCACCGTGTGTGAGCAAGGGGAGCTTGTGCACACATAAGACGGCGCCACCTCCAGGCCGTAGAGGATATACTGCCCGAAGAGAAACGATGCCTCAAAGACAGCTCGTGATAGTAGCTGGAAGACGTAGACTTTCATGAGCCCATCTCTCTTGATGCGGCGCCGGCCGTCATGCTTGTCTCTGTGCTTCTTTGAAACTTCCTTCTCCTTATCTGGCTCAATTTTCAGGATCATGGGATCTTTCTCCCCCTCATCCTTCGCCTCATAGTCCCTGTTAGACCCCCGGTTCCCTATCGGTACCCTTTTCTTCTTCCGGGGCTTGTAGTCGTCATCGTCCATGCGGGCGATCTTGTGCATGGCAAACCCGAGGTACATGATGGTGGGCGTGGTGATCATGATCACCTGGAACACCCAGAAGCGAATGTGCGAGAGAGGCGCAAACGCATCGTAGCAAACGTTCTCACAGCCAGGAGTCTGTGTGTTGCACACAAAGTTAATCTGTTCATCGTTGTAGACGGACTCGCAGCCGACTACCGTCAGCACAATCCGAAAGACAATGAGGAAGGTGAGCCAGATCTTGCCCACAAAGGTGGAGTGATTGGACATCTCCTCCAGCAGACGAGTGAAGAAGCCCCAGCTCATTTTGATGCCAGATGAAGGAAGTTATCAAACCTGTGCGGAGAGAAGAGAAAGACGAAGATAAACTTTACACCAAGGAAATACTGATTCTAAAACAGCCAAATAATGAACAGCACATCTCTACATCTCTGTATAGTAAGTAGAAAAACATTCTACATCGGCTCAAGCTGCAAAGGGTTAAAGTTTTTGTTTTCCACAATGTTTCCAGTTTTAGATTCAAAGACAGCAAAGATCTTAATCATTTTCACACATTTCAGACTGCAGACTCTCAGCGAGCTCCTTCTGCAATTTTCCAGTATCACTAAACAGTCTGTTTTCAAAGACAAACACACACACAGAGGATGTTGGTTGAAGTTTAATGGTCTCACAATGAATAAAACGCTCCTGCGGTTTCACAACATCTAACTGACCAAACTTCTGTTGAGTCTTGATCTCTTTTAGGAAACCTGACAAAGATAGTTTAGCCCAATCAGGCACACAGCTGAACATTTATGCTTAAAAGACAGTTGTTTCAGTAAAGCCTCTTAAAGGGTTTAGATTTTTTTATTCATATGTTTCTTCTCTTAATCCACCTTCTCTGCTTTGCCAATAAGACCGGTTAAACACAGGAACGGGCCATCTCTAATGCTGTTGCACAACCAGTAGTCAGACACAAAACCCAACCATTCTGAGCCATTCCTGGAATGAGGTCGCTTTGAAGGCGGACCCCACATAGACACAGAAATTGTTAGGATGAGAAAATAGACCCTTTTCACATGACGTCACTCAACTTCCGTTTTGAAGCGGAGCAGGGTATTTTTACTTCCGGCTACATGCTTTTACATAGAAAATTCGGGAGGTGAAAAGGTGTTTCACTGATAATCAGCGCGATTTCATAAGGTAAGACTGAGACCACAATGTGTCGCATTGACTATCTTTATTTTCCTTAGTATTGGTAGCAATCATTGCTGTTATATAGATGCTTTGATCGGGACAGTAACATGTAGATCAAAGCTAACATGCAGCAGCTTGTTAGCTTACCTTACCAAACTTTTACCTATCAGTAATCAGCGTGATTTCATTAAGTAAGACTGAGAGCACAATATTAAACGTGTCTTATTGACTATCTTTATTTTCCTTAGTATTTGTAGCGATCATTGCTGTTATATAGATGCTTTGATTGGAACTGTAACATGAAGATCAAAGCTAACATGCAGCAGCTTGTTAGCTTACTTTACCTGTCATTAATCTGATGTAGATGTTATAAAATGATTACTGTAGCTTTGCCATTATAGAAATAAATCTTGTTTTTCACTGAGTGAAAAAAAGAGACATTTATCTGCTACATTGTTCCCCTTCCTTTATTATGGTGACGTGTTATACATAATTGCAGTCACTGAATTAAAAAGATCTTATTCCATTTGAATCTTTTTGTTCATTCCTAAAAAAAATTACCGTGGGTCTATTGGACAGTACTTCTGTTTCTGAATTTTCTGTGTATTATAATGAATTTTCTTCATAATATTATTTGCACTTATATAAATGCACTTTTTTTTAGTTTTTGTGCAAAATACTGTATATTTTAAGTAGAAGCCTGAAATTGTTTTATTATACTGTATTAGTAATGACATGTGCTGCTGACCTCTTAGTCAGATCAACCTTTAAAAAAGAGATCTTAATCTCAATGGGAGTTTATCTGGTTAAATAAAGGTTTTATGTATTATAATTAATCTATTTGTTCTCCCCTTGTGTCCATCTCTCAGCAGCATCATATCCACCAAGCATGGCACAATCACAGAGAAACTGCTACTGCAGTGTCCCACAGTGTTCGAACAACAAAAAAAACTTTCCATATCTCAGTTTTCACGACTTCCCGGCTGATGCTGAGACTGGAGCCTATTGGGTGACAGCAATAAGAAGAGACGAGGGGCCAAATTTTAAAATCCTTCGCAGCAGCACTTACGCCTGCAGTCAGCACTTCTCTTCCGAGGACACCTATGTTTCTGCAAGTGGTCTTTAACAAATTAAACATCTTTCTTTCTTAAAGATAATTGAGTTATAAGTTTATTTAGCTATTTCCAAGATAATTTCAGTGGCTCACCACGTAAATTTTTATTAGAGCTGTCAAAATCAATTTGTTAATGAAAGGAAATTAATCTGAGAAATTAATTAATTTCTGCACATACAAATGGTTTTTAAAAATACTCACCTGTACACTGTGATCGCACACCGTCTCTTTCTCCTGCATTGTTTACATTTCAATTGTTTACTGTTAAATCACTGCTGCACTTTATCCTGTAATTTACTGTAATTCTCAAACTGTATGCAAACGGAATTTCGTTCTGTACGCACTCTGTGCATACATAATGACAAATAACGTTGTCTAAGTCTAATTTGTCTATGGATGAACCCAGAACCACACACACGGGCCTTAAAATGAAAGTCTTTATTGAAGGTTTGATGGGATGGAGGGTGATGTAACCAGCGAGGTAGAACTGCACGGGAACAGGGTGATGGTGTTCGCAGGAGCTGACGGCCCGGAGAGAGACTTCTTGGAACCAGGAACAGGCAGCAGGGTCCACAGCTCGGAAGAGAATTGACAGTTCAGGGAAGAACCCACCAGAGCTCGGCAGCAGGCTCTTCTGTAAGGCAGAGGGGAACCGGAGCAAGGCAGCAGGATAAACAGGACAGGTAAAAGGTAAAATGGACAGAGCTGCTATGAAGTATCTATGTAATAAATAACTAAAATATATGAAGTGTGATGTCTGAAGTTTTTTAAAATCCATGTTTTTTTGGTCAGTTCCTGAAAAATAACAGTATGGGACACAAGGGTTTGCCCCGACAGCAGCATAATCCATAAATACTATAGTGAACTGATTATTAGTGTGCATGCAGTGTGCATTCAACATTATTGACAGCGTCTTTCTCAGTCTATGATGTCCTAAACTAACACAGTTTTAACAGGAATGGGCAGAATTATTTTATTAATTGAGGCTCCAAATGTACTGACGAGACTGAGAAACACACTGAACCCACAGAGGAATTTTGAGGGATACTGCAAAGTCTGCAACCTCAGTAAAATACTACACAAAAAAAACAAAAAAAAAAAAAACGGGAGGGAATGAGGCTCCTCATTTTTATTCATAGAGGTGTGACAGCGTGCTCTAACTGTGACCAAGTGGCCAAAAGCATTGACACTGTTCCAAAACAAAGTATGAAAAGGCTCAACATTATACATCAACTATATCCCTGGTGAGACTCATTGCCTAAAAGCTGTGAAACAGATAAGCTGATATAGCAATAAAGCTAGCGTAGCAATATAATGGAGAAATAGAAAACTAATAAATGACAAAAGTCCTGTTGGTAGCATTGCTATCATTATCCTAGCATCTATGCTAACAACAGAGCTAAGAAGACAAAGCTCTTACCTTCATAATCGAAAAGGTATTGTTCCACAAAGAACTTGTCATCTTTGTCGAGTTTGGAGGCTGGTGTGGTCGAAAGCTTTTGTGCCAGTCTGTGCACGTCTCCCAAACGAAATTTGAGTAGATTGGTGAGGGACTGTGTGAATTCCCTATGTAAAAACACTGCTCGCGGAGAAAGCGGAAGTAAAGATACCCTGCTTCACCGCAGAACGGAAGTTGCATGACGTCACTGTGAAAAGGGTCTATAGCACTTACCTCTGCCTTTGGTAAAATTATAGCCTTCTAAACAACAAACATGCTGTCCTTTCTCACCAATGTGACCAGTTTCAGTTTGAGTTGTAATAAATTATCAGAGATGCATTTTTTTTTTTTTTTTTTTTTTTGCGTCTCTTTCCAGGTGATGGAGCAGACAGAGGACTTTTTATCATTCTCTTCCTTTTATCTCTTCTTTCTTTCACCTCTTCTCTTTCTTTTTTTTTCTTCTTGTTCTTCCTTTACTCTCCCACTTTCCCATTGTAGTGTCCATATAATTTGAAATTGTCCCTGCAGGAATCACAATAAAGCTATTTACATGCACAAATCAAGCGGAGCATTATGGCGAAAGCTGTTTGCTCCACTTGTGAAAGCAAAATCTGTCGAGCTCTATTTGGCATTAAGACATCAATTCTTATTGCCACATTGCTAGACAGGACACTGGGAAGAAAAAAAAAAATAATAATTTTTTATCAGAGATGATATACGGGTCATGTTGGCCCGCCCTCTTTGGGGGGCCCGGTCCGGGGGCGTCTGGTCTGGGGGCGGGGCCGGGGGTCGGGCACAAGCAGTCGTATAGTCGATTTGGGGTGACCCCCCCTCTGGTCAGTGTTGGATGCGAGTGTTATGTGGGAATGTGTGTACAGCGTCTTTTTTAATCTGTGTGTGGTGAGTGGGGCACAAGGGAGGGATGGTGTGAATGAGTTTTCCTTTTTTTTTTTTCCCAGGTATGGGTGTGGTCCGCTCCCTCCCCCAAGAACATCTCAAGTCTCCGCTAGGTGCGGAGCCCATCCCCCCACGTCCTGCCCTCCTCCGCTGCGCTGGCGGGCGCCTTGGCCCTCTGGCGCATTGACGGTCCTCGGGTTTGGACATCAACTCCCTCATCAACTCCCTCACCAAGAAAGCCCAGCAGAGGATGGACTTCCTGAAGAAGGCAGCTGAAGAAATGCGGTACCGCGCGCGAGCTATTTTTAGAAACACAATGTCACGATGACGTCACATCACGTGGTACGCAGTAGGGCAAACTCCCAAACCGCCGCTGTTTTGCTGTGGAAGAGACGTGCGTTAGCCTAGGTTTTACTCGGTAAACGACTGCTTTTTCCAACATCTAAGACCATGGTTTATAAACATTGTTGCTATGGGACGTGCAACAGCGACTCGAGGTACGCTGATCGGCCGCATATGAAGGATGTTTTCTTCATTAATTTCCCGAAACTCAAGAGTGCCAAGGAGAGGTGTGTGCGTTGGGTACACTTGTGCGGGCGGCCTACACAACATTTCAACCCGGAAAAAGTTACCAAATTCACCTACATATGTAGCAAGCATTTTGTCGGTGGAAAGGGTGATGATAGCATATAGGCTAGCATGTTAGCAGGCGCTAACATTGTGCCTTGCTACCGGGATCGCTTACTCAAAAACAAACGCCCTGAATCTCTTAAGCGAAAGATTCTGAGATGTGAACAATCGTTTTGTAGCTACCTATTGGCAAGATATACAGATTCCTGGACGTTGATTGCAAACAAACAAAAAAGGCCGACGTGAACGGAGCACGGTGGAAATCATAACAAAGGCATGAACGCCGAGCAGGGAAAAAAACAAAGCTTACCGTTGAATCAACTCGGCCCGTCTTCCGGTTTTTTTGAGCCCTCGACACTCAAGCCACCGTTTCAGCTGAAGGTTGGTGTGCTCTTCCACAGTGCGACCAGTAAACCGTGCGCCTGGGACATCGTCTTGGGTAAGTTTAATGGCTGCAAAGTCGGTCATATCGCTGGTTCTGTTGCGCTTGTAATGGCTGGTTTGTATGTGCGTTCTACGACTGTTTGCCCTACCGGTGCGGCAAAAGGGGCGTTACTCTTAAGGCCGTGACGTCACGTGCGCGGTACCGCATTCAACCTGCCAAGGACAATGATGGTGCAGTTCTACTCCTCCATCATTGAGTCCATCCTCACCTCCTCCATCACCATCTGGTACGCTGGTGCCACCGCTAAGGACCAGGGCAGACTGCAGCGTGTCATCAGGTCTGCAGAGAAGGTGATTGGCTGCAATCTTCCACCTCTCCAGGACCTGTATGCCTCCAGGACTCTGAGGTGTGCAGGGAAGATTGTGGCTGATCCCCCACACCCCAGTCACAAACTATTTCAGTCACTTCCCTCTGGCAGGAGGCTGCGGTCCATCAGGACCAAAACCTCACGCCACAAGAACAGTTTCTTCCATCTGCTACCGGCCTTATCAACAAGGCCAAGAGCCATGACACTGGACACTGCCCCTCTCCCCCGTTCAGGACTTACAAGCTTCTGCGTTACATTAACGCACAGTCTACTGAGTGTATATAGCTTCTGTATATATGTATCTATTTTATTTTATTTTATTTTATTTTGTCTGCACCATCAACACCAAGTCAAATTCCTTGTAAGTGCAAACCTACTTGGCAATAAACTTGATTCTGATTCTGGCAGCAGGCCGTACAAGGTATGGACCAATCCAAACACCGAAGCCTTGCTATAAAGAAGTAACGTAAAGTAAAAAAAGGTTCAGTTTGGTCAAGTAATTAAGCCCAAGAGACACGTTAGTGGAAACAAGCAGTCTGATGAATAATTCAATTCAATTCAATTTTATTTATATAGCGCCAATTCATGAAACATGTCATCTCGAAGCACTTTACAAAGTCAAATTCAATCATATTATACAGATTGGGTCAGATTATACAGATTGGTCAAAAATTTTCTATATAAGGGAACCAGTTGATTGCATCAAAGTCCCGACAAGCAGCATTCACTCCTGAAGAAGCGTAGAGCTACAGGGAAAGTCGTCTGCATTGTACATGGCTTTGCAGCAATCCCTCATACTGAGCAAGCATGAAGTGACAGCGGAAAGAAAAACTCCCCATTAACGGGAAGGAAAACCTCCAGCAGAACCAGAACCAGGCTCAGTATGAACGGTCATCTGCCTCGACCGACTGGGGGTTACAGAAGACAGAGCACAGACACAACAAGAGAGATAAACAAGCACAGAAGCACACATTGATCCAGTAATCTGTTCTACATTTGAGCTCATTCTAATAATGAGCTTCTTTAAGCGTGAACAAGAGTTTTACCTTGTGAACCTTGTCCCAAAGTATACAATAGGAAAGGAAAAAAAATTGCAGACCTGTTGATCTGCTGTCCACACACGCAATTGAAGACGTCATCCGGTTTACTCTGTAGGCATTTCTTTAGAAAACATACCTGTACCTGTCAGTCGTCACCCTGCCAGTCTTTAAATACACCCAGTTCCACCCTAGCAACCGACTGGGGAAGTTTACACATCCACTCAACACACGCTACTGTACCGAAGGACTAGGTTTACATGTTCACAGAGACCCAAACCAGAAATAATCTATGAAAACACTCCAGCTGGTCTGAAAACACTGTTGGTGAAGCTTTTAGCCTGGTCCTTTAGACACCCTCATGTTGCACCTTTGTTGATCTTCCCACATTAGCAACCTATTCAGTAACAGAAACCAATTTAAAGTTCTGCCATCAAAAATCTCAGAACTCGTTTAACCAGATGTCACCAGTGCAGGTCAGCGGATCAGATGAATAGTAAAAGTGACAGACCCTTTGGGAACCACATGCCCTGGACCTAGCCAATCCTCAGTCGGTGTTCTGCTGAATATTTTTTAATATAATGGCTTCTTTTTTTTTTCATTTTACTACTATATCTGATCATATTTGACTCTCTTGTGCTCTCAGTTGGTTTTAAAGTGCTTTTTACTCTTTACTATGACACTATACTAGAGTGACTCCGCAGGATTCAAATAGCGACCGGATCACCAGTCTGTCTGATAGACAAACGGAGAAACTTTACACAACAGAATCTGGAAGAGGAGGGTAACTAACATTAGTGGTGAAATGTTAAAATGTTCCTGTAGATTTTCCTGCAGTGATAATAAAATACCATAAACCAACGTTGTGTAATCTATTACAAGATAACTCAAGTTAAAGTAATTGAGTTTATTTTGTTGCAAATATGCCCAAGCAGCGGTGATTTCAGGCATTTCGTGTCATTTCAAGCTTTTAATCAACGATGCCTCCCATCAGCTTGTGTGCCTAAGCTCTAACTGGGCCGGTTCTGTTCACTTTTCCAGCTTTTATAGTTTAAAAACAGCTTTCCAAACAGATCCTGAAGCAACACCAGAAAACCTGTAGTCACAAACTCGCTTTGTTTGTGGGATTCTGTCTGTTTTTTTTACCTTCAAAATGTCTTATGGTATCCTGGAAGTTGTCTTCAGTTTTGTCTCCTGATATTAATCTCCTTGGATCGAATATCAAGCCCTTCAGTTGTTGTTTTTATCTCCTGTTGCTTAGAAGGGCCAATTGCTTCTCCTGTAGAGCTGGTTGAACATAATTATTCTGCTTTGAGTGTCCGCACCTCGAAAGGTATTATCCTGAATCTAAAACCTGAATTCCTTCATCAGCTTGTCTTTCAGCTCTGCAGAGGCCTGGCAACAAGACAAGACATGTCATGTCTCAGCAGAGGCGTGCATCTAAAACAAACAGGGGTTGTCCAACCGTTTTGTTTCTGATCTCAGAACATTAATCAACAAACAGCGTCATTAAGACCAAGGAACCCAGCAGAAGGATCAGGGTGGAAGTTGTGAAGAGATTTAAAGCAGGATTGGGTTGCTGTTTTAATGTGTGTTATTTTAATCATTATTTGTTATTATTGGTGACTCTAATAAAATGTATCATTGTTATTATTATTAGAAAATAGTATCTCAAATTTGGAAAATCAAGAGGCCTTTGGTAACCTGCCGACAAACCTAGACCTAGAGTTACAACGGCATTAAACCAAAGAAACAGATTTTGAGGGCAGCAGATTCAGCACTTTTCTGGAGGTGCTCAAACCAAGGCACATACGGTGACGTTGCTTAAAAATATTCCAACCATGCTGTCGGCATTGTTCTCTCCAGGGAATGACTCAGAACAAAAAAAATCACATTTTGCTTTCGATATAATAATTTTAACTTTACTGATCTCACAATGGAGAAATTCACGTCTGCATGTCACCTATCTCAAGGAGCTCATGGACCCAGAGTGGCAGTCTGTGGGAGTTGAACTCAGAACCTCCAGGACCCAGCCTAAGCGCAATGCTCTAATCACTACACCACCACTCCCTGTGTGATAACAAATCTACAAGAGTTTATCTGCAAACCACATATCTTCGGATGCAGGAGAGCAAACTCTGCCCTGCATGTGTTCCCTGAACCAGCAGACATTACACAATAATGCAAGAATGCAGTGCTGCTGCAGCAGACCTTTCCTTTAGGTTGAGTTTAATGTTAGAGATTCACTGAATTTCACCAGGAACAAAAGATACCATAGTTTGGGTCAGTCATCATTATAAGCACTTCATTTGGAACATTTTATATTTCACAGAACTCCTCTTGGGGTCTTTTCAAGCTTTACGTAATTCAGCTTTATGGATTAAAACCATCTATTGAGTTTCTGCCTCGCTCCAGCTCCTTTTGTGAGAGCCCAAGGTGTTCCAGCAAGCTTTTAACCTCCTCCCAGAAACCATTGAAAATGAAGCATCCTAAAGACACAAACCACTTCCCTCAGTTCTTCTCTAACGAACAGCTGCTCTTGTTTAAGCTCGTTCCAGATAACGTGGCTCCTTCAGCCGGGTGGCCAGGCAGAGGGTGACCACGGTACAGGAGAAAGTTATTTCCACTCATACCGGTTCCTCAAACCCTCAAATAGCCCTTAAGACTGCTGAGTCAGCAAGGACTGGTCCATGTGGACTTTATTAATAAAACTTTGAAAGTGGTACCGCAGCCCAATCTCTGATCACATGCAGCCCAAAACTGTGCAAAGGAGAAGGTTGTGCACATTGGCGAAACAAAAAGGACAACAAAACAAACCAACTTTCATTTAGAAAGTGGAAGTATTTATTAATTTATTTAGTTATTTACAACATGTGGAAACATTTTTTGTACTTTATATATTCAAACACATAATAAAAGCAAAGCAAATTGAAACAAAACATGCAACATTAACTGCTTTTGTTGTTTTAACACATCCCTTCAGCAAAAGTTAACGGTCATATTGTTTAAATGTTTACCAATTCCAAATGGCATGTGTATGGAAACATAAATCCCTTATGGCTTTGTGTTCTTGAACATTGAAGCCCCACAGAACCCTTAATCGAACACAATCAAACATACTGGGGTCACAGTATAATGCCTTCCATGATCAAATTTATGAAGAATCTGACTACAAATGAGAGATTTTCACAGTCCCAGCCAATCCCAGATCATGGTGGCTCTCTTGTGTTTCTAACTAGGAACACTGGGAACACCAGATAAATTCAAGTGATTCTGAGTTAAACTGAAGCCACACCTCAAACCATCTGCTTCCGGAAAACATCTAAAGAAATCTGCCAACATATCGGGCCTGAGAAGAACATCCCAATTGTGAAATACGGTGAAATATGTGGAGATATTTTCAAAATGTTTCAGGAATCTGCCAGGAAGTTAAAGCTTGTGTATAAATGGGTCCCAAAAAGGACGACGATCCTAACGACACAGTCAAGTATTTGGAGTTGTTATTTCAAAGCCTTGATCTCAGTTCGAGAGTAATGTGTATTCTGTGTGAGATTGTAAATGTTTGGATTACAACCAGTTATTGTTATGTCTCACTGCAGCCGGTATGGCAAGGTGTGAGGAGGCGCTGAGCTCAGATTCAGGGGAAACCAGGTCTTGGAGCAGAAGGGGGCAGGCTGCGGCCCAGCCAGAGGTGTGATTACTTTAGCCCCATTTCTAAAAAAGTTATAAAAACAAAACAACTGGACTTTTATCCTAAGTCCTCCTCCTCTGTTAAAGTTGTTTTTTCTCTCTTAACGTAGATGGCTTCCTTCGCACCCCTTCAAACGACTCAGGAAACGACGCAGAGAACAACGAGTGACGTTGAAGTTCATCACACTGCTAAGCAGAATCATCACTGGAAACCGTGTGGCACGGTAGGGAAGGTAGTATTTTTATGAATGTCTGAAACCGCAAAATTAGTCAGCTGATTGTAAGGAGATGACACGGCCTGCTCATGCGCTCTTTGTTATCAGAGAACTGTGCTACTAAAAACCGGGCCGAGCCCACCCATCGAACTGGTCTAGATTTAGCGCGGTCCGGTTGTGTCTGGCACGGTTCAGTTCAGTTTGCGATCCATTTACACTAGATAGTTATCATTTACCTAAGTGTCTTTGTGCAGGGCTTGTGTCCAAACCTTGGGTTGGGGTGTTTTGATGATCCAAAATGGCAAGATACGGATCCTGTCAAGCCAGTTTTGCTTTCCTCATTAGTCGTTTGGCAGGTTTAACAACTGATTCTGCCATGCCATTACTTTGCAGGTATCCAGTAGAGAAAGTTTTGTGAGGGAATTCTCGTTTGCGACTGAGATTTCAAAACTCAGCAGAACTGAATTGGGGTCCATTGTCTAAAAAGACAGTATCTGGAATGTCTTGATGTGTAAAGTGAGCTTTCAGCTTTTGAATACCTGTGCTTGACTTTGTATCAGGCAAATAGTCCACTTCCCAGAAATTGGAGTAGTAATCCACCATCACTAAATACTCTTTGAGGTCAAATGTGAACAAGTCTGGTCCTGCTTTAGCCCATGGTCTTGTAACGATCTAATGTCATTTTGGAGCGTTTATCAATGCGTTTTTGATGATAGTCTCAAGACGCTTATGGTCTGACTGTTCTTTGACTAGACGGCCAGAAGTGTATTGGTGAAACTTTTCCATGCCAAATACTATTACCAGACATTGCTTTTCATTTTGTGCATAGCCTCTTTCTGTCATCATCAATGCACAACTTGCATCTGCTTCTGGTTTGCCTCCTTGTGTTAGAGCAGTTCCTAGCCCTTGCATTGCACTGTAATATCAGTTCTTGGTCTGGGCTGTAGTATTTCAAAACTGGTAGCTGTGTTATGTTGTAGGTACCAGGTTTTCTATAGCCTGAGTTAACTTGCACTGAAAAAACCTCAGGTGCTGGACTGATGCTCATTGGAATTCTAAGCCCCGGAAATCGACCAAACAGAGTTGCAAATATCGTCAGGTAGGTTGACTCTTCGTCTAGCTTCACATACCAGAAGTCATGCTTCACATCACACAAAGTGAAAACTTCTGCTCTTGTTAAATCTGGTAGAATGTTGTCTATTGTTGGAAGTGGAAAGTGGCTTCTCTTTAAAGCTTTGTTGAGCAGTCTTGGGTCAGTCCATATCCTGGGTATGCCATTGGACTTCTTCAACAGACAACATTACACTGATCCGATCGGTGCTCTTTTCCACTGGTGCTATTATCTGTCATTTGACAAGACTTGTTATTTCCTCCTTGAGTGGTTTCATCATTGATACTGGGACTTGGGAGTTTAAGAAGCTCCACAGTTACATCAATTTCCAGTTTACAGTCCCCTTGTAAGCAGCCATCACCAACACATCTTGAAACTCGTTTTTTATTTCGTCCAACTGCCACATGTCTTTGTTCACTGGCTTCTCTTTCAGAATACTGTCCAATGCATATACGTTTTCATATTGTACCTGTTCGAGTCTCTTCGATTCACTTGCCTTGCTGCCAAGTAGATGTGTTTTACAGTTCTTTTCCAACCACTTGAAACTCCACTATGTATTTTTTCTGATTTCAAAGATTTGTCATTTTAACTTTGCACTTGCCCAATGGGCACAACCTTAACTTATTTTACATTACTTTTACCTTGTGTGTGTGCTCTAATTTAACATCTGGATTCAGCAAGGTAATCGGAATGATGTTTCAAGTTGGACCACGGTCAATCTGGAAGTTCACAAATTCTTCATTGATCATCATCCTAGCAAATAGTTGTTCAGTTTTACTGTGCTGTTTCTCTCCAGTATGGTTAACTTCTGCTGAGGACATTGTTACTGCTTTCATTATGTCCTCACAAGAATCCGAATCTGTATCTGCCATCATGTGGTTTTCTTGTGAGCTTTTGCTCCTGCTTTGCTCCTGCATGAGCACTTTTGATTGGGTCTTTCATGTGTTTTTCCAGAATATTTGCAGGATATTTTACTGCCCTTGACTTTTGTTGCTGCATGTTTAACTGCATGTTTTCTATTACCCTGCTGTATTCACACAAAATCTCTATTGTTCTACAGATTTGCAGACACTTATCTAGCTCCAGTTTATCCTCTCTGAGTAGCCTTTCTCTCCAACAGGCGTTGTATGTACCGCAATCAGTGAATCCTTCAGCAGCTACAGGAACTTGCCAGCATTCTCAAGTCTGTCATGTATTTGTCAATAGATTCTCCCGGAGCTTGATTATGTGCAAAAATCTGTACCTTTCTACTGTTTCATATTAATGTCCTACAGAGCTCTCTGCCGCGTTCTCCGATGAGACAGTAGAAAAGTCTTAGCCTTTTCTTCTAGGTCCAGCATTCCATGCACCACTGTTTTAATCCATCTATTCTTATGTTTCTAGCACTCAAGGTTTCTTTCTCTCTGGTGCTAATGACACACTTTTGTCCTTCATGTAGCTTCATTCAAACGATCAGTTTTGTGGTACCTTCACAGTCCATACACCACAAAATGAACCACTGCCACCATGTTTCTGTTTGTCCTACCCTTCAATGACTACAAACAGGACGGGTGAGTATTACCCAGTGCTCACGGGGAACTTTCATTAAACAATGCCTCTCTGACAGTGTGCCACACCTTAATCCATCTGGGTACAAACAAACCCATAAAGAACAATTCCTATTGCTACAGGACCTTTGCCTTAATTTGTGGAAAAGAATAATGCATTTTTTCCTTCTCCGTTGACTGAGGTTTCGGAGTTGAGGCAGACTCTGTTGGTTTTACTCAAAAATCATGTTCAAACTCAGAGATATACCCACAGTGAGACAATTTGCTCTGGCAAGAGAGCCGGTTGCCTGTGATTGTACATATTGAGATCAGTTAATTCAATACAAGGGTTTGTAAAAAAAAAAAAAAAAAATCAATCAAATATCTCCCAGCTAAAAGTGGCCGTGTTACAAGAGATAAGATAATATAGGTTTTATTGATCTCACATTGGAGAAATACAAACCTTTGATTTCTTAAAACGGACTCAACCCAAACATTTTTGAAACTGAAACTTTTTAAAAGTTTAATAAGTGCAACTGGGGAAACTTGCTGCCATATTCAAGGTTTATCAGCAGAGACCCTCCATTGATACAACTGAGAAACTTGCAAAATGAATACTTAAAAAAAGTTTATTTTAAAATCCAAAGCACTGATCAATACAAAAACAAGGTTGGTTGAAAAATATGACATGACAATATCATGGACAGATTGCACTGTGGTTATGAGTCTGGATACAACAGTTGGTGCAATAAAATTATTCACTTTTTAGGATTTTTTTTGCAAACCATTTTTAGATCCAGAGCATCAAGCTCCAGAAATCAGCACTTACATATGATGAACATAATACACAGCCTCTATTATTAAACTAACAAATAATGGAACGGGTGTGTGTGTGTGCTGCACTTTTAACTTTTAAACTATACCGAGCGGCTTTTGACAACCTACTGGTTCACTCTCAGAATCTAGTTGAAGAGAGCAGAGACAGGAGTAAACATCATTAATTTAAAATATAGGATCCTTACAACAGTACTTAGAATAAAAAAATAAAGAACGGTATCAAAAGTTTAAAAAAACAACACATGGCTATTATCAAGTGTTACATGTTTCTCCCATTTCAGCAGTACAACAAAAACAGCTCCGAGCTAAGGAGGAGGCACTCAGAAAGACAAGCTCTGGGACCAGATCCAGATATGCACAGTGAACTTGACATTTACACACAGACCAAAACTATAATAATTAGTCCTGGAAGCCTCTTTCTCCAGACGGGTCCTTCTTCAAAACAGTGTGGTAACCTGAAGGATCAATGGTCGCCGTCTGGCCAGGCCTGGGTGGTGAGGAGCAGAAGAGCGAGGTTGTGTCCCGAAACCCGCCGATGCCAAGATGAAGGATCTCCAGCAAGGTGAGGAGCAGGCACAAAGCGCTGGCGACATACATGATGCGCAGGAAGATGGTTTTCTCAGTGGGATGTGGCACAAAGCAGTCCACCGTGATTGGGCAAGGGGAGCTTGTGCACACATAGGAAGGCGCCACCTCCAGGCCGTAGAGGATATACTGCCCGAAGAGAAACGAAATCTCGAAGACAGCTCGTGATATTAGCTGGAAGACGTAGACCTTCATGGGCCCATCTCTCTTGATGCGACGCCGGCCATCATGCTTCTTTTTGTGCTTCTTTGAAACTTCCTTCTCCTCATCTGGCTCAATCTTCAGGATCATGGGATCTTCCTCCTTGTTATCCTCCGCTTCTTCATAGTCGCTGTTGAGCTCCAGGTTCACTATCGGTACCTTCTTCTTCTCCCATGGCTTGTAGTTGTGGCGGGCGATCTCGTGTATGGCAAACCCGAGGTACATGATGGTGGGTGTGCTGATCATGATCACCTGGAACACCCAGAAGCGAAGAGGCGCAAACGCATTATAGCAAACATTCTCACAACCAGGAGTCTCTGTCTTGCACAGAAAGTTACTCTGTTCATCATCGTAGACAGACTCGCAGCCAACCACTGCCAGAACAATCCGGAAGACGATGAGAATGGTGAGGCAGATGTTGCCCACGAAGGTCGAGTGATTGGACATCTCGTTCAGCAGACGTGTGAAGAAGTCCCAGCCAATTTTTCTGCCAGATGAAAGAAGTTATCAAACCCGAGCAAAGGGAGGAGAAACAGGAAAATAAACTTTAAAATTTCGGTTCTTTTCAAAGAAAAATATTGTGATTCAACAACCAAATACTAAAACAATACACCTCTACATCTATAAAAGCAAAGTTAAACATTTTAAACCAAGTGTATTGACTTTATTGCAGCAAACAGCAACATGGTGGAGTTTTGACTTCATGCTTTAACTTACATGGATACTGACAAAATAAATTCATAGCTATACATTTCCAGAAGCTGAATGGAGGTTCTACTCCCTAAAAAGTCACCCTTTGATAAGTGCATATTGCAATCATATTGTCTTCCATGTCCTCGACAGAAAACATAGACAGACACACAATCCTCCACGTCTCCCAGTAGTCCAGAGTGTATCCGTTTGCAAATGTCCCCTCGGGACAGCTGGGCTCTCCTTTGCCCTGTCTTCTCGTTGAGAGAATTTGATCAATTGCGTTGAGCGACCAGCTGACCAGATCCCTGGTTTGCATGATTTGCTGAAAAACGCTCTGAGAGAGGTAAAAAGCGACATAAGACAGAGAGCACAAGCAGGGAAGATACGGGGAGAAGAGGAAAAGCCTGCCGTGCCGCGCGGCCGCCGGTGCGTCTCGTCCCTCCTCTCTCCCCTCTGTTCCCCCGACGCCCGGTGCCTCCTGCGGGCCTCGCCAGAGCTGGACTCGACCCCCTGCTCTGGGTCCCTGTCACCCACCGTCGCTCGCCTGCCTCTGCCACCACAGCGAGCGGTCCCAGAGTGGGCACGACGTACATTGTGAGCAGTTCGGTCGCGTCCGAGCGTCGCGCCGCACAGATCGTGAGCGGTGAACCTTTTAAACCCCGCAGTTCCGTCGCACAGTTTGAGATGTATATAAGTACCACGACTGAAAAACTCGTACAGTGTATCCCCGGCTTTACAGGACAGTCACCCATCCACCCACACATTCACACCCTGACTGTTTGTAGCCACAGCTGCCCTGGGGCAGACTGACAGAAGCGAGGCTGCCATGTATCGGTGCCGTTGTGTCCTCTGATCACCTCCAGCAGGTGGTCAGAGGACACAACGACTGAGACTGTCAGAGCGCGGGATTGAATTGGCAACCTGCCTGTTATAGGACGAACTCCCTAACTCTTGCACCCCCATTGCCAAAACACCAAAAGAATACAGAGTCAACTAGATGAATCTGTAAAATTGGCATAATAGCTAAATTTATTAACTAAATTAACTAACAATATACAGTAGGTTGAGGTTAACATGATAACATCAAATATTAATGGAAAACAGTGGTAGTTGGAAACAACAGCACATGTAGTCACCTGGCAGAATATTAAATTAATCATTCTATAACACCCAACAATTCTAAAACTCTAACTGGGCTTTAAAGGGGAAGTCCGATTAACAAGGAAAAATCAGGGGCTCATTAGCTATACCTAAAACTAATACGTTTGTGGTTACTTAATGAATTTAGCGTTAATCAATAAGAAAATAAAAGCATAAATTGTCTTCTGGTATGGGGGCCTGACATCACATCCTGTGACGTAACATCGCGGAGAGCCGACGGCAGTTCGCCGCGCTTTAGAAGCAAACTCAATAGGAGCTGTTGTACACAGTTGTGATCAGCAACAATTATTTTGGATTTCCAGAGGACTTCACCATTGAAATTCGCGAGAGCTATTGTGGAAGCAACAATGCTCACGTGCATAGCAGCTGGATGTTTCAATACATCGGGTAAAAGTGGAAAAAACATTCGTTTTGTCACCTTTCAGATTCATGATCCACTGGTTCTTTTGTTGGATTACCTACTTGAAGAGAGAGGATTTTCCATCGTGCTTCTGGTCAGAGAGAAACGTCATATGCAGCCAACATTTAGAAGAAGAATGTCTTCAAGATGACATGAGAGCGAGGATTTTCGGTATGTTTTTATATTTCATAATGTAGAATTTGCCGGAACATTTGTGTACCGACCAGAGCGGTGGAGGGATACGACACACTTAGAAAGTATGCTCACTGTTGCGAAGCCCACTTATTTTATGCAACTTTGGTCTTATTTTTTCTAAAGTCACTTGTATATTTCATGAGTTGTGGGTTGCAGTTTTTTTGGGCTTGTTTCTGAAAGTGCAGTGGCTTGTTTTGGCTCTAAACTAAGTGACGCTGAAATATCCCTCCGCCTCATAACGCACTGCAGCTCCTCCTCACAGCAGAGAGTAAACTCAGAAGGAGCCGCTCTGCCCGTATTTTCTGCAGTTCACGGCTGCAATAACTGGTGATAACTGCTGAAAGTAGATTAGGCGGTGCAGATCACCATTTTGAGCAGAGATTGGTTCTAAAGATGAGTTTTATACTCATAACATTGCAGAACCCAATCCATAAACCGTACTTTAATGCTTGTTTGTTGTCTTTTTATGTCTCTAAAATGTAAAATTAGTTTTACTTTAAATTTAAATGCTTAATACCATGTCTATCTATGTTTAAGAGGTAAAAAAAAAATATTTCGGCATGAAAGCGGGTATTTATTTACAAGGGGACAGATGGGGAATTGGGACTTGCTCTACAGTCGATCCTGACGTCACAAACTGGGAGGTGGCAGTACTGTTCTTCACCAAGATGGCGGCCCCCATAAACGGACCTTCAAATGAAAATTACTCTTAATTAAAAAAGCTTAACATTTATTGAACAGTATGTAATAATTTTATATTTAAAGTACTTTCAGCAGTTTGAATTCTGATTTTGACCAGACTTCTCCTTTAAATGACACACTAGCCCGGTTTTCAGCATATAAAGTTTAAAGGTGCCATGACATCACTGTAGTGCCTCCAAATCCAAGGCCATGGTCTTGAGCCAGAAAAGGGTAGAGTGCTTTCTCTGGGTCAGGGAAGATGTCCTTCCCCGAGTGGAGGAGTTTAAGTGTCTCGGGGTCTGGAATGGGAGATTGACAGGTGGATTGGTGCTGCATCTGCCGTGAAGCAGATGCTGTATCGGTCTGTTGTGGTGAAGAGAAAGCTGAGTCAATAGGCAAAGCTCTCGATTTCGCGGTAGAGCTGCTGCTCCTCCACGTCGAGAGGAGCCAGTTGAGGTGGCTCGGGCATCTGGATTGGATGCCTCCTTGACGCCTCCCTGGTGAGGTGTTTCGGGCACGTCCCACAGGGAGCAGACCCAGAGGGAGACCCAGGACATGCTGGAGGTGTAGGCATCGACCCTGATGGCTCCCTCTGCCCCCACTTGCATTAAAACATCGAGGGTTCTGGGTAGGTTGCTTGGGGGGTGCACTGGCTTCAGCTACGTTCCAGAGGAGGGGGGGGGGATGGACTGTGCCGGGCACTCCCTTTGGCACTTCCTGTTTAAAACACACTTGAGAACAACATGCAACAAGATGACACTTGAGCTGCCGGAGGCAGGCTCGGGTCTTTCTTACACCTCTGTTCTCCGATTGCCGCCTGGTGTCTGGGGCCTGGAGGAGGAGCGGGCCACCTGGTCCGGGGTCTTGACTGCCGGTAGTAAGGTCCGGGTGATTGGCCGGGACTGGGTTGGTTGGCCCGTTCGGTTCATGTTGGCCCCTTCTCCGGGTGGGTGGGCCCATTGGTTGTCTGGCCTGGGGCCGGGTTGGGGGGATCAGGACTGAAGCATTAACCGGGAAGGTCGAGTCATCTTGATTTTAGGGTTCACCTACCGGGTCCAGGGGCTGGGTACCCCTTTAGGGTGCCGGTGCCTGGACCTGGGAATATAGGATGTGTGTGGTAAGTGCTTGAGTGTGGGGGCACTGGGGTGCCCCCACACTCATACTCAGTCAATGTGACCAACTACATACTCAGTCAATGTGACTGAGTATGTAGTTTTCTGTTTGTTTATTTGTCAGGTTGGGTTTGTACTGCCCCCTCTCCCAGGACATCTCAGGTCTCCACTAAGTGTGGAGCCCATCCTCTCCGCTGGCTGGCCCCTCGGTGCATTGGTGGTACTTGGTGTCCTGGGCTGGGTGCCCAGACTGGTGCCGGCTCGCTCCTGGCGGCTGCTTCGCGGGGCCTGGCCCCCCGTGGCTCGGTCAGAGGCCCCTGGGGCCTCGGGTCCCTTGGGCCCATGGCCGGATACGTGTAACTGGCTGCCGTCGGAGTCCACGGGCTCGTCCCCGCAGCTCAAGTGGGGCCTTGGTATTGTGGCTGTTGGGGGGGGGGAGGGGGCGGGGGTTCCTTGGGGGCGTCTCTCCTCTTCCCTTGGGTGGGGGAGGCATATTTCCTGGGTTTGCCCCTCTTAGGCGTCTTAAGTAATATTAAGTAATATTAATTAATACTGTATGTTCTTCAGTGATGGTATCAAGGCGTTACTTGATTATATCTATAATACTTTATCGGATGGTTGTGCTGTTTTTTTTACATCTCTCTTTGCAGGTGAAGATCAGACTGAGGATGTATCGTTCTCTCCCTTTTCTCTCCTCTTTCTCTTTCCCCTTTTCTCCGTTTTTTCTCTCCTACCTTCTTGTTTCAGTGTCCATATAATATGAAATATTCCCTGCATAAATTATAATAAAGCTATTTACATGTACAAATCAAGTGGAGCACTATGGCGAGAGTGGTATGGCTCCGCTTGTGAAAGTAAAATCTGTTGGGCTCTTTTAGGCATTAAGACAACAATTCTTATTGCCACATTGCGAGACAGGACACTATTAAAAAAATAAAATAAAAAAATAACCTTCTGATCTGACCGTTATTGAGCAAAGAGACAAAGCTGACCGCCCCTGAGCAGGTCCTTGGTACAGTTTTTTTTTAATTCACACGGCCTCATCGATGCACAGCAGATCATATATTATACTCCCAAAACTTCATAAAAATTACATTTGTTGTCATGGCCCCCTTAAAAAACGTTTTCCAAACACGCCCTGAAGCAACATCAAAAAAACTCAAGTCTCAGAAAGAAAAGCGATGCTCCTGCTTTACTTTGTTGGTAGGATTCTGTCAGTTTTTACCTTCAAAATCTCTTCTGGTATCCTGGACGTTGTCTTCAGTTTTCTCTCCTGAAATTAACCCCCTTGGATCAAAAATCAACCCCTTCAGTTGTTCTTGTTTTTTTTTCTGCTTTTGCTTGGAGGAGACAACTGCTTCTCCAGTGGTGCTGGTTGAGCTGCTGGTCGAGGACAAATTATTTTCTGCTTTTAGCATCCGCTCCGCGTGAGGTATAATCCTGAATCTAAAACCTGAATTCCTTCATCAGCTTGTCTTGCAGTTCTGCAGAGGCCTGGCAACAAGATATGACAAGTCATGTGACAATGAAGGCGTTTCCTGATCTCAGAGGTTGGTTACATCAATCAGCAAACAGCATCGTGAGTACCAAGGAACCCAGCAGGAGGATCAGGGAGGACGTTGTGGAGAAATTTAAAGAAGGGTTGGGTTGCTGTTTTTAATGTGTGTTGTTTTTATCGTGATTTGTTGCTAATGTTGAATTTGTACAACATCCTGGTTGCTTTGAAATTTCAAATAAAATTTATTGTAATCATTATTATAAATTAATATCTCAAGCTTGGAAAATCAAGAGGCCTTAGAGATACAATGGGATTGTTTAGGTCAAGGTGTAGAATTTTGCACATCCTGAGAGGCTGACTCTATTTTTAAATATCGTTTTTAATGAATTTTACTATTAACATTTTTTTTTTGCGGCTCTAGTGGCACGCATTTTATTGACAGTGAGCTGACAGGAAGAGGGTGGAAGACATGCGACAAAGCGCCACGGGTCGGAGTCGATCCCGGACCGACCGCGTCAAGGACTAAAGGCCTCCTAATATGGTTCGCGCTAACCGCTAACCGCTAACCGCTCCGCCACGGGCGCGCCCACTATTAACAGTTTTGACTTATTTTTTCTATTTTAGCTGGTCCGTATTTTACTAGTCTATTTTAAATTTTACTGTTATTTTGAGTTGCATATGTACAACACTTTGATGACATTGGTTATTATAAAGTGCTTTATAAATAAAGGTGGTATGGTGCGTGCTAGAATAAGTCAAATTTCAAATCTTGAATTGTGGCAACACTTGAAAATTGATGTTGAGGGAAACTCTCCATCTAATCTGACTAAGCTTGGGATATTTTTCATATTAATGTCAGTATTTAGATGTCCAAAGCTGGTGGGGACATACCCCAAAGACCTGCGGCTGCATCTACACATAAAGATGTTTCTACAGAGAATTGACTCTGGGGGCTGTTACAGCTTCATGCCACACGTCTCTCAATTGAACTGTAAAAACTGCATAATTTTCCTTCCACAATTATGGTCTACTTTGTCTTGGTCTATCACATAAAACCCACATAAAACACTTTAAAGTCTGTGGTTGTAATTTGACCAAAGATAAAAACTTAAAAGGACGTAAATAATTTTGCAGGCCATGTTTCTGTTTGTTCTGTCCTCCAATGACTACAAACAGGACGGTTGAGCATTACCCCTGCTCACGGGAAACTTTTATTAAACAACGCGTCTCTGTGCCACACCTTAATCCATCTGGGTATAAACAAACTCATAAAGAACAATTCCTATTGCTACAGGACCTTTGCCTTAATCTGTGGAAAAGAATAATGCATTTTTTTCCTTCTCCATTGACTGAGTTTTTCCGAGGTGAGGCAGACTCTGTTGGTTTTACTCAAAAATCATGTTCAAACTCAGAGATATAGCCACAGTGAGACAATGTGAGACAATGGCAAGAGACCCCAATGCCTATGATCGTAACTACTGAGATCAGTTAAGTCAATACAAGGGTATGTAAAAAAAAAAATCAATCAAATATCTACCAGCTAAAAGTGACCCTGTTACAAACCTTTTATTTCTTAAAACGGACTCAAACCAAACATTTTGGAAATTGAAACACTTTAAAAGTTTAACTGCAAATGTGGAAACTTGCTGCCATATTCAAGGTTTATCAGCAGAGACCCTTCTTTGATACAACTGAGAAATTTGCAAAATTAATACTTAAAAAAAGTTTCTTTTAAAATCCAAAGCACTGATCAATACCAAATGTATAAAAAAGTCCAAAAAAGGTTGGTTGAAAAATATGACATGACGATATCATGAACTAATGGCACTGTGGTTATTAGTCTGGATACAACAGTTGGTGCAATAAAATGATTCACATTGTACGAGTTTGTTTGCAAACCATTTTAGAAATCAGCCCTTACGTATGGTGAACATAGTACACAGCCTCAATTATTAAACTAACAAATAATGGAACAGTGTGGCACAAGTAAACATTTCATGGTCACATACAACATGTACTGAATAAAAGAAGCAACAGGTTGACCAAGAGTGGTGTGTGTGTGTGTGCGTGTACTGCACTTTTAACAATCAAACTGTATCGAGCAGCTTTTGACAACCTACTCATTCACTCTCAGAATCCAGTTGAAGAGAGCAAAGACAGGAGTAAACATCGTTAATTTAAAATAGAGGATTTTAACAACAATACTCAGAATAAAAAAAATAAAATAAAGAATGGTATCAAACATTTAAAAAAAACAGCACATGGCAATAATCAAGAGTTACACTACTGTTCAAAAGTTTGGGGTCACATTGAAATGTCCTTATTTTTGAAGGAAAAGCACTGTACTTTTCAATGAAGATAACTTTAAACTAGTCTTAACTTTAAAGAAATACACTCTATACATTGCTAATGTGGTAAATGACTATTCTAGCTGCAAATGTCTGGTTTTTGGTGCAATATCTACATACAGTTGTGGTCAAAAGTGTACATACACTTGTAAAAAAATCATAATGTTATGGCTGTCTTGAGTCTTCAATAAGTTCTACAACTCTTATTTTTCTGTGATAGAGTGATCGGAACACATACATGTTTGTCACAAAAAACAGTCATAAAGTTTGGTTCTTTCATAAATTTATTATGGGTCTGCTGAAAATGTCACCAAATCTGCTGGGTCAAAAATATACATACAGCAACAAAATTTGTCAACTTTGGTGATGTAGCGAGTTGTGTCAATCAAATTAGCTTCATGTCATGGCCTCTTCACTTCTTCTAAGTGATTCTGATTGACTACAGCTGTTGACTTCTCATGAGCCCATTTAAATAGGGCTCATTTGACCCAGTGATTAGACTCAGCTACAAAAGCTACAATGGGAAAGTCAAAGGAACTCAGTGTGGATCTGAAAAAGCGAATTATTGACTTGAACAAGTCAGGGAAGTCACTTGGAGCCATTTCAAAGCAGCTACAGGTCCCAAGAGCAACTGTGCAGAAAATTATACGCAAGTATAAAGTGCATGGAACAGTTGTGTCACTGCCACGATCAGGAAGAAAACGCAAGCTATCACATGCTGCCGAGAGGAGATTGGTCAGGATGGTCAAGAGTCAACCAAGAATCACCAAGAAGCAGGTCTGCAAGGATTTGGAAGCTGATGGAACACAGGTGTCAGTCTCCACAGTCAAGCGTGTTTTACATCGGCATGGACTGAGAGGCTGCCGTGCAAGAAAGAAGCCCTTGCTCCAGAAAAGGCACCTTATGACTCGGCTGAAGTTTGCTGCTGATCACATGGACAAAGATAAAACCTTCTGGAGGAAAGTTCTCTGGTCAGACGAAACAAAAATTGAGCTGTTTGGCCACAACACCCAGCAATATGTTTGGAGGAGAAAAGGTGAGGCCTTTAATCCCAGGAACACCATGCCTACTGTCAAGCATGGTGGTGGTAGTATTATGCTCTGGGGATGTTTTGCTGCCAGTGGAACTGGTTCTTTGCAGAAAGTAAATGGGATAATGAAGAAGGAGGATTACCTCCAAATTCTGCAGGAAAACTTAAAACCATCAGCCCGAAGGTTGGGTCTTGGGCGCAGTTGGGTGTTCCAACAAGACAATGACCCAAAACACACATCAAAAGTGGTAGAGGAATGGATAAAACCAGGCTAGAATTAAGGTTTTAGAATGGCCTTCCCAAAGTCCTGACTTAAACCCCATTGAGAACATGTGGACAGTGCTAAAGAAACAGGTTCATGCAAGAAAACCATCACATTTAGCTGAACTGCACCAATTCTGTCAAGAAGAGTGGTCAAACATTCGACCTGAAGCTTGCCAGGACCTTGTGGATGGCTACCAAAAGCGCCTAGTTGCCGTGAAAATGGCCAAGGGACATGTAACCAAATACTAATGTTGCTGTATGTATATTTTTGACCCAGCAGATTTGGTGACATTTTCAGCAGACCCATAATAAATTTATGAAAGAACCAAACTTTATGACTGTTTTTTGTGACAAACATGTATGTGTTCCGATCACTCTATCACAGAAAAATAAGAGTTGTAGAACTTATTGAAGACTCAAGACAGCCATAACATTATGATTTTTTTACAAGTGTATGTACACTTTTGACCACAACTGTAGGTGTATAGAGGCCCATTTCCAGCAACTATCACTCCAGTGTTCTAATGGTACAATGTGTTTGCTCATTGGCTCAGAAGGCTAATTGATGATTAGAAAACCCTTGTGCAATCATGTTCACACATCTGAAAACAGTTTAGCTCGTTACAAAAGCTACAAAACTGACCTTCCTTTGAGCAGATTGAGTTTCTGGAGCATCACATTTGTGGGGTCAATTAAACGCTCAAAATGGACAGAAAAAGAGAACTTTCATCTGAAACTCGACAGTCTATTCTTGTTCTTAGTAAATGAAGGCTATTCCATGCGAGAAATTGCTAAGAAATTGAAGATTTCCTACAACGGTGTGTACTACTCCCTTCAGAGGACAGCACAAACAGGCTCTAACCAGAGTAGAAAAAGAAGTGGGAGGCCGCGTTGCACAACTGAGCAAGAAGATAAGTACGTTAGAGTCTCTAGTTTGAGAAACAGACGCCTCTCAGGTCCCCAACTGGCATCTGCATTAAATAGTACCCGCAAAACACCAGTGTCAACATCTACAGTGAGGAGGCGGCTGCGGGATTCTGGGCTTCACGGCAGAGTGGCAAAGAAAAAGCCATATCTGAGACTGGACAATAAAAGAAAAAGATTAAGATGGGCAAAAGAACACAGACATTGGACAGAGGAAGACTGGAAAAAAGTGTTGTGGACGGATGAATCCAAGTTTGAGGTGTTTGGATCACAAAGAAGAACGCTTGTGAGACGCAGAACAAATGAAAAGATGCTGGAAGAATGCCTGACGCCATCTGTTAAGCATGGTGGAGGTAATGTGATGGTCTGGGGTTGCTTTGGTGCTGGTAAGGTGGGAGATTTGTACAGGGTAAAAGGGATTCTGAATAAGGAAGGCTATCACTCCATTTTGCAACGCCATGCCATACTCAGTGGACAGCGCTTGATTGGAGCCAATTTCATCCTACAACAGGACAATGACCCTAAACCCTTGTGCAAGAACTATTTAGAGCAGAAGCAGGCAGCTGGTATTCTATCGGTAATGGAGTGACCAGCGCAGTCACCAGATCTGAACCCCATTGAGCTGTTGTGGGAGCAGCTTGACCGTATGGTACGCAAGAAGTGCCCATCCAACCAATCCAACTTGTGGGAGCTGCTTCTGGAAGCGTGGGGTGCAATTTCTCCAGATTACCTCAACAAATTAACAGCTAGAATGCCAAAGGTCTGCAATGCTGTAATTGCTGCAAATGGAGGATTCTTTGACGAAAGCAAAGCTTGATGTAAAAAAAATCTTATTTCAAATACAAATCATTATTTCTAACCTTGTCAATGTCTTGACTCTATTTTCTATTCATTTCACAACGTATGGTGGTGAATAAGTGTGACTTTTCATGGAAAACACAAAATTGTTTGGGTGACCCCAAACTTTTGAACGGTAGTGTACATATTTCGCCCATTTCAAGCTCTTCCCAGGTTTGTTTGTTCCTTTGGGCAAAAGCACCTCAAGTGTTCCAGTGAGAGGCCTATAAAGCAAAGAAGGCTAATCCCTGACAAATTATAGAGAGCAGCACAACAAAAACAGCTTGGAGCTGAGGAGGAGGGACTCAGAAAGACAAGCTGTGGGACCAGTTCTAGATATGCACAATGAACTTGACATTTACACACAGACCAAAACAATTATAGTTAGTTCTGGAAGCCTGTTTTTCCAGACAGGTCCTTCTTCGAAACAGTGTGGTAACGTGGAGGCGCTGAGGCCTGGCGGCGGATCAATGGTCGCCGTCTGGCCTGGGCTGGGTGGCGAGGAGCAGAAGAGTGAGGTCGTGGCCTGCAGAGACAGTCTCGAATCTCACTGATGCCAAGATGAAGGATCTCCAGCAAGGTGAGGAGTAGGCACAAAGCGCTGACGGCATACATGATGCGGAGGAAAATGGTTTTCTCAGTGGGACGTGACACAAAGCAGTCCACCGTGTGTGAGCAAGGGGAGCGCGTGCACACATAGGACGGCGCCACCTTCAGGCCGTAGAGGATATACTGCCCAAAGAGAAACAACGCCTCAAAGACAGCTCGTGATAGTAGCTGGAAGACGTAAACCTTCATGAGCCCATCTCTCTTGATGCGACGCCGGCCATCATGCTTGTTTTTGTAATTCTTTAAAACTTCCTTCTCCTCATCTGGCTCAATCTTCAGGATCATGGGATCTTCCTCCTTGTTATCCTCCGCTTCTTCATAGTCGCTGTTGGCCCCCAGGTTCAATATCGGTACCCTCTTCTTCTCCTGGGGCTTGTAGTCGTCGTCGTCCATGCGGGCGATCTTGTGCATGGCAAACCCGAGGTACATGATGGTGGGCGTGGTGATCATGATCACCTGGAACACCCAGAAGCGAATGTGCGAGAGAGGCGCAAACGCATCGTAGCAAACGTTCTCACACCCAGGAGTCTGTGTGTTGCACACAAATTTACTCTGTTCATCGTTGTAGACGGACTCGCAGCCGACTACCGTCAACACAATCCGGAAGACGATGAGGAAGGTGAGCCAGATCTTGCCCACGAAGGTGGAGTGATTGGACATCTCCTCCAGCAGACGAGTGAAGAAGCTCCAGCTCATTTTGATGCCGGATGAAGGAAGTTATCAAACCTGTGCGGAGAGAAGAGAAACAGGAAAATAAACTTTAAAGTTTTGGTTCTTTTCAAAGAAGAATATTGTGATTCAACAACCAAATACTAAAACAATACATCTCTACATCTATAAAAACAAAGTAAAATATTTTAAACCAAGTGTATTGACTTAATTACAGCAAACAGCAACATGGTGGAGTTTTGACTTCATGCTTTAACTTACATGGATACTGACAAAAAAAAAATCATAGCTATACATTTCCAGAAGCTGAATGGAGGTTCTACTCCCTAAAAAGTCACCCTTTGATAAGTGCATATTGCAATCATTGTCTTCCATGTCCTCGACAGAAAACATAGACAGACACACAATCCTCCATGTCTCCCAGTAGTCCAGAGTGTATCCGTTTGCAAATGTCCCCTCGGGACAGCTGGGCTCTCCTTTGCCCTGTCTTCTCGTTGAGAAAATTTGATCAATTGCGTTGAGCGACCAGCTGACCAGATCCCTGGTTTGCATGATTTGCTGAAAAACGCTCTGAGAGAGGTAAAAAGCGACATAAGACAGAGAGCACAAGCAGGGTAGATATGTGGAGGAGAGGAAAAGAAAAAGTGTCTGCCTTCACAGAGAGCTGGAAGAAGAATAGTACAGGGAAGTAAAATAAAATAAACTGCAATTTAGAGGCTATGGAAAAAACAAAGTGGGGGGGAACGGCTGAAGTGATGTGACATCCTTTCAGGAAATAAAAAAATAAAGTGATACAGCCTTTGGACTGAAAATGAAAAGAATCAGTAAAATGGTATATGGGTTGTACTGGTTTAGCCCTTTATCAAGTCCGATGACCCCAAAGTGCTTTACACGACAGTCACCCATCCACCCACACATTCACACCCTGACTGTTTGTAGCCACAGCTGCCCTGGGGCAGACTGACAGAAGCGAGGCTGCCATGTATCGGTGCCGTTGTGTCCTCTGACCACCTCCAGCAGGTGGTCAGAGGACACAACGACTGAGACTGTCAGAGCGCAGGATCGAATTGGCAACCTGCCTGTTATAGGATGAACTCCCTAACTCTTGCACCCCCATTGCCAAAACACCAAAAGAATACAGAGTCAACTAGATGAATCTGCAAAATTGGCATAATAGCTAAATTTATTAACTAAATTAACTAACAATATACGGTAAGTTGAGGGTTAATATGATAACATCAAATATTAATGGAAAACAGTGGTAGTTGGAAACAACAGCACATGTAGTCACCTGGCAGAATATTAAATTAATCATTCGGAGGAGCTGGCCCAAGTGGCTGGGGAGAGGGACGTCTGGTTCTCCCTACTGAAGCTACTACCCCCACGACCCGATCCCCGGATAAGAGGAAGAGGATGGATGTATGTATGGATGGGTGGGTGTATGGATGGATGGGTGGGTGTATGGGTGGATGGATGGATGGATGGATGGATGGATCTTAGAAACATTCATTAATAACAGTCTCACAAACACACATATATGTATGGCTTATTGTGTAGGCCTTGACCCTGATGGCTCCCTCTGCCCCCACTTGCATTTAGACATCGAGGGTTCTGGGTAGGTTGCTTGGGGGGTGCACTGGCTTCAGCTATGTTCCAGAGGAGGGGGGGTGGACTGTGCCGGGCACTCCCTTTGGCACTCCCTTTTTAAAACACACTTGAGAACAACATGCAACAAGATGACACTTGAGCTGTCGGAGGCAGGCTCGGGTCTTTCTTACACCTCTGTTCTCCGATTGCCGCCTGGAGTCTGGAGCCTAGAGGAGGAGCGGGCCACCTGGTCCGGGGTCTTGACTGCCGGTAGTAAGGTCCGGGTGATTGGCCGGGACTGGGTTGGTTGGCCCGTTCGGTTCATGTTGGCCCCTTCTCCGGGTGGGTGGGCCCATTGGTTGTCTGGCCTGGGGCCGGGTTGGGGGGATCAGGACTGAAGCATGAACCGGGAAGGTCGAGTCATCTTGATTTTAGGGTTCACCTACCGGGTCCAGGGGCTGGGTACCCCTTTAGGGTGCCGGTGCCTGGACCTGGGAATATAGGATGTGTGTGGTAAGTGCTTGAGTGTGGGGGCACTGGGGTGCCCCCACACTCATACTCAGTCAATGTGACCATCCTCTCCGCTGGCTGGCGTCTTTCCTCTTCCCTTGGGTGGGGGAGGCATATTTCCTGGGTTTGCCCCTCTTAGGCGTCTTTACTCTGAAGGTCCTTTTGGGCATCTGGGGTTTTGGTTCCCCTGGCGTCTGCCTCAGTGCTCTGGGGTGCGGGTCTTTGGCTCTTCACAACCACTACTGAGCATTTTTCTAATGGATAAACCTTAAGTACACAAGCGCACTCTCGCAAACACCTACAGGTGCTTTGATCCAGGTACTTACAGACTCACTTCTATACAGAAAACCCCTATTATTATCTTCAGCTGTCACTTTATACGTGTAATATTAATTAATACTGTATGTTCTTCAGTGATGGTATCAAGGCGTTACTTGATTATATCTATAATACTTTATCGGATGGTTGTGCTGTTATTTTTACATCTCTCTTTGCAGGTGAAGATCAGACTGAGGATGTATCGTTCTCTCCCTTTTCTCTCCTCTTTCTCTTTCCCCTTTTCTCCGTTTTTTTTCTTCTACCTTCTTGTTTCAGTTTCCATATAATATGAAATATTCCCTGCATAAATTATAATAAAGCTATTTACATGTACAAATCAAGTGGAGCACTATGGCGAGAGTGGTATGGCTCCGCTTGTGAAAGTAAAATCTGTTGGGCTCTTTTAGGCATTAAGACAACAATTCTTATTGCCACATTGCGAGACAGGACACTATTAAAAAAATAAAATAAAAAAATAACCTAGATAGAAAATTAAACTGTTTTCTGATCTGACCGTTATTGAGCAAAGAGACAAAGCTGACCGCCCCTGAGCAGGTCCTTGGTACAGTCTTTTTAAATTCACACGGCCTCATCGGTGCACAGCAGATCATATATTATACCCCCAAAACTTCATAAAAATTACATTTGTTGTCATGGCCCCCTTAAAAAACGTTTTCCAAACACGCCCTGAAGCAACATCAGAAAAACTCAAGTCTCAGAAAGAAAAGCGATGCTCCTGCTTCACTTTGTTTGTAGGATTCTGTCAGTTTTTACCTTCAAAATCTCTTCTGGTATCCTGGACGTTGTCTTCAGTTTTCTCTCCTGAAATTATATATAAATATCAACCTCTTCAGTTGTTCTTGGGTTTTTTTCTGCTTTTGCTTGGAGGAGACAACTGCTTCTCCAGTGGTGCTGGTTGAGCTGCTGGTCGAGGACAAATAGTTTTCTGCTTTTAGCGTCCGCTCCACGAGAGGTATAATCCTGAATCTAAAACCTGAATTCCTTCATCAGCTTGTCTTTCAGCTCTGCAGAGGCCTGGCAACAAGATATGACATGTCATGTCGCAGTGGAGGCGTGCATCTAAAACAAACAGACAACAAACAACCGTTCTTTTTCTGATCTCAGAAGTTCGTTACAGAACAATAATCATTAAACAGCATCATGAGTACCAAGGAACCCAGCAGGAGGATCAGGGAGGACGTTGTGGAGAAATTTAAAAAAGGGTTGGGTTGCTGTTTTTAATGTGTGTTGTTTTTATCATGACTTGTTGCTAATGTTGAATGTGTGCAACATCCTGGTTGCTCTGAAAGGCGTTTTCAAATAAAATGTATTATTATAAATTATCTCAAGCTTGGAAAATCAGGAGGCCTTAGAGATACAATGGGATGGTTTAGGTCAAGGTGTAGCATTTTGCACATCCTGAGAGGCTGACTCTATTTTTTAAATATTGTTTTTAATTAATTTTACTATTATAACAGTTTTGACTTATTTTTTCTATTTTAGCTGGTCCGTGTTTTACTAGTTTATTTTAAATTTTACTGTTATTTTGAATTGCATATGTACAACACTTTGATGACCTTGGTTATTATAAAGTGCTTTATAAATAAAGGTGGTATGGTGTGTGCTAGAATAACCTAGTCAAATTTCAAATCTTGAATTGTGGCAACACTTGAAAATTTATGTTGAGGGAAACTCTCCATCTAATCTGACTAAGCTTGGGATATTCTTCACATATTAATGTCAGTATTTAGATGTCCAAAGCTGGTGGGGACATACCCCAAAGACCTGCGGCTGCATCTGCAAATAAAGATGTTTCTACAGAGAATTGACTCTGAGGGCTGTTACAGCTTCATGCCACACGTCTCTCAATTGAACTGTAAAAACTGCATAATTTTCCTTCCACAATTATGGTCTACTTTGTCTTGGTCTATCACATAAAACCCACATAAAACACTTTAAAGTCTGTGGTTGTAATTTGACCGAAGATAAAATCTTAGAAAGATGTAAATAATTTTGCAGGCCACTGTGTACAGTCTCTCCAATAATATTTACTCTTGCGTTAAAATAAAAAAACTGATTATGAGGCAGATATGGTCACTTTGCCCTGAGGTGCATCCATCTAAGCAGTGCAGAGAACATGTACATTTTGTGTTGTAATTTAGTTAATGTACCTGATCAATTATGCTGCTCAGCAGCTATGACAGTTTGTGTTGTCTGCAATAAGATGTACTAGATTCAGATTTGAACACTCTTCAAAATACGGTAAACAAGTAACTGGACTTTGTCTGGGATCACAGTATAATCCCTATCATGATTTAATTAATGAAGAATTTGACTTCAAAGAAGAGATTTTCACAGTCCCAGCCAATCCCAGATCATGTTGGCTCTCTTGTGTTTCTAACTAGAAACACTGGAAACACCAGATAAATTTAAGTGATTCTGAGTTAAACTGAAGCCACACCTCAAACCAACGGCTCCCTGGAATCATCTAAAGAAATCTGCCTACATATCGGATCTGAGAACAACATCCCAATTGTAAAATACAGTGATTTATGTTAAAATATTGACACAACATGTCAGGAATCTGACTACAAGCTTGTCTACAAATGGGTCTTGAAAAGGATGATGATCCTAAGGACACAGTCAAGTATTTGGAGTTGCTATTTAAAAGCCCTGATCTCAGTTCCAGAGAAAAATTATTGTCAGAGCTGAAAAGGCGTGTGGAAGCAAGGCGGCCCACAAACCAGACCCAGTCGCTCCAGTTCTGTGAGAAGCTTGTACATATCTATATATATATCTATATATATATATCTATATCTATATAGATATATATATATATACCAGGATCTAGATGTCCAAAGCTGGTGGGGACATAGCCCAAAGACCTGCGGCTGCATCTGCAAATAAAGATGTTTCTACAGATATATATATATATAAATATATGTGTATATATATACTGTATATATATATATATAAGTTATACACTTGAAATAGCAATTTTACTAAATACAGAGGAAATTAATATCAACTTCTGAATTTGAGGAGTGGGCTGGGGAGCAGTCTGGGGTTAAGGGTCTTGCTTATGAACCCAGAGCGGCAGTCTGTGGGAGTTGAACTCAGGACCCAGCCTAAGCACAATGCTCTAACCACTAGGCCATCTCCAATACTTACCTCTGTGGGCAAATACACATACAATAGCCATCAGTTTCCCCCTCACACATTACCTATTAAATCACAGCTCCACCTCACCTTCCTGATCAGTGGCTGTTATTGGTGAATGCACACAAAGGAGAGCAATTATTGTTTAATATCTGCTGCAAACAGGTCCGTGAAGCTCAAGCATGCTTTCATTCATGGGCTGGAATCTGGTGTGTTTGTGTAAACCACCGTATAAGTGACAGAGAAAGATGATGTCTAGACTGAGGGATGTGGTTTCTGCAGAATACGAGCTGAAAATAACTGTTTTGATGGACTTTTCATCAACAACTTGCTCTGAAAGCAGAGTTGGATCATGCATATTGAAGCTACATTGCTCATATTGTTAATGCTTTAGATCAGCCTCTTCGATTTTATGCACCATGTGCTGTCACACCCACCACACTACTGGCATCCTACATACCTAATCCGACATGTTAAACACCATTTAGTAATACACACAGAGTGTATATGGGAGGGTAGAAGTTGCTCTATTGTTTCATCTTCCATGCTGGACATCTGATTTCATCACCATGAAAACACATGCCAGAGCTGAAGTGCTGATGAAAACGCTGAGTTAAAGGAGACAGTTTTCATTGAACTCAATCCAAATGCCAAGAAGAGTTTATCTGCAAACCACATATCCTCGGATGCAGGAGAGCAAACTCTGCCCTGCATGTGTTCCCTGAACCAGCAGACATTACACAAGAATGCAAGAATGCAGTGCTGCTGCAGCAGACCTTTCCTTTAGGTTGAGTTTAATGTTAAAGATTCACTGAATTTCACTAGGAACAAAAGATACCATAGTTTCAACATTATAAGCACTTCATTTGGAACATTTTATATTTCACAGAACTCCTTTTGGGGTCTTTTCAAGCTTTACGTAATTCAGCTTTATGGATTAAAACCATCTTTTGAGTTTCTGCCTCGCTCCAGCTCCTTTTGTGAGAGCCCAAGGTGTTCCAGCAAGCTTTTAACCTCCTCCCAGAAACCATTGAAAATGAAGCATCCTAAAGACACAAACCACTTCCCTCGGTTCTGCTCTAACAAACAGCTGCACTTGTTTAAGCTCGTTCCAGATAACGTGGCTCCTTCAGCCGGGTGGCCAGGCAGAGGGCAGCCAAGGTACAGGAGAAAGCTATTTCCTGGGTTCCTGGGGCTCTGGGGGCACTCGGAGTGGGGCGCTTGGTGGGTCTGACTCCAGGGTCTGTTGCCCCCATCTGGGAGGGGCTTGGGAGGCCTACGGGCGGAGAGCTACGCGTTGACGGATGTGGGTTACTGACCTGATAGCTGTGCTGCCGCTGGGTGGGTCCGGGGTGGGTCAGGGGGCCTGGGGTCCCTGGGGCGCGCCGCCCTCGGGTGGCGAGGGCCTCTGGGGTTCCGGTTCCGGGGGGGGGGGTGCGCCGCTTGGGGTCTGGGCCAGCGTGCGCCCGGGTGTCTGCCCCTGCACGGGGCCTCTGGTGCACTGGGGGGCCTCCATGCCTGTTTAGCTGGTGGGGGGCATGGACATTAACATCTCAGGGCAGATGCTCTTCCCCTTCATTGGATCAGCACTCTGCTAGTGGGGGGAGGGGAAGGAGGGGGAGTAGGGACTAACCCAGCCTGGATGTCTACTGTCGTATGTATGGTGAGTTGTTTGAATGTTAGTACTGGGGAGGGATTAAATCTACGGGTGGGGGGGGGGGAATGGGGGGGGCGGAATGGATGTTCTGGTGGGCTTGTGTCCGGCCCCCTGTCCCGGTCCGTGTAGTCTCCCGGTGCGGGTTTCGCCTGGGGGGGGTGGGGTTTGGGATGGCTTGTGCGGGCTGGCTGGCCAGGGTCCCCCCTCTTATTTTTTATTTTTATATTTTTTTGGGGGGCGGGGGGGTAAAGCAAGTAGGCTTGGTGGGCGGGCTAGGGGGGGTGGAGATGTTTGTCCTGGTGGGTGGTTGGCTTGCGGGTCCTGCGGCCTCTCCCTGGCACCCGGGCTATGGTGGTGCCGCTGGCGGGGCCCCCTTCTCCGGGTGGGGCTTTCGGGGAGCCGGGGTGCCTATTGGAGTCAATAGGGGAGCTGGCTCCCTGGGATGGCTCCCCAGTCCTTTGCTCCCGATCCCCGGACTCCTCCCTCTGCCTGCTCCATCACGCTGCCACAGATATAGGTCCTTGGGGAGGGGGGCGTTACTGGAGGTTGCCACTTTCTGATGACGTCCCTCTCCCCAATTCTATCATGCATTTTAGACACTTTCACTCCAAACATTTTCACAACGCACATTCACGTAGGCCATGGTATGGGGGGGTGGGGGTGATGACGTCTAGGGGGGTGGGGGGGGCTTATGTAGTGTGAGCCTCACCTCGGACAGCTCCCTTCACCCCCTCTCACATTTAGACATTGAGGGTTCTGGGCAGTTGCCTGAAGGAGGGGGTTCTGGGCACCAGCTTCCTTCCGGAGGGGGGGGGGGGCGGGCTGTGCCGTGCACCCTCTTCGGCGCTCCCAGTTTAAAACACACTTGAGAACAACATGCAACAACACAACATTTGAGCGGGCGTAGGGAGGATCGGGGTCTTTTGCACACCGCCGATCTCTGATCGCGGCACATCTGGGGTGTCTGGGGCCCGGAGGAGGAGCGGGCCACCGGGTCCGGGGTCTTGCCGGGTCTGGGGCTGACGCCTCTGCTCTCCCTCGAAAGGGGCAGGGATGGCTAGGGTAAGGTTGGGGGGGAGGGGGTTTATTAGGTATTTAGGGGCTGAGGGGGGTTCTGGCTGGGTGGCCCGTACAGGTCGTGTAGGCCCCCCCTCTTTGGGGGGGCCTGGTCCGGGGGGCGTCTGGTCCGGGGCGGGGCCGGGGGTCAGGCACAGGCAGTCGTATAGTTGGATTGTGGTGACCCCCCGCCCCCCACTTGGGATTGTTGGATGTGAGTGTTATGCGGGAATGTGTGTACAGCGTCTTCTTTTTTTCTTGTAAGTCTGTGTGTGGTGAGTGGGGCACTAGGGAGGGATGGTGTGAATGATTATTTTTTTTATTTTTTTTCCAGGTACGGGGTCCGGTCCGTTCCCTCTCCCAAGAACATCTCAAATCTCCGCTAGGTGCGGAGCCCATCCCCCCACGTCCTGCCCCCCTCCGACGCGCTGGCAGGCGCCTTGGCCCGCGGGCACATTGACGGTCCTCGGGTTTGGGGCGGGTTCCCGGGTGGGTGCCGGTCCATTCCCGGTGGCTGCTTCGCGGGGCCTGACCCCCAGGGGTCATGGCCCATGGCCGGGACCACTTCAGCGCGGCTGGCTGCTGGCAGAGCCCACGGGCTCGTCCCCGCGGCTCCTTGGGGTGTCGGCATTGCAGTGGCTGGGGGATTTCCTCACCGTCGTCTCTCCTCTTTCCTTGGGGTGGGGTTGCAGATTTCCTGCGTTGGCCCCTCTTGGGCGCCCTGCTTTGGGGGGCCCTTTGGGAGTCTGGGGTTATGGGTCCCCTGACCCCTGCCTCTGTGCCCCTGCCTCCGTGCCCTTCAGCCTTTGGTTCTCCATAACCACTATCGAACTATTTCCTTCTAGATAATTTTCACCTAAAGTAGTGCACTCTCACAAACTCCCACAGGTGCTGGGTTCCAGGTATTAAGTGTTCACTTATATACAGAAAGCCTGTAATTTATTTATTTATTTATTTATTTTCTTTCACTTTCTTTTTTCAGGTATCACTTTACACATGTCAGCTTAAATAATAATACATATGATTTAGCAATGGCATCAAGGTGTTACTTGATTGTATCTGTTGCTTTATGTCTGTTGGTTGTGCTGTTCTTTTTGCGTCTCTCTTTCCAGGTGATGGAGCAGACAGAGGACGTTTTATCATTCTCTCCCTTTTATCTCTTCTTTCTTTCACCTCGTCTCTTTCTTTTTTTTCTCTTCTTGTTCTTCCTTTACTCTCCTACTTTCCCATTATAGTGTCCATATAATTTGAAATTCTCCCTGCAGGAATCACAATAAAACTATTAAAAAAAAGAAGAAAAAAAGAAAAAAAAAGAAAGCTATTTCCACTCATACCGGCTCCACAAACTTAAAACTGCTGAGTCAGCAAGGACTGGTCCATGCGAACTTTTTAAATAAAACTTTGAAAGTGGTATCGCATACGGATCTCTGATCACATGCAGCCTAAAACTGTGCAAAGGAGAAGGTTGTGCACACTAGCAAAACAAAAACAACATCAAAACAAACAAACTTCCATTTAGAAAGTGGAACTATTTATTATTTTATTCAGTTATTTACAACATGTAGAATTTTTGTAATACTTTTTATATTCACACACATAATAAAAGCAAAGCAAAATGAAACAAAACATGCAACATTAAATGTCTTCGTTGTTTTATTTCATCTCATCCATTCAGCAAAAGTTAAGTCATATTGTTTAAAGGTTTACCAATTCCAAATGGCATGTGTATGGAAACATAAATCCCTTATGGCTTTGTGTTCTTGAACATTGAAGCCCCACAGAACCCTTAATCAAACATATAATATTCTGAAGATTGCATCTATTAATAATTTTCTTACAGGAGACTATGAGTAAACTTGTCAAAGTGGGTACAAAGTCACCCCAAACAAATTGATAAATCTGATGGTGATGACTGTAAAAAAAGTCAGCTGTGAGCAACCATTTAGTGCAGCCCAGCTTGGGGTGTGATTACTTTGTCTCTGCTCTGGTTCTCAATAAAATGATGGAATGATGGAACTTGATGGAATCACCGTTTCCTTGTATTCAATAAGTAACTGTGGGATCGGTTATTATTATTTCCCACATATGCCTCACATGCTTTTATAGTAACAAGGAGAAACCTATATCAGCAGATAAACGTCATCCTGAGCCGTTATTCACACAGGCACATGTGTTATTAAAGCACAGGTTAGTAAGTGCTGGATGGGAAGTCAGGTTAACTAAAGCACACTTTCAAAATCAGAAAAAAAATTAATGTTGACAAAATTAGTCCAAATAAAAAAATGTCGGTCAGACATAACAAAATAAAATAAAGTTAAATTTTGCTATATGAGAAATAACTTTATTGTCCCACAATGGAGAAATTAGTTGATTCTTGTCCTGCTACATTTTTGGCTTGAGCTGGCTGTCACTGATTGCTAAAAGGGTCTTTGTTCTCCTGCTTAGGTGTCTTTGTGCAGGGCTTGTGTCCAAACTTTGGGTTTGGGTGTTTTGATGATCCAAAATGGCAAGATACGTATGGAGCGATATTTGTCCCTTCTGGTTGAGCGCGCAGGAACCAATCCGAGTGCGCAGTGAGACAACACGCTCTGGCAAGAGACCCTGTTGCCTTTGATTGTACATATTGAGATCAGTTAATTCAATACAAGGGTATGTAAAAAAAATCAATCAAATATCTCCAAGCTAAAAGTGGCCCTGTTACAAACCTTTGATTTCTTAAAACGGACTCAACCTAAACATTTTCTTCAAAAACAGTGTGGTAACCTGAAGGATCATTGGTCGGCGTCTGGCCAGGCCTGGGTGGTGAGGAGCAGAAGAGCGAGGTCGCGGCCTGCAGAGACAGTCTTGAATCCCGCCGATCCAAAGATGAAGGATCTCTAGCAAGGTGAGGAGCAGGCACAAAGCGCTGATGGCATACATGATGCGCAGGAAGATGGTTTTCTCAGTGGGACGTGACACAAAGCAGTCCACCGTGTGTGAGCAAGGGGAGCTTGTGCACACATAGGACGGCGCCACCTTCAGGCCGTAGAGGATATACTGCCCAAAGAGAAACGAAATCTCGTAGACAGCTCGTGATATTAGCTGGAAGAACTTTGTTTTTGTGTTTTTGTGCTTCTTTGAAACTTCCTTCTCCTCAACTGGCTCAATCTTCAGGTTCATGGGATCTTCCTCCCCGTTATCCTCCGTCTCTTTGTAGTCCCTGTTGGCCCCCCGGTTCACTATCGGTACCCTCTTCTTGTGTATAGCAAACCCGAGGTAAATGACAGTGGGTGTGATGATCATGATCACCTGGAACACCCAGAAGCGAAGAGGCTCAAACGCATCATAGCAAACATTCTCACAACCAGGAGTCTGTGTCTTGCACACAAAGTTACTCCGTTCATCAACGTAGACAGACTCGCAGCCGACTACTGTCAGCAAAATCCGGAAGACGATGAAGAAGGTGAGCCAGATCTTGCCCACAAAGGTCGAGTGATTGGACATCTCGTCCAGCAGACGTGTGAAGACGTCCCAGCCCATTTTTCTGCCAGATGAAAGAAGTTATCAAACCTGAGCAAAGGGAGGAGAAACAGGAAAATAAACTTTCAAATTTCTGTTCTTTTCAAAGAAAAATATTGTGATTCAACAACCAAATACTAAAACAATACATCTCTACATCTATAAAAGCAAAGTTAAACATTTTAAACCAAGTGTATTGACTTTATTGCAGCAAACAGCAACATGGTGGTGTTTTGACTTCATGCTTTACCTTATATGGATACTGACAAAATAAATTCATAGCTATACATTTCCAGAAGCTGAATGGAGGTTCTACTCCCTAAAAAGTCACCCTTTGATAAGTGCATATTGCAATGATATTGTCTTCCATGTCCTCGACAGAAAACATAGACAGACACACAATCCTCCATGTCTCCCAGTAGTCCAGAGTGTATCCGTTTGCAAATGTCCCCTCGGGACAGCTGGGCTCTCCTTTGCCCTGTCTTCTCGTTGAGAAAATTTGATCAATTGCGTTGAGCGACCAGCTGACCAGATCCCTGCTGTAAAACGCTCTGAGAGAGGTAAAAAGCGACATAAGACAGAGAGCACAAGCAGGGTAGATACGTGGAGGAGAGGAAAAGAAAAAGTGTCTGACTTCACAGAGAGCTGGAAGAAGAATAGTACAGGGAAGTAAAATAAACTGCAATTTAGAGGCTATGGAAAAAACAACGTGTGGGTGAACGGCTGAAGTGATGTGACATCCTTTCAGGAAATAAACAAAGTGATACAGCCTTTGGACTGAAAATGAAAAGAATCAGTAAAATGGTATATGGGTTGTACTGGTTTAGCCCTTTATCAAGTCCGATGACCCCAAAGTGCTTTACAGGACAGTCACCCATCCACACACACATTCACACCCTGACTGTTAGTAGCCACAGCTGCCCTGGGGCAGACTGACAGAAGAGAGGCTGCCATGTATCGGTGCCGTTGTGTCCTCTGACCACCTCCAGCAGGTGGTCAGAGGACACAACGACTGAGACTGTCAGAGCGCAGGATCGAATTGGCAACCTGCCTGTTATAGGACGAACTCCCTAACTCTTGCACCCCCATTGCCAAAACACCAAAAGAATACAGAGTCAACTAGATGAATCTGTAAAATTGGCATAATAGCTAAATTTATTAACTAACAATATACGGTAAGTTGAGGGTTAATATGATAACATCAAATATTAATGGAAAACAGTGGTAATTGGAAACAACAGCACATGTAGTCACCTGGCAGAATATTAATCATTTTATGACACCCAACAATTCTAAAACTCTAACTGGGCTTTAAACGACACACTAGCCCGGTTTTCAGCATATAAAGTTTAAAGGTGCCATGACATCACTGTAGTGCCTCCAAATCCAAGGCCATGGTCTTGAGCCAGAAAAGGGTAGAGCGCTTTCTCTGGGTCAGGGAAGATGTCCTTCCCCGAGTGGAGGAGTTTAAGTATCTCAGGGTCTGGAATGGGAGATTGACAGGTGGATTGGTGCTGCATCTGCCGTGAAGCAGATGCTGTATCGGTCTGTCGTGGTGAAGAGAAAGCTGAGTCAATAGTCAATAAATTGACACTCCAAAGAGGGTGCCGAAGATCAGACTGAGGATGTATCGTTCTCTCCCTTTTCTCTCCTCTTTCTCTTTCCCCTTTTCTCCGTTTTTTCTCTCCTCCCTTCTTGTTTCAGTGTCCATATAATATGAAATATTCCCTGCATAAATTATAATAAAGCTATTTACATGTACAAATCAAGTGGAGCACTATGGCGAGAGTGGTATGGCTCCGCTTGTGAAAGTAAAATCTGTTGGGCTCTTTTAGGCATTAAGACAACAACTCTTATTGCCACATTGCGACACAGGACACTATTAAAAAAATAAAATAAAAAAATAACCTAGATAGAAAATTAAACTGTTTTCTGATCTGACCGTTATTGAGCAAAGAGACAAAGCTGACCGCCCCTGAGCAGGTCCTTGGTACAGTCTTTTTAAATTCACACGGCCTCATCGGTGCACAGCAGATCATATATTATACCCCCAAAACTTCATAAAAATTAGATTTGTTGTCATGGCCCCCTTAAAAAACGTTTCCCAAACACGCCCTGAAGCAACATCAGAAAAACTCAAGTCTCAGAAAGAAAAGCGATACTCCTGCTTTACTTTGTTTGTAGGATTCTGTCAGTTTTTACCTTCAAAATCTCTTCTGGTATCCTGGACGTTGTCTTCAGTTTTCTCTCCTGAAATTAACCCCCTTGGATCAAAAATCAAGCCCTTCAGTTGTTCTTGGGTTTTTTTCTGCTTTTGCTTGGAGGAGACAACTGCTTCTCCAGTGGTGCTGGTTGAGCTGCTGGTCGAGGACAAATTATTTTCTGCTTTTAGCATCCGCTCCACGAGAGGTATAATCCTGAATCTAAAACCTGAATTCCTTCATCAGCTTTTCTTGCACTTCTGCAGAGGCCTGGCAACAAGATATGACATGTCATGTCGCAGTGGAGGCGTTTTCTGATCTCAGAGGTTCGTTACAGAACATCAATCAGCAAACAGCATCATGAGTACCAAGGAACCCAGCAGGAGGATCAGGGAGGACGTTGTGGAGAAATTTAAAAAAGGGTTGGGTTGCTGTTTTTAATGTGTGTTGTTTTATCATGATTTGTTGCTAATGTTGAATTTGTACAGCATCCTGGTTGCTCTGAAAGGCGTTTTCAAATAAAATGTATTGTTATCATTATTATAAATTAATATCTCAAGCTTGGAAAATCAAGAGGCCTTAGAGATACAATGGGAAGGTTTAGGTCAAGGTGTAGCATTTTGCACATCCTGAGAGGCTGACTCTATTTTTAAGTATCGTTTTTAATGAATTTTACTATTATAACAGTTTTGACTTATTTTTTCTATTTTAGGTGGTCCGTGTTTTACTAGTCTATTTTAAATTTTACTCTTATTTTGAGTTGCATATGTACAACACTTTGATGACCTTGATTATTATAAAGTGCTTTATAAATAAAGGTGGTGCGTGCTAGAATAAGTCAAATTTAAAATCTTGAATTGTGGCAACACTTGAAAATTGATGTTGAGGGAAACTCTCCATCTAATCTGACTAAGCTTGGGATATTCTTCACATATTAATGTCAGTATTTAGATGTCCAAAGCTGGTGGGGACATACCCCAAAGACCTGCGGCTGCATCTGCAAATAAAGATGTTTCTACAGAGAATTGACTCTGGGGGCTGTTACAGCTTCATGCCACACGTCTCTCAATTGAACTGTAAAAACTGCATAATTTTTCTTCCACAATTATGGTCTACTTTGTCTTGGTCTATCACATAAAACCCACATAAAACACTTTAAAGTCTGTGGTTGTAATTTGACCGAAGATAAAATCTTAGAAAGATGTAAATAATTTTGCAGGCCACTGTGTACAGTCTCTCCAATAATATTTACTCTTGCATTAAAATAAAAAAACTGATTATGAGGCAGATATGGTCACTTTGCCATGAGGTGCATCCATCTAAGCAGTGCAGAGAACATGTACATTTTGTGTTGTAATTTAGTTAATGTACCTGATCAATTATGCTGCTCAGCAGCTATGACAGTTTGTGTTGTCTGCAATAAGATGTACTAGATTCAGATTTGAACACTCTTCAAAATACGGTAAACAAGTAACTGGACTTTGTCTGGGATCACAGTATAATCCCTATCATGATTTAATTAATGAAGAATTTGACTTCAAAGAAGAGATTTTCACAGTCCCAGCCAATCCCAGATCATGTTGGTTCTCTTGTGTTTCTAACTAGAAACACTGGAAACACCAGATAAATTTAAGTGATTCTGAGTTAAACTGAAGCCACACCTCAAACCAACGGTTTCCTGGAATCATCTAAAGAAATCTGCCTACATATTGGATCTGAGAACAAAATCTCAATTGTAAAATACAGTGATTTATGTGGAAATATTGACACAACATGTCAGGAATCAGACTACAAGCTTGTCTACAAATGGGTCTTGAAAAGGATGATGATCCTAAGGACACAGTCAAGTATTTGGAGTTGCTATTTAAAAGCCCTGATCTCAGTTCCAGAGAAAAATTATTGTCAGAGCTGAAAAGGCGTGTGGAAGCAAGGCGGCCCACAAACCAGACCCAGTCGCTCCAGTTCTGTGAGAAGCTTGTATATATATATATACATATATATATATATATATATGTATAACCCAAGTTATACACTTGAAATAGCAAATTTACTAAATACAGAGGAAATTAATATCAACTTCTGAATTTGAAGAAAGTTAAAAATAATTAAAATCTACCTGCACATGTGCAGGCATGGCCATTTTATTTACTTTGAGGAGAAATTAGCCAAAGAGCCAATTGGAATAAGAATCCGTCATGTAAACAAGCCAAACGAAATATATTGATCGTATTAAACTCAGTCGGAATGAAATTGTAATCCTAATTGAAGGGGTGGTTTATGCTGATTGATAATCTGATCAGTGTGCATATAAACACTTGTCAGGATCAAGTTATTCTGAATGTGTCAAAATGACCTGAATGCGCTTGTGAGCCAGACGTATACATGACATATTTATGCATAGTTGAGTGTCCAGATACAACCTTTCTGTTCGGAACATTAAAAGAGCTCAAAATTATTAGTTATTATATATATTAGTTATTATCCTTTCAACCATAATCAGGACGTCGTGCAAGTCCAGCCTGGGCTCCCGGAAGACAAACAAGCTCGTATAAAACTGCCTTGTTTGCTATTATTGGCTGTTAAACAAAGACCGAAATTCTTCTTCTGTGTTTTTTTAAAGGGAAATTTGATAACTGCATAATGTCAGAGTGGTTCTATTCTGAATAAAGCCAGGTGCGTATAAACGCACATCATGATTGGACTAATTGATTGCGTACCAAAACAAATGTTACAAACTGACTATTGAAGCAGAATGCTTTTCAATCCGATCGTGAAATTTTGTGCATGTAGCTATTAACAATACAGCTGGAGAGCTGGAGTTTCCTGCCAGCAAGGCTAATGTTTTCCATCTGTGTGCGGTTGTGGAGTCCGTCGGTGTGCCTATTAAGGTTCTGCCTCAGATCAAAAGGACTCACTTTAATGTGACCCTACAAGGAATGAAAACAGACCGATTAGAACGATTATCCGACGTTGAGCGTCTTTAAATGCCTCACATGTCTGTAGTGTAACAAGGAGAAAGCTGTATGAGCAGATAAACATCCTCCTGAGCAGTTTTTCACACAGGTACACATGTTATTAAAGCACAGGTTAGTAAGTGATGTTATTAGGAGTGAAAGTCAGGGTAACTGAAACACACTTTCAAAACCTGAAAAAACTGAAGTGGATTCTTTTAATCAGTAGATATGAGATCATGATTAGTTTTTAATGAATATGAAGCCTTATTTCTGTGAGATATATAACATTTAGATTGAACTTATCTGACATATGCAAGGAAACAGTCAGTCATTGTCTCTGTTTAATGTTATTCGCTTGTAAGTTTACAGCTGCCATTTCCTCCCCGTCACCTCACCTCTGGACAAATCCATCGGGGGAGGGCGGGTGACGAGGCGTCGTGTAAAAGGGGGTTGCTGGGGCTAATATGCAAGGTCACCTTCTTGTGCTCGGGTGAGGGGGGGCTGATCCTCTGCGTTCTACCGAGGATTTCCCTTTTTTTCACCACCGATCAGCAGTTTTGCTGGTCCAGTTTTTTGCAAAACAGGCCCTGATCTGAAAGATAATGCAATAGAATGCTGAATATACACATCCTGTCGCACTAGAAACGTGCTTCTGACCCTTTGCTTGGTTTACAGTCAGAACATAACGCACGTGGGCCACACAAAAGACGCCCACATCTTACCGGGGGGGTACACTGTGGCCATAGAAACAGACAGCCCGACCCCCCTCAGCAGATGGTGGATGTTAGGATAACGGGGGCTGGGTGTCAACGACGAGAGACCCTGTTCTACTGAGTTAGTAATAGTGATAGTAATATCATCTTTATTGTCATTGAAACATACATTACAACAAAATCTGTTCTCTGCATCTTAACCCATCCCCTAGGGGAGCAGTGGGCTGCCATGTGTGGCACCCGGGAAGCGTTCTGGGGTTAAGGGTCTTGCTCAGGGACCCAGAGTGCAGGCGCTGGGGATCGAACTGGGTACTTGCATCCTTCTCTGAGTGCAAGCTGCTCTAACCACTAGACCAACACTCCCCGAGTTAAGACAGGACGATACAAGGATGCTTTATTAGTATTAATTTTGTTGATATCATATGTCACCATAGGTATTTATCGCAGGATCCATCATGATAATCTGACAAAGATGCTGCAAGAAAATATTCCCCATTCTGCTCCAAGCTAAGGAATGCAGGCTGCAGGGGTTTTTAGGGTCATTGTTTGAGGAGAGTCCTGACAAAAATGAGCCACTTAAGTCACAGCGGGGGTGCCAAGACAAAGGCCCAAAAAGAAGAAGAGTTAAAGAAATGTCATACAGAGAGAAACAGCTGCAGTCATCAATTAATTTCAATACTTAAAATAACCTCTTAGAACGGTGTGGGTGTAGTTTATACTTGTTTACTGTAATTGCATTTCCTACATGTTTTCCTGTAGTTGACTGTTTTTTACTCTGGTCTTTTTCTTTATTATTGTGCCACGTGTTCGCCCAAAGCTTGAAGCAACATGCCCCGGTGTCAAAGGATGGAACCTCTGATGCCTCAGAGCGAACGTGCTTCAGGGCAATACAGTAAGCTCTTTGGAAGTGGAAGAAAGAAGCTCTGCTCTGGAAAGGAAATGTGGCTTGCTGCCCCAACTTTTAAAACCACCTGATGGAAAATTTCCAGCCGCCGCTCCCATAAAAAAAGGCTTTTACAAAAAAAAATGGATGAGAAAGCTGATGAAAACTCCTTCATTTTTACCAAATCTAACAAGAGTTCTGTTGGATTCATGAGCTCAAATGAAAATATTTCATGTTCAACATATGATGAAATATACTCTGCTTCTGCATCCCCAAACCCAACCAAAGACAACCCAACAAAAGCTGTCAGAGGCATTCACAGCTCAAAATGTTGATGGATCAATGTGGATTTGCAACTCGTTTTTTTAATCTAGAGAAAACAAAGAATCCCCTTTTCCACCACACATTTCAGAAAACAACTTTTGAAACCTCTGCTATTATAAAAAATTCTGTTTAGGTTTTGCCAGTAGAAATTTTCGCTTTTCATGATTATCTCACACAAAGGTCATATCAATGCTTAAAACAACATTAAAAATACAGTTTGGTGTAAATGAGCAATGAGAGCCGATATGATTTAGACCACGTCATAGTGAGCGCTAGCTGCTGCTGCTGCTGTGTGTGGATGTGTAGTAAGAGACAGAAAGATGGATAAAACGTGACATGACCGTTCAGACTGCGGACGCTTTGAAACCACATATGGAAGTGGCACAGATCAGATTCACGCTGTAACCAAAAAGACGGATTTGGGTCGCATTTTCCTGCAGCGTGAACGTAGTCTTATTCTAAGAAAGTCAGACTTTAAGTTAGAGGTGCTCATTTTCCATGCAGAGTACAATAAACCATACCAAAATAGTCTTTAAATAGCTTTAATTGCTTTACTTTATGTTTTTTTAAGTTATATAACTCTGGGAACTTCAGGGTTATATAATTTCTTTTTCTCATCCTGGAGGCTACGACTGGTTGTGCCGTTCTGGGCAGAAAACTATACTGTCCACACCCAAGATTGCCGCTGAACAGTTAGTATGAATAAAAAAACACTGAACATGTTAATTAAGCACTCCTGAAACAGGCTCCTACACTGTACAGAGCCAGCCTGTACCTCGGCTCTTTAAACCTCCATAAAACGTCCATGAAGTCTCGGTTCTTTGACCAAAGAAGCTTCTCTGCTTTGACCTCACAGTCAGCATTAAATAAGTCCCACAACAGAGAAACTTTATAACGGCCCCATCCATCCTGAGCCCGTTGTTCCTCCGGTGACGTCGGCATGACTGCGCCAAACATCCACAACGACTTGGCAACCAAACCGACAACCCTTTGATCGAGGATTGACAAGGAAGAATTAGTGGCTGTGTAAAACCGCAAGCATCACCACTGATTCAGCCCGTACAGCACCTATCTGCTAGATGAGACGATAAATCAGAGCGCAGAAGGAGACTCTGGAGGGGAGCATGATTGGTTACTTTCCAGCCACAAGACCGTAATATGAAGAATGAGCTTCAGCATCAAGCTGGATTTAATCCAGCTTGAATTTATTACTGGGGTTGGCTGCAGCAGCATGCACCAAAGCAGTATTCTCTGAACTAAGCCCTGCACAAACAACTGATGGAGAGGAGTTGTATTAAAATGCAGCTCGTCCAGGGCTGAGTTCTTCACCCACATCTCTGAGCGGTGATGTCACAAAGACACATTTTTCTCGCTGCTCCACGCCGCCAGGCTGAGGTTAGTCGTTCCGGAGAGTCTACGTATCTGCGGTCTGGGTGGGACAAATTACACAAACTGTCCTCATGGTCAGAGTTATTCTGGAGCATAAAAAAAAAACACCTCCACAATTACAGGCTGCAGACTGGAGTTGTTTTTTTCCTGCTGGAACTAAAGCACATGCTCCTCTGAGTCTGATTTGACGGGCCTCTGGTTGAAGGAACCCACATCCGGTTCAGAGCAGCTCTGGAGGGAGGCGGCTCATCATTATCACCTCAATGCTGCTCAGATGGCCGGAGATCGGGCTTATAAGCGAGCCTATACGGATTTAAATGCCTCTTCTCATTGTTATTCTGAAAGCCGAGGTCGAGCGTCTGATTAAACATTCATGGCAACACATCTGTGAACGAGGCCGTTCTGGCCGACATCCTGGGCCGTCAGCCCAGTAAACACCAGCTGAAGGGAAACGCTTTCATCCAAACATATCATACGCTTTTAACGGCATTCGTAGTTATGCTCTGAACTAAACATCCTGCATCAGAGAACCTGAAATACGTCTGCTCAGGTACGCGCCATGTCTGTATCGTTTTGTTGTTACATTAACCCAGAACGGCTCATGTGACCTAGAGCAGCGCATGATCCTGGCCTCGCATCATGATCCCAGTGCTTAGTTTTGTGCAGGATGGGGCCGAAGCGCAGACAAGGGCGTGTAGTGGATGAAGAGTCTTTATTTAAACTCTGGTTTACAGGCAGCAGATACCAGGAACACGGCAAAGATGGGATCAGAGCAGGGTAGACCCAGGGATGAAGACAGAGGACCTGACGATGTGTTACGTGTACCTACGGCCTCCTACTGTGGGCTCTTCATTTAATAAATCAAGGCTTTCAATTTGAGACTGCTGCCATCCTATCTGCACACCACGTAACAAATCCTGACACAGTTCTCATTATTTCAGCACCAGCGAGGTTATTCCAGCTGAAAACCTACAGTACAGTAGATGCATCAACAGTTACACTTGTTTCCAGTGAATCATTGGGGTTAGAGATGGAAATCACACCCTTACAGGAAAGGCATTGGTTAGCTCTCCCTCGTGACAGAAAACCGCTGTAGACGTCCACACTGCCGTGATAAGGATGAGTAGAAACGTTCCTGTTTCATGTGTTGTTGTTTTCTGATGAGGCCGGGCTGAATGTGATCCAGATGTTTCACGCCTTTAAAAGGAGGCCGCCTCATTTCTCTTTGACATTGCAAAGCAAAAGTGTTGACAAACTGCAGCGCTCTGTTGCAGCTCATAACCACGATTCATGAATTACTCTGACGTGACCTGAAACGTAGTCCGCTGAAGCCTTTTTATGCTCTGGTTATGTAATATTTCCTGTGCAAAAGGGAACCTCTGATGATTTGGGAAGCAGAAGAGAATAAAGGACAGACCTGTAAACTTAAAGATCAGACCGCCTGAGCTGGTTGAGGTATTCCTCTGTGCGTCTGCAGATTTTCTGTGACCATGAGCAGAAAGAGGGGTTTTGTATTTAAACTTCCTAACGGATCATAACTAATAGCTGCATCTTTTTACTCCGGAACGTTGCTCACCCTTCCAGCCAAGCAGCAGAACAGCTGTCAGGTTCACCGCTGCATGTTCCAGACCCTGATTTCACAACAACCCATAAAACGGCACTCGCAGCTTTGACTTAAAAACATATTTATCAGGTGTCCAGAGGAGAGAAAGTGTTGGAACCAACCCAAATACTGCATTCCAGGGTAAAACAACCTCCTACCCTCTGGGAAGCATGGAGCTGGACGTGTCATGGTTTGGGGATGCTTTGCTGCAGCAGGAGGCCACTTTCATAACCAATAAAGGCAATTCAATTCAAAACTTGGACCTTCTCACTCTGTAGCCTTGAGCTGAGTCAAAAATCCCTGTTTCTGCTGGACTAGATGTCCTCATTTCTCAGTGAGCGCCAACGAGAAGCTTCTCTGCATCTCCCCGACCGTCCTGTAGCCCAGGATGACCATGGAGACCATCCACAACCTCACTCTTTCAGCCCTTACTTCAAATTCCAGAGCCAGTTGTTAAGACTTCTTTTTCTTTCTTTCATCACAGCCCCCCAATCACGGAGGTGTTGGTTCTGTCACGATCTGAAAAAGCTTTGATAAGATCATTTGGGGGAATGGGTTTCCACGTTCCAGCACTGGAATTCAAAGTTGCATCAGTACCACAGCACAGTGGTAAATTTTAGTGGCGGTATGTCCAAAGGGGGCCTGAATGTAGGTTGATAATAATCTAGGGCAGTGGCCCTCAAACTGGGGTCCCCGGACCCCTGGGGGTCCGCAAACCACGGGTTGGGAGTCCATGAAACGCATGTTGTCGGGCCTGAGGAGGCATTGCTGGGGATGTGGGTTGAGCTAAGTGACAATATGAACAAATATTTAACTACGTCCAATTTATCAAGTAAAAGCCAAATCAGCTAAAATTAGGAAATATGACAACTGTTACATTGAGAATGAGGATCTAATCTCCACCAAATCTCTAATATTAGGTGTAGTTATATATTTTTTAAAAAATATACATAATTCCTAATGTATTCAAAAGTGCAAAAGGCTGTTTAAAAATACTATCAGCATGAGGAATCTAAAGGGGTCCTTGGAAAAATGTTACCGCTGCTAAGGCGTCCCTGGACACCAAAAGTTTGAGACCCCCGGCTCTAGGGGGCTGAGACCTGCAGCCTCTCTTTTTTGTGGAGATACAAGGTTTTTGCTCTCAGATGCCCTGAAAGAAGATGTGACTGGATGGTTCATTTAATTCAACTTCACCACTCATGTCAGACAAGATTTGGACTCCAGAGTTGGATGGCGTAATAATATCCTGTACCAGCTTGTCGGGTAATCAGACACGATCTCTGTGGCGTGTTCAGGACCTTATCTTGCATCAAGGTTTGGAAATTACACGATAAAAGCCACAGGCCACACAATACCTGCTGCTATTTGTGTTGAGGCTGTATGTTGGTTTTAATGGGTTTACAAGTTTTTTTTGTCCGGGGCAGAAGAAGGTTAGAGCTAACAGGTTTGTTTAAAAGGGATTTATGTGTAATACTCAGGATCAACTGAAAGCATTGTGTCAACATAAAAGGAGACCACACGAGGCTTTAGACTGAAATAAAGGTTTAGTAAATAAAAATAAAGAAATACAACCTGATAAGGAATACCTGAGAAGAAAAGCCAAGTTAACCCAAAAGCCCAATAACCAAGATAAGCAAAGACAACCTAAAACATGAGACGCAAACCAAATAAGTGGAGGGAGTGGGAGAGACGGCAGCATGTTTGGAAACTTTTAATAAGCAGGCATCAATCAAGCCAACCACCAGCAACTGCTGTTACACATTAAACCTCTATGGGGCACAAAGATTGCATAAAAATGTTGTATATTCTCATTTCTGTCAGGTTCTATTGTTGCCAGCAAGGAAAGACAGATGTCGGTGTTATATTGTGACTTTCCCATTCTTATCCCGACAATGTTTCCTCATTGTTTGGATAAGCAAACAATCCTCATGTGTTTATTACAGACAAACACAGGAGGATTGTGCAAAAATGTTGCGTCACAAACTGCTGGTCTACTGAGCAGAAAATAAATGTTCATTGCCTCAGAGCTCATAAAGCCTAAAGAGTGAGGAGAATTGTATTTTAGCTTTTTTAACCAGTTGTTCACACTGTCGCTGTAAAGTTTGAGCAGGTCCCTGAAGCATCATGGCACAAACAGCCTTTCCATCATCCCGGCATGCAGAAAATTAGATAATTAAGCTTCTTTCTGGAGCAGTCCACACCAGATTAATGCAAGAATGGCGGGACATAATGAAACACAGCAGGCTGCAAGTATTTGACCCAGAGGACACAGAGCTGGGGTTTCTGGAGATGTGGCAGGAGTGAAGAGAGATTTGGATTTGGCAAACTGTGTAAAGATTTTTATATCCTTCATATCAGGTGTCATATCTGTGTTTAGTGGCGGCTCTTTGGGGCGGGGGGGGGGGGGAGCATTTTACTGAGGGTGTTATGAAGAATCATCTGTTCCTACATTTCTCAACACACACAGACACAAGCACAAGTGCACCCAGATCTCTGACCTCTGCAGCAGCCACCAATTAATTTAAGCAGAAAACGAATATGTGGTATTCTGCCATTCAATTAAGGCATATGCAAACATGACATGTGACTGGATAGTGTAGCATGTAAACTGTTACAATGGATTCACTGTATTCTGTTTCCTCAGATGTGTCTGCATATGTGGAAATTATTGATCAAGTCAGCCTTTGTTCGCTGTTGCTCCAAACAGGCGAGATGGATATTTTTGCAGAAGTCGTCGTCTCGGCCCATCTTGACTTCTGCTGAGATCCTCTAGACATCCACTGCTAATAGAGTCAGCATTCTCAGCAGCGGTGGAGAGACGGTTGATCCCCTTCATGCAGATTGATATTTCTTGGTTGGTGGGTCTGCTTGCAAAATATCTTCCTTCCATAATTTCATCCATGGAAAGTTGGCCTGTAAAAAATTATAAATTTTTGCATTTTACACATTCCTTTCAACAAGTGCTTTACATGGGAAAAAAAAAAAGTACGGACCAAAACTGGGAGTTGGTTCCACAGGAGAGGAGCCTGATAGCTAAAGGATCTGCCTCCCATTCTACTTTTAGAGACTCTAGGAACCACCAGCAGACCTGCAGTCTGAGAGCGAGCAACGGAGTTATGACTCTGGGTAAGTTTGGCAACTAAAGAGAAACATAGGATTATTTTTATTCTCCTCTGTTAATGATGAAAATAACAACAGTTCAATTTCTTCTACGTGATAGTTTTTTTTACTCAATATGTAAAAGAAGATTGTATATTGAAATTGGGTGTTTTGTGGGCGAGTTTATAGACCCCCCCCCCCCCCCCCCACCACCACCAGACTGTATTCACCCACACTTGATAGAAGTTAAACCACCAGATACTAAACAAATGCCCCAAATGCTTCCTCTTTCCATAGTTGTAAGCAGGCCTTTTACTTACTGGATCCACTTTCCTTTAGTGCAAGTTGTTTTCCTCTTATTGTCTCTGTGTTTCCTTGAACCCGATCGTTGGACTGCCCACGTTGGAGCAGATCTGCAGCTGTCATTGTATTCTTCCTGAAAGGCTTCCTCCATAACTCGTCTGAAGTCCTCGTCGCTACTCTGAATTTTTCCTTGTTACCAGAGAAAACACTCGGCCATCATCTAACCTCAACCTCAGCTCGATTCGTATCACTGCCCTCCTGGACTCCTCAATCCTCCCTGATTAATCGTCCATGGCTTGCTTCCCACCTGCAAGAACATTCACAATTCTTTTCTTATTACAACTCCTTAAACTCATTTACAACCATAGTAATTAGTTGTGCTCTAAAGTACCATAGAAAACAGAAATGACCTGAAATCACAGACTTAACTTCCCTTTTCAGTTAATTGATCGACATCACTTTAAACGCTGCCCAAATAATCAAAATAATACTTTCAAAATACACCAAACCTCAACTGGGGGAAAAATCTGATTAACATCCATACTGATATCATCATTTGATAAAAATCAGTAGCGAATAGAGGGCTCAGTGTGAAAAAGTGAAACTGAGTGACTAATGTTCAAGGCTCGTCCAATTTACTGAAATGCCATTGCAGCAACTCAGATGTTACTAAGCGGTTGCATGGCCTCTATGTGCTTGAATAATTGCCTGGCTCCTCATGAGATCACGGATTGTGTCCTAGGGTATCTCCTCCCAGATCCTGACCACGGCATCACTGAGCTCCTGGACAGTCCCAGGTGACACCTGGTGGCGTCGGACGCACCTAAACAATGGTGTCCTGAAGACGTTCTGTTGGATCTAGGCCAGTGGAGTGTGGGGGCCGAGCAGTGGTTTCCGTTCCTTCATCATTCAGGAACTGACTGCATACCTTTGACACATAAGGTCAAGCATTATCATGCACCAGAAGGAACCCAGGACCCATGGCACCAGTGAAGAGTCTAACAATGGACCTAAAGGCTGCAACATACTCTGCGAGCAGCGAGAGATTTGTTCTCTGACGTCATTGTTTCCTTGCAGCCCTGCTCTGGGAGTTCTCACGACTTGTTCTCGAAACGACTGGGAAGAACTTTTTCCTCGCAGGCTGCCTGACTACTGTTCTGTCCCCCCGCCCCCTCTTTTTGTCATATCTGCCATTGTGATCTTTGGCAAATTTCAACAATCTAGAAGTTCAGCAGCTGAGCTACTCTTGAAGGATGAATAGAAATGCCAAAACAAACCTTTTCTGGTTCCTGCCACCCCAAAAACAAATTTTGCGGTTCTTGCGGAGTATGTAGCAAGCTTAAGGATTTCATGCCGAGACCTAATGGTAGTCTGGGTGCCAGTGTTTATCCAGTGAGGATCTGCGTGTCCTTCCATGGAAACATGCCAGTGGAGCTCCACAGTGCTGGGCAGTGAGCTCAGGGCCAACTAGAGAACATCGGGCCTTCAGGCCACCGTCATGAAGTCTGCTTTTAAGGATTTGGAGACATTAACGCCAGTGGCCCGCTGGAGGTCACTTTGTATAGCTCTGGCAGTGGTCATCCTGTTCCTCCCTGCACACAGGAGCAGATACCGGTCCTGTTGATGGGTTAAGGACCCCAGACAGCCCGGTCCAGCTCTCCCAGAATAACTGCCTGGGTCCTGGAATCTCCTCCATGTTCTTGAGGCTGTGCTGGGAGACACAGAAAACCTTCTGGCAATGTCACTTATTGATGTGCCATCAAATTGAACTTGGACTGTCTGTGCAACCTCTGTAGGATCTATTTGCCTCTTAAGGAATCCTGACCCTGGTCAAAAGCAAAAAAGTCAATATAAAGTCAAAATATGGGGAGGGAAAAATGTCTTCTTTTTGTTGGGGTTGTCTCATTGTTGCTCCTTTAGTGCACTTGTTTTTATTAACGCCAAAGCAGCTGACACTGATTAACAACCCCCTCTACTGCTGAACTGACCAGATCAATGTTACAGAAGTTTATTTGATATTAAACTCAGATTAATAAGTGTTTCCTTCATTTATTGGAGTGGTATATTAAAAAAGTTTAATCATTCTGTCTTTATTGGATTCTGCCATTTAAAGTGCCTTTATGGGACATAATGTACTTAACCACAGGCACACAAAGTATGTGAAGCCTACAGAGCATACAGTTGTAATTATGAGCTCTAAGGATGTGTTCTCTGCAAACAGCTGGAGGGTGTCATGTTGTGAGGGTTAGTGGAAGAACCAAAGTGTAGACAGGATTGTAGCATGTGCTTAAAACTAAGACAGAACAAGCATGAAAACCAACTCAAGGAGAACAAGGTGTGGAGCTTGGAAAGATAAACAGAAGCAACAACGTAACAATCAGGACACTACCAGAAGATCCAGTGGGAACAACAGTGAACTTAAATACTGAGAGAAGGAAGAGACACAGGAAGCCAGTGTCTGAACAACATTTGTTTCATATAAATCACTGTCATGCTTTCTGTTTTTTATTTATTTTGGGGTGGCTGGCTGTTTCCTCTTCATGCTCCGTTCCACACATCACAATCTGCTACACCTGCTGCTGGTCATTATCATCAAGTCGATTCACCTGGGACTCCGCCTACATACACCTGCCTGTCACAGCCAGTCAGCGCCAGACTGTCTCTGCCTTGCATGAATTACCCCCAGTGTTTAAGTGCTTCGCCAGCATATCCTGTGTTCGCCCTGCCTTCACTTCTTTCTTATTCCAGGACCTGTGCGCACCGCCTGCTTATCCCGCGTCCCTGTAAGGATCTACTGCTCGCCTTGCCCTCACTGGGGACCCATCAGCTTTTGGCTCCATCCGAATACCCTTAATAATAGCTTCTAGCTTCTGCTCCTAGCTCCTGTTCTGTAACCTTTCATGGGGTCAATAGTAAGAACTCTATCATGGGGAGGAAAGGAGCTTCGGACTGCTGTGCAAATTCGGACAGCCTTTAACTCCGACGTCATTACGTCACACATGGATGATAAGAGTCAAATCCAGGCCTACAGCCAGACATTTCTGCTGATTTCCGTGAGGTGGGCCAAAAGATCATTGTGCATCACTTCCAAAAAGACAAGAAGTGATGTAGAATGATGAGAGTTTAAAGTGTAACTTACCCCAATATCAACTTTTTTTGCAGATAAACTGTTCAAATGGGCTTAAATGTGCAAATTTTATGTTACTGTGATTTTTTTTTTTTACATTTTTTATGTGAGCTCTAATGACATTATGAAATCAAAAGAATCATCTGCACATGTGCAACCGCCCTTTTTGATGACTTCATGATGCCGAAGTATCCAGATGAAGAAATGAGTTTGACACCCCTGCTGTAGCAGATGGTACCTTTGCATACCTGGGAAAAGTTCGGCTTGTGCAACAAATAAATGTAACAAATAAATTTGTCTATTGGATGTGGATGAATATAGAATTTTTCGTACCACAGGAGTGAAAGAGTAGAAACTAAATTAAACTCCGATCGAATCAGAGAGATTATGTTTAATTTGTGTTTAATATGACACTTAGGGAAACCTTACTTCATATATGGAGCAATGACGGCAATATTTATGTACGTTTACACACTTAATAGATTTGAAGGATTTTGCTTTCATTTAAAGAATGTCAGAAAGGATAAATTAAATCTCACTGCTTGAGTCACAGTTTTGACACTCTGAAGCACAAATAAACACACACGTGTCGTCCAGGGATCCGTTCTTCGTACGTCGCTAACTCAGTTAGCTGGATTTGATTGTTGACGATTTGGCATGATCTTGGATCGTTTGGTTCTTCGAAACTCCTCCTGGACTTGCTGTCATAGCAACATGTGCGCAAACTTAAACCTGCTCATGAGCAGGCTTATTTCATGTAAACAGGATTAGATCGCAGCATTATAAGCGGAGGAGATAGGAAGTCTGTCCAGCCAGTGCACTTGGACCACCTAGTGGCAGAGGACGGGACAGAATTGTGGAACACCATTTTTAATCTTTAATAAAAGACGAAACAAATAATGCTTAGTTCCTCTCGTTTTATTTAAACAATTTTTTTATAAAGAAAAGCCAGCAAGTAATCTTTTGCCTGCAATAAGAGATAGTTATGTAAAGTCAGCAATACTACTGTGAAATGGTGTATTAGAACTTACTCTGAAGGTCCTTTTGAAGCAACTCGATCTCTAGTGCAATTTTTCATGTTGTGGAGTTCAATTTCTCCTCTTAATTTGTGTTTTTTCATGTCAAAATACTAATTTTTTTGTTGAAGAGGCCGTTTATATAGGGAACGGATGGCACCCTGTGTCATTTTGGGGAAAAAAGGGTGAAACATGCCTCATGCAACAAAAGTAAAAAGAACCCGTTTTTTTCAGGCTTTTCCTTGGTGGCTGCTATAAACAGACAAACACATCATTTAACAGTGGCTTTTAAAAAGAGGAAAAAGTGGCTTTTTAAAATATAGTATAGTAATTAAAGGCTACCGTTTTGTAGAATATTCTTGTACTTCACTTTTTCCCCCATGTTCTAGTGGGTCCCGTGAGCAAGATCAAAGTAAATATGAAATTATTAAAATGCAAAAATTCATACTGTAGAAAGGGATAGAAACATCTAACATGGACAACACTTATGCTTGTAATTTGTCTGCTACTTTTTGCCAGCCCTCTCTCCTGGCATTAGCAGACTTTGAGGTGTTCCCTGTTGTTTTAATTAATGACTCAAATTCAGCATAACCTTCCATTAAAAGCTCGTGTTCTGCTTGGGAGAAAAACTGTGGGCGTTCTTTGGCCATGCTGAACAGCCAATAGCAGCGTTGCTGATCAATGTTTCTACTATCGATACATTTCCCCTTTTAAAGCGACGCATGAACGTGCAGTTGTCTCAGATAACTCAATCCAGTGATACTAATCCTAAACAACAGGTGTGTTCGAAGTGTGTAGCCGGATCATGATTAGCTGGATGAAATCATCTTGGATGTGTCATTTGATCTTGGATGTTTTAAGCAACGTACGAAGAACGGACCTCAGACCTTTGCAAAAGGTGCTTAATCAACAGTTTTCGTGCTAAATTCCAGCCAGTGTTCATGTGACGGTACTGCACTGATCAGTCTTTCTTTTGTTTAATACAACAAAGAACAACCTGTCCAATTTGTTTAAAATTTCACTTTGAGGATGGTATTCTTGGGCTAATGGGATGGACTGTGCTGTGCGTGCGATGCTGCAGCTTCTAGAGCCTTTCAGAGAAGGTGTGATTGGACAGACAGGTCATGTGACACCAAGATTACACACATGTGGACTTCATTTCACTATTTATGAGACTTCTGAGGGTTGCACCAGAACCTCTTAGGGGCTTCATAACAAAGTAGGTGGATACATGTGCAGGTGCCAAGTTTATGTTTATTCAAATTCCTTTTTCATATTTTCCTGCGTTCATTTCACCTCATCTGCTTGGACTATTTTTTGCTAAGTCAAGACATAAAATAAGATTAAAAATTAAATCACAGTAAAAAGCTAAATGGGGTTGAATACCTTTGCAAGGCACTGTAATAAGAAAAAGGCAAATGCTTTTGACCTCAGTGGAAACATGTTTTGGTAATTTCCACCAAAGCGTTTCTTGTTCTTTAAAGATAAACAATCATCATACATATATAAAAAAAAACAGTAGTAAAAAGCTTCATTGACAAATTAAAGTTAAGTCAAAATTCTTAGAACTGTCCAATTTTTAGAATAATTCCTTGAATTAGACCATAAGGAACAGATTTATTAAACTGTAGAAATTAATTTTACGCAGCTATCTGGGAAAATGCTTTATGAAGTGAGCAAACAATATTGAACTGATCACCAAACACAACCAGTCTTTTCAGGAGATCCAAACCGGGAAAAATTACGTCCGGAATCCCAAAACAAGAAGCTCGTTTGTGCGTCTCATTTGTGTGATCTATGAACGACCCAAACAGTTTTGGGAATCTTTCTGCAAACAGAAACCTCCACTTGACCTTCCAATCACATTGAGGCCCAAACGTGTAGGTTTACAAAATGTTTGTCGATACAAAGGAGATTTTAAAGGTTAATTGCTTGAAATCTGCCAAGGATTCTTTTTTTTACTTTTGATTTTAAGTTTTTTGATCCTTTAATTATTAGAAATGCATACACCCTTCCTACGCTCCTTGAGAAAAAATTGGGTTCCACTGACTCCCTTTAAAGCTGCATATTTTTGGTATAGTTCTAACTGGAATAATAATAATAATAATAATAATATATTTGTAATCAAAGGTGTATAGCACTTTTCCATTAGTTCAAAAGTGCTTCTTAAGACAAGAAAGAATGATTTAAAAACAGAATAATAAAAACACAAAGACAGCTAAAATATAAACTTGATCAAACAAAGACAAGAAGAAAAACGTGATTACATCATAAAATCTACACAACAGGTGAATATAATTAAAATATCAACTACAGGTGTGAATCAAGATGGACGCACACAAAAAGCCTAATTATTTAATGTTGCATATCTCTTTAAAAGGGGTTTAAAAGATTAAAGTGAGTCGGCCAGTCTGATCTCCTCACAGGGATCGTTCCACAAAATAGAAGTTCTGAAAAACTTGATGTCGTTTAGTCCTCGGTTGACATCGTGGTTTAGCCAAAGGAGGCTGGCAGAGGACCTATGGTCACAGCTAGGGGTGTGTGATGAAAAGAAATGGATTCTGGTAGCGGCTAATTCAAGCTATAAAACTCCTCAATATGGTATTAAAATCAGTTCTAAAATTAATTGGTAGCCAGTAAAGAGACAGACACTAAAATGGGCATAGCATGTTCCCTTTTCTGGATGTTTTGCTCTTTGTTTGTTTGTCTTAAATCTTTCTGCTGCAATTTATACCATTTGTGATTTATGTAAACGCAAGAAATGGTCTTAATCTAAACTATTTGAGATAAAAGCAAAGGAAACCTTCTCTAGTTCTCTTTTAGATTACGCTGTGTAATCTAAAAGAGAACTAGAGAAATGAACATGCTGAGTTTCCTAAACTGCATGAGACATGTTTGAACAACTGAAATGAGATGCTGGGTTAAAGTGAAGATCGTTAAAAGTGATGCCGAGATATTTTCAGTTCTGGCTCAGCTTAAAACGCGGGCAGCTCAGGTGTGTACTTGTTAATAAAACATTCTTGGCAGCAGAAACGATTATCTCAGTTTTATCCTCATTTAGCTGCAGAACATTCTGTTCCATCCAGCTTTTAATATACTGGATAAAGTAATTTCAGGCAATCGCTCTAAAAGCATCTTTCAGATTAAAAGAGACGTACAGATGTTAATGTTATAAGAATAGAAATTCATGCTATGCCTGTGGATGACATCTACCAGGGGCGGCATGTACAGGAGAGGCTCCAGAAAAGACCCCTAGGGTACCCCACAGCTCATCTTGGTTGAGGGATAACCTTAACCTCCGTCCGTCCGTCCGTCCGTCCGTCTTCTTCCGCTTATCCGGGGTCGGGTCACGGGGGCAGCAGCTTCAGTAGGGAGGCCCAGACGTCCCTCTCCCCGGCCACTTGGGCCAGCTCCTCAGGAGGAACCCCAAGGCGTTCCCAGGCCAGCCGAGAGACATAGTCCCTCCAGCGTGTCCTGGGTCTTCCCCTGGGTCTCCTCCCGGTGGGACGTGCCCGGAACACCTCACCAGGGAGGCGTCCAGGAGGCATCCTGACCAGATGCCTGAGCCACCTGAACTGGCTCCTCTCGACGTGGAGGAGCAGCGGCTCTACTCTGAGTCCTCCCCGGATGACTGAGCTCCTCACCCTATCTCTAAGGGAGAGCCCAGACACACTACGGAGAAAACTCATTTCAGCCGCTTGTATCCGGGATCTCGTTCTTTCGGTCACGACCCAAAGCTCGTGACCATAGATGAGGGTAGGAATGTAGATCGACCGGTAAATCGAGAGCTTTGCTTTTTTACGCTCAGCTCTCTCTTCACCAGAACGGATCGGTACAGCGCCCGCTTCACAGCAGACGCCGCACCAATCCGCCTGTCGATCTCCCGCTCCATCTTCCCCTCATTCGTGAACAAGACCCCAAGATACTTGAACTCCTCCACTAGGGGCAGCACATCCTCCCCAACCCGGAGAAGGCACTCTACCCTTTTCCGGTTCAAGACCATGGTCTCGGATTTGGAGGCACTGATTTTCATCCCGGCCGCTTCGCACTCGGCTGCGAACCGCTCCAGTGAGAGCTGTAGATCACGCCCTGATGAAGCCAATAGGACCACGTCATCCGCGAATAGCAGAGACGCAATCCTAAGGCCACCAAAACGGATCCCCTCAACACCTTGGCTGCGCCTAGAAATTCTGTCCATAAAAGTTATGAACAGAATCGGTGACAAAGGGCAACCTTGACGGAGTCCAACTCTCACCGGAAACGAGTCCGACTTACAGCCGGCAATGCGGACCAGACTCTGACACCGGTCGTACAGAGACCTGACAGCCCTTATTAAAGGGTCCGGTACTCCATACTCCCGGAGGACCCCCCACAGGATCCCCCGGGGGACACGGTCGAATGCCTTCTCCAGATCCACAAAGCACATGTAGACTGGTTGGGCAAACTGCCATGCCCCCTCCAGAATCCTGCTGAGGGTATAGAGCTGGTCCAGTGTTCCACGGCCAGGACGAAAACCACACTGCTCTTCCTGAATCCGAGATTCGACTATCCGACGGACCCTCCTTTCCAGAACCCCTTAACCTGTAACACTATATATATATATATATATATATATATATATATATATATATATATATATATATATATATATATATATATATATATATATATATATAATGTGACATTTTTATGATGTACCACATAAAAATATAACCAATATAAAAAATAATCATAATATCTATGTTTAAGTCTGAAGTAGCTAAAAAAGTAAAATGTTAAATTATTGTTTCAGCATTTTTCATTAATAAAATGGTTAATAGTTATTGGCCTGGTCAAGGCTACAATAACCTCATTATAAATAATCAATTCTGCTACTTACTTCACAGTTTCTCCCATCAAGTAAAATCAGGGCTAATCCTCAAAGCTCATTAAAAGTAGCTGAAGAGATCTGATGTGTTGAAAGTGAATATATATATATATATATATATATATATATATATATATATATATATATATATATATATATATATATATATATATAAGGCTCATTCAGTTGGCTGTAAATCCCTTTTTAATTAAATGGTATCGTTATTTTCTGTTAAACAGGCCACAGCAGGTAAAACTGAGCTCAGTGTTTTCTGACTCATCTCTGAGCAGCACTGGTGTCCCTCAGGGCTGTGTCAGTTCACCCTTTTTATTTACGCCGTACACTAATGACTAGCTATTTATTGATTTACATTTACTGATTTACATTTATTTCTGTAAATCAGTTCCCTAAGGGAAACACATTATATAGATTAACACAGACTGATGATGTTTTAAAACCTTTATTTCTATTAATTACATTTTTTCCACCTACAGCTAATAAAAACACAGCATTTAAGATTAGAATATTGCATCAGAACAATACAAAAACTAAATTTTCATGCAGAACTGGGGGCTTAATGAAAAGTATGTTTAATACCAGTTTAAGGGTATTTTTTTTTCAAATGGTACTTTTAATCTGACAAATAAGAAATCTTATAAAAGCAAATTCCAATTTATTGAATATAACTGTATATTAACAGTATACATGTTTATCTTTTTATGAGAGGGAATGTTTTTGGGCCTACATTTTAGATGTGCCACAGTGATTAATCTATTAAAGTGTTAATTATCTTTACATGCAGATTTGATTGCATACAGAATGTGTTTTTTTTAGAAAAGGTTCCTGATCAGAAAAACAAAGCCATAAATGGACATAAATCTGCCTCATTTGCACATGTTCTTGATTATTTGCAAGCATCCAGGCTGTGAGAGGGGGTTAAATGCTGCATCCTGACAGAAAATAGTCAATGCCAGGACTTAAGTCAGCAAGCAGGCTGTTGCTGGAAAAGTATTGCAGTGATTTGTCAACATCATGCTCATTCAGAGAGATACGTTTCAGTCCTTTAGCATTACAGTAGGTGCTCACAGAACACATATTCCTCTATTACTTCAAGAACATGCAGAATGCAACACCAAGCTCTAAACCCTGCATCCTCATGTTATTATACCACATTGGGTCTGTTTGGAAAGGAAACACTGTTTGTTTTCCTGAGAGTCACACTGAAGCTCTGAAGTTTCCTTTAATGTTTAGCCTCTGTGTGACTGTGAGCATCCCAACAGGAGCCCACGTTCTCTCTGCTATGAAGTGGAATCAGTCGCTCTGCAGGATCAACTCCAAAAAAAAAAAAAGGACGAGCTCGATGAATTATAAATGTAATGTCGGAGCATTTGCTTAACAGATTTACACTGTTTTGACTCACTCTCTGAAAACCTTCAAATCAAATAATGTTGAAATGACATAAGACTTATTATATAAATTATGTCCATTTAACACCCATCGTCTGTACCTGCGTGTCCTTGTGAGTTTTTTTCCAGTATATATCTAATCAATAATGAGAAAGAATCTCTGTGTATTTCAAATAAATGCACTTTTAAAGATTCTCATACAAATACAGTTTAACATATTTTTTCCATATTTCTATTCACTGACTGCCATTCATTTAACTTTAGTTCTCACCCGACATAGCAAATATTAATACATTTTCAGAGCTTTTAAATTCTAAATACCAGTGATTGATTTCCTTTTTAAACAAAAAAACAAAACAAATATGGTGCCAATTCACAACTCATGTCATCTCAAAGTCTTTATTTGACAAGCAACATTCACTCCTCCTGAAAGAGCGTAGAGCCACAGTGGACAGTCGTCTGCATTATTGATGGCTTTGCAGCAATCCCTCATACTGAGCATGCATGAAGCGATCCAAATTCTCCCTCACCTTCAACCTTTCTACAGCAACTATAACCATAAAATAACCCAAAAAAGAAAAATAATATGAAAATACTGACTCAGTAAAACATTTCTCTCAGGTTCCTGTTTGATCAAAACACAAGACAATAATGTGACATTTTCTCCTACGAATACCAGAACACAACAACTAGAAAACTTCAAAAAAGTTTTCTGAAGATTCAGAACAAGTGTGCAACTGCAAACCCATCTACCTAAACTACTGGCCCGTGGAAAAAACCCACAGTTTAAAAGGGAGCTGCCACTGTTAGAACAACAAAGAGTACACATGCTTCTGTTTTTAAATCCACCCTAACTCCAGTTTAAAGAGACAGGACCTTCCAGCGGTGTGTCCACAGCTTAACCTCCTGCCATCTGCAGACAAACCAAAAGCAAACAGGGCAGGAAAGGGAGGATGGTCATCCAGGATAATAGATTATAGCTCAAACATGCTGTTGTGTGAATATAGGTGTAGTTGAAGAGCATAATGTCTTCATACATTACATTAAAAAATATGTTTTTGAACTAAACCCACTATTTTAACACACTGACATTATTAAAACATGTCTGGTGCTGTAAAGGCAATAATGGTTGGTGGTCCTCTGTAACGCTCTCTTCTCTTTTTACTCAAATTTACTTTCTGGCCATGGAGGCGCTTTGTCTTGGATCTCCATCCTGCGAAAATTGTAGAAATTAATTGTCACTTTTCTCTTCTACTTCACCAGACTTTTATCTCAGACGGTAGATCGAGTTAAGCGAGTTCATGAGAATGTTCCCAGGACGTCACACATCCTCCTTCACCACGCTTCAACTGTGGGCATTCAATGCTTTTCCGCGTTCTTATTTGTTGTTTCATAACAGACCCAGCCGGGGGATTTTGTCGCTAAAAAGCTTAATTTTGTCTCCCCTGACCAAAGCTCCCAGTTCAAGTCCCAGTAGAGTTTAACGAACCCCCAATTGTTCAACTTTGTGATGGTAGGACAGAAAAGCTTCAACAGGAAAGGCCTTGTGTGGAAACACTGTTGAATAAATCTGTTTCCTTGCAACATTCTAAACAAAGAATAGTTTTAAATAAGGAAGAGTTTGTGTGATAGGTTGTCGCTTGTTAAGCACTTTTCAGTGTCTGTTTCCTGGTGCATCTTGTTCCGATAATAGTTTTTCTCATTGGTGAAAATTTCTCTTCAGTCATTGTCTATAGATAGTGCAGATCTTACCTGGTTACTTTGTTATACTCTTGTCAGTCTAAATCCCTGGTTACATGACAACGATCCACTGAAAACAGAATTGTTTTTCCGTTTCTATTATCCCGCTTACATGCCACCATTTTAATTACAAATACACCAGTAAAAACATTAACGGTGGTGTAATTTTCCAGCCCCGTCACCAGTAGGCCGTTTGCTCTTTAAAACTCAACAACACACTTTCTATTATCCTCACTTACATGGCAACGTTTTAATTACAGTAATTAGACCAGTAGAAGCATTAACGATGCTGTAATTTCCCGGCCACGTCACCAGTAGACGGTATGTTCTTTAAGCACGAACACTCCCTGCTGATTACCGACATGCAGGGATGTTTTAAAAACCTCAAACTCTGGAACCCGTTTTCAAATTGTGCCGTTTTCAGAGAAAATGTGCACTGTTGTGTTTCACACCAACAGTAGAAACACAACAAATCTTTACCCGTTTCACCTAAAAGCCTGACAGCAATTTTCAATTAGCTTTTTAAATGTTTTGTCTTCTGTTTGTTTTTGGGGCAGATATCTTTATTAGACAGTTTTATTTTGCTGTTATTTGCTTAGACTGCACAGTATTGGTTTACTTTGTCCATCCTATTAGCATCCCGTTGCTCCTGTGGTTCACTCGTAATAGTCTTTCAATTCAAAAGTTGCAAGTTTGATTCCAGATTCTTCCTGCCACATCGATGTGCCTCCTAAGTATTTGTCTATCGGTGTATGAATGTGTGCTGGGTATTGAGGAGGATCTAAAGCACTTTGAGTGGTCAGTATGACTGGAAAAGTGCCACATAGGGGGAGTGGTTGCTTAATGCTAGAGAGCGAGGCGCTTGTGTCCTGGAGAGGCTCCAAGGTTCTGGGTTCAAATCCTAGAGACTCCCTCTGCATCCCTGGACAAAACCCTTTGTCCCAGAATGCAACCTGTGCGCCGCACAGTGGCATACCGCTGCTCCCTAAGGGATGGGTAAAATGCAGAGGACACATTTCATTGGAGCGTATGTTGCAATGGCAGTAAACCATAAGACATTATAAATTCTGTCCAATTAACACCCATCATCTGTACCCGTGTGTCCTTGTGAGTTTGTTTTTTTCAGTATATATCTAATCAATAATGATAAAGAATCACTGTGTATATCAAGAGAACCAGATTATCAGTGTTTTTTAACCTTTTCAGAGCAATCACAGCTGCAGCTCCACCAGGCTGACAGACATATAAAGCAGTAATAGAAAAAGGCTTTTTTTTTATCCTAATCCTGCATGTTTGGAATGATCCCGTTTACTTGTGCATTGTATTTCTTTTTTCAGAAGTTAAAATGTCCAAGTTCCATCTTTGGAAAGTAAACAGAAAAGTTCCAACAAAGATAGAAATTTTTTTAATTTTCTGACCAACCCTGTTTATCAGCATTTCTGATCTCATCAGACCCATAGCTGTCCAACATCTGAGAGGACATCACATTAGGAGCGACTGTCGCTCAATGGGTAGAGTAGTCGTCTTGCAATCGGAGGGTTGTGGGTTTCTGCTTCCCCCTGTCACATGTTGACGTGCTCCTGGGCAAGGCACTTAACTCCAAGTTGTCTACCGATCTGCGTTTTGGTGTACAGTCAGTGAGTTTGGTTGAAAGTGGCTCTAGTGTAAAGCGCTTTGAGTGGTCAATATGACTGGAAAAGAGCTATATAAGTTCAGTCCAGTTCAGTATTTTAAACAGCAAAAAAATGCAAAGAAGTCCCCTGTCATCAGCTTGTATTACTAACAGTGGTTAGCTTGTCATTGAGCACAGCAGTTAGCAAAACCCACTGGTTTTCTGTTTTGCAAATGGAACATTCTTAAAGCTATAGTTGGTAATCCTGTTTTGTTATACTGGGTGAAATTATCCTTCCATCTTGAAAGTAGTAATACATTATGTATTCACATAAAGGAGGTCTGTGAGAGCTACAGGCCATGAATGGCAGGGAGTTTTGGACCTGCTCTCCCCACTCTGTCTCTGAAGTTCTGGGGTATCTCCTTATCTATGGTTGTCCCACATGCCGATCATTCTGACGTGCTCATGTAACGCCAGTGTGTGTTTTCGTTCCTTGTTAGTTTCAGCTTGCTGGCTGCGCACTTCCAGTGTTTATGTATCTGGTTAGCTTAGCGACAAGGTTAGCGGTTAGCTTAGCTGTTAGCCGTTCATTGTAGCTCTGCTGCTCTCACCGTAGACTTTGAACATGGCTGAGAGTCACAAGAAGCGAACCGCGCTCATGTTTATGAGAAGAAGAGGAAGGCCTCAGAAAGAAATAAGACCAGAGTGGATTTGGGAGATTTTTTTCACGCTTGCGCAGTTGCGAAAAGAGACTTTGAGAAACCTGGGGAAAAATTGCCGACCCTAGCTTTAATGTGGGTTTGACACCACTTCGAGGTCCAGATCTTAACTTCAGAGGTAAATTAGTCACCATCTTCTGTCATCGGCTTCAGGTTAAACATTAAGCTCTGGAAAATTTGTCCATTGCACTTTTCTTTTGAGTTGTTTCTGTCTGAATCAATTATCTTTCTATTTGTGTTGTTTTTGCCTATTAGCCCTACATCTCGGTTATTTAGTATTGCATTTACCAGATAAATGTAGGTAATTGTTACCTACATTTTTAATCAGGACAACTCAAGAAGCCATTTGAGTCTGCACCACAGTCTGAGCAGCTCGGAGTTAGTTCACACTGAGTGATGAGGCTAAAGAGCACATCTGGTTTCTTGCCAGTCGTCCATGTTAAAATCTGCTGATGTAAGCACCAAGCAGTCCATCAAATAGACAAAGACTCCCTTCTTTAAAAAGGACCTTGTCCAGTTGTATTGAGAAATGTGCCCATTCAATCAGTGCTGAGAAGGCAGGAGTTGGATCAGTGATCACCAGCAATCACAGCAAATGAGCCTAATGGAGCCTGTGTTCTGAAAACTGAAAATGCTGTCTGTTGAATGAAAGACTCCTATGACAAGCCTCATCCACCATGCTGCCAAAAGCATTGGGCCACTTATCCTTAAACACATATGAAGTTTAACTGCATCCTATTTTAAATTCAAACTATTTTATATGGCCTTGTCTCACCCTGTGGAGCTCTATCGGTTTCAACTCTTCTATGATTTTTTGAAGTGAGTTTATGGGAATGTCTGACTGTTCTTCCAGGAAAGCATTTGTGAGCTCAGACACTGATGTAGGACGAGGCCTGACTTACAGTCTCCTCTAACTCACCCCAAGGGTTGTTTCATTGTCTTGGTGTTGGGGCTTTGTACAAGCCTGTCAATTTCTACCAAACCAAACTTGCTAAAAAAAAGCCACCTTCAAACTGTTCCAACCAAACCTATCACCTTCCATCACTGCACCCAGGGGTTCTGAACCCATCTCCTCATCCCCACGCCTTAATCTCCTCACCAAGCTTTACACTTGCCACAATGCCGTCAGCTGAACGTGGTTCTCCTGGCAACTGACTTGTTTGTTGTATTGCTAAAGGTGATTTATCAGAAACCACATCCTCAGTGCTCCAGATTTTAGGTCTGGTGTTCTTTACAGCTCTGCAGCCGGCGCTTTGCATCCTACTTGGTGATGTATGGCATGAATGCAGCTGTTCTTGAGCTAATCCGAGGCCCCATGAAGTGCGCGGGTCTGTAGCTTTTGACTCCCTTTCACAACTGGCTGTGGAATATTTAGTAGCATGAAAACAACTGGACTCATGGCACTCGTGGCATCCTATCACAGCACCACACGGGAATTCACTGAGCTCATTGCTTTACAAATATTTGTACAGTAGACGTCTGTCTGCCTCTTTGCTGTGACCATAGCAGTGGCTGGAACATCTGTCTGAATTCTATCATTTGGATGGGTGAAGCAATCCTTTTGGCCACATAGTGTATTATTTAAGCTCGCTCATCTTACTTCCTTCAGTCTCTACATTTTATCAGATCACATTTTGATGCACAAGTGTTTGAGTTAACACAGATATTTTGGAGCAACACAAACTAAGATACGCATTTCTATAAACCGGCCAGATGTAACAAACCTAGAAATGGAATTAGACATTCCTTATTCTCTCCCATTCTCTGCGTAAACTCCTTACCTGGAGGTTTAGAGTTACAAATGACAAACTTCAGGCTTATTTTAAAAAATCTCCATAAAATAATAATGATGCAGACACAAGACATGCCTACAGTCATACAACTCACCCTTTGTCCTAGATGTTAACATTGCTTAAAATGGCAAGCATCATCTAACGTATGAGTCCCAAGCTGTGAAACTGGATAATTTCTTCTTTTTACACATTCAGGAAATTTCACAGATTTACAGGGATAATTTTAAACGCTTATCTGAACAGAAGAAACTTCCTGCGCAACAATAAGAAACATTTTCTTCCAGTTTCAGAGTCAGGACTACAGAGCACAACCCTGCAGGATGTCCCACAGCAGAGCAAAACCATTAATGGAACTGAAGATTGGTGCTGCCCTCTAGTGGACAACTATCTGCACACTTTCAGCTTCTCTGTGAAAATATTTCATTTTCAGTAACTTCACAAAGCAGTTTCTGTTTTTGTATATTTACTCTACAGTCTGGGCTACTTCAGAGGGCATCTGATGGAAATTAAAAATTTCTGTTCCATATCTTGGTTTCAAATTGTTTTGCCCCCAGTGAGGAAACAAAGCTACAATTTTGAGAGATTTTTAAAAGATAGCAGACACTTCCTTTCACTTCACTCATGAGTAATACCAAGAACCGCTCTATACACAAATACATAGTAGGTCGGAAAATCATTTTCGATGCAGAAGAAAATTTCCATGACTATCAATACAGTTATTGGAGAAAATAAGTACACCCTTGCTGTTTCCAGCAGATTTAACAAGTAATGAGCAGGAGTTTTGTCAGGTAGGTTCTCTGAAGCACAGTCCTACTCAATAAATCAGGAATTGGGTTCCATTGAGGCTTGTTTGTCGCATTAAAAGTACATTTAAACAACCTATAAACTGTTATTAAACATGATTTTCATCAAGCCCACATTTCTGTTACTTTTTTATTGGTCTCATGTAATATTCTAATCTTAAATGTAGTTTTTTGTCAACTGTAAGCATAAAATCATCATAATTAACAGAAATAACTGCTTGTTTTCCATATAATGTGTTTCACTTAGTGGATTGAGTTGCTGGAATAAATTCCAGGAACTCCTCATCAATATTCTACTTTATCAACCCAATGTCAGGGGGAAAAGACATCAGTAATGGCATTTAGATAAGCCAATGCTGCCCAGTAACCTGAAAACAGTTTTAAGGACATTTCCAAGTTAGGTTTAGTCTTAGACTTAGACTTAGACTTAGACTTAGACTTTCTTTATTGTCATTTTGTATACACAGAGTGCATACAGAACGAAATTTCTTTTTTCACACAGCTCAGAAATATTGCAGTAACTCTACAGGATACCTTGCAGTGAATTACAGTACAGGATAAAGTGCAGTGATCAATCGCAGTCACTTACAGGATAAATTTCAATTGACTTCCGGATAAAGTGCAGCAGTGAATAGTAGGCAGTTGAAATGTAAACACTGTAAACCAAATGTAAACAAATATGCAGTAAGGTGCAGCAGTGATTTAAAAGTAGACAGTTGCATTGTACACAGTTTTTCAGTACGTTTCCGGTTAAGGTGCAGCAGCATTTTTCAGGATACGATACAATGTGCAAATGTGCAAATCAGCGAATCTAGTGTGGTACACAGTCCGTTTTTATACTTCAGCAGTTCAGCAGTTCAACAGTCTGATGGCAGCAGGGAAAAAGCTTTTGCAGAACCTAGTGGACCTGCAGCGGATGCTGCGGAACCTCTTTCCAGAGGGCAGCAGGGAGAATAGTCTATGGTGGGGGTGTGAGAGGTCCCTGATGATGTTACGGGCTCGAGACACACAGCGCTGCGATGAAATGTCTTTAATGGAGGGAAGAGGAGCCCCGATGATCCCTTCTGCTGTCCTCACCACTCTCCTCACGTTCTTCCAGTCGGAGGCACTGCAGCCTCCACACCACACAGAGAGACAGCTGGTCAGAATACTCTCTATGGTGCTTCTGTAGAAGGTCGTGAGGATGGGCGGGGGCAGGCGGGCTCTCCTCATCCTCCGCAGAAAGTACAGTCGCTTCTGTGCCCTCTTCACCAGTGACGTGGTGTTCACAGTCCAGGTGAGGTTGTCCGTGATGTGCACCCCCAGGAACTTGGTGCTGCTGACCACCTCCACCGCTGAGTTGTTGATGAGCAGTGGAGCATGGTGAGGCCGGTTTTTCCTGAAGTCGACGATGATCTCCTTCGTCTTCTCCACGTTCAGGATCAGGCTGTTGTCTCTGCACCAGCCCACCAGCTGCTCCACCTCCTCTCTGTAGTCCTGGTCGTTGTCGTCTCTGATCAGGCCCACCACCGTTGTGTCGTCTGCAAACTTCACGATGTGATTGGTGGTGAACCTGGGGACGCAGTCGTGTGTCATCAGGGTGAACAGCAGGGGGCTCAGGACGCAGCCCTGAGGGGAGCCCGTGCTGAGGGTGACGACATCAGAGGTGTTCTGTCCGACCCGGACTGACTGAGGTCCATCATTGTGCAGAGAGAATGATTATTCACAAGGGGAAAAGTTTAAATCTGCTATAACTAATGCTCAAATCGGTACAACAGCTTACCAGTCACAACAATCTAATATGCCGTTTCCAAACGGCGTGTTGCTGCTGTGAATTTTTTCTTCCAGAGGACACGTCTATGATGTTTTATTCTGTTCTAGTTCTGGGCCGCTTCTGTTACTGGCTTCCATGTTTGCAGGCTGCTGCTCCTTTGCCAAGAAAAAAATCCCAAATGTTGTGCTCTGTGTTGGGAACCCTAGGAACTTTCATAAGATTGGCTGAGGAACCATGAAGTGAACACGTGCTACTCTCTGAACCAAAGTACTTCCAGACCGTACCTCTAGGTTTGAAAGGAGAAAAACGTGACTAACACATTGTTGATGGAGAGGACCGATTGTTTATAGGGAATGTTACTTCCATCCCGGATGACAAATGAGAATGATTTAGGTTGATTTTACAGTAAATATCTTACTTATAGCTCCACCCTCCCAGGAGTGGATGTCCCAGCAGATTATATTCAGAGAAATTACAAAAAAAAAAAAAACCCTCAAGAGCTCCCTCTCCAAATATACAGGCCCTAAGTTGCTTAACATGTCAAATATTAAGCATTGTGTATCTAAAAAGAATATAGCAAGAAATTAGCATTTGAATCAAGCATAGGGCTTCTGGAGAGATGTCATTTTGATAGATGTGAGCAGAAACAGAGTTATTTGACCACAAACTGAGCAATTTTTGGTTATCTGCTGCTCCTTCCAAGTGTCAAGCACAGAGGTGGAGAGATGATGGTTTGGGCTTGTTTTGTAGCTACATGACCTGAGCAGGGAAGATTGACCCAAACTGGGACATCAACAAGACAATGACACCAAACAAATTAGCTTATCAACAAGACAATGGCTGAACCAGAAAGTCTAAACCTCAAATAGAGGATCCCAGACTTCAGCCTCTCTGAATTAACGGGACCTCCAGAGAGCCAAGCATTAAACTCAGACAACTGAAACAATAATGGAAAGAAGCGTGGGGAAAAAATCTTATCTTCAACGGGTTGAGAAACTGACAGAACCCCACTGCTGATGAAGGTTCAGGCTGCTGCATCCTGCTGTGGGCTTTGTTATTTTCCATGACTGTAGGGTGCACTCATTTATTTTTCATCTTATTTTGAAGAAAGTCCAACATGTCTATGTTTGAAGGAGTGTGCAGAAGACAAAAGAAGGTTTAAACAACAGGAAATGATCCAATGATGACGGGAAATGCTGAAAAGCTAAACAAAGTCCAGTAGACACGGACTGCGTCCACCAGCGTTTCACGGCAAGGCAAGTTTGTTTGTATGACAACGTTTCAGTAACAAGACAATTCAAAGTGCTGTACTTGTACAGAACATGATAAAAGAAAACATTACAGAGGAAAGCACATTGCAGTGGAATAGTAGCAGCAGGATAAGATATAAGTTGGACTACAAACTTAAATATTAACATTTGAAGGCAACTCTAAACAAATGTGGTTTTTAACCTTGATTTAAAGGAACTCAGGCTTCAGAACGCTTACAGTCCTCTGGAAGTTTGTTCCAGATCAGTGGAGCATAGGAACTAAATGGCACTTCTCCATGTCTGGTTCTGGTTCTGGTTCTGGTTCTGCAGAGAGGGAGGGCTGGAGGGTTTAATGCACTGCAGTGATCAGTTCTACTAAAGATAAATGCATGGATTAGTTTTTCCAGACCCTGCTGAGTCCTTTAATCCTGGAAATGTTCTCCAGGTGCTAGAAGGTCCACTTTGTAATTGTCTTTAGATGGAGGTTCAGGTCTGAGTCCATCACTACACCCAGATTTCAGGCCTGATCAGTGGTTCCTAGCTGAAGCAGCTGAAATGTATTTTTCTTCTTTTGTGCGATTAAGGGTACAGGAAACTCTTGATCGCACAAACCAAGAAACTAAATTTAATGGTAAAGGTGTCAAGATTTGCAAAACCAATACTCGAATTCAGGTGCGAAAATATTTAAACTAGAAATTTGAATTGTTTTCTCAAGGAGGAAGAGGAAAAAGGAAATGAAACCAAAGTCGAGAAACCGACAATATTTGTGGCAAAACCTTGAAGACACAATTTAACGGATAATAAGCCAATAATAAGACAGCTGATGTTGAAACAGATATTTTATTTAGCATTTTAGTTTATGTCAGAATAGAATATCATTTTGTAAATTGGGATCTGATTTTATTGCCTGCCATGATTTAGTTTTTTTTGTTTTTTTTTTTTACTGAAAGATACGCAGGCCTGATCCGTTTCCATAGAATGGGAGTTCCGATTGCGTCCACCCAATCCTGTTATGATTCAAGCAAACTACCAGTTCATCCCACTGCAGTTTTATTCAGAGAACAAGGGAGCTGGTTCTTCGAACATGACAATTTTTTACATTTTGCAAACAGTTTTTTTTTTTTAAAAAACAAAGGTGCGAAGGGGACAGGAAACTTCAATCTCTCGCTTGATCTGTTTCAGCCTAACCACACAGCGTTAACTCTGCCCACACAGTGTCACATTCTTACTTTTGTTTTTCACCTCAAAAAGAAGTTTTTTTTCCAGGTCCAACCTAATGCAAGAAATGTATTTCAGTGGAAGTAGTAGGACTAGGACAGCTGGAGAAAGTCACCAGCGCCCCTCGAGACCACACAAGGGTTAGGCGTGTTAGAAAATGGATAGATGGATGGATAGTTGGACTAGCTAAGGTTTGTCAGTGAGAGCTTGAATTTGTTTCCGCAGCGACTGACACAAAGTCGACCTGCACAACTGCAAAACATCCTCCAGGTTGATGCCATCAATAAAACATTATCTACAAGTCTTTTACGATCACCAGGAGGTGAAGAGAGGTGCTCTGTATAGAAGACTGTAGGAAGTCTTCGAACCTCTTCCTGTAGCCGTGTGACTAAATGATTGCTCATGGTCCTAACTGTTCCCCACCCAGACGGTCGCCCATCCCTCCATCCATCCCTCCATCCATCCCTCCATCCTGTTCTACTCTTAAATCTGACACCGAAGCTCCTGGATCCTGTTTTTAGGATGAAATTAGGCTGTTGCAAAGAAATTTAGATATGACAAGAAAAAACGTTAACTACAACCCAGCATTTCAAAGGTTGAGAAAGATGTTTCGATCCACCGAGATGGAAGCAAGGGTAAGAATGTGAACGCAAAGAGAAGGGACCAACGTGGAAGAGGATATCCTGGTGGATGAGCCGATTCACAAAACATGGTTGGATTTGAGGACAGGGCGACATTCAAATTAAGCAGCAATCTGGGCAGAGTCCAGCTTTTAATACCCTGCTGGGAGCTGCTGCACAAACCTCATGATGCTTCTGTTGATAGAGGACAGGTAACAAGTCAGCTCCTCAGAAACTCAAGAGAGTGACTTGCTTCCAACAGCAGAATACCAGCAGGCTTGGATGAGAAGGTCGATTAGAGCCAGAAAAATGAATGTCATTTCATGAAGGAAGTAGCAGAGGAACTCATCCTCAGACTGCATTGCATCAGAGAGTGTATTCTGTTTTGCTCATCTTTAATTTCCCAAGTCTGCAAGCTATTAAAAAAAAGAATCAGAAATCAACGCAAATTTCTTTTGCAAGTTTTGTTTTGATGTTCTTTATTTGTTCCTTACCTGTGTGATCAGACTTAAAGATTGCTACGACAAAACCCGGTGTGTTTTTCCCCAGAGTCTGATAATATCTGTGGTTTTTTCTGCACAGATGGGGCAGCCACAGTTTGCTAATAGTGTCGGTCTCACCACTCTGTGCACAAACAGTCAGCAGGACTCCAGCGTGAGGTAACGACAGCGTCTCTCCACAGCTGAAGCTTTATTCTTTCAACTGTGCACAGCAAATCAGGAAGGATGAAGCTCTACGTTTTCTTCATATATATCATGAGTTATCTGCTGCTGACGAGTCAAGAGGAGCTGACATCGGTATGGAATATTTACATTACGCCTTTTTTTATTACACTTTATTTCCTTAATGGAAGCATATGACTAAATGCCTTTTTTTATTTACCTGCTTGAGTTTTAGGACACATTTTCAGTCTTCAGAATATTTAAATATTTGTGCCTTACCAAAGATTCAATTAATATTTCATCATGGATACATTTTAAAGATGTCATCCGAGGTTTGTTTTCATTCACAGATCAATATTTAGATAAAACATTTAATTTCAACCCTTTAAGTCATCAGTGACTCATTTCATCACTAAGCCAGGTAACTGCATCGGTTACTGTGGAACATCTGCATATGCAGTAATAAGCTTTTTACGGCGTAAATATTACAATAAACTCCTTTAGAGATGATGCTCATTATTCGGGCATCTATTCATGTTTCTTCAGGCAATACAGACATGGCAAAGAGAAAACATCACCTGCTGTAAAGTCTAAGGTCTTACCTGTCCAAAAACATTGACACGACCGGGCATTTACCAGATTCTTAATGTATTTTTAAATCAAACCCCCAGAGAACAACAGACTAAACTATGTGGGTTAAAAACTAAGTACACCTCCTAATCTAGCAGCTTGTTGAACCACGTTTTACTACAAGAACTCTCAGAAGTAATTTTACGTCTTTTATCGATCTACCACATCTTCATGTAGCGATATTTCCCGCTTCCCCCGTTTTATCAAATGTTCCTTCGTTGCTTGAACCCATTGTTGGGACCGACGGGTTCACATTTGGCTCTTAAATACTTGGTTATTTGAATTCATGGACTTGTTCCCATAGCTACAACGTTCCCATCAGCCCTCCACCACCGTGCCTAACGGTTGATCTTTTATGTTTAAGCTGAAATGCTGTTTTTGATTCTCTCTTAAAATGACGCTGTGCATTATGGCCAAACGTATGAACTTTAGTGTCTTCTCTCCAGAACTACTGAAGTCTTGCACTTTGTTCAGATGCATATTTGCAAACCAACGCTGCACGCTCTGAACTTGGAGTGAATCTGTTAGGAAGTCCCCTCTCGGGAACGATGGCAGGAAAAGCCTTTCTCTCTGTAGAATGATGACCTTTAGATGGTTTCAAAGAACCAGAGAACCCTTCCCAGATTGTCGGGCAGCAGCAGTTTCTTCTCTAAGCTCATTGCTGTTTTCTTTCCAACTCGGTAAGGCGTCAACTCACAGAACTCAACACAAACTGACAAAACTGCTCCTGCTTTTTTCAAGGTGTACACACTGATGACGGTCAGTTAATCAAGTGTTTTTATTTTGCACCACTTTCGGTGTTTTTGTTCTCCTGGGGTTAGATTTAAATGATTTTAGAACCTCTTAAAGTCCGGATCATTTTAATGATGGCCTAGTAGAGGGAAGAAAACAGGGTGTACTTTCTTTTCACCATAGTTGTGACATTTTTGGCTGTATTTTATTTATTTTTGTAATGTTACTGAAACCTTATACGTATTGACCCTGGGGACCATCTGGGGGTTTAGTTCTGTTTCTTCTTACCAAGCCTTTCCTTCTGCTGCTCACCCACTCCTATTTTAATTTTAGGGGCTGACGTTGGACAACTTCGACTATTCTTATCAAGACAACACTTCTTCTAACTATGAAGAACCTGCCGCTCCCTGCTCCCTGCAAGTGCCTGAATTTAACTCGCTCGCCATCATGGTCGTCTACATCGTCGTGTTTTTGTTCAGCCTCGTTGGCAACAGCGTGGTGGTCTACGTGATCTGCTCCATGAGCAACGGCAGAAACAGCACAGACATCTACCTGATGCACCTCGCCTTTGCGGACCTCCTCTTCTCTGCCACTCTGCCCGTCTGGGCCGTCGACTTTCACTTCGGTTGGATCTTTAGCAACTTCTCGTGCAAGCTCTTCTCGGGCTTCCAGGAGGCGTCCGTGTACTGCGGCGTCTTCCTGCTGGTGTGCATCAGCGTGGACCGGTACTTTGCCATCGTGAGAGCCAAGCGAGTGCTGTCCTCCCGCCACCTGCTGGTGAAGGTGATCTGCGGCGTCGTGTGGCTAATGTCCGGCTTGCTGTCTCTACCTGTGGCGATTAAAAGAGAGAAAATGCTTGCCCCCGAACTGGCGCAGTTCATTTGCTACGAGAACATAACCGGGGAGAGCAGCGACCAGTGGCGGGTCAGCCTCCGGGTCCTGCGGCACACGCTGGGCTTCTTCCTGCCCCTGGTGGTGATGGTGTTCTGCTACGGCTGGACGGTGGGCTCGCTGTTCAAAATGCGCAGTCAACAGAAGCACAAGGCCATGCGCGTCATCATAGCGGTGGTGCTGGCGTTCATTCTCTGCTGGCTGCCGTACAACGTCACCGTGCTCACCGACACCCTCATTCGAGGCGGCTCGCTCGCAGACACCTGCGAGACCCGCTACAGGGTGGAGACGGCGCTGCAGGTGACCAAGGTTCTCGCCTTCATGCACTGCATGGTCAACCCCCTCCTCTACGCCTTCATCGGGGAGAAGTTTCGGAACGAGCTGCTGACGGCTCTGTACAAGCAGGGCATCATCAGCAAGAAGCTGTGGATGTCCTACAGGAAGGGCTCTGCGGGCAGCGTGGCCAGCTTCAGGTCAAGGAACACCTCTGTGTCAGTGGTCAATGCTGATGGTAGGTAAATGGAGGATGTAGGGATTAGATCGTTACAGGCATTTAGAAAAACCCCAGATAAACTCAAGTGTTTGGCAGAAAGCCTAAAATCTGACTCAAACTTTATGTTTCCAACAAAATCACCGTTTTCGTTAAATCCTTATTAGTCTCAAGACAGAAAACGTGGATGTCGGAATACAAGGGAGCTTCAGGTTCCGTCTCTACCTTCGAACAAAAGAGGAAAACGGGACATTAAATGTCACAGATAGCTCTCTGAGTTCCAACGTTGACGAGATCTCCCAAGAACTGTGAAATCAGACAGAAAGAATTTTATTCCACAAAGAGAAATACTGGGATGTTTTGTCTCTTTGGGTCCTAAAACAAAGAATGTGCAAAGGTGGCGAGGTAATGAGACGTAGCCATATTAGGAGTTCAGTGCATGTCTTGAATCTTTGGTTCCTGTAGCTCCCCCTCAGACTCCTCGATAAAAACACCACGTTATTTATATCAACGTTTCAACAATCATGTCGTCTCTTCAAAAATTTAAAAAAAGACTATATGTAATCACCAGTACAACTGACTGACAACTCGATCAGCTCCAAGCCTGACTGTGGGAACCACTGGTAAGGATAACTGGAGGAGATTTGATCAAATGCAGCAAATTCTGTCGGGGCAAGGAGTTCGACTGGCCATCTTCAGTTCCAGGTGGTGTTGCACCGATGCCATATTTTGGCCCGGATACCCGATACCTGGCTGTGCAATATTGGCCGATACCGATACCATACCGATACCATCTGTTTGAAATTGATGTGTGTGTGTGTATATGAAGAACTGCGTACTACTTAGGGTAGTAGAACTTTTTATTGCCTATTATTGACAATAGTTGAATAAACTTTTGGCTCTCAAAGGCCAAAATAGTGCAACATTCGTGAAATTATAACATGTATAACAGTAGTGCAACAGTAAGACAGTAAAATTACATTAATAATTGAATAATCTCTTTTAAACCCTGAGTATTGGCTCTCAAATGCCAAAATAGTGCAACTTTCATGAACTTATATAGCATGCATAATACTAGTCGGGAGAGAGAAGGCTGCGTTCAAGTGACATACAAACATCAAAATGGTATCGGTGCCCTATTTGTTGGTACTCGCCGATACCGATACCACCATTTTAGTGCTGGATCAGGGCCTCGTCCCATACTGGTATCGGTATCGGTGCAACACTAGTTCCAGGTTAGGTTTAACGTCAACAGGGTCCACCTGATGGCACCGGTGAAGACAACATAGACAGCAGCCACAGGATTTAGGAAGAAAATGGAGCAGCCGGGTATTTTATTCTACTAATCATCAGAGAGTGCCTCCCTAACAGCAGGAGTTTGTCAGTCAGGTGCTGTGGAACATGCAGGAGTGTAGTAACACCATGCTGGGGCGGAAAGACATTAGCGATGACCTTAAATACTATATGAAACAGTGGAGACAGGGGACGTCCCCGAAAAATCCCCCCCAAGGTCAAAAGGTGCAACGCTCAGGGAAATAAAAGTAAAAAAAAAACAATTGCATCAGAAATCACAGCACCATGTTTGGCTAAACCCAGAAACACAATAAAATGGCCACCTTAAAGCACGGTGGTGCAGGGCTGATGCTCTGGGCTCGTTGTGCAGCCACAGGACCGGGGCAGCTTCCAGTCTCTTGTTATCTCCTCTGTTTACCAAGCTGTCGTAGGCCAGGAGTCTGACAGCTGAAGCCTGGCCCAACAAGGGTGTCATGCAAACAATGAAGCAACGTTTTCCAATGAACAGGAAGCGGAACGTCTGGCGACCTCAATAGACTGAAAAAAAAAGAAAGAAAAAAGGGCTAAATTTGGAACAATGTAGTTTCTCTGGGCTTACAGTAAAGCTTAGAGCTCATGAGACTACAGTTGATACCAGAGGTATGAATAATGTTGCACATTTTCCCCCTGAGAGTTTCTCATGAAAGCCACTTCAAAGCTTCACGTTGGTGTTTAACGTCAAAATCCAAATATAGTGATTGGCTTTGGCATTTATTATCATATTTTGTTAATTGATGTTTTACTTATGAGTCAACCTCTTCACACTTTTTAAAATTCCGTGAAATAGTGGGGAAAAAACCATTGAATGTTAATCTAGCGTCATTAAGGAATATGCAAACTGCAGACTTTGAGCCACAGGTGCCGTTATCAAGATCTCATGGTTGCATGTTTTCCTGAGGGCTCTGAATGTACACATTTAAATATCCTCACGCGTTGTTGCTTTGCTACTACAAGGTTTCTTATTAACATTGTCTTTTTTTTCCGTCCCCTGAAAACTGTAAGAAGAAAAAAAAAATCGTATAATCAGATGAAAAATCTTTTAAACAGGAAGAGATGGTGAAACGTCTCTCTGTTTTCACCACTGAGGAACTGTGCTCTTTGATGAATGACTTTCATTTTGACACATTTTTGTAGCACTAGCTGCCTCTGTTTTATAACAGTTATCTTGGAATACTGTTTTTTTGTCAAGCAATCCTTTTGTAATAACGTTTCTGCATGTGTACAGGAAGTATGTACTCTTGTTTTTTTTCAAGTATTCATTGTTAATGACGAAAAGTTGTCTGATTATTGCCTTATTCTTCTGAATTACATTTATTTGCACTTTTATACGTAAAGCAGGTTTATTGATCTAATATGTGCGGCTCCAGATATAATCAATAACAAATGTATTTTACTGTAACACTGTGGCTTGCTATTAAACAAATAATCACATCAAATTTACTCGCACCATTTATCTCTGTAGGCTCACAAACCTGAAAATGAGTTGCTGCTTGTTACAGACGTTCAGTTAAATGCTGCTTCATCCCCAAAGTTTAGAGCCTAGTTCCTGTTTTTCTTTGTGGTTAGGAGGTGTTGTTATCGGACCTGCTCGTTACCTGAGATGTTAAACAACTGCCAAAACAAACCAAAAAAAAAGAACGAAAGAAAGAATGTTAAACACAGACCAAATTTGAATCCAGTTTATTCATCAACTCCATTTGTCACCAGGAACATGTGTAATTATTGCATGGAGCTCATTATTTCCATACGTCCTCAGGACTGTGTTACAGCTGAAGAAAAAGGAGATATTAATTGACAAAAGGTAGTTAACTAACATGTTTTCTGCTTCTTTGGGAATTTGACAATTTATGTTAATTTTATGATTCGTCGATTCCTGTTTAGTAGGGAGAATTGGGAGGCAGCAGTTTGGTACCACAGAATATTCTTGATCTAACTCATCAAAGATTCAATTCTACATCAAACTGCCCCACAGCCACCGTGTAACAGACAGACCGTAGAAACATTTCCCTACGGGTCACTTTATGGGCAGGACTTTGCAAAACATTCGCTACTGTGTTAAATTTACTTTTTTTTTAAGTCAGTGCAAATAAGTTTGGTTCGATTGCATCGATCACAACTCTCATTTCTGCGTGCTTTGCAAGACAAATTCACTTCCATAAATATGAACTTAGACAACACAGTTACAAAGATTGTGTTCATTTTAACATAATGTGTAGAAAGCGATACACGTCTTATGTGTTCAGTAATTTATCCATATATGTTTTTGTGAACCTGTCCAGGGTGTACCCCGCCTCTCGCCCAGTGAACGCTGGAGATAGGCACCAGCAACCCCCGCGACCCCAAGAGGGATTAAGCGGGTCAGAAAATGGATGGATGGATGGATGTTTTTGTGAGAAGTTGTGTTAAATATTTTTCATATTGCTGCCATTTCTATATTGTGTTTAGTGAATACAGTTAATTTAATCTGTTTACTCTTAAGAATTTATGTTGCCTTGCTCTGCAGCACCAAAGTCCTGGGATTCTGCATGTCCTCCCACTGATGTATGGGTCCCCTCAGGGTTTGCATACATAATCAATCAGTCAATGATTTATCTATATAGCCCATTACACAGCCAATACAGTTCACTAAAGTGCTTTATAATTAAAAATAATAAGAATAAACACACAGCGATAAACAAAACAAGGCATAGAATTGTAAGAACAAATAATGAAAATTAAAAATCACTAAATATTTTCATGGTGCTACTTCTGATTAGGACCTGGTCCTTGGTATAGTTAACGTAAACTGATTTAAAAACCTTAAAGACTTGCCAGGCACAAACATGCTTGGTGATTCATACAAATGTGGTAAAATAAGTGCTATAAAAGCAACCAATAAAAGTTTAAAATCTTTTCTTATGATGGGCAGGAATGTAGTGTAACGAGGATGAAATAGGGGTGATGAGATCACCTTTGGAGGTGCCGGTTAGAAGCCGGGGAGCTGCATTTTGGACAAGCTGAAGGCGATGGAGGAATGACTGAGAACGACCGAAATAGAGAATAACGAATGGCCATCATCAGGTCAGGGCAAATTAAACAGGGTTTAACTTTGGCTAGAAGACGTAAATGATAAAAGCTTGATTGTTGGATTTAATTTTTGCTTACAGAATTTGAAACCTTTGTCACGTTTTACTCCAAAGGTCTTAATAGAACTGTTTCATTTAAAAGCCAGAACCAACACGAATGGCAGCGCTGATGCCAAATAAAACACATTCAGTCTTTTTTCCTCATTGAAAAATAGAACATTCTGGTTAAGCCATTAGCCATGTTTCCATCCAGCTGTCATGCAAATTTTGATCAAATTTTAAAATGTTGCAAAAAAGAAAATGCGAATTAGGCATGTTTCCATCTAGTGGTCTGGAGCGAATTAACCAGGCTATGCAAAGCGTCATTTTACTAGAAGTTAGCAGAAGTTTGATGAATAAATTAGTTTCAAAGCTTGTCTGTGTTTAATATTTTTTTTATAAAACTTTTTCTTTTTTCTTTTTTTTTTTTGTTTTGGCAGATGTTTAACATCTCAGGTAACGAGCAGGTCCGATAACAACACGTCCTAACCACAGAGAAAAACAGGAACTTGGGCCTATATATATATATACCTCATTACTTGAGATTCATGAAGGAGGGACTGATACAGGTAAAACGGCTCATATCTTTCGCAAAGGGACTGAAATCTGAGTTCTCGGACTCTGATACAAACTTGCATGCTGTAATGTGTGTAAGATCACAATGAGAGCCTGTTTTGTAGTTAGAAAGTTATTTAATTTTTTCTGATTCAGCTATTTGTCCTGTTGGGGGGACAGGTCCACTCTGTCCTGCCTACCTCTCCTACTTGCTAATTGATGCGCTCAGAGCAGCTATGGGTGTCCCTAAATAATGCCTGAGAGGGAGAGACGCAGAAAGAATCTTTGGAGTATTTTACTGTTGAAAACAACAATGACAACAAAAAACCAACCTGGCAACGTATGGTTTCACATCCAGTTATTCACTGCTGAAGCAACACTGAATTTCTTTGACCAAAAATTGATAAACGCAAAAGCAACAAGGACATGAGAAATGATCCCATGTTCAGCCTGGTACATTTATCCCAATTAAAAAACTATTTATTCTGAGCAGAAAGGTTAATGTCTGTTAATTTTTGGTTTTGATGAGCTAATGATTCTTCCTCAGGCAAACAAAATTTGTCATGATCATATGGGTCAGTTTCCTCTGTAAAGTCAAACCTTTTTGGATGTTTTCTGGTGAATTATTCTAACAGCACTTTATAGGATGACCCCTTGTTACACTCCCCATTGTTGCATTTTAATCCTTGAACTTTATGTGTTTCCTTATTTTGATCCTACTTAAAATCTGTTGTCTTTATGAATTTTTCTCCAGGATCGTGGGGAGTGGTGGCCTAATGGTGAAAGCAGCATGCTTGGATTGTGAGAAGGCTACAAGAACCTGCTTCAAACTCAGCAGACTACCACTATGGGCTCCTGAGACAGACCCCTGATTGCTCCCTGGGCAGCAGACGCTATAAAACACTGCTCCCTAAGGGATGGGCTCAATGCAGAAGACTAATTTAGCTGGAATGCAGAATTTCAATGACAAATAAAGATTTCTTTCTGTCTCTCTGATAGTAAAACAATTCTGTTGTGTGGAAGTATGTGGGCAGCCAGACAGACAGACACTTTATTTATATCCCGAGGGATATTAAAAAAAACATGTGTAGGCCTTTTTTCTTCCAAACGCCCTTTTTAGAGGACATCATGGTATCTTGAACTCTAGAAAATAGCTTGATGTTTTAAATTAAAAAAAAATCTATAGGACTCCAGTGAGCTTTGAATAATGATCCAAAATATATGACTAAATCTAAATAGAAACGGTACACCAAATTCAACCTTCGCACAGTGCCATCTCAGACCCCAGCACTAGATGCTATAGAGAACCAGTAGTGTGAGCTGAAGAGTTAAAACATTCACTACGGAGGCTTTTACCCAACAAAAGAAATTTATTTTCTGTCAGATTGTCAGTAATAGATTCATTTATTTCAACGTTGTGTTGTTTTATACATGTTTACCAGGGGTGCTATTAACTATTGTAATTACAAATAATAAATTCCAAAAAAAAGTAAAAAACAAAGCAACTGGACTTGTTTTCCGTAGTTGAAGACGTTTCGCTTCCTCTCCAGGAAACTTTCTCAATTCAAAAAGTCTGGAGTAATGTGGAGCATCAAGCTTTATACTACTACCAACAAAGGCCTTGTAATGTCTTAGAAAACATGCAGATTCAACAGAAACAGGTCCACCCCTTAGTAATGGGCAGTCGTTAACAGTGTTGTATAGTAACGAAGTAAAAATACTCCACTACTGTACTTAAGCATATTTTGGAGTACTTTATACTTTTCTCAAGTATAAAATTTTTATACTTCACTATATTTCCGTACTTAATTGCATACTTTTACTCCGATACATTTTCAATGTTTGGTTTAGTTACTCGTTACAAAAAAAGTGTCGGTTCGGCTCTGCCAGACGTGCGTACATGCACAGGTTCGCCCGGAGCGCCTCTGTTTGAAGCGCTCGGCGTGTCATTTCAAAGTTGCTGTGGGTCCGCGGGGGCGGGGCCTGGCGCTCCACGCAGCCAATCACTAACGCGCCTGGCCTTTGATTGACAAGGCAGAGACCCCCCCCCCCCTTTAACTCCGCTCTCATTGGTTGTTCTGTCTTAAATCCCGCCTTTCCTCTTTCTGATTGGCTGTTTTCTATTACGTGTGTGTGCGTGCATGTGTGTACGTGCTTGGAGCACGAGATTTCAGTTTTGATTTTAACTGGGATACAGCCGTTACCACAATTAATACTAGACTACGAAACTAGTCCCAGTTAAGAAACTAAATATTATCTGCACTAAAATAGGTGAAAGCTGCTGAGTGCAGTTCTGAACAGAAGCAGCAGAGAGAGTTTTGAATTGTTGAACTTGAGAAATGTAAGTAACCAACGTTAATATCTCAAAATAGCATTTAATTCTGAAGTATGACACATTTTATCAACAAAAACCTAATCTCCTCTATAAAACTAAATATTCTGTGCCAGGCAGGAGTTCTGAAGACTGCTGGAAAGATGGAAAAGCAAAGACTGTAGGTCATAAAAATTCAGATTCTTAGCCACAGCCGTCTGAAAAAGGTGAGAGTGTCACTTTTACCATTATTTCGTTGTTATTGTTGCTTTCATTTATTTTCGACCATTTGAGGCAGTTGCTACTCTTGTTTAGAGCTTTGTGTAGTTATAATAGTATGATTAAGGTTCCACAAAATAATAGTGTTATTCAGTTGACTATTTCTACTTCTAGAATTAGGATAAAGACAAATAAAACAAAGGAACACAATTTACATTGGTTTTATTGTACATAGATTTCCACACTGTCCATTAATAAATTAGTATAAACCAGGGCCGGAGCTAGCAGTTGAGAGGACAGAGAATTCCCAAAGTATCTAACATATTCTACCTCCTGCAATGGAAGGGAAAATTTGTTATGGACTGGCTGATATACAGCAGGTCAAAAAAGGCCATATTTTGGCTGCAATGCTTGCTGTTCTCTTATGAAGAAAAGATCATCTAGTGCACTAAATTCAATAGCTGGGTTGAAAATATCCAGTATAAAATACAGAGATTTGTGTGTGTGGTGTGGTGGCGGCAGGTGTAGAGGGGGGCCCAAAAGGACTGTGTGTTCCCGGGCCCTAGCAAAGCTGTCAGCTCGCCGGCCTGCAGGTGTATCTATTAGCAGGTTTACCACTTCCTGTAGGTTAACTAAACCTGGTTTATCACTTCACCATGTTCTTAGTATACATCCCCTTTGCCTGGACTTGGTTGTGTGTTTGTTGCTTAGCACTGACCTTAGTTGAAGAAGGAAAACTGAAAGCTTGCAAAAAGGTTGTATTTTCTGTCTAAACTTGGTCTAAATTTCTCCTGCACTTGGTTGTTTATATTATTTTAAGTGAATTTGACTTTCAAAGTTTACCAAAATCTAAAAAATGTCATTCAAACTGCATTTGCTTTGATTTACTTTTTACTTATACTTTTTATTACATTACTTGAGTACATCTATTTTTACAGTAATTTTCATGCTTAAGTACAAGACATTTCAGATACTTTAAGACTTTTACTCAAGTAACATTTCAGTCAGTTACTTGGACTTTTACCAAAGTCATATTTTGGAGAAGTACTTATACTTTTACTTGACTCCGAGATTTCAGTACTTTATACAACACTGGTCGTTAAAGTCATTAAGCCAGCAGATTGAACCGAAACTGGTCCACTCCTCTGTAACGAGGAGTCGTTAGGGTTGTTATTTGCCTGGTTTAAAGGAACGATGTTTTGATCACCCGTATGGGGGTGAGAATTGAGGTGATGATTGGCCGGAATTAATTTTATAGCTGGATTGTAAATTTTTGAGAGTTGGAACCTAAGGCCTCCTCCTCTGTTTAAGGTTGGTTTTTCTCTCTTAACGTAGATGGCTTCCTTCACACCCCTTTCAAACCATCTGTCTTCTTTGTCCAAGAAGACAAAGAAGACAGATGGTCTTCTTGAACAGGTCAAAATGACCAGGTCATGGTCATTTTTGGAATGACCATGACCTGGATGACTGAGAATCTTCACCAGCATACAAATAATAAACATATCAAGATAGGTGAAGTTACATATACCCGATGTGGTATGTGAAATCTGCTGTTCACGTGAATGTTTTCTCTGTTCTGACAAACATTAAAGAGACCTTAGGGCACCTTGTGGCAACATGATTTATGACAATCTAAAATGTTTTAGCCCCGCTGTTTTAGAGAAGACTTCTCTACACTGAATTCTGACAAGCTGTCTGGCCTTGGACTGAATGCACAAACTCTGCACACTAAGATGGTGGCTGAGGTGGATTTTTTTGTTATTATATCTGTGTGTAAGTGTGCAGAAGAATTTAGAAATTAGACAAAAAATAACAAAATAAGTGACCACACAGTACTACCCTAAACAGTGCATAATTAACTTTGTGTTTTATGCACACTTTCATTTCTCATCTTAGTTATTCCAACTGCTGTTATTTATTTAAAAGTTTAACAGACAGCGCGTCTAAACTCTGTTTTTAGTTCTTTTCACTCACTGGGTTTAAACTGCTTCGGGTTTTCGACGGTTCGGCCTGCAGGGGGCGGAGTCAAGCGCGTGCGTAGCGCCGATCGACGTTGCCACGGTAACAGCATAAAAACAGCTCGGCTAAACCTCCGCAGGTTCTGGAAGGAAAAGACAAACTGCGTCAAAAGTGGCCCGACGAAGGTTCGTTATCAGGGATATTACGCCGCCAGAGAGGTAATCCTGCTGTAAACTGATGGATGGCAGACCTGAGCTGGGTTTACAGGTTTTATTTTGACCGGACTCAAGAGAAGGTTAGCGCTCTGAGGGGCTCAAAACAGAATCCAAGTGCGCGAGGTAAGCCAGATGTGCTTCCGCTTGTACTTCAGAATAAAAGCATCGGGGATCTGCTCTTAGTTATTAATAATAATAATAATAATAGTTTTCAGAGCTATTATTCTCATTCAATGCTACGGTTGAATTTGTGCATTTTGTATTTTTATGTCTGTAAAACATGAATAAATAGATAAATTCATAACTAAACAAATAAATAAATAGTTGTATTGGCCATTAGCTTGCTGTCAATTTTTCTCAGTTTGTTTGCTTTACAGTTTTTCAATCTTGTCTCCCGTTAGTGTTTTTTTTTTTTTTTAAAGTTGACCAATAAATAATTTTCAGCATAACAGTCAATACCAGTGTACATAAATATCTAAATACAAATCCACACACACACAAACCAATATTTCCACTGGAAATCAACACAGTAAACTACAATGATTACAGCGAGTTATTCATTCTGTGATTAACCCCTCAATAAATTATGTAGCTTATGAAAACAATCTCCTTAATTTTACCTTTAAACTGAAAGTGATGTGATTAGATCTAAATATTGCTGTAAAATTTCACCAGGAATTAAAATGTTTGTCTCATTAGAAAATTATAACAAATTTAATAAAGCTTTGATGACAAATAACTTCCTAATACTATGCATAATACAATTCCTGCTGTACATCACCATATACAATGTCCAAACTATCACAATGACACAATGATAACAAATGTTACAAAACTTGCCTTTAAACCAGCTAATATAAAGGTACACAGTAAAAAAGATGCATTATGACTCTTACGACCGCACTTTATTCGCACTTAATGTGTCACAGCGAGACAAGAACGTCTTTAGTGTCGATTGGAGAAGGAGAAAAAACACTGACCACCGCTACAGTTTATTTAATTTCCCTTTGGGATTAAGAAAGTATTTTTTAATTGAATTGAAGTGTATGGACATAATTTTACGCAAAGTTAGGTGCTGTAGTGATTGGTAATTATTTTCATGTGCATGCATGATTATAGGAGCAAACACACGTACAGCGGTGGCAGCTGTAGATCTGACGTGGGTTTTTAGACACAGACACACACCAGTGTTCCCTCCTGCTCACAGTGAGACAGAGACAGACTTTCAAAGGCCAGATACAGCTAAGCTAGACAGTTAAAGCTATAGCCGGTAAACCTGCTCAGAAACACTTTTTATTATACTGCGTAAAATCGTCCTTCCATCCTGAAAGTAGTTAATACATTACAAAAAGGAGATTAAAAATGGTTCTCCGTGGGAGCTGCAGGCCTGTAAAAACTAACCAATCTCTGTCGTTTGGCCTGAAGGGCAGAGATTGGTCAGAGTTATGTTTCTGCTCTCACCCCCCTCTGTCCCTCAGGTTCTGAGGAATTGCCTTATGATTGGTTGTCCCTCATGCCGATCATTCTGACACACTCAAGTAACGACAGTGTGCTCGTTCCTTGTTAGTTTCCGCTTGCTTGCTGCGCACTTCTAGTATTTATGTATCCAGTTAGCTTAGTGGTTAGCTTAGCGGCGGTTAGCCGTTCATCATAGCTCCGCTGCTCTTACCGTAGACTTTGAATATGGCTGAAAGTTTATGAGAAGAAGAGGAAAGCCTCAGTAGAAATAAATAAGACCAGAGTGGATTTAGGAGATTTTTAAAACACCCCCTGAGGTAAGCCAGTCTTGCACTTGTGCGGTTGTTCAAAAAGGAACTTGGGGAGACTTCTGGAAAAATCGCTGACCCTAACTTTAAACTACCTTAAACGTTGTAAATGCACCCTTGTTGTTGTTGGCACTCGGTCTTACAGCATTACCAGCGACAATGTATTTGCTTTACGTGATCTCTGAATGTGCTAATGGACCGGTGAACGCATGCACGTCTGGGCCGATGCCGGTACAAGAAAAAAAAAAAGCGCAAAATAACGTTTGAATACTTTTAAAACCTGCTTTAAGTGTATTCGCCACAAAAATATTAGAAAGTTAAAAAAATATTTGCTATAATAAGCTTTCTGAACAACTATCTATCTATCTATCTATCTATCTATCTATCTATCTATCTATCTATATATCTATATCTATATATATATATATACTCCCAGTATGGTGAAGCTTTTATTTTGACATCGAATCCCTGGAACCGGAAGTGAGGTAGCTGAAACAGCGCTAGCTTAGCATGCTATCTTTAGCAGCGTTCCCTCTGTCTGGACCACTTCATTCATCGTCATGCTGGCTTCTCCCTGAGGTTCTGATCCAGCGAACAACGCGCTGTCTGTACGGGGCTCTCCATGAACGCCTCCAGCCCCACGCCGCGGTTAGCAGCTTGCATTTAAACCCGCTTCTGTTGGACCTCGGCAGGATCGGAACCAGTCAGGATGTCCAGTGACCTGGCCGGGGTGTGGGAGGTGGCGCTGAGCGACGGAGTCCACCGGATCGAGTTTGAACATGGGACCACCACCGGGAAGAGGGTCATCTATGTGGACGGGAAGGTCAGTGGTACCGGTTCTGTGTCTGCCTGGATCCCGTTTACATCCTGATAGAAACACGTGAAAACAAATAATTTATTTATGATAACACTAAAGGGTTCTGGAAAGCCCAGATGATGACCTGATGATAAGTTTAATTCACAACATGTCAGACAAATGGAGGCTTACAGGTGGGTGTATTTTAAGGCAAACCTGTAGGACACAGGCTCCTTGTGTGACATCTTCAGGGTCAAGTCAAAAGTAAAGCAAAGATATCAGGAAGAGGATTAAGTCTGGTTTATCCATGGGTCCAACTTCCACATGCCTGCAGGAGCCACATTCCTCCTTTTAAACGGTTTTATGCTAATATAATGTCCACCAATCACAGGGTTCTGGAAGGAGACGGGTTCTGTGTCCAGCCGTGGTGTTCAGTTACAGAATGTCGGACAAAACGGAAACATCTTGTAAAGATGTCGGCTGAAGCTGATCATAAGGCGCCTTAACAGTCTGTGGGCTGTAAGGCCAATCATCGTAGAAGAAGCCATTAAAGCATTAAAAGCAGATTATCGTTTGCAGATGCACTCAGAGACGTGAGCTTTAGTTTGTGGCCACATGTCTGTGTTCTGATGAAACTAAGAGTTGATGTTGTTGTTCCTGTTGTTACGTTTCGAGAAACGACTGGAGAAGCTTCCAAATCCGAGAACATGATTCTAATTACGAGGTACGGCGGCGGCAGCATCATGATGTGTGGCTGCCTTGGTTGGCTGGTGCACTTCATAAGATAGATGGCCTCATGGGGATATATGATGCATGTAAACGGCCAGATCAGGGGTGTCCAAACTTTTCGCAACACGGGCCCAAATTGTCCAGTCAAAGAAGCCTGAAGGCCAAAAAATTAATTTTTTACCTGCTCTACCAAATATGATATTTTTAAATAAATAAATTAGTCAGATTTTTTTGTAGGAAATGAATGTGAAAATTATTGCAGATCCAAAATTTAAAAACGGGTTTTGCTCATTTGTTGTATTTATCCAGTTTGTAAATTATTTTGAATAATTTAATTTGACACTTTAACAATAATAAACTTTACTCTTTATGGTCTTTGAAAAGACTTGCTGTAATTAGCCAATTGTAGTAATTGAATCCAAAGCACCAAAGTCTGCATTTAAGTAATTAAATATCTTTGGATAGATGTTACTATGAAATTAAAGAGAATGTCAAAAGTGTGTTTCTTAAAAGATGAATACCTTGTGTTGTACTTAACATTTTCAATTGTAGAATTTTAACTTTTCTCTAATAATTTTGCCCTAAAAACTAAAATCTTCCATCTGCATCAGCCTCTTGTGCAAATTCAGTACAGGGGCCACAAATGGCACTTTGGCCACGCCTGGTCTAGACTGAGCAGTTTTTGTTGTAAATGTGTAAATATATTCTTTGCTGTTACAGGGTGAGCGCTGTCTGCTAGGTTCAGCATCTATCTCTGTATGGTTAGTCATACTTTTGGTAGATGTAGGTTTAAAATAATCTTTACATTTTTCTAACATGTTTCTCCTGACTGGAGGTTTCGGTTTTGGACTTCAAACACTTCATGAATCGATCATTTCACCAGTAGAAGCATGATAAACAAACGTCCATGCACGTGTTCCCGGTGAATTCACAGTCGTCTGGTTTTCAGGAGGTTGTGAGGCGGGACTGGATGTTTAAACTGGTCGGGAAGGAGACCTTCAGCGTGGGCCAGTCCGACACCAAAGCCACCATCAACATAGACGCGGTCAGCGGCTTTGCCTACGAGTACACGCTGGAGATCAACGGGAAGAGCTTGAAGCAGTACATGGAGAACAGATCCAAGGTCACCAGCACCTGGCTGCTCAACCTGGACGGCATTGACTGCAGAGTGGTTCTGGGTGAGCTCAGCCGGACCTCTTTTCAATGTTTGCCTCCCAGTCTGGCTTCCTTCATATTATCAGTGAGGATTATTATGGACCGGATGTTCAGAGTGGTGTGATTCCTGCTCCTCAGGACCACGCTCTCGTATTAATGCTGAAGCTAAGCTCTTTAGCTGCTTTAAGCGTCACGCCGTCCGCCGCCGCCTCTGCTAGCTGGACAGGTTAATGCCTCTTCTAATCACCCTGCTTGTCGCTGATCAGGTGGTGTGCCGCTCTAATCCACGCACAACATCTACAAATATTAAGCTGCTGTAATCCTGTCATCTCAGAGTTATACACGTCTCAATATTTGTCTGAACTTCAGGAAAATCAAGGGATAACACAGAAAGTTCATCAATGAGCTAACTTCTCTTAGCTTTAGGTGTGACAGTTAAATCGTGCTTGGATATATTACATGATGATGATGATGTTATTCTGTTTTTTCTCAGCACTGCACAATCTTCTGCTCTGTCCTCATTACAGCGTGTTTTATGCGCCTGTTTTCTTTATCTTATACATGTTTTATGGTTCTGCACCAATAAAATCACAGGGTTTACACATGACTCTCAGTTGAGCTCAAATAATCCTTTAGTCCACAGAGTACACTTGAGATTGCTGAAACTGACTGGAGGAATTTCTAAAGTCCGCTGATCAAACGTTAGCAAACCACTAACATTTAAACGACTAACATGAATAAGATTTAAATGAGATATTGGTGGCATTTGCTACAGAAAGCTCTTGAATCCAGAGATGTTGACCACCTGCTGCTGGGTGGTGGGAGTGGAGCACAACTGGCTTTGTTGTTGATCTCTGACACATTTTTACAAGGCAAACGTTTAAAAGTTATTGTTATAACTGTTCATGCTAACAGGGGAAATATTAGCTTTGGCAGAGTTTTCAGCTTTCGGCATTAGCTGGAGTCGACAAAGACATAATTTAGCACGTTTATATGTACTATGTTGACATATTTTATGCAGCGCTGCAAAACTCACCCTCTTGATTGATCAGCTTAAATAAAATCGTTCCTCCATCGTCCGTTTAACTGAAAACGTACAACTTACTGCTCTGATGAAAGGCTCCCAATCGGATGTAAAACACTGGATCGTGTTCATCCCATAAATGGCCGAGCTAAAAATGATCTGACTGGTTTAATAAAGTTCCCTTTATTCACTTTAACACTGCTGCCAAAAGGTTTCCTACCATGTGAGGAGCCATTTTTAAAGACGTGGGGAGAGGAAGGGAACTCTGCGCTCCATTCAGCACAGTGCCTGTATATTGGGATCAGGACTGTGGAAATCACAGCTCTGTGTCTTGATCCGTACGTTACTTATTATTGTCTCTTTTTTTTATTTTTATTTTAAAGCATTAATTGACCTCTGGGAATAAAGTTTCAGATACTTATTGGCGGCGTTGATCAGGAAGTAGGCCATGCTGTCGGTTCACTTTCAGTTTACAGCCTCCAGCATCCTGAGGTCCTCACAGCGTAGCGTTAGATGAAGTAATGTTATGATTGGGTCATTGCTGCGATATCTGAGGCACAATCAAGTCTGTAGCAATGGTGAATATGTGTGTGTAATTTATGCACGAAGGGGGTTTTCTGACTAACTTTTTATTTACGTTGTCATCTTTTTTACATTATTTGCTAAAGACATCCCTTTTACATTTCATTCTTTTGTCAGAAGTCTGAACTCTTTCACTGTTGTTACTTTCAGAGAAGGACACCATGGATGTTTGGTGTAACGGAGAGAAGATCGAGACCGCGGTGAGTTTTTAGATTATAGAAACGTTCATTTTCCTCTGTCGTGTAGAGAAAGAAAGAGCCACAGTTTTAAGTTAGATACTTTAAAACAGGGGTCACCAATTTTTGTGAAACTGACAGCTACTTCACTGGTGCTGTGTCATAGGAAGGGCTACCTGCACTGACCTTTGAACTAGAAGAGTCAGAGTTCACCTTAACGTCATGTAAAATAAACACATTTTTCATGCTTTGCTATAGATATTGTTGTATTTAAATCTATACAAATGCAACTATGAATAAACAGGAAGAGGAACAGAATAAAATAAAGTTTTAGATGCAGCTCATTGGTGGGTTGTGCTGTTTTTAGAACAGGCTTGTGGGCCCCACATGTGGTCCTCGGGGGCTACTTGGTGCCTGCGGGCCCCGTGTTGGTGACCCTTGTTCTAAAACCATGAACCAAAGCCTTGCAGAAGAGTCTGTTTCTTCATGCCTGCAGGGGGAGTTCGTGGACGACGGCACGGAGACACACTTCACCCTGGGAGACCACAACTGCTGCGTGAAAGCCGTGAGCAGCGGGAAGAAGCGAGACGGCATCATTCACACCCTGCTCGTCGACGGCACGGAGGTCGCCGAGTGCACCGAGTGACGGCCGCTGCGTCTGAATGGCACTGCTGACCGGGCTGGGCAGGGAGCAGACTGTGAAGGGTTCCTTTAAAATGGCGGGACTGCAGCAGGCGGGGGCCGTCCACGCCGCAGATATCATAGCCTTACGGTCTGTGTAGTTAGAGGACGGGAGCCGCTGTCCGAGCAGCTAGAAACGTCAATCATAGGGGTTACTGTCTCAGAAGGTTCACATTAATATTGAGGAGTTTTTAGTCCTAAATGTAATTTATAAGTTAGAAAAACTGTCGATCCTCTGCTGGTTCTGCTTCAGCTTCTGTTGTTGAACGTTATTCTGATGGATATAAACTCCAAGAACCGTTTCCCTGCTTTCCTCCGTGGTTTAATGTTGCTGTAAGTTGTTTACGTACCTAGATTTCTGTGAATGTTTCTCTCTGCCTGGTCCCTCTGCTGACAATCGTCTTCATTTCTCGGACCAGCCGGCTGTTTCGCTGCTGTAGGTGTCTGAAGATAAAGAGGCTCCGTCTTCTCCTGCTGATGGCTGCAGCCGTTCTAGACAATCACGCTGACCATAGAAAGCTACACGTAGAGCTCCTGTACGCTGTGTGCAGACTTGCTGTTTGTCCCTGGAGAACTGTGAAACATGTGGACTTTCATGTTGTAGTGTACAGAATTCAAGTCGAACCTTTTCTGTGTATTTATAGAGAAACCGAGTTGAATACTTTTTTTTTTGTCAGTACTGTCTGGATGTTTCCGTCCTGCGAGAAGATTCACCAGTAATAACTGATGGAAGATGTCAATTAAAGGACTAATCCTGTGTTTTCTGAGCTCAGATGTCTGGTGTCTCATTTTTATATCCCCCATATAAAAACTTCTGTACACGTTTAAAATACCAAGACAAACTTTATTTATATAGAGCGTCATGCACAAAGCAACACACACAATGATAAAAAAACGTAAAATTTATAAACATGTCACACCAGGGTAGCGTTCTTAATCAGGTGGTGAAAGCTAGGATTAGTCAATAAAAAGGAGGTAAAAATATGTTACAAATAAATCTGTTGGGGGGAAAAAAAAAGTCTAAAATCCCCTAAAGTCCAGTTCAGGTAGCAAACATTCAAATGAAACTACCAGGTCTGTGGCTTCAGTCCTTCAGTTGCTTCCTAAACTAATACTTGCAAGTAATTTTAGTAGTAATAGCAACCATCACACAATCAATACAGACAATAGACAAGACAGAAGGGTAAGAAGCGACTTATTAAAGTTAAATAATGGTCGTGAATGACAGAAATTCACAAAGCCAGCAGGGGGTTATTATCTCTAACAGCCAATTACCTTACAAACATCACAAAACTGTCGGTCTATTTTGTGATGGATGGGTTTGTCTGTTTTACGTCATGATTTGAATGATGAATGATCTTCTTGTACGGTAGTGACCCTGCATCAAAAACAACGGCCTTCCCTGTTTTTAAGTTTCCATTCTTTTGAACATAATCAGCACTTTCCTTTTGGATTTTAGGACCACCAGCAGTGGACAGAGCCTGAGCCAGGCCTCCATAGTGCTGCAGGTGTTCATTAGCAGCATTCACAACAGCATCAGCCCTGAAAGTGGTGAGATCAGCCTTCCACACAGACATCTTTACACCTGAACGCAGCATGAATTCACATCTTTTCTCTGGAGAAATGGGTGATGGTCGTCTCTGATATGAAGTCCTGCTCCCATACTCCATCTCTACACCCTTAACGGTGGCCACACATTTGAATTTATCGTAAAGAACTTTACACAGAGCATCTCCAGTTTTTTTTTTACAATATTGACTGACTCTCTGTTGAGATTAATATTCAGATTAGCATCCATCGCTACTCAATAAACCTGTGGAGAGATCATATAACACATATTAAACAAACATCTGAAACAATATACAAAGAGACAAAAGCCTAGTTCACCATTTCAGCAGGGTTCAGAAGTTATTCATTGTTTCCTCATATTTCTTCATTGTGTGTTATAATATTTTAACCCATATACAGTAATTGTCTCTACGTGAGGCAGAGTTTAAGAGGCAAGTGAAAAGTGAACGGCATTTATCTTACAGAAATCTGTAGCTGATCAGAGTTTGCTGAGCTTTACAGAAACTACTCACACTGTTTGGTTCAAACTTCCTTTATTGGGGATCATTGTGAATCACAGCCGGTCACCTTTCTGCACATACATTGATTTTTTCCCCGTGTTGACGCTTTCTGATACAAACTTAGACAAAGATCCCAGGAATAAACCAGCAGATAAGCTGCAACCCACCTACATGTATCTTATGTTTCTACAGAAGATGCTAGATTTACAATCCTAAATCAGAGATACTGATACATTTTCAGATTTAATGTTTCCATGACCCAAATATCATGTTTCTGATTCAACAACCTATTCAACACTTCCATTGGAACACAGGTGATACTTTTGTTGCTATACAATAATCTACTCCCCAATAAAAAAAATTATCAGAGGAATTATAAAACAATAATAAAGCCAGCATTTTAGTCACAATGAGTAAAAGACAGAAGAGCAACATTCTAGTTATTGATTTACAAGAAATCATGATATAATGTTTTAGGAGCCATCAGTTCACTTTCTCAGTGGTGCTTAGTGGTTATAAACAAAGATAGAACTACACTGCTGTTATATTTCCTCTGCTTATAATAATATAAAGATTATCTTCTAACGAGTTAAATGACTTTAGTTTCTTTTTTGTTCTAAACTCAACTAATTTCTATGAGGGTCAAAATGAAGACACCATCTGTATGAATGAAGGTCTGAGGGAAACTTTCCTGCAGGTTTATTTTTTGACAACCTTGTGTTTCTTAAACTGAACCTTGGCTGAAAGCAGTAAAATCCTTCCTCTGATGAAGGGAAACACTTTAAACCTTCTTACAGGTGATAATGTACTTAGGTAAAGCTTGATAACCGCTGAAAATAACAGAGACGTCAGATCCTCCGCAGACGCTGTCACAGTTAACTGGAGGCAAAAGGAGGCCTGGGCTCCCAGGAGCCGACGCTCCTGTCAGCACTTCGGCCTCCACAAAGTACAGGTACTTTTCTCTTTGGTACCGCCACAGCTCCAGGGCCCTCTTTATGTTGCGCGTAAAGTAGATGCCCTCTCCATACTTTGGATCTGTAACCAGAGGAAATACCATCATTATTTTATCTGTATGGCTCTATATGTCTCATGCGTCCCCTGAATGAAATCAATTAACACAACACAGCAATGAAGCTGTTTTAGCGTCACTGGTTCTCAGTGCTGCCTTCGTTATACCAGAAACATTTGCTCCCAGTAAAGGAAACGGCTCCATTTTAACTGAGAGAGAAATAAACTATGGTGTCAACAATCAAGAGCAGTTGTCGACAACATTAAGAGGCTACTGTAACCATCTTTGTAAAAGCCAGCATCTCTACTCTGTTAAATTTGAACACAATAATGTCTTACTGACCAGGTTATCGCCTGAACCCGACGGCAATGAGAGTGTCATGCAGTTATTCCACGATTTGTATTTTACAAAGATAAAAACAAAACTCAATATGAAGAACTCAATATGAATTTGTTTTGTTATTTAAGGTCCTAAACAGCATTTCGTTTACTTTCTGCAGTACATTGTTAAATTACAAAAATTTAATTTTCTTTGGAATTGGGAGAAAGCAACACAACTAAAATGTCCAAACACCCAACTTTTTCCAAAGATGTTTTGTGAAGACTAAAATAACACGTGGAGTTCCACTGGGTTCTTTTCTCAGGACACTTTTATTTAACATCGGCTTGCTGCCATTTCCTCAGATTATACATAAATTCTTAACTCTTTCTTTTTGGTCTGGGTGAATACTCAATTCTGATTGGCTGCGGGGTGTCCGTTAAAAAGTTGTTTAAGGACACCTATAAAAAAATAGTTCCGTTCAAGTAGCCTAATTGTTCTAAATTATTGCGCTAGCTCAAATGTTAGCTGCACAGCAAGACAGCATTGGCAACTCTCACGAGAGATTAAATAGTTCTCTCAGCCGCTTCTTATGAAAAACATACGATTTTAATGGTGAAAAAAACATTAAAGTATTAATAATTGATTTAATATTTATTTCATTCGTAAGTGACCATGGTATAAGCGGGATAATGCCCTTCAAGGCGTCCATTATCAGAAATTAATAGACTTCAAGGAAGCAACCGTCCTCTGCGTCTTCCATTAATTTCAGATATTGGATGTGAATGATAGAAATTCACAAAGCCACCAGGGGGTTATTATCTCTAACAGCCAATTACTTTACAAAGATCACAAAACTGCATGTCTGTTTCGTGATGGATGAGTTTGTTTTCTGTTTAACTCATGATTCGAAATAAAGAATTTATTACTTGAACGAGTTTCTCCGCCCAGATTTAAAACCGAAAATGCAGTCATTCTCTCAGTACTGACGTATAATGAATGAGAACTGTTGGTCTGGACTTGTTCAAATAAAAGTTTGAAACTGATTTCTGATAAACCATTTAGGGGAATTCCATTAAATGGTATGATGTTGCAGATCTTGCTGGGTGTGGTGATATACCTTCAGGCGGCGCACACTCAGCCTGGAATCCAATTCGACTGATCATCTCACAGAACTGTGCTGGGATGCGTTGAAACATTAGTTCAGACTTGGAGCAGCAAAGCTGCTTTTTCTTTAGTTCAAACATCTTCTTCAGAGCACGGTTCTCCACTTCGTCCACCTAAAGAATAAAATAAGGTGTTAATGAGAAAATCACAACATCGATTAATGATTTTGAGTATGTAATGAAAAGAAGCATCTATTGGGTTTAGCTGATATCCAAGAAGCAAAGCTACAAACTCCTAATTAGGAAGTCAGCAACATGCCTAAGGAGTAGGTTGATTGACATCTTCATGTGTTTAAACAAACTCTACCTTTTTGACTATTAACCCGTGGCTGGAGAAAGCATCAGCTCGCTTGGTGAATTCTTTGCTTGACCAGTTGACGGTTTGTCTTTTAGGGGCCGGCTCTGTGTCAGCCTGAACCTGCAGTTCACCTTCTTCCTCTGAGATGAAATCTTTTTGGACTTTGCAGAGCATGGCCTCCACCTCCACAGCAGCAACAGCAGCATCTTCCTTCCTCCGGTTTAGTTTTATACATGCATGACCTTGCGTGAAAAACTCCTCAACAATCAACCCTTTTTCAGCTAAAACGGACAGCTGCAGATGGGCCGTCTCGCTGAGGTGCGAGATGAAGTTGTTGTAGATCTCGAAAGAGTTTGAATCCATAGAGAAAAGGTCTTTGAGCCACTTCTCAGCCTCATATTTTGATTCATCAGGACCAGACAGGCTGATCTGTGGTGTCAGAGCTCTGCTGGTGTCGGACTCGCCTTTAGATCCAGATTCTGGTTAACACACACACACACACACACAAAAATCACCGGTTTACTCTAAAGGTGTAATAACAGCCCCAATTAAAATATTGAAATTATTATAATTAAAAAAATGTTTTGCAGTTGGACTACATCCCAAAGTATTGTTATAAAGTTTTTTTTATGCAGATTTCCAAGTAAATGTAGATATGTAAAACAACACCTTTTAAAAGTCTTGGTATTCTAAAATGACTGTTAAAGGTTTTATTTTTAGCAAATCATTAACTAAGAAGACAATACATGCTTTTTTTTAAATGACTACTTTTCAGATATAAATTACAATATGCTTTATCTAAAACTAGCTAGAATCTCTGTTTTAAAATTAGCATCTTCCAGCTAAATATATTTTTCCTGATTCCACCATATTTGTTAATGTAAGCAGGAACACCTACAAAGTACTAAAAAAAGAGTTTATTTTTTTGAATAAACTCAGAATGTTATAGTGATATTTAATCATTACCTGGTCCAAAGCTGGGCTGTGATCCGGCTTGGAACATATCTTTCATTTTATTTTCAAAAGCCTGTTAAAAAGGAACAAATGATATGAATATTAACTGCTCCAAAATCTAAAAAAGAAAATACTGATATTTTCCAGAATCAAAGTTGAAGTATCACTATTTATACCAATTCGTCAACATTTTGCTGTAACTATTGCAGTCGATGTCTAATTTATGTACAGTACACAGTACAAAGTTTAGCCAAAATAAAAATGATAATGTACAGTTTAAAAGAAAAGAAAACACAAAAATCAAACATCAAGGGATTAAGAAACAACAGGAAGTCCAAGTAAAAGCCAAGAGTGTTTAATATGTTGAGGAGAAAATGGTCCCAAAGGCGAGAGGCCTCAACCACCCCTACATTTAAACCAAAATCTCGGTACATCGGGGAAAACTAGCTGGTTGGTGGTGAGAATATGTAAATAAGAGAAGCCAAACAATTTCAAAATTTAGAAACAATAAAAAGCTAAGTCAATAAGTAAAAAGCAAACATACTTATCTTCTACTTTGCAGATACGCAACTATGGCTTTTGTAAAAAAAAAAAAAGTAATAATAATGTTATGTACATGACAATAAAAACATCTAAAAAGTCGGGAAATCCATACCTGAAATATTTCATTATCTTTGGGAAATATGACAAAGTAAACTTGGAGGCTGTTTGAAGAATTTTGGCTAAAGCAAGTCACTGCATCCAACATGATCCTAGCAGATTCTGCTCCACTAAACCCAAGGTTTCCAGTTCCGATTGCAGGAAAGGAAATTGAACTGTAACGACTTGCTACTGCATCCCACAAGCATGCCGATACAGAATCGAAAAGGATCTGAAATTAATAAGTACATAGGCAGAGGGTTAGGTTAAGGAAAGCTAAACAGTCCACACAATATATTTGAAAATAAATTAGGAATGTTTATTCTGTTGCATCTCTGTACCTGTTCTGCTTTAGGACCTTTCTTTTCAATGCAAAAAGTGTGATACACCTCTTTGCAGGACAGCCTGTAAGGTTTTGTTCTAATGATATACTTGTTCTTGCTGGCAGTATATATTTCTCTTTGCATTTCATGGCCTGCTTTATCTAATATCGCTTTGGAAGTGCTACCAGTGTGCAGTTTAAGGTCCGGGGATGCAGTATTCACAATGGCATCAGTCTGAAAGAGAAAACAAATGAATACAAAAAAAATTGTATGAATTCAACCACAAATATACCTTTAAATATGTCACTATTAAGTCTAACAGAAAAATTACTTAAAATTTTGATTTGTACTGGGTAATAAACACAGACTCTTACATGTTCTTCTTCAATTTTACCCTTCTTCAGCGTCAGACGGACGTTTCCGGTCTGAAATGAGGGTGGAGGGGTATTGGCAGCACCTCTATTTCCTGCTGCCGCCTGGCTGTAAGTTTGGTGCTGCTGAGGGCCGAATATCTGACTGCATGCTCTCTCCATTTCCTTTACTGTGGGCTCATCGTTGTTGACAAGGAAGATTTTTTTGGGACGATGGTTCTGATGGTGCAGGTTGTCATAGTAGTATTTTACCGTTGACACTATGGTGTCCGCACAGTCTCTCAGTGGGTAGTGGAACAATCCGGAGCTTATGGCAGGAATGGCAACACTCTCCAGATGGCATTCGTCAACTTTATTGAGAATACTCCATATGGCTTTCTCCAACAAAGGCTTGGCTTTTCTAAAATCAGACTGGGAATGATGTTTGTCCAACTCTGGACCCACAGCATGAATGACCTTCTTGTACGGTAGTGACCCTGCATCTAACACAACTGCCTCCCCTGTTTTTAATTTTCCATTCTTTTGAACATAATCAGCACTTTCCTTTTGGATTTGAGGACCACCAGCAGTGGACAGAGCCTGAGCCAGGCCTCCATAGTGCTGTAGGTGTTCATTAGCAGCATTGACAACAGCATCAGCACTGAAAGTGGTGAGATCAGCCTTCCACACAGACATCTTTACACCTGAACGCAGCATGAATTCACATCTTTTCTCTGGAGAAATGGGTGATAGTCGTCTCTGATATGAAGTCATGCTCCCATACTCCATCTCCACACCATTAATGGTGGCCACGCATCCGAATTTATCGTAAAGGACTTTACACAGAGCATCTCCAGATTTTTTTACAATGTTGACCGACTCTCTGTTAAGATGAATATTCAGATTAGCATCCATTGCTACTCAATAAACCTGTGGAGAGATCATATAACGCGTATTAAACACTATACAGAGACAAAAACCTAGTTCACCATTTCAGCAGTGTTCAGAAGTTATCCATTGTTTCCTCATATTTCTTAATCTTGCGTTCTAATAGTTTAACTGATTCTAAGTTATTCTAAGAGTCAAAATTCTCTAGGCTTTTTTCTTTTTTTACTTTTTTGGCAGCTATCTTATGTACAACAAAAAGAATGGAGAAGTCTCTGAACACTGACCATATGAACGAGCCAGGACTGTCTACTTCAACAGCCTAGGAATGAAGCAAATTAAAGTTGGAGCTTCAGGTGTTCTCCTACCACCAGCTTGTTACTTCATCTATGTATCTCATGACTCAAAATGAATGAAGGAAAACCAAAAGTAACACATACATTTATAGCTCCGCAGTTTGATGAATGAAAACACAACACTGATCTTGATTTAAGCGTTTTTAAGCAAAGGTTAGGGCATCAAGTTACAGAATAAAGTTGTTAGCCAAGTCAACCAGCCCCTAAACATTCAGATGTACAAGATCTGGCCCAAAAATGAGTGAGAGCAGCTAAAATCTGGAAGGAAACACTGAGGTTCCTTCAGAAACCCTGAAAAACTACTGATCAACGCCACTTTAAACATCCATCCATCGCCTATTATCGCTTATCTGTGCACGGTGGGTTTTTGTCTGTCTCCAGTGGTTGTTGGAAGAGAGGCGGGATACACCCTGGACTGATTGCCAGTCCATCACAGAGATACAAACTTTAATTTAGAAAGATCAGTCATCATGTTTTTGGTTAGTGGGAGAAAGCCAAAGTACCCACAGAGAACCTTTGCATGCACAGGGAAAACACACATCATGCAGACCACAGAGCAGGATTTCATTTAAAATATTAAATTCTGTGCAGAGTAAATCATCAAATCAAGTCAAATTTGTTTATATAGCACATTTAAGAAAAACTGCTGCTGGCCAAAGTGCTGCGCACAAAAAGAAAAACAGTACATAATAATTCAATACAAACACAATACAAACAACAGAGTTGAGGCCTGTCTAACATGAAGGGGCAGCAGGCTCCACAGTTTAGGAGCTACAAGAGAAAAAGCCCTAAATGCATTTGGCCGTTATATCTAAGGGATCTAGAGGGCACGTAAGGCTGGTAACAGCCCATTTAGGGCCTTAAAAGTCAACAATAAAACTTTAAGATCATTTCTAAAATGAACAGGGAGCCAGTGAAGGGAAGCAAGCACTGGTGAAACGTGTTTTTGTTCGTATTAAGAGGCAAGCTGCAGCGTTCTGAACCAACTGCAGGCTTACACCAACATACAGAGAATTGCAATAATCGGGGTTGAGTGCTATGAAGGGTTTTAAAAACTGATTGAAAATTTTCAAGGATGCTGTGCGTATTTAAAAAAAGACTTAAAAAAAAAAGACTTAAAAAAAAAAAAGACTACAGCTGAATAAAAAATATATTTTCTAAAATCTTTGATAGAAAAGGAAGATTTGCGATATGCCAAACATTTGAAAGAGCAGAAGAATCAACGACTGGGTTTCTTCAGCAACAGTTGCATAACTGCCAGTATAACACAAACTGGAACAACACCTGAGTTTGAACTGCAATTAAAAATCTCTAAATCACATTTACTGTACTTTATTTTTCTTGTTTTAATCCCTCTTAAAATCTGATGTCTGTTAATTTTCCCAAAAGGTAACACACAAAGCGACAGACAGATACTTTATTTATTCTAAGGGAAAATGTAAGAATAAATTTAATCTAAAGTTAACTGATAAAAGTAGCCACTATAAGTGCATTGTGGATGCAAAATTAGTTTAATGTTTTACCAAGGTTTTCCGTGTGTGTGTGTGTGTGTGTGCGTGTGTGTGTTGGGGGGCTTGGTCATTTAATTAGAAATCTGCTCACTTAGTGATTCCAGTAATTTAAATCAGTGGTCATTTTTTTAGGCTTACTGCAAATAAGACAGAAAACCATGCTTTTGGTCCTAAAAATGTGAGAATTATGATCTGTGGACTCAGTAAAGCTAAAGACCCTCAAAACATGGGTGTAGCTTTGGACTAAGATCTAATTTTAGATCTAAACAACCACATTCAATCTGCTATAAAATCAGGTTCTTATTATTTTAAAATCTTACCAGTGTAAAGAGTTTTCTGTTTAAACTAAAAAGAAAAAAAATGGTGATTGCCTTTCATTAGGTTAGAAAACTGCATCAGTGTCTTTGTTCTCTGTGAAAGTAGGGAATATTGTTTGATTCTCATATCAGATTAAATGAAATAGTTAAAAAAACAGAGATATACGCATTCCAGATTTAATTATGAAACATTTAACTTCACAACACATAGGTGCAGCACAGAAAAATATGAAAGCAAACCTGCAAGAAATAAAATGCCTAACAGCAGACACACTCCTAATCGGTTGCCTAGATCAGTAATGTATTACAATTTTATGCACAATTGTTTTGCACTGGTCTTTAGTTTTGTTTTAGCTCTGGAAGTGATCGTCGTCCAGCAGAGGGAGACAGAGACATAAATATGTGATCTTTAATCAGAAACACCGACATTAACCATGATGTTTTTCGGTTGAAAATGACTTGTCTTATTAATAAAGTTTATTTAAGCATTACATTGAATAGGTGATAAGATTTTAGCACGTTTGTCCACCACTCTGTGCACAATCTCAAGCAAACTAGCAAACATTATTAACCCGATCGTTTCAAATTCTTCTCGCCGTTTTCCTGATCATTATCTCTGTTGAAAGCGAATCTGCAAATAACACTTTAAGCCGAATCCACGTTGTAATTATTATATATCTTAAATAACTTTACAATTTCCAGTCCAGCTTTAGGTTAATAACCTTTATGCACAAACCAATAAAGAATGGTTTCGCTTGAGAAAAGCTAAAAGAGAGGCAACGCTCACCTTCCCCTGGCTTGGAAAGTCCCGAGTGAAAAACTGAAAGTAAACGGTGACACGGACCGTGGACCCGGTCCAAACCGGCTGAACTGCTTTGTGTCTTCAAAGTAACCGAGAAAAACAAGCTCTGTTCCTGCTGCTGTGCGTCGTTCTGCGCCAATCGCGCAAAGCTGCGTCAGTAAGCCCGCCTCTCTCCGTTTCACAAGAAACAAAAGTGAAAGTTTGCAGCCAGACGGCGGCAGGGAAGCCAGAACCATGGCGGCGGACTATCCCTACCCGGTTCTGGTGGAGCTGGAGGAAAACAGCGCACCGAGGCTCAAGAACAAGTTGGTGAAGTATTTTCAGAGCAAGAAGTCTAACGGAGGAGACTGTCAGGTGGACTATGAGTCCGGCAGCACAACTGCGCTGCTGCGTTTCCGCAGAGAGGAGGGTGAGTCCCGGGATGAAACTTTTTATTATTGATCTAGAGTAAAAAGCTGCTGGATTCACCCTGCTTTCTCCCTCAGACCAGCGAAATGTCCTGGCCAAAGAGGCGCACAAGATCACCTTGGACCAGGGGGTGTTAAAAATGAAAGTTTCACTTCCTTCAGAAGGGGAAAAGGTGAGCGCAAAATGTTTAAAGTTAGTTCCTGATGTGTTTCACTCACTGGTGTGCATCCTGTGGGAGAAATACTGGACACTGCATTAGAAAAATCTAACCTGAGTCAATTTCCTGCATCTCACCAATAAAGGCCCCAGAAGACACACCCACAGCTGCTGTGGACATTTGATTTCTCTGAAGTCCCTTCATGTTTGCTGAAATTTATGATTTTGGTTATCTGGTTGATTAATGTATAATTGTGCTGACCTGACCTGCCACAGACCTCTGGCCCGTCCCTTCTCTGGTTAAACTCTGAGCTCCTAATAAACAGGCCATGCAGGGCTTTCTGTTGCTTACTGGAAGTCATATGACAGAGCAGGAAACCTAGAGGAGCTGCCTGGTGTCATTCCTGCTTTTGTCCTTTCACTTTGTGGGTATGCAAAATATTCACAGAATAGACTTCACTGTTAATTACCTTGTAAAATATTCCCTCAGCTCGACGTTTTAGTCACTGAATGTACAATCTGTCAGTTTTGTCCTGAGCAAAAATGTCTAAAATATTTGTGAATTTCTTTAAAACAGGGGGAGCCATCTGATAAAGGCAACAAAAAGTGTAAGTACCCTTGAAGGAAATATCTGCCTTTTGATATGAAATTCACATATTATAAATAATGATGGGATTTACTTTACTTTTTGTACTATGAAAATCTTTCCTGGGACCTAATTAGAAGCCTGCAAACAAATAACATTGTATAGTTCTGTCCTCCATGTCAGTTATTATGTTTTGACAAAAAAGACAAAAGACTACATGCATGTACATAAAAAAAATCTATAAATAAATCTTCATGAACAAGAATACCGTGTTTTTCGGACCATAAGGCGTACCGTGAATTTACATGTCTGTGTGTGTCTTTGTCCACATATAAGACGCACGGGATTATAAGGCACATTACATATTCTTCCCAAGTATATAATATCAGCCCGCCCACCAGTAGGGTCAGATGTCCCAGATTTCCGGGGACAGACGCTGTTTTGGATGTCCTGTCCCCGGCAAAAGCTGTGCACTTCTAGTTTAGACATTACAGTCAGGCAGTCTTGTAGACAGCTCAGAGGTCCTATCAGGTAGTGACATCATATACGTAGACGCGTCGTTGGGCGGGTTCTGCCTATACTGGTTATGCGTCAGAGCATCCGCCATGTTAAATGTGGCAGTTACTCAGTCACTTAAACAGTATCAGACGGACTTTAATCTCAGAATATACTTTGTATTCGTAATAGTTTTATTTTTGTAATATTACAAGTTTATTTTCGTATCCCTTTAGCTTCATTCTCCTGAATTTATTCTCGTAAAGAATAAAAATAATTAAAATAATCTAACCTGGCCCTACTACTCCAGGAGTGAAATAATTCTGCAAACTGTGACTATTCTGGAAATGTTCCCTCTTAATTCTTATAATATGATGTTTTTCTCATAACATTACCACTTTTGTGTTTTGTTTTTGTTTTTTTACTTTATTGTCCTAGGTCTTTTTTTCTCATATTAGTTATTTTACCTCTTTAATACTCCCCCAAATAGTCTGTTCCTAAAGTTTCACATGTTTCACATTTCACAAAATACTTGAAAATCTATATATGCACATGCAGGGTCCGAAATTAACACTAGCCACTCGCCAAATGCGAGTAAATTTCCCGTTTGGCGAGTGAATTTAAGAGGACTAGCTGCCACATGGCGAGTATATCTTTGTACCAAATAAATAAAAATAAAATAAAAATAACAAAGCCCATCTGGGCTGCGGATGATCCGTTCACAGAGCTCAGTCTAGACCCGCCTTCTGCGGAGCTGTTCAGCTTCTTTCACATCTTATTTCTGGGGAGAGCGGCTCCCAGATAAATCCTTCATTCAAAACCAGTCATGGCTGCACGCTGGATTAGAAAACAGATCTGCTAACCAGATACAGTCTAAAACGCCCATTAGTCTGTTTATAAGTTTTGTTTTTATTAATTCTGCATTTAACTACGTGCGCTCCGAGGGAAGGGAGGAGAGAGGCGCTGTAACTGCGCCTCTCTCCTCCCTTCCCTCGGAGTTAGGTGCTTTTGTCAGTGACCAGCCTTCAAAACGTGAATCACCACGTTTAATGTCCTTCAACTCGTACCAAAATGTCCCAATTAAAATCAATAGGAGAGTCAGTAGCTGTGTTTAATGCTCTTTTGTACTTAATGACACAGAGCCAGTGGTGCTTCGGTGGGCTGCTGCCTTGCGCTTGATTTCAGGTGCGCAAAATTACGTTACATGTAATATAGGTGCGGACTTTTTAAGGAACTTGTAAAATCAGGGGCTTCAGCTCAGACCCATTATTCATTCTCTTCCCTCTAAAGGAGCCCTTTACAGTCTTTATTTATGCATTTCCCCCACTGTTTATCCCTCGCGCGAGGCGCACGAGGGTAAAATCCAGCGGCTGGATCAGCGTAAAGACGCAGCGCGAACCCCTGCGTGCTTTAAGTTTGGCAGCTGAGAGAAAAATGCCTCATTCACAAATTAGACCAACAGGGATAGAATAATGATAATCTGTAGTGTTTTTATTGCCTGGATGTAAATGTGATAATTCTTATTGTGCCTTTTATAATCAACTACAATATTTTCTTATTAAAGTCAGGAAACAAAGATTTCTCTTCCAGGGTCGAGACAGCCACGCCCCCAACCACGCCCCCCGAAAATTAACATAATCTCACTCTTAATTTTTGATAAAAATTGAGGTCTGGTCAGGATTAATATTTTGGCCGGTAAAAAATATGCCTGACCGGTTGATTTTTACATCTACCGGCCAACTTGGCCGGTGAATCAGGAAGTTAATTTCGGACACTGTGCACATCTATGTCTAAATACAATAGTCTTTACTGTATGCAAGATAAAAACCTTGAAAAAGAATGGTCTTGCACAGCTTTTTCCTAGTGTTGCCACTCTGCAGCTTTAGTGTGTCCAGATTTGCAACATGGTGCAGCCTTAGTTTATAGAAGGCAGATACAAGTAGTGAAATCAGCCCGAATACATTTCCATGCAGCACAGGAATGAGGCATCTTCTCTGATCCACGTTCACTACAACAGAACTTTTTTCTGCCACATACAATATGGCGGTGACGTTGACATGCGAACCTGCGCCCAACAACGCGTCTACGTATATGATGTCTATGTAGTGACACAGTGCACCGTAATGCTTCCAATATCCATTGAGCGGAGCGGCTTCGTTGCTAACCAGAGTCGTACTTACACATTTTAACAGATTTTGAGTGCATTGTACCACATAAAATCATAGATAAGGTGCACCATAAATTTTTGAGAAAATGTAAGGATTTTAAATGTGCCTTATAGTCCGAAACATACGGTAGTCTTATATATAACAGAATAAAACTTATGATTATTAGTTATTGACATCAAACCTTCCGGATGGACAGTAAATGTTAGCTGATGTGTTTAGCGTCTTGCAGCTGTATATACTGGAGGATATTTTCAGTTTAGTTGACAGAAACAGACCATTGTAACATTGATTTCAAGGTTTGGAGGGAAGCTTTAACTGAAACTTTTTCTTTTAGTTTAGCAAAACACGCAAATGTTTGACGTTTGACGGCAACTATTTTTTTCCGCAGCTGTAAACCAAGACAGGACTTTTTTTACTCTTCTAGGCTGGGCGTTTAAAAGATGTGCACCATGATTTTGACACCAAAGCGCAATTTCCTGGTTTTAAGTAGCCTGTAAAGATGCAGGTTTTTATTTTACAGTTTTATTAACCCCTTTGTCTTATTTTCATATTGAGTGTCCATCTTTTATTTAACAAAACATCCCCCAGAAGGGGCTAAAATTCTCATTATATTTGAAGCAGTTTCAGGACATAATTAAATAAGGCAGCTAATCGTTGCTTTCTTCTATGCTCAACATCAAAGGGTTAATATTTAATGGAACTAATGTGTTTCTGAGTGACTCGTATTATTTGTCAGTAGAAATTAGGTTCTTACTGATTTAGCTTTTAAATCTCACAAACAGCGGACCATGCAGCGATCAACAAAGAGTTGACAGCTGATGAACACAACCCTGTGGATGAAGGCCAGACACGGGCAAAAGGTGGAGATGGTGATTCAGCAGACGAGGAGCTCTGTTCCACCTCGGCTGTTTTGGGGAACATCCCAGAGTCCGCAACCTTTGAATTCCTGGACATGCTCGTGGAGAACATCTCAAGAGAGTTCAGCTCTCCGACTGCCTCTGAGGGCTACACTTTGGAAGTCATTCCTGACATCTCGTCTGCAGTTGTGACTTTCCAGAGAGCAAAAGGTAGCAACTCAGTTTATACATGTAAAAAAAATCATATTTATAACGGCTTCAAATTTCTTATTTTTATCGATTCACAGATAACACTGAGTTCATAGAGAGGTGTCCTCTAAACCGGATGTTCACAAAGAAGGACTTATCAGTCCGCCCACTTGAGACAACGAAGAAGGTTGTGGTTGAAGGGGCTTCAGACATCAGTGAAGACATTCTGTCTCTTTACTTTGAGAGCAAAGGCGGAGAAGTGGAAGATGTTCAACTTAACGAAGCTGAACAGACTGCTGTCATCACATTTAAGAACCACCAAGGTAGTTCAGCTGCCCTACATTAAAATTATCGTAGCTTATTCTGACAGTAGGCTCTAGAAGTCACAAAGGTGGCTTCTACCAATGTTGAATTGTGGATTGTAACTTGTTATTTTTTCCCCCACAGCCGTAAAGAAAGTCCTAAGTAAGAAGCACGAAATAAAAAAGGAAGAAGTCAAAGTCTACCCGTATTATAAATCTTTGGGAGTAGCACTTTATGGGAAAGATAAGCCATCGCCAAAACTTCCCGCTGCAATCTCTGAACCCATTGACAATGCTGTCCTAAGATACCTAGCTAACAACAAAGCAGCTCTGGAGACCGTTCGTTGTGACTTGGAAAAAAAATTCTGCAGCGTAACGCTGGAGCCGTCTGCTGTGCGGCTCAGTGCCTTGCCTTTGTTACTGAAGCAAAAAGATAGCAGAGCCACCATCAAAGAGTGGCCAAATGCTGTGAAGTCAGCCTTTGCTCAGGCTGTGTCAAAATTCAAATCCATCAGGTTCTCCCTGGAGTCAGAGGTGTGGGAGGAGTCACAGCAGAAGATTAAAGAGAAACTCCAGAAGGAAGATGTGGTCGTGGTTTCTGATAAAACCAGTGGTGTCCTGTCAGTGGCCGGCCTGGTGAATGACGTCGACACGCTCCAGAATCCTGTTTCAGACATTCTAGATGGGATTAGGGAGAGGGCCCGAAGGGCGAAGCTAAGTAAGACCCAGGAGATCAACGTCTCACCAAGCATGTTCCACATCCTTTCCCAAAATGGCCTTAAGGATAAGCTCTTGCAAGTGTACCCAGAACTCAAAATGTCCTATGACCAAAAGAACAAAGCGGTGAAAGTAACTGGCTTTGTGGACGAGATTATTGATGCCACCAAAGTGATAAGCAATGCAATGTTTGCATTAAAACGACAGAATCTAGAGCTAGATCAACACTTGCTTGACATGTTGAAGGGAGAACAACAACAAGAGGAAGTCACAAATGCGCTTCTCACAGCCTACGGCTTAAACGCAGCCTTGGAAATCAGTCCGCAGAGGGTGCAGCTTGTTGCTGTTTCTGATAAGGATCTAATGAATGCTCAAGACCATCTAAGCCAAACGCTGAAATCTCAGTATATTGAGGTTGAAGACGTTGAAGTCCTGAAGAATCCAGAGTGGCAGCAGCTGGTCCATAAGCTAGAAAAAACCAACAGCACACCAGGAGTGAGAACTCAGATTATAACTCGTCATCAGCAAGTGGTAGTGTCTGGTCAGAAGGACAGCGTGGACATCGTCAGCAGTGAACTAGAAGACTTTTTAACAGAAAACGCTCATGTTGAAGAATGTGTTGAGGTTGAGGCAAATGTCGTCATTGAGTACCTTAAAAGTCAGACACCTTGGTTAAACCAACTGGAAGGTGGGGTGGAGGTGGCCTTCGGAAAGGAGGACATCATCCTAAGTGGCCGTAGATCTGCTGTGAAAGACTGCAAGACCATAGTCAGAGATTTAGTCTCTTCTGTGTTCTTCGATCGTTTTACAGTCACAAAACCTGGAGTCAAGAAGTTTTTTCAGGAAAAACAACATGTGTATGCTGCCTTAATTAAGAGTGACACAGGCTGCCTTGTCCAACTGGTTGATGACTCTAATCACAAACAAGAAGAGTTTGCCGTTGCTCAAATGCACAAACCCGTTTACAAAACCCAAACAACTGATGGAGTGGAGATAGTGGTCTCCAAGGCAGACATTTGCAGTTACTCTGTGGATGCTGTTGTCAACCCTTCTACTGTGGACTTGAAACACAACGGAGGTCTTCCTTTGGCACTTTCAACAGCTGCAGGTCCTCAGCTGCAGGCCGAATGTGATCAAATAATCAGCTTAAAAGGAAAACTCCGACCTGGAGATAGTGTTGTAACTGATGCTGGGGGAACGCTGCGTTGCAAAAAAGTGATTCACGCCGTAGGACCCTTCTTTGATCAGACTAAGCCAAAGAAGTGTGAGGCTCAGTTGAAAAGAACTGTTAAAGAAAGCTTAGAACTTGCTGAAAGGTGTGGCTGTGATTCTGTGGCTCTTCCTGCCATCAGCAGAAGTCTCAACTTCCCCCTCAACCTGTGCCTAGACACCATTGTTAAAGCAATAAAGGAATACTGCGATGAAAGGTATGATGACAACACCTTGAAGACAATTCATCTAGTGGACAACGATGACAATGTTATTCTTGGAATGGAGGCTGCTGTGAAGCAGGAGTTTGGAAATCAGGGAGTTAGTGTGTTCCCACAAAGTCCTGTCCCTAAAGTTATTCCCAAGTCTCCCCTGGGTAAGCTAGCTCCATCTGACCCCAGCTTGTGCCGAGCGCAGACCAAAGAGGGCTTGAACATCGTTCTTAAAAAGGGAAATATTGAGGCTTCAAAGGTAAATATGTAATTTTTTAAGTATCCAACACAAACATAAACATATGTTTAAAACTGAAATATTCCTTCAATCAGACTGCCATACATCTATCACATATAAAAAGAAAGCAGATAGCAGAGGGAGGCTAATTCACCTTATTTTCAACGGAAATATAGAGACAGTGAGTTGATGTTTTTTTGTGCGAGACTTCCGGTCAATCACTTCTTGTCACTGTTGAGCTGGCTGAAAAGCGATTCATGCAGCTCCTTCGTACCAAATTACTCGTCATTATGACTGTGAGGAAGACGGGGATCGTTTGTACAGTTAGAGGCTGTCATAATAACGGGTGTAAAAAGGTTTACGTGGAGCAGGAGTGTTTTAATCATCGACCTTGTACAAGAGCTGTGGATGCGAGGCGCCTTATTTCCTTTAACACTGATACTCTGAAAAATAAACTAGAAATAAAGTTACCGCTTCATTCTTAAGCAAGCTTACATTTTAACGTGACAACTTTGCTTCAAAAGCGTAGCGACCACATATCAGATTGGTACAATTTCAAAATTCAAGCCTAAACATGAAGTAGGCAGAACGCTTTGATATCCTATTAATAATAATAATTACAACATCAGTTCAATCCCAAACATTTAGCACTGCTATCTTTGTAAAATTAAATTACCAGCAATCTGATCACAACGAGGCAACAGCCAGTATGTTTTTGACTCAGACCATTCATTAGCCTAACTTCCATAAGATCACGGCTCCATGACTGAAGGATTTCCCCAACACAAAAGCGCTCCAGCCTTCTCGGTAGAGCCGGTTGATGTAGTCAGGATCCAGCAGCGTGAACGTCGGACTAGTTTTGGGTTGAATGAAAATCAGCCTTCACGGATACCAGGTCATCCATGTTGCTATTTATTAACACCGATCCAACTTTTCCACTGTGGAGGTTTGCCTCGGTAAACTCGCACTGCAGAGCCGTCCACACCAAGTTAATACACAAAGTAGTTAAAAATGTCTTTGTTCGTTATATGAGGCCACTTCTTCGTGTCATCCTCTCAGTCACGAATAGTTTGAGGCTCTGGCACTGACCTGCCACTTCGATCGCGCTGCAATTTTTGGAAATGTTGCCGCAACAGTTTATCATTTCAGTCAAGCTAATGTTATTTTGCCTAGGGAAGCGCTGAAACGGAAGTGCCGCACAAAACCCCCCCAGAAAATAAGGTGTATAGACAGTCCTGATAAACCTCATTTCAGCCATTGAAACCAGAGAGAAAAGGTTTATGCTGGTAGGATCCAATGATATTGCAGCAGACGGTAATCCCTTTTTTGTCCTGTGAGACTACAGTTTAGTTGCTTTGCTGTTTTCTTATTAGCCTCAGGTTCCTGGCAGGACTTCTCCTGTATTTAAACTGTGCCTGATGTTTTTTCTTCCTCGGTAAAGAAAAAGAACTTCCCAGAAACATAGTTTCTTTCTTTCTTTCTTTCTTTCTTTCTTTCTTTCTACCTTTAAGAAATGCAGAGCTAGATAAAACAGACATCTGTAGGTTTAATGTCTGGCTGATTATTTCCACTACCACCTAATTATTGGCTCTTTGTTCCATACGATTTAAACTAAAATCACACGTCTTAATTGTGTTATACAACATTTTCAGACAGAGGTAATTGTGAACACAGTGACACAGGATCTGATGTTGGACAGAGGGGCGATTTCAAAAGCCGTCTTTGGTGCGGCTGGACCCAAGCTTCAGCAGCTGGTTCACAGCCAGAAAACCGGAGGAGCTCCAGGCGAGATTGTTGTTACGGACAGCTGCAAGCTAAAGAGCAAGCAGGTTTTCCATGCGATCGCTCCGAGCTGGAACAAAGGCCAAGGGACGGCTGAAAAGGTACGTTACTTTCATCAGGTGTAAAATCTTTTACACGTCTTTCTGAATCTGACCAAATTTCAGTGAAATCAGCAGTTCACTTCTGGTTCTGATCTCCTGCTTTCACAGAATTTTTTTTTTTTTTCAGAGAAACTACTATATAATCTGATTTAGACTTTGTCTTTCAGACTCTGACTGGGATCTTCAAAGATTGCTTGGACCTGGCAGAGAAAAATCGTTTGACGTCTATATCGTTCCCGGCAGTTGGAACCGGAAACTTGGGTTTTCCAAAAGATCTCGTTGCCTCCTTGATGCTGGATAAGATCTTAGAGTTCAGCAGCCAGAGACAATCCAAACACCTTAAGAAAGTTGTGGTTTTTCTTTTTCCTGGGGATACAGAGACTATTAAGGTAATAAGAAAATAAAAATCAGTTTAATGTTTGAGTGCTAAGCAGCAAATTCAAATTTACTGAACAGCATGATTTGTTGGTAAAGCATCAATTCCCAACCAATTTCTGTTGCATGTATTTATTGGTGTTAATCATTTAAATTCTTGTGGATGCTTGTGAATTTCCAAGGTAGAATGTAGCATTTCTCTGAAGTATCCGCAAGGTGTCTGGGCTTACTGCAAAATTTTAAATGTGCTTCTGTCTCCACTCCTGGCCTATCTATTTGGAAATATAACTGTATATAGGTTCTGATATACAGCATGTGTTACTGATGCTGATAATGTAACAAAATAATGTATCTGGTCCATAAAACAAACCATAAATGGACTACAGGAATTATTACAGTGGATTAACAGATGGACTGCAAAAGTTTTAAAGCACTGTTGTGTCCAATGGACATAATTTGTAATGACCAATAATTATTTTATCATAAAAAGTGTTCATCGAACTGATTCTGCAGGCATTTACTGATGAATTTAAGAAGAAGTTCCCCAGTACCACGTCTCTTCCTGTACCTCCACGTTCAGCGGCAGCAGGTGCTTCACAAAGTACAGGTGGGCAGATCTTTCCACTCGGTTGTTATTTAACTTGATTTTACCAGCAACAGCATTGTTTCATGTTTAATCTCTGGTTTATTTCTACTGGCAGGCAAATTTTCCAAAGTTGTCTCCAGTTCAGGAATGCATGAGACTAAACTGGGAAATGCGACGGTGCAGGTAGTAACTGGAGATATAACCAAGGAGACCACTGATGTCATCGTCAACTCTTCAAATGAAGATTTCTCTCTAAAGTCAGGTAAATCAGCCTAGATATGATTTATTAATCAGAAAGCACTAAACAAATGCTTTATAATTTTTTATATTGTAAAAAAAAGTAAATAGTGTAACATGTAGTCTAGTTAAACTTGGTTATTCTAAATGATGCAAAACACACAAATACTGGTTGCCAGTATCGAAACCATCTAATAATGAAATTAACTTTCACTTTATTCACCTTCCCAGGGGTGTCCAAGGCTATTATAGATGCAGCGGGTGTAGCTGTTTTAGAAGAATGCCAATACCTTGGTGAGTACAGAAACTCTTGCTTGTTTATAACATGGTTTATGGTTAATTCAGTTCGGTAGCTCGGTTCTGACTGTGACTGAAACTCCCCACCAGGTTCCCAGCCCAATCCAGGCATGATAATGACTGTACCAGGAAACCTACAGTGCAGAAAGATTCTCCACCTGGTTGGCCAGACGGACCCAGTAAAGATCCAAAAGGCCGTAAAGGAAGCACTTGAGATGTGTTTGAAGAACTCCCACACCTCTGTTTCATTTCCTGCCATTGGCACAGGTGAGGCTCACTAACAGACTCCAGACAGGTGTTTCTTTTTTTGCATATGCCAAGATGAGCTCATTTTAGGTTACCCGCATGCATAGACGAACATCTTATTTCAGTTTTGTTGTACTTAAATTCTGAATAATTCAGATTTTAACAGATTTGTAGACTTGAAGCAACCAATATATGGACTATTCAATTCAATTTTATTTATATAGCGCCGATTCATGAAACATGTCATCTCAAGGCACTTTAAAAAGTCAAGTTCAATTGTATTATACAGATTGGGTCAGATTATACAGATTGGTCAAAAATGTTCCTATATAAGGGAACCCAGTTGATTGAATCAAAGTCTTGACAAGCAGCATTTACTCCTGAAGAAGTGTAGAGCCACAGGGAGAGTCGTCTGCATTGTCCGTGGCTTTGCAGCAATCCCTCATACTGAGCAAGCATGAAGCGACAGTGGGAAGAAAAACTCCTCATTAACGGGAAGGAAAAACCTCCAGCAGAACCGGGCTCAGTATGAACGGTCATCTGCCTCGACCGACTGGGGTTTAGAGAAGACAGAGCAGAGACACAACAAGACAGACAAAAAGCACAGAAGCACACATTGATCCAGTAATCTGTTCTACATTAGATGGTAATAGCAGGTGAGCTGTCTTCCCTGGATGATGTCACAGTTAACAGAACGCCAGACCAGATGTACCTACTATGAAGAAAAAAAAGAGAGAGAACAAAATGTTATAACCAGAAATGATGACAAGCAATGCATAATTGAAGAACAGTAGAACTCGATAGAGTGAGAAAAATAGAGTCTGATGTCCTCCAGTAGCCTAAGCCTATAGCAGCATAACTATAGAGGTAGTTCAGGGTAGCATGAGCCACTCTAACTATAAGCTTTGTCAAAAAGGAAGGTTTTAAGATTAGTCTTAAAAGTAGACGGGGTGTCTGCCTCACGGACCAAAACTGGGAGTTGGTTCCACAGGAGAGGAGCCTGATAGCTAAAGGATCTGCCTCCCATTCTACTTTTAGAGACTCTAGGAACCACCAGCAGACCTGCAGTCTGAGAGCGAAGTGCTCTGTTAGGAACATACGGGGTAATCAGAGCTCTGATATATGATGGAGCTTGATTATTAAGGGCTTTATACGTTAGAAGAAGAATTTTAAATTCTTGATTTAACAGCAATCCAGTGAAGGGAAGCTAAAATAGGAGAAATATGATCCCTCTTGTTGATTTTCATCAGAACTCTTGCTGCAGCATTTTGGATCAGCTGAAGACTTTGAACTGCATTTTGTGGACTTCCTGATAGTAAAGAATTACAATAGTCCAGCCTTGAAGTAACAAATGCATGGACCAGTTTTTCAGCATCACTCCTGGACAGAATGTTTATAATTTTGGCGATATTCCGGAGGTGAAAAAAGGAAACTCTGGAAACCTGTTTAATATGGGATTTAAATTACACATCTTGGTCAAAAATAACACCAAGATTTTTTCCTTATTACCAGAGGCCAAGTCAATGCCATCCAGGTTAAGTGATTGATTAAGAAGTTTATTTTTTGAGGACTCTGGTCCAAAGATTACAACTTCTGTCTTGTCAGAATTTAAATGCAGAAAATTTAAAGTCATCCAGCTTTAAATTACAATGGATCTGGTTATCATTCACTTGAGTCTAAAGCATGTGACTGTATAGTTGGATTGAATAAACATTTAATTGTATTTTTTTGCTTTACTGCACCTTAGGATGTATCTTAAATCAAGACTTTTTTGATGGAATAGAACTTGTTTGAGTTTGCAGATTTGAACCATTTATCATTTGCATGGTCACTTTTCAGGTCAGGGCAACGTGCAGGCGAAACAGGTGGCCGACGCCATGTTGGACGCAGTGATTGATGTCTTGAACCAGAACCCCTCCAGCTCCCTGACTTTAATCCGGATTGTAATTTTCCAGCAACCTATGTTAAAAGATTTCTACAGCAGCATGCAAGAAAGGGAAGCCACTGAGCCAAAGGATAAAGGAGGATTCTGGATGAATGTTGGCCACAAGCTAAAATGTAATTATACGGGTGGGGTGAGGAGATAGTTTGGTTTTTGCCAATATTATAATAATAATAATCCGTTTTTTATCTGCAATTATAATTTTTTTCCCAATTTATTATTATTATTGCAGCACTGTTTATAAATGGCAGTCCCGAACAAAACCAGGAAGAGGAGATGTTTGATTTTGAGACCATCAAGGCGGACCCTGCTATTTTCCACATCTGTGGTGACACTCAGGCCAACGTAGATGCTGCCAAGAAGAAGATAAATACCCTGATATCTGACGAACAAGACAGCATGAAAATAACCGACAACGCCATCTTAAACCTCTCTTCCGCAGACTGTCAGCGCATTGCTGACATCCAAAAGGACCTGGGTGTGAGCATCAAGCATGACACCAATAATGGCCAAACCTCACTCGTCATTGAGGGTCTCAGTAGAGATGTGCTCAAAGCCCACCGAGAGATAAATGTTATGCTAACAAAGGTGAGAGATGACCAGGAGCTAAAGAAGAAGTTGGAGCTGGCAGCCACTGTGGCTGATTGGCAGTACCAGCGGCACGGGCTTAGTTATCAGAGCTTTGATCAGTTGACAAACTACGAGCTTGAGCATGCGTTGGAGAGGGCAAAAACCAGTGTGAAGGTTACCATTCAGGGCTCCAGCTATACCGTGCAGATGCCTAACGGACCAGCCACAGACAGCATGGGAAACATCTTACAGATAAGAAGAATTGACAAACTTAGAGGTATTTCAGCCTTAAATAGGAAGTTGTTTCACATTCTGCCTTAGAGCCTCTTAATCCGTTTTTAGGCCAGGCTTGCCTAATGTTACTGGTCTTTAATTTGTATGTCACAAATTACTAAAGATTTGTATTTCCAGAAGTGTCTATAGAAAGAACAGTTATTTGTTTTTTTTCCCCCTCTTTCATAGCTGATGATGTTCCTGAGTTTTGGGATACCATGCCAGCTGGCCAAACGTGCCATGCTGTCCCCATCCAGGCTACGTCATCAGAGTACGCAGAGGTCCTCAATCTCTTCAAAGCCACATGTAATCGATCTGTCACCAAGGTAACATGATTAGTTGTATTGTTCTGTGTTTTTTTCTTTGATTGAAAAATAGGAAACATTTGTTCATTAGACAATAGAGATGGGAAATCGGATCATTACAAAGACGTTGGATAAAGGTCTAAAATTCATGTATCTCTGCTGTTAGATTGAAAGAATCCAGAACCCTGCACTGTGGAAAAGTCTTCAGATCAAGAAACAGGAAATGGAGGTGAGAAATAAACATCAGAACAATGAGAGACGTCTCTTCCACGGCACCAGTGAAAGCACTGTTCCCACCATCAATAAACACGGCTTCAACAGAAGCTACGCTGGAAAAAATGGTGAGACTTTCAGGGATTTCTTTGTATTTTCAAAATTCTATTTAATTTGATCTATATAGCGCCAATTCACAACACACCTCAAGGCTCTTTACAAAGTCAAATTCAATCAAATCATCAAAAAAGTTTCTTCTCTAAGTAAACCCAGCAGATTGCATCAAGTCTTGACAAGCAGCATTCACTCCGTAGAGAAACGTTGGACAGTCGTCTACATTGTTGATGGCTTTGCAGCAATCCCTCATACTGAGCATGCATGAAGCGACAGTGGAGAGGAAAACTCCCCTTTAACAGGGAGGAGAACCTCCAGCAGAACCAGAACCAGGCTCAGTGTGAACGCTCATCTGCCTCGACCCACTGGGGCTTAGAGAAGACAGAGCAGAGACACAGAAAGCACAGAAGCTCACATTGATCCAGGAGTACTTTCTATGTTAGATGGTAATAGAGGATGATCTGCATCCACTGGATGATAAGATAGACTTTATTGATCTCACATTGGAGAAATTCACTTGTCACATCGGCTCAGTAATCAATAAACAAAAGAAGGTGCCAAAAGGAGGAAAAACACAGCTAATAGAACCAGACCAGATGTACCTACTGTGAAGAAAAAAATGACAGATAATAAAAAGTTAAATGTTGAAAGAACAAACAATGCAAATTGGAGAACAGTATGAGAACTCAGCAGAGTGAGAAAAAATAATCTTGATGTCCTCCAGCAGCCTAAGCTGCCTAAGGTCACCACCAACCCGTCTGCGTTTCTAACAACTTTTCCCCACTCAGCGACACACCCGCTGAGAAGCCGACCCTGATTATTGGGAGCTCTATAGTCAGAAATGTGGCAGTAGAGACACCAGGGACCATAGTTAAATGCCTGCCAGGGGCCAGAACAGGCGACATCGAATCTTACCTGAAACTGCTGGCTAAGGATAAGCGTAAATACATCAAGATTGTTATTCACGCTGGCGGTAATGACACCCGGTTACGCCAATCGGAAGTCACTAAAGTTGGTGTAAAGTTGGTGCTTCGGTGTGTAAGTTTGCTAAAACAATGTCGGACTCTGTAATTTTCTCTGGTTCCCTGCCTGATCTGACCAGTGATGACATGTTTAGCCGCATGTCATCATTCAACCGCTGGTTGTCTAGGTGGTGTCCTGAAAACGACGTGGGCTACTTTGATAACTGGCGAACTTTCTGGGGAAAACCTGGTCTGATCAGGAGAGACGGCATCCATCCCACTTTGGATGGTGCAGCTCTTCTTTCTAGGAATCTGGCCGGATTTATTAGTTCTCCTAAATGCTGACAACCCAGGGTCCAGACCAGGAAGCAGAGCCGTAGTTTAACACACCTCTCTGCAGCTTCTGTACTGTTACCCACCCATTACCCTATTGAGACGGTGTCTTTCCCACGGCCAAAACTTAACAGATCAAAAACTTCTCTAAAAGGAACAAATCATAAAAATCAATACGACTCAACTTATATTTAATAGACCACAATTAAATGTGGTCTATTAAATATAAGGTCTCTCCCTCTAGAGACATTATTAGTTACTGAATTGATTTCCGATAATCCGTTTGATTTATTTTGTCTCACAGAAATCTAGCTACAAGAGGACTACGTTATTATAAATTACTCAAATCACTTTAAAAAAATGTTACAAAAATGTCTGGCTCCTTCAAGAAAAACTTTAACTAAATAGGGCCTGACGCGGGACTTTTAGGAAACACTGTGCTTCTTTATTTGGTTTTGAAGTGTTTGTTAAGAAAATAAGTAACATTATTAAGAGCTTCCATAAGTATGTCACCAGTTTACACAATGACTCGTCTGTTATTTGTTTTTCAGCTACCTGTTATGGCAAAGGAGCCTACTTTGCTGTTAACGCCAGCTACTCCTCCAGTGACACCTACTCCAGGCCCAACCAGAATGGAGAGAAGTTCATGTACCTGTGCAGGGTGCTGACAGGAGACCACGCCCTGGGACAGCAGAACCTGATCGCTCCTCCATCCAAAGGCTCTGGCGTTGACCTGTATGACAGTGTGGTGGACAACATGACCACTCCCAGCATGTTTATAGTGTTTCATGATACCCAGGCCTATCCTGAGTATCTGATTACTTTCAAGTAAGGCAACCAGAAAATTTTAAATATATATGCAGTATTGTTATCTGATAACCATTTTTCCCTGAAATACTTATTTGAACTTGCTTTAAGCTTTCTTGGTTAGTAGTTTGTATTAAGGAACATTAAGTGCCTCACTGTGATGCCTTAAGGTATCATACATACACAAGAATTGGGTCCTGCAAGCAGGAATCATAGAAATATCCAATTAAAAGAGCTTTAGAAACCATTGTTGTTGCCTTTGAGTTGTTTAATAGCTCGATCCTGTGAGCATCAGTATGTGAGATTACTGACAAGGACCTGCTCTGTTCTAGAAATCATGTAATTGTTGAAGTTTAATGCTGTGTTTTATAGGAATAACGCTTATTCCTAATTCTAGAAATTCAAAATGAAACTTGATCGGTGTTTCCTGAAAGTGAAATGAACAATCAGGAGGATTTTTCGGAATAACCTGCTAGAAAACTTCTACACTTAAAAAAATAAAATAAAATAAAACATTCTTTAAAGAATCTTTTCTCCCATTATTTTTCCTCTTGTTGTGTCCTTGTCACGTTGGCCTAATTGTAAATGTAACCTAAAAAGAACTACTGATGTACCTGTCCTCATGGAAACACCATCTAATTGAATGAATTTTATTTGATGACATGAGAGAATTGATAAAGAGTGATTACAAAGGTATTTTTAGACATTCAACAGGAATGAGATGAAGAAAAACATACTTTATTAACAAGGGCTGAGAACAAATAAGTGCCCTATGCTGTCCCAATTTATACATACAGATAGTAGTGGATTTGTTTTACATACAATATAATCAATCAGTGATTTACTGTCATTGCAATAAAAACAACAGTTATAGATGACAACAGAATTGGATCCAACTGCACAGGGAAAGTATATTGCTAGAATAGAAGACTCCAGTGATAAGTGCAGACACAGATACTAGTGCAGCATCTAAGGGCCGTATAGGAGAGGGGAGATAACTAAACAGATGTTTAGTTGTTAGATGTTTAAGTAAGGGATAATGCCCGACCAGGTGCCCATTATCAGAAATTAATGGACGTCGCTGAGGCGTGATCTGTTGCTTCCACAAAGTCCTTTTATTTATTTATTTATTTTTCCCCAGTGTGTCCTGTCTAGCAATGTGGCAACAAGAATTGATGTCTTAATGCCAAATAGAGCTCGACAGATTTTACTTTCACAAGTGGAGCAATCAGCTTTCGCCATAGTGCTCTGCTTGATTTATGCATGTAAATAGTTTTATTATGATTCCTGCGGGGAGAATTTCAAATTATGTGGACACTACAATGGGAAAGTAGGAGAGTAAAGGAAGAACAAGAGAAAAAAAGATGTGAAACAAAGAAGAGATAAAAGGGAAAGAATGATAAAATGTCTTCCGTCTAAATCATATGTATTATTATTTAAACTGACATGTATGATGTGATACCTGAGAAAATAAAATAAATTACGGGCTTTCTGTATAGAAGTGAACATTTAGTACCTGGAACCCAGCACCTGTGGGTGTTTGTGAGAGTGCACTTGTGTATGTGAAATCTATCCAGAAGAAAAGTGCTCAATAGTGGTTGTAAAGGACCCGCCTTCCCCGAGCACCGAGGCAGGCGCCAGGGGGACCCATAACCCCGGACCCCCAAAGGGGCCCCCAAAGCAGGGCGCCCAAAAGGGGCCAACACAGGAAATCTGCCCCACCTCCAAGGAAAGAGGAGAGACGACCCGAAGGAAATCCTCCAGCCACCGCAATGCCGAAGCCCCCAGGAGCCGCGGCCCAGCCCCAGGGGGCCTGGCCCCACAAAGCAGCCGCCAGGAATGGGCCGGCACCCACCCGGGAACCCGCCCCGAACCCGAGGGCTGGCAATGCGCCAGCGGGCCAAGGCGCCAGACAGCGGAGGGGGGCAGGACGGGGGGGTGGGATGGTCTTCGCACCTAGCGGAGACTTGAGATGTTCTTGGGAGAGGGAACGGTTCGGACCCAAACCTGGCAAAAAATAAATAAATCTCATTCACACCATCCCACCCTAGTGCCCCACTCACCACACACAAAAAAGGGGGACGACGCCACACATTTCCACATAACACTCACATCCAAAAATCCCAAGTGGGGGCACCACAATCCAACTATCCGACTGCCAGTGCCCAACCCCGGACCAGACACCCCCCGGCCCAGGCCCCCCATGGAGGGGGCCAACATGACCCGTACGGGCCACCCAACCAGAACCCCCCTCACCCCCTAAATACCTAATAAACCCACTCCCTCCCCCACCTTACCCTAGCCACCCATCCCCCCCACCCCTTTTAGGGGAGAGCAGAGGCATCAGCCCCAGTCCTGGCAAGCCACCCGGGCTTGCCAGGAAGGGAAGGGAAGGGAGCCATCCGAGGCGAGGCTCACACAACATAAGCCCCCCCAGATGTCTTCACTCCCACCCACCCCCCATACCATGGCCTACATGAATGTGCGTTGTGAAAATGTTTGGAGTGAAAGTGTCTAAAATGCATGATAAAAATGGGGTGAGGGACGTCATCAGAAAGTGGCAACCTCCAGTAACGCCCCCCTCCCCAAGGTCCTATATGTGTGGCAGCGTAATGGAGCAGGCACAGGGAGGAGTCCGGGGATGGGGAGAAAAGGACTGGGGAGCCTACTGCACTCCCAGGGAGCCAGCTCCCCTACTGACTCCAATAGGCACCCCCGCTCCCAGAAAGCCCACCCGGAGAAGGGGGCCCCGCCAGCGACACCACCATAGCCTGGGGGCCAGGGAGAGGCAGTTGTTCTCAGTCTCTCGAAAACGAAACAACGTTGATAAACATAAACATTAATGTGACAAATAATAACTCGTGGAGCACACAAAACAATAGTTACAAAGCAAACAAATACATAAATAATTCTTTGGCTGCATGCTGCAAGAAAAAAGGGAATTATTCCAAATCTTTAAGATGATGTTTCCATAAACGTCTTTAGCATTAAACTTTACAAAAAATCTTCATAACTCTTTCTCCCACGAGAGCTCAAAAGCCCTTTTAGACTTCAAAATAAAAGCACATTCTCTATGTACTAGACAATATAATATAAAACATATACAACGTAATGAATTTCAATTGGACAATCGCCTTTGAAAAGGATAGGAAATGATAGAATTATGTTCGATTATTATTACGTACATTAAGCAAAATGCAACAATTACAGGGGGTGTTTCAGAAACAGCAAAAGTGTCGGGACGTGCTGGCAGAGTAACTGGAAATTACAAGGATTGGTAAAACATGGAGCTGCTTGAGCCTGCAGAGGTGGCTGGTAACAGCTGATCTGTCACAGCTGGAGGACCTTCGTGTCCAGGCAAATGTTGCCGATACAGGTACATGAGGATGTTTTTGGGAATAAGGATGTGTGCCTTGATGAAGCAAAGGAAGATGAAATAAAAAGCTGGAAGCAGAACCAACTGTTTGGAGGAGTTTAGGACAAAGGACAAAAGTGTCTCACTCGTTGGGTGTGCACTCTGAAAGAAACTGAACATGGATTAGTAAACAAAAGCAAGGCTTGTCGCAGGAGGAGTTGAGGAGCTGCAACAAATAGACTCGCCTACCTGTTCTTCAGAGTCACAGAGACTCCTAGTGGCAGTGATATGTCAATAACAATATGAGCGTTGCTTAGTGGGCATTAAATCTGCCGTCTTACAAGTAAGGAAACTGTCCAAATACATTTGTCACCAAACCTCCTCTGGAGGCCAATAGTACAGGCATGCTTTGGAAACTGAGAAAAAGGCTCACAGTAGCTTTTTCTATGTGGGTGTGAACCTTGTTAGTTTGGGCAAGAATGTACGAATACACCAAGAAACATTAATTCAAAACCTGCAGTCCATACACCTCTCACCATCACAAGCAGTGGAGACAGCTTCACCTGTCACTGAGGAGGAGAGAGCAGCTTACAACGAATATAGGCCAGCTTTTGTGGCAGGCCTGATGTCATGTTTGTGTAAGTAATTTGGCATCTAGTCTCAAACATCTTAAAGTACAAACCACCAATGAGACAAACAGAGTTGTGTGTAAAGTGAAATCCAAGTCAGATGAAATTAACTTTCAAAGCTTTGGAAAAAAACAATAACCTATAAATTGTTATATTCAGTGAATCAGACATACTTTTATAATCGCAGAGGGAAATTGCTGTTTAGTGTTTACTGATAGAAATCTGAGTAAACACTAAAGGACACTGTACAGGTAAAAACAATAAGTGGTAAAAGCAACATCGTCATAATTAAAAGAAACAACATAAACTGCACACAGTTTGCGATACACCCGCTGGGAAGCGCTTGTACTTCCTGCGGAGGATGAGGAGAGCCCACCTGCCTCCACCCATTCTCACGACCTTCTACAGAAGCACCATAGAGAGCATTCTAACCAGCTGTCTCTCCGTGTGGTGTGGAGGCTGGAGCGCCTCCGACTGGAAGAACGTGACGAGAGTGGTGAGGACAGCAGAGAGGATCATTGGGGCTCCTCTTCCCTCCATTAAGAACATTTCATCCCAGTGCTGTGTGTCCCGAGCCCGTAACATCATCAGAGACCCCTCACACCCCCACCATGGACTGTTCTCCCTGCTGCCCTCTGGGAAGAGGCTTCGCAGCATCCGCTGCAGGTCCACCAGGTTCTGCAAAAGCCATCAGACTGTTGAACTGTTGAACTCTAAACTGGACTCTGCATCACATTTGCATCTTTATTTGCACTACCAACGTTGCAGAACTTTCAATATCCATTTAAATAGTACACAACCCAACGTTTACTGCATTTTTGCACATATTATTTGCACTGCACCATACTTTTCCATAGAAATGCCTTTTTGCATCATTATTTTTGCGCATAAACAATGCTTAAACATTCTTCTGCACTGTTCTTGCACACTGTTTTTCTCCTGCATTGTTACATCTGATCAATGCTGCACTTTATATTGTAATGTTGCCTTATTCCACCTGAAATCCCATTACACTGTCGTAAACTGAACGAAATTCTGTTCTGTTTGCACTCTGTACATACAAAATGACAATAAAGTTGTCTAAGTCTAAGTCTCTTTGTTGTGACATCTCTCTGTTTCTAACACATAAGCACATTTAAAACACTATGTTGCTGAACTTCACGTATGGGAATTCCTCGTTTTTCACATGGTTTACTTTCCGCGGCGTGTAAGAGGTCTGTGACTACCTGATCCGTACTGGTAGCATGATCCGTTCCATCAGCTCATTTGCACGTGCGCGAACAGAATAACTTCCGGTAGGCAATATTTAATTTTTCTTACTTTTTTATTATTTTGTCTTTTTCTTCTTGTTTATCTTTGTATTTGCATAAATATTGCATATTCTAAAAATTAAAATACAGAAATACATAAAAAATAGTTACATCGCCTTTCGATCGTTACTTTGACTGCTCTGAGCATGCGCAAATATACTTCACACAGTGTATACATTTAAATTTGTTTAAATATTTGATTTTCCAGAAAAAAAATAGAAAGGATGTCTCCACATTTTCTAGTTAAAGGTAAAAAAATTGCAAAGTAAATTTAACTTTAATTAACTAGCCAGTAATAATGTATTTATTATATATGTATTTAGTCTATAAGTTTTACAATTTTTCAGTTCAATGTTTAAATTCTGCAACATTGCGTGGACATCGGGGGCAGTTCCCCTGGATTGGCAGACTGGGGTGGTGGTCTCACTATTTAAAAAGGGGGACCGGAGGGTGTGTTCCAACTACAGAGGAATCACACTCTTAAGCCTCCCTGGTAAGGTCTATTCTGGGGTTCTGGAAAGGAGGGTCCGTCGGATAGTCGAATCTCGGATTCAGGAAGAGCAGTGTGGTTTTCGTCCTGGCCGTGGAACAATGGACCAGCTCTATACCCTCAACAGGATTCTTGAGGGGGCATGGGAGTTTGACCAACCAGTCTACATGTGCTTTGTGGATCTGGAGAAGGCATTCGACCGTGTCCCCCGGGGGATCCTGTGGGGGGTACTCCGGGAGTATGGAGTACCGGACCCTTTAATAAGGGCTGTCAGGTCTCTGTACGACCGGTGTCAGAGTCTGGTCCGCATTGCCGGCAGTAAGTCGGACTCGTTTCCGGTGAGAGTTGGACTCCGTCAAGGTTGCCCTTTGTCACCGATTCTGTTCATAACTTTTATGGATGACGTGGTCCTATTGGCTTCATCAGGGCGTGATCTACAGCTCTCACTGGAGTGGTTCGCAGCCGAGTGCGAAGCGGCCAGGATGAAAATCAGTGCCTCCAAATCCGACACCATGGTCTTGAACCAGAAAAGGGTAGAGTGCCTTCTCCGGGTTGGGGAGGATGTGCTGCCCCTAGTGGAGGAGTTCAAGTATCTTGGGGTCTTGTTCACGAATGAGGGGAAGATGGAGCGGGAGGTCGACAGGCGGATTGGTGCGGCGTCTGCTGTGAAGCGGGCGCTGTACCGGTCCATTGTGGTGAAGAGAGAGCTGAGCCAAAAGGCGAAGCTCTCGATTTACCGGTCGATCTACGTTCCTACCCTCATCTATGGTCACGAGCTTTGGGTCGTGACCGAAAGAACGAGATCCCGGATACAAGCGGCTGAAATGAGTTTTCTCCGTAGTGTGTCTGGGCTCTCCCTTAGAGATAGGGTGAGGAGCTCAGTCATCCGGGGAGGACTCAGAGTAGAGCCGCTGCTCCTCCACGTCCAGAGGAGCCAGTTGAGGTGGCTCGGGCATCTGGTCAGGATGCCTCCTGGACGCCTCCCTGGTGAGGTGTTCCGGGCACGTCCCACCGGGAGGAGGCCCAGGGGAAGACTCAGGACACGCTGGAGGGACTATGTCTCTCTGCTGGCCTGGGAACGCCTTGGGATTCCTCCTGAGGAGCTGGCCCAAGTGGCCGGGGAGAGGGACGTCTGGGCCTCCCTACTGAAGCTGCTGCCCCCGCGACCAGACCCCGGATAAGCGGAAGAAGATGGATGGATGGATGTTTAAATAAGAATAATACGCTTTTTTTTTATCTGTTGGAAAGCAGTCTTTTCAATTTGAAATCCAATCTAGAATACATTACACATTAAGATGATTATGATTTGAAGTTTTCTTAAGGCACTTTACAGGATATTAGAGCAAGATCTTTTCTTTAGATAAAAAGTTAAGAAATAAGCAATGATTTGTTTTGTTTTTGTTTGTTTTTTCTATAGGCTTCTGATCTGGAAATTTGCAGGCGTGTCTGTTAAATTTAGCTAACAAAATATGAAAGTTAGTGACAGTCTCAGATGTTCTAATGTCGGAAACACCAAAGAAAACATGTTTAATATTTATTAAAACAAGGCTATATAACTTCCTGTTAAATAAAATATTATGGTCACACCAAAAGGTTTCACTAATAGTGCAATTCCAGAAAAGGGGGGTTAATGTTTAATTTTCAACATGACAGAAGGGAACAAAGTGGTCTGATATTTGGAATATATTTAGCTGTTACTGAATTAACAGGATAATAAATGTGTAACATTTTTGAAGACCCCTCAGAGACACACTCTGAGACAAAAGAAACTCTTGGCAACAGCATACAGCCATCAGAATACAGATTGTTCCAGGAAAAAAAAATTGAAGCAGGTTCACCGATAGTTTTCCTTTGGATTATTTCTCTAATATGTTTATTTTTGGTTTTAGTACGAAGAAAGGGTCTGCATTTCCATTAAATAACTCTGGAAACAGAGGATATTGCACACGAGGCTCATAATCAGTGGACTTTTAAACCTGCTTGGATGGCATCAAAGACAACAGCAAATTCTGCAGGGGATACATGGTTTTCAGAGAGAAATTCACCATATCTAAACATGTCCCTCCTTGTTAAATAATTGTTTTACAGATAAAATATCCCAATCGACTCAGTTTTTAAATAAATAATTATTTCTGATTGTTAGAAATATCCTGGTTATTTCAGATAAAACAGTTATGAGGGGAAGAGGTATGCTTGTAAACCAATGTCCAGCATTAAAGGTAGTTGTTCATGGAAGTGAGGTAAGTTTACAGGAAGTTTTTCTATGTTGTTTTTCTATGTTTCTATGTAGTTACATCTAAGCCACCCAAGGCGTAAAGATGCAGCTCCACCTGCAGTCTGTTCCTCAGGTGTGTTTTGATCCATTTAACTTTGAAGGAAAAGGTACTGACGTCATGCTTCTTTGGCTCCACCTGCAGGACACACGTTGTTATTGCAGAAACCTGGATTATTATTTTAATTTTGTGTAAAATCTTCCCAAAACGCACAATGTCACGTTGTTACGTTTCTAACAGCCTTTTAAAAACTAATAAAGGCGATTATCAGTCATCTGTGAGGTTGGCTGGTTTCTCCATTGTTTTTTTGGTTTTTTTTGTGTGTTTTGTTTTGTTTTTTTTACAGGAATCCGGTTTTTCCAGCCATGGCTGAAGGTGTGTCAGGCCGCAGGTGTGTCTAACTGCTTTTCGTCAGTCAAAAACACGGAAGTTTCCAGGCAGGCGGTGGTTCTCCTGCGGACTGAAGCAACGCTCCGTGCTGTCATCCAGTCAGCGGAGTCACACGGCACGGCCCAGAGCCCAAGAACTTTCTCCGGAGCCCAGAACCGCGCAGCGGAACCTCAGCGGAATGGCCTCCCCGGCGCAGGCGCGTCCGGGCGCGCAGGAGGACGGCGCGGTCCCCGGCAGCACAGAGAGCCTGACCCCGTCCGCCGTCAACCGCATCATGATGGAGTTCCTGATCTATATCGGCCGGGTCCTGGTGGTCATCTACCCGGTGTACCTGAGCGGCTACCTGGGCATCAGCATCAGCTGGATCCTGCTCTGTTTGCTCATGTTCACCTGGTGGCAGAAGAACCGCCATTGGAAGGACGGCCGGATCGGGTCTGCTATTGATTTGGTGGACAACGAGACGAATCTCATCAACAGCGAGCTGAAGACGTCCTTACAGATGGCTTCCTGGGTATGTGTGTGTGTGTGTGTGTGTGTGTGTGTGTGTGTGTGTGTGTGTGTGTGTGTGTGTGTGTGTGTGTGTGTGTGTGTGTGTGTGTGTGTGAGAGAGAGAGAGAATCATGCCCAACCTCATAGTTTTGCTGTGATGTGGGGCAGCAGATAGATGAAACTTTCCTGGCTGGGAGCAACATTCCTGGCATACAGAATGCCAGGAACGTTGTCTGCAGATGGACATCTGTGCTCCAGGCTGACAGCAGTGTGTGCATCCAGGTTGTACAGAATCACCTGCAACGAGCCCTGGACCCCGTGAATGTTGGCTTGGTCTTCATTTGCGTGGCCATCCAGAAAGAGCCCGGCCCTCCCACAGCCAGGGAGGCAGGGATTGCTGCAGGAGGCTGTGGCCTCTGCACATGAAACCGCACCACACCCAGATCCGCCGTGACTCATGCAGCTTGAGAAGAACACAGCTTGCTGTGAGAGGAATGAGTGTAATTCTGTTTTTATCAGTGGGGGGGTCAGAATGAAATCACAACAATCAAAACACCTGCAGATCTCAGTTGGACTATTGGTGATTTAGCTGGCGGTGTGGACCCATTGCAAGCTGTGCATCATAATCCCATAAACTTCTACAGTTTGTGGATGGAGGCGTCTGTAAATCCCCCCCATCACTGTCCCCGTGCTTTTATTATCAGAGAATGATTTCAAACATCTGCAGCTGAAAACCACGAGTTTACTTTCTGCCATGGGTATTAATCTTAACTTTAAACATCGTTTGACTGTTGTCATGCTCACAGATTTACTTGCTTAATTAGTTTAATCCATTATCGCTTCCTGATCATGCACGCCATGTTGTTTTCACGGTTTTCCTCCCAGATTTCAACTACAGGCCATTTTCTAACTCTTTGTTTCCTCCAAAGGTGCATTTCACAGATGTGGAGAAGGTCAACTGGGTGAACAAGGTACGGTCTTAATCAAGTTCATTTGCTTTCATTTGGGACAACAGAGAACCCAGGTCCAAGGTGACGGGTATTATAAAGGAGGTCCAGTACAGCAGACTCCTTCTGGTCCACACCTTTCAGGTTGAAGCTGTTTTAGTTTTGATCGATCCGCAGCGAGCGCCGGTTCCTGGTTCATTGTGGCTGCCTAGACCTTCTGGTTAGCCGTTAGAACAATTTAAGCCACTCACAGTGTTGTGCTTCGTCCGCTGAGCTCCTTTTAGAAGAACCCTCTGTTTGATCGGGGTGCTGATTCATCGTCTTTTGGGTTTGGCCGTGTGCTCAGGTGCTGGAGCAGGTGTGGCCCTTCGTTGGGATGTACATGGAGAAACTTCTGAGAGAAAAGATCCAGCAGACGGTCAGGATGTCCAACGCTGCGCTCAAAGGGTTCCGTTTTACCAAGATCCACTTCGGACACAAAGTGAGTTAACAGTCGGCGTGTTCTGCGTTGCTCTGTTCCTGCTACACAATAATATTCTTTCTCCACTGCGTAAAAAAGCTGAGGTAAAAAGTAAGTACGCCCTTTCTGATTCTAGGGTTTTACACTGAAATGTTCCTCTGTATACAAAACATTTGAGGTTCCACACTGTCCACACGTTTCCACGCATTTAGTGAAGACAAGGCTCAGTTTCTGGCCCTCTACTGTTCAGTCTGCACATACACGACTTGCATGAAGCCTGTTTTGTGTTGGTTGTCAAAAGTATGCTGACGATGCTCTTATATGTTGCTGAAAATAACTTCTTATTATTATTCATACACCACGGGACCTCTCGACGCCCCGAGATGCGCGTCCACCGTAGACTTTGCATGGAAACCAGACACCCCTGACAGTCAAATCTCATTCAGTCTTAACCGAATATTATCTGAAATGTTAAAACATTTTCAGTTTGCTTTTCTCCCAGGGCCCAGTAGAGGTCAACACATGGAGCTGGTTGCAGAAGTGAGATATCTTGGTTTTATTCAAGATCCTCATCTTAAATGGGAAAAACCTGTTAAAATGGGGAGCAGAGCTGCAAAAGCAAAACGACACACATTTACATTAATTAGAGATTTTCTTCCATTTTGTTCTGCAAATAGTTTGATGCTTTTTATGGTTCCCTTCAATTTATGTTACTGTGTGATTTCTTGGGCTTAATCAACATCAACAAGCATCCTCTAAGCCTCGAAGATGGTATATAATTAAGCAATTAACATTTTGGAGAGTAAAGCTGCCATGTTCTTGGAAAAACTGAGTATGACAAACTTTGACAGCTGTTTTGTTTGAAAGGTCGAGCTCTTTAGGGGCTCAGTGACCTTGTGGTTCCTCTCAGATCTGTAGCTTTAGTAATTGGTGGCGCATGCAGTAAGAGTTGTTTTAGTCAAACAGCCTTTTCTGTCTGAGCCATTAGTGTCTGAAAGGTTTCCCTGGAAGATTTGAAACTGATTCAGAACGACAGATTTTCAGATTTAGACTGAAGCAGCCTCTCAAGGAAGGCCGGTCTTGTAGTCCAGCCCGTAATGCTTCTACATGGTCCTTTAGTTTCATTGTGGTCTGTTTTAAGGTAATTTTAAGATTCACGTTATGTATGATATTTTAGCGTCCTAGCCTGTTTTTTACTGTCTTTTAAATTGATTTATGTTGCTGACGGCCCAGCGAAGGCTCTAAATATGTTAGTGTTTCGTATTTTCTCTACTTGATGTTTGACCCCATTTAAATAGAGAATAAAAAAGGATTAAGCTCAAATACAAAAGCTAAGTGAAAAACTAAGTACACCCCCATGATTCAGGCGCTTTCATAACTCCAATTTAGCAGCAACGACTGTTAGCAGCGTCTTTTGTTGGATTTTATCAGTCTCTCACGTCAATGTGAGGTACTTTTTCCCACTCTTTTCGTCACAGTTATTCAGTTCACTGAGGTTTGCACCAACCAGGCTGAGATGTGAAGAGGTGTACGTCTGCAGATTGATCCCATATTATAATCCTTCCCCCACTGTGCTTGACAGGTGGAATGGGTGATTTGTGCTTATTGGCTTTGTTTAGGGGTTGTTCCTCAGGGATCAGTACTTGGCCCAAAGTTAATATGTATGTATAGTACATATGCAAAATAATTAAACTAATGAAGTTTGTATTGTTTGCTGATGACACAAACATTTTCTGTGTTGAAAATAGCGTAAAACAACAGAATAAAGAATGTATTTGAAGAATGTATAAATTAAAATTATAGCTTGATAGTAATAGATTGTCCTTAAATCTGAACAAAACTTAAAATAATGTTATTTGGAAATTCTAGACCAGGGGTCACCAACATGGGGCTCGTGGGCACCAAGTAGCCCTCGAAGACCACATATGGTGCCCACGAGCCTATTCTATTAAAAAAAAAAAAACACACAATCCACCACCAAAAATTATTTTACTCTGTTACTCTTCTTGTTTAATCACACTTCCATTTATATAGATTTAAAAATGACTATCTATAAAAAATTCCTGAAAAATAAGGTGAACTCTGACTCTTCTAGTTCAAAGGTCAGTGCAGGTAGCCCTTCGTATGACACAACGCCAATGAAGTAGCTCTCAGTTTCAGAAAGGTTGGTGACCGCTGTTATAGACCAAACATGGAGCTAAAACTACGGATGACTGAGGTGAATTTCTTGGTATAATTACTGATGACAAACTAAACGGGAAACACAACATCAAATATGTCTAAAACAAACAATCTGGAAGCATCTCTGTATTGGACAACGGCAGACAAGGATAAGTTCCTAAAGCGCTTCACATCTGTGTTGATCCTTTATCTTACTTATCTTACTTTTATCTTACTTCAGTTACTTTGCAGGGATTTGGAGAAAAAAAAAGAGAAAACTGAGATAATCGTACTTCAGAAAAGAACAATGAGAATAATTATCAAGGCTGGGTATCTGGGACACACTAACCCACTACTTATACAATCTAAATGATTAAAATGCTTATTTTTTTACACAGCTTTATTCATTTACCATCTTTGTACAGTAAATAATGAGAGTGTGGTCTTTTTGGTTTTTCCACACTTGAGGTTTGATTGAAATATTTTAAGAACCTGCCAGTTTTAGGATTTCCTCACATCTTAAACCCTACAACCTGAAGACGGTGTTCTTCGTTTTTAACGTTTGAGCCGACTGAAGATGGAGACGAACCTGTGCCGCCTTTGAGCCTTACTCTCTGGACTTCTTCTTAACATCTTTCAGGCTCTCAGGATCATGGGGATGAGAGCATACACCCACGAAGTGGGCCAGAGGGAGGTGGTTCTGGACATGAACATAAAGTCAGTCAAACACACCACAGCGTTCTTAGTTCTCAAGGTGAGCTGTGTTCTTACCAGCAGTGGTTTCCTCCACAGCTATGACAGCGACGTGGACATCGATGCAGAGTTGAACGCAGCCATCAAAGTTGGAATCAAAGGGTTGAAGGTGGGCGCACGTGTTTTATCCTCTCTGCTTCAGCTCGGCTGCTCTGTAGACTGCTGCTGTAAACGACTGCCTGACTCTTCCAGTTCGAAGGGATGCTCAGAGTCATCTTGGAGCCCCTGATTGGTCAGTCACCGCTGGTGGGAGGAGTCACTTTGTTTTTCATTCGCCGCCCCGTAAGTAAACACGCACGTTTATCTAACTGATAAGGTAGCAGTGATTGGGGACCAGTCTTGGTTTTAACTCCTTTTTGGAATTTGTTCCTCAGACCCTGGACATCAACTGGACCGGCATGACCAATTTGTTGGACAGTCCCGCCTTTAGGTCTGTCTGACCGGCCCTTCTTAGTCCCTCCCACCTGTTGAGGTTTAAGCGTCTCCTCTAATCTGATCTGTCCTCTTCACAGCTCCCTGTCTGAGGACACCATCATTGACATCATTGCCTCCATGATGGTCCTGCCGAACCGCATGTGCATTCCCCTTATTGACCAAGTCAAAGTGGATCAGATGAGGTTTCCTCTGCCTCGGGTACGTCCATCCTGTATCTCACTAGTAACATATAACCGGAATAATTTCAAAAATATTATGAGATTAAATATTACGTTCTCGTGTGAAACCTGACTGCTGTCCTGCTCAGGGTGTGGTCAGGGTCCACGTCCTGGAGGCCAGAGACCTAGTGGCCATGGACACCTCCATGATGGGCTTAGCGAAAGGCAAGTCGGACCCTTATGCCACGCTCAGAGTCGGCAACCGACATTTCAAAACCAAGACCATCAAAGAAAATCTGCACCCGAAATGGAATGAAGTTTATGAGGTCGAGTAACGAAACCTTTTCACACTTTGACTGATTAATGCTGTCCGGCTGCTTTTCAGGCTTTTCTCAGTGCTTCACACGTCTAATGGCAACCTGAAAAATGCATGATGGCAGTTCTTACATTTTTAATTTTATCATCAGGAAGAAAACATTTAAATTTGATTTAAACTGCATCAGTGCAGAGAGACGCCGCTTGCATGGCAGAGCGCCTGAAGTGTTAGACGATCACCTAAACTCTGATTTGCACACACCTTCAGCGCACAAATAGTTTGTGAATTTGCCTGTTAAAATATAAAACTTTATTTCCTCAGTAAGCGTAATCCTCTAATCGACGTTCTGACCTCAAATATTAAAAACACAAAATATCTCTGTGCAGTTTGTTGTTCACGAGGCACCTGGACAGGAGCTGGAGGTGGAGCTGTATGATGAGGACAGAGATAAAGATGATTTTCTAGGAAGGTAAGAACCTGTCTAACAGCACCAAAGAAAGTACTAAAAAAACCTTAAATATTTTAGTAAAGTGTAAATACAACATCAGTTGAGGTTACATTTACCATTTACATTAGGGATTTACTGCCCTTTCCATCCCATCTCAGAAAAAGTGCAACATCTCTGCAGACCCCACACATCCTGCACACAATCTGTTTAGAATGATTATGAAGGTCATGTAGTGAGTCCTCAGTTCTAGTCGCAGCAAAAGCTCCGACAAATCCTTTGTCCAGCAGTGAGAAAGCGCAGAGTGTATTATCTATAGAGATTTGGCACCAATTTTTCAGCCAGCAGCACTAAAGATATCCCAGAAGTATTTATGCTTTTCATTTGCCTCAGAACTCGAAAGTAGCAAGTCACAGTTTGCACCATCAGCTCCGTCTTTTTGCATACCGGTAACCCTCTTGTTGCACAGTAGGAAAAAACGTAGACGATGGCTCCAAAGACATTGTTAAACGTACAAATAGAGCCAACCTGAGTCTCAGAATTAAAAGTCGCATTTAATTGCAAAATCTTTGTCTTTTTAATCTGTGCTGTCCAACTGAACATGAAACGTTAAACAATAATAGGTGCCGATTATCATTGGTCGTTTAGCCACTATGGCCACTGTTGTTAAAAATAACGACAATGACATTAACACCGTCCTGTATGTTTTTTTTGTGTAAAGAAACAGCGATGAAACATCCAGTGTCTAATGATCTATGAAAAGTGGTGCAATTGACTAAATGTTACATAAAGCTGCTAAAAACAAATCATGAACTTTTACACAATGTTGCTGCAAGTAGCAGCTATTATGAATGGAGAAGTTGGGTTTGGTCCTATTGCACCAACTTTCAGACTTGTAACTCCAACTTTAGTTCCAGTAGGGCTGGATGATAATTCAGTGTCAATATATATCGATTAATAGACATATATCTATTATATAAATATAAAAAAGGTTCAATAAAAAGTTCAATAGAATAACAATTTTCCTTCCTTTTGCATTCTAGCCATGTAGGTTAATATTACAGTCATTATTTCCTCCCAACCAATCACAATGCAGACCCAGAAACTAAGCTCCACCCCCTTCAAAGAGTTCAGAGAGCGCAAGTTCTTTTTTCTTTTTTAAAAACTTGCAGTTTTGGTAAAACGTTGGTTGATTAAAGGGTTGAGTTTGAATTCAGTGTTTGTGTGTTCTGTATCTAAAAATAGATAATTAAGCAACAGCATAAAATGGCCAGGTCTGCACTTAAAATCTATGTGTTGAATTTGTTGATAATCATCGATGTTGGTCAATATGATTTCTATTTTAGTGATATGCTTTTTATCTATATTGTCCAGCCCTACCTTCACCTCTAGGTGGCGCTACAGAGCGCTGTCTGCTAAAAGCAGCCGCCACAAAGTTTCTCCCCCCAGGCTGCTTCTCTGATGAACTCTGAACAGTCAAACAACCCTGATGAAATCAACCACGTCTTCCTCTTTTGTTGAAAATGTATTTATTCACGTTTATAACAAAACTTTTTTTGTATATTGTAGTTATAAAGTCTTAACTGAGAGCAAAGTGGAACCGAAGTCGAATTTCTTGTTATATGAAGCAACCAGTCAGTTAAACCTGATTGTGCTCAGTTAAGATCGCATGGTGAATGTTTCCTTAATGTATAATTACAAAAATGAGTAATATAAAAAGTGTTCAGTCTGCATCCCGGTAATATTTCTCTTCCGCAGATATAACCTGGATTTTGGAGAAGTGAAAAGGGAGAAGAAAATGGATCAGGTGAGCCTTTCATGTACCGTTCTGAATAAAGTTGGTACTAATCTAAAAATGGCTCCGTTTAACAGCTCGATTTATCTCTGATGTTTTCCACCTGTCCTCCTGTTGCAGTGGTTTCCTCTGGCAGAAACTCCTCATGGGGAGCTCCATCTGAAGCTGCAGTGGCTCGCGCTGAGCGCTGACTCCTCTCAGCTGAAGGAGGTACGGCAGCCTGGCAGGGATGTTAAAATCCTGACCTGTCACCCGTAGCTCTGGTCCCAGCAGCTTCAGTCGTGTGAATAACGTCCCCTCTACCTTTCAGTCCCAAGCCGGCCTGTCCTGCGCGATGCTCTCGGTGTATCTGGACAACGCCTCCAACCTTCCTGTAAGGAAACTGGGCTGGTTTTCTGTTCGGTTTGTCACCAGCAGATTAAGATAAGCTGAATGTTCCTTTGTTTTGTTTTTTTCCATAAATGTTTCTGCAGAAAAATCAAAGCGAGTTGATGTCAAATCAAAAACCCGGAAAACATGGCAGAGAGGCACGGGTAAGACCAGCGCTCCATTTCATCCTTTGAATCTTGTAGCTAGAGCCGGACTCAGGAGGATGTGGGCCCCTGGGATAAACATAAAGACCGTTTTAGTGCCCTACCCATAATACTTATTGTTTCATTTTTTGACTCCTGCTAATGTGTAAGTCCTTCAACACATCAGTTCATAGGAATCCATAGTGATTGGCGTAATTGGCTGCATGCCATCTCAACAAAACTGTTCCCCAACAGGTGAAGGGAAAAATAACTGGCAAGATCTAAGTGAGCACTTAGATCTTGTTGATAACTCTTTTTTTTTAATACCTGCTTTCTATGATATTTTTTGCATGTGCTGCCATACTGTTGTTGTTTATCTCCCTACACGGCTGACAGATTACTTTTGTGACTCTATTGCAAACACCTGACGAAGAATAGCAAGAACTGGACTTGCTTGTTGATGGAGTGTCGCACTGCTCAGTGGATTGTTGGAACCACTTCCAGAATTAAGTGGGGGAAGTGGAGGTAGCGAAGTGGGAAGTGGGATTCAGCCCTGGCATTATCTGAACGCGTCTGAGTAGTTTCAAAATTGAGCGACATGTCAGTACACCGGCAGATGTTTTCAGGTTCCCACAGCTGAATCCTTGGCTAAATACTTCTTATGTCACAGCGTAATATCTCCAACTTTATTCACAGCTTTTCACTTCTCTCCTCCATTGCTGCTTCATTTTACACAAACCTCTTCAAACCAAAGTGAATCATGAGACAGAATTAGCCACAGGAGATACGCCGGACCCTGGGACCCCTACAAATCTGGGGAAAATTATTTTTGGGCCAGATTTGAAGGAGCCTTCGAATCTGGCCAGCCTTCGGCGCATCGCTGTAACGTAACCGGCCTACGAATGACGCAGCTCCTGAGTTTGGACACATCCTAAAAGTAGCCCTCAGTGGCGTCATTTTAGGAAAAATCTCAAAATTTCTCAAATTCTAAGATTTTTCTAAGAATTTTACCTCGGAAAGATAAGTTATTCAGAAAACTTCTTAGTCCTTAAGAGAGCTCCTAAAGTGGAAAAAAAACTGTTGGGAAGACTTTTAGCGAGCCTAATGGTGTCTGAAGCAGGAAGATGGTGGAAACGGAGAGAGCGGATTGGCTTATCCACCTCCTAACCAGTGGAGGAAATGAGCACAAAAACTTCTTTAGCAATCATGCAATTAATATATTTAGATAAGATAAACTTTATCATCCCCATAGGGGGATATTAATTATTTTCAGCGGCCAGGTGGTTAAAGGTGCAGCTCTAGTAATTGCTAGCTCTAGTTATTGAGGATAAATAAATATAGCAATAATATTGGATCATGAATAAAAAGTGGAAAAATATACAAAAGTACTAGTACAGAGGATTCTCAATATTATTTACATACTGTAAAATGCTGTCAGTAAAAAACATTTTGAAATGTCATTTTACTACCATTTGATATTAATGTGCACTCACCTGTCGGGATTTTACTGGAATTATTTTGCAAAACGTGTGACATGAAATGGAGAAATAAGTGTGGGAAAAACAAACAGCAGCGCACGGATCTGGGAGGAGCATAGAGGAGTGTTGAAAGGTAAATTGTTCCCTGGATAACGGCGCAAATAGGCGGACTTTGAAGCACCATTTTCTCTGTGGGTCTTGATGTTTTACGCTCCAGCCTGGAAAGTGAGAAGCGCTCCGTGCAGCGAGGAGACGGCGTCACACAAGCAAACTTCTAGACCCCCATTTAGGCTGTTGACATAATCATGCAATACAGAAAATACTTTCTCGTGTATCTTATATATATATATTGTTTGTTAATTTCTCCACTTTTTATTCATGATTATCCAACATTTTTCGTATTATTTATTTATCCTCAATAAAATTACGTTACCAGAGCAGACCCTTTGATTTCCCTCTTTGGGGATGATAAGGTTTATCTTGTCTACATGTTAATAATTGTATGATTGTCAAAGAAGTTTATATGCTCATGTCCTCCACTCGTTAAGTGGTGGATCAGCCAATCAGCTCTCTCTGTTTCCACCATCTTCCTGCTTCAGACATCATGAGGCTCTCTAAAAGTCCTCCACACTACTCCTAACATTTTTTCACTTTAGAAGCTCTCTGGGGGCCTAGGGTGCTTGGTGAAAACCTTTTATCTCAGCGAGGTAATTATTCTAAGAAAAAAACTTAGAATTCAGGGAATTCTAAAATTTTTCCTAAAGTCGTACCATTAATAGCTGCTTTTAGTCTTAGGATTGTTTGTGAGTACAGGCACAGATCTCACATACATGTAGAGGGTGTTTTAGCCGAATCGATGCCCCCAGACTTCATTAAAAGTAGACGAGACAGACAGTGACCCCACAAAACACACACAGGCCTCATGTCTTGTCTGCTTTCAGCTCACAAAGAGAAATGTGGGTCCGAGCTCCTATGTGGAATTATCCGTTGATAAGGATGTTCAGAAGAGCAAGGTATTATTCACCACACTCACGTCGTCTTTAACCAGTCCTTTTATTAATGTTTTACCCGTCTTAAATTTCCATCATGCCACCTTCTCGTCACAGGTTGCCTATTTGAGTAAAGACCCAGTCTGGGAGCAGGGCTTCACCTTCTTCGTGCAGAACGTCAAAACTCAGCAGCTCACAGTCCAGGTCAGTCCTAGGGCCCTGAACGCGACACACGCCGGAGCCCATCAGGCATTTTACGGGAGAGGCCCGTCTCCGACTGTCGCCAAAATCAGAAGAGCATGTTGTTCCTTTCACGTTTTGACCACAGAAACCAGCTGCTGCATCGTAGAGTCGACTTTCAGTTTCTTTCTACTGCATGTGGTGCTGTGGGAAATAAGACACACGAGTTATTAGGATATTTTTTACATCGGGCCAGGCTGGTGTGGGTAACTATTTTTCCCTTAATAACAACAGATATTGGTTTTTAACTCCCTTTTTTTTTGGTTTAGGTCAAAGAGCATGAGAAGAAGACTGTGCTCGGTTTTGTCGCCCTGCCTCTCGATCGCCTCTTCCAAATCGGTTCGATGACCCTGGACCAGCGCTTCGTCCTGGAGCGCTCTGGAGCCAACAGCCAGATCAAGCTGAAGGCCATGCTGAGGGTGGGCCTTCCTACCAGTTTAACGCTGCGGCTTCCTGTGGCCAAATGCATAAAGATCTATTATCCCAGTGTGTTTAGGCTCACCTTCAACTTCCATGTCTTATAACAGATTCTTACTGAGGAATCGCCACCGCCCAAAGTCCTTTCCAGCCTTCCTCCGACCGGAAAACCAACCCCGGCGTCCGCGTCCTCTGCTGCCTCCGTTCCCTCCGTTCCCTCCAGCAGTGCACCTGCCACCTCCTCTCAGGCTGCGCCGGCTGTTCCGCTGGAGACACCAAACGGGACGTCTTCGGCTCAGCAACGTCGCAACTCCCTCCTGGCTCCTGAAACCAGTAAGTCCTCAAAGGCAAACATGCGTCGGTACGACTCCCACAGCCTGCTGTCGGACAACTCCATCGCCTCGTCACGATTCGACCTCTCAGAGGGAGCCTCCTATCCAGAGTGAGTTGATTGTTTGCTTCTTTTTCTGCTGAAACCTTTGATGCTGACCTTCTCTCTTTTTTATAGGAAGGTGTAGGAAGCTGTAAAATCTTTAAATGTTTGCATTTTAAACCATTTCAGGGCTATTAGGAACCATCAAGGCTCATTTGGTGAGATCCACATGAGTGTGCGCTACGCCTCCATGAGGAACAAACTTATTGTCATTGTTCATTCGTGCAGGTTTGTCACGACATGCATCCTTTTATGATCCTCCAGCATCGCCGTTGTTCATTAATGTTATATGAAGAACACAGGGTTGGACGTTATTGCAAACCAAATAATAAAAAGTAAAAAAATCCAATGTTTCCCTGCAGAGACCTGTTCCCCTGCAGCGAGGACGGCACAGACTCCTACGTCCGCATGTATCTGCTCCCAGACCACTCTTGGAGACACCGCAAAAAGACGCACGTCAAGAAAAAGACAGTCAGTCCAGTCTTTGAGGAGAAGTAAGATAACAGGGTTAAATCCAGGGTTAAAGTCCTGAAATGCTGAAACAGAGGAAGTCACATGCAGATCCTCCATTTGTCTCTTGCAGGTTTGAGTTTGATGTGTCGGTTGAAGAAGCTAAGACCAGGAAGTTGGACGTGTCTGTTAAAAATAACAAGATGTTCCACAAGAGGGAGAGAAAGGACATCGGCATGGTCGGTCAACCGTCCTTTTCGTGTCAAGAAACCCTACAAAAAAAAAATTCATCACTTAATAGTTTACGTACACCACTCTTTCTGAGAAAAACTTTCTCAGAAATAGTTTCTTTATTTTTGCTTTCTGAATAGCTAATGTTCACATCTTGCTTTTGTCACCAGGTGATGTTGGAGCTGTCACAGATGGATTTAGTCAAAGGCGTCTCAGAATGGTACGGCTTTCTCTCCTCTCATTGCTCACATGGCGCAGTAACAGAAAAACACAGCTATCTCTAACATAACATTTAATGGCAAACCTTATTAGCTTTTCCATACAAGCATTACTCACTGTTGATTCAGTGCATTTCATCCTCTTCATTTAGTGAAATGAATACAGCACAAACGAATAAGACGGCTGCTTTAATTTAGTATTTAGTGGCAGCATCAACGCCAAAGAACAACCTGTACTTCACAAAACAATGTCTTTACCCTGGGGTAGTTTAGTCTGGTCTTCTGGAGCAATTTCCTCTTAACCGTCTCAGATTTGAAGGACAACATCTTTCAGATCTTTTCATAGACGCTCAGTAGGCTAAAGCTTTGAGTTTATGGAGGGTTATATAAAAACACAGCTTTTTGATGTCTTTTTTGGGGCTTTATCTTGTGGGAGGACCCTTAAGCTGAAACTGAGGCTCAACTTTCTGACTTTGGAGAAGATGTTTTGCCATAAGACGCCTTCATTGTGCCATGAATCTATTATTGAGCTGAATGATGGAGACAGGAGGCCTAACCCAGCATCACAGCTCAGTTTTCCTGCAGGACTGTAGCTGTGATTGTGTTGGGGTATAAAGTTGGCAGCGAACTGTCAGCTCATAGACCTCACAGATCTTCACAGCGCTCGTTCAGAGAAGAACATGTTGGTGATTATTACCATGGCAGAATATTAGCAAATGAAGCTGCTCTCTAGAGCACTCCACACCAAACCAATGCAAGGACGGCTGTTGATGATAAGCAGCAGGTTGAAAACCGAGCTGGTTGTTGTTAATCCTCATTGTACAAAAGTCCTGTTCCTAGTTTCCAATTATCATAATACATTACTTCTGTTACCAGCTGGTTGTGTATTCATGCTATGTTCATGATATCAGGAGCAATTCTTTTGCTATTTCACGGCTTGATATAAAAAATTTTTGTAACTTCTGAGCGAGTTTAAAAAACACAAATGCTCCAAGAGGTTCCAGCAGCCACTAAATAAGATTCTTAAAGCTAGCGTTGGTGATTTTTCCAGAAGTTTCCCCAAGTCCCTTTTTCAAAAAATGCGCACGTACACGATCGGTTCGCCTGCTCTTACACTCTTTATGGGGATCGCGTGTAAACAAAACCTCCCAAATCCACTCTGTTCTTATTTCTTTCTACTGAGGCCTTTATCTTCTTCTCATAAACTTCTTGCGACTCTCAGCCATGTTCAAAGTCCACGGTGAGAGCAATGAAGCACGGCACCAAAGCTGATCTAACCGTTAAGCTAACCGGATACATGAACACTAGAAGTGCGCAATAACAAGGAATGAGCATGTACACTGGCGTTACGTGAGCGCGTCAGAATGATTGGCATGTGGGACAGCCAATAGATAAGGTGATTCCCCCGGATCATGAGGGACAGAGGGGAATGAGAGCAGGAACAAAATTGACAAATCCCTGCCCTTCGGACCGAGGATCATTGATTTGTTATAGTTCCTACAGGCCTGCAGCTCCCACAGATAATTATTTCCTAACCTCCGTTTTGTGAATACATAATGTATTTACTACTTTCAAGATGGAAGTACGGAGCTCACTATGGACATGGGATATATTTTTTTATTTTGCGTTCCTTCGCAAAAGTATTGCGAGGAAACGCAAAAGTATTTAATTCTCCCGCAATATATTTTGCGTTCTCTCACAATAACCGAGTAGAGGGTTCATGCGGCATATTGAGTCTTTCTGCTACAATATATGGTTCAATTTAAAATTGCAAATACCTTTAGAGAGCCTCAGTAAAAATGTCTTTATACAGTCTTATCTCTTTGGTGCAGAAAACTCATTGAAAATCGATCTATTAACTGCATGTTCATGTTTGCTTGTGTAAAGTTGAGATGGGACTGCACATGAAAACGGCCCTTTATTAGCCAGACTATCAGCACAAAACTGTCAGATGACTTTATTACCCAGTGAAAATAACTCAAAAATAGTCCAAAATAGCTTGAATGTATTTATTTTCTTTACTTACGCAAAATTAATGTTTGTCTTAGAAGGGATGGAAAGCCCATGTTTAACCTGTTTTGCTTTTGAATTTTCCACATAAGTTTGTGGTGCATTTGTATCCTAAAGAAATTGTATAAAAGATATTTCCCTAACTAGATAACATACATGGACTATTTACCAACTATAGCTTTAACAAGCATCATAAAGTGTTTAAACAGTGTAATGCCAGGCAAGTGAGTGTTTTATAACCTATTAAGTATTATTTTAATGTTGATGAATTAGCCCTGTAAATCCTTTTTATTTCACATGAAGTTGAGGGTAAATTAAATTAAATTGTCTATTTTTAACATTGAATTTTCAGTTCAAACCTAATCTAAACCTCCTGTTAGACGTGTGGCCTTCAAGATACAGTTTACTTCCAGCTGGATGAAAATATTTTAAATATTAAGTTTAAAAATTATCAAGAAATCATCAAAGCTCGCTAGTTTAATCCCCGCCCTGGGGAGGCAGCAGCGTGTTGCTTTGCAGTGAACTTGGTGTTGCTTTGTAACGATCCGCTTGGTTTAAACAGAATTATATAAACAAAGTGGTTCTCCTGTGGTTGAAACTGCAAATGATGCTAAAGGTTGCTGATATTGATCACTAGAGGGTTTAAACAAACACCAGATGTTAACTAGATAAGATGCTTAAATTGAAGCGTCAGGGTTTAATTGGTTTAAAAAAAAAAAAAGAATGCAGAGCAGCAGCAAATTTGCAGTTTAATAATCCCACAAAAGCAAATTAAACGTGAACAATCAGCTAATTATAGTGCAGTCATATTCCAAGGGAGAATAAATGAAATGTTCACACTTCAAGAAGTCGTATACCCTCATAATTTATGATTGTTTAAATTTTAAAAAGTCCTTATTGTCCGTTCAACTTCTATCTTTTATTGTCTGCAAAATTGAGTCTCTCAAAAACAAGTGCAAAAAAGGAAAGTTAACGGCACCATTAAAAACAAGAAGGAGCTCACCAAGCGTCTCTCCTTTGCTGCCATCCTCATGTCAGGCGTTTATTTCGTGGCCTATTTCGTTTCTTTTTCCTCACCAGAAAACACGCTCAGGTTACACAGTGGAAACAGAATATCTGTCAAAACTGACAATATAAATGTCAAACAGTCAAACAGGTTTATATGAACTTGGATCGATATGTTACACCTTTACACTCCTGTTGTGCTCCGATTGGTCTGAATGCTTGAAATAACCCTGTCTGACCTTCAGGAGATCAAATGAGCATAAATCCATTTGTATATCGCTTCTCTCTTCTCTTTAAGGTATGAACTTACGTTACCTGGAATACTGACATCCAGCAGACAAGGGCGGTAGTGAAACTTTTGTCAGCAGCTGCAGGGAAGTGAACAGACGTTCAACGCTCTGGAAGAGCTGGATCTTCCAGGATCTGGGGGGGAGGGGCTCACCTCCAAGAAGCCTGACAGCGACACCTTTCCTGTAATATTCCAGATCACGGCACCTTCTGAAGCTCTTGTTTGGAAACTGTGTCGAGCTCACCTGTTTTCCAAGTGTTGCAGCTCCAGGCATTTGTGTCCATATTTTGTTTTGTAATATGAACCAATTGGGCTGTAATTTCATGACTATTTGTAAAGGTTTTTTTTTGTTCTTTTTATAGAAAAAATATAAGTAATGCTGTCATTTGAGAAATGTTCATTCCCCAAGTAAAAAAGAAAAGTTTTAGTTCACCTGAGCTGCCTGTGTGGTGGATATGAGAAACAGGTTAGAAAAAGCAACCACAATCAGGCGAACCCTCACAAACTGAGCAAGCTTCCAAATTTTATTGCTTTCCGTTCTTGTTACCAGTTTAAAAGTTGTGCGTGCAGCTGGGTCGCCCCGTTGAAGCTCTGAGGGAAAACCATCCCAGCAAATCACATGAAGGGCTGTGCCGAGGGAAGGGAAACTGCTTTTAACGCTTAAGGGAGTGGAAAGTACATGTTTTAAACCATTTATTCTTCTTCATATTTGTGCTGGAAAGCACATTTCTTGTTAAATCATTACTTTCATCTCAGTGTGTGACTTTAACCGGGTTTTACATTATACATTTGTTAAGAGGAAAGGGAACATTTAATAAGTATGGTCACTAATAAGTCAATTATAATAATGCAATAAATCATTTTTAGGAGACACATCTCCACCAATCACTTTATGCACCAATTTTGTTGTCTATTTGATGTTCATATGTTACAAAGAGTTGTTTCCAAGTTTTTTTGTGAGGTAAAAAAAAAAATTCTCAGATATTTATTAAGAATAAACAACTTCAAACTGACACACAGTGGAATTATTATGATTTATGTTTTTATTGTAAAATCATTATTGCTTCAGGATGTTACAGTTCATGTCTCTGCCTGGTTGGAGCGGTTAAAGGAGAAAGTGCCTTCCCTCTAAGAGGAACATGGCGGCAGGATTTTGGTTCACTAAGCTGCATCTAAATCAGGCACCATACTTCTGGGGACTTCTGGGCATAAATCTGGGGATTTTAGATTAAAGTAAATGCATTCCTGTACAAAATCAAATCTCCTATCAAGCACTGTGGTGATGATCTGGGCTTGTTCTCCAGCTACAGGAGTCATGCAGTGGATTGAAACCTCTTTATGTCACAGTGCGCTGAAGTCAAATGTGAGGCCGAACAGTGCAGTCTACACCTAAATATATATTTATAAATACTTTCAGTTGTTACATTAAACATACTTTGACATTTATTTCTAGTATTTCCAAATAGAAATAAATTATTTATTATTATTATTATTATTATTTATTATCGTAACAAAGTTTATTTTGGTCTTCAAGCGTCCCATTAGGCCCGGACAGAAGGAAGCAGGTTCCATTTTTACTTTTCTTATTTATTTATTTATTTATTTTTCTGCGTGACCTTCAGCTCCTCACACGTGCTGCTCATCAATTATTTTAATTTTATTTTGTTTTATTTATTTATTTATACGTGACCTTCAGCTCCTCACACGTGCTGCTCATCAATCTATTATTTTATTTCATTTCATTTCAATTTATTTTTTTATTTATTTATAAATTTGTTTATTTATTTATTTTATTTATTTATGCGTGATCTCCACCTCCTCACACGTGCCGCTTATCAATCTCGGCTCGCGCTGCGCTCAGGCGTGGCCGCGTTGCCAAGCAACCGACCTAGCAACGGAACTAAACGTTTCTGTCGGTCTCGGAAAGTTTTCAAACCGGAATGAGTTTCAAAAGGAAAGAACCGGATTTCACGGACAGTCCGGCTCGTTTAAATCGAGGCCCGGAGCAGGTAGGAGGGAGAATGTGATGGGGGGGGAAAAACAGAACCTCTGGAAAACGTAACGTTGTTTTTTTAAACTAAAAATCATGTGAACGCGACGCTGAACGAGCAGAAGCTCCCCCTGCTGTCAGCTTTCTGTAGGCACTTGGACATTTTTTCCAACTACTTTAAGGGCTAAATCTTTTTGGTTTAACAAACAGAGCTCTTTAAATGATAAAAAAATATATCTCATTTGTTAAAATTGGAAAGTATTGGCAGACTTACGACAATAAGTCAAGATAATCACAATTATGGACAATAGAAAATTAATTGGAAATAACTGAAAATTATTTACAAATTAAAGGACACATTAAAAAGACTATTAAAAGGATGACAACTTTTTTATTGAAATAGATATCAAAATGAAACTTAGAATGTATTTAGGTGGATAACAGACGATAAATATTCCAGTCTCACAATTGCAATACAGTTTGTTGACCTTGATAGAAAGTTTCTGTAATGTTTATGCTGATATGAGTTAGACTGTTAATCTCTGGGGGGAGGGGGGGGAAAGAAGTTTTTAACTATTATTAACCCTAAACTGAAGCCGTTAATGAGGCCAGCATCCGTTGCTTAGGGCTGCAGGAAGCTGCCGTGGATGGAGACAAAACCTTCGTTTTCTCTGCTTGGGAGCGAAGATCAAAGCCCCGAAGCAGCTGAGGAAAGTCAGTTCAGTTCATTTCTGAGGCCTTGCATGAAATCAGCAGCGTCTTGGTTGCTCACCTGCTTGTTGCTTGTGTTGTGCTGCAGGAGATGCTCCCGACAGCGGACCCAGTGGAGGTTCTGGCAGAGTCCAGGCCCGATTTCACAGCAGACCCGGGAAGCTCAGGAGCTCCAGGACCAGCTGGGCGGACGTGAGGCAAAAGAACAAGAGACTGCACCAAAGTGTGATTAAAGTCCTGAGGTGATTGGGGCTGTTTTCAGTTGCCTTTTAGTCTGTAAACAGTTAATTATGTTTCATATAACAAAAGTCTGTTAGTAGCTTGTCACTGTAGGACCGGCCCATAACTCCTGCACGGTCTGGTTTCAGTCAGCGGGTCTTTGAGGGCCGCAGCTCCCCACAGGGTGGACACTTCACCTTGACAGGAGAGACCAGACGTGAAACGGTAGGCCGCTAATATTACTGTGGCTGCTCCGTGATCTTTTATCAGTGATGACGTCTCTTTTTTATGGGTTTGATCTGTGGCAAGACGTTCATTTTTCTTTCTGAGCCTGTAAAAATCTCGACTCCTCGCTCCTTTCTGACTTTCCAGTCGGCCAGAAGATCTGTTCATCTCTTAAAAAGGTGCAGAAGCTACCCTTGATTTATTACATGTGGACTGACGGTTATATACGCACGGTGCCTTCTTACCGGCGCTCTGTCACAGAGTCCCAATCTGTTCCCTGTTGTTTAGCTGGAGTTTTTGGAAAAAATCCAATAAATTCTTATTATTTATAACATTCAAACTGCTTTGGTTAGATGTGCAGTCATACAACAGCAGTGAAATGTATCCCGGTCATCTTTTAAAGGTTGTCGAAATGATAAAATAATTAGAAAATAACAGGAATGATCAGAAAAAAAACCACATTTCATGCTGAATCCATCCACTGTTTATACCCGCTTATCCATGCAGGTTGGTGAGGGGAGCTGGTTACTGCCAGCCATCATTACAGGACAATGTAGAGACACACAGGACAAACAACCAGGCAAATACACTCACCCCTAAGGACAATTTAGAGAGACCAATTAACCCAACAGTCATGTTTTTGGACTGTGGGAGGAAGCCAGAGTACCCGGAGAGAACCTACGCATGCACAGGGAGAACATGCAAACTCCATGTAGAAAGACCCAGGCTGGGATTTGACCTTTTGACCTCCTTGGTGCAGATATATCGCCTATGTTGAAATGCTAATAGTCAACTGTAGATGTGCTTTTACCAGCTTACTTCTCTGCTTTCCTCATATTTAATGACATTTTGCTGTTGCTGTCACAAAGACCTCAAGTAAAAATCAGCAGGACTGTTAATTAAGATCACTTTAAAGTGTTTTAAAGGAAAGACAAAAGGTGGTTAACAGCCTTATTCAAAACCAGAACATTAGGGCCTGAAGGAGAAACAGGCTGTTGGCTCGGCAGCTGCAACATGGCCTCATGAGGTGGAGAGAGAACTTGCTGATTCACTCGCTGCTGCAGCCTGAAACTGGTTCAGACTAACCAGAAGCCTCGGATCTTCTCTCACAGAAGCCGGACTGCAGTCGCTTTGGACAGGAGCCTAAGTTCAGTTGTTCAGAACAGACATAATAAAGAGGTTTCCTGGCTGATACTGGTGACACGTGAGAGAGCCAGCATATCTGCTGGTTCTGGTGGGCTGCAGCCTGGTGCGGCTGCCAGGCATGTGGAGCTGTTAATGTAGGTGCAGATAGTCTTCCTGCTTGTTTCATCAGAGCTCTTCCAGACCTCCTTCTGCATGACGTCCAGCAGCTTAGATTTATATTCACAGAGTCTACGTGCTCATCTCAGGCCCACATCTGTCTGCTTTAAATGATAAAGAAGGGAGGAGAAGGGCTGAGCAGCTGAAACCAGTAATAGTCAACACAAACTTAATTAAAAACTCACCGGAAAGGTTTACTGAAAGAAAGAGCTGCAGGTTTTGCTTTCTGTTTTCAGAAATACATTTAAAAATTTACCGTTTTAGTGTTTTGTTTCTTTTACATTTCTATAAATCTCATGACAATGCACTTTCTAATAAAAATATATAATTTCTATACATATTGTGAATTTACTCTTCACAAACCAATGCATAAGCTGCTCATAATAAACATTTTCTCTTTCTACGTGTGTGCTGCATGATTCTGTATCACCATATGGATTGCTCAGTTTCTTTCTCCTACTGAACATAATTTTCTGCCCTGTCAGATGCAGAACCTCTACATCCAGAAAGGGATCAGCTTGGTGAATGTGGCGCCTCTGCAAGAGTCCTGTTTGGAGAAGATCCATGACCTGATCCCCTCCAAGCTGAGACTCCTGAGCACCGAGCTGAGCCTGCTGGATGATGAGATCAAGGGGGAATATCTGCACAGCATCAGGACCGCAATCTGTATTAGTTCAATCACTTCTAAAATCCAATTTACGCTTTTTTCCTGCCGTAAACAAATGGCAAACAAGAGTCAGTTGATCCTCTCACAGCCATAAATTGTGGCCTAAATAGAGGAATTATCAAATGCATTTTGTATTAATCCTTAATTGAATTCGATCAAAAATCATTTTAATCCTGAAATGCAGTAGCAGAAAACATTTTATCGTCTGCTGTGTTTGACTGCAGTAACGTATCAACTCAAAGATTCAAGCGGAAGTGAGACGGGAGACGAGAAGAATCTGCCCCCTCACAGACTAGAGTAAGTCAACACAAGGTTCATGTCTGCTCTGTAAGAAGTAACCAGGCATAAAATCACTGAATAATGTTCAGTGCATCCCTTTTCAATTTTACCTCCTTTAAAAACATGTCATTAGTTTTTACTTGGGTGACACTTCTTCACTATGACATCATTTATTGAGTAAAAAGAAGCTAGAATGCAGAAACAACTGAACTAATCCTCGTCTGTGATTCAGCAGCTGATGTGACCACGTTTATATAACCAGTATGAGCTGAGTAGTCTGTCGGAGAAACATTTGCACTCACTCTACCACTCACCTTTTACTCCACAATCGTCTCTGCATCCCTCCTTATCCTCTTGGACCCCACAGTTGCTTTCTACATAGTTGACCGTAATATCCTCCCCCACCGCCCTCACCTGGAGACTGGACTCTAGAACTGCTCTAAACTGATCCAGGTAGTACCACTAAGGCGGTTCTGTGGCCCTGTGGGATGCCAGATTCTGGGCCAACACAGACGCCTGTGGGGTCCTGCAGGGCTCAGTCCTTGGACCACCACTCTTTAACATATACAGCCTTTTTCAATAAAATGGGATATGACTTCTGATGAGGCTCATTTGAAAATAACGACCTTTAAGCAGGTATTAAACATACCTTTCATTAAGCCCACATTCCTGTACAGGATTCATTCATCCTGTGTTTTTATTTGCTTTTAGAGGAAAATCATCGTATTTAACAGAAATAAAGAGTTTTTTGTGTATAAATATGGGATTAAATCAACGCCAGCCATCCATTCATTGTCTTCCACTTATCTGAGTTCTGGTCGCGGGGCCAACAGGTCCAGGAGAGAAACCCACACCTCTCCCTCCCCAGCAACATCCTCCAGCTCATTCTAGGGGATCCCAAGGCGTTCCCGGGCCAGATGGGCCATATAGTCCCTCCAGTGGGTTGTGGGTCTCTGCTCAGTAGGACGTGCCCTGTAAACCCCCAAAGGGAGGCGCCCAGGGCCATCCTCATACTTCAACTGACTCCGTTTGAAGATAAAATAAATGAACTTTTCAAAAAATATTCTAAAAGAATGAATATGACTGTACATGCTTCCATTAGAGCACATCATTGACAAGCTGGGAATCCCACAGCACAGGTACGCTGATGATACTCAGCTTTATGTGAAATCAGATGTAATCTCTCTGACTTGAAGCTTAAAACTGAAGGGATTGATTTTGCCGTGGTTGTGGAGAATTTATAGTGGAGATCTGAACCTAAACAGGTTCTTCCTTTGCATTTAAACAAGAAGAAACTGAAAATGTTTAGAATTTGGTGATGTTTTCATTAAAAAATGATCCTGTCCTGTCAGAATGGAAATGGTGCCGAAGCCGTGGAATCGCTCGTTTGTCCAAGCGAGGAAGAGGATGAATCAAAATCTTCACTGTGTCAGACGCTCTCTGCTACAACTGATGCTTCTGTGGCACGAATTTTACAAGTACGTTTATCCTCCACCTCTCCAACGAGAGCTTTGAGTCAATAAAATCTTCCCTCATATGCACTCTTATTTATATTTTTATAATGCTCCACATTGACCATATTTTCAACACTGAACATCTTGCACACAGCAGATTTTCTCTGTACATGAACCACAGTTTTTTATGATAAATATAACTCAACTGTGGAAGATCTGAAGTTCTGCTGAGACTTTCCAGGCTGCAGCCCAGCGCCTCCGCAGATCATGGTGGTTCTGGGGGGGGCCAACTCTGTGTAATCCCCCTTTCCTGGATGACCTCCTTTCAGAGACGTCCGTCTGATTGATGTGGCAGAGTTCTGCAGCAGAGAGAAGTTCGTCGAGCTGTCCGAGTTTCAGCAAATGGTCACTGAACATGCTGATCTCACCAAAAGCTTCCTCCTGGAACAGTAAGTTTCGCCTGCCTCACAAATAATCTTAAATAACTGTGAGAAGATAAAAGGCGGTGAAGATTCAAAGTGCTGTGGAATAAATCACAACAGTGATTTCAGACACAAGGAACCATAACATTATACTGCAAGAGCACAGCCAACCTTTTAATCAATGTTTCTTCTTGTAGAATCAGCATCTTGTATTATAAAACAGTTGCAGCTCTTAAGCTACACCATGTGCAACATGGCTAAATGTTTCTTTTTTAATTCAATCTCTCATTGACTGATACTAAAGCCTTCATCATAATTTTAAATGTTTTCCTTCATTCATTGAGGAAACGATGCATGCTTGTTTATTCCCCCGAGAATCACGCCAGGCTTAATGTGACTCAGCCGTAGTTTGCATTTTTGATCCGTCTTTTAAACGATTAACATGTTTTCTGTTTTAGTTGGCTCTCTGATGTGCACAATGCTTTCTGCGTGGGTAGCGTGCAAAACCAGCTGCTTTCCCTCAGCAAGAAGGGCAAACTTGAGTCTTTCTTCAACTGTGTAGCAGCTCTGATGACCCTGCAGCTGCAGAAACTCACCCTCAACTCACTGAGCGACTACACAAGACTCATTTCTAAGGATTTGGTAGGAGAGCACTTTAATATGTCGGGCAAGTTTAATCTAAAAAAATAATAAACAAACCAGACTGGTGAATATTGTTTTCATTTTCCTCTCCGTCTTCCAGCATTCAGACAGAGCCAGAGGGACACCGGGCTTTGTTCTGCATCTGATCCTGGAGGACACGTACATCAAGTTTGAGCCAGACTTCAGGACGTATGAGGAGGCCGTCCTTAGCGTGTTTGAGCTCATGCTCAGGTCCACCAGACGTATACCACGGGTAGAAACCTTACTGTTTCCAGATTGGGTAAGAATAAAACTCTACAGCCAGGATGGAGTCTGATATGATGGCCTGTTAATAGTTGTTTTGTTGTTGTTTTTTTACATGAAATGTCACTATTTGTTTATTATCAATGATCCTCTCTAAGTGAAATAGTCTGAAACAAACCAATGATGAAATGGCTGCTGATGTCCTGAGTTCATCCCTATTTTCACCTCCTGCCAGGAATGCAATCTTGGAAAAACCTTGCAGCCCATCATCCTTCCAGAGACCGTCCAGGCCCAGCAGGAGGAGGTGCGCAGGGCGTTCTGGGCTGAGACAGAGAAGCCCACAGAGTTCATCCACCGGTACGACCAGTACTCCATGCTGGTGTCCAGGCAGGCAGAGGAGAAGGTGCAGCAGTTCCTCAGTCAGCGGAAATCCTTCCAAGACATCATGGAGGAGGCCGTCTACTATCATCAGCTTGCAGAGGAGATTCAGTACATGCCGTGCAAAGTAAGATCTGGAGTATGAGTGTCTTTGACTCTGTAGATGATAAGTATCTGTTGTCCTGTTTACAACAATGTGTAAGGATTCAGCCGTTCTGGTTTAAATTCTACCAATTACCAGTTAGAGGATCTCTCCCCAGTAATGTTTCCCCTTATATCTAGTGTCCCCCAAGGTTCAAGCTTTGGCCAAATGTGCATTTTTGTTATATTTATTACCACTGGGGTTGATTAAAACACAAAGTAAACCAGGTTTATACAGCAAGGCTGATGAGGTCCAGATCTACCTGCCCCTGAAACCAAACAGCACGGAGTCTGTCTGGCCTATTTTACCTGCTTGGCTGAGGTTGAAGGCTTTAGAGACAGAGTGCTAATCTCAATTTAATAAAACGTCTTTAGGATAAATTAGAAAGGAGACTGTTGTTTTCGCCAAACATCGGTGTCTGATCTCATAAATGACCTCAGAATGGTCAAATATTCCCCAAAATTCACCTTTAAACCATCTAGATGGACTTCTTAGAAGAATTAAAGCTAAGGATGTGAAGCCTGAAGAAAATGTGATGACAATAAAGTTTATATGTGTAAAGTATATGAACCCAATACTTTTGGCTATAGGGTGTATTTTTGGTACTGACTAAAATTACTTTTCTGTTCTGTATTTTATGTTTAGATCTGTTTTTAGTCAGTCACACATTATTGTTCTGTCCATAATCATTATTTTGCTTATATTGATCTGTTCAGAACTTTGTTCCACTTGTGTTGTTTTTAAAAGTCGTCTGCAGAAAAACTTTGAGCATTAGGATTTGGAAATGTTTGACAACACTTTTATATTTTCCATTAAAAACTGCATTAAAGCTGCATGATTATAACTTTCCAAGCACAGAAACTCGCAAGGAACCATTTTTAAATGGCTGGAAATATTTCTACCGAAAGATTTGGTCTGGTCGATGTTTGCTGATTAATAATATTTTGGACTGTAGGTGGCACAGCTCGGCATGTTTGAGGTCCAGTCCCACAAGCTCATCCACTCACTGGTCAAGCGTGCTCAGGAGCTCAAACAAAAACTGGCTGAGCAGATGTTACAGGACCATCAGGAAATCAACAGAAAGTTAGTTGGTTTTTACTCTTTTCCTCTCTGTAGCTGTAAAAATATGACAAATAAACGACCAGACGGCCAATAACAGCACTTACTGTTTGATGATCCTTAGGAAATGCTCACAGAAGAAGTCTTTGTAGGGAAATTGAGAATTTGTGATATTTCTAGGTGCAGACACTGAGATCCTTCTCACATTTCCCCAGAATAACGATCCTTTCTCTGTCCGACAGCCTCTGCCATGAGTTTGAGAAGATTTCAGAGAAGGCTCTGAGCTCGCCAGCTGATACCCTGACACTGATGGAGCTGAAGGTGGGTCAAACGGTTCCTGGATCGATCTGAAAGTGTCCTACATTCTGGACCCTGGATGTGTGACATAACGGTGCCCTTCAGCTCTCAGAGACTGAGAAAATGACTCAGCAGGTCCAGAAGACAGAGAGGGTTTTATTTCTTTAGGTTGTCAGTCCCCCTCGCGTCTAAATATTTATGCCTTTCTGTTTTCCTTCTGTAAGTCTCTCTCGTTCACAGTGTTTCTCTTTTTGTTGTTTCTGACATAAAAATGCAGTAAAACTTTTATTTCATTTAATTTCACTGATTTTATTCCAGAACTGCTAACAACGATAACCGGACTAGCTCAGAAATGTCCCCGTTTATTTCTAAGATCTTTTATACGTAATGATGCACTGATCTCTCTCTGCAGACCTACATTGAGAAGGTTTTGAGCACAGATATGCCTCTTCTGGAGCAGCGGCTGGCTGACTCCAACAGACAGCTGTGTTCCCTCGTGGACTTCGTCACCCTGACACCAGAGGACCAGGAGCTCAACGCTCAAACCGTTCACTGGTTCCAGCGGATGCCGTCCATTTTTGAGAAAAACCAGCAGATAATTGAAGAGAAAACCGAGCTTTACCAGTCAGAACTGAAGGTCTGTGATTCTGCTTTAATCCCTGACTGTTTGAAGCTGAGGAACCAACCAGAGTTAATATAATTTACTGGAGGTCAAGTTATAAAAAGCTGTTGTTTGCTGGAATCGTTCCAGCTGCACCAGGAGCGTTTCACGGAAGAACTGGAGAGCTGCAGCATGCAGATGAAGGAGTTTCTTGGCTTTGGTGAGCTGTCAGATCTCAGCAAGTACCTGAAGAAAGCGCAGGCCCTCAATGCCAGGCTGGACTCAGCCAGTGAGAAGGTAAAGTAGGAGCTCATCACCTCTGCTGGTTAAGCAGAACGTCTCAGACCCAGGCTGGAGGTTTAAGTGTTTTACAGGGCTCCCTCAGTGCAGCTTCAACTCATAAAGGTGTATAAAATCACACAGTGCTTCAAATGTGATCAATTTACTTTAATTCTTTACCTCTAGGTGGCAGCATTGGATCTGAAATAGAGTTTTCACTCCCTTTTATCATTTTACCCCCTCAGTTATCCTTCAATCTTTTTATCTAGCTTGTCATTTTATTTACTGAATTTACTAATTTCTGGTTTGTTTATTTCCTCGGCCCAAACCTCTCACTGTTCTGAATAGATCAACGAGCTTAATCTGGAAGAAGAGGCCTTCGGCTGGCCGGTGTCCCAGTACCCGCAGCGGAAACAGATCCAGGACAGACTCACACCGTTTCTGCGCCTGTATGAGACAGCCTATGACTTCCTGACGCACCATGAGCAGTGGCTCTGTGGGCCGCTCTCTACTGTCAGTCCAGATAAGGTACAAAACCAGTCAGGAGTGAATTTATCTCAGAAAACATTGAGAACAAGCTTCATTCTCCAACCTAGAAAAACTGAAGAAGATCAAATATTTGTGACGGTTACAGAACCAAATGGTAACAAAAGTGTTTCTACTAAGGAAGGATGATTACTACGAGTCATTGACTTTGCAGCAATCCCTCCTCCTTAGCAAGCACGTGGTGACAGTAGAAAGGAAACGGCTTCCTTCTAACAGGAAGAAACTCCCAGTAGAACCAGAACCCAAACCCAGCTCAGTAGGAGCAGCCGTCTGAGACCGACTGGGACTCTGAGGAGCGTTTGTATTGGAAATCTTCTAGTTCATTGTGGTCTGGAAGTAACTCAGCATCAATCCAAACGATTCAAATGAATCTGAGCCAATAGTTGAAATTACACAGAAACATTCAAAGTTCATACAGAAAGCTGGATTCTGAAGAGAGGCTGAGACAAATGGACCTCTGTAGATAATGTTTACACCCCTGGAAAACAGCAATTCAGGAATTACAAATTAAAAGCTCCTAGAAATTCATATTGAATTAGAATTAAAATTAATAAAAAATATATCTTTATTGTATAGGAAGTGAAAGATGTGCTGACAATTATGGGACCAGGGATTTTGTTAAAAATGGAAAACAATGGTCTTAAATATACTGAGGGCCGTCTGAGCAAACAGCTGCAGGTGGGATGGCTGCAACCTGAGATCTGCTGTGATCCTGAAACAGGAAGTTAACTCAAAGGAAATCACAAAATAAAACAGGAAACAACATACAGCTGAACGTTCAAGACACAAATTCAAACCAAGGACTTACAAACCACCAAAGAACCATAAAACATGCCATTATAATTTGTCTTCTTTGTATTATTCCAGGTTTGAAAAATCTGCATTATTTGTTATTTTGGCCATCTTCCATTTTCTACAGGTAAACATGAGAAATGAGAATATTCTGGTCTGGAGTCTTAGATTTGGAGTTCAAGAAGGAAACAAAATAACGATTTTCCTCAAAAACACAGAAACAAAATCTTTTTATGGGACCTCTCAAACATTTCCCACAGCTGTTTATAAAGTATAATCATCTCTATAACTGTGATGGACTAGTGAGCCTGACCCTGAGAGATTGACTCCAGCCCCCTGCAAGCCAGCCTGGATGGGTGGGGATGGATGTAATGGGTTCTAACAGAACCATCCTGCTGTCACACTCTTGTCTACCGTCTTTTAAAGGCTTTCATTAGGAAACTGCTCACCTTAGCAACCATTTGACAGCCCGGCATCTCGGTCACTGAGCTCTGACAACCAGCTGAGACACGCTGGAAACCAGTCAGATCTGCCAGGGTCACCACCAGAGCAGATCCTGATTCTCTTTATGTTGTTCACTGTCGAGTTAGTTCTGTTTATAAATTCACACATTTTCTATTGTCTTTTCTACTTTCCCGACTATTCTGCAAATCTGTTTGTCATATATTTTCCTTAAATTACCTCATTAGCAGCCAAGACACCTTCAGACCTTCTGGAGGTCCTACATGGCCTGACTTTTACTTTTTTTAATAAAAGCGTGACAGAAACTCTTTTAGAGAAGACTTTTTTTGTAGGTAGTAATGCTGAGCCAAGAGGTGCTAATATCTAATAGCTATTTTTACTGCGTTATATACAGATTAATGGTAATAAAAAAATTAAAAAACTGTCCTCCTGTAGGTGGAGGGTGATGTTGGAAACTACTGGCGCACTTTATACAAGCTGGAGAAAGGCTTCGGTGAGGCGCCCAATGCCCTGAAAATAGCCAGAACCATAAAGGCCAAAGTGGAGGGTTTTAAGAAGCACATTCCCATGGTGCAGGTAAAGACCTGGACTCTCCCACAGAACCATGTCCTGTTATACTCGCTGTTTAACCGTTTAAAAGTTCTCCACTGCCGGCATTATCTGGGCCCTGTAGGTGTTGTGTAACCCGGGCCTGCGCACGCGCCACTGGGACGCCATGTCAGAGCTGGCTGGCTTCGTCCTGCACCCGGCCGACGAGCAGGCGTGCGTGGCTCAGTACCTGTCCATGCAGCTGGAGCAGCATCTGAGCAGCTTCGAAGGCATCAGCGAGGCGGCCAGCAAGGAGCACTCTCTGGAGAAGGCCCTGGAGAAGATGGGCGGCGAGTGGCGGGACATGGAGTTCACCCTGCTGGCCTATCGAGAAACAGGCACCTTCATCTTGTCCTCCGTGGAGGAGATCCAGCTGCTGCTGGACGACCACATAGTGAAGACGCAAACTATGAGGGGCTCGCCCTTCATCAAGCCTTTCGAGCAAGAGATACGGTGAGAAACGAAATGTCCGCTCCAGAGTTTCTAAATGTTTTAGAGCCCACAGGAAGAAACCCCTCATTGGTCTGTGGTCTGCCCGTCAGGCCTATGATTGGACCTTTTATTAGGACAATAGATTAGGGACGAAACCGATGCAGAGCTGCAGTTCCATGAAGCCGCTGTTTCATTTCAGAGAATGGGAGGCCAAGCTGCTGCTTTTGCAGGAGATCCTGGATGAGTGGTTAAAGGTGCAGTTCACCTGGCTCTACCTGGAGCCCATCTTTAGCTCCCCAGACATCATGGTGCAGATGCCTGAGGAGGGACGGCGCTTCACAGCCGTGGATAAAACCTGGAGGGAGACCATGATGCAGGTTACCGAGGTAAGGTCCTTCCTTCCTTTGTTTCAGTCCTCGCAGCTCTGTGGAGAACACAAGCTAGAAGATCGGCTCCTACGAACGCGGGTCACTGGAGATCTAATAACAGATTAGACCATTGGTATCTTGAAATCATGTGAAATAAGTGGAAAATATTGTAGCTTAGAACAAATGTTGATATAAAGAGTATGCAGCAGCCTGCCTCAGCATCAGATTAACTCAGATAGTTAAACTATCCATCCATCCATCCATCCATCCATCCATCCATCCATCCATCCATCCATCCATCCATCCATCCATCCATCCATCCATCATATCATCTATCGCAGGGCAACACAGAGACAAACAGGACAAACAACCAGGAGAATTTAGAGAGGCCAATTAACCTAACAATAGTTAAACTAAAGGATCGATAATGAAGTGAGAAATGTCTAAAACCTCCTGGACGTCCGTCTGGAGATGTTCCTGACTGCGAGGTGACAGCGAGACAGACACAGAACTCCAGGGAGGGATGATCTTCCTTCTGGACTGGGAACACCCTGGGTCCTCCGGGGGGAGCTAGAGAGTGTGGTCGTTAGCTCAATGACCTGATGGTGGAGGGATTAATGCACATTTGCTTGTGCTGATGGTGCTATGCGTGGTGAATATCCAGAGAGATGATTACAACAGCATTGTGTAGGAAAAAAAGCAGAATTTAAAAGAGAAGTGCGACCCCGTGAAAAGGGGAAAAAACACAAGAGTCAGAAGTGTGGCAGAGATATCCTCAAAGAGCTTCCAGAGGGTAATTGGTATCGTCAGTAGACCGGAAATGAGACACATCAGTTTAAAGGCTCTGTCCTCCAGAAAGCCCAGGCTGACTGCACCGTCTGATAGAAATTATGGATTCTGTCTGAACGGGGCAGAGGTGCTTCAGAGCCACAAAGAAAATGAGGTCACAGAGGGACGGAGAGCCTATGCTGAGACGTGCATACAGGCTGTCAGCCCTGCTGTGAACTGTGACCACTCCTCTTTCAGCTCAGAGCCAGACTTTCTACTCCCCCACGTGTGGCCATCTTGTTTCTGAAAAATAAGACTGTTTTTAACTGATTAGTTTAATTATAGGGCAGACTTAATGTGATTAGGTTCACAGTGGGCAACAGAGTGAATCAGGTTTTCTTTTGTTTCATATTTTAGGACATTATCTTCCTTATTTATAAGGGAGATGATGTCCCCCTGGAGGATCCCAGTGTGTTCCCAGTCCAGAAGGAAGATAATCCCTAAAATATAGTATTTCATCGTGGATCTACAATATTTGAACACATCATAGTCTTATTGTATAACCTAATAGTTTGTTTTATTTGAAAATTATTTGAAAAACATACAGCAGCAGGTCCCTCATGTCGCCGTGTCTCTGACATCAGGCTTTGACAGCCAGCAGAATACAACAGAGCATTATTTCCCTCTGACAGCAGCATAATGCAACCACATGAAACAGCCGAGAGAGCAGAAGCACGGAGCCCTTTGCAGCGCTCTTAACGCAACGCACATCTGTTTATTATCATCAGATCCGCCACTAGGAGGGGCTTAAGGTTCACAAATGTTTCAGTGCATGAGCGCGTTCGGTTATTCTACATTTTTTTAAATAATTTTTCATGTAATAATCGGAACATTGTTTTATTGCTTGACATGTCATTTCCTGTGGGCCCATTTCACATATAAAAAGACGATTTAAAAGGTTTATTTTATCTGTTTCCTCCTATCTCTGCTGCACACCTTCCTTCCGTCTCTTTCTGATTTCTTTATTTCATCTCTCGGCTTATCCGTAATAAAGGATTTGTTGTTGCTAGCATACTCATGCATAGCAGAAATAATTACACAGTGATATTTTATATGTATCCAGAATTAATAAGATACGCCTGTGGTTTGCATATCTGTTTAAATGTTTTTACCTTCCAGTTTTTCACTGCTGTATGAGCTGCACGCTCTCTGTCCTCCACCAAAGCCATCTGTTCGGTGCATAAAAACTACATTATCACGCATAATACCATGTTATCCATTCAGTGTGCTCCTGAATAGCTCCCGCTGGCTCAGTGAATATAAAATTAGACCTATTATTACATTGTCCTCTCAGAGAATGGGCCAAAATCATAAGCATGATGAGATTTATGAAAAGATGGAACCATACTTTATCAATCAGACACACTTTGGTGGAATAATTGTCTGGCCTTTGCAACCCAATCAAATCAGACTTTTTGTCCGTGTATCATCTGCGACCGAGCTGGACCACTTCATTTAGCCTCTAAAACATCCGTTTCTTACACTGATTATTGTCTGATTAAAGACAAAAACCTCCTCCTCAGTGGTTTTATTAATCTGTCTTCGTTTTAATGTCTTGTTGCATTCTGAGCCCATCCCCCAGTCACTGTAGAATGAGAATGTCTTCAGTCAACTCAAAGTAAGAAATCAAGAGCAATCATACTGTAATTAGAATCAAACTGCTGCAAAGGAATGTAAGATCATTTAAATCTTCTTCACCTTTTTGACCTTGGGGCCCAGCCTTTCCAGTCCAAAGTGGCCTGCTGCCCATTTAGAAATTAACAGCCTAATGGTTGCAGGATAGAATATCCACATATCCACAGCGGCAGGCAGACTCAGCTCTTCCGCTATGATGACAGCTTTCTTACTACGCCCCACACGACTGGCTACGAGGTAGCTGGCTTTGAAAGTGGACTTGGAGTCAGAAGTTAGTGTGGCTGACCAGAGGCGACAGTGGCGCCCGACCGTGGGCCGCGGCCCGCCATTAAAGATGGAAATGGTACTGACAGTCTGCAGGAAGACAGAAAACAAAGATTTCAGAGCTGGGAGGGTTACTGCATCCGTCTCCTGTTGAGAAAACATCAGCCCTACGTTTAGCTCATTACTGAATTTTATTTCACCCAATCCATCTTCTGATATCAAGCTTTTATCTATTAATAGAATATCCAACTTTTCCATTTAATCAGCTCAGCTATTTTCTGCACAATCTTTAAAATTAGATTTAATGTTACATTGTTTACAGCTTATGGCATAATGTCATAGATGCAACATTAGTGCTGAGAATTTGAGTTACATCTTTAAACTGTTTGGTGAAACATGGACCACATCATTCAGTGTGAACTTGGTGGAGAAACGGACGTTTCTTTAAGCTGAGCGCTAAAAACTATAACGTGAAGTACCACTTTATATGTATATGATGACAGATGATTGCATGGCTTTTTTTTTTACTTTGTGTCTTTAAATAAGAAATAAAAAGTTTAAAAGAAGCGCACACTTCTCCATTGCTGGTTTATAATTTTTTGATTACTGTACAAAAGACGATCTGTAGCCTCAGCGGGGATGCAGCTCCTCCCAAACAACTCTGGGTGAGAGGTGGACAACACGCTGCACAGCTCATCAATGCTTTACATGAGCGAAACAAACCCATCACACACACACACACACACACACACACACACACACACACACACACACACACACACACACACACACACACACACACACACACACACACACCCTGCTCCCCAAGGGTGATGGGCTAAAAGCAGAGAACAAATTTCGTTGTAATGTATGTTTCAATGTATGTTTCAATGACAATAAAGGTGATATTACTATTACTATTACTATTACACACACACACACACACACACACACACACACACACACACACACACACACACACACACACACACACACATACATCCTTGTTGAAAGTACATAGTGAGGACCGTGTCTTGACTTCCATCCATCTTTAAGCCTTTCTATGGCCTAACCCTGACCCTGACCTAAACTTACACCTGAACATAGTTGACACCTTAGTCCTAAACCTTTTTTCGGTCCTCACTTTACTAGTAAAATGAGCAAAAACTGAACACACACGCACACACAGCTTTGTTAACATGACACACGCATGTGTTCAGAAAGTGGAGCTGAAGCCTGGAGAGGAATCCTGTTAATGGCAGAGAGAGAAAATGACGTTCTCACAGGAAGGACCTTTCGCACTCTAAGACAAAATAGAATAGAATAGAAAAGAATAGAATAGAAAAAAGTGGGAAGTGGGAAAATTCAAGTGTACCAGCAGCAAAGAGAAAATTTACAGCATAAGAAAAAAAAATACAGTTGTGAAATGTGCATGTATATTTCTGTGTGACAAACATCAGCAGACTATTCAGCAGAATAAAAAAGACTGTAAAAAACAACACAGATGATAAAAACTTTCCTGGGAGCAGCGATGCTTTAACAGCTGCTGGGGAGACGGGTCTGTGATAACGTGTCTTTGTGCACAAGGATCCAGCCGTCTGTCATTGAAGAAGCTCTCCAGCAGCTTCCTTCATGGGGTGGGAGACATTGTTCAACAGTGAGGTTATTCTTTCTATAGATCTTCTGTCTCCCACCATCTCCACTGGGTTGATGGGGCATCTTAGAACATAGCTGACACTCCTGATGAGGTCATTTAACCGTTTCCTCTCAGCTGTAGATAAGAAACAACTACTTCACCTTTCTGACATGTGGTAGGTACCAAGTGATCACCCCACACCACACCTACATAAAACAAAGACAGCCACACACCGACCCAGGTGGGACTTGAACCCACAATCCCCAGCTCCGGAGGCTGATGCCTTATCCATTAGGCCACTGGGCCTCATACTCCCTCCTCAGCCGAGACTGCAAAACATCTTCTGATAATCTGATGATAAAAGTGGCCTGCAATGTGTTTTTGTTGAAAATCATTTAAATCTTTTCCACAATTTCCCCTGAAATGTTAACAAAAAACATGCAGTCCCTGGTTGTCCAAAGCCATGATCACTGTTCTGTGTGTTGTAGGACAGACATGTTTTAGCTGTGGTGGTGATTGACAAGATGCTGGAGAAGCTGAAACAGTCTAACGAGTTCCTGGAAAGCATCCTCAAAGGTCTTAATAACTACTTGGAGAAGAAACGGCTCTATTTTCCTCGATTTTTCTTTCTCTCCAATGAAGAACTTCTGGAGATCCTCTCCGAGACCAAAGACCCCACAAGGTAAACTAAAATGCATTCATTTCATGTTAGTTGTGTTGTTGGTGGAAACATCTTGTTTAAGGCTGTAGAAGCCCTTAATGCCCTTAAACCCATGAGAGGCTGTGGTTGAAGGCCAGAAACAGTTCATGTAACGGTTCATTTATGTTTCTTAATACCTTTTTACTCTTGTACGCACGGTGCTGTGACGTATTTGCACTCACACAGATTTCTTCCTTTGTTGCTTTTTTGTCAAACTTGAATGTTTCAGATCATTGAACACATGTTAATATCAGATAAAAGTGACCTGGGTAAATGTAAAAAGCTGTTTTCAAATGGTGATTTATGTTTTAGAGGAGCAAACGATACAAACCAAGGTGGCTGTCAATAACTACCCATTAGACCTTATTTTTCAGCCTTGGCAGAAACAACTGCCATCAAATGTTTGTGAGAACTGACATGAAGCCCTTTAAGATGATAAGTGCATTTCTATATTTGCATTACTTTAAATTTGGGAGTGTTTTCAGGCATGTGGAGCCTGTTTAAGGTCATGCCACAGCCTTTCAATTGAATGAATTGATTTCCAGACTTTGACTAGGCAACTTCAGAACTTCCTTTTGTTTTTGTTGAGCAGTTTACAGGTGGACTTGTTCATGTGCTTTGGACCACATTCCTGTTGCATAGGACAATGGTACTAGAGCTTGAATACACCAACTTATGGCTGGATTCAGGATTTTCTGCTAGAGAGCAGAATTCATGACTCCATCAATTTTGGACAAAGAATCAAAATGTTTTGTTTTTTTGGGGTTTTTTTGTGGCCAACGTGTCTGATGGAGGCCTTCTCTAAGCACTAAGCTACCAGTGCCTCAGCTTTAAGAGATTTCCCAGTTCTACATGTCTGACGGGGAAGAGGGTTTAGCATGGCAGCTTCTGCTTCAGCTCTGAAGTGTCAAAAAGGCAAAACCAGCATTGAGGGAAATGGGGTAAACGGGCTCTATCTCCATAATGGTTCTCCATAAGTTCTCTTCTGTGATCCACGCTTATCTAATTTCGCAGGGTTATTCCATTTAGTAGATTGTGATTCCAAACAAAAGATGTTTTAACCTTTCATACTCTCCATGCTATTTCAATTTTCACTTATTTTTCCCCCTGCAGTCCCTCAATCTCTCTGTGACTGCCGGAAATTTTTCATTATAGCTGTGAAGATACAGAGCCAGCACCGGGCCATCCGCTCTATGAAAAAGGGATTTCTGCAGTGCTGCCACTGGTGTTTGTGTCAGCCACAGATGGTGGTTAATATTAGAGAGACTGTTATTTTGTGGGGGTGCATGTTATATGGGCCGACGGCTGCAGTTTTCTACCAGCGGGTTTCACTCCAATTTCTGATATTCAGAGAAAGAAAGCCAAAACTGATGTTCTGCAGCACAAACAGGGATATAAAGAATGTTAAAAAGGATAGAAATGTGTTAAATTAGACCTGTTATGTAGTGTCCTCATTTTAGAAGCTAACAGAGTTCCCTGGAGGTCTTTGTAAAACATTTCTGATGTGCTCCTGTTCACATCCATCATGATTTTAGACCCACTCTATACTAATCTCTGATGTTCTCAGAGCTCTTTTTACAGCCAACATCAGGAGGTATTCTGTTTTTTGTGTTTTGTTCTCTTGATGCCCTGTGAATATCAGGAATTCAGGGTTTCCTATCAGCCAAGAGAACATTTTATGCCATTTCAGGGAACTATAACTTTAATTGAACTGTATATTTTCGGTTAATTGCAGGACAATGGTTATTAATACCGCTGCCTCACAGTAGAGGCCAGTGTGTTCAGACAGAGAAATTTGTTCTCCTTCCCAGGGCTGCAAGAACAATGTGACATCATAATGTTGTTTTAGCTTGTTCTTGTCACTTATTTTTGGAAGAACTTTTTCTTGAAGTGTCTCCAAAAATCTACATGGGTTTGCTGCAGTGGATGACACCTTTGAAGTCGTTCCAGGGATTCTTCACTTGAGTTTTTGTGAACTGCGAAATGTCCTGGCCTGGAAGTTGTCCTGTCCTTGGGGAGTATGTGTTGGCCTTTAGAAGGATTCAAATACTGGATGGGGATTTTCTGTGAGGCGTTTACATGTATAGGTTCTCTCTGAACGCTCCAGCTCGCTCTCACGGTCCAAAATCATGCACTTTAGACTGAATGGTCTCTGTGCAGAAATTGTCCTTAGTTATGAGTGTGTGTGATTGTGTGTCTCTGTGATGGACTGTACAGCTTGTACTCTACCTCTCACCCAATGACTGCTGTAGACAGATCAGTCTTTTTTTAATTTTATTTCTCTGGACCAGAGTGCAGCCCCATCTGAAGAAATGCTTCGAAGGCATTGCCAGTGTGGTGTTCACTGAAGAGCTGAATATCACCCACATGAAGAGCAGCGAAGGTGAAATGGTGGAGCTCCTGGACATCATTTCCACCTCCAAAACCAGGGGTCAGGTGGAGAAATGGCTTCTTGAACTGGAGATTGGCATGGCTGTGTCCCTGCAAAAGGTGCTGGGTGGACTAGTTTTATAGTGTTGTCAAGCACATGTGAGATTTGATAAAAATGTTCTTACATTATTCTTGCAGGATATATTGTGTGGAAAACTTGGTGTAACTTGAAGCTTTATTGACTTATCTTTGAGTGAATTGTAGCTTTCAGTTTAAATACTTAAGTAGGCTCAGTCAGGAATTTAAATCTGTTGGCGTTGCAGGTAATTGGAGACGCAATCAAAGCCTACCCAGAAGAGCAGAGGATGAACTGGGTCCGGGCCTGGCCTGGGCAGACTGTCCTGTGTGTCTCACAGGTCTACTGGACCAAGGATATCCATGAAGCTCTTGCTTCGGGACCGAAGGTGCTCAGTCCTGTTTTGTGTCTGCTCTCATGTTTTAGGTGTCCTGCCTGATGGGTTCACATCATCAGCAAGTAGGCCTGTTTCTTCTATTGTGGTCCATGTGGTTTCAGAGTTTTGTTACCTCTGCATCAGATCTGGCAACCAAAGAACCTACGGTCTACAGCATAAGAGAGAGTTTTAATGTTTTAAAAGATAAATGTTACATTTGAATAGTCCTTATTCTCCAGAGTTATTCACTTAGGCTGTTAACATTGTTTTGCTAATGACAACAGGAACTTACTGTTGGTAACGTGGCTCGATAGTTTCAATGGCCTGCAGCTGATGTCCCGTTTTATCCTAGACTGAGTTTTTGTCATGCAGGGTAAAATGAGATTGTGAGCTACAGAATAGACTAAAAACATGGTTGCTTTGTTTCAAAAATTTAGATAAAGATGGCTTTAGAAGTGGTTTGTTAAATCAAACCTGTCTCCTATTGATAAAATGGAGTTACAAACTCAGACTTGCACAGATTTACCATGTGCAAACCTCTGCCTTCGTCTTTTTAATGATGCTTCTTTGTCTCAGGCCCTGGATGACTACCTGGCACAGAACAACAGACAGATTGATGACATCGTGGCTCTGGTTCGTGGAAAGCTGTCCAAACAAAACCGGGTGACGCTTGGAGCTCTTGTTGTGCTGGACGTCCATGCCCGGGATGTTTTAGCCACACTGGTGCAAAAAGGAATAAAAGACGAAAATGACTTTGAGTGGCTGAGCCAGCTGCGATACTACTGGCTGGTATGTTAAAGGACAATTCAGCTGAAGTTTTTTGATCATTTTGTTGTTGACACTGAGACTTCCACTCTGTGCAGGATGGTCAGCTTCACACCAAGATGATCAATGCTGGTTTACCTTACGGCTATGAATACCTGGGCAACACACCGAGGCTGGTTATTACTCCACTCACTGACCGCTGTTACCGGTAATACTGCCACTTAAAACAGTTTACTGTTGTTCTTTACTATTTTTTATGATTTATATTTCTATTTAAGTCTTGACTTGATAAAAGCATCAGTTTCCAGAGGTAGGAAATGTAAGTAAATACCAGTAGTCGATTTAAATCTTGTCCGTTTACTCTTCCTGTGCGTCTCTGCTTTATTCAGTACTTTGTTTGGGGCCCTCCACCTCCATTTGGGAGGGGCCCCTGAGGGCCCTGCAGGCACAGGGAAGACAGAGACCACCAAAGACTTGGCCAAAGCCGTGGCCAAGCAGTGTGTGGTTTTTAACTGCTCAGATGGACTGGACTACATTGCGCTGGGCAAATTCTTCAAAGTGAGTACATTCTCCTCTTATCGCTTAAGATAAAAGCTTCAGAGGCATTTGAAACCAAACATTTCACACATTTTACTTCACACAGAGCATTAAAGGAGATATTATGCTTATTTTGTTGCACTTTTGAAAGGATACTGATTAAACATGGAGCTGTTTTGATTATATCCCGCCATCACAATTGGGGTTTTTGTTTCAGCGGCGCCCTGCTCAGCTGCAGCCACAATGGCTCTTGAGAACATTGGACTTTTACCGACAAAAAAGTCATTGAGCATTCAGTGTAATGATGGTAGACTAGTATACCTTTGGCAGTTTATCCTAGAACTACATGTATCATGCATTACAACTCTACACACCCTGATCAGCTGCGGACAGCTATATCAGGGAGCTCCAGTGGCTGATGAAGCAGAGCTCCCACCAGCACAGCACGCACCCAGAGACAAAGGCAGCGTGATAGGAAACGGAAGTGCGGCAGCTAGGGATTGGATAATGGCTAAGCAGAAGGCTAACACCTCAATCTTGTTTGCAAACGTCCGCTCCCTGGTGAACAAAGTAGATTAGATGAAGCTGAATTTTCACTTGTGGAGTACCACAGGGTTCAGTCCTTGGACCAATTCTCTTTACTATATATATGCTTCCGATCGGCGAAATTATCAGACAGAATGGGATTAATTTCCACTGTTATGCTGATGACACTCAGCTATATTTATCCATAAATCCTGATGAATCCAATCAGTTACTTCGACTGCAGTCGTGTCTTGATGACATCAAAAGCTGGATGACTTTAAATTTCCTGCATTTAAATTCTGACAAGACAGAAGTTGTAATCTTTGGGCCAGAGTCCTCAAAAAATAAACTTCTTAATCAATCACTTAATCTGGATGGCATTAACTTGGCCTCTGGTAAATAAAGTTAAAAATGTTGGTGTTGTTTTTGACCAAGATATGTCATTTAAATCCCATATTAAACAGGTTTCCAGAGTTTCCTTTTTTCACCTCAGGAATATCGCCAAAATTAGAAACATTCTGTCCAGGGGTGATGCTGAAAAACTAGTCCATGCATTTGTTACTTCAAGACTGGACTATTGTAACTCTTTACTATCAGGAAGTCCACAAAATGCAGTTCGAAGTCTTCAGCTGATCCAAAATGCTGCAGCAAGAGTTCTGATGAAAATCAACCAGAGGGATCATGTTTCTCCTATTTTAGCTTCCCTTCATTGACTTCCTGTTAAATCAAGAATAGAATTTAAAATTCTTCTTCTAACGTATAAAGCCCTTAATAATCAAGCTCCATCATATATCAGAGCTCTGATTACCCCGTATGTTCCTAACAGAGCACTTCGCTCTCAGACTGCAGGTCTGCTGGTGGTTCCTAGAGTCTCTAAAAGTAGAATGGGAGGCAGATCCTTTAGCTATCAGGCTCCTCTCCTGTGGAACCAACTCCCAGTTTTGGTCCGTGAGGCAGACACCCCGTCTACTTTTAAGACTAATCTTAAAACCTTCCTTTTTGACAAAGCTTATAACTAGAGTGGCTCATGTTACCCTGAGCTACCTCTATAGTTATGCTGCTATAGGCTTAGGCTGCTGGAGGACATCAGGGCCTATTTTTCTCACTCTACTGATTTCTACTGTTCTCCAGTTTTGCATTGCATTACATTGAAATGACTGTTGTCATTTCAGCTTTTAACTTTCTGCTCTCTCTCTTTTTCTTCATAGTAGGTACACCTGGTCTGACGTTCTGTTAACTGTGACATCATCCAGAGAAGACAGATCACCGACTATTACCATCTAATGTAGAACAGATTACTAGATCAATGTGTGCTTCTGTGCTTTTTTGTCTGTCTTGTTGTGTCTCTGCTCTGTCTTCTGTAACCCCCAGTCGGTCGAGGCAGATGATCGTTCATACTGAGCCCGGTTCTGCTGGAGGTTTTTCCTTCCCGCTAATGGGGAGTTTTTCTTTCCACTGTCGCTTCATGCTTGCTCAGTATGAGGGATTGCTGCAAAGCCATGGACAATGCAGACGACTCTCCCTGTAGCTCTACGCTTCTTCAGGAGTGAATGCTGCTTGTCGGGACTTTGAAGCAATCAACTGGTTCCCTTATATAGGAAATTTTTGACCAATCTGTATAATCTGACTGATTTTGACTTTGTAAAGTGCCTCGAGATGACATGTTTCATGAATTGGCGCTATATAAATAAAATCAAATTGAATTGAATTGAATTGAACAAGAAATCATGAGATGAGAGGCTGCTGTGCAATTATTCTGAGATATGGCTAAACTCCATTCCTCATGTTAGCATGTTAGCATAAAGGGACTAACGGGCATCCGGTCGGACGTGAGCTGCGCTGTCAGTAGTAAAACCCGGGGCGAGGGTGTTCACATCTACATTAACAACTGGTGTAAAAAAAACAAGGGGGTCTCAAGTCAAATATAGACCTTTCTATCTGCCCATCCATCACCAGTCCTGCTGTTTAAATTTCTCCCCCCGACCCCAAAGCGCTTTACACTACAGTCATTCACGCAGCCATTCACACCCTGACGGTGGTGAGCTATGTTCGCGGTCACAGCTGCCCTGGAGCAGACTGACAGAAGCAAGGCTGCCATACATCGCCGCCACCAGGCCCTAATATATATGTATATATTGGTGGTGGCAAGTGACAAAAAAAACGAATTACTTGAGGGCATGCAAATTATCTACTTGTGAAAAATACCATTTTGACACAATAAGTAAAGCTTTTCCATTCCCATAAATTTTGCTCAATGCCTGAATCTATACAGAGACAGGAAATTATTAATGTGCTTCTATTACTACCTCATTTTACTGCAAACTGGAATGCTGTGGCTTTGCTTTCATGCACTGGTTCACTCATTAATACAAATCCTGATGCCAGGGTAAAACCGCAGCTTGACACTTTATAATCTTCTAAATCATGCAACTGTGTTGGGAAAAAGTGCAATATTTGAATTTTGTACTAGTTTTTTACTGGGTCTCTGTTCCTTAATTTCTCTATTCAGAAGAGCTTGTTCTCTCTGTTTAACTTTTAGGGGCAAAAAGCGATTTGTATATCTTCTAAATGTAATGTATTTTTCCTTAATTTCCCTCACTCCCAGTCTGAATGAAGCGTAATTGAAAATATGCTGGCATGGCAACAGTGACAGATGTACAACTTTTTTTTGTTTGTTTCTTCTCACCTCATCAGGATTTCTCATTTCACCACAGCTACTTTCTGGCTACCTGTTAAATGTTAAATTTAAAAAAATGCTTTTACACATCTTGCCCAGTACTGTTTAATCATATAACTGCATCATTAAACAATAAATATTACATTAATATACAGAATAAACATATAACAATAATATAAATATTAAACATAAATACAACATGTATTACAAGAGCAAACTAATATTTTAATACCCATACCATACCCATAACCCATTTACTTAAAATGCACTTTAAAATAGAAAAGGTTGTCAAAGTGCTGTATATACAACTGAAAATAACAGTAAAATTAAAATAGACAAATAAAAGACAAACAAGCTAAAATAGAAAAATAAAATTGTTAAAAACTGTTAAAATAGTTTAAATTAATAAAAAAATAATTAAACAATAGCTTTAACCTCTCAGGATGTGCAAAATACTTCTGCAAAAAGGTGTGTTTTAGGAAGAGTCTTAAACGGTGAAAGAGAGGAGGCCTGTCTGACATCTAAGGGCAGATTATTCCTCAACTGTGGAGCCATTACAGCGAAGGCACAATCTCTTCTTAATTTCCGTTTGGATTTAGGGACAATAAGGAGCTGCTGGTTGGTAGACCTGAGGGAGCGGGCAGGTGTATGAGAGTGCAGCAGCTCAGAAAGGTGTGTCGGGGAGGATTTAAAAGCAAATAAGAGCACTTTAAAATGGATCCTAAAACATACAGGCAATCAATGAAGGGAATTTAAGATGGGGGTGATGTGCTCAGACCTTTTTATTCCAGTTAAATGTTGTGCTGCAGCAACCTGCAGGCGCCTGATGGACCCCAAGATAAAAAGAGTTACAGTAATCCAGCCTAGATGTTACAAATGCACTTTAGCTAGCTGCCTCTAATGAAAAAAACAACAACAATTTAACAACCGCCCTAATCTGGTTTTGAAGTTAAAGATCAGCATCCATCTTAAATCCCAGATTTGTGATAACTGGCCTAACATATTATGCCAAAGAACCAAGATCTAAGACGTGCCACCAAAAACCATCACCTCTGTTTTTTGCTCATTCAAATGCAAAAAGTTTGAGGCCATCCAGGACTTTATATCATTTAGACATTTGAACAATGAATCTAATGAGAAGCCATTGGCTTTTTTTAAGAGGGAGATAAACCTGGGCGTCATCTGCATAACAGTGTAAGCCTTACACTGTTATGCAGATGTCCTGGTGAAAACGAGTGCAACTTCTGCTACTGCTGGGGTATAGAAAGGGGAACATGATGCGTTCTGGATCAGCTGCAGCTGTCTGATTGATATTTATGGGCAAACCTGTGAAGACACCATTGCAGTAATTAATGCGACTAAAGATAAACGCCTGGATGAGTTACTCTACATCTCGTTGGGACGTCAGTCCTTTAATCCTGTAAATGATCTTCATGTGATAGAAGGCTGACTTTGTGATGGTCTTTATAGCCCCATTTACACTACCCTTGTTAAACCGATCCAGGCCGAGCTCGGTCCGAGCTTGGATCAGTTAACCAAGCCGAGCTTGGCTCTGACGACCGTTTACACATCACGCTATCTCAGTTCCTTGGTTCCTCGTCTCCTAGTGACGATCTGCGGTACTACTGCTCTCTGGGTTTGAAGGAAGAAATCAAGCAAATAAATATGGCGGCGCCCGTAACATTGAGGAAGTTATGTTTGGTTATATTTCGTTGTTTGCGGAGAGTCAGGCAAAGACGGCAACTTTTGGTGAATTTACTTGACAGAGTCGGCTTTTGGGAAGTGGATAAGACAAACGAACGTCTAATAAGGATTTACAGACGCAGGAACGACAGACGCTGAGGTTCATCACACTGCTAAGCAGAATCATCACTGGAAACCGTGTGTCACGGTAGGGAAGCTGGTATTTTTATGAATGTCTGAAATGTCAGCTGGCTGTAAGGAGATGACGCGGTTTGCTCATGCGCTCTTTGTTATCTGAGAACCGGGCCACTGAAAAACCAGGCCGAGCCCACCCATCGAACTGGTCTGCATTTAGCGCGGTCCGGTTGTGTCTGGCTCGGTTCAGTTCAGTTTGCGTTCCATTTACACTCGATAGTTATCTCGGTTACCGAGCTCGGACTGGTCTCGGCTCGGTTAAAAAGGGTAGTGTAAACGGGGTATAAGTGTCCTTGAAAGTTCAGGTCTGAGTCCATCACTACACCCATATTTCGGACTTGATCACTAGTTTGTAGCTGTAATAACAGAAGCTGCTGCTGACTCTAGTTCATTCCTCTTTAGGTCCAAAGATAATAACTTCAGTTTTGTTTCTGTTCAGCTGGAGTTTTGGCACATCCATGCATTGATTTGTTCTAAGAATCCGTTCAGTGCATGGATGGTTCAGAGTCACCTGGTGACATCATGATGTCACTGAGTATCATCTGCGTAGTTATGGTAACTAATCTTGTTTCTTGTTATAACTTCAACTAGTGGGATCATATAGATATTAAATAGAAGAGGTCCCAGGATGGAACCTTGGGGTACCCTACCCATCAAGCCACAGTCACGCTCAAAGAAGTCCCTGTTCTATAGGTAGAATTTGAACCAATGGAGTTCTGTACCAGAGAGTCTGACCCAGCTCTCCAGTCGCTTTAATAATATATCATGGTCAATAATGTCAAATGCAGCGCTGAGGTCCAAACGAACCAGCACTGTGGTTCTTCCACAGTCTGTATTTATGTGGACGCCATTGACCACTTTAACGAGGGCGGTCTCTGTATTGTGGTGAGCACGGAAACTGGACTGAAAAACATCAAAGCGGTTGGTCATTGTAAGGAAGCTGTTTAACTGTTGAAACAGCTTTTTTCATTAATTTTACTGGTAAATGGAAGGTTGGAGATTGGCCTGTAATGCTGCTGATGTGATTTGTCCAGATTGCTTTTTGTTTATCAGTGAGTTAATAACTGCTGTTTTTAAAGCCTGAGGGAAAACACCTAATGAGATGAATTTACTATTTGGATCAGGTCAGATGCAATGACAGGCTGGACTTTTTTAAGGAAGCAGCAGTTGGAGCTTAACTGATTTAAAATTTCTTCTAAGCTTTTATAGTTGAGTAGTTAAAATGTAGTCATTTTCTCTGCGTTTGTTATGTATAAGCATAACATTGGTACTGGATTTGGTGTGGATGCGCCGAATAACCCCCCGATTTTTTTTTATTTTCTCTGCAAAGCAGTTGTTTAATTCAATGCAGGCCCTACAGTAGTGCTGTTTTGATTTTGGTTCAAATAATTAATTTAGCTTATTTCCTGTTCTTGACATGTCTGAAATAAACTCCTAAACAATGTGCTAAGAACATTCCTTATCCGTAAATGTGTCCAACCATGAAGTACTGTGCAAGGCTGCTGCCATTGGCCCTCATCAGCTAAATTAATGTGTGTGTGTGTGTGTGTGTGTGTGTGTGTGTGTGTGTGTGTGTGTGTGTGTGTGTGTGTGTGTGTGTGTGTGTGTGTGTGTGTGTGTGTGTGCACTCAGGGCCTTTTGTCCTGTGGAGCCTGGGCCTGCTTTGACGAGTTTAACCGCATCGACCTGGAGGTGTTGTCTGTGGTGGCCCAGCAGATTCTCACCATCCAGAGAGGTTTGTTCTCAACCTTCTGCTTTTCTTTTCCTCTGATCCTGAAAGAAACTGGCAGTGGACCAGAAACCAGAGGATTGGCAAAGCTTCAGTGGTAAAAAAAAACTAGTTTTTAAACTACAAAGAAGGGCAACTGTAAGCACAGGCTGTTTGTGTAGTCTGGCCAGGAAAACTTCTTTCCAAGCTTTGTTTCTAGCCGCCCAGCAGAGAGCCGAGCATGCTTCAGGTTTTTAATGATTTTCCCAGAACATTTGAAAGGTGCTTTAGATATTTTCACCCAAAACTGAACTGCTGCTGCTTTTCAAGTATTTATGAATATTTTTCTTTTTAAGAATTAAAATTAAAATTAGCTAACAATGAGTTCTCTGACCTACAGTACAGCTCTGTGGAGATGTCCTAAATCATTCCTCATTTCATTTGTGCATTGCATTTCATTCAAAGAGTCAGTCCTGCAACCCTTTAAAGTGCATTTAAACAGATTTTACCCATTTTTTTTTCTTTAAGGTCACATCCTCATTTTGGATTGGACAAAAATAGGTGTTTTGTTTTCTAAAAGGTACAAACATACAGTCATATTTAAAAAAAATCTGAATATTATTGGAAAATGTATTTATTTTCAGTGAAATACATTATAAATTAACTTCACACAGAAAACACAACATTTAATATTAGAATATTACGTCAGACCAATAACAAAAAATAAACAAATTTATCATAAAGAAACATAGAGTAAAGGAAAAGTATGTGAACACCTGCTTAAAGGTTATTTTTGAAGATTTCCTATGAACCTGAACACATTTATTGATTATGACTGTAAATAAGAACCTTCACCTGATGAGACATTTTAAAGCTAACTCAGCTGCTTGGAAACAGTTCAGCATCACTGGGTGAAAAATACTCCTTGGACAAAATATTTTGGTCCTTTCTGTGCGTTGTTTTTGCTTTGTTGTGTGCTACATTGTTTTCAGATCATTAAACTGATTTTAACATTAGATCCAGAGTAAATTCAAAAACCATTTTTCAAATGATGATCGCTGCATTGCTGTGTTTACATCAGCAAGCACACACTGATAAGAATGGAGACAGTCCGTCACCTAAGGGCCCTACGTCAAGTTCATAATGGCCCAAAATGAAAAGCTGGCTTCAGGCTGACGCCCGTCTCTGCTCATATCTTTAGAAAACTGATGAAGTCAGCGCAAACTGAATCTCATTAATTCTGGGATTGAGCTTTTTCGATGGTCTTATATTCCTCTGGTTATGATCTATATAAATGTGACCAAGCAGACCAGATAAAAAGTGAATCAGCTGAATGTGGATTGTGTGCCCTGAGTTTGATCCCAAATAAGTCAGTCCAGAAAATGTAAAAAGAAACCAAGTAAACTGCATCACCTTCTCAGTTTTGACAGTTTACAGGTCTTGGATTATTCTTGGTTAGGTTTAGTTATTCAGTGGTTTGTCCATTTACACAATCTGACTGTTCAGAGCCCTACAGTCAGTCCAGACTCCAGCCTAATGCACGTGTTTGTCCAGGGATCGCCGCCCACGCTGAAATGCTGCTTTTTGAGGGGACAGAGCTGAAACTGGACCCCTCGTGTGCCGTGTTCATCACCATGAATCCTGGCTACGCTGGACGCTCAGAGCTGCCAGACAATCTCAAGGTACGTCTCAGCTTCTAGTCCAGGTGGTTCAGTGGTTAGAGCAGACCTCAAGTTCCCGGGTCTGAATCCAACAGAACGCCACTCTGGGTTCCTGAACAAGACCCCGAGCCCCAGAATAATCCCCATGGCCCCATCCAGTGGCAGCCCACTGCTCCCTGGGGGAGGGTTAAATACGGAGGACATGTTTGTTGGAATGTATGTTGCAATGACAAATAAAGATGGTTCATATTTTAAACGATCAGTTTTAGAAAGTCCACTGTTCAGGGTTTCCAACTTTTTTCCTCTGATATTGTTGGTATTAAAGTGTTATCAAAACAAAGTCTCATTCTTGAGCCCTCTTGTTGAAGTTTTTGAGTGGTGCTGGCTGATTTCTTTGTTTCATCATGTTTCTATAACCCAAACTGCCTCTTCACACCAGGCTCTGTTCAGAACTGTGGCTATGATGGTGCCAGATTACGCCATGATTGCAGAGATCGTCCTCTACTCCTGCGGCTTTGTGACGGCGCGGCCTCTTTCAGTGAAAATCGTGGCCACTTATCGGCTGTGTTCAGAGCAGCTGTCCTCCCAGAGTCACTACGACTACGGCATGAGAGCCGTCAAATCTGTGCTGACTGCTGCAGGAAACCTGAAGGTTTGTTCAGCAACTCCACTTAGACCTGATCACATCTTCCTTTTATCAGTCCATTTCAGTCCAGATGGAAATTAGAGACAGTTATGCATGATATCCCCCAGCTATTATATGCATGATACTGTTTTAGTTTTATTTCTTAAAAAACTGTTTGTTTTTTTGTTGTGTAAATACATCTGCTGATGCATGTGGACACGTCGTCGGTGTTGTTGCTGGAATCATTAGATGTTTCTGGTTTTCAACACCATGCACCCTCATCCAGGCGATCCAGGTTGATCAGAACTCAGCTTTCAGACCTCTCCAGCTTTGACGAAGACGATGGCTTACTTTGAGGGACGAAACTGCTTTGCCCACACACGTCCATTACTGACGGACTCAAAGAAGAGTCAGGAGGACTTGGTCATGCCTTCTCCTAGTGCTGTAGAGCAGCAGCTGATGATGTGCTTTAGGCTACCTCTCTTGGGACAAAAAGGACCTGCTGGTGTTTCTGCAACGCCCCGTGTGTGTAGTTTAGAGGGGCTTGGAAGCACAGCATACACTTCCTACAAGAGGAACTTAGAGCAGTGAAATTCAGCTTTGCAGACCTCAGTCCAGGTCATGTTCCTCTCCACAGCATTCTCCCATCTTGTTTAAGCTCCCTGGTGTCCCATTCCACCTCCTCTAGAACAAGAGGCCACTTCTCCTTCCCACTGGTGTTCATTTAGGAAGTTGGAAAGGATCCTAGGACCGCCTCCTCCACCCTTCACTTCCTGCCCGTGCTCACTTGGTTTCCAGATTTTACCACCTTCACCAGAGATCACTAGAGTCCCTGTTCTGCATCACTTCTCTGGCTCTTACCTCGAATTCCTCAAAGAAAATGTTCAAACAAAACAGAAGGGACAGACTCACTAAATTAACAACTACAATGTTACGTTACAAATGAACCCATGTAACCATAGCTACAGCTTTAGTCAGATAACCCACCTTTTTTCTGGAGGTTTTGCAGAAATTTCAACCCAGTGTTTTTTTCCAGTGGATTCTGTATTAGATGAGCAAACAGACTAACACTGATGCTGGTTTGTATGCTTTTAGTTTCCTAGCAACAACTGACAATATCTCCTCTTTTCTTGAACCCAATGCACCAGTCAGATGTCACACAAGAGTAAACTCCTTTCTTTCTCAATGACTGTGCTGTTTTAATATGAGACGTGTAAGGCTTCTCCTCTGTGTCACCTGTTATACTCCTCATTGAGGTTACATGTCTCCGTTACATCACGTCTCCTCTGTATTACACGTGTGCTCGCCTGCTTCATGGTACAGGACTCATCTTATGAGTCTTCTTATTACATGTTGGATGTTTCTTTTGTGTTACACGTCTCTATTCTTTCTCACACATCTCCGTCATGTTACATGCCCGCTTGATGCTAGACGTTGTCTCGTTTTTACTTGTTTCCTTTGTGTTGCATTTCTCCAGAGATCCTTTAATCTCTTTGTTTATATCTCGTACCTCGGGTGTCTCGCTCTTCCTTTTCTCCTTTCTCACCCTTGTCCCCTCATCCTGTGGACGTTTTCCCCTCTGCAGCTGGCGTTTCCAGACGAGAATGAGGACACCCTGTTGCTGAGATCCATCATCGATGTCAATCTGCCAAAGTTCCTGGCCCACGATCTGAAGCTTTTTGAGGTGTGTTGAGCTCACGTTCTCTTGATTAATGGAGCAGTTCACCGTAACTGGGTCTGTGTTAAGTCCACTTATTTCATCTCTAATCTCCCTGCACAAGGCCTATCTATCATGATTTCGATCAGAATTGTTCGCTGGGATCCATGACTGAATCCATGTACACTGTGTATATTCATCATTTCTCTGCATACACCCCCTGCCCCTTCATCTTGAAGTAAATGGGTTTATATCCATACAGCATCCTCCATGATTTTCAATCATGTGTAAAAAGTCATTTTTTTGCATCAGAATCACTCAATAAAAATGTAGAATTAGTTTTTGTTTTATTTGTTTAGGCTGATAAGAGTTTGTGGCAACTACTAATTAGTAACCCATGACTTTCTGCGAAGCTCTCGATTTACCGGTCGATCTACGTTCCTACCCTCATCTATGGTCACGAGCTTTGGGTCGTGACCGAAAGAACGAGATCCCGGATACAAGCAGCTGAAATGAGTTTTCTCCGTAGTGTGTCTGGGCTCTAGACAAGGAAATATGTTTTTCAAGTACACCAGATGTATGTTTATTTTCATAAGCCGGAAAATGGCTTAAGGAAAACAGCCTAAACCTGTCAGCACAGAGTCAGAGCAGGTTTATCTGCTGCCAAACACACTGAGGATGTGGTAAGAAAATTAGAACATCTTCAAAGCTCACTGTTAGTAACCCTTGGGGTTACAAAGTCTCCATTGCAACCATTAGGAGATGACGCGGTACTGCTTATGCGCTCTTCGTTATTAGATAACCGAGATAGGGAAAAACCGAGCCGAACCCACCTCTGGAACTGGTCTGCATTTAGCGCGGTCCTGTTGTGTCTGGCTCGGTTCAGTTCAGTTTGCGTTCCATTTACACTCGATAGTTATCTCGGTTACCGAGCTCGGACTGGTCTCGGCTCGGTAACCGTAAAAAAAGGGTAGTGTAAACGGGGTATAAGAGCGCATGAGCAGACCGCGTCATCTCCTTACAGCCAGCTGACATTTCTGACATTCATAAAAATACTAGCTTCCCTACCGTGCCACACGGTTTCCAGTGATGATTCTGCTTAGCAGTGTGATGAACCTCAGCGTCTGTCGTCATTTACTGCATCTGTAAATCCTTATTAGACGTTCGTTTGTCTTATCCATTTCCCAAAAGCCGACTCTGTCAAGTAAATTTACCAAAGGTTGCCTTCTTCGCCTGACTCTCCGCAAATATCACAGTAATAATCAAGCATAACTTCCTGAATGTTACGGGCGCCGCCGTTTTGATTTGCTTGTTTCCCTCCTTCAATCCTAGAGAGCAGTAATACCGTAGATCGTCAATAGGAGGCGAGGAACCAAGGAACCGAGATAGCGTGATGTGCAAACAGTCGTCAATACCAAGCTCGGCTTGGTTAACTGATCCAAGCTCGGAGTGAGCTCGGCATGAATCAGTTTAACAAGGGTAGTGTAAATGGGGCTATAGGCTACTGGAGGACATCAGGGCCTATTTTTCTCACTCTGCTGAGTTCTCCTACTGTTCTCCAGTTTGCATTGTTGTTATTTCAACTTTTGCAATCTACAGATGCAACCTGCTGAGTTTCGTTAGATAGGAAACTTTTTGATCAATCTGTATGATTTGATTGAATTTGACTTTGTAAAGTGCCTTGAGATGACATGTGTTGTGAATTGGCGCTATATAAATAAAATTTAATTAAATAGGCGAAAAAAAAGCCCTTTTTGTCCTACCATCGCAAATGTGAACATTAGGAGTTTGTTGGGACTTGAACTAGAACTGTGTGATTTGGTCAGATGAGACTAAGATTTAACTTTTAAAAATCCAGGGGTGTCTACTATAAAACAGAGGATAGATATGTGACAAAGCACCTCATGCCCACTTTTAAGCACACTGAATGACTGGTCCTGTTTCTCTGGGAACAATTTTAAAGTGCTTAGCATCAGGAATTATTTCAAATACCAGCAAGTTTTGAATAACAATCTGGTGGCATTATTCAGAAAACCATAAATGCATCATTACTGCTGTATTTTAACAGGATAATGATCTGAAACGTCCAACCAACCACACAGAAAATTAACACTTAACTTAACCTTATGAGATTGTTTTGCCTGTTTTTTATCCATCTCTTCCAGGGTGCTGTGATACTCATATAATGAGTTTTTTTTCTGAATGCTAAACATTTCGGTCATACTATATTTACTATTTAATTACATTACTAATTTATTGCAGGGTATTACCTCTGATCTCTTCCCGGGTGTCAAACTCCCCAAACGAGACTATATCACTCTCCTGGAGGCCATTAAGGAAAACTGCCAGCTCATGAACCTTCAAGTCACCGAGTTCTTCGCTGAGAAAATCTTGCAGATCTACGAGATGATGATCGTTAGGCATGGCTTCATGCTCGTGGGCGAACCCTTTGGAGGAAAAACCTGTGCCTACCGTGTGTTGGCCGCGGCTCTTCATGACATCTTTAAAAAGGTAGGCAGCAGGCAGAGAAAGGCTGTCAGGTTTTTTATACGAAGGCAACAAAATTAATGAAATGTTGCACAAAAGTTACATCATATAAATATAGATTTGTCGGAAGTCAAAGCAAAGCAACAGATTCTCTCTAAATTGTTAGAATGAGTGTTCTGTGGGTTAATTGTGGGTTGGGCGACTGTGGCTTGATGGGTTGAGTAGTCGTCTGGCAACCAGAAGGTTGTGGGTTTGATTCCAGCTTTCCCTTGCCACATGTCGATGTGCCCCTGGGCAAGGCACTTAACCCCAAGTTGCCTGCTGAGCTGCGTCTCGTTGTATAAATGTGTGCACGTTAGTGAGAGCGACTGGGTGAATGTGGCTATAGCGTACAGCGCTTTGGGTGGTCAGCATGACTGGAAAAGCGCTATATAAGTTCAGTCCATTTACCATTTGATTAGGATTTTAAAGAAGGTTCCCAAACCTTCAAGTTGGGAAGTATTTGTTACAATTAATATCCGAAGCTTTTCTGACAAACGTTTTTCTCCTGTGAACTCATCCACCCTGTTTGCCATAGCTGCAGTCTTTGTTTAGCAGTTATCGATCTCACAGAGAGGACCAGAACCGGCTCGCTGGATTTACATGGCTAGGAGGAACGCTACATTAAACATCATCATCAACCACCTGGCTATGTCCAGCTCCACCCCCTCCACCTCTTATTGTTTACGACCAGTTTGCTCTGTCTTTGTGTTCGAGCCAGGGTCCGAGTCTCAGTTTGAGTTTATGCTGCCTTGACTCAATCACACCTGGAGTAATTTCAGTATTAGCAGGAAGATTTTGTATGTGTGCCAGTTGTTCCTCGTTTTTCAGTGTTTTTGTTTTCAGGTAAGGACGCTCTATCTCTGTTAAAACATGTCATTACTTTAGGGTCTGATGGAGGAGAACCAGGTCCAGATCACAGTAATCAACCCCAAATCCATCACCATGGGCCAGCTGTACGGCCAGTTTGACCCTGTCTCTCATGAGTGGTCCGATGGCATCCTGGCTGTCAGCTACAGAAGCTTCGCCTCCTCCAAGGTAAAACCATCACCTCGTCATATTAGCAAATAGCTGAAGCCCGAGACACAAGGTAACAAAATCAATGCTCAGATATGCTGTAGAATCAAACCTTTAGTGTATTTGATCAGAACCATGTGTTCTACATCACTCTGTTGACTGTTTCCCAGTTAACTCATTCACCAGTTATGTTTCAGATTCTGCTGTCCCTTTGTTAATGACAGCTACAGATATTTTGCCCCAGCAGGTTGTGCAGAACAGCCTCGACCAGCTGCTCCAAAATGGCTTAATTCTGTTAACCAATTCTACAGCTGTTAGCTGAAGGGCTAAGCTAAAGTTAGCATGTCTACTTTCAGTTTTGATAGGACTCATTGATGATTAAGTCCTAAACATACACTGACCAGGCATGACACTGTGACCACTAACAGAAGAAGTGAATAACCACCTTTTAATCGTAGCTCCTGTTAAAAGCCTGGACTCGCTTGATTGTGCAATTGTTTATTCAAATGTTATTATCAAATTACGTCTTTTAAGTCATAAATTCCGCCATAGTTCCTTCAATGGGTGGATGTTAGGTGGCAAGTGAACATTTTGTTGGCTTTGAAGCAAGAAAAATGGGCTCTGCAAGGATTTGACAACAAGGCCCAAAACCGTGTTAAGATGACTGGGTCAGAACTGCAGAACTGCAGGTCTGTGGGGTGTTCCCAGTGTGCGGCGGTCTGTATTCATTAGAGCGGTCCAAGGAAAAGTGGTGAAGCAGTCTCAGGATCATGGGAGGCCAAGGCTTATTGCTGTAGATGGGGAATAAAAACTATGGTTTATACCAACGAATGAGCTCCTGTGATTTAGACTGCTGACTTTGTTAATACTGGTCCTAATAGAAAGGTGTCAGATACACAGAACATTGCTGTTTGTTGTGTGTGAAGCTGCATAGCTGCAGATCATTCTGGGTGCCATACATAGTGTCAACAATGAGCAGGTGAGCATAAGAATTGGACCAGAGAGAAATGGATGACAGTGACCTGGTCTGCTGGATCATGCAGATGGCGTTGTATAGTTTACGCTGCTTAACGGAGGGAACACCTGGCACCACGATGCCCGATGGAAAGAAGAAGACAGGTGGAGGCAGTGTGGTGGTCTGGTCGATGTTATACTGTTAAACCCTGGGTCCTGCCATCCAAATGCATTTAGTTTGACAAGTACCACCTACCTTGGCATCGTTGCACATACTGTATACTGTTTCATGAAATTGGCATTCCTTGAGAGCAATAAGCTCTTTCAGCTCTTTGTTGTGGCCACATACCAAAAAAGTCAAAAAACAAAACAACTGGACTTGTTTTCCGAAGTTTGAAGACATTTTGCTTCCTATCCAGAAAGCTTTCTCAATTCAATATGTCTGGAGTAATGTGGAGTTCTAAGCTTTATAGTACTGCCCAACAGAGGCCTTGTAATGGCTTAGATAACATGCAAATTGAACCGAAACAGGTCCACCCCCTTAGTAATGGGGAGTCGTTAAGGTCATTGTTGGCTTGCAAATTGAACCAAAACTGTCGTTAGGCCACATAGTTAAACAATGTTCAGGAATGGTTGAAGTCAGTCCAGTCAACCAGTCAGATTTCCCACGTCTCAATCCAACCCAGGATTGATGGGATGTGGTGGACAAACAAATCTGATCTATTAAGGCCGTCCTTAAAAGATCTGCTCACAACATTTTGGTACTAGACACTATAGCACACTAAAGGGCAGGTCATAATTTTATGATCTGTGAATATATTCTAAAATATGTCTTAAAATTATTCACTGTGAAAAACTAACTCTAAGGTGCCAGATGTTTCACAACGACAGTCCTTTAGACTGTTTTTGAATTACACAGTTAAACTCTGAGTGCTCATCGTTACAGAGTTCTGTTATTATTCCTGTTAAAGTAGTTAACAGTTTACATCTAAATAAGAAAAAGATTTTGCAGGCCATACAGGGTTCATACAGGCATGTGGTGTTTGTAGGAGCAGTAGTTAGATCTCCACACAGATGGATTCAGAAAACATTTTTCCTGTTTCAGTGTTCAGTTGATGCCTGAAGGCTGTTCAGCGCTGCGTGGAAATGTTTGCCGGCGGTAAACGTTCGGCCAACGATTCTGTCAGGCAGAGTTCAGCAGCGATGAAGAATCAGTCGATGCAGCACACAGTATGATTCCTTTATAATGAGCAATTCAGAACCGAATCACACAGAGCCTGAGCACTGCTGCTGCAAGCCCGCTGCATCCACCACAGCCTGCTGCTGTACGCTCTGCAGCCACACAAGGAGACGAGGCTGATGTGCAGCATCACCTCCTCCACATCAGAGCAGGGCTGCTGGATGGATTATTGTTTAAAAGAGTTGACATTTCAATTAAAAGCAAGCTGGCTGAGAGAACGGCAGCAGTGACGGCTGAACAATAGAAAACATTTGGTTGTCTTGTTAAAATTTGAGCCTTAACAACTCTCTTTCTTATGCCAGATCTGCAGCGAACAGGCAGGCAGTTTGCCGATTGTGGTGGAGATGATGGAAAATCATTTTCTCATCCTGTTCTTGAGTTGCTTTCAAATGAACTTGTCAGTTAAAAAGAAACTTCTTTTATGAAGTTGTCATTTCTTGCAAATCGATCTTTGTTTTAGGCACAATGAGGAGCGACGGTTCACACAGGGCAACTAAAACATGAAACAGGATCTTTCTGAATTCCTTTTTTAAAAATGTGACTTTCCACTGCCAGGAGAAATCTTCTTCTTTTGCTTTCGCTGACTGCAGCATCTTTTCCATAACTTACGGTGTGTCTGTTTATCTGGAGTCAGAAGCAGCTTCTTGGATGAAATTCCTTATGTAGACGTTTCTGTTAGATTATCATATTACAACATAATCACGCTGCTCCAGCCCCAGTGGGATGGCCCCAGTGCTTCATGCCCATTTGTTTATATTATAACCCATTAATTCAAGGTGCCGTCTTGTCGGGCAGAGAATCAACCACTTCTGTCAGCTTCTCTTAAATCACATTAGGTGCGTGTTTCTGTCCGTCAGCATTCACAGGAGTTAAAGCGCGTGTTTGAAAGTCTGCACAGCCATCCCTGTTTGAGGAAACGACAACAAGTGAATGTTTGTGGATGATGAAAGACTCAGGCCCCCTGTTGTAGGATAGGCGTCATTCTCATGGGAAGTTAACTCAGACTGATGACTACGTTTAAAGTTCAATCTAAACCGTGCCTATATCAGCAACAGCATTGGAGTGGAAACATGTGGTCCGTTTAATGAATAAAAGCTAGTTTATCATCATGTTACTCGTCATGGGCTTGGATTTCATATCAGTTTAGACCTTTCATGAATTTTTTTTGGTTTTGCTTCAGGATTATTGTGGGTTTTCTCTGATTTACACAAAGTCAGAATTATGTGTGCAGGTTAATGTTTAACTAAATGTTTCAGCAAGTTGCATCTCAACCACCATCAACATGCTTCTTGCACCATCCTGGCTGGATATTGGACCATTCTGTGTGGCATAATTGGCAGACCTTATTTAACTTGGTTATTTCTAAGGCAGCAGGAAAACCGTCCCACACCATGAAGCTACCGCCGCCATGCTTGACATCTGGCACTCTGTTCTTTGGTTTGAAAGCCTCACCTTGATTTCTTCAAGCATGAAAAAGCTTCGTCTTTGTCTTGTCTGACAATCAAACTTTTCTCTACGATGCATTGGGGTTGTCCATGTGGGCAGTTGCAGGTTCTAGTCCAGCTTGAAGGTGTCGATTTTGGAGCACGGTCTCCTTTCTCGGTCAGAGCCTTCTCACTCTGTGGTGATGTTAAACTGTTTCAATGATATTGTAGTAGTTTCCATTTCATCACAGGCATGAGCCTCAGTTGTTCCTCAACATCTTAACCAAGTTCCTTCAGTCTAAGGGGAGCAGTTTGGGCAAAGTGGTGACGCTTCTAAACCCCTGAGAGCTAGTCCAGACAGTCAATCCAAACTCACATGATCGATTTAACACTCTGCAGGATATGTCAACATGTCCCAGTGAATAGGGCGGTCGATGTAAGCTGCAAAACATCCATCGTCTTCGTGCAAATCAGGAGCTGCTTTTGTCTCCCTGCCTGCCTTCTTCTTCTGCTGCTGCTGCAAGTTTCTGATTGGTTCTCTTCAGTCCGTCCACACAGGAGGTGGAAGGCATGTTCAGGGGGCAGACTTGTGCTTCTCACTCCTATGCTGAGCGGCATGGTCATGGAGTCTAGCCACCAAATGAAAACTTCTACTATATTAGCTAATAAAGATGTATTTAAACTTTTTCTTGCTTTGAATGCTGCAAAGAGAATCTATCAGATTCACTTCAATCATGGTTCCTGACCAGAAGTTGGTCTCGTCAATTAAAATGACTATATGACTTCAGAAGCACTTATTAAAAGCTTTAGGTGAATGTGGGGCATATATTTAAGTTTGTATGTATAATTTTGACCCTTTGGGGTCCAAATAAAGCCAAGGAACCCTTGGTAACTGTGGTTAACCAGTCACTGTGCCTGTGACCCGTCACTGTCGTATAATTCATGCCACAAGCTGTACTTGTCACAAGTAAACCCTCCTACTTCCTGTCCATCAGAGCCCTGACAGGAAATGGCTGATCTTCGATGGTCCAGTCGATGCCGTGTGGATCGAGAACATGAACACAGTGCTGGATGACAACAAGAAGCTGTGTCTGATGAGTGGGGAAATTATTCAGATGTCGCCACAGATGAGCCTCATCTTTGAGCCCATGGACCTGGAGGTGGCATCTCCTGCTACGGTGAGAATCGTGTTTACTGGGATCAAAGGTTTCTTCTCTGTGTGTTTCATCAGGAGGACATGTAAACAGCCTCTCTATTTTTTTATTTAATTCATCACTGTCAAAAAATCTAAGAGCAACATCCAGCGAATACAGGAGCCGAAGGACTTACTGATTATTTTATGCATTTTTTTTTTTTTAGGTGTCAAAATTCACATTTGAGTTGAAGTTTGTAGTTAGTTTGAGTCATTTTTGTGTTGAGTTGTTCCACTTTGTGACTAGTTGTCTGGTTTATGTCCTTTTGGTTGTCTCTGGTCAGCCAGTTCCTCTCAGAATTTTCTCTAACTTCATCCCATTGCCTTCCCTCTTCTTGTGTTCTCTGATATCTATGAGTTTTATTCTTTATTTCAGTGAATCACCTCCAACCTGATCCTGCTATGCTTCTGTCTGTGTTTCTGTCCTGCCATAACGCTGCAAATGATCACAAGCAAAGGCTTGATCAACCGCTCTGAGCTGTCAAAGTCACAGAGCACCGGGGTGAAGCAGCTCTGCATTCCTTTGAAAAACAAGCCTATCCAACGCAGGTTACATAACTGTGCTCTTCAGTCTGTTTGTTTGTGGTGAAACGGGAGCTCAGGCGTTTGGTTGTGATACATAGATCCCTTCAAAGGATACCTCGGTGTTTTTATTAGACATACCTGTTTTTGATTCTTTAAAGTCTGGAATCTGTTCATTTTATCAGGGTGACGCAGAGGCGGCAGAATGTTTTTCATCCATAAACTCTCTGCAGTTGGTGCACAGCAGCTTTTCTGCCCTCTTGATCTCTTCTTACTCCTATTTTGTTTTGCTTCTCTTACTTTACGTTAAATATTCATGTTATTCTGCCGCTTTCTTCTGCTGCCATATCTGGATAGCACTTTTTACTTAAACATCTTCACCCGTTTCTCCACACGACTATTTATTTTCGGTTATGTTTGAAGCCGTGAAGTGTGCGTGCATGACATTATTTTTTCATTATAGGCATCCTTAATGATTATTACACTGAATGCAAGATGAGCTGCAGTGCACGTCGGGATCGATGTTCAAGATTTGCATTCAGACATGTTTACTTTGTCCCATTCTGATTGCATATTGTTAAGGCTTCAGATGAAAATTCCCCTAAACAAATGCAAACTTTAGGAGGGAAAAACCAAGGGTTCACAGGTGTTTTTACTCGTGATTTCTTTTACTGGCAGGTGTCTCGCTGTGGAATGATCTACATGGAGCCCCACATGCTCGGCTGGAGACCCCTCATGCTGTCTTGGCTCAACACGCTGCCAACTACAGTCAATGATAGGCACAAAAGCCTCATCACTGGGCTCTTTGACTGCACACTGCCTGCCTGCCTGCAGCTCATTCGAAAGGCGACCAAGGTGCTGCAGTCACAAACACGTTTAGTAAAGCTGACACTGACTCATCAAACAAGGATAATTTGTTTAAGTCTCAATCTGGATGAAACATTTTATCCAGTTTACCTTCTTTACAGAAAAAAAGTCACTTCAGTTGAATCATGCAGACAGATTTCAAGTCGGTTATATAAGCTTACATCCCAATTGATCCTAGTTATGAAACAATGCAGTTCAGCTCAGTTTATCATTCAAATTGGTTAAAAAGTTTTCTATGTAAGGAAACCCAGCAGGTTGCATTGAGTCCTTTCAGTTACAGTCTGTACTCTGTACTCTCACACTTTCTGAGTTCAGTCAAATGTCCCAACTTTATAATGAGCTGTGGCTCTGACAGGAAGTAGAGGCGGAGTGCGTGTCGGAGGTTTCTAATTGTGTTGCCTCTCCTTGTCTGGCTGCAGGAGTTGTCCCCGACCTCCGACGCCAACCTAGTCAAGTCCCTGATGAATCTGATGGACTGCATGATGGATGAGTTTCACGATCAAGCAAAAATTAGGAGCATGAGTGAAAACAATATCTGCTCCTGGTTGGAGGTTTGTGTCCACAGAATCACACTTAGTAGTAATGACAAAAACTGAGATGCTGTAATCTGACAATGGAGCCTTATATCCTGGAAATAATCAGCTTGCTGTTTTTATGCAGAGGACTTCCAAACTATTAGAATGCCAGGTTTGATCAATAATCTCAAAACTCTCACCCATAATGTGATGCATTCCCCTTTGTTGCAGTACCTTTACATTCGGTTTCAGCATTCAGTCTTCTTTGGTTGATCGCTGTCAGCATCACATACTGACATGCTAATCAGACGTGCCAAGTAACTAAGTACAAATACTTTGCTACCTTACTTAAGCAGAACCTATGGTTATTAATACTGTACGTTCAGTGTACGTTGGAGGTCACGGCTGGAACAAGGCAACAAAACCACATCATAGTTTCCTCCACCGCATTAGAAGCCTGGTGGGTCGCCAGGCTTTTCCTGCAGCACCCCCTGCAAAATACCTGGAAGCATGGTTTTAAGCCTTCTCCAGATCCACAAAACACATACAGACTGGAGAAGCATACTTCCATAAACCCCTCAGCTGTTCCGCAAGGATCAAGACCTAATCCACTGTTCCATGGCCAGGACGAAAGCAATACCGCTTCTCCTGGACCCGGGTTTCAACAATCAGCCAGAGCCTCCGGTTGTGGCCACCGTACCAGTCTGCTACTCCAGTGGCGTTGTCTCAGTCCTCCGTGTGACATTGATAAGCCTAACCAACCATGTCCAGGGCCTTTAGAAACTCTGGCCAAATCTCATCTCATCGGGGAGCTTCTTAACAACTTTCAACAACAACTCTCAGCCGCTTCTTGTGAAAAACGAAAAAAGTATAATTTTAACAGTGAAAAAACAATAAAGTATTAATAATTAATTTAGTTTATTTATTTTGTAAGTCACCATGGTATAAGCGGGATAATGCCCTTCATGGTGTCCATTATGAGAAACGAATGGACCGTCCGATGCGAAATGGTTCACGCCTCCGAGTCGTCCATTATTTTCTGATAAAGGACACCTCGTCTGCCATTATCCCTTAGATAATGTATGGTTACAGTTAGAATCTATTCACAGAGAAATCCAGGAGCCAAACATAGTAGCTCGTTCACTTTATTGCTACCCAAAGAATATCTAAATATTAGATTACTTTAATTATTAACATTTTCTCTTCTCGTCAAGCATGCCTCCTCACAGACAGAAAAGAAAAATAAAGTTTTAGGATAACTGTGTTTCTACCTCCTGCGAGGATTCTTGTGGAACAGTGCTATTATCTTCCCGTGGCACACGGCACTGATGAATGCCTTTCAACCTTCTCTGCTATGTTTCTCAGCCAGTCATTATCAAAGTGTTGAATTAATCAGCTCTTTAGCAGCAGGAGTCATCACGTGGCTGCTAAGCCTAATTTACAATCTCTACAGAATCCCTGCTGCTTTTTGTTGTTTTAGTTTTCCTTTTTGGATTGCAACAAAGACATCTCTTTCTTGTGGAGTTTGTTTCATGTCTCATGCAATAATCTGCACACTGGCCAAGGCTTTTTATTAGTGTAGACGTAGCTCTGACTAGTTATAACAAACTTTCCTTTATTTGCAGGAATGTAGCTTTTCGTCTGCTCATTAGGGAGACATAATGCTGCCCTTTCTATAGAGGTTGACTCAGTTTGCAGGTCCTAGTAAAACGATTGATGATTATCACTTTTTTATTTCATTTGGCAGCTTTGTGTAAGATGCTAACTTAAGTATCCATCCAACGTGGACTGGTCGCCAGTCCATCAAAGGGCTTAAAAATAAAATCTCCCATTTTATTACACCAAATCCGATTAATCGATTTTTTTCCTCCTTTTTGTTTCACAAAAAACAGTAAAGAAATATTTTTCAAAACTTGCCTTTATGTCAATCATTTGTCTGGGAGTTGACCTGAATTCAAAGTGCAACTAAAACAAAGGTGTGAAACATGTTTGTAAAACAAGATGGCCGCCCTGCCGTTGTAAACAATTAAAATATAACTAAATGTTTGCTGCTAGCGGTTTTACACAATGAGCTGAGAACAGGCTTCCCTTCACTTGTATAACTTCAAACTAGCTTAAAAATAAGTCAATTAATAAATTAAAGTGCCTCGTATTATGGTAAAAAAGTTTCCTCTTTGCAATATTTTCACAATATATTTTTCTAAACATATATTCAGTATTGCTGCTGTTCTCTTCATGGAAGCCCAATGAGTTCATTGGCAAAATAAAATCCAGGTTTTCCTAAAATTAAATCTTGTAAATTCGAAATAATCGATTAAATCGATTTATTGCCCAGCTCTAATTTGATCCCAGGATCTTCTCGCGAGGCAACAGTTTTTCATTACTAGCTTTCATCCTTTTCATAGTTCTTGTGTTGCCATGTGCCGTGATTAATTTTTAGATGTCAGTGGTTTAATCAAATAGTTCCTGTCCACCTGAGAGGTTAACCTGTAGAGAAAGTTACTTTTACCAATTGTTTTTAAACCTAACGTTTATAGCAGCACCTACTGGTTGATGCGGCACATCTTAAAGCTTAATTTGAGATATATTCAATAATTTTCAGGTAGATATTCAGCATTTGGTGCGTATCGATGCTCCGTGCGGGCTGCCCTTCTCAAAGACTCGACTACGTAACTTGAGAGGGTCAGATATGTCACTGAGTGGGTCATGTGACCTGGAACGGCGCTCTAGGTCACATGACCCATTCTAGATTGCATCAGTCTGATCTCAGACGGCTGTAATGACAAAACAAAACTGATACAACACTTACCTGATCAGACACATTTTTGGATCTCTGACGTTGGATATCACATCAAGCACATCAGACATGAACTTTAGGCATCAGAGTCACCAGGTGGAGGTAAAACCGCATCAAATATTAATTAGACTGTGGTACTCCTACATAAAGGAGCTCTGATGAAATTAAAGTAAAAACTCTGATTTATGATTTCTCTGATTTGGCTTACCAAAGAACTTGCAGTCTTTAATTTGTTTGTTTTATTCTAATGTAAAAGGCTGGGCTGATGTCTGTCTTGTATCAGGAAATTAACCAACAGATTCATAACCAATAAAAACTACATCTGTAGTCTTCAGCATCAGAATCTTCTTTGCTTGGCCATGATTCTGTGCACAGTCAAGGAATTTGACTTTGGTTACAGAGCTCACAGCGTACAGATATTATGCAAAACTATATAAACAGCAGTATGTTCATGTGTGTACGTCTTTTAGTAGTAGATAAAGAAAAGAAAAAGAGGAGGTTGTAAGTTTGCGAGGGAGAAAATGTGCTTAGTTTGTTTCACAGCAGAGTAGCTGACTACTCAGGCTGTGAGGTGTTGATTGTGTTCATCAGACAGATGAGACAGAAACTGTCTCTGTAGAGGCTGGTTTTAGCAAACAGCGCTCTGTAGCACCGAGCTGAGGGTAAAAGTCTAAACGAGTTGTGTGCATGATGTGTGGCGTCTCCAGCGATGATAGCCACCCCTGTCTTCACTCTGGACCTGTCCTCAATGGAGCGCCTGGGAGAGGTTGGAGTTGTTGAGTTGCTGCAATCTCTGCTGGGCCTTCCTCTCTGAGCAGAGCCCATGTGTGAGAACCAGCTCAGGTCCCAGGAACGCGTGGTTCCTTGGAACCAGAAGCAATCCGCAGTAGACAGAGTGTTGTCTCCAGAAGTTCACTTTCATTTCCACAGTCCCAAGCACCAGCCTGTTACCTCCTTTAGATGCTTCACCAACAGCCTGAGATTTCATGACTCCCGACTATCAGTATTTCCAATGAACCCATAAAGTCGGTAGTTCTTTGACCTGAAAACTCATAGTAAAAGTCAGACTTTAAGAAGCTGATATTTCTTATAGATGTGACTTTTAATGGTCCAGATGGTTGGTACAATAACTGAGTTTCTGTGTTGGATCACCTAGGCAAGTTCAGAGTGAGGCTCACAGCGAATCTGTGCTTTAGGAAAGAAGATAACCTGGGTTTGCCGTGACTGCTGATGTGGACTTTGAAGACTTCCTTCAAGGCTTAGGACTAATGTAATTTGTGTATCTACCAGCTCTGGAAGAGGAGTAAAGAGTGAATGATCTCATTCAGTGTCCTGAAATCAGCTGCAGAGAAAATACCTGTTAATATCGTCTATCTGTAGGGTCAGCTTTAAAAAACAAAAATAATGTTTTATGTCATTTTCAGTGTCTTAGAGTTTAGGGTTTTAATTTGACTTTGTCAACAGGTGTTTCCATTTCAGCTTCCTCTTTGTTTCATTGGTGATTTGTTATGATTGGTTTTCATTTCTTTACACTGCATGCTGAATTTAAATCATCTTACACCAGATAATTTCCATGATAAAACCTTAGAATCACCAGAGTGAGCCCAGTTTTTATTTTTTAACATAACTTATGTGTGAGCTGGGTTACTGTAATTCTTCTTGGCTTTTAACAAGATGTTTTATTAGAACCTCAATAAAGCTTGCATCCATAAAAAGGGGGACAGCCTACCTATCTGATGCTAGCTCTAATATGATTTAACCACTGAAGGCATCGGTGCTTTATGGTGATTAAGAAGCTCTTTAAATGAGCAAATCCTGTTTGGTTTAACCTCCCACACAGGTGTAGCTTCAGCAGGAGCATATTCGCTCCCCCCTTTCTGCTGCACTATGCTTTTGTTCTACAATCACTTAGAGAAATCTGTGTTGAATATGCCTTGAATTTAATGCATATTAAATGTAAGCTGTGTATTGTGCTTCATCAGCAGTGATTGTGGTGCTTTTCTTGTGCAAAGGGCATCTTTGTGTTCTGCCTGGTGTGGTCAGTGGGTGGCAGCTGTGACGACTCGGGCCGAGAGAAGTTCGACTCTGTGGTGCGAGAGATGCTGAGCGGCCCTTTGAGCACAGAGACGATGACCCGTCACGGCATCCTGGGCGGTTCTGAAGGTCCGCCGGAACCGCTGACAGTTCCTCTGCCCGCTGAGGGCACGGTCTACCAGTACCGCTTCATTAAAGAGGTACGACTGCTTTTAACACCGTAGAACTTCACAGAGGTTTAAGATCCGCTTCTGAGGCAGTTCTCCAGAACAACGTTGGTGTCGTTTATTTTGGTTGTCTGCATTATTTAGAGATAAAATTAAACAGTTCCTTTTTTATAGTATGACAAATCTAAAGTAACTACAGCTGATTCCAGATATTTATATTCTGCTCACTGTCTGATAGTTTAATGGACTAAATGTTTCCTTTTTTTACGTCAGGCAAATGATTTATTTAATTGGATTATTTGAATGATCTCAATTCCAGTAAAATTGGCCTTTTAAACGGTAACCGGGACCAAACATTCATGGGTCTCTTTCAACAAGATTCCTTCAAGGGTTTACTGGAGTTTTGACTCATTCCTTTCTACAAAACCGGTGTAAGTGGGTCAGGTGTGCAGACCAACCTTCTCTCTCACAGTGACACTTCTTCAATTATGTTTTTCTGTGGTTGTGAAGTCCTTAAGTGACTTTTTAAATATTTGAGAAGACATTAGGTCAATTACTTTGATCAGACCGCTGGACATGACTCCATAATTATAGGTCTTTGTTCCTGAGTCTCTAATTTGTCCTTCTTGCTGCTTTGGAGTAATGGCTTGTTCCTCTCTGGGTGGAATTTCAGCCAAAATCAATACTGGACTCCTGTCAGAGTGGATAATCATACCCACTGGCAGCTTCAGCCAGAGGTAGCTCACCTTTTGTCTGTGGTTTTTTGTCGCATCTCACACCAAAACATGTCCATCTCTGGTGCGAAGAACCCGTCCCCTTCCTGAACGGCATGATGGACATCACCATGCTGTTTATATTCAATTCAATTCAATTCAATTCAATTTTATTTATATAGCGCCAAATCATGAAACATGTCATCTCAAGGCACTTTACAAAATCAAGTTCAATCATATTATACAGATTGGGTCAGATTATACAGATTGGTCAAAATGTCCTATATAAGGAAACCAGTTGATTGCATCAAAGTCCCGACAAGCAGCATTCACTCCTGGGGAACCGTAGAGCTACAGGGAGAGTCGTCTGCATTGTACATGGCTTTGCTGCAATCCCTCATACTGAGCAAGCATGAAGCGACAGTGGGAAGAAAAACCACCCATTAACGGGAAAAAGAAAAAACCTCCGGCAGAACCGGGCTCAGTATGAACGGTCATCTGCCTCGACCCACTGGAGTTACAGAAGACAGAGCAGAGACACAACAAGAGAGACAAAAGCACAGAAGCACACATTGATCTAGTAATCTGTTCTACATTAGATGGTAGTAACGGGTGAGCCGTCTTCTCTGGATGATGTCAAAGCCTATCCATATCTGGATCTTATTGTCTGAACAGACAGATGTGGAGACTTCAGGACCTCTGGAGGTCCACAACTCTCGTCCTTTTCTCTTTGATATTTGTTCCGATTTCCCATCATGTTACACAATTAAACCCTTTGTTTTAGGACTTGCCTTAAAATATATTCACAGGTTTTTCCTCCAATTAGCCGAAATGTTCAGAAGCTTACCAAACGGTTCCATCATCAAATGACCTTTAAGAAATATGTTAGATTTATTTTATTTTTTTTTGGTGTTTGTATTTTTCTCATTTAAAAAACTGTTATTATTCTGGCATTTAGCAAATAGAAATTCTTTTGCTAATTTATAATTGACCCAAAACAAGAAAAGTTCAGGCCTTCTGGCTTTTTTTCTGTTTTAAAACGCATCCTTAGATTAGTTATAATCGTGTTTGTATGGTTGAATCAGCAGATCGGTGTTTCTGCACTAACGTACCCAACCGTGTGATGATTGGCTTCTCAGGGCCCAGGCAGGTGGGAGCTTTGGACGGACCAGCTGAAGACCGCCCCCTGCATAAGCAGGGACATGCAGTTCAACGAGATCATCGTGCCCACTGAGAACACCGTTCGCTACATGGCGCTCATGGAGCTCCTCGTTACTCACCAGAAACCCACTATTTTCATTGGCCCAACAGGCACAGGGAAGAGTGTCTACATAACTGTGAGTCTATCAACCTGTGCTGTTCATCTGTGAGGAGCTTAAAAGGACGAGGCTGTTTATGCTGAATGAAATATGAACATGCAGTCAACCTGACCCCCTCATGGAGCGTTCATCTGCAGCAACGGCTCTCAGCGGCGCTTTTCTGGGACTTTGTCCGTCTTTCACATCGTTGTGGAGAAATTGTTGCCCATTTCTCCACAACGATGTGAAAGACGGACAAATTGTTGCCCATTCTTCTGTCCAGCATTGTTTAAGTTCTTTGATGTTTCTGCACAGCACTGAAGGTCCCAGGACAGCATTTAAACAGGCTCACGTCTGGATTTTGGGCCATTTTTAAAGAGTCTTTCCTGTTTCTGCTATTCTTGGGAAATTGCCACAGTAATTTGGATCAACAGATCGCCTGACATTTACCTCTAGGATACTTTGGTTTGCAGATGAGTTCACTGCCTAAATCATCCGCCTCCTGTCACAATGCTTGACAGTTGGCAGGTTTTCCTGAATTTCTGTGCTTGTCTCAGATGCAGCTTGGCAAAGTGAAGTTGTGCCGTCAAATAGGTCTGAGAGATAAGAGGCTTTTTCATTCAACCCTTTCAAACCAATCTGCTTGTTCAATCTCTCTCTGGTCGTCCTGTTATGAGCTTCAACATTTAGTTTGCTGACTGAGGCCAGACTTGGATGGTTTTGTCACTTTTATAAGCTGCATGCTTCGACCCCAGGGCTGACTATCTGAGACATCCACTTCTGGGAAGATTGTCAGCCATCTTAAAAGTTTTCCACTTAACAATAGTGCAGAATAAAGGACTTCAGATGGTCTTATAACCCTTCTCAGATTGATGGGAAGTAACCGTTGGTTCTCTGAGGTCATCGCTGACGTCTTTCCATCTTGGTGTTGAGTTTACACCCAACTTTATGGTGATCAGTTAGTTGATCAACTGCTCCCTTTGCTATTAGGCTCTGTGGAAGCAGAAAGGGAGCTTTTTCATGACTGCACCAAGAGTTCTGGAAAAGTCCTTTTCATATTCCGGCTAATACACTCATGTGGTGAGTTTGGGATATAAAAACCTTCTGCCATTTGAGCCACAAGTGAGTAAAAGCTCCGCAGGACACAAGTCATCTAATAATATCTGATCAGAATACTGTTTAGTTCTTCCTTCCTGCAACAATTCACTCTTCTCCTTGCAGATAATTGGGAAGTGGCAGAGTGTGACTCCGTCTTGAAAGACGGTTTATTTCTCAGCGGAGCTTTCTGTATTTGTATAGAGGACTAATCCCCCTCCCTTCTCGCTTCATCCATTAGTTTGCTCAAACTTTGAACTCGGGGGGTAAACGCAGACCATCTCACCGGGGAGTCTGCTTGGCTCTTAGCTTCCTGCCTGTCTGCATGGTGGCGCGCCTCCATCTCATGCCGCAGGCAGTAGACCGTGGCAGAATCCCAAATATGGCAGAAGTGATAAAGGAGGACCAACATTCAGAGCATGTGAATATGCGAGGCACAATGCCCTCACTGTTACCGTCAGGATTTCAGGCTTTAGGACGTAGATGCAGTTTGGGCTGCGTCCAAGCTTCTTTAATTATGTTCCTCTGATCACCTGATCGGAGGGAAATTAATATATGTTTCTTTTTAAGTGCTGGTACCCATCGGCACGCATTTGGCGTGGGTCTGTGGTCGGACCGCATATTGTCTGTAGTTATTACCAGAACCATGTATGTTTACATGTGCAGATGGACCAGAACCGCAATAGAAACAAGCAGCTAAGTAGAACATGAACAGTTTGTTTCACGTCTTTAATTATTAATAATAGTCATTTATGTAGCTAAAAGTTAAATAGACTATACCAATTCTGTTCAAACCTGTTATCCTTTCATTTGGACTGACGTTAATGAGGATTTTCTTGTGTAAAACATCTTTCTATGGGGGATATATGAGTAGATACTGTTCATGTTCTCTCCACAGGACACGGCCAGCGTCTAAAACCTGATGATGATCTGTGTTTTTGTTTCACATATGTGTCCCGAAGGACTTCCTGCTGACTAAGCTGCGGAAGGATGAGTACAGTCCGCTATTTATTAGCTTCTCAGCCCAGACCACAGCGGCCCAGACCCAAAACCTCATCATATCGAAGCTAGATAAGCGACGCAAAGGAGTGTTCGGGCCTCCGCTGGGAAAGAAAATGGTACGACTTTCTATCAGAACGTCTTGTCTCTGTGGGAACCCAACACTTTGACACTTAAACAGCTGTCAGTGTTCAGTTTTTAATCTCATATGTCGGGTTCCTCTCAGGTGGTGTTTGTAGATGATGTTAACATGCCAGCCAGGGAGGTGTATGGCGCTCAGCCCCCTGTGGAGCTGCTGCGTCAGTGGCTGGACCACTGGAACTGGTACGACATGAAGGACTGCTCCGTGATCAGCCTGCTGGATATCCAGATCATCTGTGCCATGGGGCCACCAGGTGAGAGCCTGAAAGCTCTTCAGTCTTTAAAACAGAAAGCTCGGTTTCCTCTACATCTACCATGTTTGAAGAGAAATGCCGTCCTTATCTGCTGCGACAGCTGGCAGCGGCAGTGAAGGTGTTGGAGGTTTGCTCTCAGGTGGCCACTCTACCTCGCTGTTGGACTTTCATCTGATTTCCAGCTGCTGGTAGTTGCTCAGATAAAGTGCTAATGTTTCAGAGCGGCTACGTGTCTCCAGCTGAAGCCGCTGCTCTTCCTCGTGGTCCTGGTCCAGTTTGGTAACAGATATAACTCAGCATTGGCGCTATGTTCAGTTCATTCATTCATACGACGAGCTGATAAGGCTCCATCACGCAATAATCTGTAGACCTCCTCCCCAGGAAAGACCTATATTATGTTTACATGGTTATAAGATTAACTGTATGAACAAATAGTTAATCTGATTTATAAATTGTTGTTTTTTAGGTGGTGGAAGGAATCCTGTCACACCTCGTTTCCTGCGGCATTTTAATGTGATCACCATAAATGAATTTGATGAGAAGACCATGTTTACAATCTTCTCCAGGATCACAGAATGGCATTTCAGCACACGGTAAACGAGGCCTCACCGCCTTGTTAAAGGAGCTGTAGTTATAATAATGGTTTTATTTTTATTTTACAAATGTAAATCTGAAAAGTGTGGCGTGCATTTATATTCAGCCCTCCTCTGCCAATACCTTTAAAACGATGGTTTTTAAACCTCGTATACCTCACACCCAACCATCTTTATCAGCTTTGCTCATCTAAAAACGGAAGATTTAGCCCATTCTTAAAAAAAGAAAAAGAAAAACGAATAAATTAGTGAGTGCATGAGCAGCAAATATCAAGTCTTGCTGCAGATTCGCTGTTAACTGGGGTCTGGACTTTGGGCCGTACTGACAGGATTGTCCTTTCTTTAGCTCCGTCCATCCTCCCATCAACCTGGACCTGCTTTCCTGCCCCCATTGAAGAAAATAACCCCCATTGCAGGGTTCTGCCACCATATGTCATCATGGTGATCAGTGTTAGGTTTCCTCTGCTCTGATTGGTTTGGTGCTGTTGCTTTACACCAGACAACCTTTGCACATCAAACTCTCATAAAAATACACCTTACACACCTTTACTGATGTTCACACACATTCCTTGTTTTGGTGTATTCTTTATTATTTTATGAAAATCTTTAAAACCAGTTTGTCCTCCTTGTTTTGTTTTTTTCTTACGAGTCAGGTTATGACACATGTTGGCCAGAAAGTTCAGTTTTGGTCTCATCTGACCAGAGAACCTTCTTCCACAAAGGTCAGATTTGTGGAGTGCAACTAATAGTTGTCCTGTAGGCGGTTTTGTTGGTCTTCATGATGCTTTTTGTTCACTATTGTTCTCTTAAAAACCTCTGATGGCTTCACAGTACAGCTGGATTTATACTCTGGATAAATGACATCCAAATAGACTGTCTGGAAGCTACATGTGGGTCAAATCTGCCAAACCAGGACCTTGCTGCCTACTGCAAGCATGGCTAATTAGCCTTTATAAACTATCTTCAGCTACGGGTTTGTGTGTATGGTTGTCAGTCCTGTGTGTCTGTGTGTTGCCCCGTGGGTTAACCCTAACCTGTCCAGAGAGCATCCTGCATCTTCCCCATTTCACGGTTTAGATAGAGAGTTGCCCTGATGCATCACCGCTACGATGAAGTTGTTCATCATTCTCGTCTGTTTTTAAAGGTCTTGCTGTTTAATTTTAAGGCCATGAGACTCAGAAGTAATTAAATGTTTGGAAAAGATTTCAATTCCATGCCAGCAGAGAGGAACATCTGCACATTAGAACCAGTTTCTCACACAACATTAATCTGGATTATTTTGAAATTGGCTGCAGGGAGCTGCCAGATTAAGTTCTAACAAATGATCCATCTTGCCTGCAGGTTTTCCTTCCCAAAGCCGTTTGCGGCCCTGACCTCTGAGATAGTCAGCAGCACTCTGTCTGTGTACCGGGAGGCGACCAAGAACCTGCTGCCAACACCTGCTAAATCCCATTATTTGTTTAATCTGCGTGATGTTTCCCGGGTCATCCAGGGCATCTGCCTGTCAAGACCAGAAACAGCAGAAGAGCCGTCTGTCATCAGAAGACTCTGGGTCCATGAGGTAACGCTGCAGACAGGAGGACCTGCATTACTAGTGTTAACATGTCTGTCTGCCAGGCTGCTCCTCCATCACGCTGACTCTTCCTCTGGACCGTTGTTCCCCAGGTTCTCAGGGTGTACTGCGATCGGTTGGTCCACGACTCCGACCGCTCCTGGCTCGTTGGCCATTTGCAGGTCGTGTTTCAGGACCACATGGAGGAAAACTTTCACCAGCTCTTCCAGCATCTGGACCAGGACCAGGACGGCGTGGTGACGGACGACGACCTGCGAAGCCTCATGTTCTGCGATTTCCACGACCCCAAGGGCGAGGACCGCAACTACCGCGAGGTCCACGACCTGGAGAAGCTGCGTCAGGTAGTGGAGTCGCACCTGGACGAGTACAACAACATCAGCAAAGCCCCCATGAACCTGGTGCTGTTCCGCTTCGCTATCGAGCACGTCTGCCGCATTTCTCGCATCATCAAGCAGCCAAGTGGGCACGCCCTGCTGGTGGGAGTGGGCGGCAGTGGGCGGCAGTCGCTCACCCGGTTGGCGGCCTACATGGCCGAGGCAGAACTTTTCCAGGTGGAAATCACCAAGACCTACGGGAGCAATGAATGGCATGACGACCTTAAGCTAATCATGAGGAAGTCCACCCAGGGCGAAGCTCACGGCGTGTTCCTCTTCACAGACACTCAGATCAAAATGGAGTCCTTCCTGGAGGACATTGGCAACCTGCTCAACACCGGCGAGGTGAGCTTAAAAAAGCTTAATAGAAGAGTAAAATCAGTTCAGAAACATTGGATTCACTGTTAAAACGACTAAACTTTGGCTGGAAGGCAGACGTGTCAGTGTGGACAGATGTGTGGAGACGCTGAGAAGCAGCATGTGTGATCACTGTGTGCTCCCAGGTACCCAACCTGTTTGCCGTGGATGAGAAGCAGGAAATCTGTGAGAAAATGCGCGTGCTGGACCGCCAGCGGGATCGAGACAAACAGACCGACGGCAGCCCTTTGTCCCTGTTCAACATGTTCTTAGAGCGCTGCCGCACGCAGCTGCACGTGGTGCTGGCCATGAGTCCCATCGGAGACGCCTTCAGGGACCGCTTAAGACGATTCCCTGCGCTCATTAACTGCTGCACCATTAACTGGTTTCAGGTGGGTGGACTCAGAGCGACCCGCTGCAGCAGATAAATCATCTTTAAGTTTTTATTGCACTCATAGGGGAAGCAGGGACTGTCCTCTGGTGTCGGGCTTTAGGACACTGGCTGCAGACTGGCTTCTTTATTGTATGTGGGAGATGCAGGTTCTGATGAATAATATGAATGTTTAGGCCAGTGCTTCAGGCCCTGTTCCCTTAAATTGCTGCTGAATATTTATGGTTGTGTGAAGCGTTAGAACGAAATGCTTTAACGCTGCATAGACGGGCCAGAGAATTTCCTAGCAGAACATTTGAATTGTCTAAATTATATTTTCTCTGCTTTTTATTGTTTTGAATATTGTGGTGGATTGGTGGGTGTTGCCTATAAACTTCATTTGTCATTAAGCCAAGAGTGCATCCATTTATTTAGTGTTTTGTAAACTATACCTGATTTAAAAACAAAACTTTTCTGAATACTAAAGTGGAAAATGGATGTTTTCCTGCCTCTGACAGACTTGGCCTGAGGATGCCCTGCAAGCAGTGGCTGATCGCTTCCTGGAGGACGTTGAGATGACGACTGAGACCCGAGAAGGCTGCATTAACATGTGCAAGAGCTTCCATACGTCCACCATCGAGCTGTCGGCTCGCTTTCTGGATGAACTGCAGCGCCACAACTATGTCACCCCGACTTCATACCTGGAGCTCATCTCCACCTTCAAAGCTTTGCTGGGGACAAAAAGAGCGTAAGATTGATATTTCATCTGATTCTCACCTGTTGGGTCCATCCGTCCAGATCCTTAGTTATTTTCTTCCTTCTCTGTGCAGTGAGGTGATGAAACTAAAACACCGCTATGAAGTTGGCCTTGAGAAACTGGAGTCAGCTGCAGACCAGATGGCGACCATGCAGGTTGAGCTGGAAGCCCTGGAGCCACAGCTGCGTGTGGCCAGCAAGCGGGTGGATGAGATGATGGTGGCGATGGAGCGTGAATCCAAGGAGGTGGCCGAGAGGGAGAAGGTGGTGAAGGAGGACGAGGCCGTGGCCAACCAGCAAGCCATGGCTGCCAAGGCCATAAAGGATGACTGTGACGCAGACCTGGCCGTAGCCACGCCCATCCTCAATTCTGCTTTAGATGCGTTGAACACTCTCACCCCTCAGGTACAAGAAGACCTCAAATCTGAGACAGCCTTTACATTTAAAGAAGTATTCCCCTGTTTTTACCGCAAACTTCCACCTCATTTTTATTTAGATTTTATCTGATAGACCAACACAGATTAGTAGACATTGTTAAGTTTGAGGAAAGGATACTTGGCTTTAAGCATTTTTACAAACAAGACTCTCAAAAGTGTGTCGCCCAATCACCTCTGACTAGCTTTCTTGTGCCTGCTAATAAAAAGCAGAAAAAGCATTCTAAGGGCTTAAAGCTGCCGCCGCCATGCTTCACTGTGGGGACGCCATGTTAGTTTTCCTCCACCGGGGAGGTGGTGCGCCTCCATGGCTTCTGCAAAGAGGGATTTGTTTTCCTCCCTCAGTGTTCCACTATGGGCTCCGTACGAAGCACAGTTACGGTGTATTAAATTCTTATGGGCCTGCTTGGTTTGGAATATTTTGGGTCTGTTGTGAGGAGTTGGAGGTAAATCCAGCTGTTTAGACATGAGTCTCGCTGTAAGTCTGACCGTACGACTCCTTCTCAGACTAAACTCTGTCAGAGGAGGGTCAGGAGGAGCTGACAAAGTCCAGGTTTTATGATCGATACGTAATCTTTAACATTTTACTTATGTTATTATTATTTTTATGTTATTATTATTTTTTCTACATTTGTTTGTAGCACTTTGGGATACTTAAAATGCACTATAACTAATATTCAACATTTTTTTTTTTTTTAAATAATAACCTCCAACTCCACTGCTTAGAACTTCATCTTTCTTTTATGGTCACTCTAAAACTGCCAGCATTAAATTTACTCATTTAAATGTGGCGGACTGAATTGGTTTTGCACGTCTTATCCTTTGCAGACACAATCTTTCATCACCTGCAACACGCCCATTTATTGCATGAGCTTTTTTTGCCATCGCAGTTTAGTGTTCCTTATTTGTAATCCTTACAGATCAGGGGTCTCATTTATAAAACTTGCATACGCACAAAATGAGGCCTGAAAGGTGCATACGCCAATTTCCACGCAAAAATTTGGATTTATAACAAAATAACTTGACAGGAAAATGTTCGGTCCTTATGGCAACTCAGACCGAGGCGTACGCTCATGTTGGACACGGGGGAAATTAGCGACACAGATGGTTATGATTCCTCTCAGACGTTCAATTTCACTACATATCAGACTTTAGTCATAGATTAACTTTATCATAAGCATTCAAACCCGCTAAAGGACCTTTAAATAAATAAACTAAAAATGCCCATAAGCCCATGTCAATCTTAAGTAAAAGTCTGCACAACATTTTATCAGGGTTTTCCACCATCGCATTCCTCTCCACGATGATCACCGTGTGCCATAGATTACAAGATTATGTGACAAGGTGTGCGGCAATCACTTTAATTACTGCAAGCGCTCAAACACAGTCATGCGTAAAGCTGAGCGGTGGATGCATTGGCTCTGTTAGAAGACTTTGGAGGGAGAATTAGGAGGAAACGCGTTTCAGGGATCAAATATTTCCTGGCCAAAGATGATGACTGGCCAATGAACCGCTTTAGACCCCGAGCGTTGCCCTCTGCTATAAACTACAGGGGAAAGTGGCTACACTCTCCTCCAGGTGCTGAATGGCAGCTCTCCAAAATGTCACTGCTTCATGTTGGTCTGTCACATAAAATCCCCATAAAATGTTGCAAAAGGAGGAAAGTTCAATGGGTGTGCGTGGCTTTCTAAGTCACTCTACAGAAAAAGCCAAGTTTGCTGGAGCAGACTAGTGATCAGTGTGGTTACATCTGCAGGATATCACGCTGGTGAAGTCCATGAAAAACCCGCCCCCAGCTGTCAAACTGGTGATGGAGGCCATTTGCATTCTTAAAGGTGTCAAGCCAGATCGAGTGCCGGATCCCTCGGGTTCTGGTAAAAAGGTTGAGGACTACTGGGGTCCAGCCAAAAAGCTTTTGGGAGACATAAAGTTTCTGCAGAGCCTCCATGAGTACAATAAGGACAACATTCCAGCAAACCTGATAGCGGTCATCCGCCAAAAGTACATCACCAACCCAGACTTTGTTCCAGAGAAGATCAGAACTGCCTCTACTGCAGCTGAAGGCATGTGTAAATGGGTCTGTGCCATGGACAAGTACGAGAAGTGAGTGCTTTTCTTCAGCCCCTTTCTTCTCAGTTTGGAGGATAACGGCATATTTAGAGGGCCGGGAATCGTATTACCCTGATGCATGCTGGGTAACTTTAAATAACGATTTACCATCCACACTCCTGGGCTCAACTGCAGGCAGCAGGCCACATTCAGAGAGAGACTTAAAGGGAAACCCAACATTATTTACCTGACACAGTAAAATACTACTTTTATTTATCAACATTGTTTCTGTCCTCTATCTGATCTTTCTCAGTACCTGAGTGGCAATTTCCCAAGCATCCAGCCTTCTGTTCCACCTCCTGGTCATTTAACTTTTGTATTAATTTTATTCTTCCATGTGATTTACTAAGTTTCAGCCACAATGTTTCAGCAGCAATTGCTGAAAAGTCCCTAAGAGATGTGATTGGCACAAACCGTTCAGACAGCAGATACTAAATAAGTGTTCTTAAGGGAAAAGCTTTACTGTTTATTTCCAGCTTAGCTTGAATTTTGTCTAAATTATTATTTTTTTTGTCTTGTACACACAGAGTGGCCAAGGTTGTTGCTCCAAAGAAAGCCAAGCTTAAAGAAGCTGAAGGGGAGCTGAAGGTGGCCATGGATGCCCTGCACATTAAGCAGGCCGCCCTCAAAGAGGTCCAAGATAAGCTGGCAAAGCTTATAGAGACGTCGGAGGCACATAAAAACAAAAAAGCCGATCTGGTGGATCAGGTTTGTATTATCTCTGACTTTAAAGCATTAAACTAACTGATGGGGAGAAAGTTCCTTCAGAGGGTGATGTTTAGGTACAAAGAGACATTTAAACTGGAAATAGACCCAAAAGTATCGTTGCTGTTGGGTTAAATACTAAAGAGTCAAACCAAAGCAGTGACAAGGAACACCTGGATTTATCTGAAATTCTTACTGCAAGCTAACGAACCTTTACTGTGATGGCCTGAAGGTGGATCTGTGCAATAAGAAACTAGAACGAGCCAAGCAGCTGGTTGGAGGCCTGGATGGAGAGAAGACTCGCTGGAGTGAAATGGCCTTAAGCCTGGGACAGCTCTATGATAATCTGACTGGGGACATCCTCATCTCAGCAGGCATCGTGGCTTACCTGGGAGCCTTCACCTCCAACTACAGACAGGTAGCGACAGAGATTAGCTAAATAATTTAATGTACTTATGAGGGTTGTTACTATGAGGGTTGGACTGTCGTGTCCAGGACCAGACGGAGAAGTGGATAAATCAGTGTAAGAGCATAGAGATCCCGTGTTCTGCCAACATGTCCCTCATGAACTCACTGGGGGACCCGGTGAAGATCCAAGCGTGGACCATCGCTGGCCTCCCTTCAGACAGCTTCTCCATAGACAACGGCATCATGATATCGTAAGAACTGGAAACAAAATCTCCTAATCAGTTTCACATCACAAAAACATGCAGTGGTATGTTTATACCCCTTAAGTTTTTTAATTTTTTATTATTTTGTCAGATTCCAACCACAAACTTTAATGCATTTTATTGGGATTTTATGTCAGAGACGTGAACACAAAGCACTACAGATCTGAGGTGGAAGCAAAATTCAATTCAATTCAATTTTATTTAGATAGCGCCAAGTCATGAAACACATCATCGCAAGGCTCTTTCCAAAGTCTAATTCCATCAGATCCTCCAGGTTGGTCAGAAAGTTTCCTCTCTAAGGAAACCCAGCAGGTTGCATCAAGTCTCTCCAAGCAGCATTCACTCCTCCTGAAAGAGCGTAGAGCCACAGTGGACAGTCGTCTGCATTGTTGATGGCTTTGCAGCAATCCCTCATACTGAGCATGCATGAAGCGACAGTGGAGAGGAAAACTCCCCTTTAACAGGGAGGAGAACCTCCAGCAGAACCAGAACCAGGCTCAGTGTGAACGCTCATCTGCCTCTACCCACTGGGGCTTAGAGAAGACAGAGCAGGGACACGGAAAGCACAGAAGCTCACATTGACCCAGGAGTACTTTCTATGTTAGATGGTAATAGAGGATGATCTGCCTCCCCTGATGATGTCACAGCTAACAGAACGCCAGACCAGGTGTACCTACTATGAAAAATATACATGGGATTCAGCAGGTTTTAGAAATCTGCTACCATGGATGGTGCATAATACATTGTTAAACATTATTTTGTGTTGTTCTTTATCATAAAATCCCAATACAAACATATATGTTTATGGTTATTATGTGAAGGCGTGTAAAACGTCCGGTTCAAATTCAAAGACTCCTGCTTGTTTCTCCTTTTAAGGCATTGTACAAAAAAATTAACCCAATCATACAAAATGTCTGTAATTTACTTAATATTAATATTTTAATGTGATCCTTGTTATCAAAACAATTCAATCAAGTTCAGTTTATCATTCAGATTGATTAACAGTTGTGTTTTTAAGGAAACCCAGAGGATTGCATCACATCCATGATGGGCAGCGATCACCTAATAAAGAAGAAAAGTGATCTGATTGTATACTTACTGCCTACTAAATGCTCACGCGCTCCAACATTTTCTCTCTGTGTGACTTGTAGAAATGCCAGGCGATGGCCTCTGATGATCGATCCCCAAGGCCAGGCCAACAAATGGGTGAAAAACATGGAGAAAGCCAACAGCCTGCATATCATCAAGCTGAGCGACTCTGACTTTGTGCGCACTCTGGAAAACTGCATCCAGTTTGGAACTCCAGGTAAATCTCTTTGTTGAATCTGTGTTTTGCTGCCTGATCGGTCTGATGATGAGCTACATGGCTGCAGTTCCAGTCAGAGCCTCACGGTGTCGCTCTTAACCACAGAGACCACTCAGGGGCCGCTGCACTCCTTTGTTCTGTTTTCTGCAGTGGGAGACTAAAACACGGCACATTACTGAGAGGCGTTACATTGAGCTTTAACTCAAGCCTCCAGCACCACCAGAATGATTAAAACCGCAGAGAATCACCAAAAAGCTGCAGAGAGATCTGTCAGATCTGCATGTCCTGAACATTAATGGAATCAGACTGAAATATGTAGGCAGACTTTTTAAGTTTACTCACACTGACGCGCTGAAGCAGAACAGCTTTCAATCCACAGACCGTCTTAGTGGATGTGGCCTAATGACCCGCCCGCAAGTTTCACAGCAAATTCCCACAGTTTCTGGACTAAAGCACAGCAAAACGGGCTGCTCTGAGAAAAAAAACACATCCATCTGATTATATTCTGAGGGTGCGTGAGAGGAGAGATGTTTAAAGTTAGAAACAGAGAGAGAGTGCTGGAGCCATTAAAAAGACATCTAAATAATGACCTGACTCAGCCAGACGCTATCTCTTTGCTCACCAGCAGACTGTGAGAGCCACATCTCAGAGAGTTGCTTGTTCTTGCAGAGTGTAAAATTGTCCCTGGAGGGTGCAGCCCCCTCCACGACGGCCTGTTTTCCTATTTCACATTTTTACTCTTTCTTGCTGTTTGTGTCCGTAATGATGTGCTTTTGTTCATTCTTACAGCGCGACCGAACTCCTGTTTCTCTTACGTAACCATAAGGTTTGTCGTGCAATGCAAAGGGCAAGTTATTACTGATCTGTGTTTGCTCTGGTGTTCTCAGAAAAGACTGAAACCGTCTTGTGAGGAAAAAGGTCATCAGCTCCTGTTGCCTCTGGGAGCAAAGTTACCTCTCTACAGAAAATCATCAATTATAAATGGGCCAGTGTTGTGAACACGAGAACAGCATTATCATACTTAATGTGAAATCACATTACCGGTGATGTTGGGGGCGTCAGGCATTTGTAACTTGTAATGTTTTATGTGCCTCAGTGATTTCCTGGTTATGCTCCACAGAGACAGAGTTTCTGTTCGGGCGTTGCTCTCTGCGACATCTGAGAGGGTTTGATTCAAATAAAATAAGGCGCTGGTGGAGCAGTACCAACCGTTAAATCCATGGCTGCCTCAAAACCTCTCAAATCTGGAGAGTCTGGTTATGGCTTGTGCAGGAAATCAAAATTTTCTACCGTTCAAATACAACTGGAATAAAAGTCACTTTTAAATCATGATGTTACTAAAACCGGCCTATCAGCTCCAAACGTGGGCCTCTTGTGATGTCATCGACCAAACAACAAAAAATTGGTTTTCAGCGTGCATCTTAAACACTTTGTTTTGTGAAATGCTGCTGTGGAAACCCAAACTTCATCACCTTGCTGTTTTATTGCTGTGTAACTTAGTTGTAAAAAACATTGAAATCATCCAGGATTTATCAGACAGAAGCAAACAGATCAGGTTGAGGATGGGAATGAGGCATGTACCCAAAACTGTGGTTCAGGAGTTTTGTTATGATGATGTCATACAAAGGCAATTTTTTCCTGTTAAAAGTCCACTCAATGATGTGTTTAATCATTTACAGATGTGGATTATTACTTTTAAGTTTCATTTTCTGCTTTGTGGTGCCTACTGTTTATTTGTTTTAGTTTTTAGAAATATTTCTAAAATGATTCAGTTCAATAAAAATGTATTTAGATAGCGCCAATTCATGAAACACGTCATCTCAAGGCTCTTTCCAAAGTCAAATTGAATCAAATCCTCCAGGTTGGTCAGAAAGTTTCCTCTCTAAGGAAACCCAGCAGATTGCATCAAGTCTCTCCAAGCAGCATTCACTCCTCCTGAAAGAGCGTAGAGCCACAGTGGACAGTCGTCTGCATTGTTGATGGCTTTGCAGCAATCCCTCATACTGAGCATGCATGAAGCGACAGTGGAGAGGAAAACTCCCCTTTAACAGGGAGGAGAACCTCAAGCAGAACCAGAACCAGGCTCAGTGTGAACGCTCATCTGCCTCGACCCACTGGGGGTCAGAGAAGACAGAGCAGAGACACAGGACTTGGTCCTGGCCCATCATGCCACACAGCATTGATGCAGTAATTCATGCCAAAAGGCCCAGACCAGGTACTGAGAGAACAGAAATAAACATGCTTTTCAAATTTCCTTTTTTATTGATCCCATGTAACATGTGAGGTTTTATTATCTGTGCACCACAATCATCAAAATTACAAGAACATGGGCTTGAAATATCTCACTCTATGTGCAATAAATCTATATAAAAATCAGTTTTGATTTCTGAATTGAGTGACAAAAAAATCTAATTTTTTGACAATATAAAATTTTTTACATGTTTTTTTTATGTACCTGTAGACCTCACAGCAGCTGAAAGGCTGTGGCGGGGACATGAATCCTGGACTCATGCTGGCTGAAAATCATTTTGAAACCAGTGCAATGAAAACACTGAGATGTTGTGGGAAAACTATTTGCTTCGCTGTCTGGCAGCACAGACTGGAACAATATAAAACTGCAGCGACGCAGTTGTTGGGGTTTCAGTCCCCGTCAGCAGCTGACAGTCTGAATACTCCCAGGTTTGCTGAGAATATGATCGGATTGTTGTCTTTCAGTGCTGCTGGAGAACATTGGTGAGGAGCTGGACCCCATCCTGGAGCCTCTCCTGCTCAGACAGACCTTCAAGCAGGGCGGGGCGCTGTGCATCCGTCTGGGAGACACAACCATCGAGTACGCTCCCGATTTCCGCTTCTATATCACCACAAAACTACGCAACCCTCACTACTTACCTGAGACGTCCGTGAAGGTAGGACACCCCTGCGCTTTATCTTTCGCCTAATATTTGCTTTTCCATTTCTGGACACAAATGAGCCACACCTGTAAATCTGCAATGTTTTTGGTTTAAAAGTTCTGCTGCAACAAATCCATCAACACTTCATGCAAACATGCCCAATGAGACAGAAATGCGGCAACATGCGCCATAAAAAGCCCAGCGCAGCATCACCTGACGACAGCCGCACACGGGTGCTGTTTGCAGCAGGTGCTGCAGTAATGAGTCCTGTGCAGCACTGACCTGCACTGACCTCCCCTTTCACACCCAGACCGCCTTGTTTTAGTCCCGCAGGAACCGTGGATGTACTTTCCACCGCAAACCTTTACCTGAAAAATAGATGCTAAAAGGCACCAATATAGACCTTTGGATTCATCTCTATTTAAAATGTCAGCTTCATCTCTCTGTAAAAGAGATAACTATGCAAACTGAAATCCTAATTCATTATATTTTTAAATCACAAGCCTGATATTAGCAGGTAATTTAGCTGATTCTGTCAGAATGTGTCCCTGCTCTCTGTTTTAGCATTCAGTTTAAAGATTAAATTAAACAGCAAGTTGGTGTTGCTGAAATACATTTTTTCCTTTTTGTCAGATGTCTATTTGATCGCACCGATCAAAAGACAGCCCCCCCCCCCCCGAATCAAACAGTGAATCATTGTTCCCTACCCTCTATAATCTAGAGAAATATTCAAAGAAAAGGAGCATTAAAGAAAATTACATCACAGAGAAGGAAGAAGTTGCAAACCATTACAGAAGATCACATTTCAAGCATCTATTTGTAGGAGCTCGCCTCTTTATGGCCGGCTATTAGATTGATTCAGCTCATTTTTCACAACTGTCTCAGTCCCTTTCTTTTCCATTTTTGTCCAAATCTTTTTTTGGCCTGCAGTACATTACAGTTTGAGGGTTTCCATTACTCCCATTAAGCCCTTTTTGAAATGCAATCGCTCCAGACACATGAGGGCTGAGCCACTGGAAAAGCATCTCTTAAGATGCAGCAGGGAGGCAGGATGGCAAGGAGAGAGGGTGCATGTGTGAAAAGGACAAACTGGAGATTTATATGAGATCCAAGTTGTTACCACCAGCACGGTGGGTCTCACTGCATCAATGGAAATGAAATTAAACCCCAAAGAAGCACACTTGTTATTAAGGTTAGAGAGAAGTTATAAGCTTTTAGCCTCCAGGTAAGTGCTGAAAAGCACAGCTTCACTTTGAGCTGCAGCACCTTTTCACACTAAAGGGCTAAAACAGTACGATGTTTATTCTCTTTTGTTACAGCTACTTGGATCGTTGCATCCGATTTAGTTTGGAGAAAACACCAAACTTTCATGGTGGCAGAGACAAAAGGTCTTGTTTAGATATGCTGTATATGTATATAATAATGTTATACATTTGAACTGCAAAATGTAACTAATAAAACGTCACTAAAACCGCATTTTGTAATAATTAACACAAAATTTTATAAAATCCATGAGAGCCTTTTGCAATAGTTTCTCCTGCATTATCTCATAACATTATTGCGTTTCTCTCTGGTTATTACAAAATCTGGCAGTTTAAAAAATTATAATGTAATAATGTGGCTTATTATGCAATAAACGATCTCAAACCATTCTCTGCTCAGCCTAATCAATATACATTTAATAGCTGCCATGTTATGGATCCTAAACGTTTAATCCTTGAAACTCGGGTCAATAAATGCCAAACTTTTGGTCACTGAGTCACTTATTCAGTTTCATTGCTGAGGCAGGAACATCGAAACATGTAAACAGCTTTTTTATTCCATGGACCATCAGAACAATGGAAAGCACCGAGCTGTAAAAAAAAAAAGCTAAATGTTTCTCAGAGGCATTTGCTTTAACAATTTAATGTTGATGTAATGAAATAAACCTAAACAGAGGAGCTCATAACTTCAGTGGAAGGAAAAGGGTTCATGAAACCTGAATTATAGTGTCCTACCAAATGTTATGGAATTGCAGTATTGTATACACTGACATTAAAAGGACAATTGTGATTCCATACATGGTGCCGCTCTAGTTTAGAGCAAAAACATGGGTAGAAAACACTAAATGAATGCTTCCATGTCACCACTCCATATAATGGCTTCCTAGAAGAAGTAGTGTTTGCACCTTCATTCACACTTTGGCTAATTTTCTACCTCTGGTGACTTTTATTGACTGTATCTTCTCAACTTTGTCTCTGAATAAGCAGCAACCTTAACAATGTTTTTCTTCTTAATCAGTCTATTGCTAATGTTGGGCACAGAGGCAACTACACTCACTGACCCCCTCACTAATACTGGCTTTGGACGTTTTTAACCTCAGAACTACCATAAATCTGGGTGACATAAATGAAACAAAGTGTCAGAAACATCCCTCGCAGATGTTGGTCCACATGGACACGTAAGCATCTCAGTAGTGGCAGATCTGAGATGCGTTGGAGTTTAATAAATTGGCCAGTTTGAGCTCTGTGACTCGGTGCGTTATTCTGCTAGATGTAGCCATCAGAAGAGAGGCACACTGGTAATAAAGGCATGTTGATGGTCAGCAGCAATACTCAGGGAGGCTGTGGCGCTCCTTCGATGTTAAAGGGCCCAGACTGGACCAAAAGAAATGTCCCCAACACCAAGACAACGCCACCACCGGCGGTGCAAACTATTGCTACAACGCAGGATGGTTTCAGGCTTTTATATGGTTTTGACCAAATTCTGACCCAACAGTATGAGACCCCTGAGCCCATTTTTACATTTTTTATTATCATTTTGCTGAGACGTTTTGATTTGTAGCCTCAGTTTTCTGTTATGAGCTGGTAGGAGTGTCACCCAGTGTGGTGTTTTTCTCCTGTAGCAGCTTCAAGGTTCCACAGGATGAGCTTTTAAAGATGGTATACCCCGATTCTAACAGTGTTTGTTTGAGCTACTATTGTCGAGCCATCATTTTTGACCAATCCACCCATTCTTCACAGACATTAAACTTCCTAGTTTCTCTTTTTTCAGACAATTTTTGTAAACCTTTGAGATGGTTGTATGTGAAATTCCCAGCAGATCAGCAGTTTCTGAGATGCTCAAACCAATCCGTCTGGCACCAACAATCACGTTCAGATGCTTAAATCCTCTTTTTTTACCCTTTTTTTCTGATACTGCTTTGTAATTCAGTAAGTCACCTTGGCCATCTCTAGAAACCTGAACACATTGAAATGTTGCCATGATTGGCTAGTCTTGCTTTATTTATATATATATATATATATATATATATATATATATATATATATATATATATATATATATATATATATATATATATATATATATATATATAAATAAATAAAGGGAAGGCAGATCACCCGTTATTACCACCTAATGTAGAACAGATTACTGGATCAATGTGTGCTTCTGTGCTTTTTTGTCTCTCTTGTGTCTCTGCTCTGTCTTCTCTAAGCCCCAGTGGGTCGAGGCAGATGACCGTTCATACTGAGCCCGGTTCTGCTGGAGGTTCTCCTCCCCGTTAATGGGTGGTTTTTCTTTCCACTGTCGCTTTATGCTTGCTCAGTATGAGGGATTGCTGCAAAGCCATGGACAATGCAGACGACTCTCCCTGTAGCTCTACGCTTCTCCAGGAGTGAATGCTGCTTGTCGGGACTTTGATGCAATCAACCGGTTTCCTTATATAGGAAATTTTTGACCAATCTGTATAATCTGATTGAATTTGACTTTGTAAAGTGCCTTGAGATCACATGTTTCATGAATTGGCGCTATATAAATAAAATTCAATTGTGTGTATATATATATATATATATAGTGTGTGTGTGTTTTTTTCCACTTTGATTTTTATTGATAGTTTCAGTGGACACCAATATGCAGAAATATATCACCTCCCCCTGCATAATATCCATGAAAGGAACATAAGCAGAACTGATGGACATTAGTTAGAAGAAACAGACAGAAAAATAAATAAAAAAAATAACAATAAAAAGCAGATAAAACATTCCATTTGCAGGCATCTAATTTCTCAAAGGGTCCTTTCATAATGGTGTTGGATCTCTTTAGGTCTCTTCTTGGGTGTTATATAGTTTCTATTTTTCCCACTTATTCACAAAAACGTCTTCTTTTAGTCTGAGGATGAAGGTCATTCGTTCCATCACATAAATTTCCTTAACAATATTCAGCCATTGTTGCATCAAGGGAGCAGTTACCTGGTACCAATTCCTTGTTATGTTTTTTTTCCAAGCAATTAAAAGAATCTTAATCAAGTTCACGTCCTCCTTCCAAACATATTTCTTATGTTTCTAAGATACATTGTCTTAAAGTCCTTTTGTATTGGGTATCCACAAATTCTTTCAGTTGTAACGTTCAGATTTCTCCAAAACAAATCTAATTTTGGACATTCCCAAAATACATGTGCATGATTTGCTTCTATATTTCCACACATTCTCCAACAGGGGAGGTGAGACCTGGTTCGCTTACTCTTTATCTTGGTTGTAATGAAGAATCTGACGAGGTTTTTCAACCCAAACTCTCCACAGAGTCTGGAATATGTTGTTTGCTCTGATTTATACATACATCACGCCGTTCCTCAGATGTTATTTCCTTTTTTCCCCCAGTTATTTTCCATATCTGGAAAATAACTGGTTGATGCTGATGTTTTTTCCCTGTGCTATTCTTTCAACAAGCAGTGGAACAGATGCACCTATAAAAGTGGCTGGCCAGTGAAGCTGCAGTCTTCCATAAATGCTAGATAGACGGTCAGATCCCTTGGCCTTAACAATCAGAAAGACTGGTTATCAGTCAGTGCAAATTTTATCTCCCATCTGTCTAAGTCACACAATGTCTTGGTTCCTGAACTTATAAATGTTGCTTTGCTTATATTACAGATGTCTAATGAACAATTACTCACCCCAAGAGAAAGAAACTAGATTTTAATGGCAGTTGCAATCATTTACAATCTGCATAAAGCTGCAGTCAGACCAGAAGCTGCTTGTTTATGGCCTGTCAGCGCTGTGTGAAAACGTTTGTTCCTCTCTGCGGAGCAGGTGACGCTGCTGAACTTCATGATCACCCCTGAGGGCATCCAGGATCAGCTGCTGGGGATCGTGGTGGCTCGGGAGAGGCCAGATCTGGAGGAAGAGAAACAGGCTCTCATCCTCCAGGGTGCAGAAAACAAAAGGTACAGCTTCCCTCCACGGTGCACGGTCCGAGTCCAAATAGCTAAACTGTCCAACACCAGAGTTCCCCGGAAACACCAGCGCTAAATCTAACTGTGATCTTTGGCAGACAACTGAAGGAGATAGAGGACAAAATCTTGGAGATGCTCTCCTCCTCTGAAGTCAACATTCTGGAGGACGAAACAGCCATGAAGATCCTGTCCTGCTCCAAGGTGCTAGCCAATGAAATCTCAGAAAAGCAGGCTGTGGCTGAGGAGACGGAGCAGAAGATTGATAAGACCCGCTTGGGCTACAAACCCATTGCAGTTCATTCTTCCATCCTGTTCTTCTCCATTGCCGACCTGGCAAACATTGAGCCGATGTACCAGTACTCCCTGACCTGGTTCATCAACCTCTTCATCAGCTCCATCGAGAGCTCAGAGAAGACTGAAGACCTGGATCAAAGGTGGGCAGTAACATCACTTTGGTTAAAAAGCTTGTAATATGTATGAGTATGAGGATGGCCTCCCATCCCTCACTAACGGTATGACTATATTGCCACATGTGAGCTGTGACTGCTGGTGTTTCCACATATTTTATGTCCAAAATGCTTGAAGAAATAGGATTGGTGCCTTGTAGCATGAAAACAAACACCGGTTCTGGTTTCTGGCAGAAGGCAAGGCAAGGCAAATTTATTTATATAGCACATTTCAGTACAGAGACAATGCAAAGTGCTTTACATGATTAAAATATAGGAAAATAAAACAGAATAAAGCAAGTAGGAATAAAATGTAGAAACAAAATAGAACATTAAAAACAGTTGGACTAAAAAAGTTGAACTAATGATGTTTCAGTAGAACAGTTTAACTAGAACAGTCAAAAACAATCCTAAACAAATGTGTTTTTAATCTTGATTTAAAGGAACTCAGGCTTTCTGCACTTTTACAGTCCTCTGGAAGTTTTTTCCAGATCAGTGGAGCATAGGAACTAAATGCTGCTTCTCCATGTCTGGTTCTGGTTCTGGTTCTGGTTCTGGTTCTGGTTCTGGTTCTGCAGAGCAGACTGGAGCCAGAAGACCTGAGTGGTCTGGAGGGTTGATGCACTGATAACAAGTCTGTGATGTATTTAGGTGCTAAGCCATTCAGGGATTTATAGACTAACAGAAGGATTTTAAAGTCTATTCTCTGAGATCCAGGGAGCCAGTGGAAGGACTTTAGAACCGGGTCCATGTTCTCTACGTTCTTAGTCTTAGTGGAAGGACTTCAGAACCGGGTCCATGTTCTCTACGTTCTTAGTCTTAGTGGAAGGACTTCAGAACCGGGTCCATGTTCTCTACGTTCTTAGTCTTAGTGAGGACTTCAGAACCGGGTCCATGTTCTCTACGTTCTTAGTCTTAGTGAGGACTTCAGAACCGGGTCCATGTTCTCTACGTTCTTAGTCTTAGTGAGGACTTCAGAACCGGGTCCATGTTCTCTACGTTCTTAGTCTTAGTGAGGACTTTAGAACCGGGTCCATGTTCTCTATGTTCTTAGTCTTAGTGAGGACATCAGAACCGGGTCCATGTTCTCTACGTTCTTAGTCTTAGTCAGGACTTCAGAACCGGGTCCATGTTCTCTACGTTCTTAGTCAGGACTTCAGAACCGGGTCCATGTTTTCTACGTTCTTAGTCTTAGTGAGGACTTCAGAACCGGGTCCATGTTCTCTACGTTCTTAGTCTTAGTGAGGACTTTAGAACCGGGTCCATGTTCTCTACGTTCTTAGTCTTAGTGAGGACATCAGAACCGGGTCCATGTTCTCTACGTTCTTAGTCTTAGTGAGGACTTCAGAACCGGGTCCATGTTCTCTACGTTCTTAGTCTTAGTGAGGACATCAGAACCGGGTCCATGTTCTCTACGTTCTTAGTCTTAGTGAGGACTTCAGAACCGGGTCCATGTTCTCTACGTTCTTAGTCTTAGTGAGGACATCAGAACCGGGTCCATGTTCTCTACGTTCTTAGTCTTAGTGAGGACTTCAGAACCGGGTCCATATTCTCTACGTTCTTAGTCTTAGTGAGGACTTCAGAACCGGGTCCATGTTCTCTACGTTCTTAGTCTTAGTGAGGACTTCAGAACCGGGTCCATGTTCTCTACGTTCTTAGTCTTAGTGAGGACGCGGGCAGCAGCGTTCTGGATCAGCTGCAGCTGTCTGATCCACTTTTTAGGCAGACCTGTGAAAACACCGTTGCAGTGATCAGTTCTACTAAAGATAAACGCATGGATTAGTTTTTCCAGATGCTGCTGAGAGATTAGGCCTTATGGGCGGAAGTTGCGCCCATAAGTCACACAAGGCATCATGGGGGCTAGGAATACAGTGTATAGGCTGTGCCTGGTGGGGTTTCTGCTAGAATAAAGGTGATGATCCAAACTCTGACACGTGTTCCTTCCTCAGATTGCAGATCCTGAGAGACCATTTTACGTACGCTCTGTATGTCAACGTGTGCCGCTCCCTGTTTGAGAAGGACAAGCTGCTTTTTTCCTTCTGCCTCAGCGTCAGTCTGCTCATGCACCGCAAGCTGGTGGGTGCAGATTCACATGCGCACACGTCTGTGACACCACCACCGCGTCTCATTTTACGGACAATATAATCTCGCTTAAAGCTCGCATGAAAACACGACCCACAAGATTTTCATGCTTTAAATCCCGGATTATTCTGGCTCCGTTAAAACTTCCTTGATGTTAATGTTTCAGGTGGATGAGGCGGAGTGGCGCTTCCTTCTCACCGGCGGCGTAGGCCTGAACAACCCTCACGCCAATCCCTGCAGCTGGCTTCCCAAGAAGTCCTGGGATGAAATCTGCCGTCTGGACGAAATGGAAAGTTTCCAAAACCTCCGTCAGGATTTGATGGAAAGCCTCAGTGAGTGGAAACAGGTTTATGACAGCCCGGTGAGTTCCAGCCAGCCAACAGCTTGGTCTTTGCTGTAAACACAGGCTCTATTCATGCTGGGGAGGACCTCTGGTGTGTGACAGGGAAGTGCCTAAATCAACAATATTCTGCAAGGAAATGTTTTTCCTTAGTAAAGACAAACCCCAAATTTACATTACATAAGACGCTGTCCTGCCATCAATTCTACCTGATTCATTTAAAATGATAGAAACATGACCTAATCTGGTCGTTTGAGCCACAGATGTTGCTGTAGACGTGACTTTTTTAGTCTCGTCTGTGGCCTGACCTCAGGGCCAGGAAAGCTTCAAAACATGTGTTGAAATGCTTAATAATCACCATAGAGGTGAAATACATGTCGAGTCCCATAGAAATGAACTTCTAGATACCACCGTATTTCTAGAATCAGAGGATAATCTGAAGACATTGAGGACAATGGTATAGTCTGAACCAACCAACACCCATTCTTTGCTTCATAAATCCAGTTATCGTCACAGACTTAATTTCAGGATTTTATTCTACTGCTGTAATAAAGCTGCCTGTAGAAAACTATCAGAAAGACTGATGTAAACGCCTACTAATATCTTTTGGTTTTTAATGTTTTGTTTTGGATTTTTAATGTTCCTAATGATCTAATGTGCATAGACCAATAACAGTACAGTTAACATTTTGAGTTGAACAACAATTTCTTTTTATCGTGTAATTATATTTAGAATAAGGCGTACATTTATTCATATATTGGAAAAGAAAACAGTTACTAGGGGAAAGTAGATACTGGCAAATACAAATAAAAGTGCGATAGAAGCTCAGGAAGAGCGACTGCCTACAATTTACACTGGCCAGTGGGGTGGCCAAGACATGGCACGGGGGGGCCATGGCCACCCCTGGCCACCCCCTGGTGGCGCCACTGTTCTCAGAACAATATAAAAAAATTACCTGGCTTTGCTCGACAAAAATGCAAAGACTGGGAATGTACCGACTAAGGCTGGCTGACAACAAAAAGCGTCTGGTCCCGATTGTAACCTTTTTTCCCTAAACCTTACATTAATCTGCAGCATGAACTAAAGAGTAAAAATAACTTTCAGAGACTCTTGGACAAATGTATCAACATGGAGGCTACTATGTCACTTCAGCTCTGGGGAAAAACAACAAAAGGCTAAATGTGATCGATCCAATCCATCAACAACAGACAACAGATTTCCGTCTGAGAAATACAACGTTTTCATTTCCCTTTTTGGAAGAAATTAAATTATTAAAAGAGGAAAGCATAAGTCTGAATATTAATGATAGTTATATAAAACAAAACATTTCTTTTTTTTTTTTTTTTTTTTTTTTTTTTTTCCAGTGTCCTGTCTAGCAATGTGGCAATAGGAATTGATGTCTCAATGCCAGATAGAGCTCGACAGATTTTGCTTTTACAAGTGGAGCAAACAGCTTTCGCCATAGTGCTCCACTTGATTTATGCTTGTAAATAGCTTTATTATGATTCCTGCAAGGAGAATTTCAAATTATATGGACATGACAATGGGAGAGTAAAGGAAGAAGAAAAAGTGAAAGAAAAGGAAAAAAAAGAGTAGAGGTGAAAGAAAGAGGAGATAAAAGGGAGAGAATGATAAAACCTTCTCCGTCTGCTCCATCACCTGGAAAGAGACACAAAAAGAACAGCACAACCAACAGACATAAAGCAACAGCTACACTCGAATAACACCTAGATGCCATTGCTAAATCATATATATTATTATGTAAGCTGACATGTGTAATGTGATATTTGAAAAAAGAAAGTGAAAGAACATAAATAAATAAATAAACAAATTATAAGATTACTGTATATAAGTGAACACTTAATACCTGGGACCCAGCACCTGTGGGAGATGTGAAAGTGCACTAGTTTAGGTGAAGATTATCCAGAAATAGCTTGATAGTGATTGTGGAGAACCGAAGACCCACCTTCCCCGAGCACAGAGGCAGGCGTCAGGGGACCCGTAACCCCGGACTCCCAAAGGGGCCCCTGACGCCTGCCTCTGTGCTCGGGGAAGGTGGGTCTTCGGTTCTCCACAATCACTAAACAAAACATTTCTAAACAAAATGTCCCATCCAGACCTTATGGCTGTGGCATTAAACATATGTTCCTGTGAGGCCACAGCCTTCCTCCTCTTTTATTCGCTTTATATCCAAATGAATCCCGGATCCATTGCACTGGACACCACATTATCAGATTTGCAGACGACTGTCATTAAGTCATTCCTCAGCTGTGAGAACTTTTTAAATTAGCGTGAAGCTTCCTTTTTAAATATAATTGTGGAGAAAGCAAAATAAATGTAAATAGGTAAATGGTCTACAATTGTTCCTTCAGTAACAATCAGTAATCCAACTGGTGCCACAGTGTAAAAACCTCGGGGTGATTATTGATGACAATGTGGCTCAAATCAGAATCACAATCAAGTTTATTGCCAAGTAGGTTTGCACTAGGAATTTGACTTGGTGTTGATGGTGCAGATAAAATAAAATAAAATAGATATATAAACAGAAGCTGTATACACTCAGTAAACTGTGCGTTAATGTAACGCAGATGATGCGTCTGTGGAGTCTGTGGTTAAAAAAAGGCAAATAACAGCCTCTGCACTTTTGATGGCAGTTCTGTTTTTATGAGGATGTTTTATTCTTCTTTTATTGAGTCATTTCTTACCTTACCTCACACATCCACCTGAGGGCAATTAGGACCATGGCCCCATACAGAACCCACTGGGAGAACATGCAAACTCCATGCAGGAAGTCCCCAGGTCAGGAGTCGAACCGGGACCTTTTTGCCACAGTGCTACTAAGTGTGCCGCTGTGAAATCTGACAAAAAGGGCGACTAAAGTGTCTGCTGTAAAATCAGACTTCCCTATAAATGCTTAAATGTGCAGGCATTGAACTCTTACAGCACACGTGTCAAACTCAAGGCCCGCGGGCTGAATCCGGCCCGTCAAGGCAATTTATCCGGCCCTCCAGAGCCAAAAAAGGTATAACATGACATAAAGTCATAAACATGACATAAAGTGTATAAAGTGGCTAAAACTGTGCCTCCTGTAGCAAATGTTGATTTTTAGTAACAGCATCCTACCACTAGTTTTTCCCACAACACATTAAAACACCCCAGAAATGTCCGAAAACAGAAAAATGATGCAGAATGATAAATTTAAAGTGTAACTCAACCCAATATATACTTTTTGGAGATAAACTGGGCCTAATGGTGCAACTTTTATGTTACTGTGCATTTTTTAATATTTCTATGTGAACTGAAATGAAATTATGAAATCAAAAGTATCATCTGTACACCCTTAATGACTTCATGATGCCAAAGTGGCCAAATATAGAAATCACTTTGACACCCCTGTCTTACAGGATAATAGGGCCTTTTTCTGAACTATTACTCTGACAAAAGGTAAAACATGTAATAAATGCCATTAGAATGATTTAAGATTAATACATTAATTATAGCATAAATGTACCTCGTTTCTAACATTTTCAGAAACTGCCTTATGTGTTTCTTACAATGTCATTTCAGTGCATGGACAAATTTATTATGAGTGCTGTGTCTGAGTACTAATTTAGTAAGAAGTTGTTTTTATTATCATGTTTTACTTTAAGTGGAGTTCAGTCAGTAAAAAGAGACGCGGAAGACAAACAGTGAAAGGAGAATAATCTTCTGCCCGTCAAACTCAGAGGACATGATGCTCATAGACGAGTCTTTGAATTACCAAAGTCCTAAGATTGAAGTTTTGTCTCATTAAATGTTCTCCGCTCTGTTGTGCCAGTCACATCTACACGGTTTAGATGAAGGAACATCTGGTGAATCAATGTGTGGCGCACACTAACTTATCTCTCTGTTGCTGCACACGTTGGATGCACACACACCCCTCACACACACCAGGAGTGATGTATGATCAACACAATCAGCCACAACACTTCTGTCTAATTAGTTCTAGTTTGTTCCAGTTGTAAAATTCACATTTATTCAATCTGGATATGAGAGCAGCTGTTCACGCACACACACAGATATCCTAGCAGGTTGGAAAAAAGTACCTGCATGGATGGAGCAAAACATCCTGGACGTTGTAACTCTTCTTCTGCTGTTTCGTTGTTTAGTCAAGCATGTCTTAAAGCTGGCAACCCTCCATGAAAACCATGTGTACCGTTGTTCTCATGTTACGGCCCAAACATTTTCAGTTTTCTACACGTTTCTGCTTGACATGTACAGATTTATTATCTTTTTCATATACATGTCAACGGTTTATTGTCCAAAAAACAAAAGTGTACCTTCAGCAGTGAAATAGTCGCTTCTGTCACAGACAGCTGACATTTTAGCACCGCGTGTTAGTGACAGGGAGGAGCTGAGGCATGCAGTGTACATGATATGTGTGTTACCTTCTTGACATGTAGAGTATTTAGAGGCATGCTCCTAATACCAGAGATGAGTGGTCTGTGCTGTGAATGTTTGCAGAACCCTCACCAGACGGCATTCCCAGGCGCATGGCAGGAGAAGCTGAACCGGTTTCAGAAAATGATGGTGATCCGTTGTCTCAGACCCGACAAGGTCTGTCTCTCTGGTGAATATAGGGGCTTTGCGCTGATTGGTTCACACCAAGGAACGCTGAAGATGTGCCCGTATCTCCCCAGATCGTGCCCATGGTCCAGGAGTTTGTTTCAGGCAGCCTGGGCCAGCCCTTCATCGAGCCGCCGCCCTTCAACCTGAGCACGGCCTTCACAGACAGCCACTGCTGCGCTCCCCTCATCTTCATCCTGTCCCCCGGCTCAGACCCCATGGCGGCGCTGCTTAAATTCGGAGATGAGAAGGTATGGACACACCTGCAAACTGTCGCGTCTGTGGAGCCTTCAACAACATCAGCCTCGCCGAGCTTCCTGTGCAACAAAGAAATGTGTTGCTGGTTTGATTTCTCAGGGCTTTTCTGGTAACAAGCTCACCTCCCTGTCTCTGGGCCAAGGACAGGGTCCTATAGCCATGAAAATGATTCAGACGGGCATTAATGAGGGCACATGGGTGGTTCTGCAGAACTGCCACTTAGCCACTTCCTGGATGTCAACACTGGAGCGAGTTTGTGAGGTAAAACCGACCAACAATGCCCTCCAGCATCATTGTAATCAAACTGCTGTCTGGAGTCATGAGCTGATTCCTGTGGTGTGGCTCTGAGCAGAGCCTGGGCCCAGACGCCACCCACCCAGACTTCAGGCTGTGGCTGACCAGCTACCCTTCTCCCACCTTTCCTGTGACCGTGCTCCAGAACGGAGTGAAGATGACCAACGAAGCTCCAAAAGGCCTGCGCTCCAACATCGGCCGCTCTTTCTTGATGGACCCCATCTCCGACCCCGACTTCTTCAACAGCTCCAACAAGCCGGTCAGTGTGTCTACATGTGTGGTTCCACCATCAGGGGGGTGCTTCTCTGAGGCGACGTCTCATGTTTGTCCGACTTCCAGGCTGTGTTCAAGAAACTGCTGTACGGCTTGTGCTTCTTCCACGCCCTGACCCAGGAGAGAAGGAAGTTCGGACCACTAGGCTGGAACATCCCGTATGAGTTCAATGAGACGGACCTACGGATCTCTGTGCAGCAGCTGCACATGTTCCTGGAACAGTACCAGGTACTTACAGCTAGAGGTGTGTGTGGATTATAACATATAAGCCTTTAGTTAAAGCTAAAGAAGCAGGTCCTGCTTTTCTCAAGGATTCTCCCCGGCGAGCCGTTTTCTAAGCCCCTCTTGACATTTTTCCACAAACACTCCAGCACTCGCGGTTCTGCTGCTGCAGACATGGAGTGCTGAGGAGCTCCTTTTTTTGTGGCTGGTGACATTTTCAGCGTCTAAGCGAACGCTCCTCGGTGAATCTGTAAGTAAAAGCCTCCTTGGTCACAGCCCTCTGTTGGGATGTTTCGTCATCCTGAACTATAGTTTCAGTCGGATGATTCTGCGAGAGAGAGAATGAGATCCAGAACGTAGGCCTGGAGGGTCCTGTTTGCATGTAAAGCCAGCCGTGTTGGTTCTGTGTCTTCAGGAAGTCCCGTTTGATGCCCTGCGCTACATGACCGGAGAGTGCAACTACGGAGGACGTGTCACCGATGACTGGGACAGACGAACCCTGCGCACGATCCTCTCCATCTTCTACACCTCACAAATGATCCAGGACCCTGACTATAAGTTTGATGCCAGCGGGCTTTACCGTGCGCCTCCAGAGGGCGACGTAAGTCAGAAAAACAAGATCAGGATAAGTCCTCTCCTCTGTCTGTCTCTGCTGCAGTAGCTCCCTGTTGTCAAAGGAGGGGGTGGAGGAGCCCTGATCTGAACCACTGCCTTCTCATTGAGCTATTTAGCTTGCGAATCCATTAGCATCACATCGAAGCTCGTCTCTCTGCTCAGATAAGCTGCTCCATGTGGGTCTGTTAAAGGCATAGCTCTGGATGCATGAGTTGGACTCTCAGTGGTGCTGAAAAGAAAAAAAAGCTTGCTTTCAGATGCCTGAAGGTTTTGGGTTGAAACTAACCGCTATTTGCAACTGTTTGGGTTTTCATCCACCTTTATAAAAACCATCTGAAGAATAGTAACCCCAGAGAATGATGCTGCCATCACCATGTTTCGCTGTGTCTCCAAAGCAGACGTTTGTCTTCATCAGCCCATAACGCCTGCTTCCACAAGGCATTGGGAGATTTCCCGAATCCAGACACGCAGAGGATAAAACCGACGTGTAGAGCTCAATCAGCCCTCGGTGGAAGTTCCTGCAGCTCCTTCAGGGAAGCTGGTGGTCTCTTCACACCCACCCTGACATGATTCAGTCTCATTTTTATGTAGAAAAAGATGCTTCAACAAAGTATTAGTCCAGGTCTGCAGCTTTTTATGTCTGCTGTATTTTTCCCTATGACGCATTTGCTTGTTTACTGTTAAATTGCTCAGGTTAAATGACGCATTGAAGGTGGAAAACATTTTTGGAGGATTTCTCCTAGTGTGATTACTTACATCAATAAAAGCTGGCATTTGATCAGTGGGTGTGCAGCATCTTCAGAGCCGCTGCGGCTTTAAGTCTGAACCGAGGCTGAAGCTCTTTGGCAGACGTAAGAGTGCAGAGTAGAAATGTTAGGCAGTCAGTTAATGACCAGCAGGTAAACAGAGCTTTAAAAACTCAATGAAACTCTGAAGTTTTTCACGCAACCATGGTCCCTGACCCAGAGTTCCTGCAAACTGTTGATGAGCTACCTTTAAAAAGTCATCAGCAGATAAAAATGTGTGTAATAAGGCACAGCAGGCAGCCTCTGTCACTGAGGGCTGATGGATCTGTTAACACAGCGCCGTCTACGGCGAGCACCATTTTATTTGGCATTTTGTTCTGGGGTATTTCACCCCCCTCCAATCACATCTTTTATTCATGAAGTCCCATTTACATATTCATTAAAACAAATGTCAGCAATCTTAGGAGCACAGTTGTTTTTCGGCGAGGGTTATTACCGCAGATGTTTTCTGATGTTACGTTAAAATGTCCTCTCTAAGTTAACCCCCGCTCCGCCGCTCTCTGCTCCCGTCTCCGTTGCAGTACAACAGCTACTTAGAGTTCACAAAGTCACTTCCCCTCAACCCGTCGCCAGAGATTTTTGGCATGAACGCCAACGCAGACATCGCCAAGGATCAGGCCGAGACGCAGCTTCTGTTTGACAGCATCCTGCTCACACAGGTAACCCCGCGCCCAGAGGCGAGCCATCAGGGCCCTCATAAATGTCAGAATTGTTTTCTACCGTTCCTGATACACCCACCTATGATACAACGCCGTTATTTATTCTAACGGTGGTGAGGACAACACCTGAGTACAGGCAGGCAATCTGATGCAGTTTAATTAAATCGTATCATTTAGGTGAAAATCTGTATTTCTTCTTTGATTTCTATTTTTTTTTTTCAGATTCTCTTGCCATAAAATTGTCTCATCTGAATCTCTGTGTCGCTGCTGATCAGAACCCCACCAGTTTTAAATAGACTCCAGCTGAAAGCAAAGACATCGTCTGCATTTCCAGTTTTCATCCCTTCATCAGAGTCATGAATGTGATATTTACTGTCAAACGTTATTTTTCTGTGATACAACAGAAAAAAAAGCTTTCCATGTAGGGTTGTGGAGGAGCTGGTGCCAGGCTGATTGGGAGACAGGCGGGGACCATCTGGACATGTCCACAGGGACATACTGTCATACCTCCAGACAATTCAGAGAGACCAAACAATCTACTTTTTTGGACGGGGAGGACATTTGAATCCGAGACCTTCTTGCTACCAATTGCACCACTGGAAAGCAGTTATAATTATTATTTTGTGCCTCCAGTGGCCTCTGTTTGACCTTTGCTGGACAGGAAATGGGTGAAGAGAGAAGGACATGTAGCAAAGGTTTCTGGGTCGGGACTCGAACCTGAGGCAACTATGTCGAGGAGTGAGGGTTCACAGCTGCAATGATTAACAACAACAATTGGGGGCAAAAATGTTATTTATGGGGGATTTTCTCTGATCCACTCAGGATCAAACTATACATACAGCCTCAGATATTAGCTCACTAATATCTGGTCAAATGATTAGTAACAATCAACCTGTCATCCGGCTCGTTATCTGTGCAGCACACAGCCAGTTTACCGTAGAATCATTGCTCTTACAGTCTGAACACGGCTGAGGCTGAAGCTTTAGGGTGGTGACTCCAAGCTGAAAAGCTTCCTGCAGAACCAGCTTTTACTGTGGGAATGACGGAACACCAAACTGTTGACTTAAAGGTGGAGTTTAAAGATTTGGATGGATTTGTAGGAAGTCCATCTTAATTATTCCACCTCGGAGCAGCGCAGCAGAACTTCTGGCTGTGAAACAGACCCACAGCACAATGCTTCAGTCTCCCTATGTTTAAAGCCTCCAGACATGCTTCTTGTCTTTTGGTCACCTTCAGAGTGTGAATGTTGGCCTTCACCCTCTCAGTCCATGTTAACCTGGTTTCACTGTGGACATCGTCGCTGGTGTTCCAGCTGATCCTGTTTCATGACAGCCTTGATCCTCGCTGGTTCCAGGGCTGATCCTCAACATCCTAACCGATCTCCTTTCATCTAAAGGGGACAGTCTGGGTCACATGGTGGAACCGGAGTCTCAAACACACGTCCAAACTGGTTGGGAGTGGGTAGAGCAGACCGCTTTTAAACTTTCTGTAAGGGCCCGCCGTTATGAGATTTACCAATTAAACCAAGACAAGGGGTCAGATATCCAGCCAGAATGAGGACAGGAGCTTCAAGTAACTCTGCTGGATGGGAACTTCTGACAGGAACTGTATTTAACATCATATCCTCTGCACTCCTTTCCTAACACCAAACAAACATACGGCGCACCATGAATTAAACATACATATTTCAGCTGTACATACAGAGACGAACTAAAAAATATTTCCTTCCCCCACATACAGCCTTCTCTTGAGAGAGACGATCCGGCTCCCAGCGGCTCCGGTCGGATCCGTGTGATCCCACATGGTGATATGGACGCTTTGAACAGTTACTCTGGGCTAGCTTATTGTGGCTCATGCCTTCAAATCTAATCTAAAGGATTTCACATCAACGCCAACGTGAAGATGAAAGAAGCGCTGCTGCTCCTACACAGTTCAAACCGATTTATATCTACATTCCTGTATTTTCAGTCACAGACCTGTGTGTGTGTGTGTGTGTGTGTTTCTCAGCTCTGCACATACAGCAGCAGTTTATTCGCAAAGCTTCAGACTTTGGGTACAACAGATAAATAGACAATTATCTCCGCACGCATCGTGACTCCTGCATTTAAAGTTAAATTTAGAGCTGGGATTTATTCCTATTAATTCCTTTCAGCAAGATTAATATTGGCGTCAGTCATGTGTGGACTTCATTAGCATCTAATACGCTCTCATCAGTCTCAATGATCGATAAACAGGGACACACTTAAACCGGAATGAGGCAGCTATTTATCATTCTCCTACTGTAACCCGCCACCATTAGCCAATGATTATCCATTACCGCTGGCTGAACATCATGTAGGTGAATGGAGCAAGTTAGAGTGAGAGGAAAGCGGAAGAATCACAGATAGGAGTGAATAATTATCAGCATGAATGAGCTTCAGAATCGTTGATGAGAGTGTGTCAAATTGGCGTGTGGGAGAAATTGGACGGAAAATGTGAAGCCTTTCAGCTCCTGCTGTATGATTAGATCCTAACATTATCTTTCTGCCGGAGCTGCGGCTCCGGCTGCTGTCTGCAAATAAAGAATACGGAGTTAGAATTAAGAAGGAGACGAAAACATGTCTGCTGTCAAACTGTTCCCTTTGAGATGTCTAAGTTTAAATCAGTCATCATCAACATGATTAAATAAGAGATAGATCTGCTTGAAATCAGCGCAGAGCAGCCTCTGCAAAGGAACGCACGATGTGACATGGGAGAGGCGGCAAATTATCTTTTCTCCAAAAAGCCGTGAGCTGTCATTTTAATGAGAAGCCTCCATCTTCTGATCGCCGCTTTGTGTCCCTCATCAGTCCCGCTCTGCAGGCGGAGACGCCAAATCCTCCGACGACATGGTGTTTGAAGTGGCAGCTGATATCCTGAGCAAGCTGCCAGCAGACTTTGACTTGGAGGCCGCGCTGAGGCGCTTTCCCACCAGCTACGAGCAGAGCATGAACACTGTGCTGGTGCAGGAGATGGGCCGCTTCAACAACCTGCTCAGCACCATCCGCAACTCCTGCATAGACATCCAGAAGGCCATTAAGGTACGTGCACACAGGGTCTCTGCCGCGGAGACATCCGTAAGGAGTCATCTCTCCTGTGAGGGCTTGGCTTCAGCGTGTTAAACCTGGTGCCACTGCAGTTATCGGGAATCTTTAGTGCTTAGAAATTTATGACACCCGTATAAAACCAAGATTCCTCAATTCCATCAAAGGCATTTTATATAAACAGTGGGTCCAAATCATTAAATCTTATTGATTTTAAATTTGTGAAACACAAAACCAATATTCTCTCATTATTTCCCCACTTCTGCCGACTGATAACAGGCAAAATGCTGGAAACCGCCTCAGAAGTCACACCGTGAACACATTCACTCATCTACAGCTTCCTGTCACTTCAACAGAGACAGCAGTGGTGGGTGGGGAAGGAGGAAACACGTTTTACTAAAAAATACACTGCTAAAAAAATAAAGGGAACACTTAAACAAACAATGTAACACCAAGTCAATCACACTTCTGTGAAATCAAGCTGACCACTGATTGACAATCAATTTCACCTGCTGTTGTCAAATGGAATAGACAACAGGTGGAAACTAGAGGCAATTAGCAGGACCCCCCCCAATAAAGGAGCGGTTCTGCAGGTGGTGACACCAGACCACCTCCGTCTTTGTTTAAGGAGGAAGAGGAGGAGCGCTGCCAGAGCCTGAAAATGACCTCCAGCAGCCACAGATGAGCCTGTGTCTCCATGAGGGAGGTATGAGGGTGCAACGCCCACAGGTGGGGGTTCTGCTCATAGCCCAACACCGTGCACGACGTTTGGCATTTACCAGAGAACGCCAAGATTGGCAAATTCTCCACTGGTGCGCTGAGCTCTTCACAGATGAAAGCAGGTTCACACTGAGTCTGGAGATGCCGTGGAGAACAATGAATGTTAAATTCAATGTTAGGAACTCAGGTTAGGTTAGGCTACTCAAAGGCAGAGTTTGGTGCATCGAAATCTGATTTTAATTCATTTATTTAAAATGGATAAAAACACAGATAGTCTAATTTGTTTATTTCAAATTCTCATATTTTGTAGAGCAGAAAAAAATCCCATTAAATGTTTGAAAATTTTATTAATTTTTTTGGCCCTCGAGTGCTTTTGACTTGACAGGCCGAAAAGCCTGGACACCCCCGGTTTAGAGGAAGTAAGAATATCTCTTACGTTTATCCATTTATCCATTTAAAAAAGTGGCAAAACAATGAAAAATATAATTATTTAGGAGTTTAAATGAAAAATCACTGTAGCAAAGTGTTCCCTTTATTCCTGGGCCTGTGGTTCTTCTGACCGTGTAGCTGTGTGGTTCCGCTCTGCTCGGTTACAACGCAGAGCCAACAGGAGGATGACATGAGGGCAGAAAGCTCCAAAAACCTCAAGCTGAAACTTCAGGCCAGTGCTGGTTTCATGCAGAGATCGATGGATCATACTGTGATAGGAGGGATGTAGGAAAATCTAGCATCAAGATTACGGTCAGGGGCCTGGAGCACAACGGCCCCCCGTTCTCCTGAGGAACCTGCATTCCTACATGGACGGATCACGCTGCTTTGGTTCTTGACTTCTAGATATTCTGCAGACCAACAGAAGAGCCTGCAGTGGAACGGATCCAATAAAAGTTACAGCTATTATTGCTGAAATATTCTGATGATCCTTCAGATGTGTGATAGACAGGATGCTGAGGGAAGAGAAATTATGGAAAGATTTATGGCCCAGTGTGAAAAAATCGACCTAAACGTAAAAAAGGAAAATGATTATAATGTTTTTTCAGTTTATAATTTTTGTCTCTGATTAAAGAGGACCAGTCTTACAAAGACTTAAGACTATTATAAAACATATTATCAAGCGTATTAATAACTAATAAACAGTAAATAAAGTCAGGCTTCTGCTCACTATGGTCGTCGCTCTGCAAATATCACTTAGCATCTGTCCTGCAGGGAATGAAAGGTGAACAATCCTCATCAGGTTTGCTTGTTTGTCCTGTCGGGTTATTATGTGCTGATTTTGGTTGGATTGCATCATTCATTACTGTGTGAATATTTCAGCATCTGTGATTATAATCAGCATCTTGTTCAGAAATCACTCAGAACTGACAGCTGCTCATGTGCTTCACTAATTTAATGCGATCCGTCATTTTAATCAGGCCTTTTGTTTGCTTTCTTCCAGACAATCAAAATGTCTCTGAAACCCAAAAGCTACAAATTAAAGATTTCAAGCTTCCATAACAGACGATTCATTAAACAACATGTGATATGTGCGAGTTGTTAACCGAGCCATTATGATGTAATCAGAAAGTTTATCTTTAGGTTTAAATGTGAAAAGTTTCTTTGTTATATTTACCAAGCCAACATGTTTCCTGTCCGAGGACCAACTTTATCTTCTCTTATATTTCACCGGTGGAATATTTTTATTAATATTATTATCCACGTTTTTCTATGTTGTAGAAAAATGCAATGAATTATTTGTGGATTTTCTGTCATTCACAAAGTAACTACAGCCCTTTTTTAAAGATTTTAACATCTCTTTTCATGGGAACACAGTAAAGATATGAGGCCTTAAAGCTGCAGTAGGGAGTTCTGAGGAAACCTTACAGGATCCCCTTCTTGCTCTCTGCTGCTGCAGCTCCATGCTCCACCCCCCAGTGTCATGTGACCCGTTAGTGTTACCAGGTCTCAGGTGAACAGAAAGTGTAGAACACATATATTACTGCATTGTAGGAAATATGATGAAAAAAGGATAAGATTAAAACAAAAGACAAGACAGATAGGAAGGAAATGGAATCTTAAAGGCTTAATAGGAACAACAGGAGAGGGGATAAAGGAAACACAGAAAGCTGTTATACAGGATCTTAAAAATATAGGAATATATCATAAGATTTAAGCTTTTTATTCATTTATTTTTTATTTTATACAGTTTACTTCACATTGGATATGATTCATGATACATGAATCATATCCAATGATATGGTAGGTGGCGGTATGCACCTAAAAATCATGGTTGTAATCTGCCATTAATTAATAATAACAATAATAATAATAATAATAAAATAATTAATAATTAGGTCTCAGGTGTGGAGTTTGCCTCATTCTATTTTCTGTTGCTGTATGTTTGTGTCGGTCACCATACTGTCGACTTCCCCAACTACTGCAGAAAGTGTTCATGACGACACAACACTGAGTCTTTTCTTGACATTGTTTCCTCCATGACCCGCTAAAAATGGGCTAGAAATCCACTTTTGGTCTGAGACCCACCAGGGTCTCAGCCAGCTGGTACCTTTCCCCACTGACACCAGGTGATTTCAGGTAAAGTTGAATTTGGAGGCAGTCCTCATTCTCCAATATTCCTTCCACTTCATGCAACACAGCGCCGCAGCACCGTGCTGCCAGCACAGATGGTGCAACTTCCCCAGGTTTTAAAGCCTTAGTCTGACTCCTCCAGACACATTGATGCTGTGATTTCTACAGAATTTGTTTGGTCCATTTGGACGTCTGCAGACTCCGTGATGATGTTAAACCGGTTCACTGTGGACAGTGACTCTAACGTAAAGCTCCAGTCTCCAGTTCATGGGAGGCCTCGGTTCTCCCTGGGTTGCAACTTGCTGTGACACAATACACCCAAAATAAGTGGAGGTGCACAAATTGAAACTTTGGTTCTTCAATAATAATCAGCATTCTACCCTAGGAGTAGAACATTAAAATAAATCATTACATTTGCTCATATATGTGTGTGTGCTGCTGCAGGGTCTGGTGGTGATGTCAACGGAGCTGGAGGAAGTAGTCAGCAGCATCCTGAAGGGTCGTATCCCCGGCATGTGGATGAAGAAGTCCTACCCCAGCCTGAAACCGCTAGGAAGCTACGTCAACGACTTCCTCCAGCGACTCAAGTTCTTACAGGTGCCCGAACGCTCACCGAGTATCTGCAGGCTGTCAATGTAAAGGCTGCTCTTATAGGAGGGCGAGCCTGCGGGTGTTGTGATGTCAGCATGAGCAGATGACCTCAGGGGTGTTTTAGTATGAATGAACCAGTAGAGCTCTGTGATGTGTCTCTGGAAATGATGTTGTTTCATATTTATAGTTTATAGATGCCTGGTCACATGAGGCCTCAGGATGCACCACATGAGCCGTTATAAAACCGCTCATTTCCTGGGGCACAGCGATGTACTGTAGCGCCCGCGGCCGTCTGAAAACTGGGAGCGAGTACAGGGAGCCACATGACTGAGGTTGAGCTGGTTCACCAGGCAGTTTGGTTGATTCCCACAGAAGAAACGCTCCCTGCTCCCACTGAAAGGAATCCTGTGTCTGCGTGACTGCTGACCGGCTGACCTGCAGAGTCACGAGCTTCCTACCTCAGACGGACCAGCTGCCAGGAACATGAGGAAAGATCCGAACAACAGGATCCGTCTGCCTCAGCTGACTGAGACGGAGCTGGTTCAGACGTTTACATAACGGGTTCCTGTCCCTGAGCTCTGGTGCAAGACTCAGGAGCTCCTGAGATCAGCTCCTCTGACGCTCTGAGGTGGATTTTAAACCAATTTTGGAGGTTTTATTAGATCCAACTCATCACTGCTCTTTACGGGAGCTCATTTCACATCCACAACATCATGAGGACAATAGGTGCTTTTCCCTTCATACTTTTCATCCAGAACCAGACTATTGGAATATTTATCATCAAGTAGTTTTTACGTTTTATCCTCCTTTTATCCATCCATCTCAGGGACACAGTTTGGCAGACTTTACATTGAATTTTTGCTTCAACAAACTAATTCCCAAAGAGCGATTAGAAGAAGACTAGACATCCTGTAGCTGGATTAAATGAAAGTATCACGCTGGTTCTGTGTCAGGTCCATGCTATGAATTTCCTCACAGAAAAACCACCAGCTGGACTTTATTGTCTCTCCTAAAAGTGACAGAAATTCTCCTTTGACAGGCCTCCAGTAAAACACCCATTAAAGGGGACATCTCATGCTTTTCAGTTCTTCCTTTTCACATTGAAATCATTCAGTTGTGGTCAATATAAAGTTGAACTGCAACCCTTTGGTCTGAATTCCTCGTTAATTTACCCCCACGTCCCCCTTTTTACCCCCATTCTGAGGTTTGTCTGAGAGCAACTCGTTGTGGCGCCGTCTCTTTAAATCTAAAGGAGGCTATTCTCACCCCGCCCCTTTCCAGGTCACAGAGTGCTCCACTCCACCCTGGTCGGCCATTTTTGTAGTCTGCTGGAGGACGTTGTAATGACGTAGCTTTGGCATCCTTCAGCTTGGACTACAAAATGTTTCAAAATCACTCCAAAAAAGGTGGATTTTGCACGACATGTCCTAGTTAAAGCATAAATCATGACGAGAATACAAAGAGACAAACTGAAAAACTAGGATGGCTAATTTTTCCTGCATGGAGAGAAGCCGGGGAAGTGGTGCGTGGGGTGAGAACGGTCTGCCACAAAGTCATTGAAATAGAAATGATTGTAAGGGGAGCAGGTGTTGAGGGAAAACTTCTAAATCCAGAAGAACTGAAACTCAAAACACATTAAAATACTAAACGTTTGGTTTCTGAAAGGAAAGTCCAGAGAAATGATGAGTAGTTTGAGGCTTTTCCATCGTCTGTAAAGAGCACCGAACTTTCATCCTGAGACAGTCAGACGAGACAGCAGCACCAGGATGGTGAAGTGGACTTTAAAGTACACCCCCTTCAGTCCAAAACACGCTGCACACACTCACTGCCGTCTTTGTTAAATACATGTTCATTAGCCTTTTACCGCTAATAGCATCACATAAATGAGACGCTATTAGATGCATAAATGTGACTAAATCTAGTCACGATGTAGCAAGACGGCAGCTCAATGCATTTTACCATCTAGACGTGGTGAAAACAACTTGCTGAAATAAAGCTTAGAGTAAAATAATGCTTAAAGCAAATTAGCACAAGGCTCAATAGGGATTCAAACGTAGCATGGCTGTCGGTACCAGACTGCTACGGGTCAGAATCTGCTGGGATATTCCCACAGAACCATCTCTTAGGTTTACAGAGAGCTTAGGTTCAGTGAGCTGCAGTAGTGTGGGGGGAGGTCAGAGGTCAGAGGAGAACAGTCTGGTTGTAGATGATAGAAAGGCAGCAGGAGGTCTAAGGTTTACAAGCTGTGAATCCTTTCTCTGAACCCGTAATAAGTCAAACCTTGAAGCAGCTGAGCTGCAGCAGCAGAAGGCCTGACTGGCTGTCAGCTATACCGTTTCCCTTCAAGTCAGGACAGTAAAACGCTGCTTGGAGCAGGAAACCGAGGCTGCAGTTCACACAGACTCACCAGAACAGTAACCTGGGCATCATTCAGATGGTCGGGTCAGAATTAGGTGTGAAGGACATGAGACTATGGATCCATCCTGCCTGCTATCAGACTGGAGCTGCTGGTGTAATAGTGTGGATCCCGTCATTGTTGCTGACCGTGTCCATCCCTTCTGATGATTGCTGATGACACAAAGCCCGATTCAAGTCAAACGTGTTTCCTGAACGTGACGCTGAGTTCAGCGTTTCCTATCAGATCAGATAAGAAACAGTCAGAGCAGCTCTGAGTGGATCAGCTTAAGGCCTTAAAACCAGCCTGACCAGTACTAACGTGATTACCAGTCCATCTCGTATGTTCTGCTAGTCTGACTGCATCTTATCTCCCCGTGTGTTCAGGACTGGTATGATGAGGGCACGCCTGCCGTGTTCTGGATATCAGGCTTCTTCTTCACCCAGGCCTTCCTCACAGGCAGCCAGCAGAACTATGCCAGGAAGCACACCATTCCCATCGACCTGCTGGGCTTTGACTTCCAGGTCCAGGACGAGGGTCAATACCCCAACCCCCCAGAGGACGGTAGGACACTGTAGAGAAAGGCTGCAGCTAAAGGTTTTCTTTTACAATAAAACAACATGAAAAACGGAGGCTAAGAAACAAAAGCTAAACGAGACTAATTGAGTCAAGCAGGTGACATCAGGCTGAGTTTCTGAGTTCTTTGGGAAGCTAAAGGAAAACCTTTTTACATGCAGCTCGGCTGTGAGAAAGTTCATCCTCAATCAGCCCCCCGCTGGGCCCACATCAGGCTAACTGCAGGTCCCACGGTGACCTCGTGATGCCGCCACACTGACTGCATGTGGCGTGCTGACGATGTCAGTCTGATGAAGGAAGCTCTGAACCGCTGACGTCTCTGCCCTCAGGTGTTTACATCAGAGGTCTGTTCCTGGACGGCGCTCGCTGGGACAGGGACACCAAACTTCTGGCTGAGTCCTTCCCCAAAGTGCTGCACGACGCCATGCCGGTGGTGAGGAGCCGACACACCCACACACACCTGTCCTTCCTCCAGAGGGCAGCTGGTGATCTGGTGTAAATCTTCAGTTCTCCTTCTTAGAAACCTTTCCATTGTTCTGAGGGCTGATCCATGTACTGGTGTTAAAAATCTCCATTTCTGACCTCAGTCACGATCGCCAAACTAAAATCACTTTCCTAAGAAAATAAATCAGTTTTTGGTTGAGCTGGTTTGGTTCTGGGGGCAGAACCTCTGAATTTAGCCCCACCGGCAGAATGGTGGTTGTTAATTGGAGAACACAGATCAAAACCAGCCTGTTTACCTTTTCCGTCTCCAGAATCAAGATCCTCCTTTTAAAGCTCCCACAAGGCCGAATTAAACACAAATTTACGATATTTGAGTTCAGCTGGATATTTGCTGACAGTTTGGAGTCCTTTAAAGATTAATTTGAACCTTTCTGTGATTTTTACAGCAAGAATTGGCAGCACCATGAATTCATTGTAGATTTTCCTCACAGGGTCAGAATTATAGATCCAGGGTCAAATATATACATCCACCCCGAGTAATATTGCCTCTGGCAGACATTTGACCCAACTGGTTGGTCAAATGTCTGTCAGAGGCTGGATGATGGCTACCAACCACATAGTTTATCATTTTCCCCAAAGGTTAATGTTGGGTTGAGGTTGGAGCTTCCAGAAGCTTCGCGTCAGCCTCTTTTTTACATTTCAAAACCAGTTTGCTTGTTTGTTTTGGGTTATTGTCCTGTTCGACCATCCAGCTGTAGATTTAAGGTGAAGCTAAAGAATTTGGAGGTAGTCCCACAGCATGATGCTTCCACCCTCACTGGCTCCTCCAAACATGCCTCTGGTCATTGTGACCAAACAGCTCAGCCTTTGAAACAGTGTCCGAAATTAACTTTGTTATTCACCGGCCAAGTTGGCCGGTAAATGTAAAAATCAACCGGCCAGGCATATTTTTTACCGGCCAAAATATTAATCCTGACCAGACCTCAACTTTTATAAAAATTAAGAGTGAGATTATGTTAATTTTGGGGGGCGTGGCTGACTGGACCCTGGAAGAGAAATCTTTGTTTCCTGACTTAAAAAAAGAAAATATTGTAGTTGATTATAAAAGACACAATATGAATTATCAGATTCACATCCAGGCGATAAAAAAACACTACAGATTATCATTATTCTATCCATGTTGGTCTTATTTGTGAATGAGGCAGAGTTTCATCAAGCCTGTACGGTCAGTGGGGGTTCTAGACCAAATTTAGCAGGGGGGCCAGGGTGGGGCCAGTGTTTTTTCACAGGGGCACAGAACAAAGGATTGTTGGGGGGGGGGGGGGGGGGGGGACTTAACAGGTCAAAATTTCATCGTTTAAAATATTAAGTAAGCCAAAGAGCCAATTGTGGCTCTGGAACTGCAGGTTGCAGACCCCTGATCTTTTCTCAATACAGCGGGAGCTTAACGTGAAACAGCTTAATTTTAATTATTATTTTTTTTTATATTTATTTTTTAATTATTTTGTTATTTTATTATTGGGTAAAAACATAAATGAAAAAAATACAACTAATCCAAATGACCAGTCACGTTATCTTTGTCAGCATTTATCATCCTAAGAAATTTAACATCATGTTTTTAGTACAGGAGCCATAACAGGGGCCAGGAACAGTTCTACAGGCCCCTGTTGACCCCTGTCCAGAACCGCCCCTGTGTACGGTTCAAAATTTTCCCCTCACCTGCAACACTTAATAGCATTCAGGGTTCACGCTGCGTCTTTACGCTGATCTAGCTACTGGATTTTACCCTCGTGCGCTGCGCCCCCGATGTTACAGGTTACATGTGACGTAATTTTGCGCACCTGAATTCAAGCGCAAGGCACCACGCCCACCGAAGCACCGCTGGTTCTGTGTCGTTAAAAACAAAACAGCATGAAAAACAGTTACTGACTCTCCTACTGACTTTAACTGGGACATTTTGATACGAGTGGAAGGACATTAAACGAGGCGATTCACGTTTTGAAGGCTGGCCGCTGATAAAAGCAGCTTGCTCCGAGAGGGGGGGGAGGCGCAGTAAGAGCGGTGAAGCACAGAACCGCAGCGCAGGTAGTTAAAAAAAATCAGAATAAATAAGAACGAAACTTATAAACAGACTAATTGGCGTTTTAGACTGTATCTGGTTAGCAGATCTGTTTTCTGATCCAGCGTGCAGCCATGACTGGTTCTGAATGTGAAAGAAGCTGAACCAGCACCGCAGAAGGCGTTTTTAGACTGAGCTCTGGATGGACAGAGCTGTGAATGGATCATATGGGTTTCGTTATTTTTATGTTATTTTTATTTTATTTGGTACAAACATTTACTCGCCATGTGGCCGCTAGCCCTCTGAAATTCACTCGCCAAACGGGAAATTTACTCGCATTTGGCGACTGGCGAGTGTTAATTTCGGACCCTGCTTTGAAACTTTAGTCCAGAAGAAAACTGATGATCTTTGTGTCTGCTGTTGTTCAGAAATGCCTCCGACACGCCTTCCCAACCTGTATGAGTCTACAGTTCTCCTTCTTAGATTTTTGTTTAGCTCCTGGGACTTTTCATTCATCCTGAGTGAACCAGCGGATAGCAGACTTTGGCCTTTTTAGGTTAAGGGGACCTCCGGCTCAACTTATTAACAGATTAGCTGAAAGGGTGGTATGTTTGTGTAGGTCAGAGAAAATCCACACAGGGTTTTGTGTTGAATCATTTCTTCCTGAAACGGATCAAATAGAAAATGAAAAATAAAACTAAATCATTTCTGTTTTGTGATGAGTGGATGTGAAATCCACACCCTGCAGGTCAGCAGGAGAGACCGGTTTCCTCCTCCCATCGCCATGTTTGGCTTCCTTCAGGAAAACGCCGTGAGGAGAATTGGCCCAGCTTGGGACAGAACCACAGCGTTAACACCAGGAATCTGTTTTAACTTTCTTTTTGATGCATAATATATATTACCTTGACTTGCAGCGGTGGGACTGGACATGTCAGTGTGGTGTTTATGTTGCAGTTTTGCTGTATTGAATCTGCAGCTTGCAGCAGAAACCAGTTAAATCCTCCTTGTTGTATTATCCTAGATACTGTAGCATAAAGCTGCTCCTGGAAGTGTCTCCGGGTGCTGGAATGAGGACCCCCACCACCCGGCGCTGAGACTGGATGTGCAGCGCTCTCAGCTCCTGGTTCTCTGGAGTCTTTGCAGCCGAAGCTCAGCTTTGCTCCCAGCCTGATCATGAGAGCCCAACGACAAAGATGGAAAGAAGCTGAGAACTTCTCCTTTCGTCTCTCCTTTCTCTGCACATGAATAATGCACCAGGCTCACTTGTTAAATATTCAGGCATTTCATGGCAGCTTATTAACAGAATGGGTTTTAACAAGAACAGAACTTCATTAAAATGTGTTTATTATTTGTGTGGGAGAGAAAGAGCACAACAAAAAGCGTCTTTGAAATGCAAATGTGCACAGAGGCCCCCGCTCTGCAGCCATGCTTGGTTCTGCTCAGGCTGCAGCTCAACAAACTGCTTTTGTTTTATTCTAAGATCTTTTTTCTTTTTTTTTTATTGGCCCAGTTTATCCCTTTTGCATAAGCAGACGTTGATAATAACTCCAGGGGCTTCGTGCTTTTACAAGTTCATGTCCCCAACGTTCCAATTTGTTTGTGTTTGGATAAGAAAGAGATTCAGGTTAGTTCCTGCTGCGGCATCCGGACCCAGAGTCACTGGTCCTGCCGTTCGCTTCCTCAGGCTGCAAGCAGGCAGCCAGCCGGATAGGAAAGCTGCCTCCAATGACGCCGTGTGCGACGCTACGTCTCACCTCTTCTTCTTCTGTCCCGCAGATGTGGCTGAAGCCCCTGAAGCGACAGGATGTTCCTCAGAGGATGTGCTACCTGGCTCCCGTCTACAAGACGAGCGAGCGGCGAGGCACCCTGTCCACCACCGGACACTCCACCAACTACGTCATCACAATGACGCTGAACTCAGATGTCCCCGCCGAGCACTGGATCAGAAGAGGAGTCGCTCTGCTCTGCCAGCTCAGCTCGTAGCTGCAGCTTTGGTTCAGTGGCAAAATGGAAATAAAAAGCCTGACAGTCTGCAGTTTGTCTGCAGACGGTCAGAAACACGCTGCGAATAAATCCACTATGATCAGATAATCACATGATGCAGATCCATCCATTTATTCACTGTGCTGATCCAAGGTGGGGTTACAGCTGTAACAGAGGAGCGAAACCCAGATATCCCTCTCCCAGGTTACATCCTCACATCCCAGCACATCCTGGGGATCCCTAGCAGGCCAAGGCCACGAGGGAAACCTAGTATAGTCCCTCCAGCGGGTTCTGGGTCTTCCCTAGAGCATCCTTCTAGTTGGAGATGCTCCAGGCCCCCTGGATTTGGTCACAATCCAGACTTCAGGACGTAGATGGACCGGTAAATCAAGAGCTCAGCTTTACAGCTCGGCTCTTGATTCACCACAACAGACCGGAGCAGCGGCCACATTACTGCAGACGAAGCCCCGATCCGCCAGGCAGAGATCCATTGATGCTTCACATTCATCAGTCAGGACCTCCTCTTCATCGCCCTACGTCAGTGCGATCTATAGTTTCAAGAAACTCTCTGGTCCCCTTTCTTAGTGCTGGGACCACCGCTCCAGTCAGCCATGTTGTTCAGGTCCTCTCAGAGAAGTTGCAGAGAACATCTGAACCAGCTAGCGAGCAGCAGCGGTGTGACAGTGGCAGAGCAGACAGTGCAGTCTGTTTGTTTCTGAAGATCTGCTTTTTACAGCAAAATGAAAAGGTTTGGTTTGATCTAAAGGCTTTTAGCTTTAATCCGCACTTTAAGAACAAAAACAAAAGTTTCATCAGCTTCATGGTCGGCAGCAACCAGTCTGCCAAATATCACAGCTTGTAAGCGTTTTACGTACGAAGCCGAGATTCTGTTCAGAGGAATCTTCGACTCTTCCTGTAAAGGCTACTCTCATTCTTCGTCTGTTCTCCTCCAAGGACGGTCCACAGACTGACAGACAGAACCGAGCTGGTTTCATCTTTTACCTCTAGGTGAAGTCCAGAGTAGGCACTACGGGTTCCAGACTTTAATTAAAGCTGTAGTTTGTAATCCTGTTCAGAAACACTTTTTATTATACTGGGTGAAATCGTCCTTCCATCCTGACAGTAGTCAACACATTATGTATTCAGAAAAAGGAGGTTAAAAAATCTATCTCTGTGGGAGCTGCAGGCCTGTAGAAACTCTGGCCAATCGTTGCTGTTTGGTCCGAAGGGCAGAGATTGGTCAGAGTTCTGGTTCTGCTTTCTCCCCCTCTGTCCCTCAGGTTCTGGGGGTATCACCTTATCTATTGGTTGCTCCTCAGCCATCATTCTGACGCGCTCACGTAACGCCAGTGTGCTCGTTAGTTTTGAGTTCCCACTTGCTGGCTGCGCACTTCTAGTGTTTATGTAGCCGGTTAGCTTAGCAGCTAGCTTAGTGGCTAGCTTAGCATAGCGGTTAGGCGTTCATTGTAGCTCCGCTGCTCTCACCGTAGACTTTGAACATGGCTGAGAGTCACAAGAAGTAAACTGCGTTCATGTTTCTGTTGTTAGTGACGTTGTTTCCACAAAGCTCTGTTTTGGTCTCACCTGACCAGAGGACCAGATCCAGTCTGTGTCCCAAGTGTACCATGATCTGTTAGTATGAACACCATTTCTGAAAGGCCCCAGAGCAAGCTGGAGGCATCACACCATGAAGACCAAGGAGCTCTCCAGACAAGTCAGGGTGGGGTTATAAAAATATACAAACATCTATATAGTCAGACACCCTGTCTACTTTTAAGACTGGGCTTAAAACTTTCCTTTTTGACAAATATTTTAGAGTGGCTTAGGTTACCCTGAGCTATCTCTGTAGTTATGCTGCTATAGGCTTAGGCTGCTGGAGGACATCAGGGTCTATTTCTCTCTCTCTGCTGAGTTCTCCTACTGTTCTCAAATTTGCATCGTTTGTCATTTCAGCTTTTAACTTTTTGTTCTGTCATTTTTCTCTTCATAGAAGGTCTGGCGTTCTGTTAGCTGTGACATCATCAGGGGAGGCAGATCATCCTCTATTACCATCTAACATAGAAAGTACTCCTGGATCAATGTGAGCTTCTGTGCTTTCTGTGTCTCTGCTCTGTCTTCTCTAAGCCCCAGTGGGTCGAGGCAGATGAGCGTTCACACTGAGCCTGGTTCTGGTTCTGCTGGAGGTTTTCCTCCCTGCTAGAGGGGAGTTTTCCTCTCCACTGTCGCTTCATGCATGCTCAGTATGAGGGATTGCTGCAAAGCCATCAACAATGCAGACGACTGTCCACTGTGGCTCTACGCTCTTTCAGGAGGAGTGAATGCTGCTTGGAGAGACTTGATGCAACCTGCTGGGTTTCCTTAGAGAGGAAACTTTCTGACCAACCTGGAGGATTTGATGGAAATGACTTTGTAAAGTGACTTGAAATGACATTGAATGCATTGTGAATAGGTGCTATATAAATAAAATTGAAGTTGTTTCACAAGAAAATAAAAAATACATTTGTAAAGTTGTAGACAAATGAAATGTTGCAAACTGGCAATTTTACTTCCAGGTTGTGAGGCAAGAAGAAAAATCAAACTATGAAGGGGGATGAATGTTGTTGCAGGTCCTCAGTCACCAAAGGTGGCTTTTGTCCCCATCATGGGTCAGAGCTGAGGAGAACCCTCCTTTCACAGGTTCTCCTCCTGAGCTGTGGATCTGGAGGCGCTCCATCCTCCTCATGCTGAGATGACAGACTGACCAGAACTCAGACACGTTCAAATCTTGGGATCATTTATAACCCAGACCTGCCTGCTGGTCCTCTGGTCTCCATGGTGCTGCTTATTCTCCCACAAACTTCTGAAACCTTCACAGAACATCTGGAGTTCTCTGAGCTCAAATCACACACATCTGGACTTCATTTACTGAATCTAGGTGACCTTAGATTAGATTTAGCAATATCAGAATAAAGGGACCCAAACAAATGCACTTTTGAGATTTTTATTTGATAAACTATTCATCATCTTCCTTTCAAGTGTTGGTCGATCATAAAGTCCCAGTAGACCAGGGGTCACCAACCTTTCTGAAACTGAGCTACTTGATCGGTACCGTGTCATACGAAGGGCTACCTGTACTGACCTTTGAACTGCAAGAGTCCAAGCTCCCCTTAACTTTACGTAATGTGTTTTTAATGATTTTGTCATTTTTAAATCTATGTAAATAGAACTATGATTAAAAAGGAAGAGAAATTGAATAAAATAGTATTTTAAATGCAGCTCACTGGAGCGTTTTTGCCATTTTTTGAACAGGCTTGAGGGCACCATGTTGGTGTAGCCTTCTTCTGATGCGCCGCGTGGTGTTCAGGCAGAGCGGACGGCCCGTTTACAGCGTCCCAGCGCAGCTGTCGGGGGTCCATTCCCAACCTGGAGACCTTTGCTTCGTTTTCTGCCCGTTTGCCGTTTGAACACCGGATAAAAGCCACTGGCGACACAAAGAAACCTGACAGTCAGGGTTGCAGCATCTTCACGACTTTATTCTTCTTCAGCATCGAGGAGAATGCACCGACAGGCTAACAGCAAGAATGTCACATTTTACATTTTATACGCACTTTACAAAACAAATATACACATAAAAAATGACAGAGGCGTTTTTTTTTGTCCTCGTGGAATCAGCAGCGAGGAACCGGCGTCCTTGGAGGACAGCGTCCGTCCTCGTCCAGCAAGCTGGACCAAAGCTGCTGGGAACCACTGATTGCATGTTACAGTAAAATGATTCAGGTTCTGCTGCAACGGGTCCGGGTCACTTCACCCCTTCATCCACGGCTCAGCTTAACGTTTTCCTAATAAGTGGAGATAAACGTGTTTAAATCCGCCGCATCTTTTAAAATCAGCTGCCGGATGCTTACAGACGGATTTTAATTTTTAACACTGAAGTGAAAAATAGAGACAAATTGGACCCGAAATATAAACCTGCGTCTTTAAACTAAAGGGAAGCAGGAAATCAAATGCCTCTTGAGCCAAAACCTTAAAGCTAGAGAACTGAAAATGACCCGATAACTCTTCAGTTTTCTAATTTGATTCAAATAAGGTCCGTCTGAACAAAAGTAAATCACACCTCCACCCTTCATCGCGGGTCGTTTCCAACTTAGCTTCATCAAACCACAAACAAATTGTCCCAGATTCTTTCCCTCATTTGAGCAGATTTGGCTTGTTTTATTTTTAACTGGACTAAATTCTTCTGTTGCTCCTCTGGGTTCTGGAAATGCTGCGTTCCAGCGCCGCTAGACTGGGTCTAACGCAGCGTCTGAAGAGCGTAGAGTTTGGTTAATTTCTCCAGACCGATCCGGTCTAACCTGCCAACGACGGCTTTAGATCGAAGATCTACAGACCGACCATAAAGTGGTCCTGAAATTTGAGTCCAGTTCTATTTTATTCAAAGTTTAAGCTGAACTGTTCAGATTAAACGTCCGTCGTGGGATTTTAACGCGCCCGAGAGTCGCTGCATCTCTTTATCGTTCTCTTACCGGAGATTCTGGGAGCAACAAACGCTATTCTGTCTGTTCTGACCCAAACTGCAAAGGTACCGAGTGATGAAGGGGTGAAGAGACCAGCACCCACTGGAACCACACGGGAACACGAACAGACTAAAACTAAAATGCCTTCACATGATGAGCAGCAGGACCTCGCAGAACCTTCTGGGTTCTGTAGAACCTCGGTACCGTTCTGCTCACGCGACATGATTCAAGAACAGCACGAGAACGACGATCCAGGCGATGATGTCACACAGTGACAGGATGGACCCACGGTCACGTTTGCACGCTCCAGCAGGCATCAGCCAATGGAATGTGGCGAAGACGGAGGGGGCGGGGCTTATGAGGCTCGGCCCGGTGAAGGTTCTGTGAGCGGAGCTGAGGAAGAGCGACGGCCCATAAACAGAAACTTGGAATGATTCAAAAGGTGCCGGCAGCCGTTCCACCTGGTTGGTGTTCCTCAGATTTTCAGGAGTCTTTGATCCGACCAGAACCTTTGGACGCGGGTCGGCACTTTCTACAGAACCTGCAGCTGAGGAGAAACCCAAACAAACCCAGTCGACTGATGGTCTGAATTCACAGCTTCAAGTCGTTTCTCATTAAAAAAATTAAAAAGTCGGACGTGAAAAAATGTCTCGGTTTGGCTCCGGATCGGCCCGTCAGAACCTGGCAGAACCCTGGCAGACGGTGAGGATGTGCTGAGGTTTGAGGCTTTGGCAGCTACTCTCACAGAGTCCAGGTTCCCTACGGACCCAAACCAACGTAGAACTGCGGATCTGCATGAGGGGCGTGGCGCCGCGCCGCCCGCTGGGTCAGCGCAGACGCGGCGTGATGACATCAGCGGTTGATGGATGGCGGTACAAGCCACAGACGACGGGAGACGAGACGGAGACAGGAAGGAGACGCGAGGACAGGCGGGCGGCGAGGCTCCATCCTGCTGCCCCTCAGAGTCCGGATGGAGGCGTGAAGCCGAGGAAGAGGAGGAGGAGGAGCAAACGTGAGACACCCACAGCTGCGGCTCTGGAGCGCATGCAGGAGGCCGCAGAGGGAGGACGCCTCCTCCTCCTCCGCCTCCTCCGGCTAGAAGCCGAAGTCAAAGACGATGCGCTCCTCGAAGATGGCGATGAGCAGCATGATGCTGAAGCCGGTCAGCAAGCCCAGGTTCTGCAGGACGAAGTGGCCCATGTGGCAGCGCTTGTGCTCCTCGCTGTCCCCGTGGAGCATCTCTGGCAGCTGCGGACGACACAGGAGAGCAGTGAGAAAGCAGCCGGCGGGGAGGACGGAAGCCCGGAGAGGCCCAAACCCACCATGTCCACCAGCGCCACGTAGAGGAACATCCCCGCAGTGATGGCGAAGATCCAGTTGGTCACGTTGTGCGTGTACTGGCCCACGGCGGTGCCGATCACCATGCCCACGTAGGCCATGAGGGCCGACAGCAGGTTGTAGACGATGGCCTGCTTCACCGACATGCCGGCCTTCAGCAGAACCGCAAAGTCGCCTGGAAGCAGAACCGCAGTTACAGTTTCAGCTGCACACAGGAAGCGCCGGAACCGTGGCGCCGAGGCGGAGCGGAACATTTTTCACAGCCAGGAAAACTGTAGTTCTAAGAGTCACAGGAACGCCGCCGTCGGCAGATTTAAGGCCAAACTGGACCCGGTTTCAGAAAACCAGAGCGGTTCCAAACTGGCAGATAAATCCTGTTTTCCCACATTTTCAGACAAAGTGTCTGACAAAGAGTCTAAGCAGCCAAACTGTCTGAGAACGCTTTAGATCCGCCGCCGCAGCAACACGCCCGACCCGAACGGTACCTCCAACCCGTCCAGAGCCGCGTCCGTCTTTACTGCTAGAAAAGCTCACAGAACCGAGTTTTATTGACAACAGCAGAAATATGCTGAACGGGTTGTGAGGCAGATTATTGATCGACGCAGAAAAAAAAAAAAAAGTGAGAACTCCTACTTTCCCCCAAATATCCCGTACGCCAGACTTTACACTGCAAAAAGGGAACTCAAAGTAAGTAAAATTTTCTGGAAATTTGTGTATTTTTCCTTGATTGAGCAACTAAATAAGACTATTTGCCAATGGAATAAGATTTTCGCACTTAAAATAAGAACAATTCATCTCCATCATCTTATTTCAAGTGCAGGATATCTAATTATCTTATTTTAGGGGTAAAATTACTCATTCCATTGGCAAATAGTCTTACTTAGCTGCTCATATCAAAGACAAATACATTCTTTTGAAGAAAGTTTTACTTACTTTTAGTTCCTTTTTGCAGTGTAGGTGAGATTTCTCATCCCATTTCTGGCCCAGAACTATGAAACAACTTGAAGGTTGACTTTAGGGAAGGAACGCCCTGAACCTGAAGGACAGAGCGCCTACAGCCTCGGCCCCCACAGAGATCTTGAGCAGGGAGTCGGCAGCCAGACCGCCGCGCCGTGTCGTTGAATTAGGCTACGTTCACACTGCAGGCCTTAATGCTATTTTTTTTTGCGTGTTCGTTCACATTTCCAAATATATGCGACTTGCATGTGATCTCCTGTGTGAACTGAATTCATAAAACTTAAGTGTCCCGCATGCGCAGCTGAGGACGCGATGACGTCACACGTAGCTCAGTGCTTGCAGAAGTAAACATGGATTATAATGCTGGCGCGAATTTTACGATCTTAATTTGTTTTCTAACCGGAGCTTTCTCTCCATTGACTGCTCTCCTCTAGGGCTGAACAATTAACCACATTTGCAATATAATCCAATTTAAAAAAACGCAATTTCCAAATCGCAGAGGTTTGCAATTTTTGGCTGTGTAACAATTAGTGAATCAGACGCGTCCTTTAGGTGTCAGTAAAATGTTTAAAGTGGGTTTGCCTCCACATGGAAGGGAAGAGAGCTGCAGCAGTAAGATAATCTAATTGTATTACTTGTTTTAGAGTTTATATAATCATACTTTATTTTACCAGAAACGTTCAGGAATCTCACCATAACATTAAGTACTGCTCAAACTGTTTAATACATAGACGTGTTTGTTGCAATTTGCACTTTATGTTCAACAAGGATTGATGTCCAAATCAATTAAAAGCTGTTCTCTTGAATAATATTCTGATCAATAAAAACATTAAAAGTTCTTGTTTTAAATAGTCCTCGTTTACAAACATCTTTATCTAGAGGACATTTTTGTTGCTTGCGGTTAATGCAGAGAAAAGTCTAAAAATCAAATGGTAATTTCGGTTGAAATACATCGTAGGCAGAACGCAATCATTTCTGCTCCGAGTTGAGACGCAGCGGCTCTTTTAGCACCTGATCTGCACAGCGATGAAAAAGATTGATTTGTTGTTTGTATATGTTTAAAAAGACATGATAAACTGAAAAAAAACATTAAATGGCAATATTAAGATAATAATCACAATTAGATTATTTTCCAAAATTGTTCAGCCCTGCTCTCCTCACTGTTGTCCACCATGGGTGTCGTTTTTCTTCCCGCTTCTGCATAGCGGGACGCAGATTAGTGACGTTTGTCGAGTCTCAGTGACGTACAGGTCGGATGAATGCGACCTGGCCGTACAGACACAGGTGGCATTTGAAAAAATCCGATCTGTGTTGTTCAGACTGTCATGAAAAGATCAGATCCAGGTCGCATATCAGGCTGCGGTGTGAATGTAGCCTTGGAGGCTGAGCTCTGACGTCCGTGGGTCGGGTTCCAGTTTGCTGGGTCTCCAATGAGCGGACCGAGCAGCACGGCGTCAGAGCGTCCGGCACAACAAAAAGCCGGGAAGCTCACCAGCTGTGGTAGATGTAACGTATTTACGTGGGTGTGGATCCGTCCCGTCTTCAGGCAGCTGAAGCCGAGCTGCAGCTTTAACGGCTCTGATGTTCTGATTACACGCCGCAGCCTTCCACTCTTCAATCAGCGGCGGGCCAAACGCGAGGAGCGGCCGAGTCTCAGCGGAAACGCCCTGGATTTGGAGAGCTGAATGCCGAGAAGGAGGAGGGGGGTGGCCTACATTTCCTGCGCCATGTAACAAGCGGCCTCTTTTCCTCGCCAATTACCACTATGAATATATTACCACTCCGCTCTCATCCATCAATCAGTGGCAGGAGGAAGAGGACCAGTCTGCACACTCCTCCTCGCTGCGACTTTCTGCTGCGCTTCCTGCTTCAGACACGCCTGCCGCCGCCTCATCTGCCGCAATTAACACACCCATCACTGCCAATTAGTCTCTCTCTGGGTGGCTGAAGAACCCTCGTCGTCATAATCATCCTTTTCCACCCAGATGCAGGTCGGGGGACAGCTTCTGCGCTCCAGACGAGCTGATGAGCGCCACGGCAGAATCAAAGGCAAATTAGACGGAGACAAAGCGCGAGCGTCTTCTGGTGCGAAGCTGCAGTCGAGACATCTGGAAGCTGAGAGGCAAAAGCTGCAGAGAGCAGCACTTCACAGGTTTATCAAAATGTTTTAGTGCAACACGTTTCCTCCGCTTTCAGCTCACATTTTCCCTGATTAATAATAAATAAAGAATGATTGGGGCGATCAGCGCCGGACCAGAATTCATGGCTTCCAGCTTCTTCCTGCCGACGTGAAGCAGAGGAGGATGGAGGAGCTGCTGGATGCAGATGAGAGCTCTGGCAGCTGCATCGCTTTACTCCAGACTCCATCCATCATCCTCCCTGAGCGACGCTGACGAGTCGTCTGGATGCTGACAGACACCGGTCAATAATCTGGGGCAAATGCTTTTTTTTTTTTACGGTTCTGAGGACACCAGAGATCATAGAAGATGCTGCTTCCTAAGTTAGAGATGGACGGGAGGAGCAGCATCAGCCCCTTTAACCCCCCCTGCTGTTTACACCACGTCTGCAGGTTAACCAGTCGGCTGTCTTACCGAGTTCATGAGGTAGTTCGTGGCAGAAAACGGCCACGGATGTGCTGATGCCTCCCGTTATGTTGGCGCTGAACGCCGCGCCTGTGGAGAAACAGTGGCATGGTCAACATTTCCTGTAAAATGTTTCTGAAATTGGTGTATTTGACCTTTATATGAGAAGGTAAATAAGATGATCTTCCAATTAAATAAGATTTTTGCACTGAAAATAGCAACAACTGGTCTCCATCATCTTATTTCAAGTGCAGGATATCTAATGATCTTATTTTAGGGTCAGAATACTCATTCAATTGGCAGAATGGCAAATTGTTTACCTGCTCAAATCGAGGACAAATGTATTTTTCGGACTATAAGTCGCACTTTTTTTCATCGTTTTTACCGATCCTGTAACTTCTATATCAATTTTAAATGTTCCAGCATGAACCAAGGAGTAAACATTACCATCTATAGCCACAAGAGGGCGCTCTACACTCATGACAACTATCCTGCTCCTGTACCACTTAAAATGTATTGAAACATTAAGTTAAACGCAACAAAGTGTGAACACATGTATGTTGCGTGGTGTAGCTAGACATACCCAAAATCAGACAGAGCCTGTTATTGGGCTGTATGTGAAGCTAACAACAGCTAGCGCTAGCTTACAGCTCTGTTGTCCGTCGCTGATGCACTGAACTTTATGTTGTTCTCAAACATCCATATCTTACTGTTAGCTTAGCATGTAGCACCGTTAGGCTGAAGTGCGATGGATAAAACCTGCAGGTCGGAGCTGCTAATTTACTCCATTCATCCTCCCAGCTATATTCCATGTTATTCAGCCGGTTGTGGACTCAGCTGTGCAATTTAGTAAATTGTTTTACCAGATTAAATGTCGGTTTTTAGTCTTGGATTGTGTGAAATAAATGTCTAAATAAATGCGACTTATGTTTTTTTTCCTCTTATGACGCATTTTTTGACTGATTTCGGAGCGACTTACAGCCTGAAAAATACGGTTCCCTCATTTAAAGAGGAACGACTTCAGGATTCGGACGGGTGGATGAGGCCCGTCTGACGCGGCGCCACCGCGGCTCCTCACCTATAGCCAGGCCGTCGCTGAAGTTGTGCATGCCGTCTCCCATTATGACCATCCAGGCGATGCTGGCGATCCCAGCGTCCTTCATCTCCTGGTCCGAGTGGCAGTTCCCGCCGTGGGAGTGTCCGTGGCCGTGGGAGTGCCGGTGCTTCCTGGGTTTCAGGACGCCGACCTTGGTGGGGGACCCGGGGCCCTGCTGGGGGTCCGTGGGCGTCAGCGGGGTGGTGTTGGTGGGAGAGTCGGGCGTCTGGAGATCTGTGAGCTGCGTGTCGTTGTGGGTGTTGTCGCAGGACACGGTCGAGTTGTCCGGGTCTGAACGAGGAAGCGAACGTCAGCGGCGGCCGAGCAGATGGAGAACACACCTGGGTGTCTGAGCACCTCTCACCTTCGTTGAGGGGCTTCAGGTTCAGCCACTCTGCGTCCGAGCGGCGGTTCAGCGTGTGATCCGACAGCTTCCTGCCGATCTTCCTCTCCTCGTTCTCCCCCCTCGGTTCCTGCGAGCAGAGAGGAGCCACAGACACGCGTCAGACGTCGGTTTCAGGGCGTGGCCGGCCGGCCGCGGCGCGCTCGGCTCACCCGCTGGTCCTTGTAGTGCTTGAACATGCCGATGCAATGCTCGATGATGAAGAGGAGGTAGATGCCGGCCAGCGCAGTCAGACCCTTCCAGACGCCGTCGAAGTCCGTGGCCAGATCGGTGCTGTTGCCGGCGTCGTGCTGGCCGTGGTCGTGTTGCCCCTGGGACTGCAGAGAGGAACCGAGGTCAGCGCCACCTGCTGGTCACTAAAACTACAACCTCACCCAGCATCCCTCTGCTCAGCAGGCTCACAGCTCTACTTTTAGACAGAAGGGAAAATAAACCTTTAAAGGTGTTTTTATAGCTTGGTCTAGGTTTTATTTTCTTCAAACGTGCGTTTAAGAGTTAAAGTTTGCCTTCATGCGTTTAATTGGAAACTAAAACATGGAGGAAAACGTGTTTTTTTTTTCTGGCAGAGCTGCGTCACTTTTTCTAAACAAAATTCCTGAATGTTTTTATTTAAATATTTTAAAGTTTCCAATTTTTCCTGCTTTAAGCCCTGAAACTGCAACAAGCTGTGGATCGATGGTCGAGTGGACGCGTCTTTTAATTAAATTAACGCCGTAAAAGCAAATCTTATAACGTCTGTGGCTCTGGGGCACACAAGAAAACCCAGGGACACAAAATATTCCGTATTTTCTATTTTTCTTTGGGCTGGAGGATATTTCAATAAAAATAATATCAATGTCAGAAAAAAGGGTCAATAAAAAGTTCAATAGAATAACAGTTTTCCTTCATTTTACATTCTAGCCACATAGTTCAATATTAGTCATTTAAATCCTCCCAACCAATCACAACGCAGACCCGGGAACCAGGCTCCGCCCCCCTTCAAAGAGTTCAGAGAGCACACATTCTTTTTTTCTTTTTTAAAAACTTGCATTGTTGGTAAAAAAGTTGGTTGAATAAAGGGTTGAGTTTGAATTCAGTGTTTGTGTCTGTATCTAAAAATATGTTGCTAAGCAACAGCATAAAATGGTCAGGGCTGCACTTTTTGTTTCTGCATTTGTTGATAATTATCGGTCAATACGATTCATATTTTAATTGATATGCTTCTTTTTCTATACGGTCCAGCCCTACTTTTGTATAAACATCCTAACCAGGGACCGGTTCTGTCGCCGTTTAAGTTGTTTTTGCAGACGGACCCTGATCGCTGATATTCCCCCAGCAGCAACACCCCTAACCCAATCAACGGCGTTCTGTATTCCCCCCAAAGCTGCAGGTAACCAACAGCCGATTAGAGCCGCCCCTCCTGAACCGATGCTCTGAGGTTCTGGCCCGGCGAGGAAGACTCACGTGAGGCAGCAGGTGAAGCAGAGCGTCTCCACTGAGCGTGCCCACCGCCAGCGCCACCAGGAAGGTGAGCAGGAACTTGAAGCAGGACTGCTTGAGGATGGGGACGAGAATCACGCCGAGGAGCGAGAGCAGGCTGATGATGGTGATGGACACGAAGCCCCAGATCCACACCCACACTGCACAGAGGAAGAGTCCGGTGACGAAGGTGTAGAGAGAAGCAGAACAGAGGAAACGACAGGAATCAGAAGATCATTAGATGGTGACAGAATAAAGAGACAAACGGGGATTCCTGCTCCTTCTCCTGCTCTGCAGAGTCACGTCTGGGTTTTAAAATCCCAACCTTAACTTCAGCCGCCGGCGGAGGGAACCTTATGATCCGTCTGCATGTGAGGCAGGAGTCTGCAACCTGTGGCTCTTAATTACTACACATTATATTTATTAGGGTATTTAAATGTAATAATGATAATAAATGCAGGTTTTAGCAGATTTTTTTCTTCTTGTTGCGAAAAGTGCCAGTAATATTTCATTTTAAAAATCAATATTTTTACACGATTTTGTACATTATCAACATCAGCATCCCGTCCATCTATTTTTAAACCTCAAAATAGACATAAAAGTGCGTTTCTTTAACGATAACATGTTTCCTACAGTAGATCTTTAGCATAAATTATAACTTGTCTTTTTTCAAAAGGCCAGGCAACGTTAGCGGCTCTGACCATTCCTCCCAGAGGGCATCAGTCAGTGCGTCCTTGTGATGATGTGACGCCTGGAGCAAGAAGCACAATGTGTCATTTCTGCTGCCCCCCCCCCGGTCATTTTTCATGCAGGGCTGCAGACGTGAAGAGGAGGAAACGGTGCGTGGTCGTTTAAAGTGTCGGCCGTCGCCTCGCCAGCGAGAGAAGTTTGTGATTCTCCCGTCAGAGACGACCGAAGGTTTAATGTAGGATGAAACTCAACGTCACAGCGACGTTCAGCCGAGGAGCAGCTGAGCCGGACCGAGGCCGTCCTGATCGGTGGGTCGGACTGTTTCCTTCTCGTCTTCCTCCTCTTATCGTTTCAGAAGCATCGCCGATTCAACACCAGCTTCTTTTTTATCGTCTCAGACTCAAAAAAAAAAAAAGAAGGGAGAATCCACCCGGAACAGAAGCAGAAGTCGAATCCTTTCAGTCTGGGTGAGCGTTTGCTCCAGAGTCCCCCAGCAGCCGAGCAGGGAGACGGGCCCCTGGGGGCCACATGAACCAAAGTTAGCAGGAATTTAAGCTGACAAACCCACAAGTGACTTTTAATTTGCCCCCATTTCTCCCCAAACTGGAATCTTTTCTCTAAAGCCTCGAAAGAGAAGATAATCTTCAACGTTTAATCAACTCAGGCGATATTTTACATCAACATATTTAATCTGGAAGCTGAAGATCCGTTTGTTTAACCTCCTTTCTCCCTGGATTTGGTGACCGATCTTTCTTTCCGTTTGCTTATTTAAACCACTAGAGAAAAGATCTTATCGTGATCAACAATGATTATAAACCTTGACTATGTTTACTTGAATTTCTAGGAGGGTAAATAGATCTTAATAGGAGAAAAATACAGAATTTCCTTCCTTTAGGTTCATGATAAAGAGCGCGGCGTGTGGAGAAAATCCCTCCACATCCACAAAGAAATGATTTGCATGTTAATTTCTACTAACAGCTCATTAGTCTTTACATTAATGATTTTAAGGCCGAAGCTGCAACAACGAGCAGCTTTTTGCTGACAGGTGGACACGAAACTGTGTAAAAATTGCTGATGTGATCACTTGGCGGCAGATTGCAGTCGTTACCTGCGGTTTGCTGAATGCAAACATCACGCAGACTCGTCGTTAAGGGGGACGAGCGTCACAGGTAACCTCCACACCGGCCTGTCTCTGCTGCACAGAGAACGCTTTTAACAGCTCGCTGCCTTCCTATTTGTCGCCATCAGAGCGAGCAGCCCTGAGAGGCAACTGTACATCAGGCAGACAGTCCATCACCGCAGCCCCCCCCCCCCCCCCCCCCGCACAGCTCATTACCTTGGTGCAGGTGTGGCTCGGAGGTGTGCGGAGGGGCTGCAGCAGAGCGACGCAAGCTGGCGATAAAAGGAACAGACGAGAAGAAACGGAGGCCGACCGGTCTGCGGCTTCTCTCCAATTACACGTCTCCTGTGAGCCGTGGCTCAGAGAAATGGCCCACGGTGTCGCTTAGGCTCCCCCTAATTGGCTCGGCAAAGAGAGGAGGAGGGAGAGCCGGGGAGAAGGAGCGGCACATTTTCTGAGCTCCCCCACGAAGGCCAGCAGGGGGTAGATGATCGGCGGCTCGGCAGCGTTTCCTCATGTCTGCGCTGCGATCGAGGCGCCGCCGCTCCTCACCGTCCAACTCCTCTGGTTCCCCGCTAATGAGGAGCCGCTGCTGGCCTTTTGACTTGTTTGTGCCGTCTCTCTTGTCATCATTACCATTTTTACGACTATAGCGGGGCCGCCTGAGGCTCGCGTGACGCCGGGCCCTCCAGAGGCGACCGTGTTTAATAATTTAACATCCTCACATCTGAACTTAAGTGTCTGCTGCTTTATTCCACGCCCGCCGAAGACGAACAAAAAAAAAAGCGTTAAAGTTCAAATCGTTGCAGCTGCAATGATTATCTGTCAGAGACGGCAGACTTTTCTCCACTAATTCTCATTAAATTAGGTTGAGCGGATCGTTTTATGACCCCCCCCCCCTCCCTCATGCGCCAAGGTGCTCAATGTTGATGAGCACCTTGATGGCTTCACAACTTCCAGAAAAACTTCACATTAAACTAAAAATCACGGCGCAGCAGCATTTAGCTCCTCTACGCAGACGTGAAATATGCAACATTTAAAAAGGTCCAAATTCTGCTGTTTGCTTAGCCAGGCTGACTGATTACTGGTTCTGGTCTTATCTGTATAAAATGCTTATGGTTTTATGAGTTTTATTTCTTGAACTTGTCACTCATTAACCGTGGAATCGCTGTGCTGTCCCGGGCTAAAGGCTGATAAACAAAGGTCATCACACCGAGCCGCTCGTCTGAATCTTATGTTACTGAAAGTTTATTTGTCGTTACAACTAAAACTTTTGATAAAGGAGCGAGTGGTGAACCTTTAACAAACTGGGTGGGTTTTATTACTCGTTACATTGAATGGAGAGCAGTGCTTTCTCTGGCAAAGCATGGCTAACCAGATAAAATACAGCTAATATTACACATCAGCTAATGGGACATATGCAGACCTCTCTCTGCGTTTTTAACCGACCAGACATGGAAGTAGAGACGTTTCGCTTTGGTTAAAAAGTGAAGGAGGAGTGTCGACACTTTATTGTTCAGTTAATGGGTTAAAAACCGAAGAAAAACACGCAACTTTCCTCCCATGATTGTTTCAACATACCAAGACTGCCTGATATGGGGAGAATCACTTCTTTTTAAAATCCATTCAAAACATTTAGGCTCAATATGGCAACTTCTCAACAAGTAAACGGCTCTGTGGTCACTTCCAGATTTCTAAAATAAAGACAGTTTGCTCCGATTGTCTCTCATCTCCAGAAATTCTGTCCGTTGCCACCAGAACTCCACCTTCCTGAGTCGGTTTCAGACCGAGCTCTGAACAGACAGCGCTGTGAACGGATCATCCGCGGCCAAGATGGGTTTTGTTGTTTATATGCGTGAGGAATGCCATGTGTGAGTTAAATGCCCTGCGCATCAGTAAGTTAGACAATGTTACCAAAATGTTACTAAAATTGTTAGCATTATAGTTAAAAATGTTAGCATTATAGCTAAAAATTGTAGCATTTGTAGCGAATATTTTTAGCGTTGTAGCTAAAAATGTTAGCATTGTAGCTAAGGACGGTAAGCTGATGTTAGCATAACAAACATTGTTAGCTATAGTATGACATGCTATTAGCAGTGCTTTTGGCTAATGCTAGCACACTATCCAACTTTAATATAGCTGATTGCTTCTAAAATGCTAACATGTGAATGTTGGTTGCTAGCAGCAGTGAAAAGGATGGCATGTGTTGTTGTCACAATCGTTTTGGCTAACATTAGCTAACATGCTACCATTAGCTCGCGTGAGCATTAGGGTACAAAAGATATGGTTTGGCATAAATACCAATATGCTAATGGTAAAATGTTTGCTGAGGTTAGCATTTCCCAATGTCTTGCTTTTCCTTTGTCTCTAAAGACCCAGGGTGATGGATTTTGGGTCCCAACTCACCCACCAAACCGCCCTAATGATGCTGGGCAGTACACACCAAGCGCGCACCATCAAAATTCCCTCAGGAGTTTTATGGATTAATTTTATATCACTGATCAAAATATATTCTGTACTGTGGACCGTCCAAATCAACATCGGCGCTTCTTTATTGTCAAACTGCTTCTGCTGATGCTGTCACAATCGCCTCAAAATTCTTATCTAAACGTAAAAAAAAACATTTTAACTGTTTAAATTTCAGCGTTAAATCATCCTTTGGTCATGAAGAATCGTATATTCTCAACATCGGCAGCATATTTGCACCTTTATCAAATAGTCAACTCTAATTCCTAGAACGATGTTCTTAAAACGAAACTAAGGAACATATTAACTAAGGAGCCAACCCTGCGGCGCTGTGTCGTGTCTTTCAGAGCGGTTATAGTGAACTGCCTTAATGCAAAATGTTGGTGAGGTCTGAAGATTTCCAGCTTTTGCCAAAACTTGTTAGGTTTGTTAGACTGTTAGGTTAATCGGCTTCTCCAAATTGTCCTTAGGGTGTGAGTCTGTGTATGAATGGTTGTTTGTCCTGTTTGTCTCTCTGTGTTGCCCTGCGACAGACTGGCGACCTGTCCAGGGTGTACCCCGCCTCCCGCCCAGTGAACGCTGGATATAGGCACCAGCAACCCCCGCGACCCCATGAGGGATAAAGCGGTTTGGAAAATGGATGGATGCCAAAACTTGTGAAACACGGTAAAGTTTCCATCATTTCCTCCATCGCCGACCGACCGGACAGGCGTTTGGCGTCTCACCAGAACTGACGGGCTCCAGGGCCTCCTGCTCCACATCCATCTTATGGTAATGGCGGATGCAGACGCGTCTGTCGATCTGGTAGAGCAGGGCGGGGCACAGGAAGGTGAACTCAGTGGGGGAGATGACAGAGTCCAGGTGCAAGCCGTAGTAGGTGAGGAGCTGAGTCAGGTTCAGACACTGGGTAGAAACGGGGGGAAAAAAAAATCGGTAAAAAGTGAATGAACACTGGCAACAAACCACTTGGACAACAGAAACACGTTGGATCGAACAGCCAAACATTATAAAAACCCTTTCTGGCCCCTCAGAGTAAATCAGGGCGAGGTCCTACCTCCTCGTGCTGGTGCGTCAGTCCGCCCGCGTGTTCTGTAGGCTGCGGTGAAGCAGCAGCAGCAGCAGCCGGCCCTGGGGCCTCTCTCTTGTCTTTATGGGAGTGACCCGGGTCATGTTGGTGGTGATGGTCATGACCGTGTTGGTGTTCATGGTCTCCAGACAGCGGCGGTTCGGACGAAGGGAACTTGTTGGGTCTTGGCTGGTTTCTGACCTTTCCCGGCTTCCTGGTCCTCTTTGGTGGACTTGTCGGGGTCACCGGCGGCTCGTGGTGCGCTGGAGGCCGTTTGTGCTCTTTATGACCGTGGTGGTGATCGCCGCTGTGGTTTCTGGGGCCCTGATGGGCTCTGGAGGACAGATCTTTGTGGTTAGACTGGACCTCTGTTTGCTGGTGTTGATGGTCTTCGTCGTGGTTGTGATCATGGGTGCCATGATCGTCAGAATGTTTCTGGTGCCCACCCCGTGTGTCTCTGTGATCGTGGTCCTGCTTTGTGGGCCCCCCGGGCTCTGGACTGGAAGCAGTGGTGTGGCTGCAGCGTGTGGGGACCTGTTCTGCGTGTGGAAGGTGGGGATGGGACTTGTGGTCGTGATGGTCATGACTGTGGACCTCGCCGGAGGACGAGTGTGAGTGAAGCCCTTCCTGCACGTCCAGCAGGTCAAGGTGGGCTACGTGGTCATGGCCCAGATCCTCGTGGTCCACGCCTACCAACTTAACTTCCCCCAGACCCAGACTGAAGAGCAGACTCTGGAATCCATGGAAGTCCAAGCGATCCTTTTGCCCGTAGCGCCTAAACAGCTGCTGGATGTAGAAACGCTGCTCTTCCTCTAGGGGCCCCACGTCAGGACCATTGGACTCGGGGGACGCTGTGGGGGGTCGTACGTACGAAGCCTCGGAAATCTGCAGGTCGCTGTGCTGGTGTCCGTCGCTCGGGTGGTCATGGCCTTCCGCGTGGCAGTGGTTGCAGTGATGGAAGATGAAGGTGAGCACACACAGGAAGCAGAATTTGGTGTGCGCGTGCACTCGCATTTCGTCCTCTTTAGTGGTCACCTGCAAAGAGAGAGAGCGGGTCACTTCACCGGCACAGTGGTGCTCAGAAGAGGCAACAATCCCAGTTCAGAGTAATACTTAGAGTAATACTCACGCAAACAAGGAAGGGGATAAACATTCACACTGATGTAGCTACATAGAGTCACTCAAATGCTGAAGCACTGATGCTGGTAGAAATCGATTCAGTGACACAAAAACAGTAAAGCGCTTTTAAATGCTGACCTACTGATGCAATACTTCACTGAAATAATGACTTAAATAAATGCGGAAATGCTGATGCAGACATTGACCCACTGAAGCTGGTAGGGACTGCTTCATTGACGCTCCAACACACTGAACCACTGAGGAACCGACTCACTAAACCACTGAGGAACCGACTCACTGAACCACTGAGGAACCGACTCACTGAACCACTGAGGAACCGACTCACTGAACCACTGAGGAACCGACTCACTGAACCACTGAGGAACCGACTCACTGAACCACTGAGGAACCGACTCACTGAACCACTGAGGAACCGACTCACTGAACCACTGAGGAACCGACTCACTGAACCACTGAGGAACCGACTCACTGAACCACTGAGGAACCGACTCACTGAACCACTGAGGAACCGACTCACTGAACCACTGAGGAACCGACTCACTGAACCACTGAGGAACCGAATCACTGAACCACTGAGGAACCGAATCACTGAACCACTGATGAACAGACTCACTGAACCACTGATGAACCGACTCACTGAACCACTGATGAACCGACTCACTTAACCACTAATGAACTGACTCACTTAACCACTGACAAACTGATGCACTGACTCACAAAAATGCTGACCCACTCAAGCAGTGACTCACTGAGTCCCTGAAACACTGACTCACTGATGCAATTATTGAAATGATGCACTAATGCAAGGACTCAGTGATGAACCTAAGTGGTGAACTAACTCACAGACTCACAGCAGGATAAAGACTCTCCACATCAAATGTGGAGCCGGCAGGAGAATTTAGATAATAAGCCTGCAGAAAAACTTTCAACGCTGCAACACCTTCATGTTAAAACATCAGACCTAACGAGTGAAGCGGGAACGTTCAGCAGCCCAACAAGCTCTGTGTTTTCTGCCACTTCAAAAAGCCTGAAGCAGCGACATGATCCCAGTCAAATGATCCTCATAAGGTCTCAGCCGAGGCCCGTGGGTGGCAGCAGCGGGAAGGGGGGGGGGGCGGATACAGGGAGGTCAGCTGAAGAGGCGAGGGGACGACCAGACGCACACTTTTAGCTGCCAGCTCGCTAAGCTATCCGAGTCCTGAAGCTTTCAGGAGCTGCTGTGTGTGGAGCTCAGATCCCGTTAAAACCAAAGAGGTAGACGTTTCCTCCTCTGCGGACTCCAGGCAACACCAGCCAGAAGCATCAATAGTTATCAGCATTGATTTCTGGCTCCACACCAATGCCGCAAAAACAGAAACTGACAGGTCATGTCTGGCATCTCACCGTCTGAAGAACAGCTCCATCGTCACCAGTTTAAAGTATTCACACATGTTCTACCTCACATTACATTCTGACAGCAGTCTGAGCCCACAACGACCAGGAGAACACCTTTTTTAATCTTAAAACAATGATAAAGTGATCATTTTAATACCTCTCTGCTAACAAAAGCAAGCTCTGCTGCCTACGATTTCCCCTGATGATCCTGCAGGAAGGGTGCACCGACCATCCTGCAGCCATCTTTGTGTCCATCGTTTGCAGACGGAGGAAGGCTGCAGCCACCAGGACCCTCCCCCACACCTGGGGGCTTGATGAATCCCGTGACCAAGAACTCAATGCGTAGTAAGGCGGAGGTCCAAAGTTCCTCTGAGGAGAACCATCCAGAAGGTTGTCCATCCCGACTGCCCCCCCAACAATCAGGTCTTTATGGTATGAGAACCAACAGAAGTAATTTCTTGCTGAAAGGCTCCTTAGGTCTGGTTAAACCAGAACTGGTCCTTTCAGCCTTAATGTCTGAAACAAAACGAGACCCCCCACTGACGGGGATGGTGGCGGCAGCATCATGGTGTGGGAGTATTTGAAAGACGACAAACGCGGAGAGAAAACCTGCTGTTTCTACAAGTTAACAGAACAAAACAGCAGATTAAAGTTAATAAAGACAGGCACAAAAATCCATGAGACTCTGATGAGCCTTGGTACAGAGCGAGTCTTCAAACGTCAACCAGAACCGTTCCCCGGCATCTCTACGGGTTCTCCCTGGAGACGCCCGCAGGTAGGAGGACAGAACCGCCGTTCTTAGAACCCAACAACCGCCCAACCTGGCTGAGCAGTAGAGGATCCTGCAGAGAAGAAAGGGAGAACGTGGCTGACCAGCCCACGAAGGCTGTGGCTGATAAACGTGCTTCAGCGTAATATGAAGCCGTGGGTGTGAACACTTATGAACAGCAGGCCAAGTTTAAATGGATAAAAAAAACAAAAAAACAATATTTACTTCGGTTTTAATCTAAAAGTATGTGAGGGGTATGAATACTTTCTGGCAGTGAAGGACAAAGAGCCTGAGGAGCGGCGGTAAGGAAAGGTGCGTTAAAGGCCGAGCGGCGGCTCTGCTGATGACATCAAAGCCGATCAGCTGATGAATCTCAGCTCATCACCGACGTCCTGCGTCAGCTGACTGAGCCTGACGCTTCCCAACGCTCCCGTTTGTCATCACTAACGTTTCTGCTTAGATTTTACTGATTTATCCTCAAATACTTTAACACTTTCAGACTTTATCTGGTGCAAATTCTAAAACAACAACAACAAATAAAACCCTGTAGCTATCAACAGCGAGATGATTCAGATGGAAACGGACCTACCTGAGCCTCGGGACATCCAGGAATAAGTGAAACCCACGCCGACCGGCACCAGAATCAGAACAACAGAGCAAAGCTGCGTTAGAGGAGCTTCTTCCCCGCTGCAGACAATCCCGTGTTTATAGACCAGAAAGCAGCGACCTTTGAACCCGAGCAGGGCCCGTTTTTTTTTGAGGACACACCCTCCCAGCAGCAGTGCAGCCTGCAGCCACTTCCTGACACGGCTCTTTGTTGGCTTTGGTATTTAACAAGAAACGCTTTCTTCAGTCTGAGGTCCACTGGCTGCTTCACACAGTCAGCTCCACAATATTCCTCTGCAGCAGTTTAAACCTCAGGTGAAACCGCCGCCAGACGCAGTCACCACCAAACCAGTAACATGAGCGCATAATCCCATCATCAGGATGAAGAGCCCAACCTTTCTGAGGCTCACACTGCAAAAAGGGAACTAAAAGTAAGTTAAATTGTCTTGAACTTGGTGTATTTTCCCTTAATTTGAGCAGGTATATAAGACTATTTGCCAGTGGAACACTATTCTTGCACTTAAAATAAGAACAATTCATCTCCATCATCTTATTTTAAGTGCAGGAGATCTAATTATCTTATTTTAGGGGTAAAAATACTAATTTCATTGGCAAATAGTCTCACTTAGCTGCTCAAATCAAGGAAAAATACACTAATTTCTAGAAAATTTTACTTCCTTTATTGCAGTGCAAGGAAACCAAATCAGATCAGAACATTTTTAGGAGCCTGGACAACAGAAAATAATCTAAACGGTTTTCTACTGAGGTCTGAGGTGTTGCCGTTATAAAGGAGAGCAGTTAAATGAGCCCGGAGGACCAATTAGGCTGGAAGCAGCGTTAAACACAGACTTCAGATCTCCACCAGCACTACCACTCCTCCACATTTCAGCCAAAGACGCACCTCTAATAACAACCCCACCGTGTGCAATCTGACTTCACACTTTTAGCTTTTACAACCACCAACTTGTGTATTTATGCCTGTTCAGCCTACCCACCGCTCCACATTTCTAATGTAATTTTAATAAATGTTATGTCGTTTCTACACATCTATCACAATCCTAAGATCAACTAGAGCGAGGCAATATATCACATTTTTAAAAGTATCCAGTTTCTTAAAAACAGATGAGTCTATGCCACTTATATTGAGGTTATATACGTTATGATTATACTTTTATGTATTCCAGTAGGTTATTTTTCAGCCGTTTCTCATGTTTATCTACGGCTGTTTGTTAATAAATGTCTCTGTGAGACATTTGGGATGAAGCTTTGATTCAGAGATGCCGTTTTATAATTACTTTGTGTAAAGAGAAACATGTGGTGATAAAAAAAAAAAATCAGCATTCAGCCCAAAAAATATCAGCTGTCCCTCCATCTGTGAGTGAATTTATACCACAAAACCAACATGGAGGCCAAAATGGCCGCTGTGCTGATAAAAGCTAATCATGGCTGCAGTAATAAACTGATTGTCTTGTTAAATCAATCACTCACAGAGAACTGAGGGACATCTTTAGGTAAACATGCTTCCTTTAGAGTGTGGATGAACTGAAATACATCTTGATCGGCTCATGACGCCCAACAGCAGCAAGTCTGGACCCTGAACTCTCATTGATGACGTCGCTTTTTTAAAAATAAAGCACAGCTCCGCCCTAAAAGGGAGCCAGATTAACCACCGCAACATTCACTGAAGTGTGTCCTCTGCGTCTAATCCGCCCCCCAGGGAGCGGTGGGCTGCCTCTGTGGCCCCCGGGGAGCGCTCTGTGGCTGAGGGTCTTTCTCAGGGACCCAGACAGGCGACCTGTGGGATTCAAACCGGGGAATCTCTGCTCAACCACTAAGCCGCCGCTTCATTTACATAAAACGATACGCCTGAAGCACAAAGTTACTAAGGAAAAGCAGCTGTCAGCCATTCCTAACTTAAACATCAGCGCAGCATAAATGTTTGTCATTTACCAGCTGTGGTAAATAAAGACAACTATAATTCATAATTCTCGTTTTCTTTGTGTTGACGAACGGTTCAGCGGCACCGTTCCCTGGTAGCCGACCTCGGAGGGGCGGCTTTGACCTCTAAGCTGCTTCATATGATCCTCACACAGCCAGAAGCTTCCCTCCCATCTCAGCACCGGGCTGCTGTCTGCAGGGAGCTGCTGAGGAATGAAGACAAACACACAGCGTCCAAAACACACAGCTAGTGTGCTGCTAAAACACTTTAAAAAGAAAAAAACCCTCATTGTGTGTTGATTTGTTAATCGATTAAATAATTTTTTTAAGCAAAGACTGGCAGTTTGACTTTCCATGAAAGCAGAGGTGTGCACCGTCTGTTGTGAAGGGCCGAGGCCCCGCGGGCTTCAGGCGTGTCCTTGTTTCAACACAGCTGGGTCGCCTCCTCGGCGGGGCGTGAAGCTTCCTCCTCATCCCAACTTCGTCCTCAAACCTCCCAGCAACGAGCCACGCTCACAGGAGAGGAGATAAAACTTTGCTCTCGTTTTCTCCTTACTTACAACAACACAAAGTTTCCATCAGAAGATTCATATCAAGGCTACGCCAAGAAGAGCGGATTTCAGACGCTGCCATTTAAAAAAAAAAAAAAAAAAAAGAGGGGGGAATTCTAATTTTCTTTGTGAATACTGAATACTTTATGAGCAGGAGCGAGCGATATGGAGGTTAAATTATATCACCATATATTGTGATGATGATAAAAGTGATTAAAGTTTTTTTCTGTACTTTTTAGATAACTGTATTACTTTGACTGCATGTGTCCTTAAAAATTCAATTCATTTGTATTTATATAGCACCAATTCATGATAAATGTCATCTCAAGGCTCTTTCCAATGTCTAATCCATCAAATCCTCCAGGTTGGTCAGAAAGTTTCCTCTCTAAGGAAACCCAGCAGGTTGCATCAAGTCTCTCCAAGCAGCAGTCACTCCTCCTGAAAGAGCGTAGAGCCACAGTGGACAGTCGTCTGCATTGTTGATGGCTTTGCAGCAATCCCTCATACTGAGCATGCATGAAGCAACAGTGGTGAGGAAAACTCCCCTTTAACAGGGAGGAGAACCTCCAGCAGAACCAGAACCAGGCTCAGTGTGAACGCTCATCTGCCTCGACCCACTGGGGCTTAGAGAAGACAGAGCAGAGACACAGAAAGCTCAGAAGCTCACATTGATCCAGGAGTACTTTCTATGTTAGAAAAAATGCATTTAATAATATACCATACAACATCAGGGTTTCCACCACTGTATTATAGGCCTGGCGAAGTATTGTTTTTGTTATACGTTTTTTAAATACACCAGTAACAGTGATACCAAAGATGGTATGCAGTAGGGTTCTCAAAATATTCAATAAATTCATTATTGAAAGATACAGATTTGTGTCAAATTCTATATAACATGAGCCATTCACATCTTCACGAACAGTCGTACTTCATCCCTCACCAGCACATAGAGACACTCAGCACGTCTCCTTCCTGCCGTCGCACATCAGACCCAATTAATGAGCCTCTTCAGAAGTCCTAATGTCTGCTAAGATGTGGCAAACAGAAGAAGACTTTATAAACCCTCTTTACACACGAGAAGAATGAAATGCTGAATGGTGCTACATGCTAAGCTAACCGTATAGCACGGGTGTTGGAGAGCAACATAAAAAGTGAAGCTCAGTGGGCCTGTTTGGCGATTTCGTCAAACTAAATATTAAATCATTGTTATTGTGAAAATGGGATCAAATATTGTAACATGGAGTGAAACTGGAGCATTAACCTTCAGCCGGTAATGGGATTACTGTGTGTGTCTGCTGTGCTGGGTTTTAATCAAACGGACCAGTTCAACATGCTGGAACTGACTCAATTATCACCGGATGTTGAATCTGACCTGAAGATGCAGGAAGTGTTTCTTAGAGTTTGGTGACTTTTCTTCTGAGCTCAGTTTGCTCTCCTACAGACAAAGACAGCCAGGGTTTCCACTTCATCTGATTGATCGTGGTGCAAAATAAAAGCCACCACACCTTCAAAATGAAGACTTTTTTAATAAATATTTTAAATGATGTAAAGTATATGAGATCTAGATACCCTATATTATGTATAGCCTATAGTTGCACACTTATACTAACCATAATACAAGTCTGAAATTAATTTAAATATCATGAAAAGTTAAAGTGTCCTTTATTTTGAAAAACCAGTACCACCAGCTCCTTCCTGTCTGGCTGCAAAGCTGCTAGCAGCTACAGGAAGGAAAACTAGAGAGAACTGTCCACTGTTGCCCATTTAGCTTCTTTGTTGCTACAACCCCACTAGCAATTTTTCTTCAGAAAGGATTAGCAACAACTTTTAGCGACTATTTTTTTAATACCGACTTTACCGAAAGCTCAAGTCGTTCTGGAATCACTGTATTGAGGCAGCAGCGAGAGCTGCCATGACGGTTACTGCTTCCCTCAGCGCTGGCTCACAGGCACAACACAGCTGCTGCTGCCTCGTCACGTAAATGTCGTTTTAAAAGTCTCTGAAACTGTCGCACTAAAACAATTCCCTGACTTTGATTCACACACAGCTTCTCATATCCATCTCGTTCACTTTGTGTGCCTCTGAAACTTGTCTCTTTCGCACAGTTTGTTTTTGTGTGAATTCAGGGAGTGTGTTAAACATTCATAAATTAATTTATAAGAGATATTTTTAGTTGCAAACACATTTAATCACCATTCTAATAACTCTTTGGCCTTAACAAAAGCTCTCCTACACCCTGGGTCCCAAATGTATGAATAAATATGCAAATTTTATGATGATGACGTCACCCCCCCCCCCCAAACACACAAAAACAAAACAAAAAAATTAATAAAATGAACACCACCACGGTTAAAAAAAACGAAAAGACGCGAAGAGACGTGTTTTATGTTATAACTAAATTGATCATTATTCAAGTTATTGTGACAAACAGCAGAAAGTTTCTGAGGTCTCTCAGGGTTCAGTTTGTGATCCACGTTGGTGAACAGAGGAATCAGAACCCACCGTCTGCATGTGGAAGGGCCTGAAAACACAGCTTGCTCATGAGAACAAGTGTCAGAGGAGGGTTTTTCTTAGCAAGGTCGACGGCGCGTCACAGAGGGCCGACGGAGGCCGCCTCATGGACCCAACTCCTAGCAGATGGTCCGGGGAACTTGCAAAGACTCCAATCTGCTGACGAAGACGAGGTTCAGGAGAGCAACAAGGAGGAGACGTCTGAGCTCAAGGGACTCGGCTTAAATGACAACCAGCAAGTTTGAAAATCGCAGCTCTGTGAAGCGTGTGATCAGCCCCGGATGATTGAAGGTTGCTTTAGCAGAGTAGCTGCTCACACAAGGTATTCACCGTGTTGAGAGCTCTGGGTTCACGTCATGTGGAGAATCACCCCAAACTATTAGGAAACAGCGTCAGCATCAAAAGTCACAGTTTGGTCAGAGCAGCAAATACAATAAAATGATTCCTGCAGCCACTGGTGACAGCAGACGCACCCAAGCCGCTACATTTCACAGTGTGGTCAGCAAAACAATGTACATTTTCAACGCTCAACACTAAATAATTAATTATTCAAAAGATGCTGATTTAACTCAAAACCAATATGAACAGACCCACTTTGGCCCCAACTGTTAAACAAAGACGAGGTTCTGATCACACAACGCTGCGTTCTTCTGCCCACGAACCGACGCAGGAAAGTAGAGTTAGTTTGGACATCCAGGAAAATTACACCGTTCTTTGTCTCTTTAACAAATTAACTTCTCTGGGAATGTCTGAAACATTCAGTAATTCACATCGTTCTGTAAAGTGACAGCTGTCTGTTTTCTGACTTGAACGTTTAAATCTTATCGGCATTTAGCTTCTCAGGATTCAATTTATATAGCGCCAATTCGTGAAACATGTCATCTCAAGGCACTTTACAAAATCAAAATCAATCAGATTATACAGATTGGTCAAAAAATTGTAACATCCTTGAAATACCTAAATTTCATGCAGAACTGACGCATGTGCAAAATCTGGTGAGTTTTCTTGCATGTCTAGGCTTCCAAAAAAATTATTTGGCTGGAAAATAATAATAAACGTTCATATTCCAATAAGCCTTCAGAACGCTGACCTGTATCAGGTCTGATGTTGCAGAATATACCTAAAGCACAGATGTTAGCAACAAGAGCAGACCTTGATCTAGAGTTGTCGGCAGAGATCTGCATCAGTACATCCAGGCCAGTGATGGACAACATGCAGAGTCTGAAGTCATGGCAGGGCAAAATAAAAGCACAAATATGGCGTCTAAGAGTCATTTTCAAGCTCAGCACAACACAGACGTGCAGCTCAGTGTGATTCAACGTATTGTGCGGCTCTACTTTACACATTCTGTAGCAGATTGCTGAAAGTTAAACCTCTTCATGTGATCCAGAGCTCCAACTGGCAACAAAGGCTTAATGCTGGAAAACATCAATCTAAAGACTGAAAACCCTCGTCTGGAGCTGACCCAGACACACCTTCCCTCAACTTCTCTGTGACTAACGCCACATCAGGTCCGGGGTTTCTGCTGGAAGCTCCTACTTATCTCCGTGGCTTTCAGGGTCTCGGCCCTCAGATGGAGCGAGCCGCGGCACAACGAGCCGTTAGATGGCCGACTGTGGTCCCAGGAGCAGGGCTGATGCTCCGTGGCCTGGAAACGTGTTAATTACAGCACAGGACGACCAGGATTGTTACCTTCAGCAGATCCCGTGTGACGGTACAGTTGTAACGTGCTGAAACGGAGCGAATGGCGGCGGAGGCTTACCTCTGAGAAGTGAAGCTGACGCTGAGCGCTCAGGGCAGCGTGGCCATCAGGAACAGGTTGAACGTTTGGAGCCTGAACGGATCTGCAGAGGGAGGCGGGAGCTCCAGGGAGGGCTTCACGTCTGAGCAGCTGGGACGCCGTGACACGGAGGAACCACCTGACCCGCCTCCCGTCGGGCTCACATTTATGTGGCTTATTGCACTTTATGGTGTTTCACCTCACTGAGTTACAATGTGGAAAAGTTTCAACAGAGTTCGCCTTCAGAAAGGGTTTAGATGAACTGATCTCCAGACTGTCGTCAGGCTCTGCCTTCTAATTCCACACGTTTCAATATGTTGGCGCTTTAAAAACAGCTGGCGCGTCGTTTAGCAGCGTCTCTGGATGCATTCCTAAAGCTAAGCGTAGCGTAACGTAGCTCGAAGGGGGCTGATCGCCGAGCTGATAACAGCTAGTGTTAGCTTATGTTGTCCGGAAAGGTTTTAGCGGCGCTGATGGACGTTTAAGAGCTTTACTGACCTTTTCTAAGTTGCTCTCAAACATTTGTACCGTTTCGTGTCATACTGATTTCACCGTAGCTTTAAAAACGCTGGCAAGAACCCTGATGGACCAGATCCGTGTTTACACCGTATAACGGGTTGTGTATGCACCAGATCCGTGTTTGTTTCGACACTTTTTATAGAGAAGGAGTTTAAATGGAGCAACAGGAAATTTACAGGCAAATAGGAGAACGTTGTGGGCAGGGTCCGAAATTAACACTCGCCAGACGCCAAATGCGAGTAAAGTTTCCCGCTTGCCGAGTAAATGTCAGAGGGCTAGCTGCCACATGGCGAGTAAATGGTTGCACCAAAAACCAAATAAATCGTGGTTTTCAGTCATTATTTTGGGAGGATGCTTCTTTATGTTCCTCTGCTTCCAGTTTGTATGACAACAAACGCGCACAAACAATCACAATTACATGTGATGCAATAACTACAGCAACTACGTCATGTCCGTTTGCTAACAGCTAGCGCTTAGCTCAGGCTAATTACGTAGCGGGATTATGTGGAGATATTTAGCAGGAGTCCTTTAGAATTAATATTTTGGCCGGTAAAAAAAATATGCTTGTTCGGTTGAATCTTACATCTACCAGCAAACTTAGCCTGTGAAAGTTAATTTCGGACACTGGTTGTGGGACATTAAAGACAAGCAGTCATAATAAAAAAAATAATAATAATTACAACCGAATCAAATGTACCAAAAAAGAAGTTACAATTTATACTATTGTTGCCATCTTGTGAAACTTTCATATTTCACTAAATTGTCCTCTACCTTCCTTAATCTGGGCAAATCTAATAAGTAAAGTGTTGGGTTTGGCATAGTGTAAATAATAAAGTTTTGCTCTTAACCAAAAGATAATCCTGCCTTACAGAAATATCGTGGCGGTATCAAAAAAGGGAATAGAGTTTAAAACCTTAATACTGTGAGATCCCTAGACTGTTTTCCAGGCATTGGTTAAAACATAAAGCTGTTTCTCATAAAGCATCACAGCTTTAGATCACCAGCCTCACCACAATGAAATGCTCAAACGTTGCTCCTGGGCCAGGTGTTGACTCACCTGAAGGCGACAGCCGCAGTAATCATAGACTCCAATTCGTCACATCTAAAAACCAAGTGGGTGGTTTTAGATCCTGTTTTATACGGGAGCTTATTTGGACAATCATCCCACAAAGCCCCACAGATATAAATACCTCGCTGCCTCACTGTGCAGCTGCATAAATGACTGTCTCATAAGCGGCATTAGTGTGGGATGGTGTTACATGTAGAGCAGATTGGGACCATTAGGAGCAGAACAACAAATAAACCAAACAGCTCCGTGAAAACCAGAGTCCGTTAGAAACCAGCTGCTGCCCTCATTTACTCATTAAAATACAGGGTTTTATGTAGACCTAAAAAAAATCTCTTTAATTTATCATTAAAGATCTTTTATTCCTTCTCCAGCATCGTGAGAATTTAGTATTTTCATTAACAACATGATTGTTTTCATGGTATAAAATGCATTAAAAACTCCCCACCGTGACCTTCCTAAGCTTTTATGTCCTTTAAAAAGGAAAATCCAGATAAAGATCCAGAAAATCTGATTTTCCTCGGCTGTATGGAGCATACATGTTATTGGTCGTGGTGAAAAATAAAAGCCGCCACACATTCAGAATTAAGTTATTTTTTAAACATGTTAAAACAATGCAAAGCATATGAGATTTATATACCCTATATTATAGCCTATATCTGTGTGCTTATAATAACCATAATCCAAGTTTTAAATTAATATAGATATCATGAAAAGTTAAAATGTACTTTACTTTGAAAAACCAACACTGCCTGCTTCTTCCTGTCTGGCTGCAAAGCTGCTAGCAGCTACAGCGCCACCATGCGCAGCTCTTGGGAGGGAAGGAAAACTAAAAAGAACTGTCCACTGTTGCCCATTTAGCCTCTTTGTTGCTACATTTAGCAACTTTTCAGACCCTTCAAGTAATTTTCTTTCAAAAAGTGACTAGCAACAACAACTTTTAGCTACTTTATTTTATTTTAACGGGGACTTTACCGAAAACAGCAGTCGTTCTGGAATCACGGTATTGAGGCAGCAGTGAGAGTTGCCATGAGGGTTACTGCTTCCCTCAGCGCTGCCTCACAGGCACAACACAGCTGCTCAGGGTTCTCCGCTGAGGATGGAATAAGGGCACAGCGCTACTATACTGATTTTAAAATCTAGGGTGTTTCTTCCCTATTCACCCCAATCATTTTCCTCAACTCTATCGTTGTTTTCCAGCAAAATCTGGGAGTACTGTCATCTCGCGATATTTTATGATACTGTGTCGGGACTCGCATTGTTCTATTTTTCTCCTTGCAGTTCTGATTACTTTGAAGTAGCAGACACCCTGTGGTGTTAGATTACATGATGCAGAAAGTGGTTTAGGACAGAGCTGGGGGGACTGGTCACCCCATATGGATGTTTGAGTAAGAATAAACAGCAGTAGTTTGTTAGGCTAGACCATATGAAGGTAAACATTATGTATTTACTTGCAAATGTTAACTTTCTATTAGTAATTGTACATATTGTTAGCAATCAAAAACATTTCATTTGACCTAAGAAGAAGGATGTGTTGGATATTTTCTTATCTAACCTAAATTGTGTATTTAAAAGCTTAAGTTGCATGTAACTGCCTTCATTTGTACTTTAAATGGGTGGGTGGAGAGAACCCTGGCTGCTGCTGCTGCATCGTCACGTAAATCCAACTTTTGAAGCAATCTCGTTTTGTCTCTGAAACTGTTGCACTAAAACAATTCCCTGAGTTTGATTCCCACACAGCTTCAATCCCTTATTCACCTCGTTTACTTTGTGTGCCTCTGATAACTGTCTCTTTGGCACAGTTTGCTTTATGTAGTGTGGATTCAGGGAGTGTAATAAAACTCATAAATCATTTTCTAAAGGGTAATTTTTAATTCCAAACACACTTAATCACTATTTTTAATAGCTTTTTTGTCTTGGCAAAAGTTCCCCAACAGCCTGGGTCCCAAATGTATGAACAAATATGCAAATTACATGATGACGTTCCCCCCCCAAATAAATAAAATAAACAGCACCACGTTTTTAAAAAATCCTAAAGGAAACCCGAGTTACTCCGTAAAAGGATCATATTCGGCACATTAAGCTGTTGATTCTGAGCTGCTGGATGTTCTGTTTTCGTGACGTCTATGAAAATGAAGAAACAATAAATGCTACAGATAAAACAACGTAATGAAGTATATGTTATGTTGTCCAGGCAGCAGCAGGAATGTAATATTTCGGTTTGCCTAAATAATTGTGGTATTTTTACTGAAGGTGATCATCTCTTATCAGTTCAGGCTTAGCTCTGATAAAAACGCCAATCTGTTTTTTTTAGTTTTTAATACTGATTTTGTCAAACAAAAACACCACAAAGCCATCTGTGAAACTGTTATAAACACACGGATCTATTTTTAACCAACGTAGCGCTACAGCAAACAGAAGTTCGAGTGCGACAGATGAGCTTAGAGGATGAGTTTGCAGACCCCCAGCTGCTGGTTTCCTGCGCTGCCAGACACACCATCGCACTTGTTGAGATTTAAATCTTAATAAGTGAGGTAGCCTCCTGCATTACCAAGGCACCACTTCTTCATTCAGTCCGTTTATAAGAGCACAGAAATGCTCACCAGCAATAAGCGGTTCTTGTGTGCCGAGGGTCTGGTGATGAGGATTAACGCGTCAAGGTCAGCTCACCTTCATGCCGCGCAGGAGCGCTTAAAGCCGTTTTATCCTGGAACGGAGCTTAAACGAACCAAGGGTTCCAGTCCTGTTGTCAATTTACAAGAAATAATCCCAATTATTCCTTTGCTTAGTATCATAAAGCCTAATTTAGCACCGAAATCTTATGTTACACGATGTGAAAGATTAAAAATCTACCCTAAGTGCATCAAAGAAAGTAGCTAAATGAAAACCGCATTATAAGACTTTAATGTTTGAACTGGTAACTTTTAACTTTTGACTGTTTCCTATCTTAAATTTTACTCAGCATCCATGTAGGGAGGCCGGTTTTAGTAGATGATCATGAATCATCTTCCTAAATGTGGACTCTAGAAGAACAATAGCTCCTGACACTCACTTCTTCTGTTATTATAATATTAATTGTCCATAAGAGAGAAAAAAAGAACTGTACTGTAAAGGGATGCGGGGTTGGGAACCACAGTGTGCTTCAAGCTAAAAACTGCTAGCATTAGCTAACAATGACCGGGAGCTTTATTGACTTTTTGATGTTGCTGTCAAACAACATTTCAAATAAAAATTGAAGCTTAGTCTTGCCGTAGGGAGAGTTATAATGTTTCCCTGAACACTCAACAATTTAAGTTGTCAGCTACATCGATATTCTACTGGACTGCCTGGCGGAGCAGAATCAGTTTCTCAACCAAATCTCACTAGTCGTGTTTCCATTAATGTTTTTTAATGCACATTTTCAAGTGTCACATTAGAAGGGGTTGATGGAAACGGCAAAATTCTAATTAACTCATTAAGCTTCACAAAACCTTTTTCTAAAAACAGTAAATGCGCTAAAGAGGAGATGGAAACACGTTTGTGGAATCAGTTCTGACGCAGAAAACATTTATCTGACATGACTGATCAGCTTCTTGGATATTCCCATAACACTCAAACACTCAAAAACTGGTCTGGAAGCAACAACAGGTACGTGTGGACCGACAAAGAGGTACGAGTATTTCTAGGTCTCATCCGTAAAAGAAAAGAAAAAAACTCAGCACATTCATTTAAGCATCGCTCCATTACTGATCTCTGGTCTTTGCTAGTTAGAAACATCTACTTCCTGTTTATTACAGCCACCGTCAACATATGATGACGTCACGCTGTGCGTCTCTTGGTTAGTTTGCTACAAACCAGTAAATTGGAAACACGTCAGATCCGCATTTTCGTTTTTTGCCATTTCTTAAAGTCCTGAGCACATCAGTAGTTGTTTCCATCTTCTCGTGCAAATTTTGAGCGAACTTTTGAGGACTTTTCTGACCCCTCTGGCAGCTTTATTTTTTAAAAACAGTAACTAGAAACAAATCTAGTGACTTTTCTATGTGTTTTTGGTGATTTGGCAACTTCACATGAACGCAGCAATCTTCCTATTATTACTGTCTCACAACAGCTGATAGAGCTGCAGTGACACCCTCCCTACTTCCCTCAGCGCTGTCTCACAGGCAGATGCCTTGTCCTGAAAGGCCCTGCAATGCAGTCAGAGCAGAGAGGAGACCTGCTCCGTTTTCACATTGCATATGCTCAACGCATCTGCAAAGCTGCTGATAATTCCACTGTGGATTACAAAGCCAGATATAACTATATATAGTTTTTAATCTAGTCTTGTTTGGAGTCATAATTACCTGATTACCACACAGCATGAATCACGTATTTACCTCGTTCAATACGTGTGCCTCTGATTACCATCTTTTTGGTAAAATTAGACGTATCCTGTTAGAATTAGGCAATGTATAAATATTCATACATTATTTCTTGAAGTGTAAGTTATATATTAACACGTTGCTTTTCAACGACATTTTAACGAGAGTGACGTAGTTAATCCTTAGTTTTGTTTCGGATACGCATGCCCCCCGTTACAACAAAAGAAAAACCTAGAGGAAACGCTGCGCATACTTATGACATCACCAGACATCGACTGGATATATATAGTCCCTCCACTGAGTTCTGGCTCTTCTACGTCAGACGCAGCTCCGACCCGTATGTTCTTCTCTCGATTCCTCCTACAGTGGTTGTTGGACAAAACACCAACACACTTAAACTTCTCTGCTGGAGGCAGAGACTGACCCCCGACCCAGAGGCTCAGGCAGACAAATCTATGATGTAATGATATGGAGCCGTTTTGCCATGACACCAAACTGTGGGTGCGCAGTCTAACAGCCGCCGGGTTCTCATTTTCACAAGACGTTTCATTTTTAACTATGAATCCACTGCCTCTGAAACAACACTGATCTATTATTCAAAGCTTGGTGATATTTCAGAACAAAGAACAGACGTTATTCATGTAGGAAGAGCTGTCAGAAAGCATGCATTGATGCCGTTTGGTGTTTCAGGATTGTAATGTGTAAGAATCCTGGTTCGGTTTGAAATCCGCAGCCTTGTCAAAGGCCTTAGCAGGAAGTGAGTGAGAACTGAAGCAACCGTCGGCTCATTCATTTTACATCAGTGAAAAGCTGCTAAAAAGAGCCCATCTCCTGGAAATTCGGCTACACAAAGCCTGATGTTAGGAGAGATCTGAATTATGCATGACCCTGACACTGGGGACAGCAATAATCAGCTCAAATGATTGGACTTGAATTTAAACTTCTCCTCGGTCTCAATACGTAACGGAGATTCTGGTGGCGAGACTGTAACGTCGGGTTTGTTCTGTTTACCGAGAACAAAAGCAAAAGCTACACAGAAAACATCGATTATACCTAGTGTTGTAATTCATTTATTTCTTCTTTATATCCACACGTCCCTGTATATAGAGCCAGACCTCAGGATGTACCTCCAGTAGCTGCTGCTCTGCACGCTCAGTGATTTTCCAGCGCCACGCACTCCTTTGAAATTCATCCCTCCAAGCACAAACGGCTTCATGCGGACAGTCAAGCTTACAGATGGGGAAAATGTTCCGACAGATAAACACACGACAGCAAATACGCTGTTAGCCGCGTGGATCCTGAACAAAAGCGGATCTCAAACCACCTCTTTTCATCCGTTAAACACAGATACAACAGCTGGAAAACTTCAAGAATGCAGCCTGTGCTTCAGGTTCGCTGTAATTTACAGCTGCTCCAGAAATGATCCCGTCCCACTCAGAGATGAGGGAAGCTGTGTTGGGGACATCAGGAGCCGTTTCTGAGATGTTCCTCCTGCTTACGCGGCTGCAGCTTTGAAACTCAAAGCCTGAAAATCAGACGCTGAACAGAGAGAAAACAGCCACATTCAGAGGTAATAAAAACTTTCTTTTAAACATCTAGTCTAGTGCTCAAACTGGCGGCCCCCAGGGTGTGTTCTCTCCCCACTCCTCTTCTCTCTGTACGTAAATGATGCCACTTCGGGGGAACCATCTGTGAAACTCCTGATGTTCGTGGACAACACCGCTGCCATTGGTCTGATTCGGCTATGAGTCTTCACACATAAGTGGATCGGTTGGTATAGGCCCTGCTCAGAAGAAGGCCCAGTAGAGACCGGACTTCTTGTAGCACATCAATTCTGCTTAGGCAGTTGTCAGTGGCAGGCTGTTGGCCATTTTTGGACCCCCGCGTCTCTGTGAGGAGGCGGTTTATCCATTAACAACTCACTTTGGCTGAATAGATAGTCATCTTGAATTAGGCTGTACAAAGTTCTCGTCCATCTTGACTTGTGCAACACCCTTCAAAGACGAGGGGGTGATATACCGATTTGAAACACTAGGTGTCATCATTACTTATTGCCCCTTTGTAAACAAGAGACTGGAGAACAACAGAGATGGTGTGTGATGTCATTTCATAAGATACCATAGTTCTTCACAAAACATTTCAGTTCTTTCAATCTAAAACAATGAACTTTTACTTATTGCTCCTTTAAGGAAAACAATTTCTTGGCAAAATAATGTTCCTATGCTGAATTGTAATCAAAGTTATATTTATCTAAAGCAAAAGTTTCACTTTTGTTGTCTGAACCAACCGTTTTAGAAATGGCCAATATATGCTAAATTCTCTAAACTTTCTTCACTAAATTAAAAATTGTGAATTCGGTGCAATCTGAAATTTCCAGATAGCATCAACTACCTTTTCAAACATCCATTTATAAAGATATCCAGAAAATGTACAAATGTGACATTAGCATGAGGCCTGTTTGACCTCACCAACAAAGGCATACATTAAATATATTAACCTTTTTTTTTAGCAAACAGTGGAATGAAAATGTACTTCCTCTTTGCAGAATTGTTTTAATTCAGGCACATGAAAGGCACTCCAGTATGATTGGTCGGTTTCAGGTCATGAAACAGCATCTTAAATCAGATTCAAGTCTGGGCTTTAATTAGGCCACTCCAAAACCTTCATATTTTGGTTTTGAGCCACTCGGTGGTGGACGTCTTGGTTTACCTTATTGTTCGGACCATAAGGTGCATTAAATATTCTTCCCCAAGTGTGTAATATCACTCCACATTGCAAAAATGGAACTAAAATTTGGTGATTTTTTTCCTTCATTTGAGCAGGTAAATAAGACAATTTGCCAATGGAATAAGATTTTTGCACTTAGGGAGGGTGCAGCTTTCTGAATCTGGGCCCTGGGGGAAACCCTGAGGCCTGTTTTTAAATATAAACACTTAAACTTGTAGCGGTTTGTGCTCCTTGCAGCATTTTGCCTTTACATGTGTTGCGTGTGTTTATGCGTCAGCATCACTTGTGTTTGCAGCATGTTTGCATTTTCTGTGTCTAATTTCTAAAATTGCCAATTCCATTCCAAGTGTTTTGTGTTTGGAGTACTTTTTGGTTTTTTTGCAGCGCATTCATGTACTTGCAGTGCGTTTGCACCTCTCGGCCACCGTAGGTTTCATGTGCAAATGAAGCTTAGAGAACTTTATCCTTTGCTGAAGTAAGTGACCTCATCTCAACATCAATAGTTTTTATCACTTATATGCTGGTGCAGCCGCTAAATGAGCTTAAACAACAGCTGAAATGAGGCTGAACCACATCCACAACAAAACCTCTGCGCCTCAACATGATGGATTGTTTATCAGAGGAGGGGGTGTGAGCTCCGGCAGCACGATGAAACGCGCTGCCGGTGAAAACTCCCAGCAAACCCACTTCAGCCATTCTTCAATAAACCCTGGGAAGCAACTCAGCCAATCACAGATCAATACGGCTAACAGAGGGAAGACACGTGCTCCGCATACCTGATGAAATCTCTTCCGCTTCCAACTGATTACCACAGAAAACAGCAGATAAACCATATCTAATTTAAATATAACATTACGATGAAATAAGAGTGGCACAAACGCAGACAGAGGGACACGCCGGAGCTCCTCTCCAACAGCAGCCGCCTATTCAGCTGCCTCTGGACCAGAGAAGGCAGTAAACCTCATGGCTCGCCTCATGCTAACGCTAACCTACACCAACAAGAGCCCCGCCAGCTAACGCTAGCTAGCAGGGGACCGTCAGCAACCCAGCCCGGTTTCCGCGGGGGACGGAGAGCCGTTCGCTGGCCCCTGGCTCTCCTTGGGAGTCTATCAGGGCTCAGTGATCCCGGCTACCAGAGTCCATGTTGGGGGAGTGAATGAAAACAAACGCTTTACCTCACTCGAGTGCCGTGTGCATCTCCTCTCCGCTCGGTACCAAGAAAATCCTGCGCAGCTTTTACGCTGTGAGAACTACAGCTCGGCGTATCCACCAACCGCTTTTACGCAGTTTCCTCAGACTCGCGGACGGGTCGGGCCGTTGGTCTGCGCAGCGTTCGCGGCGCAGCGGCGAAGGGAGAGGCGCCAAACGCGACCGTCACGTGACCGGAATGCGGAAGTAGCAGGATGCCGATGGTGGCTCATCCCGCAGCAGACAAAATGTAGCTGTCTCTTTACAGCCCTATGATTAAAGAAAAGGAAAATAAAATACGTTTAACATTAATAATTATCTTGGCGTACACATAGAAAGCAAATGTTAAAATTATTTTATACGTTCTTTGTTCATGTCATCATAAGTGAATCTGAAAGGAACTTTACAGGACAACTGCCTCGTCATATTCATCCAATTCATATCAGATTTTTCCCCCATTGTTAAACTACAATCACAAAGGTGTTTTACTGGAATGATATCCAGTGACTGTTAAGGCCAGGGAAACCAGTTTGACATGATCTGAGCTGTGTGGCAAGTTGCATTATCCTGTATAAAGTACACTGGCCAGGCCTATATATTGTTCTTTTTCAGACTCTTTGCTCTAAGCCTGACAGGTGTTTGTGTGTGAAAATCCAAACATTATCAGTGCTGTAATACTCAGAGCACCCCGACCCGGCAGCAGCAACCATGTGGAACTTCAAACCCCTTTCTCCCCCATTCTGACAAGTGTTCACCAGGTTCTCTTCACCACATGTAGCCAAAACGCACTGACCTGCTGCCATGTGATTGACTGATTCACTATTTGTGTTAAAATATCGGAAGGGTGTACCTACTAAAGTGGACCAAAAGCATGTAATCAAATCAATTCTTTTAATTTCTCAATATAACGTTCAAATTCAGTTTACAATGCCATGTGGTAGTCGTGTAACAAACTTGATTGCATCAAGTCATTGATCTTGCAGCAATACCTCATTTTGAGCAAGCCTCTAGTGCAGAGGAGTAACTTCCTGGGTAAAGGGTGTGGAATGTTTTGTTGTTAGGGACAGTTTTCAGTGAGTAAGGCTGCATCAGAGACTGGAACATGCAACTGAATCCTTAAATATGGGTTGCTGTTAGATTCTATTAGTGGGCACTGAGTCATAGCTGCCACTGAAAACAAGCAGGTGACATTAGGTGCTGTGGTTGAATGAGTCTTATCCTAATTGGATGTGGTATTTGTATTTCATAAATATGACAAGAATATAGAGCAAAGCATGTGCTCATTCTAAACAACACAAATGTGCCCGGTGTGACCACAACCGAGCAAACACACTGGCCACAGTTTGTGTTGCTGTTTGCCTGTCAAATCCAGCATTATAAATGGCAGTGTGGGGTTAAAGTGTGCACAAATAAAAATCTTGTTTTTCGTTCTGTTTCATGTCTCATTGCTGGTATTGACCCCAGTCAGTCTTAAAGGGTGCATTTTGTTTTCTGTACATTTACACGCCAGATGATGTGTAATGTCATCTTTGTGATTACTCTAGTAATTGTTTTGTCATATATTTTCATTAGTTTGACTGAAGCTAGTATGTTTGTTGCGGCGAACGCCCCTTTACGTCAGCTGTTTGAGCATGAGCAGCTTACCAGGTTAAATCAATCACAACAAGGTGAGACAAACTTCCTGGCTTGAGCAGAAGGACTGCAGCGCAAAATATAAAGTTTGCCATTTTACTCAGGCAGTTAAAAGAGCTGTGCGAGGTTTGTACCAAGGAAGCAAAGAACTGAACAGACAGCCGGTAGGCTTGTGTTTGATCCGTTGTTGTGAATGCGAGGTATGCGCTGCGCTGATGAGGCTTTCAGACGTGGGCGAAATGTTTGTTTGTAGCGTGGTTAAACTGCTTTGATATTTTTGATGCATTTTTATAATAAATACATCAAAAGCTGGATGACTTTAAATTTCCTGCATTTAAATTCTGACAAGACAGAAGTTGTAATCTTTGGGCCAGAGTCCTCAAAAAATAAACTTCTTAATCAATCACTTAATCTGGATGGCATTAACTTGGCCTCTGGTAATAAAGTTAAAAACCTTGGTGTTGTTTTCGACCAAGACATGTCATTTAAATCCCATATTAAACAGGTTTCCAGAGTTTCCTTTTTTCACCTCCGGAATATCGCCAAAATTAGAAACATTCTGTCCAGGAGTGATGCTGAAAAACTAGTCCATGCATTTGTTACTTCAAGGCTGGACTATTGTAATTCTTTACTATCAGGAAGTCCACAAAATGCAGTTCGAAGTCTTCAGCTGATCCAAAATGCTGCGGCAAGAGTCCTGATGAAAATCAACAAGAGGGATCATATTTCTCCAATTTTAGCTTCCCTTCATTGGCTTCCTGTTAAATCAAGAATAGAATTTAAAATTCTTCTTCTAACGTATAAAGCCCTTCATAACCAAGCTCCATCATATATCAGAGCTCTGATTACCCCGTATGTTCCTAACAGAGCACTTCGCTCTCAGACTGCAGGTCTGCTGGTGGTTCCTAGAGTCTCTAAAAGTAGAATGGGAGGCAGATCCTTTAGCTATCAGGCTCCTCTCCTGTGGAACCAACTCCCAGTTTTGGTCCGTGAGGCAGACACCCCGTCTACTTTTAAGACTAATCTTAAAACTTTCCTTTTTGACAAAGCTTATAGTTAGAGTGGCTCATGTTACCCTGAGCTATCTCTATAGTTGTGCTGTGATAGGCCTAGGCTGCTGGAGGACATCAGGGTCTAATTTTCTCACTCTACTGATTTCTACTGTTCTTCATTCTACGGTTCTCCAGTTTTGCATTGTATTACATTGAAATGACTGTCGTCATTTCAGCTTTTAACTTTTTGCTCTCTCTCTTTTTCTTCATAGTAGGTACACCTGGTCTGGCGTTCTGTTAACTTTGACATCATCCAGAGAAGACGGCTCACCCGTTACTACCATCTAATGTAGAACAGATTACTAGATCAATGTGTGCTTCTGTGCTTTTTGTCTCTCTTGTTGTGTCTCTGCTCTGTCTTCTGTAACCCCAGTCGGTCGAGGCAGATGACCGTTCATACTGAGCCCGGTTCTGCCGGAGGTTTTTTTTCCCCGTTAATGGGTGGTTTTTCTTCCCACTGTCGCTTCATGCTTGCTCAGTATGAGGGATTGCAGCAAAGCCATGTACAATGCAGACGACTCTCCCTGTGGCTCTACGGTTCCCCAGGAGTGAATGCTGCTTGTCGGGACTTTGATGCAATCAACTGGTTTCCTTATATAGGACATTTTGACCAATCTGTATAATCTGACCCAATCTGTATAATATGATTGAACTTGATTTTGTAAAGTGCCTTGAGATGACATGTTTCATGATTTGGCGCTATATAAATAAAATTGAATTGAATTGAATTGAATTGAAAATAATTAAAAAGTAGTTTGTCCTAACTTAAAGATAAAACCATAGTCTCTTTTCATAAATGTATTTAATGATAACTTTCTCACAACTGATTCTTTCAATGTGCAATATAGTAAATGTTTGTTTTGTTTGGGTTTGTCTTTTAAGGTTTTTCACCTGCTACTAATAATTAATGATTAACTGTAAATAACACAAGAAGAAAAATAAAAGGAAAAAATGGAACAGTCTTGTCATTGAGTGGAACCTAGTTTAAAGTTCTGCTTGGTACACCCTTCAAGTGTGGGATTAGCACAGCAAAGAAGTAAAACACTTGACAGTGAAAAACCGCGTCCAGCTGGTTGAAGAATCCAGCCAGACTGAAATGCCCTGCAAAGTTTCTGCGCCCTGCAAAGTCAGCCTGCCCGCCCAGCCCGCCTGCTGCTGAGTCTACGCTGAGCCCTCCATTCTTCCCGAAGCCCAAAATGGCTGAGTCAAAGTCTCTGCAACAGGTAAAAAGAGAGAGAACGACTGCCAAGCAGAGGTTTACCCGGCAAGCTAACTCACTTTTGAAGTCTTGCAAGAAAATGTCGGCAGAAGAACTGAGGGATGCCTGTAAATTACCCAGACTATTTGTTCTATCTGATATTTGTTAGATATACTTTCACTCATATATTGTCTTTTGTTTTTATGCCTAATGTTCCTGATTCTTCCGTTTTTAAGTAATAAATTCTACATTAATAGTGAATTACGGCAAAAGGTTCACGGGGCTTTTATTTTGAAGGCATGTTTTTCTATTTCCGGTTCCGGTAAAACGGAAAGAAGCGCTACGTTCCAACGGCTGTACCTAACGGTACATACCTAACGGCCGTACCTAACGGCCGTACCTAACGGCTGTACCTAACTGCTTCTTAAAGGACATTACGGGTTCCCATCCACATTTTTTATGGCATCTAGCTGGAAGGCGAACAGGTATAATTTGCTTTGTTGTGTAGTTTTATGTTTATAATGACTAAGTTTATTAGAGTTTATATATCTAAAAGAAGTTTGAATAAGCTAATGCTAGCTAATGGCATTTATCCTTTATGGTTTGTTATGTAAATATGAAACATGGTCATATGTTAATTGGAGTAATTTTGTTTTATTTATTTACAGCTCTTACGGTGTGTCTATGGTGTCTGTTTCTGTCTGTTAATAAATGGGTTGGAATACCCCACCATAGTCCATCAGTCCTCATCAATGAGTGCATCGTCTGAATAAAGTCTGGCTAGACTGCTACAGTAAGAGCTGACTCCTGCATCATCCCTGCTGCCACGCTGCACGATGGAGCCATGAAGACCACGCGGAGCTACGTTGCTACTCAGCTGCCGATGACAACGGATACTTTTTAGAGCAACTTGCCGCCATTTTACGGGTCCGATGGACATAGAGACTTCATGGTCATCACGCAGGCAGTTTATTGGTTTGGTGTGAAGGTCAGACAAGGTATGGAACATTTCATTTCAACTAAGAAGTAACGATCCATCTTCAAGAAGAGCGTCAACTCATCTCCAACAGCTAAAGAAGGAAAAAGGGTGTCAATTTCAAAGGACATTTACGTTATAAGGACATTAAAAAAAAAAAAAAAAAAAAAAATGATGTTTGATGTGGAAACTGCATTTGAAGCTTACCTCTGAGTTCTATTATTCTTTACACTGTATGAAGGCTATCTGCCCTTTCTTTGATTTGGTGCTAAAGTAAGGAATTTCTTCTACTTCATTATTACAGTCTATAAACTACGGTAAATACGGACAATCTGTTAAATAGGGTTTATTAGAATGGAACGAAATATGAAGGAAATGGAGAATCCCTCCCCACAATCAGAGCTAGAGAGTCAGGTTGATAGCCTCCATATTAAAATTGAAAAGCTTAAAGCATCTCTTAGGAATACATCAGAGTGTGCAGAGAAAGAACTTTTAGAAAAAGAAATCCAAAGTAAAGAAAAGGAATTGAGTAGCTTACAAAGTGAACTAACAGCAGGCGTCCGACGCTCATCCCGTCCAAAAAATCCAACTCCTAAAATGCTCGAAATGCAACAAGAAGAGGAAAGAAAAAGGGAAAGAAAGTTCACCTCAACATATGAAAAATGGAAAACTCGAGCCCGTGAGTCAAGAGAGCAGCTTAAGTTAGATATCAATGACAGTGAACTGGCTTCTCTGATGGACTCTTTAGAGAAGGATAAAGAGGCTGTGTTGAACGCTTACCTTGAAGTACGAAATCACATCACACCGTCACCGGCTTTAAGGCGCCGTGTTGATAGTTGTGAGGCAATTACAGCAGATATTTTAAAGGTTACCTACGAGAGAATGTCAGGCATTGATGGAGATTATGATGAACAGCAAGTAAAATCCCGTCTTAAAGAGCTACTTAAGAGTAGCTATGCACGTTCCATCTATGGATCCACTGTCTCCCGAATTACAAAGTCAGTCAACAGTCACGAGAGCACATCCTTTACAGTTAAGCGAGCGGATGCTGCAGCAGAGCTCGCCGCAAAGGAAGCAGAGTTTCAAGGGTTGCTGGAAGAAGAGAAGCAAAAGGAAAAAATAGAGCAGCAACAAAGGCAAATAGAAGTAGAAAAACGCAGACTCGAACGCCTTCAAGCAGAAAAGGATTTAAAGGCGGCCCGTGCCAGACTGCAGGTTTACGACCAGAGAGCATCACAAGAAGGCAGTGTTTGTTCCTCTAGTAGTTCAGAGATAAATCATAGCCCAGCTGTGACCAGCAGTCAAACAAACAAGGTTATAGCACCGTCAGCTGACATAAGTGTGTTATCCCTCGCCCAAGTCTTTCAAGACAGTATGGCTCTAAATAGACTTCCAGTACCAGAACCATCTGTTTTTAATGGTGACCCTATCCATTTTATTGAGTGGAAAACCTCCTTTATGTCACTTATTGACGCAAAGGCAATCTCCACAGCTGACAAACTTTATTACTTAAGGAAATATGTTGGTGGTCCAGCTCGAAGAACCCTTGAAGGAACTTTCTATAGAAAAGATAATGAGGCTTACAAGGACGCATGGACCAAGCTAGATGACAGATACGGCCAAGCCTTCATTATACAGAGAGCCTTCAGAGACAAGCTCACTAACTGGCCAAAGCTCCAACCAAGGGATGCAGAAGGATTAAGAGATTTTGCAGACTTCTTGAATGCCTGTCAAGATGCAATGACACACGTAAAGAGCCTTGAAATACTGGACGACTGTGAGGAAAATAAGAAGCTAGTCCACAAACTACCTGAGTGGCTAGCATCTCGCTGGAATAGGAAAACTACAGAAGCCTTGAAGGAGAAAAAAGAGTTTCCCAGCTTCAAAGACTTTGCCACCTTTATGGCAACGGAGGCAGAGATTGCTTGTAATCCGATTACTTCAGCCTATGCACTTCACAGCTCTGAGTCCACCACTGAAAAACGAGACAGCAGGGAGCCTAAGCGCAACAAGGCAAGTGTTCTGAGTACTCAGACTGGGACCAATGAGGACAAACAGAGGCCAGCTAAAGGAAAGGAAAGGCCTCCTTGTTCATTCTGTCACGAAAATCAGCATAGGCTCCATGGATGTCCCAAGTTCACTGAAAAAACACTGGAAGAGCGGCGAGAATTCTTTAAGGAACATAACCTCTGCTATGGCTGCACTAAACCTGGTCATAGTGCAAAGGACTGCCGATATCGACATACTTGTAATACATGTAAAGGCAGACATCCCACTTGCCTGCATGACAACAATTATGTAAGGAAAGAAAGGGCATCACCTCAGGAAAAGGCCACCCCAAGTAATAGCAGTCATACAGAAGCTGCTGCAACTTCCATGTCAGTGACTACAGGACAGACTACCAACACGTCTATGATTGTGCCTGTATGGGTGTCAAGGAATGATTCACAAACAGAAAAACTGGTTTATGCATTGCTGGACACACAAAGTGACACAACATTTGTCGACCAGGAAGTAAGCAATGCTCTAAAGGCAGAGTCCTGTCCAGTCAAACTAAAGTTAACAACCATGATTGGGCGTGATGTGGTGGTGAAAAGCCAAAGGGTCTCAGGACTTCGTGTGCGAGGCTACTCCTCCTCTCTCTACATTGACCTTCCTCCCACTTACACCAAGGATTGCATACCGGTAAACCGTGGCCATATTCCTACATGTGAAACAGCCAGAAATTGGAATCATCTTTCAAAGGTTGTAAATGAGATTCCACCACTGCAGGATTGCGAAGTTGGACTTCTAATAGGATACAACTGTGCAAGGGCAATGACACCGAGAGAAGTAATAGCAGGAGGAAACGAAGAGCCCTTTGCGGTTCGTACCGACCTAGGGTGGAGCATAATGGGGTGCTCCTCGCCATGTCTTGATACTTCAAGTGCAGTTAGGCAATGTTTTCGAATTGCTGTCAGGGAGCTCCCTCCGGTTACCCCTGGAGATGCTATTCGTGTTCTGGAGTCTGACTTCAAAGACGCCAAAGAAGATGGCAGGACAGCATCCCAGGAAGACATTCTGTTCTTGGATAAGCTCAAGAACGGCATCAAGAAAAACAGTCAAGGTCACTATGAGATGCCGTTACCCTTTAAAGAGAGGCCCATCTTACCTGACAACAAACAGCTAGCCATTGTACGCCTCAGCCATCTTAAGAGGAAGTTGTTAAGAGATGAAATTTACAGGAAGGAGTACATCAAGTTCATGGAAGAAGTCATAGAAAAGGGGTATGCAGAGGAAGTCCATGAAGAAGGAAAGGAGGGCGAAAAATGGTACATACCTCATCATGGCATATACCATGCTAAAAAGCCAGACAAGCTACGTGTGGTTTTTGATTGTTCAGCTAAGTACAAGGGTACCAGTCTAAACGATCATCTGCTTACTGGACCCGACTTGATGAACAATCTCAACGGGGTCCTCTTTCGCTTCCGTCTCCACTCAACCGCATTTATGTGCGACATCGAAAAGATGTTTCATCAGTTTCACGTTGGAGAGTCAGACCAAGATTACCTGCGCTTCCTTTGGTGGAAGAAAGGAGATCTTAGTGTGCAGCCCCAGGAGTACCGAATGAGAGTACATATCTTTGGCGCAGCGTCCTCGCCTGGGTGCGCAAATTATGGCTTAAAATATCTGGCCACAGCAAACAAAGACCTATACCCACTAGGTTCAAAGTTCATTATGAGAGACTTTTATGTTGATGATGGGATAGTAAGTGTGGATAGTACGGAAAAGGCCATTCAGCTCGCTCAAGAGGCCAGAAGACTCTGTGCTCTCGGAGGCCTTAGGCTCCACAAGTTTGTGTCTAACGATAGAGCTGTTTTGGAAAGCATACCATCCTCTGAACGTTCGTCTGATGTTAAAGATCTCAACCTTACCTATGATGACCTCCCTTCAGAGAGAGCGTTGGGTATCCAATGGCATGTCAACTCAGACTGCTTGAAGTTCAGTATTAATCTGAAAGACCAGCCCGCAACACGCCGAGGCATACTATCCGTGGTTGCCTCCTTGTACGACCCTTTAGGGTTTGTAGCCCCATTTTTGCTCATTGGAAAGGCGGTGCTGCAGGAAATGTGTAGACGTGGAACGAGCTGGGATGATCCTTTGACTGATAAACTTCGTCCACGGTGGGAGAGATGGAAAAACGACCTAATCAACATAGAAAAATTAAACATACCCCGGAGTTATGCACCGGTGGAATTCGGAAAAGCTACAAAAAGAGAGTTACACCACTTCTCGGATGCAAGCATGTCTGGCTATGGACAGTGTTCATATTTAAGACTCATGAACGAAGAAGGAAACATCCACTGTGCCTTAGTCATGGCAAAATCTCGTGTTGCTCCAACAAAGGTCATCACAATTCCGAGATTAGAGCTGACAGCTGCTGTAATCTCAGTGAAAACCAGTATTGTGCTGAAAGAGGAGCTTGGAGATGCTGACATAGAAGAGTATTTCTGGACAGATTCCAAGGTCGTACTAGGGTACATCAACAATGAGGCTCGCCGTTTCCACATGTTTGTGGCCAACCGTGTCCAGAAAATACATCACAGTACGACTCGAGATCAATGGCGATATGTTCCCTCTGACCAAAACCCGGCAGATCATGCCTCTAGAGGGCTATTCATCGATGAACTGATATCGTCGACCTGGTTCACTGGCCCCACCTTCCTATGGGAAAGAGAAATCTACTTTCCACAAGTGGTGATCTCGGAACTACCTGTGGGAGATCCAGAAGTAAAGGGAGCTCAGACCCTAAGCACAGAAACTATAGAACAAGCCTCTATCACAGATCGCTTGTCAAGACTCTCGTCATGGTCCCGGGCTGTGCGTGCAGTGGCACGCATACTTCGCAGGATTAACAGAGACAAATCAAATGGTCTCTCAACAGAGAAGGAAAGAGAAGATGCGGAGTGCGTCATTATCAAAAACCTACAGAGACAAATATATTCAGAGGAACTGAGGCTACTAATGAAGGGTTCTCAACTGCCACTCAACAACAGTCTGTACCGCCTCAACCCCTTTGTGGACAAGGATGGTGTGATCAGGGTGGGAGGACGACTCCGTGACTCAAATCTCCCTTACGAAGTGAAACATCCGGCTATAATTCCAAAGGAACATCACATCACCAGAATGATCATCGCACACTGTCACGAAAAGATTAAACATCAAGGCAAAGGAATGACCATTAATGCCATCAGGGAAAAAGGCTATTGGATATCAGGGATTGGTCGGGCCGTGGCATCTCATATCCATGTGTGTGTGAAGTGTCGAAAGCTTCGGAGATGCACAGAAGAACAAAAAATGGCTGATCTCCCTCCGGAGCGTGTAGATCCATTCCCCCCCTTTTTATACTGTGGGATGGACTGCTTTGGCCCCTTCTACACAAAGCAGGGCCGAAACACACGTAAAAGATATGGGCTTCTCTTTACCTGCTTTTCCTCTAGGGCCATCCATATCGAAATGTTGGAGGATCTTTCAACTGACTCCTTCATAAATGGGCTGCGCTGCTTCATTGCCATACGCGGCGCAGTGCGTCAGATTAAATCTGACCAAGGAAGCAACTTTCTGGGCGCTAAAAATGAACTGAAGGAAGCTCTCAAGGAAGTCGACAATGACAAATTGGCAACCTTTCTCTCCGAGAGTCAATGTGATATCGTTATGAATGCTCCAGGTTCAAGCCATGTTGGCGGAGTGTGGGAGCGACAAATTAGAACGATCAGGAGCGTTCTCAACTCCACCCTCTCGCTCTCTCAAGGAAATCTTAATGACTCTTCCCTTCGAGCATTCTTCTACGAGGCAATGGCAATAGTTAACAGCCGCCCTCTCACTGTTGAAAACCTCAATGATCCTAGCCTTGAGCCACTCACCCCTAACCACCTACTCACCATGAAGTCTACTCCAGCTTCTCCTCCCCCGGGCAAGTTTGTCAGAGAAGACCTGTATGCCAAAAGAAGATGGCGCCATGTGCAATATTTAGCAGAGCAGTTTTGGAGCCGTTGGAGGAAGGAGTATCTGTCAAACATTGCTGTTAGACAATGCTGGCATGCCCCAAGGAGGAACCTGCAAGTGGGGGATATAGTCCTGATGAAGGATGATGACTTGCCTAGAAATGACTGGAAGTTGTGTAGGGTTGTTGAAACTACAGTGGATAGAGATGGCTTGGTTAGGAGAGTAAAGATATGTTTGGGTGACAGGAAGCTAGGCAAAAAAGGTGAGCGTCTCACCAAACAGTCAGTACTTGAACGCCCAGTTCAGAAACTGGTCCTGTTACTAGATAGTGAATATTGACATATTTTTAGTCATTGGTCATTTTTTTAGAAATCATTTGTGTTTCACTTTCTGTGGTTATCTGCCTTTTGTTTTTGTTTTTTGTTGTTGTTGTTTTTTGAAACACCAATGATTTGGTGGGAGTGTAAATTACCCAGACTATTTGTTCTATCTGATATTTGTTAGATATACTTTCACTCATATATTGTCTTTTGTTTTTATGCCTAATGTTCCTGATTCTTCCGTTTTTAAGTAATAAATTCTACATTAATAGTGAATTACGGCAAAAGGTTCACGGGGCTTTTATTTTGAAGGCATGTTTTTCTATTTCCGGTTCCGGTAAAACGGAAAGAAGCGCTACGTTCCAACGGCTGTACCTAACGGTACATACCTAACGGCCGTACCTAACGGCCGTACCTAACGGCTGTACCTAACTGCTTCTTAAAGGACATTACGGGTTCCCATCCACATTTTTTATGGCATCTAGCTGGAAGGCGAACAGGTATAATTTGCTTTGTTGTGTAGTTTTATGTTTATAATGACTAAGTTTATTAGAGTTTATATATCTAAAAGAAGTTTGAATAAGCTAATGCTAGCTAATGGCATTTATCCTTTATGGTTTGTTATGTAAATATGAAACATGGTCATATGTTAATTGGAGTAATTTTGTTTTATTTATTTACAGCTCTTACGGTGTGTCTATGGTGTCTGTTTCTGTCTGTTAATAAATGGGTTGGAATACCCCACCATAGTCCATCAGTCCTCATCAATGAGTGCATCGTCTGAATAAAGTCTGGCTAGACTGCTACAATGCCTTCAGCAAGGTCACACTTGAGGCTGAGTAGCTAATGGAGGCAAACGAAGAAGTGGAAATACTCACTGAGGAAGCGGAGCTGGTAGCTACTGAGAAAGCAGACATTAATCCAGATGTGAGGAAAACAACAGAGGACTGCGAACGTAAGATAGAAGAAGTAGAGGCTGCTGTTCAGAAGACTCTGTGGCAACGTTTTGGCTGCGCTGAACTCTCTCTTGCATTAGAGGCAGCTGAAAGCGAGTGTAAGCGACTCGCTGCAAGCACATCTGACTTGAAGCTGGAGGTGTATGAACTAATGCTTAAAAATATTGAGCCGCTGGTGAAGACTGCGAAAGAAACCATGCGCCAATGGACTCGGTGGGTCCCAGAAGAGGAGCGGCCTGATTTCCAGAAGCGCATCAGGTGTGTGGAAGGCTCACTACTGGAGTTAACCTCTGAGAAAGCTAGTCTTCTGCAGACAAAGCTGTCTGCAGAAGACTAGCCAAGTCCTCAGAGGAAATGGCACACCAGTCACCTGCCATCAGGCTGAAACCAAGGCCACTCCCACAGTTTGACGGCAACAAGCGCAACTTCTATCTCTGGAGGAAAGAATGGGAGGCACTCCAAAAGCAAGGGGAACCAACCGGCTCCAAGGAGGTCAAGAAGATTCAGCTGTTGAGCAGCCTGGAGGACAAAGTAGTGAGGGACCATCGCCTGTCGACATACAGAACGGCGGAAGAGATTTTCCGTGTCCTTGAAAACAGGTTCGGAAATAAGACAGCAATTGCACTGGAAATCATTGAGGAGCTGCAGGCGCTGCCACCAGTGAAAAGTCACCAACCTAGGAAAATTGTGGACTTATTACAAATTGTGGAAAAGGCCCTGTATGACCTCAGGGGTCTGGGAAACACTGGCGCTCTGAAAAACCCACTCGTCACAAAGTCTCTGAGAGAGACATAAGAGATACCTTCTGTCAAATTTTAATTAATCGAGTTGATGGATGATTTATTGCCCCCCCCCCCCCCCCCATTTCCTGCCCCCCCTCCCCATTTCCTCCGCCCCCCCCATTTCCCCACCCATATTAAATTATTATCATTATGATATTAATTTTATTATTGTGTTTAATTATTTAATTTGTTTTATACACATTCAATTATTTAATTCATTTTTATACACATTCAAGTATTTAATTCATTTGTACACATTCAATTATTTAATTTATTTTACATACACCCAATCTTGACACTCAGCATACCCGTCAGACTCTACGTAAGCTTTGCTGAATACGGATCCTACGGGAAAAAAAACCTCTGTCCCGTACCGTTGCGATTGCGCAGAAATAATCCGGTGAAATAGGGAATCCTTAGTCTTTAATCTTTAGTCATAATATAAAGCTCAATTCAGTCCTCCCTCCAAACTAAAGGCATTTTACTGATCCTTTCAGTAGTACAGCCGAGAAGAAAACGCGTCGTCATATAATTTCATACACCTAACACCAAAACCGTCCCTTTCAACAAGCACGACACCATTCCATTCTTAGGTAATAAACAAAACAGGAAACGTATCAGTTATCTCAAAAAGCTACTGACCACCACAGGTCAGTAAAATCCAAAACAGTCAGTGCATGACACAGCATTTCCTGGTTAGGTAGTGAACAAAACAGGAAACGTATCTGTTATCTCAATAAGACACTGACCACCGCAGGTCAGTAAAATCCAAAAGGGTCAGTAAAAGTCATTACGCTGGTGGAAGTCACGCCTTTCTTATCCTACAACTCTCTTGGTAAAAAAAACAACTATATTTTAACTAACTCTGAAGGCAGCCATTTCTCTACAGATGGTACTAATATTTGTCCTGTCACCTGTACATGTCCTAACTAAGGCTCTTATAAACTATTATTTTAATAAATTATTATTCTAATGATTATTCAGACAATTAATCGTGTAATTGTTAAAAATGTACAAATTCTGCTGATTCTTAACATAATTACTTAAGCTTATTCTATGAGTAATAGAGATGAAAAAAAAAGCTAAATCGGTGAATAATTCACTCTGAATAACAAGGATAAATCTCTAACTAAAAAGGTTCTAGGATCAAAATGTTAAAAGTTCAGCCCTTTCTGGTTGACTTAACAGTGCAGATGCCTCTGTAGTGAAAATAGTCCCAAAAAGCATCAAGTTCCACCTGTTCATTACATTCTGGATTTTTTCTTTTTTTAGATTAGAATAGATTTTATTCTATTTATATAAAACAGATCCTTCTAGTGTACTGCAGGGGCAAAGTTAAACTAGGGTTTTTTTTAGTTGACAAATGATAATATAATGATAATGACACATTTATCAAAGGTAAACATCTATCTTAAATTAAGGCATGATAAATACTACCTTTTTCATATCATTGTGACCCAGTTTTAACAGAATAGAAATAGCTGTACAGTCCCACAGTGGGGAGATTCAGGTGACAGCTGACTTACAGACAATACTGATTAAAATGGAACACAGCTCAATTTAAAGTTAGTACAGCAAAAGAAAAAGAAAACAAACTGCAATTATTAATACATAAGGCCTAGTCAGATAAAAATTGAAAAAAAAACGAGTTCATTTGCAGAGTAATGTAATATTTTAAACATATTTTGTTACACAAATTAACAAAAACTGCAAAGACTTCCACAGAACAGAACCAGGAGCAAACTTTCCTCTAAATATATTGGTCTGATGGTAAATGGACTGAACTTATATAGCGCTTTTCCAGTCTTGCTCACCACCCAAAGCGCTGTACACTATAGCCACATTCACCCAATCGCTCTCACTAACACGCACACATTCATACACTGAGACGCAGCTCGGTAGGCAACTTGGGGTTAAGTGCCTTGCCCAGGGGCACATCGACATGTGGCAAGGGGAAGCTGGAATCGAACCCACAACCTTCCAATTGCCAGACCATCAAGCCACAGTTGCCCCAATAAGACTCTGCAGGTTTTCACTGGAACCTGCTCATGCTGCAGTGAAAGAGCTCCGCTTTGTCATCTCCATCTTTAAACTAAAAACCAGATGCTATGATTTCGCCTGTCCCCCCATAGTTCATTTTATGGGACACAGGGTTTCCCCAGAATTTGGGCTAATCTTTGCAGTAGGTATCTTGGTGGGTTGAGGGGTGTGTACGGTACGAGCCAACATTCGCACTGCCGTTTTTTTCTTCACACAAACCACGCAGTCTGTTTGTACTAACAGACCGATCTCGACTTAGGTTAAATCAGTCGGTTTGGAAGTGGCTTCTTTTCCTGTTGAATAATGGCAGTAATTGTCTAAACTTTCTCTTTTACTCGACAAAAGTGCTGACAAACACAAAATTGTTGGATTTTGCTTGGAAATCAGTGGCAACCGCAGAACAACAGACTCTCTAACAGCCAAACCAGTGCTACAAATCCTCTAAAGCTACACGGGGTGAACCCTGAACTAAGGGGGGAGTTTTGTGGTGGATGGATGCTAAACTTTCTTCAGTGATATTTTTCATTTAGTTTCCAAACACATCTAGACCCAGCACCATTGGTTAAAACATTTAGGTGAACATGTGGAGAGGTTTAGCCTGTATAAGTTTTGAACCTGTCTAGAGCGGCAAAACCCCCCAGAATAAATTCACGGCTTTTCACCAAATTGCCAGTTTTAAAAAAAAATTTTCTTCCAAAATTCATCTCCACGATCAGTGTATGTAAACTTCTGACTGGAAAAATACCAGGATATGTTGTCCCTGCATAGGTGAAACCAAACCGTAGCAACTATTTAAAAAAAATATGTAAACAGTTTGGATTGACTAATTAACTTTTCTACTCCTATTTTGCAAAACTTTTTGAATCTGTCTTTGGTAAAGAGGATGGATAGTATGAAGTTTATCAGGTGTCTAATTTCAATGGTCAAAAACACGCTGCTTTGTTTTCGAGCAACGTTTACGATTGTCACTCAAGTTATTTATTTTATAGCATTAATTGTTTGCATTTGGAGGTACAAGTTGCAAGAGATGTTCTGAAATTCTAAAGGATTGTTCATTTGAAACTGAGATCAGAATTGAGTCAAATAATGAAAAGAATGTCTGGTGTAGTGAGATTTGAGAAAAAACAGTGACAAAAAAAAAACAATTTTACGCATCTTTTTCTTAATATAGCTTTTACTTTATGTGAAATTTTACATAAAATATAATCAATACATTATAAATCTGCAATTAAATTACTCAAAGAACTTTTTAAACTACACTTAAATCATTTATATATACTCTCATCATTTAATGTATTTAATATTTTCTTTATCTGTGTGAACTTTAATTGATGTTTAATTAAGTTAGGTGTGTTAGAAAACCAGAGAGCAAATGTTCTGACATCAAGTCAGAACCTGACGGTGAGGTGGAAAGTTTTCACACCCATCCACATGTTGGTTACTGGTCAGACCTTTTTATCTATCGCTATCACTCAAACACAACGTCTTCGTTACTTATTTGGCACAAAGGCAGTTTTTTCTTGGAAAAAGACAAGAAAAGGTACACATTTTAAATCCCATGATAAATTTACTGAGAGCGGAATAAAGGTAGAATTCAAAGTAATAATTATACAGTATACAGAAAAAGATGTGTTCACAAGAAATCTAATGACAGTGGATAACATATTAGGTAATAAGGAAAAAGAGGAAAATATGCTTGTAAGATTACCAATAATACCTGGACATTCAAGACAGTCTTAACTATGAAATTAAAAGCTCACATTTATGTGAGAGGATTATTTCCTGTTTCTGCTTTTCTGTTATAGCTATATTTAAAAAAAAATGAAACAAATGTATAAGATCTGACAAATGAGCTGAATGTATCCAAAAGCTTTTTAAATTATTGTATTTATTAAGGGGTATAAAGCTATCCAAACCAACCTATTATGAAAAAGTAATTGAATGAATAGATGTTATTATTCAAATTTTTTGTAAGCTGAGGCTAATTTTAATACTCACGCCAAGGTCTATTTAATGTCAGACCTGTAGCCCAAAGAATTCAATTAAATAGATTCAGGCTAAAATATCTCAGAAGGCAACATATTATGCCTGAATTTGATATTTATCATCGGCATCTATCTGTCTGATGAAGGTATCGTGCCATTTTATCTTTTCTCTTCAGACCACCAGTGACCAGAACAATATTATTTCCAAGAGTACACAAACAGCTCATCCAGGAGGCTGAACACAGAACATCTTAGGCACTGCACCTGATTTGTTTCAGTAAAAGTAGATTTATTGTTATTTTTTGGAAGGTGTGCATCCTGGTAGGTTTCATGTAAAACTAACATTTCAGACAAAGAACTATGTACTCAATCAAATCTGGTGGTGGACTGAGACCAACTTGCCATGGGAGATCCTACCAGCAGTAGGAATCTCTGGAAAACATAGTTCTCAGAATCATAGCAGATCCCACAAACCCTCCACCATTTTAGGGCGGTGAACATGATTCAAGAGGTGATACATGGTGGCGATTTGACATACTGACTAATTATTAAATTGATAATAAAAACTATATATTTTTTCTTTTATTCTGCAAGTTTGCCCTTACTGCAGAGCCTTAAATACTTAATTTCTGCTTTGTATGTTGTACCTCTGTGTCGGAATCTTTTCATTTACATTTGACTTTGCAGTTGTGGCACTTGAATTTCTCTGTGAGGCAGAATAAAGCCTATTTCAATTCTATTCTATCCTATTTTTCTTGTATTTCATGTTTCAATCCTCGTAAAAAGTATTTATAGTTTTTTTATGTTATTAATTACGATATGAAGACGGTTTTGAAATATTCTACTATCCAATACTCTGCTTTTTCATGATTGGCATGATTGGCAAAACTGCAAAAAGTAACATTTGAAATACCAGATTATTATTATTCATCATTTACTAAATCATAGATAGAAATCATTACTTTGCACAGTTAATGGAATTGAGGCTTTAATTAGCAACACAGTTCAATAACAGTCAATTTTAACCAGCATTAGGATAAAGAGATGTTCGATATAGTGCAGCAGTTAGTACAATTTCAAAGATTTGTCTCAGAAACATTGCTTACAGTAATCAATTACACAGAAAAAATGTTAAAGAAATATACCACTGAAACCACTAAATCGGCAAATGGTATGTATGTCTTGCAAATATCACATCCTGTGTGCTCAGCCAGCTGGACTCTTCATGTAGAGGTTACCTGTGTCTTTGTGCTGCAGAGGTCTGCCTGTTTCCCCACGAGTTCCAGCCGCTTGCTCGGCCTGTTCTGATGGTTCCCCGGTACACATCACCTGTTCTGCTGTCTCTACCTGCATCCTCTGGTCTCCTGCTCATCCCTGCCTGCCTGCATCATCAGCCATAACTCATCTGTTCAAGTCTGGTTCTGCTTGTCTGTCTCACCCTCCGCTATTCATCCCTCACAATAAACCTTTTAAAGAAACGTAACTCTGTTTCTCGTTCAATATTGGGTTTACCGGCATCAGTCATTACAATTTAACAATTCCCCTCCATGTATGTGACGACAAAATACTTTAAACTGAATTCTGAACTTGATAGGAAACCAGTTTAATGAATTAAAAAGACACAGTTATATTATCTGAACTGCCACTGGATGCTCGTCACTTCCTGTTTGCGGTAAGGCGTATTGTGTCACTTCCTGTTTTCACGGTGTGAACTACGGTCTGTTGCTCCAGACTCTCGCTTTTATCTTTAATATCTTTGCTGTAACATCTGTTTTTAACACATAAGCACATTTAAAACATTCTCTGTTGCTGCACATCGTGCTTGGGAACTCCTCGTGTTTAACACGGTTTGCTTTTTTGGCGTGGTAAAAGGGCGCTAGTCTAGCTTTAGCCTAGCGTAGCTTTAGCTCCGCAATGGCTTCCCCACTTACTCTCTCCTCCGCTTCTCCGTCTCTGTCTACGTCTCCCCCTATCTCCTGCTCTCTGTGTCAGATGTTTAGTTATTCCTCTGCCTCCTTTAGTGATAATGGTACTTGTAATAAATCAGTGGCGGCTCCTGCCAAATGTGTCAGGGGGGGCAATAGTTGCAGTGATAGCTAAAGTGACCCATCTAATGGGTAAACTGACAGCTACGTAAACCCTGTTTACCGTCAGCTAACATTTAACATTTCACACATTTTGATGTAAAGTCAATGCCCAAATCTTAACCTTGTTATTACTCTCTCCTCTTTTCTATAGACCAATTCACGCGTGACGTCAGCGCTACATCCGGGTCACGGTGGTTGGCAAAAACAGTACTGTTCTCGTCTACTACATGACAAAACGGGTGATTTAGAGCGTATTTTTAGTTAGTTTACTTTTGGATTCTAAACAATGTCTACCACTTGTTGTGCTCCCGGTTGCACACAGAGGCATTCCAAATCGTTGGATGTACGTTTGTGTCGTTTCCCGAAGGACAAAGAAAGAAGAAAGAAATGGATATTTTCAATGAAAAGAGCGCAGGCAGACACTCCAAATGGACTGGGGGATCCATCATACCACGACAGAATGTGCTGTCTACACTTCATCTCCGGTAAATACAACTTAATTCTGCTCTAGTCATTGTTCTATTTGAATAGCGGCGGAGGGGAGGTGGCGATCGCTAGACGGAGCCAGGAGAAGCGGAGTTAATGCGCTGCAGCAGCAGCAGCAGCAGCTGCATTACGCCCCCGTTCACGAGCGCTAGTACTTCTGTGTTTACGCTGCAATGTCGCCGACACCCCCACCCATTTTAACAAGACAAAAACACCAAAATAATCCGTAGTGAACTATGTTTTTTTTTGACCTACCGGGCGGGTCTTCCTGTCCGACTCCGCGTTCGTATGTTACACATGTCTGAACATCCATCCATCCATCCATGTTCTGACCCGCTTAATCCCTCATGGCGTCGCGGGCGTTGCTGGAGCCTATGTCCAGATATAATATAATTGTAGCCGTCCAGTGGTTTCATGCTCCCATGCTCTCTCGTGTGTACTGGCCTGCCGTGTTTATAAGGTAGCTGTATATGTCGCGGTACTGAACGCTTGGCAGCATTTCACAGACTCGCTCCGTCCCTTCAGGCTTTTGCTGTGTGGATCTGGCAGTCTGATACCATCAACCATCAACTTAGTCTTAAAACGATCTTGTGATACGTTATCTAAAGAAGAAAAATACGCGGAGAACTCGTCAGTTTCTCTGTTTGCGTCCGCCATTGTGTTCGTCTTTTGCCAACCAGTCCGGCGCGCATGCGCGAAAAACCCGCATCAAAACAATAACAATGAACTGGTCTATTTCGTCTTCCATTTCTTCTTTCTCTTACTGTTTTTTGAATTTTATAAAACCATCTACCTGTTTTTTCTTCATCCCACCTTTTTTGACATTTTTCCATAAACTTTACTTTAATCATACTCTTTCCCTCAGATTTACTTGTTTTAATGATAAAACTTATAGGATTCTGAATCGCCCTCTTTGCCAATTTATCTGCCCTCTCATTTCCTTCTACCCCAATATGCGCTGGAACCCACACAAATATAACTATTAAACCCATGTTTTGTATTCTGAATAATGTATGAAATATTTCTAATAAAATGTCTATCCTACTATCCGATTTATTATATTTTAAACTTAATAATGCAGAAGTTGAATCTGAACAAATGACTGTGTTTAATGGTTTTATGTATTCTACCAGTGACGTGCGGTAGGGTTCATAGCTTGTGAGGCACTGACGTCATCAGAGTCAGATTTACAAATAAATACACTCTACAGAGTAGACTCATTGCAAAGTGCTGAAGGAGACTGATTGAGCCAAATCAAATCACCAAGAGACATGGAAAAAATATTGATTCTTTGATGAAAAAAAAACTAAATTATTTGTCATTGTAACAACTTATGAGTTATGATGGATTTCTGCATTTGTAACACATTTAAAAACTATAACCCACAGTACACACATTTCATTACAAAAACAAAACATGAATAATTATCGCTGTCTTACCTCTACTTATTAAATGAAGTCCATGCGGCGCTCTTTCTGAACAAAAATATTTTTCCGGTCTTTTAGATTAGATTTTTAGATTTAGATTTTTATTACAGACTCAGAGTCCAGATTACATACAAAGAGAATACAAAGACAAAATAAGAATAAAAAGTACAAAAAATAAACTATACAAACACATGACTTCTAGCCTTACAAGAGGCAATCATACCAATGTCTCCAGAGTACAGAAGAGTACTTTATTGCACTATATTTAACATTTGCCAGCAGTAGTATGATTTTATTATTAGATTCATTCAAGCGACAAATAAATCTATACATAAGTTTTCTCAAGACAGCCATCAAAGTGCTGACTCGGGCAGATACAAACAGTTCACTGGCACTGGACCATCTGGGTTTATTTAACAAAAGTCTAAGTGCATCATTGTAAGCCACCTTCAATTTTTGAATACTGGCTTTTTTAAAATTGCACCACAAATGTGCAGTATACAGTGATGTACAATATGATCTAAACAAGTTCAACTTTACTTCATCCGAACAGAATCCAAATTTACGGACAAGAATATTTGCCTGAGCGTATAACATTCGAACCTGACGGTAAATGTCCTCATCATCAGACAGACAATCTGTCAACATATGACCAAGATATTTCACTTCAGTTGAGACTTTCAATAAAGACCCAGACAGTTTGAAATTTGGAAATAGTCTATTTTTGTCCTCCTTAGTGCGACAGATCAAGATGGTGCTTTTTGAAGGATTGAACTTAACATCATGTAACTCACCATATGCTGAGCAGACATTAAGCAGCTCCTGAAGACCAGCTGAACTTGGGCTAAAAACCACTAGGTCATCAGCATACATCAAATGATTAATAATAGTATCACCAACCATGCAGCCGGTTCTACACAGGTTTAGCTGCTTAGAAAGATCATTCATATAAAAGTTAAACAAAATAGGAGATAAAATGCTTCCTTGTCTGACTCCATTGCTGACATGAAAGGATGCAGACATACAGTTGTCCCATGTCACTTGCATAGTTTGATTAGCATACCAGTAGGACAGACATCTTACTATATACTTAGGTACACCAACTTGGCACAATTTTAAAAATAGTTTTCTATGATTAACACGATCAAAAGCCTTAGTGGCGTCTAAAAAACACAGAAAAACTGTAGAATTTTTGCTGTTATAATTTATCAGTAATTCTTTTAGTCCATATATACACATATCAGTGCCATGTTTGGGCTTGAACCCAAATTGATTTTCAGTAGACATTACTATCTTAGCAAATTTTGGCAGAAGAATAAGTTCAAAGACTTTAGACAGTGTATTAGCTAGGGCTATAGGTCTATAATTATCAGAGCTGCCAATTTTACCAGCTTTGTTTTTAATCACGGGAAGTAAAAGAACCTTCATCAAGGATTCAGGAATAAAACCATGCATAATAAAACCAGTAAAACACAAGGCTAGCAGAGGGACAACCCTTGAACTGGCAAATTTGAGATGTTCAGCTGATATAAGATCTATTCCTATAGATTTATTTACAGACAGTTCTTTAATTGCTTGATAGACCTCGTGTGTTTTGATAGTTTCTACAGCGCTAACTTTGTCAACCTGGAAGGGTTCACTCTGTACACAGGTGAATAACTTGCTGTAGTGATGTTGCCAAAAATCTACAATCATATTCGCCCCAGAAACACCATCAATAGTGTAAGGGAGAGAGGGTTTATTGTTATTGATAGTTTTAACCTCGTTCCAAAAGGTTTTTGTATCCTTTCCTAAAAACTTTTTTGCCAAGGAATCAGCCCTCATGGTTTGCTCATTCTGTTTAATGAAGCGTAATGCATATTTGTATTTTGAAGTGGACAGCTTTTTCTGCTCAAATATAGGGCCCTGTCTAGGTTTACCTGCTAGAGCCCAAGATGTAGTAGCTTCGCAGGCTTCTTTGTGGAATTTAGACACATATGTGTTCCAACCTGGTCTATTTTTAATCTTTACATTACTTTTATTATAAGGCAGACTAGCTCCCATAAGCGCTTCAATTATGTCAGAATATAAGATAGTTAGATTGATCCTATGTTCAATATTAGAGCAGTTACAGTCTGTGCAAGTAACTGCCTCTCTTGGTAAGTTAATGGAAGATAACAGTTGATCAGTTTGGGCATAGTAAGAGGCTCTTTGTTTATTAGATAAAGAAGACCAGTCTATATGCATCTGTTTTTGAATACTGTTCTTATTTACAGTTGCAGGTATATGATCAAATCTAATTGATACCTCAAAAGGGATATGATCAACAGTGGACACATTGTATAAGATATTCATATATATCAAAGCAGCATGAGCATCTGCTGTAGTTATACAATGGTCCAACCAAGATGTCTCTTTTATCTTCTTCAGTTTTAAAAGTCTCTCAGTCTCAATGGAGATCACTGCCAGGGAGGAAAGCCTTCCTTCATCAGTCCTGTTCCGGCTGTATGTTTAGAGTCTTTTTAGTGCTTTACTTGTTTAGCAAAACTCGCAAAAAAAACTCCATAACTTACTGTCGTTCTACAGTCTTGGGATCACGATCGGTGACCCTTGAGCGCCCCCTGCCTAGAGGCCAAGGAACTGCCGGCCTCACCTACAACCAGTTCTGTGCCGTTTATGATCGCGTAGCAGCACGAAAACATGTAACATAGTAGGCTACTATGAAGAAAAAAGAGAGAGAACAAAAAGTTATAAGCAGAAATGATGACAAGCAATGCTTAATTGAAGAACAGTAGAACTCAATAGAGTGAGAAAAATAGATCCTGATGTCCTCCAGTAGTCTAAGCCCACAGAAGCACATCCCCATAGGTAGCTCAGGGTAACATGAGCCACTAAGTAGAAGCTTTGTCAAAAAGGAAAGTTTTAAGCTTAGTCTTAAAAGTAGACAGGGTGTCTGCCTCACGGACCAAAACTGGGAGTTGGTTCCACAGGAGAGGAGCCTGATAGCTAAAGGATCTGCCTCCCATTCTACTTTTAGAGACTCTAGGAACCACCAGCAGACCTGCAGTCTGAGAGCGAAGTGCTCTGTTAGGAACATACGGAGTAATCAATTCAATTCAATTTCAATTCAATTTTATTTATATAGCGCCAAATCATGAAACATGTCATCTCAAGGCACTTTACAAAATCAAGTTCAATCATATTATACAGATTGGGTCAGATTATACAGATTGGTCAAAATGTCCTATATAAGGAATCCAGTTGATTGCATCAAAGTCCCGACAAGCAGCATTCACTCCTGGGGGACCGTAGAGCCACAGGGAGAGTCGTCTGCATTGTACATGGCTTTGCTGCAATCCCTCATACTGAGCAAGCATGAAGCGACAGTGGGAAGAAAAACCACCCATTAACGGGAAAAAAAAACCTCCGGCAGAACCGGGCTCAGTATGAACGGTCATCTGCCTCGACCGACTGGGGGTTACAGAAGACAGAGCAGAGACACAACAAGAGAGACAAAAAAGCACAGAAGCACACATTGATCTAGTAATCTGTTCTACATTAGATGGTAATAGTCGGTGATCTGTCCTCCCTGGATGATTTCACAGTCAACAGAACGTCAGACCAGGTGTGCCTACTATGAAGAAAAAAGAGAGAGAACAAAAAGTTAAAAGCTGAAATGACAACAGTCATTTCAATGTAATGCAATGCAAATCTGGAGAACAGTAGACTGGAGAACAGTAAAAATCAGTAGAGTGAGAAAAGTAGGCCCTGATGTCCTCCAGTAGCCTAAGCCTATAGCAGCAAAACTATAAAGGTAGCTCAGAGTAACATGAGCCACTCTAGTTATAAGCTTTGTCAAAAAGGAAAGTTTTAAGATTAGTCTTAAAAGTAGACAGGGTGTCTGCTTCACGGACCAAAACTGGGAGTTGGTTCCACAGGAGAGGAGCCTGATAGCTAAAGGATCTGCCTCCCATTCTACTTTTAGAGACTCTAGGAACCACCAGCAGACCTGCAGTCTGAGAGCGAAGTGCTCTGTTAGGAACATACGGAGTAATCAGAGCTCTGATATATGATGGAGCTTGATTATTAAGGGCTTTATACGTTAGAAGAAGAATTTTAAATTCTATTCTTGATTTAACAGGAAGCCAATGAAGGGAAGCTAAAATTGGAGAAATATGATCCCTCTTGTTGATTTTCATCAGAACTCTTGCTGCAGCATTTTGGATAAGCTGAAGACTTTGAATTGCATTTTGTGGACTTCCTGATAGTAAAGAATTACAATAGTCCAGCCTTGAAGTAACAAATGCATGGACTAGTTTTTCAGCATCACTCCTGGACAGAATGTTTCTAATTTTGGCGATATTCCGGAGGTGAAAAAAGGAAACTCTGGAAACCTGTTTAATATGGGATTTAAATGACATGTCTTGGTCAAAAATAACACCAAGGTTTTTTACTTTATTACCAGAGGCCAAGTTAATGTCATCCAGATTAAGTGATTGGTTAAGAAGTTTATTTTTTGAGGACTCTGGCCCAAAGATTACAACTTCGGTCTTGTCAGAATTTAGATGCAGGAAATTTAAAGTCATCCAGCTTTTGATGTCATCAAGACATGACTGCAGTCGAAGTAATTGATTGGATTCATCAGGATTTATGGATAGATATAGCTGAGTGTCATCAGCATAACAGTGGAAATTAATCCCATGCTGTCTGATAATTTTGCCGATCGGAAGCATATATATAGTAAAGAGAATTGGTCCAAGGACTGAACCCTGTGGTACTCCACAGGTGACCCTAGAGTTTGAGGAAGATTTATTATTAACATGAACAAACTGGAATCTGTCCGACAGATAAGATTTAAACCAGCCTAATGCTTTCCCCTTAATCCCTACAGTATGTTCAAGTCTTTGTAGGAGAATATTGTGATCAACTGTATCAAATGCAGCACTGAGATCTAACAGGACAAGTACAGACACAAGTCCATTATCTGAGGCCATGAGAATATCATTAGTGACCTTCACCAGAGCCGTTTCAGTGCTATGATGAGCTCTGAAGCCTGACTGAAACTCCTCAAGTAGGTCATTGCTTTGTAAATGTTCACAAAGTTGATTAGCAACTACTTTCTCAAGAATTTTAGATAAGAAAAGAAGATTAGATATAGGTCTGTAGTTTACTAGCTCATCTTGATCAAGAGAAGGTTTCTTAAGTAAAGGTTTAATAACAGCTACTTTAAAAACCTGTGGTACATATCCATTTACTAAGGATAGATTAATCATGTCTAAAATAGGACCACTGATCAAAGGGAATACCTCCTTAAACAACTTGGTTGGGATTGGGTCTAACATACAGGTAGAAGGTTTAGATGAAGCTAAGATTTTAGATAGCTCAGAAAGCTCTACTGCTTCTAAACAGTTCAGACACAGCGCAGGTTCTAAAGATTCCTCCAATGCTGCCTTACTTACTGGGGACGAGGTAATCATGTTTGGGAGGATGCCAATTATTTTATTTTTAATGGCATCAATTTTATTTATGAAGAATCCCATAAAATCATTACTACTAAGAGCTAAGGGAATGGTTGAATCAACAGAGCTGCAGCTCTGAGTAAGTTTGGCAACTGTACTAAAGAGAAATCTAGGATTATTTTTATTCTCTTCAATTAATGATGAAAAATATGCTGCTCTAACTCTGCGAAGGGTCTTGTTATACAACAATAGACTGTCCCTCCAGATTAAGTAGGATTCCTCTTGGTGTGTAGAGCGCCATTTTCTCTCCAATTTCCTAACATTGTGCTTCAAGGAACGCAGCTCTGAATTAAACCAGGGAGCCAGCTTCCTGTGAATTATCACCTTCTTTTTCAAGGGAGCTACATTATCTAATGCAGAACGCAATGAGGAAGTCACACTGTTAGCAAATGTATCTATTTGTGAATGGGAAGAAACAGCATTGCTGCCATCTACAGGGCATTTCTGCAATACTGAGGATATTAAGAGGGGGACAGACTCTTTAAGTTTTGATACAGCATTATCCGATAAAGATCTACTATAATGGAACCCTCTTTTGGGGGTGGAGAAATCGGTTAGATTAAACTCAAATGTTATTAAAAAATGATCAGATAGGACAGGGTTGTGAGAGAATACTGTTAATTCTTCACAATCAATGCCATATGTCAGCACAAGGTCCAAAATATGGAGCCGAGAGTGCGTTGGCTTATGCACATTTTGAGCAAAACCAATTGAATCTAGGATAGTTTTAAAGGCTACACTAAGGTTATCACATTCAGTGTCAACATGGATGTTAAAATCACCCACTATAATAACCTTGTCAGTATTTAACACCAAATCAGATAAGAAGTCTGACAGTTGATCCAAAAACTGAGTGTAAGGGCCTGGTGGACGATACAAAACAATAAACAGAAGAGGTTTTATTGCTTTGCAGTTTGGATGAGGGAAACTGAGGGTTAAATGTTCAAAAGAACTGTAATTATTAATTGGCCTGGGACTAATTAATAAATCAGACTGAAAGATGGTTGCCACTCCTCCTCCTCTTCCCACAGATCTGGGAATGTGGAAATTTGAATAACTGGAAGGAGTTGACTCATTTATACTAACGTAGTCCTCTTGTAGCCAGGTTTCTGTGAGACAAAATAAATCAATCTGATTATCAGAAATCAATTCATTAACTAACAAAGTCTTTGGAGGGAGAGACCTTATATTTAATAGACCACATTTAATTCTTTTATTTTTTGGTTCAAAGTGATCCGTATGGATTTTTATTAGATTTTTATGATTTGTTCCCTTTAAATCAGTTTTTGATCTGTTAAGTTTTGGCCGTGGGAAAGACACCGTCTCAATAGGGTAATGGGTGAGTAACAGTACAGAAGCTGCAGAGAGGTGTGTTAAACTACGGCTCTGCTTCCTGGTCTGGACCCTGGGTTGTCAGCATTTAGGAGAACTAATAAAGCCGGCCAGATTCCTAGAAAGAAGAGCTGCACCATCCAAAGTGGGATGGATGCCGTCTCTCCTGATCAGACCAGGTTTTCCCCAGAAAGTTTGCCAGTTATCAATGTAGCCCACGTCGTTTTCTGGACACCACCTAGACAACCAGCGGTTGAATGATGACATGCGGCTAAACTTGTCATCACTGGTCAGATCAGGCAGGGGACCAGAGAAAATTACAGAGTCCGATATTGTTTTAGCAAACTCACACACCGAAGCAACACCAACTTTAGTGACCTCCGATCGGCGTGACCGGGTGTCATTACCGCCAGCGTGAATAACAATTTTGCGGTATTTACGCTTATCCTTAGCCAGCAGTTTTAGGTAGGATTCTATGTCGCCCGTTCTGGCCCCTGGTAGGCATTTAACTATGGTTCCTGGTTTCTTTAGTGCCACGTTTCTTATTACAGAGCTGCCAATAATTAAGGTCGGCTCCTCGGCGAGACTGTCGCTCAGAGGGGAAAATTTATTAGAAACGCAGATGGGTTGGTGGTGATCTGGGGGCTGAAATCTAGAGCTATGCTTACTACGAACCGTCACCCAGCCGGCCTGCTTAACCGGCTGTTCGAGTGCGGCTGTTTGTTCGCTACGTGAAGTTACTCTTTGTGGCTCCGCGCTAGCAAAGGAGCGGCTATCAGCTGGTTTTTCAACAGCACGGAGCCGGGTCTCCAGTTCTGACACCCTCGCCTCCAAAGCTACAAAAATACTACATTTATTACATGTACCATTATCACTAAAGGAGGCAGAGGAATAACTGAACATCTGACACAGAGAGCAGCAGATAGGAGACATAGTCAGAGACGGAGAAGCCATTATGAGGCTAAGGCTTGGCTAGCGCTAGGCTAACGCTAGGCTAAAGCTAGGCTAACGCCCTATTATCACGCCAAAGAACAAACCGTGTGAAACACGAGGAGTTCCCAAACGTGATGAGCAGCCACAGACAATGTTTTAAAAGTGCTTATGTTTGGAAACAGACGTTACAGCAAAGAGGTTTAAAGATAAAAAGTGAGAGAGCCTGGAGCAAAGCTCCGTCGTTCACACAGCAACAACAGGAAGTGACACAATACGCCTTACCGCAAACAGGAAGTCCGCCTCCCTCATTCAGAGCTCTGATATATGATGGAGCTTGATTATTAAGGGCTTTATACGTTAGAAGAAGAATTTTAAATTACCATATTTACATTAAAGTGATACACAAACACACACACACCCTGACCTATTTGACACCTTAGGGCGTCAAATATAGTTACTATCCACACTCGTATTGTATGTTGGGTTCTTACTGCTAATTTTGGACTGTTCTTTTTCAGAGTGGACAGATAATAAAACTTTAGAGAGTAAAAAATAAATAAATAAATAAGAAAGCACTCAGGTTTTCAAGTTTAAAATTGATATTTTTCCATAAATCTACATACAATACAATGTTACTAACACTATCAATCTGGCAGAAGCAGAGATACAAAAAACAACACAGAAACACTGTTCCATAAATGGTTTCTACGTTAAAGAGGGTAATGGCATCACAGCTAAACAGAATGCCAGGGTAGATGTACCTACTATGAAGAGAAAAAACAAAACAGAGAGAACATAAAGTTGAAATAACAACAAATAACATAAAAATAAAAAGGACCCGAAAAGGTGTGTTGATTTTGCAAAATAGGAGTAGAAAAGTTAATTAGTCAATCCAAACCGTTTACATATTTTTTTTAAATAGTTGCTACGGTTTGGTTTCACCTATACAGGCACAACATATCCTGGTATTTTTCCAGTCAGAAGTTTACATACACTGATCGTGGAGATGAATTTTGGAAGAAAAAAAATTAAAACAAGCAATTTGGTGAAAAGCCGTGAATTTATTCTGGGAGGTTTTGCCTCTCTAGACAGGTTCAAAACTTATACAGGCTAAACCTCTCCACATATTCATCTAAATGTTTTAACCAATGGTGCTGGGTCTAGATGTGTTTGGAAACTAAATGAAAAATATCACTGAAGAAAGTTTAGCATCCATCCACCACAAAACTCCCCCCTTAGTTCAAGGTTCACCCCGTGTAGCTTTAGAGGAGTTGCAGCACTGGTTTGGCTGTTAGAGAGTCTGTTGTTCTGCGGTTGCCACTGATTTCCAAGCAAAATCCAACAATTTTGTGTTTGTCAGCACTTTTGTCGATTAAAAGAGGAAGTTTAAACAATTACTGCCATTATTCAACAGGAAAAGAAGCCACTTCCAAACCGACTGATTTAACCTAAGGCGAGATCGGTCTGTTAGTACAAGCAGACTGCGTGGTTTGTGTGAAGAAAAAAACGGCAGTGCGAATGTTGGCTCGTACCGTACACACCCCTCAACCCACCAAGATACCTACTGCAAAGATTAGCCCAAATTCTGGGGAAACCCTGTGTCCCATAAAATGAACTATGGGGGGACAGGCGAAATCATAGCATCTGGTTTTTAGTTTAAAGATGGAGATGACAAAGCGGAGCTCTTTCACTGCAGCATGAGCAGGTTCTACTAAAAACCTGCAGAGTCTTATTGGGGCAACTGTGGCTTGATGGTCTGGCAATTGGAAGGTTGTGGGTTCGATTCCAGCTTCCCCTTGCCACATGTCGATGTGCCCCTGGGCAAGGCACTTGACCCCAAGTTGCCTACCGAGCTGCGTCTCAGTGTATGAATGTGTGCGTGTTAGTGAGAGCGATTGGGTGAATGTGGCTATAGTGTACAGCGCTTTGGGTGGTGAGCATGACTGGAAAAGCGCTATATAAGTTCAGTCCATTTACCATCAGACCAATATATTTAGAGGAAAGTTTGCTCCTGGTTCTGTTCTGTGGAAGTCTTTGCAGTTTTTGTTAATTTGTGTAACAAAATATGTTTAAAATATTACATTACTCTGCAAATGAACTCGTTTTTTTTTTTCAATTTTTATCTGACTAGGCCTTATGTATTAATAATTGCAGTTTGTTTTCTTTTTCTTTTGCTGTACTAACTTTAAATTGAGCTGTGTTCCATTTTAATCAGTATTGTCTGTAAGTCAGCTGTCACCTGAATCTCCCCACTGTGGGACGGTACAGCTATTTCTATTCTGTTAAAACTGGGTCACAATGATATGAAAAAGGTAGTATTTATCATGCCTTAATTTAAGATAGATGTTTACCTTTGATAAATGTGTCATTATCATTATATTATCATTTGTCAACTAAAAAAACCCTAGTTTAACTTTGCCCCTGCAGTACACTAGAATGATCTGTTTTATATAAATAGAATAAAATCTATTCTAATCTAAAAAAGAAAAAATCCAGAATGTAATGTACAGTTGGAACTTGATACTTTTTGGGACTATTTTCACTACAGAGGCATCTGCACTGTTAAGTCAACCAGAAAGGGCTGAACTTTTAACATTTTGATCCTAAAACCTTTTTAGTTAGAGATTTATCCTTGTTATTCAGAGTGAATTATTCACCGATTTAGCTTTTTTTTCCATTTCTATTACTGATAGAATAAGCTTAAGTAATTAATCAGCAGAATTTGTACATTTTTAACGATTACACGATTAATTGTCTGAATAATGATTAGAATTCATAACTTATTAAAATAATAGTTTATAATAGCCTTAGTTAGGACATGTACAGGTGACAGGACAAATATTAGTACCATCTGTAGAGAAATGGCTGCCTTCAGAGTTAGTTAAAATATAGTTGTTTTTTTTTACCAAGAGAGTTGTAGGATAAGAAAGGCGTGACTTCCACCAGCGTAATGACTTTTACTGACCCTTTTGGATTTTACTGACCTGCGGTGGTCAGTGTCTTATTGAGATAACAGATACGTTTCCTGTTTTGTTCACTACCTAACCAGGAAATGCTGTGTCATGCACTGACTGTTTTGGATTTTACTGACCGGTGGTGGTCAGTAGCTTATTGAGATAACTGATACGTTTCCTGTTTTGTTTATTACCTAAGAATGGAATGGTGTCGTGCTTGTTGAAAGGGACGGTTTTGGTGTTAGGTGTATGAAATGATAAGATAACGCCCGGCACAAGTCTGTTCATTGAGATAGCTGATTCATATCCTCCTTTCCTGCTGCATCCAAGCCCCACACAGGTGCTCTTTTGAGAAACTCCTCCCCAACAGATCTCCTAAAACTGAGGTCGTGGTCCATAAACCACTGACCGCCGCAGTATGAAGACGTGTTTTCTTCTCGGCTGTACTACTGAAGGGATCAATAAAATGCCTTTAGTTTGGAGGGAGGACTGAATTGAGCTTTATATTATGACTAAATATTAAGGACTAAGGATTCCCTATCTCACCTGCTCCTCTGGATTATTTCTGCTCAATCGCAACGGTGCGGGACAGAGGTTTTTTTTCCCGTAGGATCCGTATTCAGCAACGTTTACGTAGAGTCTGACGGGTATGCTGAGTGTCAAGATTGGGTGTATGTGCAATAAATTAAATAATTGAATGTGAAAAAATTAATTAAATAATTGAATGTGAAAAAATTAATTAAATAATTGAATGTGTATAGAATGAATAAAATAATTGAATGTGTATAAATGAATTACATAATTAGACATAATTAAATAATCACGATAATAAAATTTTAATTATATTAATAATAATATAATATGGGTGGGGGAGGGGCAGTGTGAGGGGGCGGGGGGGCATGAAATGGGGGGACCGTAAATGGGGGGGGGGGGGTAATAAATCATCCATCAACTCGATTAATTAAAATTTGACAGAAGGCATCTCCTATCAGTGTGTCATGATGTTAGGAGAGAAGGGGAGATGGACAGACGGATTGGAGTGATGCTGCTGCTGCTCCAGTCAATGGTAGTAAAGAAAGCTCTCGATTTACGGCTCCATCTACAGTCCAACCCTCACCTGTTGTCATGAGGTCGAGGTCCCGGGTACAGGCGGCAGAAACGTGCTTTCTCTGAAGGGTGGCTGGGCTCAGCCTTAGAGATAGGGTGAGGAGCTCTGTTATCTGGATGGAGCTCAAAGCAGAGCTGCTGCTTCACCATATTGAAAGCAGTTAGTTGACGTGGTTTGGGCATCTGATCAGGATGCCCCCTTGGTGCCTCCCATTGGAAGTTTGCAAAAGAGACGCCTGGAAAGATCCAGAACTTGCTGAAGGGACAATTCATCTGGCCTGGGAACGCCTTGGGATCCCCAAGAGCGAGCTGGAGGATGTTGCTGGGGGAGATGGATCTCTGGGTTTCTCTCCTGGACCTGTTGCCCCAGTGAGCCAATCTTGGAAAAGTGGAAGACAGTAGATGGATGGATGAAAAAATGAAAAAAACACGCAGGCTGTGAGATAAAAGGGGATACGGTTGGTAGCACTGTTGCTTTGCAGCAAAAAAGGTCCTGCTTTAAAAACCTGAGTTTGACCTGGGATCTTTCTGGAATATTTCCGGCTTCCTTCCACAGTCCAAAAACATGACTGTTAGGTTCATGGGTCTCCCTAAATTGCCCTTGTTCATGCTTGTGTGTCCCTGTGATGGACTGGCAGGCACCCTGTCCAGGGTGCACCCTGCCTCTTTCACCAGCGACTGCTGCAGATAGGCGGCAGCCTCTCCCATGGTTAGACAGAAGCGATGTAGCAGGACTGTCTTTCTCTCACATCACCCATCAGTCTGGAACAAGCAGAGGTGTAAAGACATCTCATGCCGTTAGAGCATGCAATACCAAAACCTCAAAATATGTTCTTGGCCAAGGTAAGCTCTTCTCACAAAGTTCTATTCAGTCAGGATATGACTGTGAGGGCTTAAATCTTTATTACCTTTATCACCCTTTATCTGGCAGCATTTTAACGTACTCTATATGGCGACAGACTGAAGTTATTGATCATTTGTCAGCACCAACAGGATGCCCAGCTGCTTTATGCAAGACCAGGCAACGCTTTAGCCTCTCTTTCCTCCGACCCACAAACTGAGAGAATGTCCTGGATTTTTACTAGAAATGCCAAAACCCAGAGAGATTTGATCACAAATACTTAGCATATTATCAGTAACTCTTAGGTAGCATGGGGGGGGGGGGGGGGGGGGATCCTGTATTTATAGTCAGTCAAGCTAGGCACATGCCTTTCTCACTAACCCAAAACATTTCAGGGAAGATTTGTATGTTGAAAAAAAAGAGGAAGGAAATAATTTAGAGACAATAATGAGTGGAACCAAGACACCAGCAGAACCAGTGCATCAAAATCAAAGCAAAGCCCAACTTTGGGTTCAGCTATGAATAATTAGCTGTAAAGTCCAGGTAAAAAATTATAGAAATGTATAATAAAATTTAATATTGTTTTGTATTATCTTGTATTATAGACTTTTTTTTATCATGGAGCAGAACGATGTTGGCTCCTCTTTAAAAATATTTTTGTTCTTCATTTTAAATAGATGTGGTTACATGCTAAAGAGAAGAAGGGCAAATAAAATAAATTGGTGGAAAAATCTAAAATGACATGAATAAAATATAAACTAAAAAGTTGTCATGGCCTGAACTGTTCAGACATTTTTACAAAAATTCAAGTTGAGATGTTTCTGTTCATAGATAAAAGAATTGGGTACAATATACTGTAAAGCATTTTATGGACTATAGACTTTTAGGTTTTTATTTTTTAAATAAATGTAATATTGTCTGGAAATATAAACCTTTCTTTACTCTTTTTTCTGTTTTTCAGACTTGTCCAGAAAATGGATCATTAATAAACTCAAATTCCAGGCTCTGTGAAGTTAAAATCTGCTACAGAGCTTCCCACTGACACTAAAGGACTTTTTCACTGTCCTCCAGTTTAAAACTTAAAATGGTGACACCAATCCAATATGAACTGCATAAGAAAATGTATGATAATATAATTATGAATCGCTTTATGTGCCTATAAGCTTATATTTACCTGCTTTAACGTTTTAAACATGCCCTAATGTGTAACAAAAGTCTTATAAAGAAGAATATTCATAGTTATGTCGGTGGTTATGTAATGTGCATCATGTTTCTTTTTCACATTTTTAGTAATTATTTTTTTAATGGGCCACTGAACATTTAACACAGTGTGTCAGAGCAATCAGTAATTTCATCCGCAATGCTCCCAGGAATCCATCGAGATGATGTGTTCTGAAACTTCATGTCTGACTGAATTATATGTGACCTTCACTGTGTGCGTGTGTGTGTCTGGTGGACACCATGAGACAAAAACACGGAGCTAATTTCTGTCGGCCCCTGCTCCAGCTGGGCCTCCATCCCAGCTCCTCCTCTCTGCGCTCCACGTTTCTTCTCTCGTGTCGGCCGTCTCCCTCGATCGGAGGGAGATTAATATCAAGTGATTGGCAGCCATGTTCTCGCTCTGCACTCCAGTCATGGTGCCCCAGGGTCTCTGCCGGTCGTAAAGCAATGCTGAAAGTGCCACTGTGGCTTTTACTGTCATTTAGCCGGTACCCTGCCTCAGCAGACCGACGATGAATAGCGCCAATGACCACATTGAATTATGAGCCAGCCTCAGCCCCAGCCATATATACACGGCCCAATACAGGGAGCCATTTCCTGCTAGAGTGGCTCTTGCAGAGATTACTGAGGTAATATTTCCTACGCTGCAACCGAAGTGGTTATGGTCTGCAGACAGTCTACCTGCTGCAGCTTCAGCCAGTGGAGCTTTGACTAGCACAAAGGAGGGGATGTTGATTCTGGGTGACTGCCTTTTTCAAAATCACTCAGTAGCTGCAGAGGCGTTGATTTTTAATGAGGACAAGTGGAAGCGTCCACAGAAAATACAAGAGAGACATGAGAGGAAATGATTTTATTTGACGTCCCTTCCTCATTACGAGGCCGTACTACACCAGTCAGGCTTTCCTCATCCGTCCTGAATGGGTCCTTCTGCCGCAGGAAATGAGCGTTGGGGATTTGTAATCTGGAACTTGTGTGCACTTGTGCATGTTCCTGGCGCACAGTTCTGCTGACGCACAGCGGTTCTGCCACAACACAAGGAGCCGTCCGTGTCTTGGAGGGCGGCCAAAGACAGACAGAGGAGAGGGGAGGAAGGGGGGAGAGGGGCAGGTCCAACTTGTGAGAAGTTTTAAATATCAGCTCATTAGCCACCTGTAGACCTCTCTAATGAGCACTCATGGATTTTTCATTTCCTTTAATCGGGTGCAGCTTAAAAAAAAAAAAAGGAAAGTGCACTTGCTTGTTTTCTCCTCAGGTCTGTTGTAACCCATCGGAGCTGTGATGCACACACATACCAGCCCAGCAATCTCCCATCTACCCCCCCACCCCACCTCGGCTCACACACTCTGGATCAATGTCAGCAGGGGGAGAGAGTCCAGCATGCTCCAGAACCTGCAGCCCTGTTAAGTGCTTCTTTAAGCAGGTAGATCTTGCTGCAGAAACTTAAAACTTTGATACTTTTCCAGGAGAAACTAATCACCCCATACGTAAAACCTGTTTGTGTCTGACACAACGGTTCTGCTTCTAATTTCTCCTGTTTTTATATTTAAACTTATGCGAGGTCACCGCCGAAGAGCTGCAAGTCAGAGCATCAAGGAATCTCAATGTCGCATGAATATTTCATTAGAGTCGGAGCAGGAATTTCAGACTTCTGCCGCTGTTTAGCATACCGTGGAATAAGTGGTTATCCGACTGCAAACAGCAGACGTGCTGGAGGCTGCACGGTGGAGCAGTTGTTGGCACTGTTGCCCCTGAACACAAAGATCCTGCGTTCAGATCCCGGTTGGGTCCTGGCTCTGTGGCGTCTCTGTGTCCTCCCCATACAAAAGCATGTCGGGCGTTAGTATCTGCATCATGGCTGCCGGCCAATAGACTTGTGACCTGTCCAAAGTGCATCATTTAACCACTAGAGTCAAGCATCAGGCCAAAATCCCTCCACAGCAAACAATCATCACTCATTATGTGTTGTAGCTGCCAAGTGGGGCACGATAGGCTCAGTGGGCACATTTTTATTTTTTACATAGGGGACAGGTTGGTTTAATTAGCGTTTCAGGAATCATTGTTTAAAACTGTTGTTTTTTTTCATTCTATTCTGGCTATCTTTGCTATCTTTTATAATCTGACCCAATCTGTATAACCTGATTGAATGTGACTCAGTGTACTTACTATTTTTTTTTTGCAAACTACCAACATATAGATTTTCCACGTTCAGCCGTTATGTGGGTATGAGATCAAAGACCTGAGCCAGAACCAAAATTCTGATTCCTGATTGAATGAAAATAACTTTTGTTGAGCCCCTGCTGGTAGATTTATTTGTAAGGAGGCCAATACATTTTCATAACACTGCATATTTAATAACACATAGAAAGGTGTCAGCAAAGAACACTGGTTTAATTTGTTTTGCTGGTCATCATCACCTTCTTTGTCTTTTGGGTACTTTTTCAAACGGATGATAGACGAACAGAGAAAGAACATCGTCTGAGGTTCTTTGAGACTTCTTCACAAAAGCTGAGAACTAAAGAGCTCTGTGCACGATGCAGAGTTCACAATAAAAGAGCTTAATTCTGTCAAGTCATGCACACAGGAGTCCTTTTGATTCCTGCCAGACTTGACATTTTCTTAAATCCAGCCAGAGCTCCACATATCGATAGCAGCTATAGAGCAATTTTTTTCCTTATTTCTGAGGTCTGAGAAAAGAATAAAATAAATCTAAAGTGTTCAAAGGCTTCCTGCAGAGAGGAATTCTTTCAAAGGTTCTCAGCGTCCTGTGTGTACATGGCAGCACCTAATTTGATTTTAACAACAGAGCTGAGAGGAAGAGTAGCAATTGATAGGATTGTACGGAATGCTCTACATGGTCTGTTAAAAAGATAAAATGCCCAGATCGTGCTGGGAGCACAGAGTTTGCAGGGGTTAGAGAATATGTTCTGCTGTAATGCAGTAATCACCATGCTGCAAATCATTTTCTCACAGGCTCCCTATTCTTCTGTATCCCCTGAATTCCTGGTGAGCTATTAAAAAAAAACAGGGGAATTACGTTCAAGGTTTTGTCAGTAGCTTATATCTGGCCATGTTTGAGTCAGCCGGCCATCATCGGCACAGGTTAATCCAAATCAGGGGTCCTCCTGCAACTCTTGGATGTTTCCCTGATCTAATTTGGTTTTAGCTCAGTTCAGTTTATTATAGCGACAGTTCACAGTAAACATGGTCTCAAGGCACATTTACAGTTAAAACAAAAGGTCAATTCAATGAGCTAAATGAGGAGTAAAATAGACAGAAACTGCAGGGGAACACATGAAAGGAATCCAAGAGAATGTATAAAAAAAGAGCATAATCCTTAAATATATGACTTCAAATGACAGCAACAATAAAATATAAACAGGAAAAAAAACAGAAACCCAAAAACACCAACAACTAAAGATAATAGGCATAAGGGAATAACTAATGAAAGCGTCCATGGAAACGTAACAGCAAAGAAATGGTCAAAATATATAAACGACGATCACAATCCAAACACAATGGTAGATTGTGACACAGACAGATTAAACGTCAGTCACAAACTTTCACAATAGATTCTGTCATCAAACAATACAGGGACGTTTAGTTTATTATTTAAATTGGTAAAGAAATTGAACAAGTGTCTATCTCAGGAAACAATGAACATTGCATCAAGTGACTGACTTGCAGCATTCACTCCTGAAGCAAACTGTGGCCACAATGGAGTCTCAGCTGCATTCAGTTGCTGTTATTCTTATTTTCTCACACTGGAAATGCATTTAGCTCCAGCAAAAAGGAAAACTCCTTTTAACAGGAAGCCAGCAGAACCAGAACCAGAACCAGTGTTAACAGACTTCTGCCATCACTGACTGGAGGTTTCAGAAGACGGAGCAGAAACACAAAAGAAGCAGTGACCCAGGGGTACTTTCTATGTAAAAGGAACAGTAAAGAGCTGAAAGCAGTAGTAGCTCCTTTAGTGGCTTCATAGGAAAGAAACGCAGCTAAGCAGATAAACTCTGAGTCAGCTTTCAGATCTATAGTATGAAAGTGTTATTCACAGTAAATGTCTCTGTGCAGGAGGGAAACGAGGTTAGACACGTCTGTAGAAAACATGGAGTTATTGGCAGCAGTACCTCAGTTAGGAGCAGTTAGGTTTTTCAAAACGAAGGAAGTGAGCTGGTTTCTCGGAAGGTAACCCTTTTACATGGCTTGGACCTAAAGCCGAGTACACACCGTACCATTCTGCATCGTGTCGTATCCAGGGGGTAACGAGGGGCGATTAGCTTCTCACGACCACCTCCCCATCAGCAATCGTACGGTCGGATGAAAATCAAACATGCGCCTCCTGCTGTTGAAGCAGAGCTACGAGCCGATTTCCCCCAACCTCACGCACTGAGCATGTGCAAACAAGGGAATTCTTCTTCGCGTTTCGTTCTAGTGAGCCTCATATTTAACAGAGAGCATTGACACGTCCGTCTTTTTCTTCTTCTACTGTTTACATTTGGCTTCTGGATAGACGAGTCCGAGTAGCGCCATCTCTCTACAGCGCTGAGTCCGACGTGGTTTTTGGACGTACAGTGTGAGCCGTCAGATCACATCAGAGCGTCGGGCCGTACAGTGAGAACAGATGTGGTGAGCTGTGAATGTCTAAACCCTGCGGTTCATCGTACAGTTTGAGCTGTAGCTGAGAACAACGTTACAACAACCAGAAAATATCGTACAGTGTACGCCCGGCTTAAGACGCACCGAAGACCCTCAGGGTGAGTTTTTCACAGATAAGTGACCTCTTTGCAGCCTGAAGGAGACGATGCTGTCGGGTGTGAACGCTCCACGCCCTGCAGCTCAGGAAACATTTCCAGAAACACCCCAACACACTCACACTGCAGGAGCATTATACGGCCATTTCCTACACCTAAACTCCACCTAAACTTTCTCGCCTCACTTCAATTAAAACTATTTCCTAACTGTAACCGAACCAGCTTATCTGCATCTTTGACTCGCAGCTCAATCAAAGAAACATTTAACAAAACAAAGATCTGTCAGCTGCTGCAGTTTTATAATTTCTCCAGGGGCAACAAAGCACGAGTAATTAGAAATATAGTAATGTTGCACATTTATTTAAACACCAGAACCTGGGCTACTTATGAACCTTCAAAAAAAACCACAACTCCAATATATATTAAGCCTAGTCTGATCTTTATATATGTGTTGAGGAGTTACATTAATATCATTTAAAAAATGCTTTCTGAAAGACTTTGACCAACTAGATTTCATCACATCAGATTTATAAAAATGATCACAAACATTTCTCTGCTTTTTGAAAGTCTCCAGGTTCTTCCATAAGTTTAGCTGATGGAGGAATGACCAACAAAGGGACATTGGATTGGTAACGAGGTGCATGAAGAGTTCTTTAAATTCCTTGGATCAGTTTTATTTCAGTGCATCGACGGATAAATAATGTAAGAATGACAAAGCCTACATAAACCCTGATGCTTGAAGACGTTTCTAACAGCTGACTGGTTAAAGTGTCTGCAGGTCTCCTGTAGATGCAGCAGATTTTGGACATCCTGCTCGTCAGCAGAGATCAGAGAGAAGAATTAATGAGGCTCTCCTCAGATTCAGCATTCAGTCTTCTGGACTCCCATCTTTGTCTGTGATTCTTTTATTATAATTCCTTTCTGATTTCCTCCATTAGTTTCAGTGTGTTTGCACACAAAAGGTAAATGAGAGATCTTTTTTTTCAGCGTGCATGCTCTTTCCACGCATTTGACAAATCACCTACTTCTTTTCTTCAGGTGCTTCACAGAAATGGTACAAAATCTTTATCTAAGATCCAAAAAAACTTTTCCCTCCTTTCATATCTCTGCTGCACGCCTGTCAGCGAAAGGACAGATGGTGTTTTACAAACCATGACAGAAAATAAAGCTGACATTCTGATTTCACACGCCGCAGATATCTGCATCCTTTATTCTGCTAAAGAAAAGTGAAACAGCGCTCACGCCTTTCTCTCCGATTCCACGGCCTACAGCTCAGCTACAGTTTCACACATATACAGATTTTATTACGCTACCCAATCATTATCATAATTTTATGAGTTTTCTGTCACATCTGTTCTGGAAAGTGGCCGTCTGATGGCCGTACGGCGCATCCATGCTGACAACCCGAATCTGTTTTTTTTTCCTCACGCTGTCACCATCCATCAGTTTAATTTGAGAGATCACGAGCATATTTAGCCACAAGCATCGACGCAATTATTCAACAAGACGACCATGTTTCATTCTTCAGATGTCACAGAGGCAGCCAGGGAAGAGCAAGACAGATGCATCTTTCCTTTCAACCCAAACGCAGCTGCCAAACTCAGGAGTCCTGGATCTCAGAAGCAGCGAATATGAGGTCAAAGGAATGTGTGTAGATGTTGAGCGGCCTGACACAAATGTCCCCACGACAAATCAGGAAATTCATCTTTTAATCTGTTACCACACTCATAAGTCACTAAAGTCTCTTCGTAAACAGCTAATTTTTCGCTTTAAACAGCTTTAAACGGGACAAGCCTCGTTCAAAACGCTGAGAAACAAAGTTTTAATAATGAGGACCTTTCATTAAGGATACATAATGAATATAAAGACACTTAAATTTCCACTGTTATGCTGATGACACTCAGCTATATTTATCCATAAATTCTGATAAATCCAATCAGTTAATTCGACTGCAGTCATGTCTTGATGACATCAAAAGCTGGATGTCTTTAAATTTCCTGCATTTAAATTCTGACAAGACAGAAGTTGTAATCTTTGGACCAGAGTCCTCAAAAAATAAACTTCTTAATTAATCACTTAATCTGGATGGCATTAAATTGGCCTCTGGTAATAAAGTAAAAAACCTTGGCGTTATCTTTGACCAAGACATGTCATTTAAATCCCATATTAAACAGGTTTCCAAGGTTTCCTTTTTTTCACCTCCAGTTATTGCCAAAATTAGAAATATTTTGAATTTTGACAGTGGTAAAGCTGAAAAACTAGTCTTGTAATTCTTTACTATCAGGACGTCCACAAAATGCAGTTTGAAGTCTTCAGCTGATACAAAATGCTGCAGCAAGAGTTTCATGAATTGGCGCTATAGAAATAAAATTTAATAGAATTCTTGATTCTAATTTAGGACGCCTGTGTGTAATATTAGACATGTTAAGTGGGAATAAATCTGGCAGTGTACTGATTTATTCCTCATCAGAAATTTTATGTTTTGTTTAAATTTACAGGAAAAATGAACAGGTTCCTCCTTCAGTTTCTGTTTCTTTTATACTTGTTGAATTTTTCAGTATTGTTAATACTGACATTTAACATCCACGTCCCACAGGCAGTCATTGGGTCTCCTGATAAATCAACCCTATATCATAAAGTATGAGGCCTACAGTACATGTCAGCATACGGCATCTATGTCTGATTGGTGTTCAGGAAGAACAGCAGCCATACTAAACATAAAAGATGGATGATCTCAACAGATCTGATGAATAATCAGCAATGATAGAGAACATCAAGAAATAGGACAGTGGAGTTGGTGGAAGGAGGGATAGGAACCAGTCAGTATGATTTATTTATTAAAATCATGAACCTTTTAGCTGGAGCGTAATTAAAGCACTGCTTTTATTCAGGCTTCACTTTAATTCCCCCATTGGGAACTTATTTTAGGTATAAGCGAAGACAAAGAGAGTGAGGTAAATAAGTGAAAAAGCTGCTGGTTGGTCGGGTGTCATGGCTGACAAACACCAGAACCTGCTGTTAGACTGGACCTCTGGCTGCCGGGCCTTAATATGACTGGAGTCAAACTGAAATCCAAGCCTTTAAGTTCTGCATGTTTAGCATGTATCTGGGTTGAGGAGAACATCTGAACGATGTAGAACTCAGCCCAGGAGGAAGTCACCACTGATAAAACACCGTCCTGACACCACTGATAACCAGACCTTTGTATAAGGAATAATTTCATCATCCTGCTTTCCTTTGTTATATTTCAGTGACATGCAGAGATGTTTCAATTGCGGCCCTCATCTGAGAGGATGCACCACTGGTTTGACTTGAATATGAGCTTCAGAACCAGTTTATTTATTGCTAAAACAGTGAAATTAGCAGGACCAAGTGAGGCAGTTCCCTGCGCTGGGCAGCATGCTGGAGCCAGCTTTAAATGGCCAGTTTAGCAGCTGTGTTTTGTGCCATTTATTTTTCAGCACCATAGATTATTGCAGAGTTTTAAAGGCCATCGTTGTGGGAATAAGGAAAGGGCTTTGGAAAATGGCCCAAAGCAGAACAAACCAGCAAATGTTTGGACTGCAGTTTTCAGGGTGGCCTTTAGCTGTAGCTCAGTTGGTTTATGCCTCAGGCAGACAGCGAATATCCCCAAAGAAAAGAGAGCAAAACTGAAGAAAAGGACACAAAACTTGTTTTAAACTCCTCCAGAGTGGAATACTTTCCCCAGTATTTCCTCAGGCTTGATGACATTTAGATAAGAGGCAAAGGGCTCTCTGTTTGAGTACATAATAAAGTCTGAAACTCAAAGTGAAGGCAGATAACTTGAAGTTATCTCCTGGAAAAGGTCAAGAGAGGCTCATGCAATTACCAAGTGGATGGCGAAATCTGAAACGCACCAGAATTAAGTGAAAAAGAAGTAAAGAAAAAAGCTTTTCCTCTTCAGTGGAAAGCAGCAAAATGAGTGTTACAGAGGTGTTTCTTTCCTTGTTCCGATAATGAAAATAAAGCAATAAATTATAGATAAAGTGCAACAAAATGATGTTCATAAATCACGTTAGCATTCATGGCTGCCTGGACTGAGACTAAGACGGATTCAAAGCAACACTGATCTGTTTATGGTGGAATAATTCACATTTTTCAGACGACACCAAGGAGATCAGAGCGGTCCAAACCTTTTGCCACGTGGGACAAAATTACCTGAGAGCCATAAAAATCTGATTTTCTTTTAATTAAAAATGTATTTGTAAATGTTTGGGATCCTTTGCGTTGTTTTACCCAAAAAATAAACGAAGCATGCAATATTTTAATGAAATGAACAAAGTAGTGTGACATGATGTGTGGAATATTCCTGACCCAGATGCAGAAACCACCAGAGACTCAGCGGAGCTGGTTCCAAGTATTTATTTGGATGGTAAAAATGCTCAGTGGGGCGCCGGGAGCTTCTGCTGGGTAGTTTTGTGTGGGGCGGAGACGTTCCAAGGGGAGGCCGTGAGCCCTGAGGTGAGTCCGGCCGTCCTGCTGCTACTTTTAAACACCAAGCAGCAGACAACGATAATGGCATACAGGTGAGCCACCTGCTGCAGGTGTGCCACGCCCTCCAACCAAGATCCACAGTCACACCAGGATCATGACATAATGTGACTGTTGAAGAAATGGGATCTCAGTATGAATAACACAAAATTAAAAAATAGAATACAGTAGGTGGAAACTTTGAAGCTACGCACTCTTGTATGGTGGCGGTATGCACCTGTAAGCTGTTTGCAATCTGCCAATCAAAGGAAAGAAGAAGAAGGGATCTTAGTATTATCCTGAAAATAAAAAAAGGATTTTGTTTAAATGCCTTATTGAAAGAAATACACATAAGCTCCTATCTTTTAAAATCATGTAGCTGAATCGCAGCGCCTTGATACGGGTCTTTCCTTTTTTTCAAGGATACTTGCTGCATTTAGGCCAAATTCAGTGGACAGGTGAGTGGAAGTCTGCTTTAGAGTGAAGGTCACTGGATGTTTGTGGCCCTGTTTACTATTACATAAAAAAATACAAGCAAAAAACATGGCTAGTAACAGACAAACACTTTGTGTTGTACCTAAGATTTTCCATCTGTAGAAGATTTGAATTGGCTGGTGAAATTTTAAGACGCTTCCATCCTCATCGGCCACTTTTAGCTGGCGGGCCGAGTTTGGATCGCTTCTGAGCGGGTCAGGGGCCACACAGAATCAGGGCTGTTAACGGCATCATCTCTGAGGTAAAGTTCTCCTTTCAGTCTCTTAGCCACTCAGTGTTCTCCTTTCCAGGACGGCTCTGGTTCTGCTGTGCTGCCGGCAGGAATGCGGCCTGTGGAGGAATAAGAAGCTTGTTATTTATCACGGCGCTGTCTCTGGGTCAGTGGACGTCTCCTCAGACCTGGCAGACACATGACCGAAGCGTCTCTGTTTACAGGAAACTTTTTGAATGCCTCAATTGTGTGATTGTTTGAAGTGACTGAATCTAAAACAGTCCGCTCTGTCTTTGCCTTCTTCTGCTATTTCTGCTCTCTTTATCGGCCTGGAGTCAGAAAGCCAACACAGAACCAAGTCTTTTTTAAGTTTCTTTGTGGGAAATGGCATGTTTAAAAGCAAAAAAAAAAGAAAAACATTTAATAAAACAAAAGGAAGTCACATGTGGGTTTAAATATGCACATGTGACCATTTATGACCATTTATGTAATAAACTGTGGTTTGCCCCACAGCTTTTGGCCTTCAGTCATTACCAGAATAAACTCACCTGGGTTATTGTGAGCAGTCACAAATGTTCTTGCAGACCTTTAAAGGTTATCCTCTTTAGCAGAAAGGCTTTGGGGGAAAAAGATTGCGAAGTAAACATGGCGCATCACTAACATTACTATTGAAAAGGTGAATAGATGTGGCGGCTTAGTGGTTAGAGCGGTTTGAACCCCACAGTTTAAAGTTCTTCCAGCAACGAATATGACAGAAACAAGTTAGTTGTAACCACTGCCAAGTTAAACTTTCTTATCACTGGAGCACCTTGAGCTTAACATATCACTTAAATGCCAAACACACTGACAGACATCACCAAACAATTCAATGACTCAGAGAAGCTAACCAATGTAATGGCGAAGTGGATAGCTACTGTAGACCTTTTTTTGTGCTTCACACTTTGGTATTGAACATAAAATGGTAATGCTGCTCCCTGCTGTTACCTCAGAAATTGTCTGTTTTTGGTAGATTTTTTCCCATAAAGAGAATTCCCTGTCAGTGGCAATAAGCTTTAATTTATTATTATTGCTATTTTTTGTTTTACATGTTTAAGTTGAGCTTTACACTAAATATGTGTTACTGATAAGTGCTACAAATGTTACAACACTTTTGTTCATATGGCAGCAGAACATTAAAATAAAAGTGCTGTTTACACTACTTTTGAATTCATTCTTGGAGTTTGAGCATACAATGCGATTAATCATGATTAATCAGGCAAATTATGCGATTAATCGCGATTAAAGATTTTAATCGTTGCCCAGCCCTAATATATATATATATGTATATATATATATATATATATATATATATATATATATATATATATATATATATATATATATATATATATAGATAGATATATATAGATATATAGATATAGATATAGATAGATATATATATATATCTATCTATCTATATATATATATATAGATAGATATATATAGATATATAGATATAGATAGATATATATATTAGGGCTGGATGATATAGAAAAAAAAAGCATATTGATAAAACAGAAATCATGTTGAACGGTATTGATAATTATCAACTAATTTAAGACATATATTTTAAGTGCAGCCCTTGCCTTTTTATGCTGTTGCTTAATGACTTATTTTTAGATACAGACACACAAACACTGAATTAAAACTCAACTCTTTATTCAACCAACTTTTTTACCAAAACTGCAAGTTTTTAAAACAGAAAAAAACACACACACACTGTGAACTCTTTGGAGGAGGCGGAGCTGTTTGTGATTGTGGGAGGATGTAATGACTGTAATATTAATCTACATGGATAGAATGCATAAGGAAAGAAAATTGTTATTGTATTGAACTTTTTATTGACCCTTTTTTTCTATTGATCGATATTTATCATCATCATTATCATCCAGCCCTAATATATATATATATATATATATATATATATATATATATATATATATATATATATTTTTTTTTTTTTTTTTTTAAACTCTGTACTGACAAATATTAGTCTTCTATACTGGACAGCATTCTTAACTATCTGTAAATCAGACGAGATAGCTGAATTTTACTTATGGGCTCAATCCAGGTGGTTTTCCCTCATTGGTCACTTTTAATGAAGGGATTCTGCAGCATCTACACCTGACCATCCGGGTTTTATCGTTGAACCCCCGCCCTATAAACTAACCCCTAAGGGGGGGGGGGGGACCAGAAGTCCTGCAGCTTCAGATTAGTTTCTGCTTCAACACGCCTGAATAAAACAATGATGGACTCTGTAAAAACTGACTGCATGTTTCAGCCATTTGGCTCAGTTATGTTGAACCAGGGATGGTTCTAAAAGTTGCAGGAGGACTGCAGTTTAAGGCGATCAAGAAAAGTGCCGTGCAAGTTTAGAGAAAGTAAACTTTAAGGTCAATGAATCTAACCTGTAAGTTTCATAAAGTAAACTCCAAGTTTCCCACAGTAGCCACTAAATGAAATAAGAAATAACCTCTAAGTTTTTAAAGTGACCTCTAGTTTCCAAAATCCAATCGCTAAATTTGGGAGAGTAACCTCTGAGGTCCTCAAGTAACCACTAGGTTTTGTAAGTTAACCTTTAAATTTCAAAAAGAAACCTCTAAATCTTGATTCCAAGAAATAAACATATAGTTTTAAATTCAGATAAACTTACTTATAAGTTCTGGGAAGTTCACCTGTAAGTTGCAGAAAGTAAACTCCAGGTTCCCAACAATGACCTTGGAGTTTCACAAAGTAACCTCTAATTTTAAGAATATAACATCTAAGTTTTAGGAAACGACTCCTTAGTCTTAAAAAGTAATATCTGAGTTCAGGAAAGTAACCTAGAAGTGTTGTATATCTAAATATATATCAAAATACCATTATTAGAACCACCTGAACTTTTCTTGATTGTTTTATTAAAACAGGGTCAACTGTTTCCATCGCATCAATTACAGCATTTAGCACTTTAATAGCAAAGTTTCTTGCTCTCTGCTGTTTTCTAAATCCTGGACACACGTGAGGTTTCGTGGAAAGTCTTAGATGTTTTATGAAGATGAAACTAATGAGCCGACCAACCTGAGAAAAATCAAGGAATCCAGCAGTTTTAAAAAGTAAAAACCAGCACCTTCTCCTGGTGACTTTGGGTAAGAAATATTTACTTAATTGCGATTGAACGTAATCCCAACCAACCTTTGTTAAAGCTGTTTTTCGTTTTGATTCAGTATTTCCTTAACGAGCAGCAGAACGTGACACAGATGGCAGAGCAAACGGCTCTTTCTGAACTTGGACACTGACTAGTTCCCGAAGGTGTCGAGTGAATACAGGAAAAGAAACCTTCTCTAACCCACCAAACTGTCAGTTTTGGCCAGTGGGGATTTATTTCTCCTCCGCGCATATCGTCGAAGTATTTTAGGCCACGATGAATAAGTAATGGAACACCAAGTAACAGCAACAGCAAGCTTTTTAAATATTTCATCCCTCCAGCCTTGCGTGTGACCTAAAATCTCAAGTCTAACAACAGTAGTAGTTCTGAAAATAACAACGCGATTAATATACTTGTTCCCACTTTAATGATTTATGGCTTAGAGAAAATCCATAATGCGGCCAACTTTAGAATCATTCAACCTTCACTGGGAATGAGTTTCTTTCTTTTTTTTTTTTTTGCAAAATGCACAAACAACAGTTTAAGTTGCTCAACACAACTAATGTTAAAAGTACTTTCTCTAAGTTCAGCAGAATATGCTTTTGATGGCAACTGTAGTCTCAAATTTATTCAATAGCAAGGATCCTCAGTGCTTAATAGAGCATTTTCAGGCTGTTTTAATGTGCTCCAAACATGATTCCCAGCCAGACTCCATCTTCTTGCAGCATTTGAAGTCAGCCGAGAGTTTGTGACCTCCTGCCTGGTCCCTGGTAGCTCCTCTCCTTTGATTGGAAAAGGCAAAGGTCTCAGAAAAGAGACTCTGTCGACTCGGTCCTGTTTCTAACATTCAATAAACACCACCTGTCAGAAGACCCGGGTAATTTAGGTAGCTATTCTATAAAGCACACCTGACACAGCCGATGATGCCCTCTACTGATCGCCTTAGGTGTGCACAGGTGCGCTTCAGACCACACCTGAGGTAAATGAATGCTCTAATGAAGATGCGGTTCAGGGGGTTGAATAATTTAGAGCCTGCAGTAGCCACTGAATGTAGGATTTAGTGATGAACAGTGAAATCCTGCCTGCAATTTGCTGTGGGTGTTAAATAAACCGTTTGTAGCTACTGAGGAACTGGTGCACATTACTGCAGTAAAAAACGATTCCTGTTAAGATGCTCAGATACTGGAAGAGACAATGAGCAGAAACCACCAAAGGGAAAAAAAACAACTTCTCAAGACAATTTGGCTCCTTAGAAGTAAACGTTACAGAAACCAGGGTGAATTTCTGCACAGTAGTCCACATAGATTCCACATTTAAACATGTCCCAGATCAATACTAGATTAGATGTTTTGGCAGAACAACACAGTGATAGGAAGAATCACCACACACTGCTGAAATACGGACCTTAAAATACCTTCAAAAAAGGTCATCTTTGGTTACATTTTTATAACAAAGACTCAAAGCAGGGGACAGAAATGAAACACAATGTTGGGGATTTCCAAAACCATTCATGAATTCGGGGTTTTATCTCTCTTCTCTGACCCTCTGAGGACGAAGCTGGTCCTGCTGTGCAGCTCTGTCCTGATCAGTAACAGCAGCAGAACATCAGAGCAAGTTAAACAGAAAAGGAACCAATCACTCACCATCACCTACCTGTTGCACTCAGCCAGCTCTGGTTCCTCCTGCTGGGGCTGTTCTCTCAGACCTTCTGTGTCACCTAGGGGCCATTTTTCATAAATAATCATTTGCTTTGCTCCTTTCTCCTTCATGGTGCCTCAAATGATACCACAATCTCATTTTTGATAAAAGAAACAGGACTCTTACATAATTTCAAACTACTATCAGGAAGTCCACAAAATGCAGTTTGAAGCCTTCAGCTGATCCAAAATGCTCCAGCAAGAGTTCTGATGAAAATCAACAAAAGGGATCATATTTCTCCTGTTTTAGCTTCCCTTCATTGGCATGGCACATGCATCACATGTTAGGGCTATCCCACCAGCTGCGCCTTTGTTTCAGCTTCATTGCCGAGTTCATGAGTTGCTGGTTTTCAGCCACTGTCAACAGCAGCAAATCCATCGGCACAGAAGTCGCTGCAGACTTTGTGATTTTTCTTTGCCTTGATGGTGGCAGGACAGGATCAGCTGTTTCTTCAACCACCAGCGCAAAACATTTTGCGCTGGTTTTAAACTGTGCTCATCACAGCCGCTCTTGGTGACATGATCCCTTTCAAATCAGTAAACACAGAGATGATGGAGTTATGACAGTTATTCATTATTTTGTTTGTGTTTGAACCTCAATGCATTGAATAATGGATCCCTATTCCCCACCCGTAGTCTGCATGCAGAAGGGTTTCCTTAGAGAGGAAACTTTCTGACCAACCTGGAGGATCTGATGGAACCTGACTTTGGACAGAGCCTTGAGATGACGTGTGCTGTGAATTGATGCTATATAAATAAAATTTAATTGAATTGATGACTTTCAAAGCTCCAGCAAGGTCTCACATGAGTTCCAGTCTGGTTTGATGCAACATGGCTGCACCGTTGGTTTAGTAGCTTTGGCTCTCTGCTGGTTTCACGTTGCAGAGATGGAGGGTGGAGTTATTCCCCACATCTTGTCCTTCGGTTTCTACCTGAGAGTGTTTGTTATTTCATAACGTCCACCACCATCTCTGAAGATACTGTTTTAAGAAATATCACAAATGAAAGAAAAAGCCTCTGACTGGAGCGTAGATGTGATGGTCGTTGGAACTGGAAGGTGCCTGAAACGCTGTTGTTTTCACCACCTCAGGCTCCGGATGCTGCTGCAGACGGGCTGTTGTTCACAGGTCAGCCCTGACTGCCAAACATGAGCTATGTGCAGGACAAAGAGGAGGGCTCCATTCGCGACCCTCATTAATAGTCGAAAGCGGTGCCACCATCTAATTATGAAGCTCATCCATCACGCATAACAAGGACCGTCATCGATATTTAGTTGGGCACAAAAGCCTGCGCGTTCTGCTTTATATGCTAAGCGAAATGCCACAAAGAATTTGCGAGTTTCCAATCTCTCCTCTAATGGCTTTCCATAATTTAATGAATGATGTATTACACCGAGCTGGGAACCTTGGAGAGCTGAAGAAACGAGCTGGGAGAGACAAACAGAAGTCACCGTCTGTAATTTACTGCAGGAACTCTTGACCTGCGCCACGGAGGCAGAGGGGAGGAGGGGGTGGCACCGTGACCCCGCCGCAACTCAATAGCTGCTAATGCGCTTTTTGTGATTGGCTGTCATCTGAATGCAAAGGGCAAGTCTGTCTCTTACTAATTAACACCTCTTAATTGTAATGATCAAACCGATGGGCCGTGCGTATGAGAGGAAGAGCAGAGAAGATGGATCCCCGCTGGGCTTATCGGTTGTTCTTTAGCGGCCACACACACAACACCTATACAACTGCATCTGTAATGAGCGTTGCGAGCCAATACCCTGATGCAATTTTCTCTGCAGATAAAGCACATTACTGGGTAAAGTCACTTCAAAAATAATTATGGCATCCAGAAACAGCAGCAGCCCTAAACGAATCAGCGGCGTTTGTATCATCCTCCCAAGCAGCTGCTCTGTAACGCGGTTTGCAGTTGCAGAACAGGCTCCTGCACGGCCCGTCATTAACGGCAACTAAGATTTGTGTTCGTCAGTGCCGGAGCTGTTCTTCTGGGCGCGGAGATCGTTTGCACCACCGACACATATGCATTGAAATTCTGTTACACGGCTGCAATTTCTCCCTCTAATGAAGCCATTACTTTGCTTGTATAAGATTTGGTAGTGTGAGGTTAATGGCTTCATTAGGCAACAAATCGCCACCCAGGGCTTGTGGAACGCACTTTGCCTTGACACCTCTGCTATATTTCACTGCCTGACATCTCTTAAAGTATTAAATTATAAGGGAAGCAGATTAGACCAGGCCAACAATGTGGGACGCTTTTATTTCCAAATGGGTTCAGCGCGACGATTTACCATACAATAACATCAGCGATTTAGAAATGTATAGACAGGGTGTACAAACACAGATCCGTCTGAGACCCGAGACGGAGTCAAATGGAAACAGGCAGTAAGGAATTAGAGTGGAAAGTTTATTTGACAAGGAAGCTGAGATTTCCACTTTATCCCAATCTCTTAAAAAGTAACAAGAAAGGCATGTTTGGCGGAATGACCCTTTAATTAACGCTTATTTCAGTCTCTGGGCAGCAGCATGTAGCCCAGTCTTTCACTCAGATGTCCGACTGTGGAGGAGACACAGACTGAGCCACCAGTTCAAACAATATACGTCCTTTTTCTAGTCCAGTAGAAAGAACTTCAGTAGGTGATGAAATCCATATGACCGGAGGGCTCTGATATTTACTGTGTAGATTTAAAGGACGAGACAACAGAGCAAAGCCCGGACAGTTCGTTTCTTCTTTGTGGATTCAGCTACTAACCCAATAACGGGAGCTAATAGCTCCGTCTGCCGCATCCCAGCATCTCATTCACAAAGCAAATAGCGTTTATTTAAAAGAGGCTGAGAACACGACCGTCCATATCAGTGTCTGTAGTCTACCAATATGCAGCGATATGGGAGGTTTTGTTTGAATATTGAATCTTAATCTCACAGAACAATAACATTAATAAAACAGTGACATACAGAATGGCGTTTTGTTTCAACAGCAGTTTCTGGACGTCTGGCTTAATCTACTGCTTCAGCGTGGGTTAAGAAATCTGGTCTAATTATGTGAGAAGACATCACCTGAGAGGCTGACAGCTCCACCGTTTGTGTCTGAAGGTTTTCAGCCCCAAAAATAAACTCCAGTCTTCCTCCTGTTGACAGCATTACCAAACCAAATTTATTTATAAAGCACTTTAAACACCCACAGGACCAAAGTGCTATACACAATCATACAATACAAAATGATCAATCATAAAACAATGAGCAAAATGGAGCATAACAGTAGTAATAAAATCAAAGAAAGTAAAACGCAGTAAAGTCAACATCTCAGATTGTGTCAAAAGGAAAAGAGATGGGTCTTAAAAAGGGATTTTAATCAGAAAGGGAAGGCAGCTCAGACAGGGAAGGTGGGGCAAGGCCATTAATTAAAGCAAATAAAAGGATTTTAAAATGAATCCTTTAAAATGTTCTGGCAGCCACTGTAGCAAGGCTAAAACAGGGGAGACATGCTCACATTTTAAGAGACGTGCAGCAGCATTTTGTACCATCTGAAGCTGGGAAATGCACAAATCACTGGCTCCCTTATAGAGTGCATTACGGTAATCTAGGCCCGTGGTTCAAAGGCATGGATTGCTGTTTCAAAATGCTGATTAGAAAGAGTAGGCTTTACTTTTGCAAGCCGCCTCAAGTGAAAAAAGCTCTAATGTGGGTTTCCAACTTAAGTTCAGCGTCTTATCTTTACCCCTAAATTGGTAATAATAGGCCTGACGTCCTGAGCCAAGGAGCCAACATCAGCCAGGGAGGCTTCACCAGAACTACCAAAAATCACCACCTCTGTCTTTTCTTCATTTAGTTTTAAGAAATTTAGGGCCACCCAGGCTTTCAAGTCTGCCAAAGATAAAAACAGAGACGGTGGAGTCAGCCACTGTCATGTGGAGCAGTGAGAGGAGGGGCTAGGCCAGGGGTCTGCAACCTGTGGCTCCAGAGGTTTACACCTTCAGCTTTGGCTCTTAAAAACTTTGGTCAATGTTTCTAAATGTAAAGATAATTTAAAATTGCTAGCTTTAGGATGCATTTAGTTCTGGAATACATGCATAACATTTCCAGTAAGAAACTAAAGGTGTATAGAATATTTTACTATAGATCAATGAAGTATCTTTTTTGTCAATAGGTTGCAAACGACTTGCTTTTTCATCATTTTGATGCCATTTGTTATAAAAATCAAATGTCCAATTGAAGAAAATGTATTAAACCTAAACATAAAAACACTGTTGATCTTTAATTTAAAAAAAGTAAACAAATTTCATATAGTATATTATAAAAACAAGCTCTTGTTTCAAAGAGATGTGTAACTTTTGTGGTTCTAAACAAAATTTGTACAGCTGGACTGTGGGCAGAAATGGCTCTGTGGGTTGGAAAGGTTGCTGAGCCTTGGGCTAGGCTAACATTAGCATGTCTCCTTTATGTTGTTATGTAACTCATTGATAATTCACATCCCATCAGGTTTTAATGAGGTTCCAGGTAATTATTAGCAGGCAGAAAACACAGAAAGAACGTGGTTCTCCTGCTTCAGAGACTGAAACGGCATCAAGTATGAGGACTCACACGCTAACGGTGCCGAACGGCTCACATGACCGACACAGACAAGAAGTTACGGAAACCAATGCAGTCCTTCTTTCACTGGGAACGTCATTTCAAAAAACAAGCGATACTTCAACAATAACAACATGTAAGAGATTTAATACAGTTCAGGAAGCTGTGCACATGCAGATGGCTGCAGTTTTATTGTGACGGCGGCGCCAACATAAATCCAGGATAAACTACAGGGTTAGTCGGGTATCCTGAGAAAATGCCTGGATCAGGAGTGCTCAACACACGTGTGTGTTACTGTAATTTGCATCGTATTAGTGCTGGTGTTCCTGTCCATCATTGCGTTGTTATTTTCCAGTTAATGAAAGCTAAAAGTTTCTCTGGGTTCTGAATGTTCTCTCCCTGCCGGCATCGTCGGGTCTCCTGTTGCCCTCAGCACAGAACAGACTGTCCTCGGCGAGCCCGAGCTCCAGGAAAATAGTCTTTATTTATAGATTTAACTCCCTAAAGTTTTTTTCTTTAACATTGGTGTCTGTATCACCCTCCGTTGGGATGTTCCCTAATCAGAAAGTCTGTGATCTGATCTTTCTTTTCCTGGTAGAGCTGAAGATGCAAACGTGTGCAGATCTCTTTGTTTTCTCTGGGTTTTATATCAGCTTCTGTCTGTTTTTTCCCTTTTATTCTGTGTTTTAAGCTTTATTTAGTGAATCAGTTCTCTGTATATTTATTATTTTCAGCTTCTACAGTTAGTGTGCTGATTATTCACACCTGAGCTGCATCCCGCTGATCATCCCTGTTAGTATGCACGTTTGCATGCATCATTTTCTCTGTTGCCCTTTGGGTCTTTTCTTTTTAATGACTTTTGGTTATAATCTGGCTATTCATAATGTTGATGACATAAAAACATCAAGCGCTACTGTGAAGCTGTAAAAATCTACTCATGCATTTTAAAATACTTGCCTTAAAGTACACACAGCGGTGAAACACACGTGTCTCCTTTCTGCTCTGCGGAGTGCAGAGATTTCATGTAAAACCAGCTTTTCACATCTCTGCTCGTTCTTTTAGAGCTGTTGGATGGCAGATAAATGGAGCGTGGCGTCGTATCATGGAGTTCTAAAAACAGTCACAGGGTGCAGTTTCAAACGCGGCTAATTCAGTCATGCAGGAAAAAAACCACATGGTTAAACAGACAGCGACTCATGGCTGACTCCGGGTGTTTGGCTCGTTCTGTTCCGGGTGAGACTGTGACCGTCACTATCACCGTAATGGAGTTGGAGGTAATAAAAATGATAATAAAGCAGCAGACGGAGGCTGCACTCAGTAAATAACTGTCTCTGGGAGGTGTGAGGCGAAATACAGCCTCGACAGAAGAGATGCCTTCAAGCTCTGATCGTATCTTGAATGAAAAGGAGGCAATAAAATCAGAAATCCGTCCTGAATCCAACCTGTTTGGCCTCAAAATCCAGTTTGATCAAAATCTGAATTCTGTTTAATCATATTTCTGATCAGGGAATGCATTTTATGCTTTGGATGGCTATCCAGCATCATGATGACGCAACTATTGTATCTTCAAAAACAGATACCCGCTTCTGAAATGTAATAAAACTTTTCTAAAACTAATTCAAGTTTGCTTTTTTTTATGTATTTTAAAATTGGTTTTGTAAAGATAAAACTCTCCCTCACATTTAATTAACAGTCAACAGCACATTTTGAATGTTTTTTTTCCCCTGAACCGCTGGCTCCTCTGAAGACTTTCATAAGAAGCAGCAAAAGAAACAAGAAAACGATTTGTTCTGCTTGTTCTTAATGTAGGATTTGATCCAAAGATATTTTTCCCATTTTCATCAGTCACAGAGAAGCCCGCTTTTGATTCTGACAGTTGTTTTTTTTGCTGTAAGACTTAAGATTGACCTGTTTCTAGAGCTCTCAGTGAGTCCAGGAAAAACAGCTCCGCCTCCGTTAATTAACCTGTTTAACCCTTTTTGGTGACGTTTAATCTTCATTTAATCTTTTATGTATCAGAAGAAAACTTGGATTTGGACACTTTATACCCACGTCTCCGGAGCGAAGGTAAATGCCTGTAATAATTAACACAGCGTGAACATTTACAGTTTGACATACTTTTGATGTGGAAAAAGGGCACAGAAGATTATGATCCAGACAAAAGAATTACAATGTGCGGTTAATTAGATCAGATGGACGAGGTAAAAAGGTGCTGGGCTTCATTATTCGTTGCTTTTCTCAGTGAGATCTTAGTTTGAGCCACAGTACAAATTCATCAGCACCGCTTCAACTCAAGTTGGGTTGCATGGCTGGAAAAACTTTTCATAACACTTAATCACCTTCAAAAACATCAGGTTTGCAAACTAAGCCGTATAACAACGATCTGCTCAATGGCTGCTACGTGTCATTAGTTATTCTTTTGCAATCCGAACACATTTCAATCCCATTAGAGGAGTTTTGTGCATGCAATCACATCTGAAACCAGTTCTGATGCATTCAGTCCAGATTAGAGGGCAATCCAACGCAGACGGGGCAGAAAGACTGGACATCGGAGTTACCAGCTACCTGTAGCAGCTAGCTGTGAAGCGAAGACTTACAGGATTAGCAAAGATTTATTTGAAATATTAATGATTTCCTTTTTTCTCCGTCACAGTCCTGCAGCTAAAATTTGGTAGCATTGCAAATACCTTGCCATATATTCTCCCTGTGCAATTTTATGCGATTCAGTTGTATTTATATAGCGCCAATTCACATCACGTCATCTCAAGGCTCTTTGCAAAGTCAAAAAGGTCAGAAAGTTTCCTCTCTAAGGAAACCCAGCAGGTTGCATCAAGTCTCTCCAAGCAGCATTCACTCCTCCTGAAAGAGCGTAGAGCCACAGTGGACAGTCGTCTGCATTGTTGATGGCTTTGCAGCAATCCCTCATACTGAGCATGCATGAAGTGCCGGTGCAAATATTTATACTTCTGCATGCAGACTACGGGGGGGGGGGAATAGGGATCCATCATTTAATGTATTGAGATTCAAACACAAACAAAAGAATGAATAACTGTCATAACTCCATCATCTCTGTGTTTACTGAATTGAAAGGGATCATGTCACCAGGAGCGGCTGTGATGAGCACAGTTTAAAACCATTGTAAAATGTTTTGAACCTTAATAAAGACGAGGATATCATCCCTTTTCCACCCGATGGTTGAAGAAAAAGCTGATCCTGTCCTGCCACCATCAAGGCAAAGAAAAATCACAAAGTCTGCAGCGACTTCTGTGCCGATGGATTTGCTGCTGTTGACAGTGGCTGAAAACCAGCAACTCATGAACTCGGCAATGAAGCTGAAACAAAGGCGCAGCTGGTGGGATAGCCCTAACACATGACGCATGTGTTAGGGCTATTCCACATGTGATAGCCCTAACACATGATAGCATGTTGTGAGCATTAATGAGAACAGTGAATGGCAGACACACCAGTGCTAACATGAAAGAGCTGTACGAGAACGTAGCACGGGGATGACAGATCTCTAAGAAGGATGCAATGAGATGTCTTAAACCCTTTGGTTTTTTTTATTCCTTATTTCTTACCCGGAGACCTTTACAAGAAGGTCCCGGCCAACAAAGAAGCACAGAAAAGGTTTTAGACAGAGTCTCTGGGCTCGTTTGTCAGTTTGGAGTGTTCATAGGTTCATAGCCACTTTTTTTCAGAGCTCATAGTACAGTACTGCTATTTTTATCTAATTTTTATTTTACTGGTACTTATTATCTTTCTTTGATGAACAGAAAGGTACTAAGCTCTTCACTATTTGCTCTGCACAGCCCACAATAATGTACAACGAACTTAAATGGCTCCTGTGGCCATATTCCACAAACATATTGCATCAATCAATTACTGATGCAATAGGGTGTGCATGTGTCAGTAATCTATTTATAATTGTATTGTAGTCTTCTAAATCTCAATATAATCAAATCAGAAGGCAGTTAAAGATTCCCATGCCTAATAGTGACTGATAACTCAAAAACATTACAATCACCCCGTATAAGGTGTTGACGATAGCTGGGCCGTCTCTACCCTGGAGGAAAAACTCAATTCAGCCTTCAAGAATGTTTAAATGATGATGAAATACTATTGATTTTATGCAGCAGTCAATTTTAATGCAGCTTGGAAAGATAATGAGGACCAAAGCTGGATCTATAGAGCAGTAAGATGAGCAGGTGCAACTGCACAGCCAGGTCAGATGGTGACCAACGCTGGGTTCACACAGTGTGACCATCAGCAGTCATGGACAGAACCTTCAGCTGTGAAATAAAATCTCTGGTTCTGCCTTTGAATCTGTGGTTCGCGGTCGTCCAGTGTGACAGATGCACTGACCACTCATTGATCTCTCTCCAGACCAAAAACATCCAACCAGGAGTGTTTTATGGGAAAATCATTTATTGTCACTACTACAGTGAGTATGGAGCTCTTTTTCCGTCTTCCTCCTCTTTGCTTGCTTTTTATTGTTGGAGTGAAACCTCTGTCGGCTCTACCTGAGGTGACCTTGCAGAAACAAGGTGCAGTCTGAAATCTTCCATCATGCATTGCAATCGCTGTTACTATCAGGCCGAGTAAGTACAATATGCCATTTTCAAGTCCTGCGCAACTTTGAAAATAGCCCAATGTACAGTATGTTGGACTTAAACATGTGAGAAGACGAGTTGCACCAGTCATCATGCTTCTTTAGCTGATCCATTATCTATAAACCTGCTTATCTTTGCAGGTTCACATGGGGGCTGGTTTCATCTCCAGAAGCAGGGTACACTGTGGACTGGTCGTCAGTCCATAACAGGCCAACACAGAGACTCAAAGGACAAACAACCATGCACCCCCACCTATACCTAAGAGCAATTTAGATTAACCATTTAACCAAATGCTCATGTTCAGACTGTTGGAGGAAACCAGAGAGAACCCATGCATGCACGGGGAGAACATGCAAACTCCATGCAGCAAGACCCCAGGCTGGGATTCAAACCAGAGCCTTCTTGCTGCATGGCAGCAGCACAACCAACTACACCACCACGCAGCCTGCTTCTTGTACCCTGTTTAGTGAAATTTAAACTTCCAAAAGAACGGGACAGCGTAAGAAAATGAAACTAAAATAACGAGTAATGCTTCAGCAGGGGCTGGGCTACAGGGCACGGACCAGTACTCCAACACGCCTCCCATCAACTTCTTGCTTTCTAAACTAAATCTTCTGAATGTAAATGATTGGTGAGAGCCACATTCTGCTCCCTGCTGAGTCCCTCCCATTAAACTCTTATGGTTCTTGTCCCTCGCACGAAAACATTCGGGCCATGATGGATCCACAGATGAGATATTACAGGGAAAAAGCTCCAATCATTGGATAATGAAAACCAATCAATCACTTGTAGGTAAGCCGGGCATGTGTGGCAACAATGAGCGCTCCTCTAGTTCCTGGCAACTCGTTGATTAATGCCCTGTCTCGCTCCATGTGGTGTCCAGGGCTTCCATAAAGCGCCACAGCAGACTGTCTGGAGACCTAATTTTCCTCGGTTCCAATCCTCCACACCATCTCCATCCTTGCACAGCTTCGCAGGATGATGCCTCCCAGCTGACCGAGGCTGTAATGCCACTATTAATAGTGTAGCCACAGTGATTAATCACAAACCCTTACAGAACCAACACTCATGCTGCTGCGTGGAACAATAGATTTTTTTGAGAGGCCCCCTTTTGTTGCCCTTGATTTGACTCACATTTGCTTCAGAACGGCCCGCATTAAAAGTAATCATTGTTTCACATCATAAGAAAAACTGATGGATTCCTCTTTAGAGAAAGCAAATTGAAGTTGTATTGTGCTTATGTTGCATATCATTGCACCGCTAGAGGTGACACATGGGTTTAACAAATGAGATGAGGTGTGACAGAACAGATATTGTGAAAGTTAATTTGAGCCCTGGGGGGAAATGGATCACTGCAGCAACAGTGTCGGTAAAATTATTCAACAGGAAGGTAGAAAGAAAAGTCAAACTCAGGTCCCTCCGTGTTTATTGGTTCCCCAGCTGTTAATAATTCCTACTGTACAAGCAAATAGTCCTCCGATACCACCTTAGGACCATACTGGAGCCGACAGAGACGAATATTTCACCATTCCTCTGTTCCTCTGTACTTCTGGATGACCCAAAGTCCTGGATCGACTCGGATGCGCTCTTCTATCCAGTTCAGACCAGCAGTTCCTACAGGTGTTAGGTCATGGAAGATGGTGGATCCGGTATCTGGTGAGCGATTCCTGTGCTGATGTGGCCAATGTTTTTGATCAATATCCTGCTCAGAGATTCATTTTCATTTCTTTGGCAACAATATTTAATTTTGTTTGCAGGTTTCCTGGTAATTTAAAGGCATCGTGGTATCATGAACAGGCCGACAGTATCAGATATTCTCCAACTTACTCAACAGTGAGCCTGGGGTGGTTAGTTGTTCCTTTGTTTTAAACCACAACCACCTGGAAACATTGTCGCTGAGAAGCATAAGTCAGTTCCATCTAATCAAGGCTCACAGGTCCAGTTAAAGTCCCAGTAGAGTCGAAGAAACTCCACATATTTCACATCGTCAGCACAAACCGTGTAAAAAGACAAACAGCTCTTTTCTTCAGTGCCTGACATTAAACCAGACAACATTTTTCCTGTTTCAGGTAAGTCAAGAGACATGTTTGCTTTTTTTGCTTGTTTATTTGTTTACATACACTCCCCTGTTGTTTGATAGAATTGGCTTTAAAAAGGGGCTCAAATATTCTTCTACTGGCCCATTGCTCATTACAGAACCGGTGTTGCTGGATCAGCTTTGTAGACTGCCTTGCCTGCAACTGTTCAGCTCTGCTCACACATTTTCTGCAGAGTCTGATATCAGAGCTTTGTGTTGATTGGTCTAAAACACTGTTATCATTTAGGGTCACCATTCGTCTGAAAGCCCCCTTCTTCCTAAATGACTTCAGATGTTGCTGCAATATTTCCACAAAACGTTCCAGATCTTGGTATCTATGTTGTGAATTACATAATCTCTTTCTAAACAATCCCCACATCATGATGCTGCCACCCCTGTACTTCATAGTTGGGAGGGCGGTCTTGGAATTGGTCCCTTTTTTTAACCGGATGTAACCACCTTCATTGCAGAACACGGGACGTCCAAACATGAAGCTTTTGTTGTTCAGCGTTATCTGTTTCCAGCTGTCTTAATAGTGTGGGCATATTCGCTAAAAATAAGGAATTTGTGGGTTTTTGGCAAACATTGTGAATAATAAATAAAAAAAAAATAAGAAAGTAGAATGGGAGGCAGATCCTTTAGCTATCAGGCTCCTCTCCTGTGGAACCAACTCCCAGTTTTGTGTCTGTGAGGCAGACACCCCGTCTACTTTTAAGACTAATGTTAAAACTTTCCCTTTTGACAAAGCTTCTAGTTAGAGTGGCTCATGTTACCCTGAGCTATCTCTATAGTTATGCTGCTATAGGCTTAGGCTGCTGGAGGACATCAGGGTCTATTTTTCTCACTCTGCTGAGTTCTCCTACTGTTCTCCAATTTGCATTGTTTGTTGTTATTTCATCTTTTAACTTTTTGTTCTGTCATTTTCTCTTCATAGTACGTACACCTGGTCTGGCGTTCTGTTAGCTGTGACATCATCAGGGGAGGCAGATCATCCTCTATTACCATCTAACATAGAAAGTACTCCTGGATCAATGTGAGCTTCTGTGCTTTCTGTGTCTCTGCTCTGTCTTCTCTAACCCCCAGTGGGTCGAGGCAGATGAGCGTTCACACTGAGCCTGGTTCTGGTTCTGCTGGAGGTTCTCCTCCCTGTTAAAGGGGAGTTTTCCTCTCCACTGTCGCTTCATGCATGCTCAGTATGAGGGATTGCTGCAAAGCCATCAACAATGCAGACGACTGTCCACTGTGGCTCTACGCTCTTTCAGGAGGAGTGAATGCTGCTTGGAGAGACTTGATGCAACCTGCTGGGTTTCCTTAGAGAGGAAACTTTTTGACCAACCTGGAGGATCTGATGGAGTCTGACTTTGGAAAGAACCTTGAGATGACGTGTTGTGAATTGGTGCTATATAAATTAAATTGAATTGAATTGAAAAAAAACAAGTGATTAAATAAAAATGTATTCTATACTGCAGATTCCCATGAGTTTGCCCATAATAAAACAGATATATTGTGATGGACCAGTTTATTGCTCCCCGGTCGCCGCACATGGCAGCCCACTGCTCCCCAAGGGTGATGGGTTAAAAGCAGAGAGCAAATTTCATTGTAATGTATGTTTCAATGTATGTTTCGATGACAATAAAGATGATATTACTATTACTACTACTATTGGGCTCTTTTGCAGTCATCAGTGGTGTTAGACAGGGAGGACTTGTGCTGGTTTGTTTCATTTCTTTGTTGATAATCTGTGAAGCTCGGAGTCTGTAACTCCGGCTGCTGAAACTTCTTATGTTTTTTTTTTTTTCACTGCAGTGCAGGTTTGCTGCGGTTCCTTAATATTTCTGCTGAATATGGCGTGTCACGTTTTATTAAATGTACTACCAGTACAAGTGTGATTTTAATACGCAGAACTGAGCAGAATAATATCTTGACTTTTCCTGGTGATGAAATTGCTCAGCAGCCGTGTTGAGGTCTGTAGAAAATATTAAATATCTGGCTCGTTTTATTACAAATCAAATGAATGACGATCGTATTCGCAGGCGGTGTTGTAGGCTCTACGTTCAGGTAGGCATCGTTGCTTCAAGTAAACGTAACCTTGTTAAAACTTGTTTCGCACCACTGTATGCTACCCCTCTGTGCCGCCATCCCACATAAAATCCAGCATGAATACTAATCATCTTTATCCGTCATTGCGACTTTCCTCTGCTTGCAACCCTTCCCTCTGGGGGCAGTGGGCTGCCACCGCATGGCGCCCAGGAGCATTCTGGGGCCAAGCGTCTTGCTCAGAAACCAACGTGGACATCAATGGGATTGAAACCGGGGACCTTGTGCTCTTTTCAGGAACAAGCAGGCGGCTCTAACCGCTAGACCACCACGAGAATCCTGCTTAAAAACTGTGGGTTGGTTCCAGTCAGATGTTTGTCGCTGCAGAGCTTTTTACGTACAAGGGATTGTTAATAAACTCGATGTTTAACTTCATGTAACATCTGGTTAGCTGCTGTAAATGGGATGAATGTAGCCCTCGTACAGCCTGCTGTAAATTACTCATCCAGACAGAGGATGCACTGGTTTAGATGCATTCATACTAATTGTGTTTTAATCGTGCTTTGAATATTTACAGTCTTATTTCAGGACCTGAGTCTGGTGAATGAAGTTTTATCAGAGTGTGTGGCTTTACTTCAGAAAAGGAGAAAGAAACAAAGAAGCAGGCTGAAGAACAGTAAGGATGTGAACTTTAAGGGTTTACCAGCTAATAGTGCGAGACATAAACACAATGAACATGAACTACGTCATTTAGGACCGTTTGGTTGGAAATTTAAAGCAGTATTAAAATGTATAAACACATTGCTCAGTTATACAACAGGTTAGGGTTTAGGGTTAAGTGAATACACACGTCTTGGTTAATCCAGTTGTATATTCTTTCCTCAGACTGGCTGCTCTGGATGTGTTTGTGGATGAAGTTACACTCGTCTTCCTAACGGGTTTGGCAGCCTGTGATCCTTTAAACTTCATATTTATTCTCCTGGTTTCCGTTTGGTCGCCACCACCTTTGTATTTATGCTCACATCTGACACACAAACACAAAGACGTGGAAATTAAAGTTTAATCAGAGATACGTGAAATCAATGCCTGCAGCTCTTAGTGCCGTAGCTGAATCCCAGACTCATTTAGAGGTTGAACAGAAATTTGTTTTGAAGTGTCTTTTCAGAAAAAAAAATTACTATTTAGCCCTGAGCACTTAGAATGGACAAATATCAAATAATTGAAATTGTGAGCATATATCTCTGAGATGGGTCTTTATTGCTTTCTTTCTGGTCTGCAGAGGCCACAGAAAGCACACACAAGCAAAGGCTGGATTAGTGGGTAATGGCTGGCATCAATATGACTCTAATGTCGTTTCATGATGCATCCTGATCGTTTCTGGCCTGGCAAAGAGTGCTCCCCAGCTCGCTTTAATGACTCACATGTCAGGAAAACAAATGTTATAACTCAGCATTATTAAATATTGCTTTTATTCCCGTGACAGCAGAGAGTAAGGCACATTCAGCTGATTTCTAATGTGTCTCTTTGCACCAAATCAAACCAGGCTTATTTTCTCTTCAGTGATAAAAATAAAAATACAGGCCAGTTAAAACTGAATGAAACTGATTTATTTATTTTAATCAGATATATATATATATATATATATATATATATATATATATATATATATTTATATATATATATATATATATATATATATATATATATATATACATACATACACTAACACAATAAAATGCAGCAAATTTGCTGAAACTCTGTAAGTGAAGCATAAGAGGTAAATATATTTTAGTTATTCTCTCTGCAGTGAATCAAAGTGACTTGATTCAATTACATAAAAACAACTCAGGACACATCATAACAGCATTAAAATAAAGTAGTACTTTTCTAGCCAGACACTTCAATATTATGATGTTTATGATCATAACCATGAGATATTTGCTGCTTATGACTCATTATCAGAGGAACTTTGATTATGGTTGCTATTTATTGCCTGTATTAAAGCAACATCCTCAGCAATCCCAGCCCTGGAACCCACAGAGCACAGTTACTACTGTAATTTTCTGCCTGGATTGTTCTGACATACTAAAAACTAAATTCAATTTAGTTTATTTATATAGCGCCAATTCCCAACACATCATCTCAAGGCAATTTACAAAGTCGATTCTATCAAATGGTTAAGAGTTTTCTATCGAAGGAAACCCAGCAGGTTGCATCAAGTCTCTCCAAGCAGCATTCACTCCTCCTGAAAGAGCGTAGAGCCACAGTGGACAATCGTCTGCATTGTTGATGGCTTTGCAGCAATCCCTCATACTGAGCATGCATGAAGCGACAGTGGAGAGGAAAACTCCCCTTTAACAGGGAGGAGAACCTCCAGCAGAACCAGAACCAGGCTCAGTGTGAACGCTCATCTGCCTCAACCCACTGGGGGTTAGAGAAGACAGAGCAGAGATGCACCGTGTCCATTAGTGGCTTCAACTAGGAGAGAAACACAGCTAAGCATGGATGAAAGAGAGCATAGAGAGGTAGTTGTAGTAAAAGCTCCATGTCTAGGAGAGAAACAGCTAAACATAGAAAAGCAGGGTCAAATGTATCATCTAGAAGAGAACATGAAGTTGTTGGCAGCAGTAGCTCAGCTGATACACAAAGAAAGTCCCCAGGAGGTATCCTGATCAGATGTTGATACCACCTCAACTGACTCCTTTCTACTTTGAACTCCACACCGAGCTCTCCCTGGATAACAGATCTTCTCACCCTATCTCTAAGGCTGCATCACCTTCCAGAGAAAGCTCATTTCAGCCGTTGCATCCAGGATCTCTTTCAGTCCTGATCCAGACCTCATGACCAAATTTAAGGTATATCGAGTGCTTTGCTTTCTGGCTAAGCTCTTTCTTCACAACATCAGACCAGAGCAGCACCCACATTACTGCAGACAAGGCTTCAATCCGTCTGCTCATCCCTCGTTCCATCCAACCATCACTCGTAAACAAGATACTTAAACTCCTTGGATGCATCCTCAGTAGGGGGTCAGACAGAGATTAACTCAACATTTTTCCAGTCGAGGACCATGACCTCAGATATTGTCATCTGACTCTGATCTAAGCCGCTTCATACTTAGCAGTGAACTGCTCCAGTGCACAGCGCTCTGGTGGTCATGGCCACAAGAAGGCTACAGAACAACAATCAAACCCAAAAAGCAAAGATGAAATCCTGAGTTTTCCTCTCCACTGTCGCTTCATGCATGCTCAGTATGAGGGATTGCTGCAAAGCCATCAACAATGCAGACGACTGTCCACTGTGGCTCTACGCTCTTTCAGGAGGAGTGAATGCTGCTTGGAGAGACTTGATGCAACCTGCTGGGTTTCCATAGAGGAAACTTTCTGACCGATCTGTATAATCTGATTGAATTGGACTTTGTTAAGTGCCTTGAGATGACATGCGCTGTGAAATGACGCTATATAAATAAATCTGAATTGAACTGAAAATTGAATACAGCTGTTGGGCATGCAAGGACTGGACAGCCCTAAAAAGCCACCCAGACACCCCAAACTCCTGCAGCATCCCCTATAAATACAGTGGACATCTATGTATAATAAATAATGACACTTTCAAAAACCAAACCTTTTTTAATTTAATTTAGGAAACACCAAATGCAACAAGAATCTGACACTAGCTCTGATCTCAGTCTGGATCCTCATAAAAACCTGATTCAGTAAAACGTTTTAGCAAAATTAGATTTAAATACATCTTCATTATAGAAGTGGAAAATAGAAAAGTAAATTTGCTCTAATTGCTGCTTGCTGATGCTGTTCACTTGTTCTCAGAGGTAGTCAGAAGGTCACCGCTGTCATTCATTATGGGAGATGCATTAAAACCCTTTGGAAACTTGTCTGACAACCACTTATTAGAATGGACGCAGTTCCTCAGAGAGCAGCCGAGGATTTTGGGTAATGAGGGAAATGGGCCGGCGGTGTCCTACAGCTCAACTCAACCTCCATCAGTGGTGCTGGAGATGGATGGCTGTCTGTGTAATGAGTCATTTAGCAGTGAAGCAGGAACAACGTCTCCGTCTGTCCTTCGCTCCACTGTACAGAAAGTCTCAGCAGTCCTACTATTCAAGCTGTTCTCAGTTTTTATGAGCTCAAATCCAGCTGTAAAGAACATGGAGACACGAATTATCATTATTTATGCTTGATTCAAACGCCTCTACAGTGCAATGTTGAGTTGGTTTCTGTTTGGTAAATTGTGTTTTTGTGTCTTTACGCCAAAGACTTGAGAAAGAAAAAAGATGCATTCCTTCACAAATCAGAACAAGAAATGGCCAAGAAAAAAAAGAAGAGATAACGCTTTAAACATTCTCTTTGAGCTCTTAGTCACTGAAATATTTCTCTGCCAACACAGAAACTGGGGCATAAGCACATCAATAGGCAAAGTTCTTCTCTAAGTATTTCTTTAAAGTTGTCATTCTTTGATTCTGTCATGATGCCACCCAGGGAAAGAAGAAGAAAATATCCAGTTTTAGCAGTGCAGAGGACAGCTTGAAGGACCATCGCTATGCAGGCAGCATCGCTCACTCCACTCGCTGCTTGATTCTGTTCAGGGTCATGGTGGGGCTGCACAGGTCACCGTTTCACTGCAGACACACCAACCAACCAACCACTGTGCAAAGACATGACCTCACTCTTCATGGTAATTAGGAATCACCAGGTGATGCATGTGTGTTTTTGGACTTTGGGAGGAATCTGGAGAGAGATCCCACCGAGCATTAAGGCTTCAGGTAGTTTTCACCAGTCTTCACTAAACATTTAAAGAACATATACAATACTTGGGGAGATATTGATTAAAGGTGGTATATCTCATTGGTCATGAATTCACAGTTTAATTTCAGTTTGATGGACTCTCATGTGACTTTCGAGACCCACAGGTGTTTTAGTTTTCTTTTGTGTTTCCTTCCTGGTAGTTTATGTGTTCAATATGGCCTGTTAGGTCTTTCAGTAATCAGTTGTTTTCTCTGTGTTCATTATTGTTGTTAGGGTGTTGCCACATTGGTTCATTTCGTTGTGTTCGGTTTCAGGCTTATTTCCTGTGTCCTGTTGTCTATGCATCCTGAATTTTGCTTTATTCTCTTGTGCTGGTTTTCTGCTTTTCTCCTTTTGGCTCCCTGACCTTTTCCTACTAGTACCACCTGAGAGCGGTTCTACTCAGCTCAACTCGGTAATTAGGATTTCCCATTAATGCTATAGTTGGTATTCCTGTTCAGAAACACTTTTTGTTATACTGGGTGAAATGGTCCTTCCGTCCTGAAAGTAGTAAATACATTATGTATTCAGAAAAAGGAGGTAAAAAAATTAGATTCCTGTGAGGGCTGCAGCCCTGTTTGTTCCAAATGGCAACGATTGGTCAGAGATTTGGTTCTGCTCTCACTGCCCCTCAAGTTCCTGGGTATCACCTTATCTACTGGTTGTCCAACATGCCGATCATTCTGATGCGCTCACGTAACGCCAGTCTGCGTGCTCATTCCTTGTTAGTTTGCGCTTGCTGGCTGCGCACCTCTAGTGTTTATGTATCCGGTTAGCTTAGCGGCTAGCTTAGCGGCTAGCTTAATGGTTAACCATTCATTGTAACTCCGCTGCTGTCACCGTATACTTTGAACATGGCTGAGAGTCGCAGGAAGAAAACCGCATAGACGTTCAAGAAAAGAAGTTCTGACTAGAAAGAAATAAGACCAGAGTTGATTTGGGAGATTTTTTTCACGCAATACCCCTGAGGAGCGGAAGGGCAAAGTAAGACGGTTCTGTGCATGTTCAGTAATTCAAAAAGGGATGTGTGGAAACTTTGGGACAAATCCAGACTCTTTTAACAGCGGTTACTTGGTACCAGCTCTTTTTTTTAGTACCTTCTTGGCTGGGATTCCAAGCAAGACGAGTCTGGCTTAAAATGCCAGAAGATGGTTAGTGGTTGTTGTATATTTGTGGGTGCGAGTTGAAATCTCGGAATCTCTGCTGGGTCTGCTGCCCCTGCAACCCGGTAGAAGAGGAAGACAATTGAGAACAAGTACAAACAAGCTAGCATTAGGTAATATTAGCTTCTTTTCACACATTCTCTAGCTCATACACTTCAGTTTTATACCGTTCTCTGGCTTCCTGCACTGTCTTGGACTCATCCAGAGTATTTCATCTTGCTGCCTGCCGCCTTTTCTGGCTCTTCTTTTGCTTTGAGTAAAATACTGAGCAGCAGGTTTACCCTTGCTTCCATGTTCTCCATACAAATCACATCATGATACTTTTTGGACTCTGGGGCCACCTTGCTATGACGGCCACACTCATTGAGGTTGAACTCAATTGTAGCGGAAAAAGACCCGAACTCTGAAGACTTGAGTAGAGACGAGTCGATTTGAGCTGGGAGACACTAATGGAAAAAGGCCGTTAGTGTTGACTGGTCCGTTTACCAGCTCTCATTCTGCCACAGCTGTTCCACATCCCCTGATTGGCTCATCTTTGACATATTCCACCTGAAATTGATGTTTTAAGTTCCTGGTTTTTCATGTTCCTTGCTGGATTCTCTTGCTACACTGTGCCGGTTCCCTTCATTCCAAAAGTGTGTTATTTTAGTGCAACTTTAAAACTCTTCACTCTGATCTCCCTGCATTTGGACACAACCGAAAACCAAACATGACACTACCAGCATTTAATGCCCACACCTCACACCGTGTAATGGCTATTAAACGATATTAAACGATCATGAGTTAATTGTATCATCTGTGAAGTTTTTAGGTGTAGAGTAGTAGTTGGAATGCCAGTGTGAAAAGACAAAGGAAAAAAAAAACTACTTCTAACTTCTGAGTGACGCTGTTGGTTATCACCACAGTTTTGATTTAAATACCGTATTTTAGGACAGTATTTTCTTCCTCCGCTGCACTCAGACTTTAAATTAGATTTTATTACAAACACAAACCCCGACTCGAGAAATGCTTTCATATCTAAAGGATCCGTCACTTTGGATCGAAGGACCGCTGCATGCCTATTCGTGCACTAAAAGATTACGGTTAACACCAAAAGGTTTTCATCCAGTACTTCCTTTCAAAATGCCTTGATCCAATCAGCTGGGCTTTCTTTGATGGAAAGCCTTTTTATGAATAGACATTATAAACTGAACATTTTAACAAGAACAATAATTTAATTGATAATTGGATGAACTGCTTGTATATTTTTGGTTCTTTGTGTAGTAAATTCCCTTTATTTGTGAATCAAAGCTGCCAAAAGCAGGCAATAATTTGCAGACTTGGTTATCTAAAGACAGTGTACGACATGTATGTAGTTATTAGAGCTACAAAGAGAGAAAAAAAAATGTTTCAACAGCAATCTTAATGTCAAACATAGTTATTTATTTCATTTGGTAACACAAGCTGCAGCATAACTTATTCCAGCAGTAGCTGTTATAATGTGAATGCAGTTCCAGCTGATTAAGTTCTTCTGGCAGCACGAACTGCAGCATCTGTCAGGCTGGAAGCTGAAACTGGGTTAAGTCAAGCCATGAAAAAAACCCACATTTTCTTTAACGAACCCCACTCCCCTTATTAATGTACCTCCCAATTTACATATAGGAATGATTGGTCATTCATCATGGTGAAACACTGATATTCCCAGCAGTTAAACTTCTCTCCTAAGCACTCCATCCTCATTTGTTTCCTGTGACTTCATGAAGAATCTAAGCGCTATCTGAGAGAAGTTTTTTTCTTCTTCTTCTCATTTTAAACACTTAAGAACTCAAAATGTTTCCTAAACCCAAAGGAATGTTTTTAACCTAAAAACCTCCAGCTTTACAGATGAAAAAAAAAAAACCCTGCGGCGCTCGTAGAAGCTCCAAAAGGGGGAGAAATTCAACAAAATAGATTTGTGATTAGATTTTTCTCTGGCTTCTTACAGATAAAGTTTTAACTCTTGAAAACGTGGATATAGAGCACAGTGCTTTGGCATTTTTCTGGTTTGAGAGAACAAAGAAAGGAGCAAAACAAATCATCTGATCTTTGGTTATTTAACTTTAGTAGGGTTAAGATTGTTGGGTATACAGGGACATTTTTTATTCCTTCCCTGCATGTTTTATAACGTTTCTCTGCTCAGCACAACTGGCTGGAAACGACTTCTCTTTAACAGAGTTTTGGCAACATTTTGCAGTTTTTGAGGTGATTTATTGGGACAACTGCTCAGGAGGAAGATTAGTCAGAAGGTTGTAGGTTCAAGTTCAGCTTCACCCTACCATGTGTCAGCCTTTGCCGAGGCACTTAACCCTAAGTTGCATAATGATGAGCTGATTAGGAGTGTGTGAGCCTTGTGAGCGAGGCTGGCTGAACAGGATTCTAATATGAAAGCCCTTAGCGTGGCGGGTATGATGAGACAAGTTAAGTGCGTTGAGAATCACAGAAAACATGCAGAATATAAAGATCAGCAAAACCTAAGATCAAGCTTCAGACATCTCCCTGCAGCTGAAACTCTCCATGTTGTTCTCAGGGATGCCAGGGTGTTCCAGAGAGGAAATCTAGTTCCTCCAGAGAGCTCTCGGTTTGGTCCCTTACTAGTGCCAGGAAAACCTCCAAATAAAAGCATCCAGGACGCATCCTGATCAGATAAACCACCTCAGCTCTGGCCGGAGTCATCTCCTCTAAGGTAGAGTCTGGTCACCCTACAGAAGAAGCTCATTTCAGCTGCTTGTATCCAGGATTCAGTTCTCTCGTCATAGCTTTCAGCATAGATGGAGCAGAGGATGAACAGCTTTACATTTCAGCTGAGCTTCTTCGGCCCCATCATGGACTGGCACACTGTCGTCATTATGGCATATCAAATCTGATCAATTTGCTATGAACATCCTCAGGAAATGATGCAGATAATAAACCAGGAGGTTTTGTTATATAAAGTCTTAATAAACAATTTACCTGACAAACAGGGCACCCTTTCTCTGCCTCTCTGTATAGTCTGCAGTGTGGAAGGAAAATGGAGGCATTTTTTTCATAAAATGTAAATGTGAACTTTGCAAAGGCAAGCTTTGGTGCTCAGGTCTGTTTGGTCTACCGACCAAAATAATCAAAGGTCCAAACCGTGTCACCATGGTGCCATATCTTTTTATGTCACCGGCTGGTTAGGACTGACCTCAAAGGGGATGGTGTGTAACTAATTTGGCTTTTTATTAGCAAAAATCAAGTATTGCTTTCATAAATACATATTCTGCCAAAGTCTAATAGCATTCTCATAGCTTAGAATGAGTAGTTTATACATACATAGGTGGAAGACGGCATGTTGCATTGGCATTTTTGATTGCAGTAGCTGAAAGGGGACAAACTTGTTAGCAAAAAGCACCGTAGATCATTCTTTTTTCTGTTTTCTGTTGAAATGGAGGATTTTCTATACTCTTTACCCAGCGACAGGGAAGAGAACGTAACCCAGAAAAGAAAAATAAGTGATAACCAGGAGAAAATGAGAGTCAATATCGGCGTAGGTATTACCAGGTGGAGTGGAGACAATAAGGGAACGGGAATTCAGAACTGATGTGGAGGTTGCAGGTTTTATGCTGGACAGGTAAGTTAATTCAATATAACAGTGAAGTTTATTTTGGCGTTATGTTACAAACAGGGCAGTGTAGAGCAGCCAAAAACTATTTCACACTATGACGGTAGTTATTAGCTGTTAGCAGTAGCTGATACATGGAGGACATGTTGATAATACCACATTTATGACTCTCCGCGGCTTCTGTTGTAGTTATTACGCTCTTAACGGCGAGAGATGGCTGTGTTAACAGTATCAGGATGCAGTCTTAATGAAGGGAACCAGGCACATGGATTCAATGCTGTGCACAAAAAGGCGTGTAGACAGGCTTTTAAATCCAAGATGCCCTCTGTTTGGTAATTGTGGGGCAACAAGTGTTTCTTCTGAGCAAGATCTGAAGTTTTTCCAGGGCAGCATGCCCCCTGGACCGCCACTCAGGCCTGTTGGTGCACATTATTATAAATTACTATGTAATTATGTTTACTATGACTACAGTCAGTTGGACTAATTAACAATTTACAGTTTAGATTTAGGAGCTCTGCATCAATTTTTCCTTTGAATTTATCCGGTGAAATAATCAGTGATGTTTTGCGATAGAGGAGGTTTGCGTTCATAAGGGAAAAAATATGATTTTACAAAAAGAAGAGAGAAACAGATTTAACACTGACTCCAGAGTGAAAATACTTCACCATAATGAAGTGTTGCTAACCTTCTATTTTCCGTCTGTATACATCTGTGTGCTTAGCACAGCGGCAAACTGTGGTTTTCTTATCTTTAGAAGTCAGTTGGATTCATGAATAAAATTCTGGGCATTTTCATCAGAAGGAAAACATTTCTATCATGATCTGGGGTTGGGTTGAGTTCTTTTGTTATTCTGCAGCTCTCCTCTCTTTCCCTTCATGCTCTGCGGATCTCCTCTGAAGGTGGAGCTGTTGCTGCTGCGCTGCTTTCCTGACCTGAAGGTCATCAACTCATGACACCACAGCATGAGAGGACCAGCGCGACACTCATATGCTGCCAAATCCAAATCAATGTTTTTTTTTTTCTAAAACACATTTAAAAAACAATGTGCTTAACCAAAGTGTTGTACCAAAACAGATCAAACCAAGGCACAAATAATAGTTATAAAAATAATGATAATAACATATAACAAAAGCAACAATAAAAGCAGAATAAAACATACTACGAAGGCTTTAGTAAAATAAAAGAGAAAGAAAAACAAATTAACTTAATCTGTGTCAAAAGCCCCTGAAAATAAATAAGTTTTTAATAGAGACTTGAAGCCCGTCCAGTATTTAAAGGTATATAGCCACATTATATGCTGCAAAAAAGACCAAAAACCGTTGATAAATAATAATAATGATAAAATAAGATTGAAATAGATTTAAATACACCAAGCCTCCATCCTGATAATGTTTTGATGGTCCTTTTTGTGGCTAAAAATATCCCCAGAGCTGGGCACTATGGCCATATATAAACAGATGTGGCGCCATCTAGAGACAGTATCACAGAACTATCATAATGCTGGTTTGCCTAATTAATAAAACAGTGTTAAATAATGCCCGACCCTGATGTCGTAATGAGCGGACCGGAAAACACAAACATTAATAACCCAATGTGTAAAACCCTTTATGGAAATAAAGTTTGCTATATACCCGAAAAAACACACTCATACCACATCAGCAAAGCTTGGTTTCCGTGAATGCTAACGGGAGCTATGCCTGTTAGCTCCAGGTGTTTTAAGTAAACCATTTTAAACTTTCACTGGTTTATTTCTCTGCCAAACCTCTGCTTTTGTCTGGTTGCGGTTTGTGGCAGGAAAGTAAAACTATAATTGACCTCCAAGACGTACTGAATAAAGAAATGGTGAAGTGGTCAAGTTCGAGCACTTTATTTGAGAACCAGAGCGGAGAATACATTGATGGAGGTAATCGTACCCAACAGTCCGGCCACACCCCGTCTGCCCTGTTTCTGTCTCTCCTCTGCTTTCGCCTCTCACTAATACCTGACAGCGGTCTTGCCATGAGACAAAACAAAGACAGTCATATCCTATTCACCATCCCGCACAGCAAATACGCCAACATTGACCGTGGCCATCAGCGGACCGTGGAGCTGATCGACCACATCAACCACCCACGTACAGTTCTCGTGTCTCCAATGCTCCCATGTCCGAGTGGCGTCAGGTAAAGTGACTATAGTATAATAATCCAATCACATTGTGACGGGGCATCCGGTTGTAGTGAGTTACTCTAAGGTAAAGCTGGTTATTTGAGCAGCGAGCACGCAGCTAGCTCGAAATGGGAAAACAGTCGTTGTTTGGGAAGCCAGGCCTGGCAGGGCGAGCTGTTCTGGTTACGCAGAAGATCGACTGCAGACTTAGCTTCGATCCAGCCTGCGGTTCTCCGAACTCCAGTCGGATCCTCCGGTCCGCAGAGGAAGATGAGCGTGTTCTCTCCAATGCTGCTACTAGGGTAGCAGGGCAGAACGAGAGCGATTGTAGCGTGTACGAAAGGGGTTTTTATACAGTGACCCTCTGCTGTGAAAGGCATTCCCCTGAGGCCCTGTAAAAGTCTCAACTTTTCTTGGCTTACACGTCTTATTTATCTCACATGGGGATTGCACAACAATGGGTTTGTTCAGAACCTGAGGATTCTGACTACTTGAGGCTGTAATTTGAGAGAAATATTATTTTTTCTCGATTTTCAAAGTGCTTTGGTTAGATTTCCTACAATCTTTCAACAAGTCACAAGAAACCTGCAATTTGTCCTTTTTCAAAATTCGTTCTGCTCTCCTTCGCTGTCGTCTGACTCTTCTGCTGGTCTCATTTTACTGACCAGCTGTACATTTTGGTCGCTAATGGAGCCACTGTCTTAACACGGGTACTCAAACTGAGACCAGCTCATTTGTGTCAGACTATTATACTCCTTTTATATTCCAAGTAAATACAGGCTATCTTTTAAGACCACCTAACTAGAGTTTTCCTCTTGTTTCCACAGGAACCTCTCCTCAGCACTTTGGCTACGCCCTGGTTTTTTCCTCTACTGCTTTACTCTACTGTACTTTACCTGCTGAAACATCTCTCAAACTCCACACAAGTCCTCCTCTGGTCGCCTGTGCTTCTATAACCTGCTTCATCTCACCATCCTGTCCTCCCTCTGTCATGGTTTGAGATAATCTTCGAACCCACATTTAGAATCATCAGTGGGACACAGACGGTAAAATGCAAAGTGAGTTAATTTCAAAGGTTTACAGGAGTCTTGAGTTGACTTGTAAGGGTTTAGGGTGGAGGTTCAGTGGTGTAGTTTACAGAACTTAGAGACAGTGATGAGGGAGAGGAGGTGATCCTAGGGGTTTGTCTTGGAGGCAGTGAAGACAGGACGTTTTGGGGAATCTGAAGAGTTTCCGTGGAGAATAGCTGAGACTATGGGAGCAGAAGGATGAGATGTTGGAGAGCACACAGGCCAGAGGAGGAAGAAGACGCTGTGGATTAAAGTGGAGAAGAGAGGTTCCAGGATCGAAACTGTCACAGAAAGTGCTGGTGAGAAGATCCAGGACGAAGGTTCAACTGAACCCAGGACCAAGGAAAGCACAGGGAAACCAAACAGAGGTACTATAACTTCTTTAAAGAAAGGAAACTAATTCAGTTTGGCACGTGAAGGGCTTGACTCTACCACATATGTTGATCATCAGCTGAATGGTGATAGTCCTGAAACTCCTTGTATCCCCAGCAGTAGATGAGAGTAATTCCTGTCCGGCGTGCTTTTCCGCTGCCTGTCCACCAACCCCACCCGCAGGGACCCACTGGGTCCAGGTAACTGACTGACAAATACAGACTAACACCGCAGGATCACCACAATCTCCATCTTCACACCAATGAAAATTACCATCCAGTCACCAACAATCTCCTGACCAAACTGAGCCATCCTGAGGCGCCACTCACTCTGCATGAAATAAGTAATCATTCATAATTCCCTCACTGAACACCTCCAATCCGCCTTCTTTTCTCCTCCAGACGATAGTCTGCACGTCCTGCGGAGAATACAGAACACCCTGCTTTGGCTAATCAGCATTCATATATTCCAATATTGTTCACTTCAACAGCCTGGCTTGTTCAAGGTTCATGCATCAAAGTGCATTGTAAAGAGAAAGTTAACCCCTTTCAAGTGTAGGATTTTGTGGGTTTTACACATATCTCTGGCTTTTAGCGAGGACAGAACCTTTTCATTCCGGCTCATCTTTGTTGATATAATAATGACACAGTGAAATCTCTGGTATGTGGATTTCAAATTAAATAAATAGTGTGACAACCTGGTAAAAAAGAAAAACATAACATTTGTACATTAAAACCTTAGAGCTGACTTTTCCTCCCGCCATGACTGAATGCTGATGCGGTTTAGACGCCGCCAATCGGACGGAGGAAATCGGCGGGGAGTCAGCGGCAGTCACTCCATGTCGTCGTCTTTATTTCCTTCTTCAACTTTCCATCATCGTCAACGTGATGCGGCGAGGCCAGGCATTCTCACGCCTTTAGATGCTGGAACAATGTGGCGTTCACAGGGTGGCAGCTGCATATGGAGGCATGGGCGTGATGAAGTGCGTGTTTATTAAACCGCATATAAGACGAGGTACAGTAAATATGTCACAGACAGTGTGGGTGATGGAAGGCTGTGGTGAGCAGGGAGCGACGTTAATGCTGCTTTATGCGCTCATTTGGCACTCTGGCTCCAGATTTATCAATCCTCACTGTCCTTTCAGGAGACCTGCAGCAGTGTGAACACATTTCTGGGCTTGATTCACACACAGAAGACTTACTGGTGACTGGATGATGACCAGTTTTATTGTTAATTATTTTAATTCCAATTAAAAAAAACAACTGAACAAAATCTAAAATAGGGCCGTGAGAATGAAAAGAAAAAACGTTTTTAAGAAAATGGAACAAAGCAAACTCAGAGTTAAAACACATTTCTGAAACAACTTGTGATTTTAAACAGTTAAGATCTGTATAATTAAATGTCTAATTTAGACAGTTGGTACCAAAAACCTGTTATTGAGCTTCTGATGTAACTTCTTCAAGATATTTTTTTTATGAATCTGATGCATTCAGTATAATTTTGATTTTAAAGCTACCTACCTCACAGTAATATTTGCAGAGGTGGGTAGTAACTAGTTAAATTTACGTGTTCACTTTTTGAATAAAATGTACTTTTAGGAGTATTTTTTACTGCACTGTGCGTTTACTTTTACTTGACTAATATTTTTACTTAGGTATCGCTGCTCTTACTTTAGTAAAATTTCTGGCTCCTACGTCTGATTCATGAATAAAGAACATACTTGTATTTTAACCAAAAATAGACCAGAGAGACAAAAACTTTAAAGTTAAAGTGAGACTACTCATTTATACACCAGCCTTGTCATTTTAATGTTATTTTTTTTTTATCTGCTGAGCTCATTGAGCCATTTGGAAGTCAGATGAACGTACAGTAAACAACAAATATTGTCATTAGAAATACTTTGGACTGTTCTAACATACTATATATACATTAACTGCTGTAAGTATTGCTTTCAAGTTTAATTATGTTATTTGTATATTTTTAAATTTTTGTCTTTAAAATACCAGAATTTGAACATAACATTATATTTTTGTCTGTCCGATCACATCATTTTTAAATATTAAATCGTCAGCTGTTATGATTAGTTACTCAGTACTTGAGTATCCTTCTTACAGAATACTTTTTTACTCTTACTTGAGGAATTTCTCGGCTGACCACTTTTTACTTTTACATGATTAAAAACATGTTGAATTAGTGCTACTCTTACTTGAGTATAATTTTTGACCACTCTATCCACCTCTGAATACGTGAAACTATCTGTCCATACCACAGACAGCCTTCACTTGGGGGTGGTGTCAATCTCCAACACAGAGACACACAGGACAAACAGTCATTCACACACACACACACACACACACACACACACACACACACACACACACACACACACACACACACACACACACACACACACACACACACACACACACACCTAAAAGCAATTTGCAGAGACCAATTAATCTGACAGTCCAGGAAGCTGGAGTACCCAGAGAGAACCCATGCATGCACAGGGAGAGCATGCAAACTCCACCCCGGCCAGGATTTGAATGCAGGACCTTGTTGCTACAAAGCAACAGTAGAGCAAACTTTATACAGCAAATCCAGTTTTAAATTAAAAAAATATCTCAAACTTGAAAACCTCATGCTGGGCAAAGACAGGCCTGCAGGACACCAGTGCATGTCTTCTCCAGGAGGGTCTTTAAAAGTAGGTTATTACTATTGTCCTTTTTATGGGAAATTCCAACCAGGTTGGGATTACATATCAATGTCCTGTCTCAGGAAATGATTTACAGAGGGATTTATTCTTGATTCTTGAACAGTAAAATATTGAACAAATGATAACTTTATCTGTCTCTTATGAGCATCTCACAGCAAAAATCAAACCACAATGGAAAGATGAATGCATCTGAAAACCAAATTATTAAAATCCTAAACTCGAGTAACCATTTTATCTTGTTCAAAAGCCATGGATTAAAATCTTCTCCTGCTTGCAGCCAAGATGAGCAACAAAGATGATATTTATTGTGGGGAACTGGGCCGGTTGGAACCATCCGAAGTCAAATATCATCCGAGGTTGATGAAGTTGATCAAGTTTGGCTGACTGCGATGAAACGTAGGAAATGCACAGGTTAACTCTACAACCGGAACGGCCAAGCTAGCAGAAAAAAAAAGATAAATCAGCTTTGAACAAGTTTGAAAAAGTGGACCGAAACTTCCAACGTGGAGTAGGAATTCTGAGTGCTCTTCAGAGGGACTATTATTCAGCACGGAAACCGGATGCAGTTGTTGTTCCCATCTCCTGAAGTGTCTGTCGGAGCGGGTGGTTTTAATGCTTGGTTACCTGAGTCTGTTGGATATCAGAACCTCTGTGATGGATGAAACAGCCTCTCGGTCCTTCTGTTGTGGCTGCTGCCTCAGTCGCTCTGTGACTGGAGCCGCTCTTTTCTCTTCCTATCCGAGTGTTTGTCGCTGCCACTTCCGACTCCCCGAGGTTACCGCCTTTTCAGTCTCAGCGAACCCCGCTGGTGTGCCGTGTAAAAATACAAACAATGAAACGCCACAGATTTTCAGGGCTTCTGAAGACTGCACGCTCGCCTTTGTTGTGAATATAAAGCTACCTTCAAGGCACAAAAAAAAAACATGCAGCAAATACTGAAACCTAGTGCCGGCAGACTATCCAAAAAAGAAAAACTTGATTTGAAATTTTTATCAGGGGAGAAAACCCAGAGGAAGGAGATTTATGTCACTCTGACATTAAAGCGAAGTTTCTGTTCCATGCTGCCAGACAAATGGTTTCTGAGTGAACTGAGACATTGTGAGTGATCCTGAGTGACGAATGGAGGTAGGAGACGGGGGACAAGCTGCGACGCTGCTGCTCTGACTTCACAGGAGATGATTTCTCCCTCGCTAGAAGGTTTAATCCAGGAGTCGCCAACCTTTACAACCCAAGGAGCCATTTTTACCTCCTCTCCAGCCAAGTGAGACTCCTTCAGAGCCACAAATGTTGAATGACATTTATGAGAAAAGACAACCTGTAACTCATTACGTAGGAAATTAGTTGTAATTTCTGAAGAGGCAATGTTTTATTTCAATTTTTGGGTTTAAAAAAAAAAGAGAAGAAAAACATCAAATTTATGCATAAAAGGGGGGAATATATTTGGCATTTGTGTAAAATGAAAAACACTCACTTAGTAACCTGACAAGAAAAATTAATCTAAAAAAATTAGCTTTAGTATCATTCTGCTGTGGAAATTCAGTGCAATTATTCCATGAAAAAACACTCCTGAAACCAGCATTATTTATAACATCTTTATTTCAAAAGATTAGTTAGTTGTTATTAAAAGCCACCTGTGGCCCCAGAAGGTTGTGGACCCCTGATCTAACAGAACAACAGTGTGACTTGGTGATTGGTCCCATTCTCTCCATTTAGCGCTGAACAGTCGCATTTATGCTGACACATATCATTTAGGTACGGGTTGGGTCTCCAACAACTTCTCTTTTTGTCGTTGAATGAATCCTCTGGTCAACCAAGAAGATTAAGGTTTTAACGGGGTCTGTCTTGTGAGAGTGAGGTCAGGTTGGCAACGAGCGTTGCACCGAAGAAAATGATGGATGCCAGGCAGCTTTGATGTCCTCAATCTCCTTTTTATTTAATTTTAACTAAAAAATAATCTAAAGTGCAAGCACAAATGCAATAAAGTGCATGTTCATCTGCAATAGTTTCCTAGCAGCAGCAGAACATCTCAATGAATGCACTGGACGCCTTTTAAAGAGTTCAAACCTAACGAGGTAAAACAATTAAAACCACACAGGATGTACAATGACATTATCTCTATTAAAACCAATGTAAAACTCCTCCATTAAAACCCACCAATAAATGATGTAAAAATAAACCACCAATTAAATAGAAAAGTCCTAAACCCAAAACAATCTGAAAACAATAACTACCCCCCCCCCCCCCCCCCCGACCCTTTTTCACTGTTGGTCCGGCCCGGAAGAAGGCAAGTAAAAACAACACATCACACAGCGCTAAAACCTTTTAAAACATTTAACATACACTACACACATAAAGATATTACTAAAATCACATATTGCACATTTATAATTGTTGTTTCTGCAGGCTGGAGCCCTGGGGATGTGCTGCTGCCGGACCTGCATGGGAAACCCAAAATATTCAGTAAATATCTTTTAAAACAGTTAAATTCTTTAATTTTGGTTGTGCAATTTAGCCAATAACTTAAAAGTGCAGTGTGCTTTAAAAAGTTTTATGTGCATGTTCCACGTGCCTCAGGTAAGGTGGATATGTGTCCAGTAACGAACCGGGCCTTCGTTACGGAGAACATTTTACCACAAATTGTGAAGCTTTTCAAACCCAAACCAAGAAGAAGAACTTTAAATAGATGTTATTTCAAGCCAACCTTTACTAATTATTCATGAGGCTTAAACCCAAACAAAGAGAGAAACCTTGATTAATCAATTTGTTTTAACCACAATTAATGATGCTTTCCTGATTTAATCAAGTACCTTTAGATACATAAACCTAAACAGCAACCTTTTAGCTACCCTTACCCACATATCGTTTCATGTCTGAATCCAAGTAAAAAGGTGAACATTTTATTTTACTACTCTGTTTTATTAATGTCAACCAATTTGCACGACATACCTTACAACAAAGCCCTTATTTTTACCATTTATTATCAACGCTAAACCACAAAGCTAATATCTAAATCTAATTCTACTGAGAGAAAAGGCAGCAATTCGGTTGTAATCACCCTATTTTATTAATATTTTCGGAGTAATTAATCCTAACCAGCCTAATTTATTTGGCTAAGACTATTCAATAAGTGTATATTGTCCATTTGCACACAAACAGAGAATATAAGCCACCTTAGTCAAGTGTCACGTATGTTTAGAAAGCCCTTTGAGGTCAGAGCCAAACTCAATCTCCATGTTTAAATCAACAGTTACTTTGAGTTTAAGCATTAAAAGGCTGAGTTTACTGCTTTGAAGGCCAACCTCGGACTATTTACGTCAAACTGAAAAAAGGGAAGTGAAGATGTGGGACAATCACTAATCAGCGTCATGCTGTCTTGTTCTCAGGTGAGGGGAAATAAAAGGAATAAAATCTGAAGGCAGATTGTGGAGGCGCACAGGAGGCTTAGCTGAAGGGCAAAGCTTTCAATTTATCAGTCATGCTTGTGAGTTTTAGACAAGGTGGCTCAAACCTAAACTATTTCACACTACACTGCAGCCCTGACGTATTTTTAACATTTTCTGGAAGGGTGTCACAACACAAATGTCAGTAAAAAGTGTTTTCCGGCAGCTCCGTAGTAAAAAAAGGCGAATTTAGCTGAGACCAGTGTGAATGCAGAAGGTTCTGTGGAGGCTTCACGCTGTGCAGGAGTGCGTGCTGGTAACAGCTACTGCTTCAGCTCTTCTGCTGCCTTGTTTAACGCTTTACGCTTAATAGTCAACGTAGTGGAAACATCTTCATGAAACGTAGATGTTTACTCAGAGCTACGGTTAGCAGGGGGCTCAATCACTTTATGTGCTGTAAAAGAAAAAAAACCACAGTGATTTCTACAGCTTTCTGTTCACTTCACTCTCATGTTCTTAGACTTAGACTTAGACTTTCTTTATTGTCATTTTGTATACACAGAGTGCATACAGAACGAAATTTCGTTTTCACACAGCTCAGAAAGATTGCAGTAACTCTACAATCTTTTTGAGCTGTGTGAAAACGAAATTTCGTTCTGTATGCACTCTGTGTATACAGAACGAAATTTCGTGTCCAAAGCGGCGACTCCCCTCTGCTCCGGAAAATAGTCGACCAGAAAACCTAAAATGGGTCAAAGCGCTTCCAGTATAATCCTTGGCGAGTGAAGAATACTCCACCTTAGCTGTATTAAGAGCTGGAGGAATAAAAAGAGTGCTGCATTGCTGTTGACTTTACAGCAATCCCTCATACCGAGCATGCATGTAGCGACAGTGGAGAGTAAAACTCTCCTTTTACAGGAAAGAAACCTCTATGACACAAAAAGAGCACAGAAGCACTGATCCAGGAACACTGCTGCTTTGGGATCGGGGGTCATGGGATATGGGGATGCTGGCACCGGGGCGGTGCTGCACCCAGGTGGACTGGGCATCTGGACGCTGCCCTGGGGCAGTGATAGGCAGTGATAGGCAGTGATAGGCCTGGCATATTCCTGGATGTAGTCCTCTTGCTCCAGCCGTGGTGTCTGAGCTAGTCTGGTGGGGTCTCATCACAAACACAATTATTTCTATACATACACACAACCACACATAATAACCAAACAAATAATCCAAACGGTTGAAGGTCATACAAACAGAGGTTGCTGTTACAACAATTTGGGCTGCCTACTTTGATGTCGGATCCAGTCTGAATTTAATAAAGTCGGTCATGCAATCAGGATCCTGTCTGGATATATCCCTTATCTTTTAGAGCAAAACTGTGCCTGAACATGTAGACAAGCAGCTTCTCAGGACCCTGCTTAAGGTGAATTAATGACAAATGCTTAAAAATGCATTTAACCCTTTATACCTGAATTTACTCACCATCATATAAAAAACAATAATTTGTCTTTGCAGTCAATCGTATTTCAATTTAGGTACATATTGTTAATTTGGACATAGCACATACAATAGATAGAAATGTAGATATTTAGTAGGCAAACTAGCTAAATTAGCAATAAAAGGACATCAACACTAGACGGCAGCACGGTGTATGAAATTTCATGTTTGGTACCAGTTGAACCTGCATGAGCAGGCCACACCGGCTTAGCGGTGCGTTCAGGTGAATCTGCTACAGTAGTGTCACGCATGATAAAAACAGAGTTTTCAGAATCATTCGTTTTTAAGGATGTAAAACGACGTTTACGTGTGGATGAAAGGCATAACTGCATGAAAGTGTATCTGTTATCCCAGATACCCGGCTATGTGTGGACTAGGTCTGATCTTTCTGCAGGTGACCCGTTCCACCCCCACCCCCCTTCCCACTACCACCACCTTACTCCCCCACACCCTGCTCCTCCAAAAAAACCTCTGTGGTGTTGATGTGTGAAAAGAGCTTTGGTGATTGGATAGAAGGTTGATCCAGAGGGACGGACAGTACAGAGCAGTGCTGGTGTTGTTGAAGCTAGAAATAAATCGGTTCAGGTTGTTAAAGCATCTGAAGACAATGTCAACGGGTCTACAGGTACGTCGGTTGCACAAGACCATGGCAAACTGGAAACCCCTCAGGAAACCTGAGGAGGCGAAGGAAAATGTTCCCTGGGAGAAGATGTCTGAACTCCTTCACTCTCTCCATTGAATGAACATCGGCATCAATCACGTCTCTCACTGACTGGCGGAGTTATTTTCTGTCTCTACTTTGACATATAACTCCCCCAAAGTATCTGTCTCTGTCAATCCAAGGGTTTCACATGTTAGGACATAACAAGAAATCCTAAAATGATTGCCTTAGAATCTTAATTGAACAAAAAATAATAATAAAAAATCACGCAACAGATTCCAAACCATGTTATAATACATTGGGCCAAGATGAAGTCAAAATAGAAAAAGATGTGAGTGAAAACCGAAGTACACCCTAAGGTCCAGCAGCTAGAACCTCGTTCAACAGCACAAACTCTCAGCAGCGGTTTTCTGTCCCTCAGTTTGTTCTGGTGAATTTTTGGCTTCATGTCATAGAAGTTTCTGTACAGCACCCTGAAAGTCCCATCGCAGTATTTCAACCAGTTTGAGCTGTTAACTTTGACTAGACCATTGCTGCACCTTGATTCTTTTCTTTTTCAGTACTTCTGTTGTAAACTTGGTCATTTGTTTGGGGGTCAAGCTTCATCTGACAGACAGGTTGGCCTCACATTACTGCAGAAACCTTTGGTATACGGAGGAGTTCCTGATTCACTTAAAGCTAGGGTCGACAATTTTTCTGTAAGTTTCCCCGAGTCCCTTTTTGAATAACTGAGTATGCACAAGACCATCTTACCTTGCTCTTCTGCTCTTTAGGGGAATTGTGTGATAAAAATCTCCCAAATCCACTCTGGTCTTATTTCTTTTTACCGAGGCCTTCTTCTTCTTCTCCTAAACATGAACGCGGTTCGCTTCTTGTGACTCTCAGCCACGTTCAAAGTCTACGGTGTGAGCAGAGCAGTTATCTCACTACCTCACTGTTGTTTTTTACCTGGTACCACTTTAATGTACAACGTCAATCCATTTGTATATAAGTCACCTTAAATGTACATAAGTCATCTTAAATCTGTGCTTTATTTCCTTTTTTTCTCTCGATCCACTGTATATACATCATGCACCTTTTCCTCCTGTTGGCACCTTCTTTTGATTATTGAGCCGATGTGACACATGAATTTCTCCACTGTGAGATCAATAAAGTCTATCTTATCTTATCTTATCTTACCTTATGTTATCTTATCTTATCTTATCTTATTTTAACTTATCTTATCTTACCTTATGTTAACTTATCTTATCTTAACTGCTAAGCTAACCTATAAGGTAACCGCTAAGCTAACCGGATACATTAACACTAGAAGTGCGCAGCCAGTAAGAGGAAACTATGAAGGAGCGAGCACGCACACTGGTGTTACGTGAGCGTGTCAGAATGATGGCATGTGGGACAACCAATAGAGGAGGTGATACCCCAGAAACCTGAGGGACAGAGGGGGGTGAGTATATAACGTCTATGGGTGAGAGCAGCAACAAAACTCTGTCAAATCGCTGCTCTTCGGACCGAGGGGTAATTTTTAACCTCCTTTTTGTGAATGCATAATGTATTGACTACTTTCAGGATGGAAAGACAATTTTACCAGGTATTACAAAAAGTGTCTCTGAACAGGATTACCAACTATAGCTTTAATGAGTTCAAGATTTCCAAATCCTGCGGCGTCAAAGAAGCCCACACCATCAGACCTCCACCACCATGCTTGACAGTTGTAACAGTTTACGCTGATACGGTGTCCAGTTGTTCCAGGAGCCTTGTGCTCCATTCAGATGTTTACAAACCTAGCTCATGCTGTCATGTTGTTTTCAGAGACCCTTCTGCCCCCTTCCAAACAGCCATAGCTGTTTGGTCTTTTTCTAATTGTCCTGTCATAGACGTTGAACACGCTAACTGAGGCCTGTAGAGTCTGAGATGGAGTTATTGGCTTGTTTGTAATTTCCCTGAGCATGCTATGCTATAACCTTCGGCTGTATTTGCTGCGACCTCCACTCCTGGGAAGAGTGGAAACTGTTTTAAATATTTTCCACCATCTTCCAGAGTTTGTGTTAACACCCACCTGCATGCTCCACAGCAGCAAACTGCTTTTACAGCGACGCTCACACCGATAATGTTCAGGTAATCGATGCATTTGATCAGTAGCACCTGGATGCTACTTTTCCTCTTAAATCTGCAGCAAGCGTTCAGTAAGTGTAGCTTTTAGATCCTGGTAAAGAGCAGCTTATTCTCCTCTGTTTGGTTTTCTCAAACAACCGAACTGACTGCCGTTAATCTGCAGGAACATTTATGTCGGAGCTGTTTGCAGCAGCAGCAGCAGCTTCTTCCACCATGATCGAAGCAACAGTGTCGCGTAACACTGGAGGTTTGGGTGCTTAACAAACCCCAGAGAACATTTTCCCTCAAACTAATCATTTGTTGTATTTTAATGTCCAAGATAGACCCCAAAAATTATTCTTGAATGAATTTTTTTTTGAAAGGTTTCCACTTAACTTCTTCAGGGCTATTGAGAGGCAGCAGAGTGATAGCGGGCAAAAAGCTGTGAAGTCCTTAGAGAGATAAAGTCTGTTCATACCCGAAGCTTTTCAATTCATATACATTAAGCGTTCTACCCTGCTCCGCTCGGCATTTAAATGTAAATCTCATACTCCACACAGCCAAAGGGCTGTTGAGCTCCTGTTCACTGCTGTTTTGGTTGTTGTGAATACAGAAAGCACGTTGCACAGTCTGCTTTAAGGACCCTTTCAGGAGTTTAGGTGGAAAATCCAGGAAGTCTAATGCTATCCCGGCACAGTTTGCAGAGTGCTTGCTGTTTGTGGTGAACTGTCGCACCTGTGTCCTATTTGAACCGAACATGCACTCAGTCACAATGATATACTGCGACATTAGCATTTTTAAAGAAATCTCTGTTGCCTTCTGGCCTATTTTCAGGTCCACATCCAGTCGCTTTTTCTGCTTTTCTGTTATTTGAGGTTTTTCTTAAATGGAAAAAAAAAGTTTGCCAACCAATTATAAAGAAGCTGTTAGTTTATTGAAATGCATTAGAGAAACAAATAGAAACTGGACTTTTCAGATAAAAGAAGAAATATCTCCCATGTTCTCCTTCTGCTCCTGTCAGCTCCGTGGGGAGCAGCGTTCCCACCAGGAGGAAAAAATCATTCCCTCTCATCCTGAGCCTCCCGCTCACTCGCTTTGTGTTGCATAAGTGATTTGGATCCTTCTTCTGACTTGTGGACAGCACCCGTGCGCATGTAATCGTTAGCAACAAAAACCAACAGATGTTTTAGTATAAAGCTGCAGCTAGGATTGTGTGTGAGTGAAGGGAAAGGAGGGGAGGAATGTGTGAGGACGACCCCCATCTGTGGATCCACGGTGGAAGAAGGGTCCTGGGTGTCTCTTTGAGTTAGCATATTTGCCATCGGTGTGAGGCTGAGACTGAATTTAATGTTGAAATCTGCAGATTTTTAATCAGCAACTGTGTGTCTCCATTTCTTCCTCTGGGGCTGCGGCGTGCCGTTAAAGAGCTTTGTGTGCCGGACGGGTACGTTTTTCGCCGGTACACGTCTGGTGCGTCCAGGGTAATTATTTTAGTCACAGAGAGTGAGCAGAGTGTGAAACAAAGATAGTCCTCCTTTCCAGGGTTTTAATAACAGTATTTGCCGTGGAGCTGCCGTCCACCGCCACAGACGGGCATCTGTGCATTTTTAAACCTGGAGTTGACGTTTCACCAGAGCTGACAGGGAGAACATGTTCCAGTATCCACACTGAGAGTCCAGACTCACAGTGACAGAGAAACTTTAAGTGATGCTGAAAGAGCATCGCTTAAAGTTTCTCTGTATGAGGAGGGCAGGCTGGATTATCTCTGTTTCTAAGCAGCAGAGGGGCCTCTGCTCTTCGCCTGCAGAGGGCGCCGCGGTTCTGCTGTTTATCCCCTTGCCATTTTTTTTTCTTTTGCAGACATTCTAGTGATTTTAAGCGATTCACTATTCTCCGCTGCGGCTGAAATTATCCTCTGCGTTCCTGTCAGACAAAAGAAATGTAATACGCTGAAGAGACTGTGTTCCCATGACATGTTTAGCCCATCAGGGTTCCTGCACATCACCAGAGCTTCTACCCAGAGCCGCTGCCTTCCATAAAAACATCTACCGTTATGCAGCTGGATCTGTTATGCATTTATGATCTTTGAATAATCACTTTGTTCATTTAGCCCGCTGTCGAGCTAATCAGACTGAAGAAAAATCTGAAACTGATGACCGTGTTGAAAATTCATTAGAAATCTGTGGCTGGTCTTTGGTTTCTGCAAGATTTTAAAAATAAAACCCAAAATGACACGGCAGTTTGTTCCACGGTCTTACACTCTGGTCAAAATATCTCTGGGTTACAGCATCAAAGGACTGTCATAAAAACTGTCTTTTGAGCTATTTCTTTTAATGATGTTTTTATTTAAATGGTGCAGCAACAAGCTAATTATGACCTCTTCTTCTTCTTCTTCTGACAGGCATGTATCTTTTGAGATGATTGGTCAAACGAGGATTGCTGACAGAGGCCTAGCGTTCAGTCCAACCGACAATCAGCAAACAGGCAAAGAAAATTTTTTATTCTTATTTACTAAGGAATACAACAACCAGCTGTTGAACTGTCGCTGGTCTAATTTCAGTTCTATCAGCTCTACTTTAAATGATTTTAAACTGCTTTTTAATTCTGAAAAGCACGGCCATGAGGCCAGTCCCAGTTTCTTTGATGCCTTTTGTTGTGATTTTATTGCTCATCACGTTTTATTATTTAAAATATATATATTTTTAATTTGTTGTACTTTATGAATAAACTGATGATAATAATAAATGTTCAATCTTTAATTTTTGCAGTCTGCACATTTGAAACAGCATCCAGAGCTTCCCTGGTATTGTGTGTGACTGATTTAATAAGATAGAAACCAACAGAAATGCAATGAAACAGTTCAACAATCTCCCATGTGCTTGTGGCAGCCATGTTGGATTTTGAACTTGGGCTTTCCAAGAAACCTTTGACTTTCCAGTGAAGTATTCTTCTTTCAGAGGTGTTTCCAGGGAACTTTTCAAACTGTCCCTCCATTGTCTTCCTCTTATCTGAGATCGAGTAGTGAGGCCAAAGTTCAGGAGGGAAACCCAGACACGCCTCTGCCCAGCGACATCCTCCACCTCATTCTGGGGGATCCCGAGCATTCCCAGGTCAGACGGGATATACAGTCCCTGCAATGAGTTCTGGGTCTAACCTGAGGTGTCCTCCATGTTTGGAGGTGCCTGGAAAACCCCCAAAGGGAGGCACCCAGGGGACAACCTGATCAGATGTCCAAACAGCAGCTACTTTGAGCTCCTCATCCTCTCTAAGCTGAGCCAAGCCACCCTCCAGAAGAAGCTCATTTCAGCTGCTTGTGCCCACGACCTCATTCTTTTCGGTCATGATCCAGACCTCATGACCATAGGTGAGGGTTGGAAGGTAGACTGATAGAAACTCAGAAAACATGCCTTGTGAGTTCAAAAGGACTGCAACAATTTATTTATCATGGAGTCCTAAATTAAAATGTCAAGGGTGTGTTTAAAATAGTTTTTAAGATCATCAAGGCTGCAATACATGAAAATCTTGTGTACACTGAAGCAAATAAGTATGATGGAAATAATAATGTGATAAAGTTGCGAGTTTGCTCCCTCCCTCAAGTCTTTGTGATGGTTCTTTTCAGAAATGTAAAGAGACATAACATAAATCAAAATCCAGAACAAAAGACATTACTCAAAAGTTATTCGCTGATCTTTATGCATTGACTGAACAAAAATTGATTCAATTCAATATAAATTCAAAAATAGCAAGATATGATCATGAAGCAAGGTATGATTTAGTACTTGGTGAATAAACATCTGTCAGCACCACAGCAGCGAACGGTTTCTTGTGGTTGGCGGTTTTCTAATATCTCAGAAGGGATTTGGGTCCAATCCTTTGTACAGAAACTTTCTGAATTCTTTAGGTTTCCTGACTGGTTTTTGGGACCTGAAGGCTCCACAGATTAAGGGCGGTAGGACACTCCATCACCTTGAGTGTTTATTCTTCAGCCACTTCTTTGTTACCTCTACTTTCATGAAGGGACATCCACCTTCAGTGTTCTGCCTGAGGGAAGAAAGTTCTGGTCCAAGGTTTTATTCTACCCTGTTCATTACATCCTCGAGGTGCTGAAGTCATCCTGCACCCCCACCAGAAAACCACAAATCCTAATACTTCCATCTCCTTATTTGTCAGTAGGCATGATGTTAACCAGGTCATGCTCACTAATTTTCTTCCTCCAAACCGGAAGGGTCAACTTGATGCCAAAGGTTTTGGTGCTGGTCTCAGAGCCCATTCTCCCAGTCTTTCTGAATCATTTAGATGTTTTTTTTGGACAACTACGGTGGTCCTAACTATCTTCAGATCTGCAGGAATCTCCTCACCATCCTGATGACAGATCTCCAGACTGATGGGGCTTTATTATCATTCTGTATGTTATGCACTTGTTAAGTTTAATTTCTAAATGTCGTGGACACAAGGAGCTGAAATGAGCTTCTTCTGGAGGGTGGCTGGGCTCAGCTTAGAGAGGATGAGGATCTCAAAGTAGCTGCAGCTTCTTACTTAAGTTGTTGGAGCCAATTCCAGTCTTGTGCAGAAGAGTCATCATGTTCCTGAAATCTTGGGCGTATTTAATCTGTATCTTTATGTCCAGAGCAGTTCTTTTTAAAAGTGAGCGTAAAATGATAAGCATCAGTTGACAACGTAACATCAAATTAAACCAGCGTATGTTTTTATGAAATACTAAAGATCAATTCTCAGCTTGACCTACAAGGTTTCAGACTCTGAACATTTTCAATATATGTTCTTCCAGAATTTGCATCCTTGAGTTTCAGCCTATAGATAATCAACAGTTGCCATAGTTGCATTTTTGTCAATATCTGCTAGGTAGCCACGAGGGAGACAGAGATGAGCTTTGTTGGTTTTATTCTTAGATTTTTAAGTTTTGCTCAGATAAATAGCAATTCACAAGGGCAAGGAAGTCCAGCATTGTGATGCCTAATCAGGTATTTTCTGCTTACATCTCAACACATGTAACCTGAGGTGATACTGGGAGCATCGGCAATTATTTATGTGCACATTGCATATCCACTTAATGGGGAAAGGCTCCTCTAAATGACACAAGCAACAGTTTCCACCTCAGCAAGTCCCAATTTCAACACTAAACAGCTAAATTAAAAAAAAAGAGTAAAAAGATGATAAAGATGCATCCCCAGAAAAAAAACACACAGCAACAGCCGTGCGACGCTACCCACACAAGCAAGCTTTCAAATGTAAGCCCACAGTTTGCTCTTTCCAAAGGTTTGAGGATCTACATGCAGCAGCAGAAGAAAGCCAAGAACATACATTTTATGTAACCTTTACTGTTTTATGGTCAGGATCCATGTTAAAGTAAGTATTTCTACTCGGCTCCAGAAATCTATTGTCCCTGCACCAGGCTGTCGGTTTTTGTCTTTTTTGTTGTCTACTGGATACTGTCTAGGAAATTTCAATTCAATCTGGAGAGACTCATACAGACAAAAAGAGCCAATTAGAGAGATTTATCGACATAAATTTAAAGTTCTTTGGCACTCGGACCCCGACAGAAGACGTGAAAGCTGCGAAAGTCTATGAGCGTGGATGTTCATTTTAGGATTAGGATTAGTGAAGCTTTCCCCCAGGATCCGGACCCTGGTGGTGGAGGCCATAGGATAAGGATAAAGAACTTTGTCATTATATACACACACAACAAAAGATCAGATGGAAGGTTAGCCTGGCTGCAGCAACTGAGTGCGCCGCCACTAATGGCTGATGTAAAGCATGTCTTTAGTGGTAGGGGAAACCGGAGCGCCCTGGGAAAACCTACGCAGATATGGGGAGAATATGCAAACTCCACACAGAATGGCCCCTGAGACTCGAAACCAGGACCTTCTTGCTGTGAGGCACTAGTCACAGCTGAACAGCAGGAAGATCCATGTGTGGGGCTCCTCCTAATAAAGTCCTGATGCGATTGGCTGGAGCACTGTCGCTTAACGAGGCAATCAGTGGAGCAGGTGCGCTGAACGGAGGTGAGTCTTCAAGCTTGAACTTTCGTTTAAACTCCATCACTACATTACCTCGCTTTACGGTAAATACTTTCCCTTCGCTGTGAATGGTTAATCATGTAGGCTGCATGATTTAATTTTACTTTTTGGCTCTGACTGGTCGATGGACATTTTCATTATCCAAATTGGCCACCTGGCTCCAAGGAAACGGCCCTGCGTGATTTAAAAAGTCCGACTGGATTGCTGAACGCTTTCACACACAAAGCGCAGAGTGATTATTTTTCGTGGTACTTTAACCCTTATTTTCTCGTCTTTGACTTCATGAGTGAATAACAGCAGGAAAGTTTTTCACTGGTGAGGAGGTTCTGGGTATGTTGACAGCTGATAGTGGAGCCAGTATGTGTCATGTGGGGTATCCAGATGGGGATATCGGTGATCCGGAGTAGGAAATCCCATCATTTGAAAGGTTTGTTATCCATTTTGTTAAAGCCTTGTTATTGATTTTGTGTAACATTATGGCTATATCTACCGAATAATTATTCATTTTGTAAATATAGCTTATGCTCAAACAGTTTTGAATGGTTTCCCAGTACACAGCTCTTTATCTGTCTTCCTAATATGATTTTACGGTGATGGTGGCTGATCGTGACGAAGATCTTGATCAACCACCATCATCAGGGCCATCTTCATCAGCACCTCTTGCACAGCCACATCCACAACGTTTCAGATCTGAAGTCATGCTCACCAAAAAAAAATAAAAATAAAAACAGAGGAAAAGTCTCCCACACACATCTGTGCATTCAAAGTTGGCTGAGGAGGGTTCTTCAGAAAAAGAAGAAAAATAGCAGAACAGAAAGCAGGAAGACAGAAAACCACAGCCAGAATCAAAAAGACAAGCTGACAAAGTGGAGCAAAAGCTTGTCTCCACAGGATACGCCAGGAGTTCCTTTGTTTGCCCTGGCAAGAGTGGCTCCACCATGTCACTCTCTGAGCTATGACTGAGCTACTCCTTAGTGATGATCTCTCCTTTCTCTGTGCTCGGTGGAGTTTATACACTCTTTGTAGACAATTTTTACACAAGCTCTTTGCTTTTCTAGGATCTAAGTGGAAGAAACATCAGCCGTTGTGGCACAATACCAAAAACTTGCTTTGGTTTTCCCTAAAGTGAGGTCGATGACGTGTCCAAAAAGGTTGAGATTTGGGGTGGTTGAGGATAGACAACCTGATGTTTGTAAAGTGGATGGACTCGTGCTCTACAGTCCATGCAGCCTTCAGTGAAAAGTGTCCAATGGAGGGTAAACAGGGCTGGTGCACGGCAGACTAAAACCATGTCAGCTGATGCTGGTTTTGACTACAGCAAAAACCTGGGCGGTATGGATATGTCAGACGCTTTGCTCGGCTGCTACAGTGTCCATCACAAATTCATGAATTTGTGGACATTGCAGAAGAGAAAAGCTTCATCCTCTACAAGGAGCTCTTCAAGTTGAGGGATGATCCTGCCTCAAGAAAGCCAGCTAAACTGAAAAGATTCAAAGAGCGGCTTGCTGCAGAAATGAGGGCTCAGCCCTCCACCAACCCACCACACAACCAGCAACACTCACCTGCATGCCTGAGTACTATGGAGTGGATGGAATTGCAGGAATTACCATGTAGCTGGCATCCCAAGTATAAAGACACCCATTTGCTGCAGGAAATGCCAAGTCCCTCCTTACCTTGCATCAAAACAGAACTGCCTTTAAGGTACATAACCACACCTGTTTATGTCAGCTCATCGCGCCCGTTGCTGGGGATCAATTTATGCCCAAAAAGGACCATCAAAACACTATTAGGATGGACGCTTGTTGTATATAACCTTATTTTATCGTGATCAAATGGGTTTTGGTCTTTTTTTATAAGCACATATATAAATCCAATCTCACGGACAGATCAGTACAGATTTTTTCTCACCTACTGGCTCCGCAGAGGGTCGCGAGAGTATGTACCGCAAATTCAGGAAATTCTACCAGCATAAACAATCACTAAACATAAAGCTGCAGCTGGTGCTCGAACAAGTTCAAAGAAGATCAGGTTTTAATTTCTCATCTGTTTTCTGTACTTCTGATCTCCTACTGTTTGTGGAAATGCTTTATAGATTATTTATTGAGCTGTGTGTAAGCCATATGGAGACAAACCTGGCCTGAAATTGATTACTCTTTACCTTGCGGTTCGGAGATTTTATTTTCCCTAAAAGCGCATGTCTTTTGCTTACTTAAAGAAACAGGAATTCAACCAGCTGAGAGCAAAATGCTTGAGCATCACACCTGGAGCCAAAGTGTCAGGACTTCAAGTAGAATCTCGGATTAAGATCCTGCAAACAAGTCTGCAGGAACTAAACAGAAATCCCAAGCAAAATAATTAGAGAAATCAATCATTGAAAATTAAGCCAAAGGTCAAAAGACGGGATGGATTTATATTTTTTCATTCAGCAGACCAACCAGCAGGGGTTCATTCTCACACGGCTCTCTAACAAACACATGCATGCAGGAGCACTAACAACTTCCCACTGATGCATTTCCATTTACGTGAGCATAAACACAAGGTGAGCAGAGCAGCTGCAACCCAGAGTGCTTTGTTGTGCACAGAGCTTCGGGTGTCTCCTCCCTGCAGGACATCCATATTTTTCCTTAAGGTCCCCAACTGAATTACTCTTTCATTCTATTTCTGGGCCTTTTTCCTGCAGGCTCCCTCTGTGTGCATGGGTGTTGTAACCAAACAAAGTGCTCTGTGGCCTGCTGCGTCTGAGTCAGGACCACACAGAGGGCAGCATGCAATATTACACTACCAAACTCATGGCTCATAAAGTAGTGATTTTAGGCATTTCCTGGGGCAGTGCTGAGCTGCAGAAACAATGTTCAGGTGACCCAAAATGACAGCAGTTAGATGTAGATTGCATTAAACTAATTATATGACCAGGAAGCAAGCTCCAAGTTTCAGAAACGGTAAAAAGATCTCGAAGTCTGGAATGAATTAGTCAAACCCTTCAGCCCATCCATCCATTTTCTATAAGCTCTTCATCCTTGCAGGATGACAGGGGGCTGGTATTTTTCTCCAGTGACAGTGCAAGAGAGGCGCGACATCTCCATGGAGGGTCTCTACAAATCTTAGCAGTTATAAAGATTATAATGTAAATCTGTTTCTGCTTTTCCAAAAAGTATTAAAAAAATTAAATTTCTCTCTGTCTGTGGAGGGATGTTTTTGCACTTTATTGCTGTTCAACTGATTTGATTGAGAGAGATCTTAACCAAAACTTGTCATGTTTAAATTGCTGCAGATTATTGCTTTTTCTGGCTCAAATGTGTCCTAGAATTTGGAAATTATGTTTCCAGCAACTATCCAACTATGTGATGGAGAACCAACATATCTTTTTATTCTTGGATTACTGTACTTAATCACAAAGACAGTTTAGAATAAAGTGCTGACTGATATTCAGGAGACGGAAGTTGTAAATTAATGTAAAAATAAAGTCACACCTCTCTAACTGGGCGGATAGTCACATCAAACCAATCCTAACTCATCCCAAGGACGAGCAAGAATACAAAATGGAGATAGGAAGAAAGTGGAAACCGTCAGCTGCTCCTAAACTACATGTGCAACAAGCACAAGTTCCCCCAACCAAAGATATAAAACGCTACTGAACCAATCCACATGTTTAATGTTTAATGTGTCTAAGACATTAAAGAAGTTACTTTTGCAGCAAGAACCCCGGGCATCATTCTGAAAATAACGTGCTGCAAAACTTCAGTATGATTAAAATTCCAGGATTGATTGGGGTCGCTTTTTTGAGGCACTAATCCTCGTCCTTCAGACGACTTCCCTTAAATTGTAAAATACTTACACTAACACTCTGTTTTTACCTAGTCTTCACTGAATTATCTTTCAACAGCTGCTGCCTCTTTTCAGCTGTCCCATTATTTCACCCATCCTCGCTCTTTCCTTGGGCATATGAAGGTCGGGTGAAGGTAATGCTCGGGATTATGGGAGCTCAGTTTCCGGCCTCTCTGGTCGCCATGAAAGGGTGAAGTTAATGGCTCGAAGAGTGGAGGGAGGTCTCCGGTCTTTCTGCCGGAGGCTATGAAAAGGGATGCCTTTTATTACAGATTGACCCTCACGAGCTGCAGTTGAGGCCTCTCTCTGGCTTTGCTTGGATTTACAGTTAATGTACCAGCGTTAATGAAGCGGCTATGGGCCACTGGCTGCCTTTCTCCAATGTCATACGGAAGTGTCCATCCCCTTGTTTATCATTGCAGGTCTGCTTAGGGTCATAAGCACTCATAAACCCGTGGCCTTGCCACCCCCAGATAACTTTAGGTCTGATGGCCGATAGAAAGTGGAGGGATACAGACGACGATAGCTGTGTGTGTTTGAGGATTCACAGCTATAACTGCTGGTTATAGGGGTCTCATTTTTAAAACAGTGAGTAGGATCTATTCCTAAGGTTTGTGTTTGCCATATAACCAAAAAAGGCATTTGCCAAAAAAACGATCTTGTTTAATAAAATCATGTGAACGCGCACCAGCAAGCAATTTCCCTGTGTAGAGTGTGTTCACGCTACACACCCGCATTCAACTCTACCTGGTCAATGCAACTCACCTCACGAATAGAAATGTTTATTTAAATTAATTAGCTGTTCATTGTTATTTCATGGTTAACAATGACGACCACAGAGAAAGAGCAAGCTGCGAAAAACTTTCTCAGAAAACGGCATTACTAAATGTGTAAATCAGAGGTAAAAGCACATATATGTTGTCCCCATTAAAGAACATGTTATAAAGTGAATGTTATTGCTGCCTTAAAGGTTGCATACCATCCTCCCAGAGCCGTGATCCATGTAGAAACTCCTGTCTTAGAGGAGGCTGAGCACCCGCATCGTCACTCTGAGGAGGGAGGAGGCCAGGAGAGATGGGAGTTCCCCTCCCAAATATGAAGAGTCATGATGCTAATATGCTAATGCTAGCTGCATTTAAAACAAAACAAAAGCTGAAAAAATGTAATGATTTCCATTATCATCACATTATAACAACACATATAAGACTGTACTACATTAATTACAAAGTTACTTATTTGAGTTGGGGACTCAGTGGAAACACTACAGACTCAGATTTAGCTGGATCATTTAGTTGACCCAGGGTGGCGCTGTACACACAACAGATAACGAAAACCAAGTCACAAGTCATCAGTGGTAGAAGAAGAAAAAAAGCGACAATGTCTTAAAAGCAAGGGCTCCATCTGAATACATCTTTTGTTCTCTTTAGCCAAAGTAGAAGTGCATCAACGGTCGCCATGATAGAATAGTGCAGTCAGTAAGGAAGGAGGTAGGAAAAGGAGCCTGTATGCTTCCTTTCACAGCTAATTTAGCCTAGGAACCTCACAATGTGTAATATTCTGGTTTCTGTCTTGGTTGATGTTTATTATTTGATCAGTTAGTTCACTCCTCTGCCTCAGGTTTTATTTCTGTTCTAGGTCTAGGTCTTGTTTTGGATTCTTTCATAGCTTTTGCACGGTTATAGTTTATTTCGTCATGTCTTTAGTTTTAGTCTTAATCGTTATTTTCTGAGATTAGTCATGGTTCCTGTATTTGCATTAGTTTCTGGTTTTTCTTATGTGCTTGTTGTTAGGGTTAAGTTTAAATAACCCTTTATCCTGGAAAGAAAGCCAACACAAACACAAGTTTTTACTCTTTCATCAGAAAGAGGGCAGAGAACCAGGAGCTCTTGAGTTTGTCTGCCCTGATCTCAGTCCTGAGTTCATCTGCCCCGCTGCCTCTGTCTTTTCTGCCTTTTATTGTCACACATCACATGGGCGTCAGGAGGATTTAATCACAGTCTTGAGTTTACAACATGGGGATTGGAAAACAAAGAAGGGAGCAAGTTTCATTGTGGGTGATGATCAAATCACCAGCTTCATGCACATTTGGGTTTGTTCTCCCTTATCTAAGGTTAAAAACAAACAGAACCTTCCTGAAAGCAAACTCTTAAAACAAACCAAATGCCTGTAGCTTGATAAAAATAAAATGATTACATTTACATTTTTCTAACACTTGTGTTTTTGCTCAGTCTTAGCTTTTGTTTTCTTTCTAGGGTTTAGTTTTTATGATTACTTTGGTTTTGTATTTTGTCTAGTTCAGTTCTGTCCCGTTTTCACTTATCCTGTCTATCTTTTATCCACATCATCCCTTGATTGTTCTCACCTGTTTTTGGTTAATTATTCTCCCTGCTCACCTGTCCGCCCGTCTATTTAAACCTGCCTCAGTTTTCTGTTTGTTGCCGGAACTTCACACATGTCTCATTTCTCATGCCTCCTGTTCACTGCGGTAAGAGCCATCCAGCATTCTGTATTTTGATCCCATTCGGTTTCTCTGTTTTTGAGTCTGCTTGCACCCTGTTGACGTTTTTGGTTTTTTGCTTGGATGACTGCTCTGAACTCGGCTCTGGACTATTTTTCTGTATACCTGCCTGATCCACCCTCATCATCTCCTCAATAAATCATGTCAAGCATTATTTAAGTGTCTATTTAAGGCCCAGATTAGTCAGAGCTAAAGGGTAACTCACCCCCAAATCTTCTATTTGTTTGCCAATAAACTGTTAACATGGTTGTCTTATAGTACTGTCTACATATCCGGGTAAATATTTTGACAAATTAGTGCATATTTATATTTATACTGACTAAAATCAATAGTGCCATTGGTTCAAAGGTTTTTGTGATATAATTTTGAGTAACTGACATCAGTAGCGCTCCCGCTGGATATGGCAAGCCAATTTAACATTTAATCAGTAAGTTTAACTATCCTGAATTTTGAGTTAAGATATAGCTAATGTCATTCTGACTAGTCAAAACCAAATTACACATATATATGATGACAAACGACACATGAATGGCAAAATAGTTTATGTAGGAGAGGAGCTAGCTGCGTGTTAGCAGGATGTGAGCTGGATGAGTTTGATGAAAGCTTATCTAGTCTGCTGGTTTGGTGGTGAAGGCTGATTCCTAGATAGACGTTTGTTGTTTAAGCTGCAGAAAACTAGTCTTGGCATTTTTAGCGTTTTTGTGACCAAGTTCTGTTGCTCTTATCACAAAATTCTAAAATTGAGAAATAACTAAAAGTCTTTGAAAAACAGTATTTTGATGAATTACACTCTTGATTAAAAAACAAACACTTTATGCTTCTATGATAATTAGCTATATGTTGATTTTCCTAATGTTAGAAAGTGGAAAACAACCCTGTGAATACTGCAAGTTAAGAACTGCAGATAAGTGAATAAAATCTCCTTTATCTGTAGTAATGTGTCCTGGAGGGAAATCTGTAGATGAACAGGGTTATAAAATACATATTCATATAAAGTGTTTGTCTGCAGGATGTTGTTGTTGTTCATGCTGAGGTCTGTCTGAATGCCTGACCGCCAGCAGAACGCATTTCCCAGCAGCTGCTACTGTTGTGCTGTTTCAACGACAAATTAAAAGGAAATGTTTAATGACATCTACTTGATGGAATAAAGTGATGGTTTAGGTAGCCTGACCAGCCTTTACTCTCAATCCCTTTGTTCAGCTCGGACATATTGGCCAGTAAGGTCACATTTTGGTGAAATAACCTTAAATTCAAGTGACATAATGTCCTAAATATAATAACGGGAGGAAGCCAAAATAAACATGTGAATAAAATTGAATAAAATATAAGTAAATAAAATGTAAAAGTCTATAAAATCATGCTGTCAGTCTTCCTCATGACAAGTAAAATACAAACAATAAGTGAAACTATTTGTCCACTTGACAATTCTATAAATTTGTTTTCAGTATTGTAACATTTTTATGGACAGATTCTGTGAATTTAAGCATCGCCTGTTGGAAAACATGAGAGAAGGTCAGAGGTCAGGAAGTGTAGCCTGGCTGGTGAGAAGCTGGTAGAGCTCGATTTCAAAGGCGGGACTAACAGGATCAGCGTCATCAGGTTGGAACCAATCGGAAAACTATGGATGTTTTTTTCAATTTGTAGTCTGTTTAAAAACATTTCCTGCCATCGAGCAAACTCTCCAGTAAACAATTTTTTTGCTGCTTTTGACTAAAAACAAATCAGAGGATATGTGGTGTCCTCACATGCACTTTCTTGATCTTCCAAGGCACCAGGCAACAAAAATGTGTTTGTAAAGTCCCTCCTCCCCCGCTGTGATTGGTCCGGTCTGTTTTGGGACGGAGGAAATGGAGCCATAAGACGGGCATACACTGTACGATTTTGTGCCCTTTTTGGGCCGATTCTTCAGTCATGCAAGACTTTTTTGGAGCGGGCCAAGTTTCAGCGGGATCGTGTGTCCTGCATCGTGTCGTATATGGAGGGTAACGAGGGGCGATTAGTCTCTCACGACCCCCTCCCCATCAGGAATCGGACGGTCGGATGAAAATCAAACATGTCTGAAATTCAGTCGGCCCTCCTGAGGCGATCATGAGCGCCTCCTGCTGTTGAAGCGGAGCTATGAGACAATTTCCACCAACCTCGCTCACTGCGTATGTGCAAACAAGGAAATTCTTCTGCTTCTTCTTAGATGAAAACATAGGAGAGGAGAAAAGCATGGCGGCGGTACATGTGACATGGAGCCAAACTGCGGAGGAGCAACTCGTAGAATTGCCAAGGCAGCACGTTTTGTTCTAGTGAGCCTCATATTTAACAGAGAGCATCGACATTTCCGTCTTTTTCTTCTTCTACTGTGTATGTTTGGCTTTCGGATAGACGAGTCCGACACGCGCCATCTCTCTGCGGGACTGAGTCTGACGTGGTTTTTGGGCGTACAGTGTGAGCTGTGAACTTTTAAACCCTGCGGTTTCGTCATACAATTTGAGCTGTATCTGAGTACAATGATTGAAAATATGGTACAGTGTCTGCCTGCCATTAACAGACTGATTTATGCATCGTGTTAGTCAGTCAGGCTGGCCAGGCTGGAGGAAGTGAGGAGTTGTGCCTCAGCTCGGATGCCCACTGCTGTCTCTCTTCATATCGCCAATATACATATTAGCTCACACATGTACTCCATGGTCTAATATAGGTAATGAATGTGTGTGACATATTTAATATTTCTAATCGTCCATGAATGCGCAGTTTTCACTGATAGGGGGCAGTGCTGGGCCCCATAGAGCAACGGGAAACAGGTGCACGTCGCTACATGATCTTCATCCACTGATTACACTGACAAGTATAATGAGATGCTCATTTAAAATTGTTCCAACAAAATGGAAGATTAAGTCTCTAAACTGACGGATTTTTCTAAACTGGATTCAGCGGAAACAGGAAGTATTAGAGGGAGGATGGCAAACTCCAGAGCTGAAAGATCTGCTTCGATTAAGAGGGAGAAAGGTAACCTGCTCTTTACTTTTTTTCAGATTTTATTTTCTCCACGTTGAAAAGACTGAAACTGTCCAGTCTGACCAGGACCGGTCCCGGTAGACTCCCCTCCTTGGTGATTATTCAATTCAATTCAATGTTATTTATATAGTGCCAATTCATGAAACATGTCATCTCAAGGCACTTTACAAAGTCAATAGCAATCAGATTATACAGATTGGTCAAAAATTTCCTATATAAAAGGTAACCAGTTGATTGCATCAAAGTCTTGACAAGCAGCATTCACTCCTCCTGAAAGAGCGTAGAGCCACAGTGGACAGTCGTCTGCATTGTTGATGGCTTTGCAGCAATCCCTCATACTGAGCATGCATGAAGCGACAGTGGAGAGGAAAACTCCCCTTTAACAGGGAGGAGAACCTCCAGCAGAACCAGAACCAGGCTCAGTGTGAACGCTCATCTGCCTCGACTGACTGGGGGTTACAGAAGACAGAGCAGAGACACAACAAGACAAAAAGCACAGAAGCACACATTGAAAGTCTGGCTGCTCCATTGAAGCAGCCAGACTTTCTAAAAATGAAGGCATGGACGATTTTTACAACCTAATGAAATTGAATATTCATGGAGGAGGATAGGCGCATATACTTTACACAAATAAAGGTAAGAGATCGTTGACAATTTTCAATTTTGATTAGAAAAGAGACTAGCACCTCAAAAATTACACATTTAAAAGATCAAATTTAACCTTATATTATTTTTTGTTGTTTTGTTTTTCTTGTTATTGTATTGAACAGTTTTAAATTGATTAAATGACAAAAGCCTTTAAAAGTAGTCAATGTTTAAAGAAGCCATAAGTAAGAAATTTACTGTAAAATTAACCAAAATCATTCTCATTTATCACCTGGACATAACATTCCCTTTAAACAATTGGTCCTCTCCATCAACAATGTCTTAGTCACATTTTTCTCCTTTCAAAATTAGAGGTACGGTGTGGAAGACTTCTTTACTTCCTGGTTCCTGAGCCAATCACACAAGAGTTCCCAGGGTTCCCTTAACAGAGCCCAGCATTTGGTATTTTATCTTAGCAACAGAGCAGCAGCCTGCAAACATGGAAGCCAAAAGAACAGAATACAACATTTATGTGTTGTTCCAATTTGAAACACTATGTGTCAATATTACTTATTGCTCCTTTAAATTGAAATATAAATGTCACCAGATGTCACATGTCACTGTGACTCGGCGAGAGAGGATCTACAGCACCTAACGAGAAGGCTGGACGGCTTCCAGTGAGGTGGTTCTTATAAATCCAGCATGTTCTGTCTGTTTGTCACAGAACATGCTGGATTTATTGGTTACAGTTAGCGACCGCTGCTGCTGGTAGCAATAATGCTAATAATCGACAAATAAGGTTAGATAATTTCCATTACAATATAAAATGTCAACTCTATTGTCCAGTCGTGCAAGGAGGGAACCAGTAAAATCCTGTCACCGTCCAGCTGCCTTCTCCCTTTTTTCTTCCTTCCTTATGAACATCTGTCTGCACTGTACATCATTTACAGTGAGCAAGCACTGCGTCACTAAGTGACAGTAGATTTGAGGTTGTTTTAACCAAATGTTGAAAAATTGTTGCTCATCTAATGTTGGTTTTTATTTTTATTTGTTTTTTTCATCTTTTTAAAAGTATATCAAAGTAAATAAATAGAGACAAATAAAACCAACTTTTGTTGAACTGATGACTTAAATTCTTTATTTTAAGCTGACTTGAAATGTGATTAATCACAATAAATGTTTTAACAGGTGTGCAATTAATTAGGTAATGTTTATTAATCGATTAACAGCCCTACTCTTTTACCTTTCTTGCATACATAAACTACTGACATGAATAACTAATGTATTTAGAGTTAAATAAGGCTCATTAAACGACTATTTAGTTGCAATAAAAGTGATTTATAAAGTGATTTAAGAATTCAACACCATGAATAAGATCTTTTACCTGAGTAATGTTGCATTGGAGACAGGTGTAGTGTATTTTAAATGACTGTTTTGTTAAAAAGCTCAAGACTAAACTGTGTAACCTAAGGTCTGGTGCTTTGCAAGACAAAATATACATTAAATATACATGAAATATACATGTCTGCAAGCTTTACAAACAATTTTAACAATGTGTGGCTCTGGTTGAACTAAGCAGAACAGAAATGGAATCTAGCCTGATCATCTGCAGAAACCATCTCTAAAACAGGTTATTATATGTCTCTTTACTGCTTAAAGCAAAACCTTTCCAGCCAACAAATGTGCCAGACAAACAGAAAACCTACGGTGTGGAAAGTTACATCTTAGATGATGTTTTAAAGTTGAACAACTATGTTTGAGCATGACTAACACAGACTACTGTTGCTAAAACTACAAAAAAGTAAAACACCCCACTTTTACATGCATTCAGAAATTGAACTGGAATCTCAATAAAGGGATTCAATAGGTCAATGCCACTAATAATCAATATAGTTGCATATTATTTTTGATGATAAATTAATCATATATTGACATCCTTATCTAAACACCTAAATATCTTTCTTGACTCCAAAGTGATGACTGTGGTGTGAGATTATGGGTGGATCTGAATGTGAAATTAAATCAAGGTTGAAATATATAATTTGTTTAATTTTCAAATATGCAATGTATCTACATAATCTCTGGCATTGTGATTATAATTTATACAGTAACCAAAAAGGCAGATGATTTAGAAAAAAGGGAAGTTTACACTTCTGTCCACTCCTTTATTTGATTGGATAAACAAGTTTTTATTTATTTATTTATTTTTTTTTAGGTATTTTTGATGCTGTTTAGCATTAAATTACTTTGTGTTTGAGAAATGGCTTCCGACTGTAAATGGGAACATTTCTGATAGCATAACCCAAAGTGACAGTAACCAGTTTTCCAAGCAAACATGATAATTGATTCTAGAAAAAGACTGCACATGTTAACTGTTGTCACCACCACAGGGAGCAGAGTTATTCACATGTATTACAAGATCAGAATAAAAAAAAAATCTATGATTCTTGTCGGGTTCGGGACCCACAGGACTGAAGCGATTCCCTGCAATGTTTGACATCTGCATAACAAAGGAGGCTAAGTGAAATGTGACAACAGCGCCACAATAATTACAACATCATACACACCAAGCACCAGTCTTCTGGATTCCTACACAAAGAAAATGATTGAAAGACTGATTATAGGAAAAAAAAAAGAATCAATATTTCCCAGGCTGCCCAGCTCTCACCGTCACAGGATCGTGAACACAGCCGGACCTGTGAAATGATGAGGCCACACTATTTCTTGCTTTCAGGAAGTGATTGCACTTTAATGCGGTGGGAGGTTAGGAACAGGGTGGTGCCAAATATCCCAGCACCATTATTTAGCACTACATTACATCCCATCTCATCCCTATTAGCAGGTACAGATGGTGCTCCTTGTGCCATTTAAAAGTGCTCACAGCTGGCAAACTTGAACCATGAACAAGCCTGGACCTTGGCCATCCAGAGAGAGGAGCAGATGGGGAAAGGTGAGTCCTTCAAGGAGCCTGAACATCTTATATTACACAGAAAATTAGGATTTGCCAACTATTTTCTATACTTGCTATTACTTTGAGAAAAAGAACCTCATGACCTGCTTATTCTGTCATATAGGTTCACTCGTGTCAGATAAAACCACAACACTGACAGATGTAATAACCAGACTCCAAATTGTCAAATGTACAGTTTCTTGCAAAATTATTCACCCCCTGCCCCGCACACACACACACACCTACCTTTGCTTAATCAAATTTTATGCGATGGATCTGCACAGAACAGTATAAGTTGGTGAAGTAACATGTGAAAAATGTTTAAATAAAGCATAACCCTTCTGAAAAATGGCATGTGCAGATGTATCCACCTCCTTTGATATGAAGCCCTGGAAAGGTTCTAGTACAACCAGTTACCTTCAAAAAGTCATAATTACTGAAATGAAGTCCACCTGTGTGCAATCTAAGTGGTAGGAGTGGCGGCTTAGTGGTTAGGGAACTCGGCGTTTATCTCTTGGAGAAGGTCGCCAGTTCAAAGCCTAGTCTGTCACTCTGGGTCCCAGTGTGCTGCCAAACTCTCCCTAAGGTATGGGTTAAACTCTGTGGGAGTAGCTATAAAGGGAAATATGCATCCTTATTTTATCGCCTGAACCTGTCAGTATAAACAGACCTCTTCTGAAAGCAAAAGTCCCAGAGGCTGCAGCACCACTAAGCAAAAAGCATCACAGCAGGAAGACTAAGGAGCTTTCCAAACAAGTCAGGGACAAAGTTGTTGAGTACAAGTCAGGGTGGAGTTATAAAAGAAAAATCTAAATCTTTCTTGTTGCATTGGAGCACCGTCAGATTCATCACCTTTAAATGGAAAGCACCCGGTACCACATCAAACCTTTCAAGAAAGGGGCGCCCACCAGAACTCCCACACCCAGGAGACTAAAGGTCACCCTGAAGGAACTGCAGAGATCCACAGAAGAGACGCTAGGATCTGTCCATAGGACCACAATAACCTGTACTCTCCATAGAGCTGGGCTTTATGGAGGGGTGGCCAGAAGAAAACATCTATTTGGTATTAAAAATAAGAAGGCAGGGTTTGAGTTTGCCAAAAGGCACGTGAGCGACTCCCTAAATGCATGGATGAATGAGCTCCAATCAGACTAAAATGAAACATTTTGGCCACCGAGGAAAACACGATCTGGTGCAAACCATGTATCAGTAGTATAAGATTTTAATAAGATTAGGGCTGGGCAAGTTAACGCGTTAATTTCGCATTAATCCATTAGACTATTAACGGCGATATTTACTTTAACGCGGGTTAACGCATGTTGCTCACATGCTTTTATTTTGTGAAGGTCTGTTGCTGCGGTGTAGGGGTTTGAATCAGAACAGTAGGTGGCGATAATGCGCCAATAACCTCGCTGTCAGCCCAGCCTCGGATTCAAACAGGAAGAAAGGTGCTGGCTGGAAAAAAACAAAGCCGACATGCGGAAGGCGGTGTTTCCCGCAGGAATCTGCTTAGGCGAGGCGGTGAGTTAGCGGCCGGTGTTCAGTCTGGTCAGCATACCCCGTCAGACCAGCTTACCCATAGTCTTACGCATGCGCGAACATGGTTGCGAAGCCGTCTGATCGCAATACCACTAAAAAAAAAGTAAGTAATTAAATTTATTTTTTTGGTACATAGCAAAAGGGATACACGCGCGTTGAGATAGTTTAAAGTGTATTTACAGAAGGGTCTAGCTGCACCTGCAGCCATCGACAAAACGCGTCCCGTACACCCCCCCCCCCTCAGCCAACCGTTGATGATTTTGAATTGGAAATTACGTCATCTTGGATACAGATTAATTGAAGTATAATATAAGTATTTGCACTTATATGTCAGCCTAGCATACCCCGTACGAAAATCTGACGTCACGCGCATGCGTATTGACTATGGGTAAGCTGGTCTGACGGGGTATGCTGACCTGACAGAACACCGGAACAAGTTTTGTGCGGAGCGGAGCGGGGTCTGCATCGACGCCGTCGGTGAAGTCGCTTCTCGCTTCAAAGTATCCA